>CAWLCW010000026.1:2505000-3755000 GCA_963856015.1 Helicoverpa assulta
GGAATTAAAGCTTTCTTAAAATTTTCCTCTGTAATTGGAGGTAACAGACGTACAAAGTGAGGTTCTTATGGGTACAAGTTGGATAGATAGTGAGTAACAAATCTTTAAGGTAAGACCCACCGTTGCCAAAAAATATTGATACATCGAAAATTCTTGCTATCATTCTAGTAAAATACATACGGTACCTATTAATCTGTAGTATATTTGTGAAAGACCGATGCCTACCATTCTTTGTAACAGTGATATTATTTTCAGAATCTATATTAATATTATAAAGCTGAAGAGTTTGTTTGTTTGTTTGTTTGAACGCGCTAATCTCAGGAACTACTGGTCCGATTTGAAAATTTCTTTCAGTGTTAGATAGCCCATTTATCGAGGAAGGCTATAGGCTACTTTTTATCTCGGTACGGGAAGTAGTTCCCACGGGATGCGGGTGAAACCGCTGGCAGAAGCTAGTTGGATATATGTAACTTCGCTATTTGCAATATGTGTTAAGATTAAAAAGACAATATTGTCTATTGTGATTTAATATTAAAACATCAAAGTGATGAAATCTTTTCCAGGAATTTATTAAATTGGAGGATTAATTGCTCAAACCATCTGTGGATCAAATATGTTTTTGAAGGAGGAGAGAGATTAAACTCAGAAGTTACATTTTTGGGTTGCAATATTTTATGTCCAACTTTCGTCTTTAATTTGAAAGTCGATTTATCTTTATTATATCGCTCTGAAATGTTGACAACAAATATTAAACTTTTCAACTTTAATTGAAGTGTTCTAATTTAAAGTAAAGTATTTTTACCTAACAGAAGTGCTGCATTTTCATTTTTGCTTCGTAAACACGTCAACAAAATAATACCCAAACATAATCAACATCCCCAAAAAAGTAATTCCAAAACCAATAATCATATCATTATCGCGAAATTGCTCGTAAAAACCAGCAAATAGCAAATCGAGCCCAAAATCACTCGAAATTTAAATCGAGTCACAAAAAAATCGAGTACCACCCACCGTAATCTCGATTCCAATTCCGATTCGATTTACGACACGTTCCGTTTCGCGTAGTATCAGAAAGGGGCGTCTCCTAAACGCCATCGTATCGAGTGATCGTATCCTTAACAGATTCTCGATGCCGGCAGCAGATTGCGGGCTCCAACCTAATGTGTGTATCTGTGATCTTGGAATTTAAGTGACACACGGGTGGTAATAATCGGGAGCGTTTGTTGGGAATCGTATGGTGGGCTTCAAGAACCCACAAAAACAAAAGAACAAAAGGAACCTACAAAATAGGACGAAGTCTAGATGTGTATGGTATTAAGTACAACCTCATGCTTGGGAGGGTACGTAAAACTGACGTCTTCAACTATTACCAGCAGCTGTCATTGATAAAATTCCACGTGAACTCAAATTTCGTTGGGCAAGTTATGTGGTTAAAGCTACAGCTCAACCGATAAGAAGAAGTTGGAAATAGATGAGTTTCGATTCAATGTTATTTAACATTTGTATAGGTTACTACAATACTGCTATTCGGTAGTCAATGAACATAGTACCAAACCATCAACCACATGATTTTGTGACAGTACCAGTTGCAGTAGATTTCAAGAGCTACAACGAAAGCTTGAATTGTCATAATTGAAACTGCACTCACATACCATCTAACAAACATTCCAGAACGAACAGTTTTATATACTAACGAAGCTTCCACATTTATATCTGACACTCCATTTCTGTCTTCATTCCCCGAACCGACTTAAGACCTATTTCCTAAGGCCATAACTCATCTCCCCATTAAAACGTTTGCCATGAAAACTTGGCACTATTTTAGATATTTCCTTTTTAGAAAGAAGGAATTGGCAGACGTATCACATTCATTTCTGGATTTTAAAGTGTCACTATTTTGTGGGAAAATAATTTTAGTTTTAAGTGTGGCTATGTAGAATTAAAATAGGAGAGCTTTAAAAATCTCGCGGATATTAAACAAGCTTTTATTGTTGATTGTTGGTTGCAGACAAAGAGACCGAACACCTATGTTGGTATATTTTTAAATTATAAAATCGAAAAAAATATATAAGGTGCTTTAATATTACCTGCCAGGACTTGAATGGGGGGTATTATTGCGTTAATAGATTACAATAGTGAAGAAATTTCTTTCCCCGGAACACTCAATTCAATTTGAGACATTAAACAAGTTAAATTAACATTGGCTCTACTCTGCATATCGTGGTTCACAAATTACGCGCGTAGTGTCGCTTCGTCAATGAAAACAACTGCTATCTCTTTCTATCTGTTCTGCAAGAGTGGTAACGCGCAACTCTACTGGATGGTTTTAAACTAATAAATTAAGTCAAATTTATACGTTTTTTTTTTTTGCACGAAAAAAAAATGACAAATAATCAATTATTTCATCATCATCATCATCCTCCTGCCCTTATCCCAATTTTATTTGGGGTCGGCGCAGCATGTTTTCTTCTTCCATACTCTTCTATCTGCCGTCATCTCACAAGTAACATTCTTTCTTACCATATCTACTTTCACACAATCCATCCATCGTTTCTTTGGTCTTCCTCTTCCCCTATATCCGTCCACGTTCATACTCATCACCTTCCTCACAACATGACTCTATTACTCTATTGTAATCTATTAACGCAATACTACCCCCCATTCAAGTCCTGGCAGGTAATATTAAAGCACCTTTTATAAGTAATGTCTTTTCAAAGGTGGTCAAATGATAGCCTTGACCGTAGACGAGACTCGCCAATTTAAAGTGCATTTCAGAAAACGAGATTTAGAAATGTGACCAATTCGTTCGTCACACTTTCCAACAATATAACACTTAGCTTGAAGTCTAACGTAAATATTTGAATACCAGAGACGGAAGATGTAGCCTGTCGGAAAATATACGGCATAGGGGAGAAATTTTTGTAAGGAAATTTTTAAATCAGCACACATCGTGTATGTAACTTCGCGTACATTTCTGAGTACACAAGTATGTATGGAGCGCATTGTATTTTGTTATAATTGAAATATTTTATGAGCGTTCTTGGAGAAATATGAACCAACTCTGCGTCTTGGCTTTGTTATAAGGTAAATCGAATCAAAAGTTTGACTCGAGTAGGAGATGTTATTGAAAAAAATAGCATATATCGTACCTACTTCCTTTCATCGTGGTTTTATCAGATATTAAAATTGCAACTTGATTTAGACAATAATTTTAGTGCAGTACAGAACAACCAGCAAACTTCCCAACCCCAATAGTATTAGTATTAGGATCTCACTTTGGCTTTGCCCGTAAGATCCTAAAAAGACCAGGTTTAAACGAAAACCTGAGAAAACGAACGTCTAAAACCAAAATAAAAATGCAGAAAAATATGTTGAGAAATTAATAAATGACCTATCATACTCCAAGATCGATTTCAAATGTTTAATTAAATAGGTATTCGATGACTTTATTTTTTTTAGTTTAAACTTTTTTATTTTAATTTTAGACAGTATCCACTGAGGACTGGAGATATCTCTGTCATTTGGTAATATTCATTATTTATTTTTAAGTACTTTACAATTCGTAAATAATTTTTAAACTTATTATGAATAAATAAATAAAAAGTGTGAACTACTTTTAAGCAAAAACTATTTTACCAAGAGCCATTGTTAATTGCAATTGAAGGTAAATTACTCTAACGAATTACGAGCCCAACTATAGTTAATTTTACTGTCAAATATATTTCTATTAATTATATCGATAAAGTAATATAATTACGCTTTTAGCACTCGATGTGGGAGTAAATTGCCCTTTGTTCGGAATATTGTGAAATAGCTTGCAGACTTTATGCTTAAGTTTGGGTCTAGGTCAAAGGGGGCGATATAATAATAGCTACGAGTAGATATTTGTGTTTTTTTTTTTTTTAAATAAATATACAGAACAAAGGCTGTTATTTTTAGAAATGTAAATGCTAATTGGATTTTAAATCATATACGTAATTTAATTTATTTTTATACCTGCGCAATTAAATATGTTTATGAACTTAGTATTTTAGAGGTACAAAAGTAAAGTGTACTTCTTTTTTTTTAATATATAAATTGTCCTGGATCTTTAAACACCTACCAATAAAACGGTGTTGGTTTATTAATTACAGCTGTTTCACAGTAGCCTATTTTCCGCTCGATTTTTTGGTTTGTACACGTCTTACGTAGGTATAGGGTTTTCCGCTCGAAAAATCCACCAATGAGGAAAAGCTTTAGTAAAATCTAGAATAATTTCTATGTATTCGATGACATACTGGTAGAATGACTCGCAAATCTTCTGTCGACTGTCATGGCGATTCAGAATTATGACGTCACAATTTCTGTTTCAGATGGGAGCGGATATTTTGAGGTTATATATTGCGTGACAGGCTTTTGTCTGACAGTTGGAATAGCTGAATAGTTTCAAGGATAAAAGGTCGTGGCGTGATTTATAAGCGTTACAGTGTATGCTCGTATTTTGTCCCAAAAATGTGTTGATGTATAGGATTTTTGTGTAAAAGTGAAAGCTAGAAACTGTTCAATTGCATAGTCCAGTATTTGATAGGTAACAGATTTTCTTTGTATGGCTGATTTCATCATCTACAAAGTCAAAACATTTATTTCATTTAGGCCTTTACAAGCATTTATGAATGTCAAAAATATAACTAAGTTTGATTCTAGTTGCACATTCCAAAAGTAGCTTCCTATGGAGAAGAACGGGCAAGAAACTCCATGGTTACTGTCTAGAATTTTACAAGATTCCAAATTAGTGTTATTCCAAGGACTATGAATTCGCCTGGACGTAGTATGTTTCCGAATAATGATATGATGAGTATTTTTAATTACCCACCCAAAACAAAAATGTGAAAGACTGCCAAGTTCGATAATATGGGAATGCTTCGCCTATAAAAGAAGTGAGATCTGAATAAGTACCAAGTTCCATACACATACCTCAGTTAAAAATAGTTACTTTTTAATGATGTCACTTGGCAAGTTTTCATACACCTTGTTATAAACCTACTAAACGCAATGAATCAAGTATTTAATTTTCTATTAAAACTTGCCAAGTAACATCATTAAAAAGTAACTATTTTTAACTGAGGTATGTGTATGGAACTTGGTACTTATTCAGATCTCACTTCTTTTATAGGCGAAGCATTCCCATATTATCGAACTTGGTAGTCTTTCACATTTTTGTTTTGGGTGGGATTTCATTTATTTTTGTAAGGTTGTTTATTTTATTTTTTTCTTATGATGAAGTTAGTTAAAGAAATGTCTCATTTATACTATCTTTTAGATTTTTTAATATGCACTATGTTTCTTACAAAGAAATGAACTAGATTAACTAATCATCCTCCGAGCCTTTTTCCCAACAATGTTGGGGTCGGCTTCCAGTCTAACCGGATTCAGCTGAGTACCAGTGCTTTACAAGAAGCGACTGCCTATCTGACCTCCTCAACCCAGTTACCCGGGCAACCCGATACCCCTTGGTTAGACTGGTGTCAGACTTACTGGCTTCTAACTACCCGTAACGACTGCCAAGGATGTTCAATGACAGCCGGGACCTACAGTTCAACGTGCCATCCGAAACACAGCCAATGGTGTCTAAGATATACTTAGAAAGTACATACAAACTTAGAAAAGTTGCATTAGTACTTGCCTGACCTGGGATCGAACCCGCGCCCTTGTACTTGAGAGGTTGGTCCTTTACCCAGTAGGCCACCATGACTTTTTTTTTTTTTACTAGATTAACTAAATGGACTAGATTTACCAACTGACTGACATGACATGTTATCATATATTATGTTCGTGGATCAAAGTTACACATTCGTTATTTTCGAAAGTGACACACTTGGCCGTTTTCAGATTTTTACTTTACTTTGACTAAATACAAACCTTTGTACCATTCGAAGATATATTATATAAATATAGATAAATTTAGGTCGCTTTAGTTCCTTAGGGGTATAAATTTACACCTGGTATAAAACACCTTCATTATTTTGAAACAGACTCACACTTGGCCATTTTCAGATTTTTTCCTTTACCTTGACATAAAGACCTACCTCCATGCCAAATTTCAAGTTAATACGACCATTGGAAGTGGTCTAGGTTTTTGATGAGTGAGTCAGTGAATCAGTGAATCAGTGAATCAGTGTATAGTAAAAATAGCGATTTTCTGACGTCAATATCTCAAGACCTAAAATAGGTATTTTAATGAAATTTTGTATTTTAGATAAGTGAGGGGGTCTCAACAGATACTAGAAATTTGATATGCGTAAATAAAATAGATTTTGAGTTACAGGGGGGTCGAATTTGGCCCGAAATGGTTCGTGTAATATAACCCACGGCCGGTGTGTCGCTTTTTTTGCTCGAACTTGGCGGACACACTGCCGTGTGTCTAGATTAGAACTGAGTAGCGAAATCAATATTTTTTAAATTTGTGGTGTGTAAAGTTTCCCTTATCTCGAATAGACAAAATTATGTAAAAAAAAATTGAATAATTTTGTCTAATTCCGCTATCGCTACCGCGTATAACTTAGCTATATTAAGTGATATCTCTTGAACATCCGGTTGATATATAGAGGCAATACCAGGGGGAACTGTAAACCACTCTGGTGTTGTGTTACAGTAATGATACAATTTTCTTCGTAAATGCCATCGCTACACTGTGCTAAGACTGATTCACACGGTGTTAGTAATGTGAGAAAAAAAAGATAAGCAACATTAATCTGTGCATTTTTTTTCTAACGCCCTCGATATTGAATTATTTTCAATAGAACTAATCTTTATATTTATTAAGCTACAAAATTGAAATGCTTTGTTTCACCTCTAAATTAGATCGTTATCAGCATAGCAAAGAATACTTATTTATTTTTCCAATTATGTTACGGTCGGCATATAATCCGACCGAATATAGCTGAGTACCTACTCATGTTTTTCATAAAGCACCTACCAGTTTGACCTCCTTGACCTGAACTCGACACTCCTCGGTCAGAGCGATTAACTTTGTTATAATCTTACACTACACACATTTTGCCGACCGCATAAGGAATCATAATTTTCCATAACTGTACAAAAAACTGGATCAAAATTCTAGCCTGCCTATCATTAGTCGTGGTGGCCTAGTGGGTAAAGAACCAACCTCTCGAGTAGGAGGGTTTGAGTTCGATTCCAGGTCAGGCAAGTACTAATGCAACTTTTCTAAGTTTGTATGTACTTTCTAAGTATATCTTAGACACCAATGGCTGATAAAAAGGTGAAGGAAAACATCTTGAGGAAACCTGGACTGTAAAGTCTGAAATCACCAACCCGCATTGAGCAAGCGTGGTGATTAATACTCAATCCTTCTCCGTGTGAGAGGAGGCCTGTGCCCAGCAGTGGGACGATAAAAAGGCTGTAACAGTAAACAGTATCATTAGAAATTTAATTACGAAAAGTCTTCGTTAGAAAAGAACTTTTTCCAGAATAATCTATAAAAATCCTCTAATAACTACACCCATGTGTGCCAGGCTTTACACAACTACCGTCCGGTTATGTCGACGTGCGAGTGAAATATATCGCTGGGTGATGTATGGTGCATTACACTAGGATGTATTAAACTGAATGCGCTTTCGTCGCAGCCTTAAATGGAACTTATTGCAGCTGGTGTTAAGGATTCTTTGAGTGAAGTGCTGGTGTTTCTTGCTTTTGTATATCTTTGTTTTATATAAACATGAGGGCATCACTACATAGTATAAAAAAGTCGCTTTTTCTGTCCCTATATAGTTATGTCCCTTTCTACCGATTTTCATGCGGTTTTCTTTAATAGATAGAGTAATTAAAGAGTGGGGAAATACTGCTATTCGGAGCGGGGACTATAAATATACTTAATGGCAAACATACAAATGCAGGTAGGTATCTTCGTTTTGAGGAAAAGGTAAGGAGAAAGTATGTTGTTAATTTGATTATATTTTATGGAGGAGTGAAATATATCGCTGGGTGATGTATGGTGCATTACACTAGGATGTATTAAACTGAATGCGCTTTCGTCGCAGCCTTAAATGGAACTTATTGCAGCTGGTGTTAAGGATTCTTTGAGTGAAGTGCTGGTGTTTCTAGTTCTATATTTATATCTATTGTTTTGTGGAGAAGGTGAGGAGGACGTAGGTTATTAGTTTGCTTATATAGATCATGTTTACGCTGCTTGTAGGTACATAACAGCCGAACGGGTCTATCACAAGGTGTGCCACGGTCGGTCCGTAGATGGGATGAGACCATCTTTCGTAAGCTGTCTTCCTAGGAAATATCTATCTATGGGAAATACCTATCTTTCCTAGGAAAGAGGTTATGTCGACGTACGAGTGAAATAATATCGCTGGGTGATGTATGGTGCATTACACTAGGATGTATTAAACTGAATGCGCTTTCGTCGCAGCCTTAAATGGAACTTATTGCAGCTGGTGTTAAGGATTCTCTGAGTGAAGTGCTGGTGTTTCTTGCTTTTATATGTCTTTGTTTGTGGGAAAAAGGTGAGAAGGAAGGTAGGTAATTTGATTGTTGTATGTTTTCTATGCTTGTGGCTAACTAACAGCCGGACGGGCCAATCATAAGGTTAAACAATGCGTGCCGCCACTGGACCGATCCAGGCTGTAAAAATAATATTGGTAAATGGAAACCAATTTGAAAACAATAAATAACAGAAGTTAGATAATAACGATGAAGAGGAGGTGATTTTTTTCTAAACTAAAGTCAAATGCCTTGAATAACCAAAACGTTATTAATAAACCATTCACAACCGATTCCTACCAGACGTTATGCATGCAAAATTATTCAAGCCAGTAAGCGTCTTCAGCCTTATTAATGTTCGATTCTAGAACAGAATATTCGAGAAGGTTTTCCAAGGGGATTTTTATAAGAACGGTAGTACAAGATAAGCTGACGGATATGGTGTAACTTTGGATATGTGACGAAAACGTGACGTATTAAAAAGATGGTGGAGAGACGAATGTGGGTGCTTTGTACTTTGATACTTGCGTAACCCGTTATGACGTTCGAGGTAGATTTTTCCCAGGACATCTCGAGGAAACTTTGTCTTCAGGGTATCACCTACGTATAGCTATGCCTACGTATAGCTTTGCCTCCTTTCAGCCGTTTTAAAGTTAAAGCGTAATGAATAACAAACTTGATTTTGCATTTATTATATTTATGTATAAAATATAAACTATGTTACTCAAGAAGAGTGTAGCTTTCTACCAGCGAAAGAATTTTTCAAATGGATTCAGTAGTTTCAGATCCATTACGATACAAGTAGATTTCATAATAGGAATACGAATTAACGTGTTAACGTTACTTCAAAACTGCAATATTTTATCTGTATTATTCCAATATATCAACCCAGAAAGTAAATAAAGAATAAAAAATATCATTCAAAACATTCCACAAGTCCACTTCAAAGGTAAAATTTCCCCGCATTGAAAATTACAATCAGCATTGTGTTACGTTGTTATTTTTTATTTTCCCACAATCATGGGTGCCATGAAAAATTCCCGTCAATTTATCAAACGTGTTTTGTTTGAGGCACGCGTTTTTGTTTAAATTAAATTAATTAAACGTACCTACAATCTACATTGTTGATACTGGCGTATTTACTTTTACTACCGGTAGTAGGTGTAGCATTTATGTTCGTGGTTTTTTGTTTATTGAACACTGAGTGTATGAATATTTCTATGTTGTAAATAAAGGAATAGTAAGTTTTTAAATTACAAGTCTTTGTATAATCTAGACCTATATGACCACAATGAGACTTCAAGTTAGCAATAGAGTATACTTACAAAAAAAGTCGTGGTGGCCTAGTGGGTAAAGCACCAACCTTTCATGTATGAATGAGTGGATTCACTTGGATGCAAGTATCAATGAAAATTTTCTAATTATATTTAGTTTTCTTAGGTATGAATGGGTGATTATTAAAGTGAAGGAAAACATCTCGAGGAATCCTGGAAAAAGAAGTTACCAACCCGCATTGAGCTAGCAAAGTCGTGGTGGCCTAGTGGGTAAAGAACCAACCTCTCGAGTATGAGGGTGTGGGTTCGATTCCAGTTCAGGCAAGTACCAATGCAACTTTTCTAAGTTTGTATGTACTTTCTAAGTATATCTTGGACACCAATTGCTGATAAAAAGGTGAAGGAAAACATCTTGAGGAAACCTGGACTATATAGTCTGAAATCACCAACCCGCATTGAGCAAGCGTGGTGATTAATGCTCAATCCTTCTCCGTGTGAGAGGAGGCCTGAGCCCAGCAGTGGGACGATAAAAAGGCTGTAACAGGGAACAACAGGGATTGAGCTAGCGTAGTAATTTACTCTCAATCCTTCTCCGAGTGAGAAGGGGCCCGTGCCCAGCAGTGAGACGATCAAAAGACCGATAATGGCAAAAATAAGTCACGTTTTTTATTCAGATAAATTTCTAAAATTCACCTTTTTTCGGAAGTACTTAAACAAAATCAAAACCCAAGAAAAACACAACAAGTCTACATTCACCAAACACCTTTCGCTCATAACCTAATTATTCACCATTCCCCAACAATACGAAGCAACAATAGCCAAATAGTAAAGATTGATGCCACACTGGTTATTACACAAAATGGCCACTCATCAGCGGTCACAGGCCTTTTGTTTGTGATGACGTTTATTTGTTGCGTTCCCTCTTCTTGATAATATTCGCGAACGGATATTAATATTGTTTGATATACGGTCGAAAAAGATGACGAACAAAAATAAATAATTATTTTGCATTCCGTTCTTATCAAATACATCAAACCTTCTTATGTTCTAATCGCATACACTAGTTTTACCCTCGTGTGTGAGTTGTGAATGCACGTAAAGACAAAGTTTCTAAATGTTACTCAATAGCAGTCGTTGATCAGAGGATGTCAGACGGATTGGAGAAAACTCTGATACTAGGGCTTGTTAGCTGATTAAACCGGCAGTTCAATCGATAATAAGAAGACTACGAGGACATATACATAGGTGGAAATTTGTGAGGAACAAAATACATTCCAACAAGTGTAGAAAAGTCTGAACCTAAATTATCCTATGTGACTAAATAATAAATGTTTATTTGAGATTTTTTTGATTGTCTTGAAGATAAATTATTAAATTAGCATGTGTGATAAAAAGTTAATATTTTTAATTGTTCTGTGAGCCAAATATTTTGTCTGTGTGTCCCTTCTTCCAGTATGACGCAATTCACTTTTCCTTTATTATATCTACCATTGTCGGCGGAATCGACGGCGATTACTACAAAATGTTGTCCATCCAGCCTTCATTAAGTTCTCTCAGTACATCAAATTTGTTTTATTTTGTACCACTGAATTGCTATCAGTTTGTTCGTAGTTGCTTAAGAGGACGAATTGGAATTTTTGGCGCCAAGGATCTCAATTTTTCTCAGTAAATACAAAACGGATCAAAATACAACTTGGTTACCTGAAAGTTCATGATATAAACCTTATTTTGTTAGACGTCAAAACATGATTAGGTAACTTTTATAACAGAGAAAAATATATCAAAAATACCTCTTTTTAAAAAGAGATTCACATATTATGGGCAAACGGAACCGATTTAAGCCTCTTAACTTTTTTAGTAGTTGAGTATATAATAGGGGTTAAAGTATGAAATTGCCGATTTGTACTGAAAATCTAAATTGTAATTTTTTTAAATTTTTAACAAACTTATTTAATCAAAATAGTTGCCATTATTATCTATACATTGCGGTCATCTAATAGGAAGGTCATTTATGTCTTTACGATAGAATTCTGAGGATCTAGACTGCACAAACTGTGTGAAAGAATTTTGTTCTGCCTCCTGGGAAGAAACTTCTTGTGACGCAGATAATTGTCCAAATCACAAAAAAAAATGGCCGTCCGTTAGAGCAAGGTCTGGCGAATATGGAGGAAGACGAATAGTTTCCAACTGCAGTTCCTGAAGAGTTAAAACGGTTTCTTTTGCTGTATGAGGCCTCGCGTTGTCATGGAGCAATAACGGTGAAGGTCGATTTATGAGTCGTGGCTGTTTTACTGCTAATTTTTTCAACATTATTCGGTGTTCGGCTGGGTATCTGGGTAGTTTGACTAGGATCGGCGTTCACCGTCTCTCTTAATTCCTCGTTAATCACCTTTCAGGCGGTCTTTTTCATGGCTCGTTCTTCAAGTCGAAGTTTCCACCACGAAAGCGTTTAATCCAAAATCGCACGGTGCGTTCATTAGCAGACACCTCTTCAAATGCAGCATTGACATTGCGGGCTGTTTCTGCCGTTTACTTCCGCGTCGGAACTCATATTCAAAAATTACTCAAATTTTCGCAGTATCCATCTTTCTTGTTTAAGTTGAATAACAAAAACAATTGAACATCGATAATCAAATGTTTCACATTTTTTAAAAGAAGAACATCACAGAAACCACGTGAAAAAAGTTTCATTCGAAAACCTCAAACCATGAAGACTCTATGGCAATTCAAAAACCTACTAGAATAAAACGGCAATTTCATACTTTAACCCCTAATACATACTCTTTAAAATTGTAGAAGGAATTTTTATCAAATTATCATTTCTAAATAATAAAATTACAAAACCATTTTGTCGCTTACGACTTTTAGTTATAAGCTAGCGCGCGTATTGTTATCCTCGCCCCGCTCAGACGCTCCGACCCCTTTTGGCGCCTTAGATGCGCGTGCCGGTTATGGAATTATTGTTGACCAATTCCTCGCCTTAATAGCTTTGATATTTCTTTATGAATGAATGTAGCAATTTCAGAATTTATTAGTTCATTTCTGTGATAGAAGCGACTACTAAAGTTTGCAATTTTCATATTAATTATATATTTATTCTCGTTATGATTTAATAAATATGACAATGAGTACCTGAAAGTAATTATGTAAATGATAAAGATGACACAATTAATATATTCCATGCCCCAAAACATTATGTACTCAAATAACAAAACAAAGAAAGCAAAACACACGTAACTATAACTACATATTTATCTTCCCTCCATGGTTTTTCTTTTACAGTAACTACAAACTATATCGAAGTCTTAAGCCATTGATCTCATAATTATAACACCACATAACCTTTGTGCTCATATAAAGACAAAATGGCTAACCAATCCTAGTACTAGGTGTCTTCCGATAACATACGATGGTATCGGCCCACCTGGCAGGCCTCCAAGCTTGGATAAAGGGGCTCGTGGCTAATTAACAGCAGTAATAATCGATGTGCACTTTGACTCAGTTGAGCACGTTGTATTTTGACCTGGTATAGCACGAACCAATTTGGTAATATTTTTGACGTAGGAATACGTTTTTGATGACATATTTTCATTTTAAACTCAAATGTACTGTTTTGTTTCATTAGATACGAAGACTGGATTTATACCAGATCGTAACGAATGTGGATCTTCCAATGGAACCATAGATGGAAGGATAATTATAAGTTAGAAACCGTTTTTCAAGCATTACTTGCATTAGCAAAAATTGGTAAGTTAAGTAAAGGAATACAACTGTATGCCCCTGCTTTACATGTGGCTATGTAACGTGCTATTCAAAAATGCTGTGAAAATTTTAACAAAGTAGAAAGTAAGTATTATAGTAGTATATAATAGTAGTAACTATTCTAGTAATCTGTGCTATTACTTTCAAGAATTAGACACCCTTGAACTAATTGTCTTAATTACAATATCTCTCAGTTCACCATCCATTTGGGTCTAAATGTCTAAAACAACCGTGTGAACGTACGAGTATGTATGTATGTAAGTGCTAGTAATTTATTACCCCGAACACTGTAATGCATTCACCGCCCGCATCCCGATCGGAAATATGTTGCAGAAGTTACACTATACACTATCGATCTTAACTAGGTCACTTTCAATAGCCGTATTCAGAATACTATGCTAAGTATAGGAAACTTTACTGAATAGACCAAGGTGGAATGTTTCCTTGTTGTGAGAAACAAGACTTTGTCCGCATCCAGAGAATCTCTATCTTCAGGTTACCAACCATCTACATGCCAAAAATATTATCTCAATGGGTTCGGTATGAATATGAAACAAAAAAAAAATCTTTCACATTAAAGCTAAGCGTCCACTTGTCAGTATCGTACGCAACGGACGTATCGCACGCAACGGATCGTAGTATTATTTCGTAGTATTATTTTCGATCAGTCGTGGTCTGTCCAGGAGTGTAGTTGAAACTGCAATAAACATGTTTACCAAATGTCTCACGGAAGATGATAAATATGGACTCTTATATTTCGAGTAGGTCAGTTGTAGTTTTAAGATTAGTTGTAGATGTCCAACATATTATTTGGGATGGATAATAGCATTAATTTGTGTGTTTGTTTAAAATACGTCCTAAAAAACATATTTTCAGACGGGACACTAATATCGACTGAGGGCAGTCCACATTACGGATTTCTAACAGCCAGTTTCTTCATCAAAAATAAAAGATAAAGTAAAAGCCAAAGTAATGTCATAAAGTAAAAGTAACGGTCAAATTCGTTTTTTCACGATTTTATCTATTAGTTTTGCTGTTACTTTAGCCTTGAAAAATCGAATTTAACCGTCACTTTTACTTTATGATATTACTTTGGCTTTTACTTTTGATGAAGAAACTGGCTGTAAGTCAAAGTTCTTTATTTGCCAGAATGTAGGTATCTAGAGTATGGGCTTCACACCAAACACTAGGTACCTAGTGGTATTACTACTCCTATTCTATGTAAACCAACACGATGTGCATCTATAACCTCAAATCACTATCCCCCGTCCATCCTGCATCACCCACTATAACACTAAACATGCCAATAGTTGCACTATTTGTTTCATACAATACGAGCTTTGACATGTCGCCATCTTGGATGTTATGGAGGTAATATTATATGTTCTGTCTCAGGGAATTTAGTAGGCAGGGTTCTCAAGGTATTTTACTAGATATACATGCAAAGACATTAATAGCAATTCAAGTAAGGCTAGTATTTTTTTGAGAGTTATTCAGCAGCAATGAGAAAAAAATCGCCGTTGTTCTTTCTCAGGCTCTAGACTGCCTGTTTTAAAAAAGACTTCAGTACTTCACTTCAGTAGATTTGAACCAGTAACTTTCCAATTTACATAAGATAGTATTAGAGTCATATAAACATACACTTTTTTTCCAACCGCAATTACAATTGCACCAGTGTGCACCACAAATTGCTATTCAACATTCATAGATGATCGTGAAGCTAATAGAAAACTCATTAGTCATTAATTATTATGTTTCATTTATTTATAAAACATCATCCATTTATTATCAAAGAGCTAATTAAAAATTAATTTCTATTACTGCTGAATACTGTACAATGAATTTAAATCAAAATATACCCGTCGACATCAATTTTGTGAAACAATTAAAATATCTGTTACACACTATCCTTTTCGAACAATACTTGAATTGCCCGGGCTATATCCGGAAGACCCGGGTAAAGTTTACACATCCCGATCCCGTTTCTATTGTGACTTTGGTCTCAATGGGGTAGGATTATAATTTAAGACCATAACTGTGTATGTTAATTGTTATGTTAATTACTCACCCGGAGGGTTGCGCGATAATTAGTCGGACTGTTCCATGTTTTATGTCACACTTTTGTGTTCGTATCTAGTAGCGTGGAAAGTACTTTCTTTTGTTTAATTGGTTTTTCGACTTTGTTTCTAACGGAAAAGTATTTTTAATTGAGCCTTTTTTCTAGCCATAGCTATTGACGTTGTTCAGTGAAATGGCTAGCTGTTTAATTAAAAGCTTCAACCAAGTGAATACAACTTTCACACCACCAATACAAATTCTTTCCCAGGTTTGACAACAGTGTAACTAAATTCTCAAACACTAAAAAAAAGGCGAAGCCAAAAAATTTTGGTTTTTATCATACGAGACTAATTCAGTACCATTGAACAATATACATACGTAAAGACTAAGGTATAATTTAAAAGCTCAATTTTTATAATTTCAAAATGCATCACCATTTTAATGGTCAAAACCATTTTACCATTACAAAAATTGCCTCCCAAAACCGCTCATCACGAACCAATAGGCTTTAACCTAAGTTGTTCTTGATACGCTAGCCTGATCTCCATACTACATTAGACCTACTATTTGCTGGTCACGTTCCCCCATTCAACGTCGGCACGCGCTCCGACTCCTGATCTGAGCCGCATGATGTATGGGAGTAAGGGAAGCTCAATATTCGGTATCAGCTGTATCTGTTTCGTAATAGATGGATTTTCTAGATGAGCTACTAGATTAGGTTTTTCTTTTGGATGTCGTTATATCGTTGTAGATATGTAAATTTGGATGTGTTTGTCATTTGTGCGTTTACCTACCTATAGTGAGTAAAAAATTGATTAATTTGCTATCAGATAATTGGGAGGATGATGTTGTAGAAAGTGCTGTTCTAGTAAAACAGAATTTTAACAAAAAGCACAGATGGTACACATACCATTTCTAAGGCCTATCTAAGTTCTTTTATAATTAGTTTTTATGATTAAAAAATTCAAATTTTCATAATCACATTCGTTTACACAAGAGCCCTTGGTTCCCAAAAAAGATCTCCCATTTTAATCAAAATAACCCAAACATAATTTCGTCACCTAAGACCGTGCTTACCTCGTAAACAAATCGATTGATTCCTCTAACACCTGGAACGTGTTCCGGTACAGGGATCATTGGGGCTCAAACCCTTCTAATTGGGGATCTGTATCGGAACAGTTAAAATTTTGCGACCACTTTCAGAGCCTGACTGCTATCGGTCGGAAACTTGATAGGTATGGGGTGGCGTGCCAGTGACAGCGATGAAGAAAAATCTCGTATAGCGATAAGCAAATAATAATTATTCTACAGTTATACGTTACTATCTACCACTAACCTATGTACCTAAGAAAATAAATTTAAATTCGAAGAGTTTGTTTCTTATTTTTTTTGACTTTTAATCACAAGAACTTCTCGACCGGATACGTCAGTGTTAGATCATTTATCGATAAAGGCTAATTTTTATTTGTATGTTTGGAGAAGTTCCCAGAGATGCGAGTAAAATTGCTGGCAGAAACTAGCTTAACATAAACCTGTTAAGAGACAGACAGACAGTCAGTCATTTTCTCTATACAAACATTAAACCACATTTCACTTTTAATTAAATAAATCCTTTTCACTCACATTTTTAAGCCACCATTTTACAAAAGTAGCCAGCATTTAACTTTACTGTATGCAAGTTAAAAATATGCTTTTTAAACTGTTAACTAGTCAGAACGAAGCCCAATCCAACTTTAATTACTAAACACGTGTAGTCGAAATTAGTTGCTTTAGCAGAATTTTATTTAAGGCAAGTTTCAGTTAGTTTCACAAATTGTTGGGCACAACTCCTATTTTAGTTTGTAGCCACAATAATATGTTGGCTTTCACTGGTGTCTTTTAGGGCTTAATTCTGTTCTGAGTTCTGGAAAAACGGTCATGTTTTACGCAGGTGTAGGCTAATCTTTGTAATTAATGTATAACGTTATGTGGGGTACAGTTAGAAGATAAAGGGTTGTTTGTAGATCTAAGCTACTTACGGTCAAAAATGGGGGGATTTTATTACTAATTAGTAGGTTTTGTCCATGTTATCGCCGTCCCTGCAAACAATACACATCAATTGCTTAGCCATTTTCTAAGCTATTTGTTTCAGCTTCAAGTCTAATTAGATACAGCTGAGTTCTGGTATTCAAATGTATTTTAGGCTCTAATTTACTAGATCTAAAGAGTACAATACATTTTTTATACATCAATGGGTAGAAATATGTCTATCGCTCACACACCAGCCCTACCCTTCTCATCATAAGAATCAATCGTTTGTAACATTTTCTAATACACTATTCCAACTATGGACAAAGTAAGCCTATCTTTATAAACAGGCTGCTCTAAAATACATCCTGGAAAGCCCACGGGATTTGTTCAAAACAGATTCGGATACAAATTGAAAGGAAATTTTCAGTATTGACTTAATTAATTCTGCTCAAAGTCTGTAAGCTCTTTAATAAATTATATGGGGGGACTTAATTTAAAATATTTTGTACTAATGTGAAATCTTGAAGTAGTTCTGCTTTGGATATAAGTCATTTATTTTGTGGTTGCTGCTATAGCGGAATTATAAATAGTTCATATCTAGGTACCTTTAATCTATGACTGTTTACTCTCTGAATGGGTTAAGTCCCAATAACATAATGATACTTTTTCATAAGCCCTTTTGCTCCCTGGATGAAAAAAGAATTGGTTCTTTCCTTATAAGATGACGCAAGAATTCAAACAACAAATACATTATGGGTCTCCAAAAATAAAAAAAAGCATTTCGTTTTCAATTAAACGCCAAACGAAAACGGTTTTAGTACAAATAATATTTTTTATGGATTTAATAAAATCATTATGAGCAAGCAAAAATATTCGTGGGGCCGAAAAGGGCCTCCTTTTGTACTCAAATGAGTACGTTGGACTCCTAGATGGTTATAATCGGAACGATATCAGAGATTGGGTGAAACATTACCATAATGGAATGGCTGGGTTTTCGAAAGATTTTTTAGAATGTTATTATATTTTCTTCTTGTTTATACAATTATAATGAGCCAAAATGACAGTAAGCTTTTATCAAATACTACCTAGCTGATTTCCACAGTTTCACACGTCCCGTGGTAACTATATTTCCCGTACCCAGATAAAATATAGCCCATGTCACCCTGGAGTACCTATTGTTAGTTATAATAGCACCTAAACAGTAATTCTCATCCCTTGGTCACGTCATCATACGTGAACGGCTGGACCCGGTTAGACCCGGGAAAAGGATATCGGACACAGTTTTTGTCACCATCCGGCTACGCGAAGCAGTTATCTCGGGACGCGAGTGGTAACAGGGACGGAAGCTAGTTTTAAATAAAAACATTTTACCTTACATAGTTTTAATTCAACATGACATAAACAGAACACTTCAATAAAAATTTGAAACTATTCAAATATCATTTCACGCATCAAAAACGGTCATTAAAATGATTCATATCACCAAACCTTACGCGAATTATTTGTTCAAAATCCATTACAAGTTCGTTCACGGTTATATTACCTTCGCTAGAATGAATGAATGAATGAATGAATGAGCGAGATTAATCACATGTGTTCTATCGTTCATCCAACTAATTTTAATCACGTGGTTGTGCAAACCAATGCTACCGCATAATCCTAACACCGGTGATCGGGTTGTTAGGGTGTTTGTAGATTGGTTGGTTCGATTGGGAAAAGGTTGGTGAGACAATGTTTTGGAATTACCTTTTTTTGTATCTGGTTAGTAAGTTTTATCATCGTTTAGTTAGTTGGAGTAGGTATGTTTAATCACGATTTTACGAAATTATTGATCGGCTCAAAATTGATACCAAATCTTAGTAAGTGTGACATTATATCACCACCATGTTATCAAAAGGTACCTAGATTCTGTCTTCAAAGCATTTTTTTTAATGTCTTAGCTTCTTATTTTTAATATTTACATTTTTTTCAATTACATATTTTGACTATTTACAAGTAAAAAAGTAAAAACAAAAATTCTAACCGAAGCTACAAAATAATATAATAGTGTTTAGTACTACTACCCAATTTCATGTTTTTTCCAAAAAACAGATCCAAAAGATACGAACAAAAGCGTATCCGTCTCATTTATGTAACAACTAGCCGTTTTCCCGCGGTTTCACCCGCTTCCCGTGGGAGCTACTGCCCGCAATTGGATAAAATATAGCCTGTGTTACTCGCAGATAATATATAGCTTTCTAATGGTGAAAGAATATTTAAAATCGGTCCAGTAGTTTTTGAGTTTATCCATTACAACCAAACAAACAAACAAACAAGGTTTTCCTCTTTATAATATTAGTATAGATTAGAAATCAATTCACAAAATCCCACCAATATGTCACATCCCTACTATCGACAAAACGCTCGGTAAATAACGTCACTACGTCACAGCACTATTTGCATATTTGATTGGACCGAACGCAAACACGGTGCTCATTTTGAAAATAATAATCGAATGTGTTACCAATGATTGGCGATTGTGATAGTAATGTAATTAAGAATAGTTGAAGTGGAAATGTGGTGTGAATGAAAAATGAATTTAAATAAATCTATGTAACTAGCCATTTTCCCGCGGTTTTACCAGTTTTCCGTGTGAACTACTGCCCGTACTGGGATAAAATATAGCCAAAGTTAGTAACAGATAATGTAGCTTTCGAATGGCATGAGAATTTTTAAAGTCGGTGTATCTAATACTGTTACAGCCTTTTTATCTTTTCGTCCCACTGCTGGGCACAGGCCTCCTCTCACACGGAGAAGGATTGAGCATTAATCACCACGCTTGCTCAATGCGGGTTGATGATTTCAGACTATATAGTCCAGGTTTCCTCAAGATGTTTTCCTTCACCTTTTTATCAGCCATTGGGGTCCAAGATATACTTAGGAAGTACATACAAACATAGAAAAGTTGCATTGGTACTTGCCTGCCCTGGAATCGTACCCTAGGTTGGTTCTTTACCCACTCTCTGACACACAAATACCTATTTTTTCAAAGTTAGCAATACTTAAAATAATTTAAAGTCCTTCTGACATTGATCTCTTATTCATAAAATGTCTCATCAGCAAACACCAACAGCAAAATCAAGTCGTCAGATCTTCAGATCATTAGAAATGAAAGAAATTACTAAGAACAAAATTCTCACAAAGCTCAAGTTTCCGTCAAAACGTTCGTTAAACGTGACTACCGTACAAATCAAACTATTTCGAGTTCATTGACGTCTCAAAACTTTCTTCCAGAACATTCCAAAATCGATTTCCCCAAGTAATTGCTGATTGATATCACTAGCAAGACTACACTGCAGACTAAACAGTCGGCCGATAGTTGGCCTCATAAAGGATTTCTTTTAAAGAAATTCGTGAATTCAATTAAAGTTGTCAGTCGGTCTGATACCGGCTATATACCTAATCTTTGTTATGTGCGAACTACCATTCATCTTCATACTGATTCATGAGCCCAAACAAACTATCGGCCGACTAAAATTTCGTAGTGTGCACCCTAAAGAATTAATGGTTGATGAAAACGTTCGATTCTCCAACAATTTATCTTTGCACGATAAAGCTAACGAAGTAGCGAAAATTGATTTTAAACGAAGTGAAAGAAAAATTGTACTAGACTGAGTTTTAATCAAATTGCATCTCTCTTGATCTGGGTGGAGAGAAAAATGGAACTCCCTGTTATCGTGAAAAGATCTCGATTAGAAAGAAGATAGAAGATCTTTTTTTCTATCATTTCGAAAATGGAATTGTGATCTGTTTATTGATTTTCAATGCGTTGGAATATATTTCTTTTGATACTCTTTTCTACATGAATAGAAAAAAAGCTTCAGATTTTGTGCTGATTGGGCTTAATAGAATATTTTGTAACTTATTTAAAAGGTACGTAATTATTATTGAAAGCCATCTGAAATTAAATAGTTGTCTCTGTACTCTTTGTGTTTTCTACGTTAGATTGGCAAGTGTTGTGGTTAACGCTCATTTCTTTCTCTAGGTAAAAAGAGGCCTGAGTAAATGGTGGGTAATTTAAGTTTTTTGGGTTGCAAGTTTTTAGTTTTCAAGTAATTATGCGTGCAGGTCTGATTTCAGCAAGGGTGGTGATTAACACTCAATCCTTATATGAAGAAGAGGCCTGGGCCCAGCAGTGGAATAATAAAAAAGCTGACGTTGGTGATATCCCTACGATCCACATTTAATCATAATTAAACCTGCTAACAAAAATAAACTAACCAATAGCAATAGCACACAATCTAATAACGTAACATAACGATATAATCTGAATGGAAGCGGACTAGCGCACTATTATCCGCACACCTGGTGAAGCGGTTTTATAATGAAACGCGATATGCACTAACATTTGCCGCATGCAGATTGTTGAGGGCCAAGCTAGAAGAATCAGGCGATTTTATAAATGTATGCGAATTTCTCCTCAGTTGCACTGCCCGTGCGAATTAGGTGATGTCACTCTCAGTGGCGAAGGGTGGTTTAATGAAATAGGGAAGCCGCAGCAAAAAAAAACTGGGGGGGGAGTACTCAGGGATGGGGGGGAGAGGTAATGGAGGTAATTTCTCAGTCCACCTTTTAGCACTGACTGAGAGACTGATAGTTTGAACATGTTTTCTCGAGGAATTCGGCAGATTATTTATATCTATAAAACTTTATTATCTTTAGTTAGGTATATTAACTACTAGAATCTGAGAAAACTTGGCACTAGAAACAATACATTTTAAGTATTTAATTTACAACGGCCTGTTAGCCATTGATATTTATCGTAGGTATTGACACGAGCCGCGTGCCCGAGTTTTATAACACGTTTTTATTCTCAAAACTTAACCTTGAAAAATAAGTTCCTTCCTAAAGTAAATAATCTGTCGCCGGAAAACAGTCTAATGCGATAAATGCTATCCTAGTTAAGTTTTAAAAGTATGTACACTAAAAAGAAACCTGATGCCAACTGTCTACGTATCAAAGTAACTCATTTTAACGTAGGTACCTCTATTTTCACTAGGCACCAACACACGCTGCAGTACTGTACTTGTACTGAGTACCAGGTCACACAGTGCGATCGCGGGGATTAGTAGGGAGTATTTTAGGGAAATTATGTACTTGGTGAATTAAAAAAACTATAAATTCACAACTAGGGTCATTAAATCGCGGAGAATCTTAACACCGCGATTCAGGATTTGAATAAAAATGCACAACGCCATCTATGTTGACATAATGTAACTAAAACACTTAAACTAACATAAAATATTGTACACACACGAACTATGTTATTTCCAAATGATACACACACTAATAAATTAAATTAAGTAATACAAAGAACAAATTGTTAATGGTATTATCTAAAACAAAATAAGAACAATGAGAGTGAATATTTGTCTGATTTGTTTGTTTACATATTTGAGAGCTCTAAGCGCTATCACTCGCGCGTAGACAGATATAGCTACTCTACTCTTGACGCGTTCTTTCTCGTTCACTCGCGAGTTTTGATTGGCGGAAGCCGCTCCGTGAGCCGGCTTACCGCTCGCCCATATGCCGCGAACATCGCGCGGCGCGGCGTGGATGACGTCACGCAAGCGTAGTTTTGTATGGAGGAGGAAGCCGCGGCTTGTTTAGTAGGAGCAAAATGTTTCAAGTAATTTATAGACAATTTTTTTACGGTGGTAGGCGTTTTGTTATACCTACATATTTAAATTGTGTGGTTTAAATGATTATATTAATTATACCTATACCTATATTATAACTTATACCTCTGCTTCTTTCTTGAAATTCGAAAGGGAAGCCGATGGGAATCGGCTTATAAGGACGCCTCGCCACTGGCACTCTGTTCATCCGCTCGCAAAATCTGTTTACTCATTTATGCGTGAAGAAGTAAGAAACGTCTAACTAATAAACTTCCCCTTTTTTGCAATAATGGTGTAACTAGTTTTTGCTTTGTGGGGACAACATCGCTGTAACAGAAAAGATGAGAAGTAGAAGATTGTCATGGTATGGGCATGTAATGAGGAGGGATGATACGCATGCAACAAAATGTGTGCTAAGTATGAATGTAGATGGGTGGAGAGGAAGAGGAAGACCTCAGAAAAGATGGATGGATTGCCTGAAAGATGATATGAATAGGAAGGGAGTGAGTGTCAGTATGACGAGTGACAGGGGAAAATGGAAGAAAATGACATATTGCGCCGACCCCAAGTAAAATTGGGAACAGGGCAGGAGAAAGAAGAAGGATAACATCGCCGTATGCCACTTGTAGAAGCAAATATGTATTATTATAAATATCGACTTTCAAATATGAATTATTTATTCAATTTCCTGCCATCGTGGCAATACCCAGCCTCTTGGGTATGCTCTCGATGGGCAGCGATGAGGATTTTTCGACGCCCTATAATTATTATTTGAAATCAATTTATTTTTAGATAATTATTTAAATTTATTCAACAACAATATGATATAAAAATCGCTCAGTTCATCACTTACTCCCACCCGGATATTTCAGTGCTTACTATTAAAATATTCACTGTTGCGTTTTGAGTTATAAATCAGGGGTTTAACTCGGAAAATACCACAACAAGTGATCTCTATACACCACGGCTATGTAGTGTGGGTTAGGCGCTTAGATTTCAGTTTAATTCAGAAATATGATTACTGTGAACTAGTTGGCGTGTAGATTTGATGGTACCTATTTGAGTTAGTTTCTCACGTTAATGTAGTAGGTATGTGTTACATTCTATGTATTTTTGTTTAAAATATACCTAAGATTTGTTTTTTATTTACTAACAGCATCATCCTCCGAGCCTTTTTCCCAATCCTGTTGGGGTCGGCTTCCAGTCTAACCGGATTCAGCTGAGTACCAGTGCTTTACAAGAAGCGACTGCTTATCTGACCTCCTCAACCCAGTTCCCCGGGCAACCCGATACCCCTTGGTTAGACTGGTGTCAGACTTACTGGCTTCTGACTACCCGTAACGACTGCCAAGGATGTTCAATGACAGCCGGGACCTACAGTTTAACGTGCCATCCGAAACACAGTCAATGGTGTCTAAGATATACTTAGAAAGTACATACAAACTTAGAAAAGTTGCATTGGTACTTGCCTGACCTGAGATCGAACCCGCGCCCTCATACTTGAGAGGTTGGTCCTTTACCCACTAGGCCACCACGACTATTATTTACTAACAGCCTTACATTCTTATTAGCTACCTACTACTTATTGTCACACTCCGTGCTTGATAGCAGAAAAATTGTTTTTGTTTGTTTTGTAACTTACCAATTCCTAAAAACTAGTAGGAACTTCGTGGTAGTAAGTCGTGGTGGCCTAGGTAAAGAACCATCCTCTCGAGTATGAGGGCGCGGGTTCGATTCCAGTTCAGGCAAGTACCAATGCAACTTTTCTAAGTTTGTATGTACTTTCTAAGTATATCTTGGACACCAATGGCTGATAAAAAGGTGAAGGAAAACATCTTGAGGAAACCTGGACTATTTAGTCTGAAATCACCAACCCGCATTGAGCAAGCGTGGTGATTAATGCTCAATCCTTCTCCGTGTGAGAGGAGGCCTGTGCCCAGCAGTGGGACGATAAAAAAAAGGCTGTAACAGTAACAGTAGGAACTTCTCCGTGCACCTCGATTTACGCTATCAAACATTGAAATATGTTTTCATATCAGTAAGCATCGTAGAGATTAGTGTGTTCAAGCAACTAAACTCTTTTCTTTCTTTAATAAAAAAACAGGTTACATAAATGAGTAGGCATTGTCCCAGGAAAACCAATTTATGAACAGTTACATAAATACTAAAACTCCTTTCTATCATATCAACTGCAGGTTTACTAACACTTCTAACTCCTAAGTACGTTGTAAATAGATAATGTTGATCGTACAAGAAACTACAAGTACGTAGCCGCTTTGTTAACGATATTATGTAACAAAGCTTCTAAACGATCTTTGCTTATTGATTGGAAATGAGATGCTCTAGCTTAATATTATTATACTAGCTTCTGCCAGCGGTTTCACCCGCATCCCGTGGGAACCTCGGCACGGACCCGGATAAAAAGTAGCCTATAGCCTTCCTCGATAAATGGGCTATCTAACACTGAAAGAATTTATCAAATCGGACCAGTAGTTCCTGAGATTAGCGCGTTCAAACAAACAAACTCTTCAGCTTTATAATATTAATAGTATAGATAAGTATTCCTTGCTCACTTTTCGTTAATTATTGAGATTATTAAACTTAAAAAAAGGTGAAGGAAAAATAAAAACCCGACTTCGTTGCGCCTTGTAAGTTACGCTATTGATAATGTTGGTGACTTTTAAAAAACCCTGAAGAAAAATTGAAAAATAAGTCAAGAATTGTATATAGTAAACGACCCTATAAAAACAAGTAGATAATCTAAAAATAGATGTATCTTTTTCTCCCACACACTACTGCAAAATATTTATAAATGAAAGTATAAGTTTCAGGTTAAAATATATTTATATTGTTTGACAATTTGCTTTATCTGTCATATTACACAAGTTAGCAATATCATCGGCCTCCATCAACGTTGTGGAATTTAATAAATTTGTAATTACATATGAGGCACGTAATATATTTTCTTTGACAAGAATACTTCAAAGATAAATCTTTTATGAAAGAAACTTTTTCTTTTCTATTCGGTAATCCACGATATTTCACTTTCTGGTGAAATTTATTTATTCTTTTTCCACCTTCTTTGTGAAAATACCAACAATATTTATTTAAGTTGGCTTGAGAAGTTTTTGATATAGGTATTCTATAAAAATATATTT
Organism: Helicoverpa assulta; assembly: GCA_963856015.1. Classification (NCBI taxonomy): domain Eukaryota; kingdom Metazoa; phylum Arthropoda; class Insecta; order Lepidoptera; family Noctuidae; genus Helicoverpa; species Helicoverpa assulta. The sequence continues at coordinate 2,531,407 of CAWLCW010000026.1, forward strand.
CTAAATCCGACTGATACACACCTTAAACTATATCTTATTACAATTAGTATGACCTCTATCTATAAGTAAGAATTATAATTAAGCTAATTGAAGCACAAAAAAACAACTGAACAAAATGTTTACAAATAAATCGAGATAATTTTCCTCAATGAAATACTGACCCAACTAATCACGACGACATTGAATTATTTTAACAAAAAAAAATATTCCTCCAACAAGATTTAACAGCTTATAACAATTCCAAGATACCCCAACTTAGTACCCAGTCGGAGGTAAAAGTAAAAAGAAAAATACGAATTGGATTAACAAAGGAAAATCGGAAACCAAAAGAAAATACCTCATTTCGATTCAAATTGCGAAAATAGTTCGAAGAAAATCGTTTTCGAGACAGTAGCGATGCTTAAGAAGGCCGTTTGTTCAGGAATAAGAAACAAATCTTTTTGTTTTAAAGGAAACTTTTAAGAAAGTGGAGGAAGGAAGGCATTTATTGCGCTAAAAGCTCCGCCGGAACTAACTTTAAAATGGATTCAACTTTGTCCGTTGCATTTAACTTGGCCGTGTGTTACACCGACATGTAATTATGTAGGATGACAAAGAGACGTCTAATGTGGAGTGAAATGCTAAAAGCATTTTATGAGTTGATATTTTAATAGATTCGTAATTATACAGGGTAAATAAAACTATTATAAAGTTGACTTTTATAAAACTTCTACTAAGTATACATGTATGATTTCGAATCTAATACCAACATGCATGTACATTCATGGCATAGTAGGACTAGTTTCAAATTTTACACTTCCTAAGCACAGTTCAGTTAGAATCCTAAACAAGTTAAATATGGGAACGGTAGTTAGATGTGTATTCTGATGTCTACATAATAGACACAAAACTTTGTTTTTTTTAATTATTTGATACGAAATAAACGGTACATAAAAAAGACAAATAAACGAACAAAGAGAAATAATTCTTGAAATAATTCAGACGCAATAATTTCCACAAGAAAACCAATTTTAATGAAATCCTGAGAATGCCAGGACTGTTCCTTTGTATTCAATCAACAAGGAATATGTTGAATTTTCAGGTGAAAGATGCAATCATTGGAACCACTCTTTCCTGATTGTAGTAGATGTGTTATGAAAATGTGTATTCTTATAATTTAGACTTCGTTTTAAATATGTAAGTTTATTAAGATTTCTAGTTAAAGTATTTACATATATTAAATGCAGCAACGTTTAAGCCTCTACAAATAAATGATAAACAAACATATATTAAATTATGTCTGGAATCTGTTTATATTTATTTCTGATTTATCTGCATGTTTATTCTTTTTTTGTTTTTTTTTTTTCAAACAAAATCTTTTATATTTTTTCATGTGATATCATTACAATACGGTGTGATAGACATAATGTCAAACAAAAGAAGATTTCGGATAGTCCTTTGAAAGCAAAGACGCCTTAATCGTATTGTTCTTTACTATTTTCCGAGCGTTTTCATTGATATCTAGCCGTTCGATATCTCTTTCAGTACAGCCTCCAAGTTTTCTTTTGACTAAACTAGTCTGAGAGTTTGACTCTGCCAAAATTAGATAGTGGAATATTCTTGTAATTTGCTTAGAAATAATATTAATAGAATTATTGGTATTTCAATTGACAATAGAGAGAAACGGAATTAGTAAATTATTGTTTCGATGGGTAAGGTATTTATAGTTTGCAAAATTGTGTTAAAAATATAAATAGAACCTCTTAAAAATCTGTCTAAAATCTTGATACAAAAACGGAATATATTGCCCTCTTAGTTCCCTACGGTTACAGCCGCGTCCCGACGAAACAACTTCTCGCATCCGATTAATTAGAAGCCAATGCATTTTCAGGCACTAAACTATCTGTGTAAAAAAATAGTAAAATTTACAAAAACTGTACGTACACACACAAAAATAATGAATTTCTTGCCAACACTACATTGTATTATGTAAAAACTTTGGAACATAAACGTGAATGGCTAAGCCCCTACTAACGCAAAGTGCACCTGTTTTGCGAGACTCAGTAAAGTGTAAAACTCTTCAGCTGTAGTACTCAGTCTGAAACCTGTGATCCGCGCCTGAAAACTTTTGTCGGATCTCACACTTAAGATTTAGTATAAACAATTTGACAAACATGACTTACCTATACTTAGTCCAGGTGAAATATATGTATTTTAAAACCCTCATAAGTTAGCCCTATTCATATTAAATCTGTATACAAGAGTCATAACTTAATCCTTAATAATTAAATAGGTACAATGTCTATTAATAAATATGATCAAGATAAATATTATTGGTAGAAATATATAATATCTAGTAATGATAATGTTCATTTTTGAAAATTTCAGGGCTTTTGCGCATTGTTGGTTATTATAATTCAATGTAATATAATTCAATTTTTCGGATTATTTTTCTTTACTATGATAAATTTATGATATTTTAATGTTAAATGTAATACCACCACAACAACAACATTACAACAAAAACAACCGCAACTTCAACTCCAAATAAGCAAGGCTACTCACAGCGGTACATACGCGTACAAAATGCGGAATCCGATGCAGGCATCCAATAATGTGATTGATATGAATCACGAGCTACGACGCGATATTAAACAAATCCCCTCGAGTTTATCGTACGGAGCACAGAGTAAGAAAACAAGGGAGGAGATGCCATTATGCAGGTAGGTCAGACGCCTTCTTCTAGGTCAAATTCGTACTCTGGGCATGACCAAAACGATCAGTTACGAGTGAACTAATGAAGCTTTCGGGTTCTTTGAGACATCTGTCAACAGTTTTTGGTATTACAGAAAATTGACGGTTCCAAAAAAGGCGTGTAATTGCGAAACAGTAACGTTCCTCGTCCCCCGCACACCCACATTTTGGCGCGCTAGTTTCTTTTTTCGTTATGGCACCTCCACTAGTTATTTTGTTCTCAATCGTACGGACATATTGGAAAATATATTTCACTTGTTGCGCGACCGTGCGAACGATGAGAGCATAAAATTATGTTAATGCTGACTTGTGCTGTGCGCTGCTTAAAAGTGTAGGATGTTGTTTATGTTTCAGTTGGTTTTTAGCCAATTGTGGTGGAGGGTTTATGAATCACACTGCAATTTTGGTATGTGGAGTACTCGATTTATTTTCGCAGTTTCACGTTCAGCCAGACTGAATTACTCCATGTATCCGAAAACAAAGCGTAATTTATATCGGTCTGCAGTGTCTCATTCACCTCCTAAAGGTATTAAATAACAGTATCGTAAGACCTTGTAGACACAACTGATTAGCCCTATGGTAAGCTAGTTATATGCTAACATAACTGACCGCAGCATTACACACAAATCTTCACCGTACCGGTAATAAAACCCGGGACCTTAATTTCTGAAGTCCAGCATGAAGAACATTGCGCCAACGGGTTATTCGCCTTATAATCTGTCTGTACCTCGGAAAATTGGTCCGGAGACGCTGTCAATAAGAGCTATTGTTTGTGCTTTCTGAAATATGATCCTGTTTCCTTGTTCCGATGGAGGGACGGAGTATCGGATTATGTTGGTAGCCATGGTAACTTTGGTATCAATATTTGTAGCAGTATTGGTTCTAAATGTTGGCTGGAATTACATTCTGCATCTCTTAGGCAGGCATAAAAATCCTGGAATGTTTTTTTCATAAACATAATTGTTCTAAAGGGCAGTCCTTGTGAATGGACGTCCTTGATAATTTGTGAAAACCTCACATTGTATGCACGCCACCGTGACGTGGACTGTACATAAGGATTATATGGGCAAGAGTGAACTTGCAGATGACCTATACACAGTAGATGTCTTTTGGTTTTAAGACAATGTCATGTAAAACATCCAAATTAGCTTATTAAACTTAGAAAATCCGTTACACTAATAAAATTGAGAACAGAAAAACTATTTCCAATCCCAAATGCAGCTATAGCAGTCACTTTAAAAACAAAAGGCTTGTTGAAAATATTCATCGGTCGGCAGGCACGTTGAGCCACTCATGCCCTGCTCGCCGATCGCGAGCGTAATCTGACTGACAACTGACATTGTTCTATGGGTGCAGTAGAACAAATCCGATCGGGCTTTTCTTATGATTTTTATTGGCGTATTTATGTAAAGAGTCATCAAGTCAAATATATGTATTTTCACTTGTGACATTAATGACATTAATGATTCTCAACGCAATAAGCGTCCTGAAGCATTATCTGTAGGGTCGTGGTATAATGATGGCATCCTAGCTGATTGTCGGCCACGGCGGCTGTTCTCATATAAGGAGATGAGCTAGCTGCGCAGCACATATTGTGTAGTGATTTACTTTTCTCAAAGGCAATGTGTTATAGTAATATAAAATTTTTCAATATCAATGTACGAAATATTGTCATTTGCTGTTATGCACACAAAAAAGCAAGGATACATAGTCCACAAATGAGGAATATTTGTCATAAAAAATCCCTATTTCTGACACTCCACAAACACGGAACTGATGCTCTATTGTCTTGCACAAAATCTTCCACACTTGGTTTACTGTAACAACACTGCACTGTATCAATAGACCCAGTTTCCACGGCTCTCACAATTTGATGACGACCTTCTGTCCTCGATTATACGTTATTACTGTTACGTTTTATTTGTATTCTGACATTCTGTCACTAGGTTCCGACGATGTTCAGGGGAAATTGTTAGACCATGTTTTTCCTTGTTCAGTGAAAACGATAACTACGTTTAAAACCCTGCTATTCATTACATATAATTTTCGATAGTACGCAAGAGCCCAACCAAACCAAACAATTCGACAAATTCTATCGATACGGCTAACTCGACGAACCCCACACTATCCTCTGCCACACAGCCCACAACTTACCACTAATTTAATAAAACAAACCGAAACATAATTACTGCAACCGCTCCAACCATACCCCTCAAACAAAGCATTCATTGTTGTTTCCTTCGATAAAATAAGTCATATGTCAAAATGTCGAACACACGCGGAACACGCAGGAAGGAAAGATAGCGGAGATGCCATTAGCAAGGTAGGTCAGGCGCCTTCTTGTAAGTCAAGCAACGTACGGTAGGCATAATCAAAATGAAGTGTTCGGGTTCCTTGTCATATCAAGACCAAGCTTTAACAGATTGGTGATTATATTAAAAAAAAAATGGTGAATTCCATAGAAGGTGTTATGTGTGGAGCTAGTAACGTTCCTCATCCCCCGAACAACCGCAGTTTGGCGCGCTACTTTCTTTAGTGATATTGACATGACATCTCCGCTAGCAATTTTATTCTCCATGTCATGGACCCATGTTACGATTCTGTCAATAACATATTCGATTGTACAATGCATTTATTGTCTGAAACGGCCTTATGGCTTCATTGTTCTGCAGTATTAAGGTCAATAGGTCTTTTCGATTTGCCTACCGATTTTTTATCGAATAATTTTCGGGTTGTCGGATACGGGTTATAGGGGTTGTGTCGATGAATTTATTCATGTGAGGACAGCTTAATTTTCGTCTGTTTTGTTTTAAAATCATGTGCGATAGAAATATAGTACGGTAAATTAATGTTAAATAAGGTTCCACAGTATTATCATTGTGTAATTCTCAAACAAAATATTGGCATCCATAAAAAAACACTGAAAAATGCTGTGGTTTAGATACCCATTCTATTTAAACTTCAACCAGCATTTCCCAGAAATGGTTTGTTATTTACGGTCTAAACAACCGTAAATCCGGTATTTTCGTGCAAAAATATCATACCAAAACTATATTTTACGATGCTTTTTTATGAGTAAATAAAAATGGCACCTGTGAACGCGTTTGCTGCAAATCTTTCTTTGTTACGATAATGTTTGCGATTTACTTCCAGGTTGACGCATGATATTTTTACATTTTACGATTTACGAGCAATAGGTTAGAAGAAAATCAAGAAAAATTATGATACAGGATAATCCTTCCTGAAAATGTTTAGCAACCTGCAAGATTTAAAATACCACTTAAACCTTTTTTATTGTTTCTATGTATTGACAAGCTTTTCTGTCACGTCAAACTTGCGGCAAAAAAAATCAAGACGCTCTTTTCTAAACGAAATATTCACACGTATATTTTCCTACCGCAAAAGTTATTAAAAAACCATGTTTGTTTCTCAAATCAATCTACCAAATGTTATATATTTAAACTGTGCAATATATATATATATATATTTTAATTTAAATTGGTTAAAAATAATAACATTAAAATTGACAAAAACAAAACCGACAATACTTAAAAGCTGGCCTCATAATTTAAGCCCACAATTTTATTGCCCAGTGGTTAAAATTATGGCCATATTTTTCAAAATTGACACACGTCACGGTCGGTACATTATCAGAGATAAATTTATCAGCATCGGTGGGTAATGTCCACTCCTGAAAACCGGTTTCCCGGGAGACCGATACCGTGAATGATTTCGGTAGATAAAGCCGTAATCAGTACGGTTGGCCCGATTGCCGATTGCGGAATGAGACCACGAGACCACACCGGTCGTAATTGTGCGTCTGAAATTACAATAGGAGTGCACGATTAAAAATGTATTGTGTTTAGTTGTTTTATAAAATACTCTAATAAGCATTGGCTTCAGACATGCACATTAAAAATAATCGATTATTCCTTGAAAATCTGCTTAAAGTTTACGTCAAATAAAAATACCTTCTTGACATCTACAGAAACTACATGATGCGTTTTTTTTTTTAGTTAAAAATATTTCCTAAATATTTGTGGCTCACCAGATTAAGATGCAACATGGTGGGTTTAAGTCAATACCTATGAGTCTGACACCCACAGCGGGAGGGGTCATTTAATGATTTCCCATAAAAAAGGTACCAAAGCATCAAAAACATACCTAACTACGTTCTAATACAGCCTAACTATATACATATAAAGAGTATAATACCCACGTGTTCGTTTGATATGTCGGAGCTTAGTATGGCCGTATAAAACGTGGCGCCGGGTGGCGTGACACGCTTCGTTAGTACTTCTTTCTCTATGGCTCGTGTTAACTCTGTGGTACATAGTGCTTTGTGTATCATCCAACTATTGGACCAACAAAAAACGATTCCAAAAAATCATCTAAATATGCTAGTATAGTAAAGAGGATACATTTTTGTGTGTACCTTAAAGGCTAGGCTTTAAGGTATTAAAAAAATTATTTAACTTTTGGAAAGCTAAACTATCCCCGAGTAACACAGGCTATATTGTGGCACAGGCCAACGGGAGGTGAAACCGCAAGAAAGAGCTAGTGCTCTATAAAAAGACTGCCTAAAGATTTGATATAAGTTGAGGGAAAACATCTTGAGAAAACTGGACTAACCTCCCCACTCAGAGACATTTAATGGTTACTTAAGCCATTCCTTAGTGAAGTATTTGTATGACATTCCGTCACTAAGGAGTGACTTAAGTAATCACTAAATGTCTCTGAGTGGGGAGGTATAAGTCTGAAATCGTCAATCCGCATTGAGCAAGTATGGTGATTGACGCTCATTCTTTCTCTGTATAAGAAAAGCTCTGTGTGTGTGTGTGCTTATAAGAGACAGTAAAAATAGCTAGTAATATTGATTCTCAATCGTAATACCACTAGTATCCAACTAAGGAACCAAAGTTATTTGAGGAAAACTGTCATCCAAACTTTAGTACAGTGTGTCACAAAAATATATACTTCACTACGAACCATGTAAAAGATATTTGGCTTGATATTCATTATGTCGCTCGAGACACTTTTTTGTCCGAGAAATAAATCCACTAGCTTCATATTTCTTACGACTGGAGACAGAGAGTTTTTTTGGCTTAAAATGGTCGTATCCGCTTAAAATAAAACTGTTCTTCAAAGAATATTCTTGAATTGTGAAAGTATTTTTGACGTAAAGTTGATGAATCGTAAAATGTGACATTTGCAGTGAGCTAGTGTGAGCTCACACAAAGGGCAACCTATATTTGCTTTAGTTGTTATTTACAGAAACCTAGAGCACTTTGTTAAAGTGATATACTAAGAGCTAGATTCATGAAGTGACCGTTTTATCAGAATAAAACATTTAGTAAAGAAAGTTGAGCTTACCATTACATAAAACATACACGAGTAAGACAATTCTACGTTTTCAATCATTGTCAAGTATGAAACAAATCATTTAGTATTTTTTGTAATGTATTGTTTGTAACGAACTCGTGGAATAATTGATTAGAGACTCCCTTAAAAGACTCAATTTTTTACATAGACATAACAACAGAAAAGATAGCAATCTTTGGTCAACGATAATGGAATAAAATTCAATCAGAGAAGCTTTGACTTGTTATAAAAACTTCAAATACCGCAGCTTAGTAATGTAATTGGAAGGAGACGAAAAGGAAAATTCTGGAACAAATTCATAAAATACGTCCCCTAGAGATAGAGCCATGAGCCACGAACCACGAGCCACTTAATTAATTCGTAGTAAATATTGAGACTTCTACATCGTGAATCTGTATTTGCGGACCGGACTTAGATACAGTGGAAATAATGGTGGAATAAATCTTTTAAGAGAGCTTTTAGCTCTTTTACATTATGATAATATGTCGTCGGTCTCACGGGTTCTTATAAAATACTGGCTATTTCATAGGAGTAACTTCCCTTAGCTAAAACATAGCCTATGTTCAACCGGGGATAAACATTAAAAAAATATTTAAATCAATTCATTAGAAGTTTGGAGCCTTTAACAAAAAAAGAACTCCTCATAATTTTATAGAAGGTTACGTTATTAATATGTTGCGCTTTATTTTATTCCGTTTAAGCAAATAGTTCCCTCAAAAAACCGAGTGAACCTGTGACAAACAGCCAGTATTTCTACACTACATAGGGAACTGATATCAGCTACGCAATATTAGCAGATTCACGCGGCATTGCAATCGCTCAGTGATGCGAACATCGTTATCGCCATCGTTGCGTTTCAAATATCCGCGGAACCTATTGAAGTATTTTAGTAGGAAATTGACAAACTTGATGCAATGCGTTGGCTTTTGTTTGGGGATTTAATTCATTAGCATCAGCCTTTTCATACTTTCATCCTGGTGGATTCTCTGAGCGGTAAAATCGAACGACACCCTCCTCATGAATCGAGCGGTGCGGAAAATCCGCTAGTGTCTAAAAGTTGGTAATATTGCTTTTATTTATGGACATTTTATTGTCTCGTTGTTAATGCATACATAATAATGTATTTGGTACATATCAAGAAATATAGCTTTATAATACGTCCAAGGCCGATTTCGGGCTTTAAAATCATATAATAAATTGTATATACAAATCAAGCTCAAACTTGCCTAAATAGATACTATACAAACGGTAACAGGATAGGATGGATAAAGGATATTGTAAAAACATTGTATATAGTTAAATGTAACATTTCTTGCTTGGCCAAAAGATATAACGCTATACAGATCATGAAAAACCGGAGACGAAACACAGAAACGTTTTGACACAAACACATAACAGGCCGTTGTCAAGACGTGGTCATATTTCGCTAACGGATAGAAAAAAATGCATTACGTTTTTATCTGTGTAAAGTGTATTCATTTTAGATATAATACATTATACATGCTTATTAAAAAGCATATGAAAACATAAATGTTTATTGAAAACGAAATCTCTTTTAAGCACGTGTTAATTTTTTATTTAGTTGTTAGACTATTATGGCCTTACTACAAAAACTTAACCACCTGTTTTACACTTGTCTAAAAAAATTGTGGCTGCAAAATAAACCGTATGTCAACGTCATAATTTGTCATTTTTTTAGACAAGTCTTAAACTGACGTTTAAAAATTTTGTGGTAAGACGGTTAATATCTGTATGTTATTGTATATCATAATGTATCTAGCAAGTAAAATTGAACAAAACAAATGCAAAAACACTGACAACCACACCAACAAAATAGAGTATCCCCTATATTGTGCGTACACTTGAAGCCACAAAAAGAAGGCTCAGTTATGATTTATTTCAGGCTGTTGCCTGATACGTAACTTCACTGTACACTGACGTTCTGTGAGATTTATAAGGAGGCCCGACTTTGAGGAAAAAATATATACAATCCGAGGAAAATTGCTTACACAGAGTAATTTTGTCTCAGAATCTAGAGATTGGAAAAAAAATTGTGTATGAATGTTTGCTTATTTCTTTTAAATGTTTTGACAGTCACTCTGATTGACGGCAATTGAATATTTTGAAAGCAGCCATTGAATAAGTATGAATTAATTTTTGAATATTTATTTCCTGTTTTCAGTTAAACATATTTATTCAAAAATGACTGTTTATTTGTTATTCAGAAGCGTGAAATTGTGTAAAGCAGCGCAATTATTTTTATTTAAATTCAATATTGAATTGGATTGTGTATTTTACGGTAAATGATATGCAATAATAATCCAGTTTGTTATTTAAAGCTTGTTACAGTGACGCTTTTAAAACTATATCAAACGGCTGTGTGATTAAAAAAACCGGCCAAGTGCGAGTCGGAATCGCGCACGAAGGGTTCCGTACCATTATTTAGAAAATGAGCAAAAAAATCACGTTTGTTGTATGGGAGTCCCCCAAAATATTTATTTTATTCTAGTTTTCAGTATTTGTTGTTATAGCGGTAACAGAAATACATCATCTGTGAAAATTTCAACTCTCTAACTATTATTACGGTTCATGAGATACAAGCCTGGTGACACACTGATGGACGGACGGACAGAGGAGCGAAAACAATAAGGTCTCGTTTTACCCTTTGGGTACGGAACCCTAAAAATCAGTTAGGTTCTATAAATGTTTCAATAATATTTTGAGCGTTAAATGACCGTTACTTTTTTATGAAACATTTAATGTGTAAAAAATACTATTCCCATTTATTAATTTATAAAAGAAAATGTTGCCATGAGTGCTATTGTTGTGTGTTTCAAACTACTGATCGTAGTTATTTCGTCATCATCAAGTTCAGTTGTCAGTTATTAGACACATATTTTAAAAAATTCTGCCTATCAGTCTGTCTGGCTTTCACGCCAAAAAGTGCACAGGTCATCTATACAGATAAGGCTTTTTAAATCAACAATCATACTTCTCCAATTAAAACATTATTCACATTTCATATTGGCGTTCCCTCTCATTAAGTGGTATATAATGACAATAACCTTATTCATAGGCGACAATTTTAATGATACCCATCTATTACATGATGGAGTGGCGGTGTAGTATTGCAGTGTTTCGCGATCATAAGCGGTTAAATACTCGTTTTTGGCAAACTGGGAATTCTGTTGGTGTGATTATTTTGTGTGATGCAATTGTTGACATTGTGGAAATATGAGAGGTTTTTACCCGACTTCAAAAGAAGGAAATTCTCAGGTTTTTAGATATATTTTCTTTCTTTTTCAATTAACTTTCTTTTTACCCACGACGGAACGGAGCAGGTATATGCGTTTAGGGTGAGAGATGTGCGTTTGTGTGTTTGTGTGTTTGTGTGTTTGTGTGTGCGTTTGTGCAAAGTAATGTTCCCACATATCTTCTAAACTAATGATCTGATTTTGATGCGGTTTTCAATAAAGGGTTTGTGTTCGATGAGTTCATGTTCTTAGATAGGTATCATGGCTGTAACTCACTAGGGGGCGCCACAATATTAGTCCAAACAGCAAAGTAATGTTCCCACCTACCTTCTAAGCTAATGCTCCGATTTTGATGCGGTTTTCAATAACGTTTTTGTGTTCAATGAGTTCATGTTCTTAGATAGGTGTCATGGCTGTAACTCACTAGGGGGCGCCACAATATTAGTGCAAAAGAGCAAAGTAATGTTCCCACCTACCTTCTAAACTAATGATCCGATTTTGATGCGGTTTTCAATAACGGTTTTGTGTTCGATGAGTTCATGTTCTTAGATAGGTGTCATGGCTATTAATCACTAGGGGGCGCCACAATATTAGTGCCAAGCAATGTTACAATATAATCAAAACGTCCGATTACAATTCTGTTTTCATCAGCAATGTGTACGTGCTTAATGCATGTTCCCAAATAATAAAAATTACGCCTGTAACTCACTAGAGGGCGCTACAATATCGGTGCAAAATAATATTGCAATAACATATTATATAGACTATAATTCGTATATGTTCTCTAAAAAGTCTCAAATAAAATTAAGCAAAATTAAAAATTTAGAAAAAACCCCCGACGGTAAAAATCTTATTGAAAAATAATAAAATAACTCAAAACCCCCGACTTAACCCAATTATATAGGAATAACCGTCGGGGGCTGCCTTTTCTATATGAAATTTCAACAATTAATTGAGTGTATTTTATGTCATCGTTAAACATCTACAATTCTTCAATAATTGTATTCACGACACTAGAATCCTTTAGCTGGTTTAATGGCAGCTCCCGACGGATATTCCTATATAATTGGGTTAAGTCGGGGGTTTTGAGTTATTTTATTATTTTTCAATAAGATTTTTACCGTCGGGGGTTTTTTCAAAATTTTTAATTTTGTTCATTAATACTTTCTCTTCTAATAATTGTTATCGGCTTTGATAGTTCCTATAGTGATTTATGTAGTAGTAGCCTTGATATCTAGACACACGGCAGTGTGTCCGCCAAGTTCGAGCAAAAAAAGCGACACACCGGCCGTGGGTTATATTACACGAACCATTTCGGGCCAGATTCGACCCCCCTGTAACTCAAAATCTATTTTATTTACGCATATCAAATTTCTAGTATCTGTTGAGACCCCCTCACTTATCTAAAATACAAAATTTCATTAATATACCTATTGTAGGTCTTGAGATATAGACGTCAGAAAATCGCTATTTTTACTATACACTCACTGACTGATTCACTGACTCACTCATCAAAAACCTAGACCACTTCCAATGGTCGTATTGACTTGAAATATGGCATGGAGGTAGGTCTTTATGTCAAGGTAAAGGGAAAAATCTGAAAATGGCCAAGTGTGAGTCGGTTTCAAAATAATGAAGGTGTTTTATACCCGGTGTAAATTTATACCCCTAAGGAACTAAAACGAACTAAATTTATCTATATTTATATAATATATCTTCGAATGGTACAAAGGTTTGTATTTAGTCAAAGTAAAGTAAAAATCTGAAAACGGCCAAGTGTGAGTCACTTTCGAAAATAACAAATGTGTAACTTTGATCCACGAACATAATATATGATAACATGTCATGTCAGTCAGTTGGTAAATCTAGTCCATTTAGTTAATCCAGTTCATTTCTTTGTAAGAAACATAGTGCATATTAAAAAATCTAAAAGATAGTATAAATGAGACATTTCTTTAACTAACTTCATCATAAGAAAAAAATAAAATAAACAACCTTACAAAAATAAATGAAATCCCACCCAAAACAAAAATGTGAAAGACTGCCAAGTTCGATAATATGGGGATGCTTCGCCTATAAAAGAAGTGAGATCTGAATAAGTACCAAGTTCCATACACATACCTCAGTTAAAAATAGTTACTTTTTAATGATGTTACTTGGCAAGTTTTAATAGAAAATTAAATACTTGATTCATTGCGTTTAGTAGGTTTATAACAAGGTGTATGAAAACTTGCCAAGTGACATCATTAAAAAGTAACTATTTTTAACTGAGGTATGTGTATGGAACTTGGTACTTATTCAGATCTCACTTCTTTTATAGGCGAAGCATCCCCATATTATCGAACTTGGCAGTCTTTCACATTTTTGTTTTGGGTGGGATTTAGTTCAACGAAACAATTCTATTGTAAAGTTTCTCTTAACAGCTTAAACAACTAATACCATTGAAGATGTACTCCAAAAATATAATAAGGAAATGAAACTTTTAGAGATCCTTTGATATTCATAACCTATATGAATATCAAAAGGTCCTTAAAAGTTTGAATCAAAGATATTCTTAAACAAATAATGATGGCTTTTAAATACTTTACAAGAGTCGCGAAGCTAAAACAAACGACTTAAAATTAATCCCGTATCTAAAGCTAAACTCTCAATACTTCAATACTGAGTCAATAAAAAAACAAAAATTCTAAAATGTTAAGGTAAAATTCTAGTCACAAAGGGCTTTCCAAATAGTTTATAAGTGCCCAACACTAGCAGCAATTGGATAGTCGATAAAATTGAGCTCTCCACACTAGAGACTTCAATAAAAATAGAACAAAAAATACTGGGTGGGTTTTCGCTTTATTAGATTTTCAGTATTTCATTTTGGCACATTGTTTTTTATTGGCACAAGCTGTGATATGCGATGGAAGGTTATTTATTTTGAAAGGCGATACAAATTCTGTCAACAACTTTGATTATATTTTATGGGTTCTGTACGCTTACTTAGTTTTGTTATTTTGAAAGTTCTCAGTCTGTTTGAGAATCAGGGATGATTTAATAAAGTTGATGGTAAATAAGAGTTGTCGTGAAAATATTTTTTATGTCAATGGTAATATAAGAAAGGCTATAGATTGTAAGATTATTTAATTAGTGTTTTATTAATAATCTTAAAAAAATGTTATGATAGTCATGATTACATTTATACAAGGTGTTGATTCGCATTTGTGCCATATTTCAGGAGGAGGACATAAAATAGGTAAATAATCGATTGGAATTACAGTAGACGGGAAATAGCTAATATGCACTGCTTTTTTGTCATTGTAATGTCGTAGTATTTCAGAAGTAATCCAATTTTATGAATGATCGTTGCGTATGCTTTATGTTTGCGTTTGTGTGAGGGCGCAGCGCGGTTTTAAGGCCAGTAACACACGCGCCAAGTTTAAATACGGCTAGATGACATTGAAGGAATTCCGAGAAAAAAAAATTGTTACGTACCTATATATATAGTATAATTAGGTCCTTGAATATGGCACGTATGCAAATCAACAGCTTGTATTGACACATACGACATGACCATTTTTAGTTACTGATTCTCTAAATGTACAAGCTAGAAAATACGTACACAATTAATTCAACACCGGTTAGTAAGTAAAAATTTCAACTTATTGCTTCCAATAATAATTGTGTAGCACTACGCCGCCAATATGTCATAAAATTACATGAAGTAACACTCAGCCATTGAAGTACCCAAGTTACCCGACCACGTGTAACCTATATAAGAAGAAAATCTAAAACAAAATGGAGTTATATATATACTATATTAACCTCCTTAAGGGCTTCGCAAAAGTCGGACAACAAATTAGGTTTTATTGGTCTTTAGTATGCTACCCACACGCATTCTATAGTCACTTTTTTAGAATATTATGGCCTTACTACAAAAACTTAATCACCTGTTTTACACTTGTCTAAAAAAATTGTGGCTGCAAAATGAATCATATGTCAACGTCATAATTTGACATTTTTTTAGACAAGTCTTAAACTGACGTTTAAAAGTTTTTGTGGTAAGACGGTTAACGTTTTGGGACTCATAGTTTTAGTAACAACTGCACGGGTAGATAGATCATAAGGTTAAGCAATGCTATGTTGTCATGACGACTTCCTCCGTGTGTCAGAGAACACGTCAGATTGGCATGCAAAACTGGTAGTGTTTAGACTAGAAGCTAACCAAGGAAAGGTTATAGTTATCGGCACGGATATTGAGCTCTCGGCGGAAGAGTGGGGATCGCTTTGCGCACTGTACACATAAGGCAATAAACCAATAAATCGCTTCTGTGCAGGTGAAAGTCCGGGCTCAATATCCCTGCCGATGATTATAGCAGCTGATGAAACGTTTTTTTCCTATTCTCATTATACTCCGTAAATTGTACCTATGTTTCTTCTTCACACCTAAACTAGTGGATGCATTTTGATGAAACTTATACCTACACAATACTCATTACTCTATACTTACTCAATTCTTTATTAGCATTCCATATGTTATACAGGTGGTACATACAGTCTGGAAACAATATGGACCATAAGGCACAGCTTATCTATACTAATATTATAAAGCTGAAGAGTTTGTTTGTTTGTTTGTTTGAACGCGCTAATCACACTACTGGTCTGATTTGAAAATTTATTTCAGTGTTAGATAGCCCATTTATCGAGGAAGGCTATAGGCTACTTTTTATCCCGGTACGGGAAGTAGTTCCCACGGGATGCGGGTGAAACCGCTGGCAGAAGCTAGTTAAGTTATATTGCTTAAAAAGTGCTAACATTATAAACTGGAAAGTGTGTTTGTTATTTCTTCACGCGCATACGATTTTACAGAGTAAACTTATTTTATAATATAACGGTATAGTGTTTCGACGAAGTTTCCCACTAATGTTTCTTATGAAGTTAGCAACTTTGTTGTTTTAATTGTGTGTTTATTGTACCTATGCATAAACTTTATGTTTTCTGTTATCGCAATTTGTCTAAGTTTTATCGTGTAATAAATTACTACTAAATGGAAAGTATAGTATTGGTTAACTGGGCGGTATGTTGGTGTCACGATTTAAAGAAGTTAATATTTTTTTTCAAAATTATTATCAGATTTTACGGAATATAATTTAGCTATTCGCCACAAATAATGCTTAATGCCTTTTTCTCCACTCATCTATATCTCTTTTGTTCATAAAAGGGTTGTCTCCATCTTTGGTCTAGCTTTCTCTTGTCTTCAGAACTTTCAAAGTTCTGAAGACCAAATTGGTCTTCTCAAAGAAGTTGGGCTACTTACGAGATACCTTAACAACTTTTAATTTTCTTTATAATGATACCCATCCAATTAACGGATGACACTATGTACAAAAAACATCATAAACCATATCAGGTCAGAGCTTATAAATTTGCTTAAAAACAATTTCACGACTTTCATTCAAAGTGATATTTATGATGAATATTCTTTGCGAAACCGTCCTTTTATTTATTACTTCGATATTTATTCAAGTGCGCAAAGAGAGGAATGAAAAATTTGATTAATGATGTTCCATCGTAATACTTACTTTGGACTCTCGTATCGTTTGAAAAATACTCGTAGTACTCGTTATTCGCTGAAAACTGTATCAAGTGTCTTTATTTATGAAAGTAAGAGATAATTAATATTGATGCCATTAAAGTTAGTAATTGATTATTATTTATAAATTGCTGTTATTGAAATTAATGATAGACTTTTTGGATAAAAGTTTTATTTTGTATAAGTTTTAATTATGACTTTGTGTAGTATACCTAAATGCGAAATTAACTCGGTCTTTCTGTCTAATTTGTTGCCTTAACTTCGTTTAAAATCGTTTGAAATGAATGATAGACTTTTTGAACGACTTTTATTTTGTAATGTTTTTAGAGACTTGCGTTTTTATTTAAGATTTATTTTTAACACGCAACTATGGAGGAAGCTTAGTCTAGGACTTTTTGTGTTAAATAAATATTATGAATACCACAGTATCTCTATCTGTCCGAGTTTTACACAGAAACTACTGAACCCATCTAAACGAAGATATGGGGGAATTGGTGAAACCTTGGAAGACAGTTAGTTGATCATACTTTTTTCTATAAAAACAAAACCTAATCCATACCCAGAAAACTGTTTAAGCAATTTTGACACTACCAACTAAACGGTAGCCTAAGGCGAATTTATAACGTAGGTATTGCACAAGCAATCTCCCACCGTGACGCACAAGACCGCTCTGATTGGACAACCGCAATTGTAATGGCGCTAGGACACGAACAATCCTTGTTCTATACGGAATGCTTACGTTGTGTTCTGGGTACTGTGAAGCAATGATAATGTATGACCCTCCTTTGATCCTAGAGGATTAATCTAGGTATTATTTAACTATTCATTTTTTCGTAGAGAAGTTGAAATTCGGCATGCAAGGGAGGTAAGTAGTCTTTTGTTTTTTGACAGCTGAGAACGTTGTTTGGACATAGTGAGTCGTATAAGTCATTGGTTGATAGTAAATGTAAGTATTGGTACGATGGGTATGTCCGTGAGTACTATAGTTAAATTAATTTGATGATAGTGATAATTTTTGTGGTTAAACGATTATGATGTTATTTGGAACTGTCGATTACCGCGAACCAACACAGTTTATCACTGAATAAAGACTGCCTCGTTGGTGTAGCGGTCGCAAGCGCGGCTGCTGTGCTCGAGGTCTCGGGTTCGATTCCCGGGTCGGGCCGAAATCCCTTGGTGGGTTTTCTTAAACTTTCACAAAGCAACCCGTAGTCTGGAAGTTGGTGATTGATGCACCCGTGCATCGGAGAGCACGTAAATATCGGTCCTGCGCCACTCTCTCCGGTCGTGTCGGATTGCCGTCCCATCAGGTTATGAGAGTTAAGGAATAGGGAGTGCACCTGTGTCTGCGCAAATGCTTGTGCACTATAATATGTCCTGCGCAGCTAGCTGATCTCCTTAAATGAGAACAGCCGCCGTGCCCGAAATCGGCCGGGGACGACACCATTACTGAATAATACATATCTACTTAGGTTATACATTCATATTAGACACCTTAATATAAATCAAATGTTTGGAATAACAATGGACTATCACCAGCTCCCCCTAGACTCAATTGAAACTTCGACAAACACCTATTAATTTACTAAAATATAGTCGAAATTTCAGAAATTATCTAAAGTAAGTACAGAATATTCGCTGCACAGCGTCCAATTAAAGTTGAGCTCTAAAAAACTCGAGCAGTTGGTTTTTATTGGCAATTTGGAGCACTAGGAAGAGGGCTGGGGGTCTCGTTGCATTGGTAAGTGCATAGTGCATACGGTGACACTGTTAGAACACACTGATATTTAAAGCGTCAAACAGATTTTTTAATGTCTAAATATTAAAAATGTTTTTATTTTTAACTTTCGCGATTTGTACATGTATTCAAAAATAATTGGGACTTAAGCACGATACTTATACTTACTGTCCAATTAGATATTAAGGTACGATACGTTTTTATTGGCCTGATGATTCGGTCAAATTGCACCGGCCGTGGTCACGGATGGACTGATGACAGCTAGTGGCCTCTCTGCGAAGCACACAAATTAAAATAAATAATTTTCACAAATTAGAATCGTACTGTCGATTAAGTAGCTTACACCTAAACCTGTTTTTTAATAAATTAAGAAAAGAATAATCTAGACACGTTCTTGCATTGTCAAGACACATTTGATCTTTCTCCAGGTATGGGATTGCTCATCGGACTATGAGTGTGAAGAAATAAAGAATGCATCTGTATTTTGTGAGTTGCTGGCTGATCTCCTTGTTTCTGCAACTGTCGTGATTGATGATGGTAAATTATAAATGTTTAATGGCATAAAAATAAGGTACAATTATATTGGAAGCCCTGGCTCCGTACCTAGGTGAGACCTGTGTGATAGGAGCCAGTGTGATTGACAGTCGGTCTGTATCTCAAGTATGTGCAGCTGCTTGATCTCCTAGTAAAACAGCTGCCATGACAGAAAATTGAACTGGACGACATTGTACTTAATTACAATTTCATTACACTTACACACCTATTACATAAAACTTTCATGAAAAAAAAGGAAAATGAGTTCCACACTACCTTTCCGTGTAACACAAACTTGTAGCATAAATGTTAGTTTTAATCGCCCACCTCGAGGCACCTCGGCCATATGAAAACACATCCCGTCGGGCTTATTGCTTTGTTATATTACTATTTAAACCGTCCCGGTGTTTGTAAAATGAGTAATTTTAATGTAAGTTGTTGAATTATGCGCTAATTTTGTTGTTTGTGGATGTTTGTTGGCGCTAATTGTTTTGGATAGAGTAAGATTCTGTTTCGCAGTCTTTGTTAGTGTACGTTAAGAAGAATCGAGTGAATGCGTCATTTTATCCCTACCTATTAAATTATTTGAGTGAAAAATACGAAGGAATTCTCTGCGTCTTTACCCGTAGAAATAAGGAAGGAAGAAATAAGTAGTGTCTTCGTACTACATTTTCCTATTCTTTTTCTTATCTCGTTAACAGTGTACATAAACTATTTTATAAGAAAAATGCTACGAACTAATGTTCATGTTCTATTTTTAGTTCTTTGTCATTTTGTATTAATAAATGTAGGTACAAAGTAATCTAAATCATTCTATTTCTAAATTAATTTCCTCGACTAACATCATAACTGGAATCATAAATAGAACAAAAATCAAATTGACATTAAACAAAAGGTCAAGAAAGCTCTCACGAAAGATTCTCATTAATTACGAAAATAAAACACATTAAGAGCTTAAAGAAAACACTTATCCAAAGTTAATTATTACTAATATAAGTAAGTACACAAGCAACTTAAATTAATTAATGAATACTAGTGTTAACGTGTGACTTTGATTAATATTAAAAGTGTTTGTGTCGCTCTAATTCTGAGCTACGAAATCCATTATCTTACTAAAATTCACACAAATCGATTCAGCAGTCTAACCAGCCAAGGTCTGTAAAAAATAATTTCAAAAGTAAATAATGAACGCCAATCTCATACATATTACTTATGCATTCTGTAGTTGCATGAAGCTGGAAAGAATAATTTATGAACATCCATACGTATAGACATCAACGAAGGATTCTGTTGACGGACTTGGTCACCATACAAACAAAAACGGTACAGTTTATAAGTTTAAGTAAATAAAACCTATATAATCGTCAACTGAAACAGCCAAGTAAAATCAAATAAAGAAATATTCGGTCATTAATTCTGGCAATTACTTTCTGTTTCACCAAACGCTTAAGTAATGACGCTAGACGTATAAATCAACGTAAGAATATTATTATTTTTACTCTTCAAATGACAATAAAAGAAAGCATTTAATTAATACACCTACTTGATATTTAAAAATGGTTTTGCTAGTGAAATAAAGCTCATTATATTGGCACAGAAAATAAATCGTAAGCTTTCTCAATTCGAAATCAATAGAAATTAAGTTTGTTGTAGAAATAATTCTGATATTATTGCCAAGATAATTTGAGACGAATAAATATGAATGAAGTAAATATTTACAAATGATTATAATAGCAGCCAGTTGACGGCTGTCTATCATTATTCTGGCTCAATGATATTAGGGCTGATTTTTCAATCGCCAGATAACTTTTATCTGAGGAATATTTTTAACGTTTTGACAGCTTTTGTATGGAAAATATGTCAAACCGCCATATTTATTCCTCAGATAGAGGTTAACTGATGATTGAAAAATCAGCCCTTAGAGTTTTATAAAATCTAAATATCATTTTCATATCAAGCATATCATCTAGGCTTTATTTCAACATTAATGATGCGAAACGCAATAATTTAAATACCTGTATGTGTTACAAATGAGTTATTATTTAAATAAATAATAATAAAATATGTATTCTATTATAGTAGAAAAATCTGAGAGAATCCCTAATCTGATATATTAAAAAGCAGCCGGCCATTCAAAACAATGGCACCATTCACACCAAAAACAACAGCGTTTAATTCATTCATAAAATAAAATCTTCCCTAATGAATTTCATAAAAAAACGGAAGTCGACTCAGTTATTGGCTAGATTGCGTCCCCAAAACATTCTGAAAGTCCAAGGTCAGGAAGGAATCTTTTTGTTCAACACGGCAATAATCATGAACCTTTACAAAAGCTTATAAAAGTCCAAAAAAATCTATTCTTAAGAAGGTTTGTTAAAAATGGAGCAAACTCTTTTCAGGGGCGGCCTTTTGTGGCGCTACAATGAGACACGCGATGGAGTTTTTTTGCTTTAAAATTAACTTTGAATGATACGATATGATGTTTTTTTTTTTTAACATACGTTGATTAGTTTATACCAGACTTTTTAATGGAAACTTCTACTACTTAACATTAGCTCTGATGTCCTAAAGTATACCACATTTTGTAGTATACGTAACTCGAGCATCTTGATTTGTGTGAAATGTATTTGGGTTATGTCCTATATTATTGTTCATAGTTAGTGAAAATACAATAGAGGATATTATTATTCTAATCTATGGAGATAGCTTGTGAATTATAAAAGAGGTTTAGTATGAATTGGTTCTTTGGCTGCATGAAGTACCAAGTTCTTAAATTGATCGGCGCCGTGGTAGGCAGCTGATGTAGGTACTAAAATGAAGGAATAAGTAGTTACAAAATTATAAACATGAAGAGAGCGGACGAAAATTAAATTTGTCACTTTTGACAGTGACAAATGGCGATCTTAGCCTGCCCAAGGGACGAGTTTGAAGATAAATCAGCAAACAGCATAAATTAAATTCCTCTCAGTACATAAAAATATTACGTATTTCCCAAAAGGGCTATAAAGTGAAACAGGGTTTGTGAATTATGTTTTAGTGCTAGTCTGAAGTCTGAAAGCTGTCTTGAAGACACGAAATGTGTAGGTTTTCTTCTGCGTGTTGATAATAACATTGTAAACTAGCTATTGCCCGCGGCTGTACCTTCGTCTTGGTATAGCTACTTCAACCGTCCGGATGAAAATAAGCCTGTGTCCTTTCTCAGACTCAAGGCTATCTTTCTAACAAGTAACATTTAAATCTGTTCAGTAGTTTTACTAAGCGCGACATACATACAGAGTTACTTTCACATTTAATATATTTCTAAGGATTATTTAAAAAGTAGCCTATAGCCTTCCTCGATAAATGGGCTATCTAACACTGAAAGAAATTTTCAAATCGGACCAGTAGTTCCTGAGATTAGCGCGTTCAAACAAACAAACTCTTCAGCTTTATAATATTAGTATAGATTTATCACAGTGGAAGCAGAGATAGTAATTTTCACATTAACTTATTACCATGAGCGCATTTTACACATAAATGAATCAAAACAATGTTAAAAGATTTACCAGTGGGTTTAAAGAAAAGTATTTTTCATGCTCCTTTAATTCTCGTTACTAGCTTGTTTTCTCTTTTATTTTTAAGTATTTTGTTTTATTTACTTTATTTTTATGTACACCTTATTTAACATATTATTAAGTAATTTTGCGACAAAAGTCGCTGATCCAAAATATACTTTAGTAAAGCTTATATAAGATTGATATTTTATAGATCATTTATAATAATTTATTTACTTAACATATAAATTTCATATGACACTTAAAAATGTCTGAATCTGGTCATTTAATTACGTATCTACACTTCACTCAAAATAAAGCCCTTAGTCTACGTTATCAAAATACAATTTAAACAGGAATAAACATTTCTAATAATTGATACGCAACATCATTATATCAAAGCGGAAAAAAACATCAAACCTACTTGCCATTGAGTAACAACAACAATATATTTTCTCAATGATTTAAAAAAAGATGCAAATAAAAAAAAAACATTCTTCCCTCAGATCATTTTCCCCCGCTTCTCTGATTTAAAGACGTGTCCAATTTATTTTTACGCTCATTTTCGCGTTTCAATAACCTGACAACCCTATGCTACAATCGGCAAAAAATAAATTACATTTTTGCACGTCATTTTTAGTTTACGAATTCAATAACGTTTGTTACGTTGCTTTCCATTTCCTGACTTATTTTGTAACATACGACACTCTCACGGATGAAGGAAAGATAGCGGAGATGCCATAAGGAAGGTTGGTCGCCTTCTTGTAGGTCAAGTAACGCACGTTAGGAGTGGTCAGTTAAATACCATGGAACTAATGAAACGTTAGGGTTCCTTGTCAAATCAAAACCAATCTGTCAAAGATTGGTCTCGATTGATTGGTGATTTTTTTATTTTGAAAATAATTGGTGGGTTCCATATAAGGGGTGTAACGGCAGAGTTAGCAACTTTCCACATCTCCCGAACACCTGCATTTTGGCGCGCTACTTTCTTTCTTATGAGATTTTGCGTAATAACATCTCCGCTAGTCATTTTCTTCTCTATGGTCTTTCTAGAGTTGGAGACAAAGTTTGTCTTGCTGGCGTTACTTGTGAAATGTTTGGATATTTGCGGGGGAAGTCGGGAGACAGTTGGTAGGCGTAGTTTGTGGGTTTTCTGGTTACTGGGACGTGTATTTCTTCGAGAAATTGTTCAGCTTAGACGTCTTGTGTCTCTTGTGCTCTTGTGTCGTATTGAGATTAAATTGTTTCAACGTTTCTAAGGCAAAAGTAAAAGTTTAATGTCAGCGGAATCAAAAATAATATTGCAAGTATAACGAGAAATTAAATTCATTGCCCGATTGCATAAAAAGCTCCAACACACGGTCAAACAACATTGCAATGACGAATTCAATTAACTCCACATTCCCACATATTTCTCATTGTTCCGATAACTAGTCCTTATTCGTTCACTTCCTAGTTCCCTCTCATTGTTTTCTGTATCACCCCTACTTGGCCTTCTTCGTAGAGGAAAGAGTACAGTACTGTCAATATGCTAGTAGAGCCTACTGTTCTTCATGGATATGATAACAGCTCTACCTGTGAATATGAGTATAAATGTTTGAACGTCACACTATTCACTGTGGCTGCAAATAAGCCGGTTTTTTCACTGCGTTTTGGCATGTTAATGTAATTGGTTTGTAAACCGTTTTAACATAATAAATAAATGGTGTTTCCAGTATTTTTTAAATTTACAATACATTAAAACAAATCTTGAGTCGTGCCATTTTATGCAACGCTTGCTTCTGTATAAAAATGATAGCCAGATAATAACAACGTCAATGAAACTTTTCAGCGAGCTAAAACTTTTTTAATGTTAATGTTTTAGCCTCACTCACTCTCCCATCATAATCCAACAACCTTATACAAGTGTTAATATCTCCATGACTTTAACATTCCCTAGAAATTGGGGTCTCAGTTTGTGTTACCTTCAAGGGTCCTACACTATTTGAACATCGTGTTAAGGGCTGAGCTGTGTATTTTACAACTAACTATCATGTATTTAGAGGGAAGATCCCTTTTGATGTAAGGAAGGCGTCATGTATCGTTAAGTAAGTTATGTAAGGAAACTGCTGATGTGGTTTTCTGAGTGGGTTTTGCTAGCTCATCAAGTGGAACAAGGTAAGTGTAAAACTTAGTTTAGCTATTTAAAGATACACTTCGAATTCCACATATAAGTGAGTAACCGTCAGTTGTACAAAGCTATTTATAGGTTAAAGCTTTGCTGACTCTTTCTTTGTCAACAAGATAAAAAGTGTTGGCAATAGATTTAATGAAGCTTTAACTTTAATGGAACTTTGTGCAACTGACGGTAAGCCGGGTGCGATCAGTGATTTGTATGGCGTGACGTCTGTCATTGGTCAAACGCAGAAATCGAGTACGGTAAAGGTACCTTGGAAATATCATACTTTCATATACTGTCGTATTTACTTCATGCGTTTATCGCGAGTCGCCTATATCCGAAGTGTACCTTTACGTGATGAAAAAATTGCATAGGAACTCTTGGAAAATTGCAATTGGAAAACTGTTTTATCTAGTTGATTATAACTTAAAAGCATTTTCATCGTAATAACCATTACTTTTCAGCAAAATTATACGTGTTGCTATTAAAACTCTTATGCATATTGATCCGCTACAAACAAGTCTGAAAGTGATTTTTACAAAATTTCACGAAACATAAGATTAATAAGAACGCCAAACATTAACAAGTTGTAGGTAAAAGTTTTAATTGTATTATTGTTTCTTAAAAGTAAGCTGAAAGTATTTATTTGAAGAAACATTTTCGCTGTTCTGAACAGACAACTCCCAGTGGACTTGTGCCCTAGTTCAGGTTCATTTGGAGGTGCTTCAAGTTTATTTACGTTTTTATACTTTTTTACAAGATGGAATATCATAAAAATGTTTCTATAACTTATCTTAGCAACGGTTTTATATTTTTTTTGTTTGTTATGTTTAAGTTTTGTTTCCTCTTAAAAGGCTACTGTAAAAGTACCAATTTAAGAGTTATAATAATATCTTGTACAAAAAAAGATACAGGTAATCACTGAGTAAATGAAATTAATTTAATATTATGACCATTTCTGCAACTACTCATTTCGCGCTTCGCCTTTTCATAATCGGTCATTCACTCAGTTCCATATTCAAAAACAAAAGCATTTCACTCACTACAATGCAGAAGAATGAACGAGACCCAATTCGAAATACGAATAATACGAAAGCAACTACCACGGAGGAAGGAAAGATAGCGGAGATGCCATAAGGAAGGTAGGTCAGGCGTCTTCTTGTAAGTCTGTGTAACATACGGTAGGTGTGATCAGTTACTAGAAATAACGAGATAGTCGGGTTTCTTGTGAAATCTTGATTGATTAGTGATTTAATTTTTAAAATAATAGGCGAGTTCTACAGAAGTAACACGTCCCCCGAACACCCGCAATTTGGCGCGCTATTTTCTTAGGACATTTTGCGTTATGACATCTCCGCTAGTCATTTTGTTCTCCATGGAAAGCACCTACCCACTTGTGGAACGAACGTTCTTTATTTAAACTTTACCTTTTAGGTAATACTGGCTGGATTTCTGGAAGCTATCTGGGTTATCCGCAACTCTTGGAATTGAATTTCATAGTAACCAGATGCGCTTGAATATTAGTTTATTCTTATTGTAATAAGTAAGTATGTTTCTGTCTGTCTACGGGTAATCCCGGTAGTGTAGTTGGTAGTCTGAAAATCATTTTGCTGGTTGAAAATTGAATTGCATTTGAATGGTAAAGGTAGCAGGTATGTTCTACAGACTCGGCTACTTTTTGTAATTTCTATTATGTGAGAACGATATATGAGAGAAACTCTTAGATTGAAACTATCTAGGTGCGGCAATATCCGTTTATCTGAACAAATTTTTGAAGCAGCTATCGATTTGAACTTTACAGAACTATCAAAACCCAACTTCAAGCCTACTTGTATAATTTCTACGTAAGTATTGGAATTCTAACCTGAATATCAACGCCCACGAATCTAAATACAATTATAGTTAACCAAAATTGTAAACTACGTGGTAAGTCAATAGAACTTCTACCTGTAACTGGTTTCTATATCTAGAATTGTAGATGTGACTTGAAGGCGCAATATTCAGATTAGTAAGCAGAATGTTCTCACATAAGTCTAGATTAAATCTAACGGCCCAGTTTTGACTGTTCGTTATTATGATTGAATGTAGCGAGGGTGTGCCAAATGTGTGTTATTTTATGTAAAGACTAGCTTCCACTAGTGGTTTCACTCATTTCCTTCCAGTTTACATCCAAACCCTTCAGCCGTTTGCGCGTGTAGACAAACATACACAAACTTTCACCTGTATACTATTAATGCGATGTGATGTGACGATGTATCACCATATACCACCATAACAGTACCATCAGTAAGCTCATAGCTAAGTAACAGGCATACAGATCGATCGGTCAAAGTAAAGCAACGATTTGCAGGGTCAGTAAGTGGATGGGTAATCATCTAGTCCGTGTTTCGGAAGGCTGGAAAAGGTCAGGCTGGTTTTGCTCTTATGCCCATTTTCAGCAACAAATACTTAAATTTAGGGATCCTCTAAGAGCATTTGGGGAACACTTAATACGAATTTCGTTAGAAGAGAGAGTCCCTTATAATCTTTATTATAGTGGGAGCCCTTATTCTAAGTGACACTTAGTTAGGGAAACGTTAAGAGATTGTTGGTGAAAACGGGCATTATTCTTTGTTCGTTTGATTTAAGTGCCGTCGTCAGCCGAAAAACGTCCACTGCTGCCCACACCATGTTGCGTTTTGGTAAGCGAACTCACCACACAATTCTTCAAATATTCACAGACTGAAATCTCAAAGTTTCTTGTATAGTATGTTTTTTAGGGTTCCGTACCCAAAGGGTAAAACGGGATCCTATTGTTTTCGCTCCTCTGTCCGTCCGTCCGTCCGTCTGTCACCAGGCTGTATCTCATGAACCGTGATAGTTAGAGAGTTGAAATTTCCACAGATGATGTATTTCTGTTGCCTCTAGAACAACAAATACTGAAAACTAGAATTAAATAAATATTTCGGGGGGCTCCCATACAACTAACGTGATTTTTTTGCTCAGTTTTGCTCGATATCCATAAATATATATATATATAGAATATTAATTTGGATGGTACGGAACCCTACGTGCGCGAGTCTGACTCGCACTTGGCCGGTTTTTTATTTTTACTGAAGCGACCACATCTAGTCATGCACGTACATAGTCTGCACGTACCACATCTAACTTTTGATGGACAGAACAAAATAAGTTCAATGCACGGGGTTGTCCTTCTAGTGCAAATTCAAAGTCAAGAATCATATAATTTAAACAAAAATAAAGTAAGACAGTTTCAGTAAAAACATATGGATAGAAGCCCCTAAACCATGTTTTATCGGACTACGTTTCAGTGCGCAGCTATTACATAAAACGACTAGCAGTTCACATGTTTTATATACAAACTTAAGTACTCATGATAAACTTAGAATTTCTTGCAACTATTTGGAGTAGGAGGAAGAAATATCTTACTATGTTTGATCTTACTTTTCACGTAACACTCTTGTATTAGCTCATCTGTAGCCTTTTGCCAACTATACTGGGATCGGTTTTCAGTCTAACAAGATGTAAGTAGCAGTATTATACATAGAGCGGATGCCTAAAAAATTTTTGGCAGGTAACAAGCCGCCACAGGTGCCAAAAATCTTTAAATTACAGCTCAGATCAAGGGTTTTCTTGTTTGATATATGTCATCATCTTCCAAGTAAGGCCCGCCGCTGATTGTAACTTTTCGTCACCGTGACTTTTTGTCACTTAGTCAAGTGCTATAAAAACTATACTGAGTGCGCTCATTATGGTGACGTGATAATACGGCGACAAATAGTTGCAGCAGCAGGCAATGCCGGAGTGACGTGACTGTCACTCGCCCTGTACATTACAATGGGAGTCCGCTCACTGGTGACTTTTTGTCACTCGGCCGGCATACAAAACTGAACGCGATTTGTCACCCAAGAACAGATTCAGTGAGCGCATCGTAGGTGACAGCAGGTGACAGTGACAAATTCACGGTGACGAAAAGTTGCAATCAGCGGCTAGCCTAACACTACTTGTAGCCATATATACCTATCGTCTTTCACACAATCCATCCATCCTCTTTATACAAGCTGTTGATTTACATCCGTGCCATATTCAAGGACGTAATTATGCTAATGATTCTCGACCCAAATCAACAAAAAAATTGGTACGTAATTATTTTTTTTTTTCGAAATTCCGTCAATGTTATCTAGCCGTATTTAAACTTGGCGCGTGTGTTACTGGCCTTAAAACCGTGCTGCACTCTCACACAAACGCAAATACAAAGCATACGCAACGATCATTCATAATTTTCATTCATAAAATTGGATTACTTCTGAAATACTACGATATTACAATGACAAAAAAACCAGTGCATGCTGTATAAATAAATAAAATAAATAAATAAATATTAGCATTTCCCGCCTACTGTAATTCCAATCGATTATTTACGTATTTTATGACCTCCTCCTGAAATATGGCACAAATGCAAATCAACACCTTGTATACCCATCAACATTCACTGCAACTTCTTTATATAGCAATATATAACACAATACTACATAACGCAATCTTCTATCCACTGAAAAGTGTACGTGATAATATTTTTCACAGCAGCATACACTCTTGAAAATTTAATCAAGTCTAAAGTGATGATGCGGCGACGGTTCATGCTACGTGCACTATTAAAGTGTTCACTTAGCTGCTAACCAAGGTTAGGTACCACACACAGCAAACTTTTAGTCGGCCGATAGTTTGTTTGGGGTCATAAATCTATACTTGTATTAAAAAAAGGAGAAATGATTTTTTTGCTTGTTTGCTTGTCTGTTTGTTTGTAATGGATAAACTCAAAAACTACTGGACCGATTTGAAAAATTCTGTCACTGTTGGAAAGCTGCATTCTTCCTGAGTGACATAGGCTATATTTTATCCCGGTACGGGCAGTAGTACCCACGGGACTCGGGTTAAACCGCGGTGGAACAGCTAGTCAGTTTGAGGATGAATGCACATTACAAAGATCAGGTATTTAGCCGGTATCAGACAGAATGAAAACTTTGATTGGAATCGACATATTCTTAAAAAAATATTTGGCAATCATCGTGTCAACTGTCGGCCGACTGTTTAGTTTACAATGTGCGGGTACTCTCTTAACCAAGGGTATGGATAACATTTTATAAAGAAAAACTGACATTTTTTTGTTCTACTTATCTTGTTTTAGTAGTAGCGGTTTATGAAGCTACTTTATGTTCTAGGATAAAAATTATCTCTCGTGGCCTTGGAGTCTGGATCTAAAAATGTGCGGTTTTTTAGAGCTTTTTAAGTCATATGAGAAGTTGTGTTGAATAGTTTAGTAGTCTTATTTTTCTCATAATTCAGAAATGTGGACTGACTTATTTAATAGGGTTCCGTACCCAAAGGGTAAAACGGGACATTATTGTTTTCGCTCCTCTGTCCGTCCATCCGTCCGTCTGTCACCAGGCTGTATCTCATGAACCGTGATAGTTAGAGAGTTGAAATTTTCACAGACGATGTATTTCTGTTGCCGCTATAACAACAAATAAATATTTTGGGGGGCTCCCATACAACAAACAAGATTTTTTTGCTAATTTTTGCTCTGGTATGGAATCCTTCGTGCGCGAGTCCGACTCGCACTTGGCCGATTTTTATTGTTGGTGGTACTAATGAATTAGGTATCGAAAAAGATAAAATAATGTTTGAATCCAATTGTAGGATTGAAATTTCAGCTTTTTTTAACCCCCGACGCAAAAACGACGGGGTGTTATAAGTTTGACGTGTGTGTGTGTGTGTATGTGGCATCGTAGCTTCCAAACGGATGATCCGATTGTAATGCGGTTTTTTTTGTTTAAAAGGAATATCATTCTGGAGTGTTCTTAGCTATGTTTGGTGGAAATCGGTTCAGGTCTTCAAGGTCATCAGCTCGTTTGTAAGGTGTGATAGGAACGTTACACGTTTAGTTTACTTGCAAGCATATGTGGGATCTGAAATTTGAAAAACTAATGTCTTCTGGAACCACTGAGCTGGTATGCTGTTAGGGCACGAAGATAGGAGACGTAACCCTGAACTGCCTTTTAGTAAACCCATCGAGTTTGGGCTCGTTGAATTTGTCTTGACGAGTTCTCTTCATGTTTCTAATTGACGAGAACCTGATGCTGGAAATGGAATGTTGCGGATGAAACCCTGGAATGCCGGAACGAAACCCTGGAATGCCGGAATGAAACGGATAAACCGATTTATATTTTCGCTGATAATCTAGAATGACCAAAGGTTAATCTTTATTGTTTCTCAATCTGTGCAATTCTCCCAGATCCAGTTTGTCATGAGGATTGTTAAACAGCTTCCTTTGGCCGTGATCGTCTATAGCGACCCCATCTTAAAATAAAATAAATTAAATGAAGGAAAAATTAAAGAGCTCCTTCAAAAAGCATGAAATAAAATTAAATTTTAAATTTAAAAAAACCCCCGACCCAAAAAAGTACGCAATTATTATGACAAAAGGTTAAAAACGCTAAACCCTACAAAAAGCAAAAAATAACTTTTAACACTACGTAAGTACCAACTAAAGCATGTCAGACTAAACTCAATTTTAACGTGTCGGGGGACCGCTTTTTACCTTCAAAAATACTTACATAAATCAAATGATAGGTACCTACCTAATTACAACATTCGTATATAAAAAAAACACGAATCTTAATTAGATAATTAGAGCGGTCCCCCGACACGACAAAATCTAGACACACGGCAGTGTGTCCGCCAAGTTCGAGCAAAAAAAGCGACACACCGGCCGTGGGTTATATTACACGAACCATTTCGGGCCAAATTCGACCCCCTTGTAACTCAAAATCTATTTTATTTACGCATATCAAATTTCTAGTATCTGTTGAGACCCCCTCACTTATCTAAAATACAAAATTTCATTAAAATACCTATTGTAGGTCCTGAGATATTGACGTCAGAAAATCGCTATTTTTACTATACACTGATTCACTGATTCACTGATTCACTTATTCACTTATTCACTGACTCACTCATCAAAAACCTAGACCACTTCCAATGGTCGTATTGACTTGAAATTTGGCATGGAGGTAGGTCTTTATGTCAAGGTAAAGGAAAAAATCTGAAAATGGCCAAGTGTGAGTCGGTTTCAAAATAATGAAGGTGTTTTATACCAGGTGTAAATTTATACCCCTAAGGAACTAAAGCGACCTAAATTTATATAATATATCTTCGAATGGTACAAAGGTTTGTATTTAGTCAAAGTAAAGTAAAAATCTGAAAACGGCCAAGTGTGTCACTTTCGAAAATAACGAATGTGTAACTTTGATCCACGAACATAATATATGATAACATGTCATGTCAGTCAGTTGGTAAATCTAGTCCATTTAGTTAATCTAGTAAAAAAAAAAAAAGTCATGGTGGCCTACTGGGTAAAGGACCAACCTCTCAAGTACAAGGGCGCGGGTTCGATCCCAGGTCAGGCAAGTACTAATGCAACTTTTCTAAGTTTGTATGTACTTTCTAAGTATATCTTAGACACCATTGACTGTATTTCGGATGGCACGTTAAACTGTAGGTCCCGGCTGTCATTGAACATCCTTGGCAGTCGTTATGGGTAGTTAGAAGCCAGTAAGTCTGACACCAGTCTAACCAAGGGGTATCGGGTTGCCCGGGTAACTGGGTTGAGGAGGTCAGATAGGCAGTCGCTTCTTGTAAAGCACTGGTACTCAGCTGAATCCGGTTAGACTGGAAGCCGACCCCAACATTGTTGGGAAAAAGGCTCGGAGGATGATTAGTTAATCTAGTTCATTTCTTTGTAAGAAACATAGTGCATATTAAAAAATCTAAAAGATAGTATAAATGAGACATTTCTTTAACTAACTTCATCATAAGAAAAAAAAAAATAAACAACCTTACAAAAATAAATGAAATCCCACCCAAAACAAAAATGTGAAAGACTGCCAAGTTCGATAATATGGGAATGCTTCGCCTATAAAAGAAGTGAGATCTGAACAAGTACCAAGTTCCATACACATACTTCAGTTAAAAATAGTTACTTTTTAATGATGTTACTTGGCAAGTTTTAATAGAAAATTAAATACTTGATTCATTGCGTTTAGTAGGTTTATAACAAGGTGTATGAAAACTTGCCAAGTGACATCATTAAAAAGTAACTATTTTTAACTGAAGTATGTGTATGGAACTTGGTACTTGTTCAGATCTCACTTCTTTTATAGGCGAAGCATTCCCATATTATCGAACTTGGCAGTCTTTCACATTTTTGTTTTGGGTGGGATTTAGTTTAGTCTGACATGCTTTAGTTGGTACTTACGTAGTGTTAAAAGTTATTTTTTGCTTTTTGTAGGGTTTAGCGTTTTTAACCTTTTGTCATAATAATTGCGTACTTTTTTGGGTCGGGGGTTTTTTTAAATTTAAAATTTTTATACTAACTATAGCCCATTTGAAATCCCAGTTGATATGAAACACAAAATTAACAGACAATCAAATATCAGCCATCCATACAATTACGTAATTATCTCTGTGTAACTGAAGTGCACTGAAAACGCTCAGTAATTAATTATTGTATTCGAAACAGTTATTGTCCGGACCCTCGATTCGTTGAATTATGAGTGAACTTGTGTATGAAATCGTAATGACGTTGTATGCGTTCGGGAACCAGTTTTTTAGTTGTTCTTTTTTTAATTGTATCAGTGCAGTGTACCAATTTTATTGTATACTTGTGGTATTATTATATTTGTGTGTGTTCATTGTGTTCATTTTTCTATAAAATAATTAAAAAAAACTACTTTTTTATAGTTTTTATATATATCGTAAATATAATTAAACCTTATTCAGCGATGAAAAAAGAAAACAAGAACTACCTAAGTATAGGAATCTTGGCTCACTTTGAGCTACTAAATGGTATATAAGTCCAACAAAGTTCAATTGCATTAAAAAATATATATATATATATCTAACCCCAGAGAAAAGTAAATTTAATTCTTACTCCATCAATGATTAATCATCAACGAAATAATATTTAAGTCTTAATGAAAATTTTAAAAAAAATTATGAACCCGTCATAAAAACGTCTCACAGTTTTTGCCAAATCAATCGTCAAACTTACTTTAATAAGTGAGTTAATAATTTAATTTCCTCCATAATTGATCGCGTCAGTGATTGATTATAATTGAAGGGCTATTTACTTGGGTGATTGATCACGTTCCAATCGATTGATGTTGGTACAGTTGCTACACTATTATATCTTCGATACAGAGTATTTGTACACTAAATTGTGAGATTATTTACAGATCTTAGTAATGTTGTAGTTGAGCCTACCTACGTGCTTTAAAAGTACCTACTTAAAACATGATTGAGAACTAAAACACGAACAGCCCTGGACTGAGCATCTAAAATCCAAAACAAATGAATAAACTTACACATATACTTCTATTAGGTAAATAACTGAAACAGTTTAGAAACTAAACAGAAAACTGTTAAGGCTAAAAATTGCAACAAGAAATTCACGTAAAACAGAGAGTTTAAAAACACCAGCAAACTGTAACACTAAAGACTTTCTTTTACCCAGCTAAAAACGTCCTTTAACCTAACCTGATATAATCCCATACCACATCAGTTCTCTCAAAAATATTGCTTGGAAATTTCATTTACCTCTAGGTCGGAGTAGACCGAGCTATTGTGTGAAAATGGGCGCTCAATTTACGCGTCACCTATTTCTAGTGTACTATGATCTAGTGAAACACCGCCCTGCCACATTGGTTGCCCGGGTACCAGTGGGCAGTGGGAGACAGAAGGTCAAATTGAGAGTAAACCAGTTAACGTAGTGCTCTCCATAACACGAAATATTTTAAATACAAAAGGTGTTTGTTACCTAATTTTTTTCTCAAGAACGGCTGAAGTGATTAAGCTGTAAATTGGTGGGAAAACTTGGAACCAGAAAACGTGCATAGGATATTTTTTTCTTCATTGTTAAAAATAAAGTTATTTGTGAGATGACGACAGAAGAGTATAAAGGAGAATGATGATGATGGATAGCAAAACTCTGGGAACGCGAGTGCAATGCGCCTTGAAAATATTTCTAGAACATACATAGGTACATATTCTGCAGAATCAAATTACTTTTAGAAATCTACTAGAATCGACTGGTTGATCGAAATCTTCGTCCCACTTATACCTATCTACCTATCTAAACTAAACCATCACATTTTTTTTCGGCAGCATACACTACATGTAACCTAATAAAATTATCTACCATAATAGCACACTCCTTCTTTGTTACTTACACAATGACTGCCCCCTACATCCCTCCCCGTTCTTTTCAGACTAGATACTGTTAATCCTGTCCCGTATAGTGTGGACATGAAACAAATTGCTTCATTAATGTTTTTCATTCTTCTTTTGTTCTTCTCTGCTGTTGGGTTTTTTTAAGTTGGCTGTGAACTGTGGCATCGGTTACTGGTGTTTAGATAGGTTTCTGTTTTTGTATTTGTGTTTGTGGATGTTCATTAGTTTGTGTTGTGATTACGAAGATGAAGTGATAGAAATGTGTGAAAGGATTGGTGTTCGTTATTTGAATATTTTGTTGGTGTAAGCATTTTTGTGCAAAATAAATGAGTGTCGATGCTTGCAATTGCTTATGTAAGATGTAGCCCATTTCACTCTATGATTTTGATACAGTTGGATGTCAGCTTTGTTATAGTTTTCTTGACGAATAGTACGATAATGAGTAATTATCACATCGCTTTTTTAAAACATAAGTTCTAGACATTCCTTATAATTAATACCATACAGCAAAAATATAAAATACATGACACAAAATTCTTTCACAAACATCTTACAAAATTATGAAACCGTGTCAAATAAACACGAGTCTTAATAACACCGTCTTGCTTACATTTTAATTTGCTAAAAAAGCTTCGAAGTCGTATATAATAACAAATATAATTAACATGGTAATTCTGAAGAAATTTATACTGGCTGCGTTGTCCTTAAGGCGTAATAAGAGATCATTAAAATTCACGGCTGAGGCGTAAGAGCTGGGATGCAAACGTCGGCACTTCGTTTCTTTTAAATCGGCTATTCTGTAGATTTTTATACTGAAAATATATGTGGGAATGAATGTCGAGTGGAATGGAACGTGACAGAATATGAGGGAGGCGTGAGCGAGTGAGCGAAGGAGTGAGAGAGAGGGACTGAATGAACGGGGGTTAGAGGCAACCACGCGGTACTGAGTGTAACGAACGAGCCAAAGTAGTTGAAATAAAAGTTGTAATAAGTGTTTAAAACGGGATTTTATTTCAAAGTCATCGATCCCAGCACGAAGAGAGCTACAGATTTTGGGGGCTCGTCCGGGATCGATCAACGACGAATTTCCACGAAGTTTTCTACGACGCACCGGCCGGCGCGACGCGGCGGCCATTAAATTTGAATTACGAAGTTACGGAGCACGATGGAATCGAAATCAACGACGATTACGACTGCAGCGGCGCCGGTGGCGTTCGGGCTCACAGAGGGGCTCATCGAGAAGTTCAGCGGAGACGACAAATCTTACTCGTCGAGTAAGTGGGCTCAAGACATCGAGGATAACACTGAGATATTTCAGTGGACGCCGCAACAAACTTTGATCGTAGCTCGCCGGTCACTCACCGGGACGGCTGAGCTATGGTTAAAATCCGAGAAGGCATTCAAAACCTACGGCGATCTCAAGGCTGCGCTTGTGAAGGAATTTCCAGACACCGCGAACGTCAAGGAAATGCACGAGCTAATGGCGGCACGCAAGAAATTAAAAGGCGAGACGTATTATCAGTACATGTTGCATATGAAAGAGCTAGCGCGGCGTGCGAAATTTCCCGACTACATCGCGATACAGTACATCGTGGATGGCATCGACGATTACGAGAGCAATAAGGTGATTCTGTACGGCGTGACCACGTTTCCAGCATTGAAGGAAAAGCTGGCTTTCTATGAGAAAATGAAGTCCAAAACCAGGGAGCGAGAAAAGAGAACCGAGAGGTTAAAAGGTCATGCGAGGTCGGCGGAGGCGTCCTCGGCAGCATCGGGATCGGCGAGGCGGTGCTATAGCTGTGGTGACATGGGACATGAAGCGGGTGTGTGTAAAAACGGATTGAAGTGTTTTGGGTGTAATCAGTTCGGTCACATTCGTAACCAGTGTCCCGTAAATCCGATGAGATCTACGGCTACAGCATCGGCATCGGGTCATTCAGGCGCCAAGATGGCGGGCGCAGGCGGCAGCGGCGCTCACGGCGGCCGAGGAGGCGGGGCTTCCGGTTCCGGGGAGGCCGGAAAGTTGGGACCCAAGCGACCCGCGGCTATGTTCGGAACGGTGAACGAAGTAAGCGGAAACGAGACTGTCCGCGCGGTCATAGACAATGAAACGTCACTGACATTGACAGATGTCAACACTGTAAATGTGACAGCTACGAGTTACGAAGATCGAAACGTTAACATCACGCATGTAAACAAATGTGTTCGGAAGCCGGTAAAAGACATTAAAATTAATAATACAGTTTTAAATGCTCTCGTAGATTCAGGTAGTGATGTGAACCTATTATCTTTGTTGTATTTACCTATGTTGAACGCCGAAGTGGCGAGTGAAACGTTAACGATGTCTGGATTAGGCCGTAGTGAAATACAATCAAGGGGCAGCGTCTCTGTTGGACTTGAGATTGATAATCAGTGTTTTAATGGTGTAGTTTTTCATTTAGTTCCACCAGAGGTGATGCCCTACGACGTAATAATAGGTCAAGAGTTCCTGGGTCGTGTTACTGTGGTAATGAATGAAGGGGGTATTAGGTTTTTTCCCATTGGTTGTTGTGAATGGGTTGGTCAAATTGATTGTTTTCCAGGATGTGTAGCAGTCAATGTTGATCACATTCAAGATCCAGCAGTAAGGAGTGAGGTTATGCAATGTGTTGAGGAGTATAAGCCATTGTATAAGGAAGAGGCCCCGATCCAACTTCAAATTGTATTGAAGGATGACATCCCAGTGCGACAGCGACCCAGACGACTGTCACTTATGGAGCAACAGGTAGTGGAAGATCAAATCGAGGAATGGCTTGATAAAGGCATCGTGAGGGTGAGTTTCTCAGATTACTCCAGTCCTTTAGTGCTAGTAAAGAAGAAAGATGGTTCGACTAGGGTCTGTGTGGACTATAGGCAGGTCAACAAGAAAATAGTTAAGGATGAATTTCCACTTCCCGTAATCCATGATCTGATTGACAAATTGCAGGAAGCTAAGGTATTCAGTGTACTTGATTTGAAAAGTGGGTTCTTTCATTTGAAGGTCAGCGAGGAGTCTATTAAGTACACATCATTTGTCACTCACCACGGGCAGTTTGAATTTCTCCGTGCCCCGTTTGGTTTGTCCACCTGTCCCAAGACTTTTATGAGATTTGTGAGTATAATCTTTAGAAATTTGATTTCCCAAGGAGTGTTAATCATATTTATCGATGACATTATAATTCCAGCCTTGGATGAAGTTCAGGCTGTATCGAGGTTGAAGCAAGTGCTAGAAGTCGCAGCACATTATGGCTTGGAGATTA
Organism: Helicoverpa assulta; assembly: GCA_963856015.1. Lineage (NCBI taxonomy): Eukaryota > Metazoa > Arthropoda > Insecta > Lepidoptera > Noctuidae > Helicoverpa > Helicoverpa assulta. Next base: position 2,569,882 of record CAWLCW010000026.1, read on the forward strand.
ATTGGAAAAAGGCGAACCTACTGCAGCGTGAAGTTGAGTACTTGGGCCACAGGGTGAAGGATGGAGAAGTACGGCCGAGTACAGATAAGGTGGATGCAGTCATAAGGTACCCTGAGCCAAGAACCCTCAAGCACTTGCACAGTTTTGTTGGATTGACAAGCTATTTCAGGAAGTACATTGAAAATTATGCTTCTGTGGCGAAGCCATTGACTGATTTATTAAAGAAGAATACAGAGTTCATATTTGAGGATAAGGAAAGAAAAGCTTTTGAGACACTGAAGAATAAATTAGCTAGCGGACCTGTTCTGAAGATTTTCAATCCGAAGTTGAAGACTGAATTGCACACCGATGCCTCAGGTGTAGCATTGGCTGCAATACTCATGCAACACCATCCAGGGTCAGGCTTACACCCAGTACATTACATGAGTAAGAAGACAACTGACATTCAGAGCCGGTACTCAAGCTACGAATTGGAAGCACTAGCCATCATAGAAGGTATCAGGAAGTTCAGGCACTACCTTTATGGTATTCCATTTAAAATAGTCACAGACTGTAAGGCTTTTGAATTAACACTTAAGAAGAAAGACTTGTCAGCCAAGGTAGCCAGGTGGGTCCTCATGCTCAGTGAATATGATTTCGAAGTGGAGCACAGAGCGGGCTCCAGGATGCAGCATGCAGATGCTTTGAGCCGCATACCAACAGTGGCAGTGGTTACTACTCTGCAGGAGAGTTTACGCCAAGCACAAGATCAAGAGGATGGCATAAAAGCCATAAAGGAAATTTTGAGAGGAGGAAGTCCATACGACGATTATTGGTTAGAAAATGGTGTGTTGTATAAGACTGAGCAGAAGCTGTTTGTAGTGCCAAGAAGTTTGGAGAAAGAAATTATTAACAGAGTACACAGCAAAGGTCACTTTGGAAAGTCTAAGATGAAAGAGTTACTGAATAAGGAATATTACATTAGAGATGTGGACAAGAAGATGCAGGATTTTTTATTGAGTTGCATTCCTTGCCTACTAGCAACAAGGAAGGAAGGAAAACAGGAAGGATTCTTGAATCCGATAGAGAAAGAAGGTGTTCCATTTGATACCCTGCATTTAGACCATATTGGTCCACTTACAGAGACAAGAAAGCAATACAACTACATACTCACGGTGATAGATGGGTTTACGAAGTTCGTATGGCTGTTTCCCACGAAAACTACTTCATCATCAGAGACATTAAGGAAAATTCAGATTCATCAGCAAATATTTGGGAACCCCCGGCGGTTCATAACAGACCGGGGAACGGCATTTACAAGTAATGAGTTTAAGAGTTATTGTGAAGAAGAAAAGATATCTCATGTAAAGATTACTACTGGTGTGCCACGTGGTAATGGCCAAGTGGAGAGAGTACATCGAATACTTATTCCAGTTTTAACAAAACTATGTTTGGAGAATCCTGCAGTATGGTACAAGCATGTAAGCAAAGTGCAGAGGGCACTCAACTCTACTTTCCCGAGAAGCATAAACACAACACCATTTGAACTACTGATGGGAGTAAAAATGAAGGGTAAGGAAGATTTGGAAATTCTACAACTATTACAGGAAGAAAATACACTACAATATGATGAAAATAGAGAGAAGATAAGGCAGCAGGCCAAAGAACAGATTCTAAAGATACAAGAGGAAAATAAAAAACAATATGATAGAAAGAGGAAGGAAAGTTCAAAGTATAAGGAAGGTGATTTAGTGGCGATTAAAAGAACACAGTTCGGTCCAGGGTTGAAGCTGAAACCTAAATACCTAGGCCCTTATAGAGTGGTGAAATGCAAGCGTAAGGATCGCTATGACGTAGAGAAACTTGATAGTTCTGTAGAGGGTCCCCAGCGTTCATCCAGTTCAGCTGACCAAATGAAGAGATGGCCTCAACACGGTGACGCCGAGATGCTGGAGGAGTAGCAGTCACCTTACTCCGCAGGTTATTATTGCAGTTCTTATTTCAGGAGGGGTTAACTTTCGTTCATTATCACAGTGCCATGGCGTAGGGCTATCTGTACCAGAGTATTTACTATGTTATTTTTCTATGTAAAACTAAACATTTTGTTTTCTAAACCTATAAATTGTATTAAGTTCGAAGTAACATTTAAATGTTTTTGCCAATGTAGAGTTGTATGTTTTAAATTCAGAAACAAGATTGTCTTGTAGGAAGTAGTTATGTGTATTAGGTTGTTGTAGAGTATGGTTCCAGTTTATTTTATTTAACTCAATTATGTAGTGGTTATTATGATGTTTTAGTCTAGTTAGTACATAAGATTTGGTGTATGTCTGAGGACAGACATGAGTGCAGGACGGCCGAATGTGGGAATGAATGTCGAGTGGAATGGAACGTGACAGAATATGAGGGAGGCGTGAGCGAGTGAGCGAAGGAGTGAGAGAGAGGGACTGAATGAACGGGGGTTAGAGGCAACCACGCGGTACTGAGTGTAACGAACGAGCCAAAGTAGTTGAAATAAAAGTTGTAATAAGTGTTTAAAACGGGATTTTATTTCAAAGTCATCGATCCCAGCACGAAGAGAGCTACATATATTATGTCTAGTTTTAATTATATTTAGTGTGGGTGAGATTAACAAGTAGAGGAAGGTATGTTGTGTATTTTAATGACTTAAGATTTGGAGTGAAAAAAAGTGTGTGAACAATTAATTAACATTTTTAGGCGTAGACATACTATACTTCTGAAATCTTTATTCTACTTAGATTTTCGTCGTTTCAGCGAAAAGAAGTCTACTGCTAAACAAAAGCCTTCCCTAAGGTTCGCCACTTTGTCGAGTCTTCAGCAATCCGATAGAAATAAATATAGAAGTAGGTATTGAGTAGTTCGAGCCATACATTGTTCACTTCACATCATAAATCTTTCTAATCATCCTCCGAGCCTTTTTCCCAATCCTGTTGGGGTCGGCTTCCAGTCTAACCGGATTCAGCTGAGTACCAGTGCTTTACAAGAAGCGACTGCCTATCTGACCTCCTCAACCCAGTTCCCCGGGCAACCCGATACCCCTTGGTTAGACTGGTGTCAGACTTACTGGCTTCTGACTACCCGTAACGACTGTCAAGGATGTTCAATGACTGCCGGGACCTACAGTCTGAAACACAGTCAATAGTGTCTAACCTATACTAAGAAAGTACATACAAACTTAGAAAAGTTGCATTGGTACTTGCCTGACCTGGGATCGAACCCGCGCCCTCATACTTGAGAGGTTGGTCCTTTACCCACTAGGCCACCACGACTTCTAAATCTTTCTAATATGGGTAGTATATTACTTCTAGAAACACTACCTCCATGTAAAACCAACCATCTTAAGACCTCCATCATAATAAAGAACTGACCATAACATCAACGCCTCCCAATTAAGCTTACTACGTCATCAAGATAAAACAAAATACCAGTACATAACAAGTAGTAAATTGGACAAAAAATCCTCTTAGTTGAGACCTTGGGGATGAAATTTTCTTGAGGACCTACTTGGCTCCCAAAAAAGCGTAATAGCGAAATAATCTTAGACCTTCCATAACAAGGGTGACATACGGACGGAAAAGGTGTCGAGCCGTAAAAAGTGGTCAGTAAAATAAGAAAATTATCACGTAGGTATGCCTAGATATTTTGGTTCAGTGTTTAGGTATTTTATGGGACGGCCAACACTAGGGGCGTAGTTTTGCACAGAAAATGTCTGAGAGCTGTGTACTAAATGAAGTCGAGTTTAATGAGTGTTTAAAATCAAAGTACCTATATAACATTCTCATTATTTTATTCAATACGCAATTTGATCTCAGCTGACTGTAACATACCTCAATAATTTAGTTATTATTGCAGGTAATTTCGATTATTCGTTGCCAGTTTCACCGCTTATTATTAAAGTCTATCAGGAACTTATCTGACAGATAAACAATAACGTATGGTTTCATAAGTCTTGGATAGCAACATCTGGCATAAATTATAAACAGCTTACAGATAGTTTTAACTCACTGACACTTAATCGGGAACCAGAAAACCGGGCCAAAGGGCCAAAAGCGTAGCTTTTCTTGGTCCGTATGTACGATTCTTTCTGCGACATAAGCGCCCTGTCATGGTGATTTTCACCAAATCTGGCGAGGGAATCGGCTGATAGTGGCTGTTCGGCGTCTAATCCGCGTTAATACCCGCAGCGCGCCTCCAGTGCGTTCCCTTGCACGATACAGATTAGCCTTTATGCGCATTGAGTACCTCGGTTTTATTTTTGGAACTTTGTTTTTTTTTTTTGTGGAGAATATTTTGTTATTTTTGTTGTCGGCTTGTGATGGACAAGTTTGATGTTACTATTATAATAACTTCTTCTTCTTTCGTGTCGATAACATGACATAAATATAGTGATTCTACACTTTGTCAGCCTAATATAATAACTAATAATGTGTAAAGCGTAAAAAATATGGTTATATCTAGTTATACCTATTATATACTTCCCTGCCGATTTCGACTATGGTGACTGCTTTCAGTTATTGTTAACAGAAGAGCTAAGGTGGTCAGCTCTTCTATGCGCCCTTTGATGGCTGCAGTACCCTATTTTATGTGAAAACGTGCGCAAGCATTGGCTGCATGTGAGGATATCGTCCACATAGTTGTAATGGATGGCTGCTGGTGTTTTAACCTTAAGAGCATCGCGCTTCGCATCCAGTGCGGATTTCCTTTGCTCTTCGAAATTGTGGACTGAATTTTTATGGGCTTTTTTTCCCCAGATCTGGGGATCAATATTGCATCTCTTCATGTGTCTTTTCTGAACATCCTTGAAGCGTCAGAACTGGCCGCCTTGCATCCGTCTGCCGTACTGGAGTTCAGAAAAGAAGATACGTTTGGCCACCCTGTCATCATCCATGCATAAAACATAATACATAAAAACGTATTCGACGGGAGGTATACTGAATCAAGTGTTTGTAGAAAGTAAATAGACCTACACGTACAAAAAATAATATATATGTATTTACGAGCGAAATGGTAAAATGAATACATTTTATTAATAACAGTCATAGCTTTTGTAATCTTACTCGTAAATCGCATTCTCCTCGAAGAAATAAAGCGTTGATACAATCAAAAGTTGGAAACAGTGAATAACAAAACATCCCATTATTACGAGAAACGACCTTCGAAGTAATTTGGTAAACAATTTGGGTAACCGCAAAACATTTACAATAATGAATTTATAAGAGGAAACCTCTGTGGTATTATTATTCTTGTATTCATACAATTCTAGGTTTGGAAATGAGGTAAAAGAGGTAAGAGCTGTTAATAAATAAATAATATGCCGGAAAATTTTGGTATGTTGGTAGGAAATTTTCCACACATTCCCTATCTATAGTTACTAATTTATCAAAGCTGAAGAATTTGTTTCTTTGAATGCGCTAAGTGTGCCTTCAAATTACGTCGCAAGTAGTGCGGCAGCAGCGCGGCTATAGCAGCGCGACAGACGCGCTGTTCACAGGCGGCTAAATTTCATACTAAAAAGAGCAGCGCGACAGCCGCGACACGTGATTGTCCATACTGGATGGCAGCGCGGCAGCCGCGTGCTGTCAGTCGACTTCGAGCCAGTGTTGCAATCGTACGTTTTCACAATGAGCGAATTTGACACGGAAGAATTTATCATTCAAATTCAAACACGTCCAGCTTTGTGGGATTCGAGGACGGATGATTCCAGCAACAGGATCATAAAAATGAAAAACTGGAATGAATTATGTGAATTGTTTATTCCAAATTTCAGTAATAAAACCGGGCCAGAGAAAAGTGCAGCAGATATAATCATTATTCACAAGTCGATTTCGAAATAAAGGATCAGTCCAGCAAATTCTTTTCTTTTTATTAATGCGACGTCGATGGCGCCAAAGTATAACTAACAAAAGCAGGAGCAACAGTGATGTTTCCTCTTTCATTTGTCCATTGTAGAAATGAACTGGCCACCCTAAGTCGCGCAACTGTATTTGTAATGTGAAGGCATCCGCTGCTGTCGCGCAGCTGCCACGCTGCTGCCGCACTGCTTGCGACGTAATGTGAAGGCGGCCTTAGGTTTAAGTAAGGTTTTAGACTTAGACCATTTTTCGAGGGAGGCTTTAGGCTACTGTTTATACCGGCAGAATACTTTAATACCTGTTTAAAACTAAGTAACAGAGTAGAAAACTACCAACTACATTTCAAATTCCTAAATTCACAATCATACGTTTATCTTCCTAATTGGTTAAAGAAACCTTTTATTTGTTCCCAAAACATAAAACCTACAAAATCTGGAAGGTACGTTTCCAATCAAATAACATGTAAGACAAAGATACCAAAGAAACTTTTGTATAATCAACAAATTACCTTCAACTTGAGGAAAAAGTCAAATTAGTTCCGAAAGAACGGAATATTTCAGAAGCTTAGATCAGGATCAATCAGCTTTCTATGAAGGCCTTCAAGTTTTTCATGAATTAATGAGGTTAGTGAGGTATTAAGTATCAATTTGGTTGGCAAATTAAAAGTCTGCGGCTTGTAAAGCGTGATTACCTACTGCCTACGGAGTCTCGAGTTCGATCCCGGGTCGGACCAAAATCGTTTGGTAAGTTTAAAGTCAAACTCAAAACCGTTTATTTAAATTAGGCTGATAAATTATCACTTTCTGAATGTCGAATACAAAACATTCCCCAATACGCCCACCCTTCACCACTTTGTATGAGTTTTTTCGGAGAAGAAGTGCCACAGTGAACCACCTAGCAAAGCAACCCGTGCTTCTGATCACAATGCCGGCTCATTTTATATAAGATAGTAATACGAATATAGGCTTCTATTTATAGTGTTCTCCGTATTCATTAAACATTTAGAATCAATACCAGTCTCCATGTATCATATGCAGGCTCTAACAAAGTTTTAATACTGGCCAACAAGTTTACCGAACTATAGTCTATGCAAAACCACTTAAGTCTGACCTCCACAGCTTTTGAACTTCAACCTTAGTTGCATCTGAATAAGGTTGCTTTTTCAATGGATGTTAGGCCGCATTATGTTAGACGTGATGATGACACCCGACCAAGTTGGCAGGGCTGTTCACTGTATTACTCCCACTGTCCTGAACAACTCCTTTAATTAGGTCAAGTAATGTTAGGAACTAAGATATTTTCCTATGGGGAAACACTCTTATTAGTTAAACTTGGTACTAACTACGGTGCCTAAAAAGATTAGGTCAAGATGTTTTAGCTAAATCGAGTGCAAAAATTGCTCGAGAAAATAAAAGGAAGCTGCTACACATTCTATGTATCGTAGACTTGTAGTTTTACATTGCTTGACTAGAAGTTCGTGTTTCGAGGTTAAACTATGTTTTGCCACTGAAATCTAAAGCGATCTAACAGCATTTTTTTCTATTGGTATAACTAATATAGGTGAGGTCACCGGAATGGATGCGAATTGCTGAAGATCAAGCAAAGTGATGAATCTTGGGGGAGCCCTATGTCCAACAGTGGAAATCTTTCGGCAAAAAGATATCATACATAAGACTTAACGTCTACCTCTCGGCATCACGGGTAGGCGCAAAGAAACATACCTACACATATATACAAATATCCAAAAGCTCGCACTTACATTTATAAAAGTACTAGCTTTTGCCCGCGACTTCGTTCGCGTGGAATAGTGACTTCCGGCAGATTTTTGGTTTGACCAATATATGTCCGCTATATGTCCGGAATACATTTTATTTTTTATTTTCATTTTTTTTTGTAATAAAAACTATCCTATGTCCTTTCTCAAGCTCCAAACTATGTCTGTACCAAATTTCACACAAATCGGTTCGGTAGTTTAAGCGTGAAGAAACGACAGACAGACAGACAGACAGACAGACAGACAGACAGACAGACAGACAGACAGAGTTACTTTCGCATTTATAATATTAGTTAGGATGTCCAAAATTTTTATTCTAAAATCCATCTCCATAATAGCAGCCACATCTTACGTTGATACTTGTCGACACTTCATTCACGTTTTATTGCTGAGAGAAACTTAAACAGCAGTAAAGGGTTGCTTTTATTACTCTTCAGGCCACCAGTCATTTTGAGGAAAACTTGAAGAGTTTGTGGACAAAATATTATTACGTAGTTAGAGTAAATAATTGTGATTTAATGGTATTTTCAGCAAAATAACAGCCACATGGGTTGATCGAAGATTATAAGACCCGTACCTACCCTGCAGACTTTTAGTCGGCCGATAGGTTGTTTGGGCTCATAAATGAGTATGAAAGTGAATGGTAGTACGCACATTACAAAGACACACAAAACATTGAATGGAATCAAAATTATCTAAAAAAAAAAACAGCACAGGGTCAAGATTTAGTCGCTCGCATGCCGGAAATAAGTATTAGACTATAGAAAATCAATTGTGTGTCGCGCATATCTGTCCATCGGCATACGACGGGATAGGGGTACTGTGTGCCATATACAAGATGTTGATTTGAAACGTATTTTATGTCCTCCTCCTGAAATATGGCACAAATGCATAAAATACGTTTTTTGTCATTGTAATGTCGTAGTATTTCAGAAGTAATCAAATTTTATGAATGATAGCTGCGTAGGCTTTGTCTTTGCGTTTGTGTGAGGGCGCAGCACGATTTTAAGGCCAGTAACACATGCGCCAAGTTTAAATAACGCCAAGTGTAAAAATTACGTACCAATTTTTTTGTTGATTTGGGTCGAGAATCATTAGCATATTGCGTCCTTGAATATGGCACGGATGCATATCAACAGCTTCTATAAGGTAAGCTAATATCGCTAATATTATAAAGTTATGGAGCGCATAGCACCGTACGTCTCTAGATGGGTCAGCTTTACGAGTTTATCCAGGCATACATTTGTAAATTCTTGGCGGTCGTTAGAGACCACCAGTCAGGCCTACGTTTGACCAAGTTTCTGTTTTCTAGGTCACACATTGAGAACATTGTAGAATGTTCTAAGTAGTTGCTAGCAACTGCCAACTGCCTTGGGAATTATTTACTTTAACAATATTGTGTCTTATCCACCTACGTAACAATTCTTACAATGAACTCAACGTACCCTATTGTGTATAAACCTTATGTTATTTTAATAATGTGATTTTCTTTTATAATGGCTGCTAGTACTTTTCCACATTATCTGTTGGCGAAAACCTGAGTATTATGTTATTCGTTCCAAGAACAAATTATTTTTATTTTTGAATAACTTTGTAGCAATAAATTGTTTTTCTATTTTAGCTTAGAGCAACTGAGATAAGTAAATTATTTTAAATAATCTTGAAGATTTATATTTTTGCTATCACATGGATCGATTAGATGTTGTTATAAAACATGGTTCACATACATCTAATTGTGTCAGCATTTTGTATCAGGATTACATAGTAAATGATAAGTTACGCAATTTTGAAACACTGATATCAAGCTGTTGGAGTGGAGACCACGGACTAGCAAGCGCAGCGTAGGACGTCCACCAACAAGGTGGACAGACGACCTTATAAAGGTCGCGGGAAAACGCTGGATGCAGGTCGCCTCCAACAGATATCTGTGGAGATCTAAAGGGGAGGCCTATGTTCAGCAGTGGACGTCCTATGGCTGAGATGATGATGATGATGATATCAAAATATTGACATAAACCCAAAGATACAAACAATCAAAACACATTTCGCAAATATTCCAAATAAAAATTGCCAAATTAAATTGACACATAGCACACTATTTGCCCACGATTCGCCAACAAATAGCCGACAGTGGCCAACTTAAATATTAAAGCTAGCCCAACAGTGGGCATTGACACGCTCGGTGGCAGGATGCCAAACCGTACGCTGATAAGTTCAAATAAACGCCTTCGTAACTATGAGCATTAAACATGGAGTATGGTAAAAATGGATGATTTACTGTCATTTTTATGCAACGTATAAAGCGGTCTGTGTGTGATTTTGTCCGGAGAGCACTATAGTATCTTTGTTAATTAACATGTTCTAATAAATTTATGATCTGTTAATTTATGGGTGAGTATAAGTTTTCTGCTGTTGACGTTCTAGAAAATGAACCACTCAAATCTAAAAATAAAGTATGCTACAAATTATGATGTGATAAAATTACATTGCAAATAAATATTGCAATATATTATGAAATCATAACTTTTTAGGTTTCCTCGAAAAAGTTACCGTAGCATGAGTTCACAAAGGGCTTCAAAAAGAAACATACGTAATTAAGTTTCAGGAGGTAAGTCATTTATTTTCATTGATTTCACGAATACGAAAAATGAAAGGCATACAAGTAGACAAATAATGTATTTTAACAAGTGTATATAAAAGAAGAGATTTTTTAGACAATTATCATGTTAGAAACCCTTTGTCCAAGGAACTAGGTACTCCATTTTAACATACTCTGTGTTACACAGCACTAACAGCCCGAGGCTAATGTGCCACTAGCAACTTTAATTGCCAGTTTATAACATCGTTGTCTTTAGTAGAATTCAGACTATTAAGCTGATGAGAAAAATAAGAAATTAGTGTCTGTAACAGCAATAAAGCTAATGAGATAAAGTCATAAAAACTGCCTGCCAAGTCATAAATGGTAGCGAGTCCGAAATGTCGTGTAGTTATAAGGTAAACAGGTACCTAAAACTTTAGTTTCAAAAACTGGTGAATGACTTCTTTATAATCTTTTGATTGTCTAAGTTAGAGTCGTGGTGGCCTAGTGGGCAAAGAACCAACCTCTCGAGTATAAGGGCGCGGGTTCGATTCCAGGTCAGGAAAGTACCAAATCAACTTTTCTAAGTTTGTATGTACTTTCTAAGTAGGTATATCTTAGACACCAATGACTGTGTTTCGGATGGCACGTTAAACTGTAGGTCCCGGCTGTCATTGAACATCCATGGCAGTCGTTACGGGTAGTCAGAAGCCAGTAAGTCTGACACCAGTCTAACCAAGGGGTATCGGGTAACAGGGTTGAGGAGGTCAGATAGGCAGTCCCTTCTTGTAAAACACTGGTACTCAGCTGAATTCGGTTAGACTGGAAGCCGACCTCAACATAGTTGGGAAAAGGCTCGGAGGATGGATGATGTCTCAGTTACATATTTGAATTATCATCGTCTGTCTAGGCTTTTCTTCCATTGTAACTGGATGCAGCTGAGTACCAGTATTTTTCAAGAAGCAACTGCTTATCTGATCTCCTCAATCCAGTTACCCGGTCTATTTGAAACCCCCTAGAAAAATTATAATAAACTAGCCGTTTAACCGCGGTTTCCACCCGCATCCCGTGGGAGCTACTGCCCGCACCGGGATAAAATATAGCCTATGTTACTCGCAGATAATACAGCTTTCTAATGGTGAAAGAATATTTAAAATCGGTTCAGTAGTTTTTGAGTTTTTCCATTACAACCAAACAATCAAACAAACAAAGTATTCCTCTTTATAATATTAGTATAAAAGTATAGATATACACTTTTTAGTAACTTGACTTAAGTAACCAAATTCATTATAACAAATTAATCATGTCTGACGTTAAATAAACATTTCATTGATACTTCTTCTTATTATAAGAAGAAAGGTTCACAATTAATTTTGTAACTTCATCCATCCCACCACTTTATATACCAAAGAAAAAACAAATGAGGACCCACAGTGTTTGATTTTGTTCCACTTGACCTTTGAAGTGGGGTCACTATCAGGGTCAAAAGCTGTTCACTCCCACGACTTGTGAGATAAATAGCACTCGATAAAATTCTTCTATACCATCCGGCAATTTATTGGAGATACATAATGTAATTTGTATTGCTAGCTGGTGTATTAGTAGAAGTCAATGGAGGATGGGTGGTGATTTGTGTGTGAAATGTGCTGAATTTTAGAGTCGATTATATCATGTGAAGTTACTATGTGTATAACTAAAATGAAACTTATATTGACAGTAAAAAGAGTAAAATCTTAAAACTGACGTCGCAGAATTGATCCTCATCGCTGTCATCTGGTAGTAACCCACCTAATAGATTAGCAGCATTGCTTCATTGAATGGCAAAGCACTATTATATGAATAAAATAAACTTTCAATATATTGTTTGAACGTCGTATTATTCCGGATCTACTAGAGGCGACGATTAACTAAAGTATGAAGTCTAGTAGCTCTGTACATGAAAAAGACGCTGCAATATTTTGCAGCGTCCTTAGAAAAACTTTCCGTAACAATCAACAGCCGGTGTGAAACAACAAACACGAAATGAACATTCTTCTCTAACAAACCATGACGGAACAAAACTAATACCCATAACATTGACCAATACCATTACTTACACCGTTACCAAGAAATATTACCTTCATATACCCAATCAAAAACAAAAGGGGAATTCTCACAATTTCTTACAAGATCCGAAGTATCGGATAACAATGACTATAATTCAAGTTTACGCGTGATGTCCACGAGCCAGGCTTTCGGCCCTCGGCTTTCGGCTTCGGCTTTCGGATTTCGTCATGATTTATAGCCGGTCAGAAGATTGTGGGCAGAGAAATAAATCTAGAGATATTAATACCCTTCGGCCGATGGAGGTTATATGAAGGGAAATTATGAATCGTCTGATGTCGCCTTTGATTTTTCTGGGCTGATATTGATGTGATTGTGATTGGTATCTGGTATTTTTTTGTTATATATTGTATTAGGTTCTTAGTGTGATTGCCAGGCCGAAGAAAGTTGAGTCGGCTAACAAACGGTGGGCTTAAAATTTGCTGGGCAAAAAGTGCATCATACCAAACACCAGCATATCAAACTATTTTGAACAATTATTTCAATGAGCCTACTTCAATTATTTCAATGCTTCTACAATATTGAAACCATAGCTTCAGCCAAACGTTTATAGTTTAGATTAATGTGAACGTATGCACATACTAATGTATATCTTGCGGTCAGTTATCGCAAATATTATTGACCTGGTTAAACTGTGACCGTAATTTAGATTCAACTTGACGTTAACTGGTCCAAATATTATGGGCTTTTGTGGTATTGGGGAAGTAGAGTCATTGTGCCATAAATGTTAAGTATAGCTTAACCTTTCATTGGTCGTAGCTCACAGTGTTATTTAACAGGATTTCGTCCTACGAACTTTCTACGCCTACATTGATACTTATAGCTGAAGACTTTGTTTGCTTGAACGCATTAATCAGGAATCACTAGGCTGATTAAAATTATTTCAGTGTAATAATTTGATGTCGAGGAAGGCTCTTAATACTGCGTATAGAAATAGTTCGTACTGGATGGAAGCTAGTTATAATTAGTGCGGACACACAAAGGACAATAATCGAACTTCCCCAACCAAATGAAATTCTTCCCCAATAAATAGATTACTTCTCCACCCTAACATAAGTGTCCCCCATGAGATATCGCCTGAAGATATATCACGGCCCCCATTTTCAATTGGACCCGAAAAAGATCTGACCTCATTAACTCGGGTACCATATGTGCGGAATTCGGGGGAATAAAAAAGTTTCGATTGACCGGCTGCTCGTAAAAACATGACGTCTAAATGTGGTGGAAATTAGGGGGATCGGGGTAAATTGGGGGAAATTGAGTGTCTTGTTTTTGTTTTGAGGGATTATGTTTGTAAGATGTGTGTGATGGTGCCATAAAATGTCTGTGTCTGGAAACATTGTCTGGAGTGCTATCTCAAAGTCGTTAGCTTCATCCAAAAAAATCCAAAAATATCTGTACGGATTTTCATTTGCAAAGTGCGATTGAGGAACAAACCGTTCATCAGTAATATGTGACACATTCCCAATTAAGTTTACTAATCATAATTTAATTTTATATAAATTGAAAGTATCTAAAATTGAGGTGCTTAAAGGATCGATTAAAACGTAGGTAATGAATATAAAGAAATATAAACCAAATTAGGATTTTAAACTATGACCAAAGTCAATTTGAGCACCATTTTCTCGAAAATGGCACCACGTTCTACCCTAGTTGAGCCTTATAATAATAATAATAATAGACCCCGCGGGGCTATATATCCGAGTGCTCCAGGGAGAGTATACTGTCCCCCATCTCCGGCTTGCCGGAGTGAAGCATGACGGGGGATAGGTCTCCCGCCTCTTGGCTTGCCTTCATCGGCCGGTCAGAGTGGAGTCGCTAGAGCAGGGTTAGTAGCCCACTCGGAGGGTAGGTGCCTCGTGGTAAGTGGCGAGTGGGCCGGTGATGCTGGACCCACAGGGAGCGCGTGATCTGCGTTTAAAGTCCGCCGAGGTATCCTCACCCTTCAGCCCCTCATGTACCTGTTGCCCCTTTGTTGCGATTTAGCGACTGATTCCCGGGGGCCCAGTAAGTGAGGTGGCGAGTCTCCACCTGCCATTTTTACATGTATTTAATACATTGTCATCGGCAGGTGCCATAGTTCCCGTAGTTTCCCCATTCCTAGTCCATTAGCATCCCATCACAATAGCCCAAGTAGTTTTCATCCACAGTTAGCAATAGTTTAGCACAGAACCGGGGATTGTCCTTGGGTACATTTCTATAGTGTATACAGGGATAATCGTCGGTTTTGTGTCACCATTTCATTAAAGTTGTCTCAAAAGGGCTTCAGCGTGTTGGCTTCGGCCCCACGTTCGCCTCCCAAAAATCCGGGACTCTATAGTCCCGAGGTCTGGTAGAGACATACAAAATCATAATAATAATAATCATTTATTTCGGACAACTAAAAGATCCATAAATTGTTAGTAAAACAAGTTTTCACTTAAACACTATTGTTAGTAACTTAACTAAAGATGAAATTATAAATTAACTTAATTAAAGAGGCCCACCCATCACCCATAAACCTATAAACAATGAAGTAGGTAGGTATTAGGGTATAAGTCTCCTCACGAGATGCCTAAATATCGAAGACGATAAATCGGCCGCTATGGTTTTCAAAATGCTATTGCGACTGCCCCTTATTCTGCTCAAGAGCGAAGCCGTTTTCTTGCGAATGATAGCATGAAACCCGTCAGTGTGGGTTACCGCGAACATTTCGGAGGCACTACAACAACGAGGCAATCGCAACAGCATCCTAAAAACATTATTGTATTGGACGCGCAGGACGTCCAGCGATCTTTTCGAGTAGTTGACCCAAAGATTACCGGTGTAAAAGCTCTGACAATAAGCTTTAAAAAGCGTAATCTTTACTTGATCAGTACACCGAGCAAATCTTCGTGCCAACATGTTACCTCTGACCGCCAGAGCCCTACGCTCCCTTTCAATGTCCTCATGGTCGCTAAGGTCGTCGGTAAGAAAATGACCAAGATACTTGAATTTATTCACTCTACGTATAGGCGTGCCGTTAATAGCGATTTCGAGAGTACTTTCCCGGCACTTACCTGCGACCCCAAAAACCATGTATTCACACTTTTTGGCATTATATATCAGTCCATGTGTAGCAGCAAAGGTCTCACATACCTTTAACATCTCGATTATAGATCCCGGAGATGGGCCCAGCAGCACCATGTCATCTGCATAACTGATATTGTTGCAACAAACACCATTAACACTGCATCCGACACGCATGCTGCTGAGCTCAGCAATGAGATCATTAATATATAGATTGAAGAGCCGGGGCGACGACAAACCACCCTGCCGCACCCCGCACTCCAACCCATACGATTCCGAGAACGCATTACACCATTTGACACGGTTTGTCTGGCCACCATACCAGTACTGTAAAATACTGAGCAGTTCCTTCGGCACACCCCTATCCCTCAACTTTCCCCAAAGCACGTCGTAAGAAACAAGATCGAATGCTTTGGAGAGGTCAAGGAAGCAGGCATGCACCGGGGTCCTACGGTCAGTGTAGTATTTGACAGTATGTTTGACAGCCAGGATAGCACTTTCCGTTGAAAGTCCAGGACAAAACCCAAACTGTGCATCGTGCAACGTGATGAACTTTGACAACGAGGAGTCAAGCATACTGTCAAACACTTTGGCCATTACAGTTGCGAGGGAAATCGGGCGGTAGTTGCCCAGGTCCGAGACGTCACCGGTTCTGTTCTTCACGATGGGTACCACAATGCACTTAATTAAGTCTGCCGGCAGATACGAGTGGCTTAAACACATCGTATAGAACAAAGATAGGACCCTCGGCATATGAACGCCCGCATATTTTAAATGTTCTATACTAAGCCCATCATGCCCAGGGGATTTGCCCCTACTCATACTACTTATTACCAATTTAACTTGTTTTGCGGAGATATTATTTGTATTATTATTATTATTGCTTATAAACGCAATGACACTATCACCACTATATTCAGTAATTTCATTAACTCTAATGAGTTTTTGATCACAGCAATTAACACTGATCAGTATAGAATATAAAACAAAGAAGGGACTCTGATTTATTTTATACATGACCTGCTGAATACTAAATTAATTCATTTTAGAGTACACTGCAGATTTTTTAGTCGGTCGACAGTTTGTTTTTGCCCATAAATCAGTATGAAGTAATACGCACATGTTTAGCCAGTATAAAACTATGATTAAATTCGCGATAAAAAAAAAATCGAGCTAACTGTCGGCCGACTATTTAGTTTGCAGTATGTGCGTAGGCTAAATTGATTCATTATAAGTCATTCCCATTTAATAGAATTGGGAATCGTTTTAGGAATAATTTTGTCAGCACATTGCATTTTTATGTTGATTAGGATAATGTTTAATTGTAATAGGTGCATTTTTGTTTAGACTTCTGAAATAAAAAAAATAAATTCGCCAAGTCTTTGATAACTAATTTCAGTTCTATTATTGTATGTATTCGGTAAGCTTAATTAGGTAAATTAAGTGCCTATATTCCATTCTAGGGCAAAAATCAGACTGTTAATATTCTGTTCTTGAAAAACAGATCATGCGTTATGCTTCTCTTTGTGAGTGTGTGCGTGTGTTCCAATATAATAACCACTTATTTTAAAAACTAGCAAAAAGTTTACAGTATACTTTCAGTAAAAACTAAAATATTCTAGTGCAACAGCTGTTTCCAGCCCACGTCATAATCGATACAATATTTGAACGTTTTTATCGTAAAAGTGTTATAAATTCTACATCATAACGTCAACTTTGTATTTTTTTATATATATTTTCATTGAAAAGTATTGACCGGTCTGTATATAAATATGACAACAACTGATTTTTCATCAGAAAAAAAAATCCTGATGAAAAATATGATACACCACCAAATCTAAACTGACTTTAACATTATTGAAAAGATAAATGCTACGAAATCTCGTAGCAGTGTAGCAACAACCGTAGCAGCAGCGTAGCGCAAACTATAAAACGTACGTAACGGAGTCGGACATTTGATTAAGTATTATTGATACTACTAACATAAATCAAACTATTCAGGCATCCCAGTATGTCTTGCTGTGCATTCGAAATAATATTTTAAACGACTTATATTTTTTACAAATCTTGATATTTTCTTTTTGCTTTGCCACATAGACTTCCAATCAACTAATTTCTCATATACACCCTTTCTACGTTTACAGAACCATGAGAAACCATGTTTTCAGTACAAGAGAACACAAACAGGAAAACCAAGTTAGTTGGTCTTCAAACTTGCGAAGTTTGTATGTGTAGACGCCACAATATTGCAGAATATCGGCCCGCGGAGGAAGGAAAGATAGCGGAGATGCCATAAGGAAGGTTGGTCAGGCGCCTTTTTGTAGGTCAAGTGGGCGTGTGACTAGAACTAACGAAGCGTTCGGTTCATTATCAAATCAAAACCTGGCTGTCAAAAATTGGTCTTGATTGATTGGTGCTTTTATATTATAAATAACTAGCTTCTGCCAGCGACTTCATCCGCGTTAGATTCGTACTTCAACCATAACGGGTGCACATGCGACGAAAGCTTAAAAAATGGAGTAACTTCTCCCGTTTTTTCAACATTTCCTTTCACTGCTCTGCTCCTATTGATCGTAGCGTGATATCCTATAACCTGCCCAAGAGTATGAAGAACAATTGGACCAAGTTTCGTCAAAATCCATCAAGTACTTTTTGTTTCCATAACGAACATACATACAGACAGACAAAAAATTTACTGATTGCATTTTTCGCATCAGTATCGATCACTAATCACCCCCTGATAGTTATTTTGGAAATATATTCCATGTACAGAATTGACCTCTCTACAGATTTATTATTAGTATAGATGAGCGGGTTCTATAGAAAACATGTAAGGGCGGATATAGTAATGTGCCTCGTCTCCCTCACTCACTTTTGACGCGTTACTTTCGTAGAGGTAGGAGATATTGTGTTATGACATCTCTGCTAGTCATTTTGTTCTCCGTGTTTCAGCCCCAGTTGATCCCAGAATTAAAAGACAACAAACTAAGCTTAACTTGGCTCGAAAACTTGTAAAAGTGCAACGTTGACTCGGAATTCGAAATGTATGGGATTTGAATTGAATTAGATTCTTGGAATTCTTTCTTGAATTCAGTTTAGTTTCAGTGCTGTGGATGTGCCAAGTTCTTGTTTGTGAAGTCGGATTATTGGCTGCTATTGTGCTGCGATTTTTAAGTTTATGCTGGTATGCAAATGCGCAAATAAATACTCTTTGGTGTCTAGCTTTTTGATTTAAAGAGTGTTCTGTGTTTTGGTATCGGTCGCTCTTAGAGTACCCTCATACTGCAGACTGGATGCATTGATACAGTGATTTAGCCGTATCGTACCAACAGAAAACTTTAACTGGAATCAAGATTTCATCTAGAGGTATACTAATATTATAAAGCTAAAGAGTTTGTTTGTTTGTTTGTTTGAACGCGCTAATCTCAGGAACTACTGGTCCGATTTGAAAATTTCTGTCAGTGTTAGATAGCCCATTTATCGAGGAAGGCTATAGGCTACTTTTTATCCCATTTATCGAGGAAGGCTATAGGCTACTTTTTATCCCGGTACGGGAAGTAGTTCCCACGGGATGCGGGTGAAACCGCTGGCAGAAGCTAGTGTAAAATAAAAATGATGACTATTGGATCAACGGCCAGCCGACTGTTTAGTCTGAGTGTGCCGCACAATGGTTACAAAAAGGTTAAAATATCGTGTAAACCCAATTTTTTTACATTATTATTTTGATAGCCTGCACGTGTTTTGTATATACGAATATAAATCTTCTTATAACCGGAAACCGTTAACTTGATAGATCATTGTGTTTGTTACATCCCTTAGATATATCACCAGTTAGTATTAATTGGGGTCAATTGTGGGAAGGTTAAGGAATGTTTCAGGAAAACCGAGGAAAAAGTTTTATTTTCCTCGAATGGGTGAAGCCTGGAAAAAACTGTAAAAATACAGCAGGACATTAGACTGATGATGAACAAAAAAATATTTTTGATAAAATGTTGATCAAATTAAGAATCAAATATACATATATACAGCAAAGATTTCGTAAATAAATACAAGGATTTGCCCATTAAAAAAAGATTTTCAAAATGTTTACCACCACAAAAAAGTTTTTACCAACAAAAAAAAAAAAAACGATCAGTTACTTCTAAAAGCGACGTTTCATAAAAGCATGCAACGCGTTATGTTGGCAGTGAAATATGACGTCATTTCCGTGTACCGAACGCCCCCTATTTCCGGTTACAAGTGCAGCCTTAGTTGACGTTGCATGGCCGATTGAAAGCAGGCTTTTTTGTTTACTTCGCTGTGCTAGAAAAATATTGTTGGGACAAGTTATTTGTAGGGAAAGGAAATGTAAAGTGAATGTTTTGAGATATAGCTTGCGGTATAAATTTTCTGTTAAAGCAAAATAAGCAGACCAAGCAAGCAAACCTATCGTAAAAAACTAAGCATAAAAATCACGTTAGTTGTATGGGAGCCCCCCGAAATATTTATTTTATTCTAGTCTTCAGTATTTGTTGTTCTAGCGGCAACAGAAATACATCATCTGTGAAAATTTCAACTCTCTAACTATCACGGTTCATGAGATACAGCCTGGTGACAGACGGACGGACGAACGGACGGACAGAGGAAGCGAAAATACGGAACCCTAAAAAAAGACAACATCATAACATATTAATTAGATGGATTCAATCATATTTAACTGATGATGATGATGATATCTGACTGATGTTTAGTACAGTTTAAAGGCATGATCTTGTTTTTTTTTTATTCGAGTATATCTGTATAGTATATATTATAGAAGATCTTGTAGTTTCTCGTTCCTCGGGACTTGAGAAAAGAAAAAGCGGATATTTATAAAATAAAACATAAAAACAAATTGATACTAAAGTAAAAGATGTGCCCCTAAAAACATTAATTAAACGAAAATGAGTCCAATAATTAAACAATTAAGCACGACTTTTTAGAAATAAACTCTCAGAGTAAACATAAACGCCAGTTTATAGGTAAAAGAAAAACATTAAAAAACGATTCGAGGAAGTTCAATTTTTAGAGGTCGTAACATTGTTTATAATCCTTTGTAATTAAGTTAGAAATAAAAAGTGTATTGTTTTTGTAGAGTATTTTTAACACGAAATACAATGTTTTTCAGTTAAGGCTGTGAGTTTCAACTTTATTCAAAAGAACAGCTTGGTACTTTCCTATGTAACAAATATTTATTAAACTAAGATTTTATTTTATTTTTGCTTTTCAGGCAGTTTCACCCGCATTGTATTAGCAATACAACATACTCGGATAAACTGTAAGTTAGATTACATTCCGTGTCCAGACATAATTTTTAATATATTTTGCCACTCGCGCATTTATAATATATACGAGTATAATATATATTTTCAACAGCAGCAATTTCACAAAATGGTTCAGTAATTTCGAAGCCTTTACAAACAAAGGTCTGCGTCAGGACCGCCGTCACAAATCACCGATCCTCTTGAAATACATATAGAGAGTTGCTACCTAATTGCTACCAGCTACCATTAGTTGCTACCAATTGCTCCCACCCTCGTGGTTTTGAAGATATTCAGCATCCAAAGGTGACAGCCATTCTGATATCAAGATGGCTGTCACTTTTCCCAGTGTGAAGAAACGGCGCAAAAGTATTGAGTTTTTTTTTTCACCCAGAGTTGCTACCTAATTGCTACCCTACAGAATTAAATTTTAGACCACATCGATTCTGTGGATAAAAAGATATAAAAAAATGAGTTTTTGCGCCTTGCAAAAATTAATTAGCAAGTTGGCATACATAAGTTAATATGACAGGTAGACTATAGATAGCGCCTAACTCAAAAGTACTGTTTTGTATTGAACTGTCAACTTGCTAATTAATTTTTCAGAATGGCTGTCACCTTTGGATGCTGAATATCTTCAAAACCACGAGGGTAGCAATTGGTAGCAACTAATGGTAGCTGGTAGCAATTAGGTAGCAACTCTCAATATGTATTTCGAGATTATTTGGTCTTAAATATTTGGTCCGGTCCATCCAGTGAGCAACTCGCAGCCATGTTTACTGGAACTTGAGTGATTACATCCTAGACTAGTATCAGTATCGAAGAAGGAATATAGACTAGTTGAAGATATTGTTCAAATCTAAAAGTTAACAGAACTTTCATCAAACCACGTCTTTATCATTTTTTTTTTTATAATAATATTTTGACCACCATTGCGATCTATTGACTAGCAAGCTAAGCAGGCCTCTAGCTAAGCAAAAATCTGATAAGATTTATCACAATATTTAGTTATAAGATTTATCCGTTTATGAGCTGCGATGTCATAGACAGTTTTTTGAGTTGAATATCGCGACGTCCAGGAAATCGAAGTTTGAATGTTGAACTTATAAAGCTGTCACTTGAGCTCTACTTACTAACAGTCGTCACAATTCCATATAAGAAGCTGTCAGATAGATTTGACTCTGACACTGGGGATTATTGTAGGCGAAAAATGTATAGCTCCGTCGATAAAAAGAAGATAGGATGTAGACAGAATATCAAGCTAGTCTCATCCTCCGAGCCTTTTTCCCAACTATGTTGGGGTCGGCTTCCAGTCTAACCGGATTCAGCTGAGTACCAGTGCTTTACAAGAAGTGACTGCCTATCTGACCTCCTCAACCCAGTTACCCGGGCAACCCGATACCCCTTGGTTAGACTGGTGTCAGACTTACTGGCTTCCGACTACCCGTAACGACTGCCAAGGATGTTCAATGACAGCCGGGACCTACAGTTTAACGTGCCATCCGAAACACAGTCAATGGTGTCTAAGATATACTTAGAAAGTACATACAAACTTAGAAAAGTTGCATTGGTACTTGCCTGACTTGGGATCGAACCCGCGCCCTCATACTTGAGAGGCTGGTCCTTTACCCACTAGGCTACCACAACCACTAGTCTCCAACAACGTTTTCCATCACGATTACTCTAGTGAACATATGAATATAATTCTCGCAGACAATACGCTGGTATCACTGCGTAACACTCGGGCTGGCGCGGTGCCACGTGTTCGCATGTAGCGTGAACTATCAGCCGTAGTCATGCGGTTTGTGCGCCTAGTTGCTACTTGTGTTTGAGGGACATCCCTCTTTGTGGGTTCTTAGCAGCTGGTGGGTATTCTGGAAAGTTCTATGGAAACATGTAAGAACTCAAAAAACTTTTTTTTTAAATTTAACCAAAGTAGAAGATCATTAAAGTAATAAAAATACATAAGATACACATTTCTCTTTAAGGCCAATTGGCAATATCTAAAAGTTATTTTTTATTTATGTTTTTTTTTTTAATGTCCGTGTGGTTTTTAAATTAATTATGTGTGTGTAAATTTTTAGGTATGTTCGATGTTTTGAGAGAGAAAATTTCATCCTAGCTATATACATTATGCAGAAAGTGACGTACACAAGCAAATACTACGAGAAATACCTGACAACAATCATATTGAACTCCAAGTATTGTCGATTTTCGAGATCAGTAGTAGATTGCAATCCTTTCAGACGCTGTCCTTGTGAAATGCATTTCAAAATACCTGGCGTAATAGGTCAACCGAACTATAATCGGATGGAGAATTCTTAACTTCTAATGCAAGAAAGATATCAGTTTAGAGGATCCATAGAAAATTATTGACATAAAAGGTTGTAATAACATCTGTTGTTTTTTATATGGATGAATATAAGATGAGATAGGCTGATGAGAATCATGGCTAATTGTGTTTTAAAGTGTAAATAATTAGCAAATGGAAAATTAATTAAAAAATGGAAAAATAATAGTTTATTTGGAATGGGATGATGTATCTCAAAATCATATCCATATTACAATCAAGAGTTAGTTACCATTAAGTACATTATTTAACTCAACTACCATCACATAGTCATTAAAAAAAATGAATACAAAAATTACAATATTCGTCAAAACAATAATCACATCTACATACATTCATTAAAACTGAATGATTCAATCATCCGTTCAGAAACTGTCCATTTGTTTGTCACAGCAAATTAACGAAATGCCACAAAACAAAATGATAAATCAAATGGAATGAGATATCAAGCATGTGTCGAATTCCACATTTTATGCTTGGCATAAAACACTGGCACGGTGCCAGACGGTTTGGCATGCCATTTTGTTACAAACTAGCTTTTGCCAGCGACTTTTGCCGCGTGGAATAGCTACTTTCGGTAGGTTTACGCTAATTTCTTGTATACGATCGTTGTTTCACACAGTTTCTTTCAGTGTTAGATAGCCCATTTATTGAGGAAGCTATAGGCTACTTTTTATCCGGGTTCGTGCCGAGGTTCCCACGGGATGCGGGTGAAACCGCTGGCAGAAGCTAGTTATTATATAAAGATTGAACAATTAAATTATATCGTATCATAAATAAACAAACTGACTTTTTAATTGAAATTTATACTAGAGATTGGTATTAGCTTATTGAAATGATTGCTTAACTTTGTGCCATATCCTAGCTTGTATGAGGCAATTAAGGTCTTCCAGGCCACCTGTGTGCAGTGGCGGGGTTTGAAGACTTTATTGAGCATTTTCTGCGAACATGTCATAAGTTGTGATGGTTGTTCTAGCATGGAAGTTTATATCAGACTTTTACGTGTTTCTGAGTGCTTGCTCAATTTGCATCGTACATCTTTTTTTGTGATTTCTGAATGAATTTTTCTTCTTGGCTGCACTTTTTGAATGTCAGGAATTCACAAAATACATCCTCCAAAATACATCGGCCAAACTTCACCACTTCCTATGTGTTTTAATTACGATAAAACCTAGCATAAACCTAAAAAGATAAAAAATCTACGAATTGAATTCTGTTGTTTTTCATAAATGTCTCATTTCACTGATTGTACTCATCCAATTTTAAAATATTGGGTAAGTATTGGGTTGCCCGGGTAACTGGGTTGAGGAGGTCAGGCAGGGCAGTCGCTTCTTGTAAAGCACTGGTACCTACTCAGCTACATCCGGTTAGACTGGAAGCCGACCCCACCATAGTTGGGAAAAAGGCTCGGAGGATGATGACTCATCCAATTTTAAAACCAATATGTGTGGTAGGATTTAGAAACAACACAATTTTAATACAAAAATATTAATTTAAAATAAAGACAACATTTTGATTTTCCTATCGACCGATCCTCTCAGTCAAAAGCTAATAAAGTTTTGAATAACAAAGGCTTCAAATAAATACATGAAACACAATGCTACGGACTGAAGCTAAGCGACTCGTAAAACTTTCATCGCAGTTGCAATTCTGAAGTGCCACAGAATAGTAACGCTACAGAGGTTGTAGGTACTATATATACTAGTAACATTATAAAGCTAAAAAATTGTTTGTGTGTTTGCTTGTCTGTTTGCTTGACCGCACTAGTCTCTGGACCTACTACGCCGATTTGAAAAATTCTTTCACTGTTGGGAAGTTACACTATTCCCAAGTAACATAGGCTATACAAGCTGTTGATTTGCATCCGTGCCATAGTCAAGGACGTAATTATACTAATGATTCTCAACCCAAATCAACAAAAAAATTGGTACAAAAATTTTTGATTTTAATTTTTGTTCGGAAATCCGTCAATGTCATCTAGCCGTATTTAAACTTGGCGCGTGTGTTACTGGCCTTAAAACCGTGCTGCGCCCTCACACAAACGCAAACACAAAGCATACGCAACGATTATTAATAAATTTCATTCATAAAATTGGATTACTTCTGAAATACTATGACATTACAATGACAAAAAAAGAAGTGCATATTAGCTATTTCCCGTCTACTGTAATTCCAATCGATTATTTACGTATTTTATGTCCTCCTCCTGAAGTATGGCACAAATGCAAATCAACACCTTGTATTTATCCCGGTACCGGCAGTAGTTCCCATGACACGCGGGTGAAACGACGGGAAAGCAGCTAGTAATATTATAAACCTGAAGAGTTTGTTTGTTTGCTTGAACGCGCTAATCTCAGGAACTACTGGTCCGATTCGAAAAAATATTTCAGTGTTAGATAGACCATTTATCGAGGGAATATATAGGCTATTCTTCTTATCCGGGTTTGTGAAGAAGTTCCCACTGGATGAGGGTGAAACCGCTGGTGGAAGCTAGGTTGTAATACGATCACAAGATGATCATAATAACAATATAACCCCGATTTAAAAGGTGGTAGATACTCAGTACCTACTGGAACTAATTGACAAATTATATCAGTGTTACAGAGCCCATTAACTGAGCAATACTATTGCTACTCGCGGCTGCTGCTCTCGAGGTCTCGGGTTCGATTCCCGGGTCGGGCCGAAATCGCTTTGTGGGTTTTCTTAAATTTTCACAAAGCAGCCCGTAATCTGGAAGTTGGTGATTGATTCACCCGTGCATCGGAGAGCACGTAAATGTCGGTCCTGCGCCTGATCTTTTTACGGTCGTGTCGGATTGCCGTCCCATCGGGTAATGAGAGTGAAGGAATAGGGAGTGCACCTGTGTCTGCGCTTATGCTCGTGCACTATAATATGTCCTGCGCAGCTGGCTGATCTCCATAAATGAGAACAGCCGCCGTAGCCGAAATCGGCCGTGGACGCCATTACTATTGCTACTGATACTTTTTATCAGGTTGCACACTGCACAGAGTAGTTTACTCGGAACTAGAGTGAAACCGCAGGCAGAAGCTAGTACTGACATAAGTGCAGATTTAATCTCCTCGCGTTGGAAAGACATGAATATTTATGAAATATTAACGCTATTGCTTGTATCAAGCTTTTTAAACTTGCGTGGGATGCATAAAAGTGAAGGACTTCATTACAGTCACTTTTCAAATTAACATAATGGCGTTTGGTATTTCATTAGGATGGTCTCGCTGTTCTGTGAAGTTTATCATTTAAAAGTCAGTTTTTTACTGTGTCTTGTAAGGGTGAAAATGTCATTTTTTTACCATGAAGGTGGATTATTTTTGGAACTTGGACGTATTATGTATCAAAAGGATGATTACTGCTGACGATTGAGAACTGATCAAGCACTGGGGTATTGAACTTATTAGATTAAATGAAGATTGATTAGGTATGGGAAGGTTCTATAGGCAAAGGTCCTGTAGCGAGCACGGGGTGACCACAAAATCCATATTTAAAAAGCGATAGAATGAGGCATTAACTTTAATTTCCCAGCGAAATAAACACCAAAACAGATGAATATTTAAATAGCAACACTAATTAATATTGTAGCAGAATTGTGAATTAGAGCATACCACAACCCTCTACGCGTGTCTGTATTTAGATTTAATTTAACAACAATTTAACTGCGATTGCAAACTGCGAGCAAAACGGGATGGGTTTGACGCGCAATTACCTCCATGATAGTTGAGAAATCTCGTGTAGTAACAAAATAACTGAGTATTTGACTGTTGGTTTGTTCTTCATAAAGACATTTTTACTTCGTGATTATAAGTGAAACTTGTTTGGCTGTCCTTTGTCAATGAGTGGACACCTTTCAGCTAAAGGTGGGTACAGACTATGTAACATAACATGTTATACGACATTGCTATATACCTAACATGTTTCAGATAATGTGGACACTGAATGTTATAAAACATGTTATAATAACATGTTTTATAACTATTTATTGTCGACATGGCGGATAGCACTGAAGAACGATAAACGACAATGGTTATATATAACATTGTTATATTGCAATGTTATTCTAATGTGTAGGTACAGTATTGTTTTATGTTGCAATGTTGAATAACAAGGTTACATAATGTGGACGTGTTATAAAACACAAGTTATATAACATGTTACATAGTATGTACTCTCCTTTAGAAGCCAAGTTTTTGACTAAGGCTACGTTTTACTCAGCTGTTGAGAGTCTCCCGAGACACGGGTCAAACCGTGGAAAACGGCTAGTATGTATAATAGGTACGCTTGACTTTCATAACTTATGGTATTTGTGTGTGTGCATGTGTGTGTGTTGTAGGTAGTTATGCTTCACATCCCGTGTATTTCGGCAAAATGTTGATGATATGGAGATTTTTGGAACTAAGCATCTTAATGCAGTATTCATTAGGAGCTATGTGTGGTAAGAAAAAACCAGTTCGACGGTCCATGGCTTCTCTCTTCTGCATGAGTTAATGCACGTACTGTTTACAAGGTTCTACCTACTTTGTTTACCAATTATGTGATTGAAATCAGATTCTTGTAACAATACAAAATATTTTTTATCACATCTTGTTTCTATAGTTTACATATGTATTGCAAACATCCCAGAGCTAATTAATCCAGCTCATTTAATTCAATTAAAAAGGTGCTCAAATACGTTGTATCCCTTAATTGGATACAAACGCAACTAATAATATTAATTGAGAGGATTCTACGAAGCGCCATGATAGTAGTTCCGAGAATCATTTTGGACTGTAAATATTATAATGCAGTTTTATTTGATTTTGGTCACGGAGGAAGGAAAGATGAGCGAAGGTGCCATAAGACATGTAGGTCAAGCGAATTCTGCATGATCAAAACGCTCAGTTACAATCGAACTAACGGGGCGTTCGGTTTATTTGACACATCTGTCAAAGATTTTTAGTTTTACAAAAAATGGACGTGTTCCAAAGAAGGCGTGTCAGGCCGGAGCCAGTAACGTTCCTCATAACCCGAACACCCACATTTTGGCGATTTTACTTTCTTACGCCGTTTTACGTTATGACATCTCCGCTCATCATTTTGTTTTCCATGGTTTTAGTATGACAGAGGATTACGTGAATAAAAAGAATTAACCTTAATTAGTATCAAGTAATTATAATAATTATTTGATACTATTCTGGTAATCTGGATATAATAACACATGGAGGGTATCTGGCTATCATTACATTAAATTATAATTTGCTTATTCAAATAATGTATTTTCTATTGTTAAGTGGGTTTCAATTAGGTATAGTTTCAGTGAAAGGCTGTTGAAATTTAACCTAATTTAACCGTTACCCGACCGCCACGATGCATGGGTCGATCTTCCTGGGGCCCGATTCTCCTAAGTTAATAATGTCAAAATCGAATAGAAATCGAATCGCAATATAATCGCAATAGCAGTTTTAACCATATCGGGCATTCTGCTACTAATAAAAGACCAATCGTATTCGATTGACATTTGATTGGTGTGCGATTGGTCTGCTATTTCGGTGATTTTGGTCTATACGGTAGTTTGCTGTACAATCATTTTGCAATGGTAAATCATTTGCAGACAAAATGATTCATTATTGAATGACAGCAAAGGATAAAAACGTTTATTTCAAAGAAAAAATAGCGGAATGCCACATATCTTCAATCGTAATCGAGTCGGGATAGGATCTCAGTCATCGAGTCGAACGTGAATCGTATGTTGCTTAAGTAAAATTAGGAGAATCGGGCCCCTGGTCGTTATTTCGACTGTTTTACAAACCTTTTAATTATACGTACCTTTTTTTAAAAATAAACCCGTCTTAACACAATGAAACAAAAACGCATTACTTATGTTTTTCACACTATCTTATTTCTATGTACCTCTAAATACTTGAGCAATATTCTTTACAAAGCTGTTATTCGGGCGCGGTTCAATGCTTCTTCAAATTGCAGTGTCAAAAGTAAACCTATTATTAGTGTCATACGTTTTTGATAAACTGATATTACTGTATCCGTGATCTTATCGTGCATTTCCTTCTCCGTATGAGAGGAGGCCTGTGCCCAGCAGTGGGACGATAAAAAAGCTGTAACAGTAACAGTAACTGTTTAGTATACCTATATATATTTTTTTCACAAATCCTTTGAATAAAATATTTTATTTAAAACCCCAGATAAATAAACAAAGAATTAAATGGCAAACGATAGGTTGCACAGTTTAAATTATAGGTATGTTGCGGTTAAAATAAACCGTAATGTTACTGATAGCAGTTAATACTTTATACTGATAAAATATTGCATTTGTTATTTATGATGTTTGTTTGTTCGTGTATTATTGATAGTTTGGTTTAGGTGTGAAATTATTAAAATGATTGCAATGTTACCCAGTAATGTCTATTTCGAGTTTGTTATTTTTGTGTTTCGGAAATCTCATAAACTTAAACATAGCTGCATCCATACTAGACCAATGCATCTAAAAGAATATTTTTTTGCTGTTTAATTTATTATCTATACTCATGTAAAAAAGTTAAAATAAACATATAGGTATACATAAACAAATTAAAACTAATACAATGCATTGTGTAATTATTTAGGAGATGACCAAGTTTTTATTCCAAATATGTATATCCTTATCGTTTTTTTTGTCGTTATAAACATTCATACCAAGGTTTTTCTTATTGCAAATATCGTTGAATTTATTTGTGCTGATTTATCTATATATTTATCTATTTGGGTGTATATAAGCAAAACCATTGGCCGGAAAAGTGAACAATTATGTAATGGTTAACTTAAAGTTGAACTAATAACTTACCTCAAAAAAAGTCGTGGTGGCCAAGTGGGCAAAGAACGAACCTCTCGAGTATGAGGGCGCGGGTTCGATTCCAGGTCAGGCAAGTACCAATGCAACTTTTATAAGTTGGTATGTACTTTCTAAGTATATCTTAGACACCAATGACTGTGTTTCGGATGGCACGTTAAACTGTAGGTCCCAGCTGTCATTGAACACCCTTGGCAGTCGTTACGGGTAGTCAGAAGCCAGTCTAACCAAGGGGTATCGGGTTACCCGGGTATCTGGGTTGAGGAGGTCAGATAGGCAGTCGCTTCTTGTAAAGCACTGGTACTCAGCTGAATCTGGTTAGACTAGAATCCGACCCCAACATAGTTTGGGAAAAGGCTCGGAGGATGATGAGTAACTTACCCCTAAACAGTCTGTAAGTTTCATCAATAAACCAAATTGATAAGGGTCTCATATTTTGACCCACATCATTACTTAATAAAAGTTTTGATCACATCTACCTACAGTAAACCATATAGGTATACTAGATATAAGGCGATTCTCACACTGCCCCGCATGATGCAGCGTAGCGCGTGGATGCGTGTTCTTCCGTTGTTTGTAAGTATCTCCGTTTGTATGGAAAACACGCACAGTCCAACACACTGAAAATGCATCCACGCGCGTTCATGCGGATCACGCGCATACACGCGGAGAAACATGCACCCCCGCGCGTAGGTGCGGGGCGAGACGCATGGTATGGCACACCGAATCCCGCAGTGCCGCGCGTGAGTGCGCAAAAAACCCGCACGATGATGCAGATCTGGACTCCCGCAGGAACGCGCGTAGGTGCGTCGACACGCAATATTATTCAAATCAAATCAAATCAAAACATTTATTCGCGTTCGTGACGCACAGACAAAAACGAATATACATATAAAATCACACAAAAAACAAAAACAAAACAAGAATAAAAAAGAACAACAGAAGAATATGGTGACAGGTAAATATGCGTCACAATCACGCGAAATGGCCCTCGCTCAGCATATGCAGCGACCCTATCCGAAACAGAGTCGCGGCGCTGGTTTTCAGCGATGGCTAATATGCAGGATGATGCGTGGCAGTGTGAAGATCGCCTAAATATATAACAATTATGATCTGCCTAGCCTTTTCACAACTACGTTGGGGTCGGCTTCCAGTCTAACTGAATGCAGCTGAGTACCAATGTTTTACAAGGAGCGACTGCCTATCTAACCTCCTCAACTCAGCTGCCCACTGCCCAGGCAACCCTATACCAATAGGTAAGACTGGTTGTCAGACTTACTGGCTTCTGACTACCAAAACTGTTCGAATGACAGGCAAACAAACAAAAAAGTTGATAATAATAAATTATAATATTTATGACCAATAAAAAATGTTAATTACTTCCATAATTTAAAAGCAATTTTGGCGGACAAGACAATATATATTTAATAAGGGACCACAAGTGTTTCGAAGAACAAACTCGTTAAGTACATTCATTAAAACTTTCTTACTATTCAAGTAGCAGTTGTTGTGACCACGCTTTCGGTTAGAGTAAGGACAAAAGCAATAATTACTTAAAGTATTATGTACTTTGGAAACTTTTGAATATATTTATTAGATATTTTCAGTAATAATATATACCCTTAAATTAAACAAAACTACAAATATTTTTAACAAAAAATAGATATAATTTAAAAAATATATAGTACCTATTAGTATTCTGTAAAACCCAGATTTTATGTAAATTATTATAAGTCACGAAATAATTGGTTAAATTGATTATTACCTTATACAACAGAAGTATTGCTCATGCTACTTACTTACTGTTTAAAATGCATGCAAAAAGAACCCAGAACAATGCAGGACTGTCCAAATTATATTCGAACACATGGTCAACCTAGCATTGCTCACTGTTTGCGGACACTTTTGCTTAGTAATCATGATTCTATGACACGGAGAAAATTAACTTGACTAAACTATTTAGCCTTATTATAGCAGTGAGTAGGCCGTTAATTGCCAATTCTGTCAACATTGATTTAACCCCAGGAAGGTTTAATTAATTAGGAAGATATTACGCTATATCATCATTGTGCTATTTACTTTTCTATTATTAGGTAAAGGCCTCTCTGTCAGAGAAGAGTAGGAATATTAATCAAACGGCTTGTCTTACTGCCCTTTCACACGGCAGTCCAGTTTTTTGCAGGATACCGTTTTTTGCAGGATACCGTTTTTTGCAGGATCCCGTTTGATCGCAAAATATTTTATATGCACTAGTTCACACGAGCAAACTGCATGCAGGATCCCGCAAAATGCTGTTCCCGTCGATTTGAAACTAGATCGTTCGTCCAGTAAAAAGTGGGATCCCGTTCACACGGCAGTGTTCACATGGCTTCCTGCGTACGGGTTTTTGCTGGACACTGTTTTTTGCGGGAAAGTAAATTACAAAAATACCTAAAGTCGAGCGTTGTGTCACGATAGGATGAACCCAGTATTTTCTATTTCACTGCCAACGACCCCGATAATACTAATAGATTAGCAAAGTATTCATGTCCATTTCGCCTTATCACTAGCGTAGGAATGGTCAAAAAACAGGATCAGCCCTTTCACACGGCAATCCAGTTTTGCGGGACCGGCCTTCCTGCAAAACTGAACTACGTGTGAACACAGGGACCGTTTTTGCAGGATACAGTAAAATGCCGGTCCCGCAAAACTGGACTGCCGTGTTAAAGGGCCGTTAGAGTTACATAAGGGGCTTAAGAAGGAACACAGGTAGATTTTAGTCAGTAAGGGTCTGACACTCTCTCACGCTGCACCCACAGCGGGAGGGATCATTTGTTGATTTCCCACCAAAAAGAAAGGCGTAGGTGCTGTCAATTTCAGCGAAATCGATACTTTTTTTTTAAATAATTACAAGATTCCTAATTAAGATGAAGAGAGAGACAGAGCCCCTGTAAACTTTTAATCGGATCGGGCTCGCTATGGAGATGAATATGTGTACGTTACCTACTACTATCAGGCATTCAGCCGATATCAGACCGCTTAAAAGTTCCTATTAAGTATCGTGTCAGTTATTATCGGCTTGAAGTAGTATACTACAGAAGTACAGTTTATTTAGTCTGCATTATGCCACTTCTAAAGCCCCCAGTACACATTGGCCTGTGTTGGGCCAAGCTTTGTTATGCACAAATGTAGGCCACGATCAAATGGTGTTTACACATTGGCGCATGGCTCATTGCTGCCTGGCAAACCACTTGCGATGGACGTCGAAGTAATTAAGGCTGCACAACTACATACTAACAACTACATATATTTATATTATACTACACTACTATATTTATTTTTACACGCAACACAAAAGTGTACTATCCTCAGCGGTCGGTGACGAACTAAACATTGGCCGAATGTGTAAACACCACACGCCACGCTGGGCCACGATTCCTTTGATGTGTGCCCAAAAACCGACAACTCGCCGAATACACGCCAACATTGTCAATTGTCCGCCAACATACACCAATACCAGGCCTCTGTCATTCGACGTACTTGCGCGCGATAAATGCCTACCGCTCGCTGGGTTACCGGTAACCCCACGCGGCTCAGGGCTTTCAATAGTATCACGCGCCGCGCGCGTTCCAATATTATTATTTTTATTTCGTGGCATGTTATGCTGTTGGTTTTTATTAGTTTTTTAAACTACCTAACAAACTGATGTATTATTTTGAGTTGTGTTGGTTTATATGCGACTATTGTAAGATTTAGAAACATTTTATATTTATGATCTTATCTAGTAATTCTATTTTTTTAAAATAAATTAATACTTATCTACTTTATGATTTTAACAACATAGATCATTAGGTACTTATTTTACTTTAGATTCCTACTTAGTTATATGAACTGTATTGTGAGTTTTGTAGCTCAAAACACATCTCGAGTGTAAGTAGGTATAATTCTGGTCCAACTTAATGACGACTCGGAACATTACGCGTGTCGCTACGCAGAAACCAATTTTAGGTATGTATCAACACTCGACGGAGTTGTACCATATGGGGTATGGCACCTGTGCTCGAAAAATAGTTGGAAACCGCCTTTGATTTTGACGAAAGCTTTACTTAAGTACTTACCTATGCTTACGTATTAGGTAATATTTAGTAATATGTACCCATACTCCATTTTAGTAGGCAATACAATAGTTAACTAAAGAAAAATATTCTTGATATTACTTTTTATTTAAAAACTCAGTTTTAAAAAAGGCTATCTTAAAATAAGCGTAACTTTGTTTTCCTACTTAAATATTAATAAATTGTAAGAAGCAACCCTAAGCACGGCCACGGCACGGTTGCGGTCACTGAACTGTGCGCTATCGCATTGGAATAACAATCAAGCGCTCGAGCTTTTAAGGTTCATTTTATAACGCAGCTAGGAATTTGTAGGTAGTTGGGGAACTTGTAGGTGCTTATAACAGTAGGTATGGACTTTTTTGTATGGAGTGATTTATCTGTTACGTAGTAACTATTATATAATCTGTGCCAATACTCCGTGTACACATTGGTAATGGCGTGTATTGGCCATGCTTGGGCCAATGTGTACTGGGGGCTTAAGATAAAGCCGAACAACCAACGTCAGATTTTATCAGAAAAATTAAGATCACAGTAACATGACCCAGTTCTCATTGTGTACAAGCTGACAATCGCCACCGGCTAAACAGGGAACTAATCTTATTACAACATAATACGTGTAGATAAACCACAATAGGTATTGTCAAGACCCGACTCTTTTGTTCGTCGAAAGATATAGAATTACATCGGTACTACAACGGTATTGTTATTGGAAATGTTTTCTAAATGGTGTTTTTTATTGGGTTGGAATTATGCATTGGATGTTGTCAAGTAAGTTTGCGTTTTCTTATGTTAGACTTGTAGTTTATTTTCTTCTTTGTCCTAGCTATCTCCTATAATTAAGGTCTGCTTTCTCCATTATGCAATTTTTTACTGGGGTAGGTATATTTAAAATTAAGTTTTCAGTATAGTTTTCTAATTTGAAAAGTCGTGGCCCAGTGGGTAAAGAACCAAGCTCTCAAGTAGGAGTGCGCGGGTTCGATTCCAGGTCAGGCAAGTACCAATGCAACCTTCCTAAGTTTGTATGTACTTTCTAAGTATATCTTAGACACCAATGACTGTGTTTCGGATGGCACGTGAAACTGTAGGTCCCGGCTGTCGTTGAACATCCAGACGTTACGGGTAGTCAGAAGCCAGGAAGTCTGACACCAGTCTAACTAAGGGGTATGGGGTTGCCCGGGTAACTGGGTTGAGGAGGTCAGATAGGCAGTCGCTCCTTGTAATGCACTGGTACTCAGCTGAATCTGGTTAGACTGGAATCTGACCCCAACATAGATGGGAACAGCTTGGAGGAGGATGATGATATAGTTTTCTGATTATGGACATTCATAACCTGTTAATAAACAAAACCCTTCAAACAGACTTTTGTTTTTCACAAAGTTTTTCAGCAATACGCCAACTACAGAGGCTGAACTATTATTTTTTGCTGATTATACTATAACATTTTCTGGATCAAAAGTTGAAGCAACTTCAGCTTTTTACATGGCTTTCGACTCTGTTTTCAGAACTTTACAGTTTTGTTTATTTTTGTTTCTGACCACGATGCGGTCGGCTTTCAAACTTCGTCTTTTGTTTTGTACCGAACCAATTAATCTGTATCTTTTCGTTCATATTTCGAAGGCTTATTTTTAGTGCTGGGTACGAATGGAAAATGCTTTGTTTTGTTTTTGAACGAAGTTTCTATTTCAGTGAAGATGGATAGGATATAGGCAGGAGCACAGTAGCTCGTAATTTGAGCTGAAATAGATACTTTTATGTGCCTATTTCACAATTAAAAGCTTCTAGCGAGTGTCTGAGTATTGGAGCTTTCCAGTATTTAAATTCTACTAATAGAATTTTACAATTATCATTTAAAAGTAAAATTACAATTCCATTATTTCTTAGACTAAGTCAGCATTTTCAAGCCTCGCGCATCCGGTGTAGTGTTTTGATCTCATCATGTGATCTATCATGGAGTCGGTGGTGGCAAATAGAGTTAGGAAAGTTATTAAAATCGAATTACTATTACTACCTTTATAACATTACAACTATTAGACAGACCAATGTAATTATTTATGATGTCTGCACACAAAACATTAGTTTAAAAGTAAACAAGTTACTTTAAACTGTAAACAGAAGTATAGGTCAGTAAATCGTTTATTGTTTACGTTGTGTTAATTGCTAGTTTTCGATTGTTATGGAAGTTCAACAAAGTCTTTCTGTGAACTCATCGCTGCGTTTCTAATAAATTGAACTAAAACATCATAAATTGATAATTTGTTTTATTCGATATGTTATGGACCATGTGATTAATTCGGGCATTATTTATAATGCCCGAGCATTATGAATAATGTCTAGCTTTATCGGGCCAAGTGATTAATAACTATCTTAACTTCATTATTTATCACATTGCATGGGCATTATTATATTGCTACATGACAGTTGGGCAATTTGATAATAAAGCTATATTTTATGCGGTGCGAGGGTGGCAGTTGTTCTAATAAATAAATTCTGTTACTTGCTACATATTTTATGATTATTGTTTCGAAAATTATATGTTCTTTTTTAATGGGAAATTTTAAGTCTAACCACAAAATTATTTATTGGACAATTGTCATCTAATTTACTTACTCGGCATCGTTTTTCTTGATCTCATTTTTCTTGGCTCGTTTTTTTTTATGGTAGAATTTAATTTGGATTCAAAACATTGTATTAAAAATTGAAGTCAGTGACGAAAACGAATCGCTGCAAACCCGACTCCACGTAGTCTTGTCTGCCCTACCCCTAGAGTGCAATTCAAAACTGCGTAGGCGCGGAGGGTCAAGGCGGCCTGCGAGCTGAGGCGCAGGTAGTCTTAACGCTCGCCGCCGCGGCTGAGGCAGGCCGGCTGAGCCGGCCAGCAAGCCGAAGCTGCGGTGGTGAGCGTGAAAACCATCTGCGACGATAAGCTCGCATGGAACCGCCGGAGCCCCGCAGCGCCGGAGCCGTGACAGAAGCCATGCTTGCTGCATGTTGCATGCTATTAATATTTAGTTTAAGTTAAATGTCAATAACAATAAAAAAAATTAAATTAAATATGTTTATATTACTTTGCCCAAAAGGTCACGGGCAATATGTATAGTGCCCGGTCAATTTGATTATTTGAATAATTATTATCAAATTGCACTCACATTTTTCATAATGACCGGGCGTTATGTATAATGCCCAATTTATCACTTGGTCCATAACAGATATATAGCATAGCATTAATTCCTCATATCCATATCATACCATATCATATCCATTAATTCCTAAATAATCGGGCGTTAAACGTCGGTTAAATAAAAATCTATCTTACTTTTATCTGCAGTATCGCGTTTAACCAGTGATTACCTATAAGTATGTGTACAAATCGCGAAAGTTTAAAAACCTTCATAGTATAGTAAGTATACTGAGATAATACGGTAATCATATAAGAATCCTTTTAACTATTTTCACGTTAAATCTTCATACTCAATTTTACGAGTACCTACTGAAACAGTTTACTCATTATATTACCGTAAAAGTCTTAAAAATAAACAAAATCACATTATAAGCGAAAACAACAATAACAATTCAAAATAATTCTAGCTCTCCTACTACGGGTCTGCTGGAAGAGATTTCCTTAGAAATAAGCAATACCTTTGTACTATTTTATTTAACTTCTTCTTCTTTCGTTTTTGTTAACTGTGTGTAGGTACTGTAGCGCGTGGCGCGCTAGGGACCGGGGATCTTCAGGATATTTGATAATTAAAACATTAAATAAAACTTTAACTTTACGTTTATTGATTGATGGCAGATAAGTGACCACCTCAATATAAAAACCTATTCTATTTACATCTAATATTTTTAAATAATTGTCCGGCCAGGTATTAAAATATAATCAATAAAACCTTATGACAAAAGAGTTTCTACCTACTCTACAGTACCTACATAAATCCCTACTAATATTATAAATACGAAAGTAACTCTGTCTGTCTCTCTGTCTGTCTGTCTGTCGGTCTGTCTGTTACACTTTCACGTCTAAACCACTGAACTGATTTCAATAAAATTTCGTACAGAGATAGAGTTGACCTTGAGAAAGAACATATTATTATGACAGTTTTTATCCCGGACTTTTGAAGTATTGTCTTGGAAACGCGATATAACCGAATGGAGTTCGCGGGCGAAGCCGCGGGCGGAAGCTAGTGGATAAATAAATAAATAAAAATAATCTTATTTGAAAAATCTTAACTGTCTACGAAACAAGATCCTTAAAATATAAGTACCTACACTTCCTATATATATCTTTATACTAGCTTCCGCCAGCGGCTTCACCCGCGTGGTGTGTTGATAAAAAGTAGCCTATGTGTTAATCCAGGGTATCACCTATCTACATACCAAATTTCAATCAAATCAGTCCAGCCGTTTTTGCGTGATTGAATAACAAACATACATCCATACATTCTCACAAACTTTCACATTTAGAGGTATAATATAAGTAGGATTTTGACCTAAAAGCTTCTAGCCTAACCAAAGTCTTAACTGCGCAGCAAATCTGCAGACAACACGTTTCCGTCGTAAATACGAAAACTCAGATTTATTAGGCCTTCATCGCGGAATGTATAGAAAATCCAATAATAAAATATTAGCGGAGAGAAATTGTTCGTGCGATCATAAGAAAGAAATCGCTGGAAGTGGTATTTGTCTTTGTTTATTCTTTACTGGTTGTATCCTGGTGGTTTACTCGTGTTTTAGTAATATTTAACTTCATACAAAGTTTTCAGGTCAATATACCAATTATACTGTAATCGTTTTTGTCAGTTTTCATGTTAACAGAATCACATACTTCAAAATAGGTATACAAATGTTACTTTACTTTTAGTTCTACTTAAATGTAAGTATTTATATATGAAACTAGTCGTTTTCCCGCGGTTTCACCCGCGTCCCGTGAGAGCTACTGCCCGCACCGGGATAAAATATAGCTTATGTTACTTGCAGATAATATAGCTTTCTAATGGTGAAAGAATATTTAAAATCGGTCCAGTAGTTTTTGAGT
This sequence comes from Helicoverpa assulta, assembly GCA_963856015.1. Taxonomy (NCBI): domain Eukaryota; kingdom Metazoa; phylum Arthropoda; class Insecta; order Lepidoptera; family Noctuidae; genus Helicoverpa; species Helicoverpa assulta. The sequence goes on from CAWLCW010000026.1 coordinate 2,608,824, forward strand.
TTATCCATTACAACCAAACAAACAAACAAAGTTTTTCTCTTTATAATATTAGTATAGATATATAAATATCGATGAAATTGGCGTACGTGTGACAAAGGTACAATAAATGTTTGAGCAGTCCTTAAAATTAAGCGGCGTTCAGTAGTCAGGCGATATAGTAGTAAGTATTATGATATTCTCAAATTGGCTCTTTACGTACCTTACATACTGTACAGACCTGAGTAACAATGCATATTGCATAACTAGCTTCTGCCAGCGGTTTCACCCGCATCCCGTGGGAACTACTTCCCGTACCTGGATAAAAAGTAGCCTATAGCCTTCCTCGATAAATGGGCTATCTAACACTGAAATAAATTTTCAAATCGGACCAGTAGTTCCTGAGATAGATAGATAGAATATTCTTTATTGTACACCAAAACAAACATAGACAAGGACATTACAAACAAATACGTGTGAGTACAACAGGCGGTCTTATTGCTTAAAAGCAATCTGATTAGCGCGTTCAAACAAACAAACAAACAAACTCTTCAGCTTTATAATATTAGTATAGATAGTTCAAATAACTTGCATCACAATCTAAATACAGCAACATTACTCAGAAATCAACAATCAGATCACAAACGGGTACAAACATTTCAAAGGCACTTTCAACCACAATTAACCTACTGCAGCAAAAGCGATTAATTTCTGTGAAACAAAGCTTTATACAACCGGAGCCTGTTATATCGGGTGTGTCGTTCACAATCACATTAAATGGAATGCGTTAATATACTGGCTAATATATGTCGATTAACACAAATAAAAAAAAAAAGAAAAATAGGTAAAAATAAAATAAAAAAGATTTTTTCAAACAAAGTACATAGAATAAAAATGTGCGAAAATTAGAACACCATATAAAAGTCAGTCATTACAAACAACTGAAATTCTCCCTTGAAAACTGACAGCTGTCAACTGATCAAAACATTCGATACTCCTAACTTTATCTCTGCTTTACACATGATGTTGTGAATTATAAAAATGAAAAATGACTCTTGTGGTTAAACCACTGAATGGATTAGGTTATTTCTTATACAATTCGACGTAGAATATCATAAAGTATATGCGATAGGATTTTATGTGATTGTGAACGGCACATCCTGTATAATCTTCTGTTCTAAACAATGTCTAACTGAATTAACTTGGCTAATGTCAATTTCAAGTTGTTAGTGCCTCCTGTCTAAAGGTGTGTGCACATAATGTGTTTATAGGCGCGCTAACGCACGTTCGAGGTAATGAAGAACCCAAGAGAACTGAGAAATATTATGGAAAATAAATAATAATTCGATGGGCCTGTAAAACTGGTTGCAGGATTTTTTGCGCACATTCAGTGTACGGGCAGTAATAGTGCTGATGGGTTGGCAATTACCATTACCATTACCGTCAGTCAATTGTGTCCGAAACTTTACTAGAAAGTGCTATATAACATTACGATGCATTGACATTTTCCTGGACTCACACACTCGTACATGAGAGGCAAGAGTTGTAACTACTATGATATTTGTATTATTATATTGGTAGTAGACGAGAGAAGTAAGCGACTTTCAAAAGCCTACCAAACTTGGCATTACTTGATCAAGTCAAGTAATGCCAAGTTTCGTTAGGTATCAAAGGTACCAAGATGTCAACGTGAAAACCTCCCGTTGAAATACGCTGATCTGTACTTAGCCTAAATAGGTTGTCGTCTGTATTCCTATCACGGCCGCTCCCATCGTAATTGGAATTCCCTAGAAGATTGTGATCTTATGAGAGTAGATCTGCGTCAAATAAATCACGTTGGCTGTATGCTTTTAAAATTTCTAATGACAGCTTACTTGATTTTGCACTTAGGATATTTACCTAAAATGAAATGAAGGAAAACATCTTGAGGAAACCTGGACTACAAAGTCTAAAATCACCAACCCGCATTGAGCAAGCGTGGTGATTAATGCTCAATCCTTCTCCGTGTGAGGCCGCAGCCCAGCAGTGGGACGATAAAGTCTGTAACGGTAACGGTATATTTACTTAACATCTTTGTTTTTAATCTTACATAACTGTCAGATGATCCATCAATTTCTTTTGTAATCGACCTTTCTGGATTCCTCTATTATTTATTTGTGTAGATATTTTGTAATCTTTAGCAGATACTTACGTTTCATTTTAATCTTACTTACGAATCTTCGTTGTTCCTCTAGATCAGTGGTTCTTAACCTTTTTGACATGAGGGACCACTTTAACTAAAGTTTGTCTTGCCGGGGACCACCTCATCGGTTTACCTAAATTAGCACTCATTTCTTTATTATTTATCAAAAAAAAAACTGAATTTTTGGCTCAGTTCTACTCAAAGCTAAAGGTATGTCGGCAGTTGTGTAGGTAAGCAAATGCAAATAAAGAAAAACTTGCCAATGTAGTTTCCAAATGCGCGAGCGAATCGAGCGCGAAAATTTTATCGGATTTAAACCAAATATTTTTGTTTGTTGACAAATGCAAAAATATGGGCATATATGTAGTTTCTGAATACGCGAGCGAAGCGAGCGCGAAATTTTATCGGACTTAAACCAAATATTACGTAAAATTTAACCCAAACGTACTTAACTTTTTGTTTGTTGATAAATGCCAAAATAAGGCCATATAGATTCTGAATACGCGAGCGAAGCGAGCGCGAAATTTTTATCGGACTTCAACCAAATATTACGTAAAATTTAGCTCAAACATACATTTTCATGAATGGGGGGACTAGATACGACACACCCGATATACGTCCATGCGAAAACCCCCGCTCGCAATTATAAGTCGATAAAAATAAAGTTAGATAACGAATAGCAACGTCGCGAAGCTAAGCTTCGCGGACCACTTGGAATGCCTCCAGGGACCACCAGTGGTCCGCGGACCACCGGTTAAGAACCACTGCTCTAGATAATTCATTATATTTACGAGTTCTTGCCACAATCCTCTGAAGTGCTTGCTAATGTTATTGCTTGCTTGGAATTATACTCGCTTTTAACATAAATATCTCTTGCTTTATTTTTCTCTCTGACTTTTTTTATAGAACGTTTAAGACACCCTCACACATTACAGACTCTTTAGTCTTTTTTGTGGGAAAACATCAAATGGCCCCCCTCCCCTCCCCCCCTCGCTGTAGGTGCAGCGTGAGGGAGTGTCAGACTCCTACTGACTTAAACGCACCATGTTCCTGATTATATGAGATAGTTTTGTCAGCCGATAGCTTGCCCGATAGTCTAAAATGTGTTATTGCTGCTTGCCTCGTCTATACCTCTACAGTTATCGGCACGGATATTGAGCTCACGGCGGAAGAGTGGGGATCGCTTTGCGCACTGTACACATAAGGCAATAAACCAATAAATCGCTTCTGCGCAGGTGAAGGTCAGGGCTCAATATCCGTGCCGATAACTGTAGAGGTATTAATATCAAAGAGGTATTTGTAACTTTGTATGTAGGAGGTAATCTTTAGAACTGCTGGTCGGATTTCCAAAATTCATTCACTGATAGATAACTACGATGTTCCTGAATGCCATAGGCTATACTCGATCCCGGTATGGGCAGCAGTTTAGACGGGACGCGGATAAAACCGTGGGAAAACGGCTAGTTAAAAAAAATATATTCATACTCCCAAACAGCTTTGATTTTAATATTAAAACTTTTTGATTATTTTAATAGAGCATGGTCATCTTTAGTAAGGTCTGAGTTCAGAACTATGATATTGTTAGATCTGCTTCCGTGGTTTTTAGATAAAAGCTGGGGAGAAACTTCGTCTTCCAGGAAAATCTATTTTTCAACTATTGATGAAGATTTTCTTTATCTGGACAAGTTTGCGGAATTGAAGCTGAAGGAGTTGTTAAAGCTATAGGATCAAATTTTTATAGAAACTTGTTTTCATAATCTTTAACCTCTTCGTGTTCTTAATTGCTTACAGTCACCAATTGTGTGGTACGAAATCATTTGTTTTGATTTACCTACTTTAAAAGCTTTTAAAAGAGACTCTTGAGTTTGTTTGGGTGTTTCTTCTTAGGTTGTCAGATAGGAAATACCGATTTTATCTTGCTTTTAACCCCTCGCTTGTCTGACCAGCGTATACGCAAAGTGCGTCAAATGTCGATACGTTTACAAGTTAGGTAAAAACGTTGGATAGGCCTTCAGAAAAACGAAGATTTCACTATGAAACCGATAATAACACAGTAAAAATTATATCTTCCCGGAATCCTCATTAGTTTTCCTATCTATTAAACCTAGTTCGTTATGAAATAAAACTCACCTGACTTTGCAGTGACGAGATATGTTTGCATTTTGATAATTTTCGTGCTCTTACCTTGACTTACTTCTTCACTTCTGATACTTACCTTCACACTTTATCACAATACGTCGAATTCACAAATATACTGACCAAAATTACACTAGAATACGATGGCACATATGTCTACATATTCATAACATACTTCATTTCACAACTAAACACACTATTTGCATGACAAAACCACTTTTTTAGTCAACGATAAAAAATTGAGGCCGCCACGGCAGCCATTTGCCTACACTACTGGCCGTTTACGCCGTGGCGCGGGTAGTCTAAAATTTCGTTATTTTTTTTGCCTATTATCATTATTTTTAGAAAATAATTACTCAATACGGAATCTAAACTTATTTCTCAGTAATTCTATATAGATTTTTGTAAGAAAACTCAAAAAAACATGCAACGTATTTGCAAAATATCATTTAGCATTTGTGAGCTTAGTTCTGACATACAGATATAACAAGGAATGTCAAGTAAGCCAAGACCATTTGGTTCCAGAATCTGAAATGTAATTCATTATTACCTACGTACACTAAGTCCAACGTTGTATTTCAGTCTAAATTCTAGGAGGCTTTTAGTGCTTAATACTCACTATGACACTACACTAGGAATGGTATCCAACCAAGAACTTATTGGACTTAACATGTCATGAAGTGAATCATGTATACTCTGTGTAGATATTATCTATAACATCTCGTCGAATAGGCATGAAAACGCAATATCTATGTCAATATAACATGCGTTTTATGTGAAAAATAATCCAATAAAAGGTAACGCACATTTTCTTAAATTTATTTCAGAATGAAGGTCCTTTATTATATTTTCTTCCGTCAAAAGAAAATTCATATTTCATGTTTCATTTTGAATGAGAACTTTAATTTGAACAAGGAAATATATTAATAACTCAAACAGCATACATGTATAATCTTCTTTATTTTATTATCCAAGAGAAATATAAACAGTTTCTTTTTATATTATTACATAATTCAAATAAATGAATAATATAATTCATTAATGTTATAAATAAATGAGATCTTCAACTTGACTTATTAAAACAAATACCTCGTGTGTTCATAAGTTTTGAGACAAACTTTTTACTTATAAAAATAAAATAAAAATTACTGGCTGCTGTATATTTCTTTTTTCTAATTTTGAATTTGGAATGTTAACTTTTAATATCTATGATTTCGGATTATTTTATTTAAATTTTCTCGTAATGGAGGGAACAAAAGAATTACGTGCGACCGTCATTTCACTATTTAAGGTGGGAAGAAAACCTATGGACATTTTCCGAGAACTGAAAAGTTTTGGTGTGAGCCGTAACTTCGTGTATTACACTATTAAACGATACAAGGAGACAAGTTCTTTACAAGATCGGCAAAGAAGTGGTCGTCCACGCTCTGTGAGGACGCCTGCGAACATTAAAATCATCCGAGAGCGACTTCGCCGAAATCCATGTCGCACTCAGAAGAAACTCGCTCTGCAGACCAATATTTCGCGCGTTTCAGTCAACAGAATACTGAAATATGATCTCAAGGTTAAGGCGTATAGCCGTAGAAAAGTACACTTTTTAAACGATCGCCTTCGTCAATTGCGACGCGAACGTTGTCCAATACTGCTTAGGAGACACGATGCGAGGAAGATACTCTTCACCGACGAGAAAATCTTTACTGTCGAAGAAAAGTTCAACCGACAAAACAATAAAGTGTATGCCAAAAGTAGCAAGGATGTCCCAGCTTCAGCACGGAATGTCTCGCGTACTCATCATCCGGCTAGTGTCATGGTATGGTGGGGAGTTTCGTACGAAGGTGTGACTCAGCTTCATTTCTGCCAACAAGGCGTCAAGGTGAAAGCCAAAAATTATCAAAGTGACATTCTAGAGACTGTTGTGAAACCCCTGTCTAATACCCTATTCCATAACAGGTTTTCCAGCAAGACTCGGCGCCATCCCATAAGGCTAAAACCACTCAAGCTTGGCTGAAGGAAAATGTGCCGGCCTTCATTGCGGCGAATGAATGGCCCTCCTCCAGCCCCGACCTCAACCCGCTGGATTATTCTCTATGGACCGAATTAGAGCTCAGAGCCTGCCGAAAGTCCCACCCAAACTTGGAGTCACTTAAGCGAGCTCTTGTCCGAGAAGCGAAGCGAATTCCTCTGGAAAAGATTCGTGCCGCCATTGATGACTGGCCAAATCGTCTAAGGGCATGTATTAAAAACAGGGGTGGTCATTTTGAATAATAATTATATTTAATTTTTACTTACTATTTACTTAATGTTTACTATTGTTTTTATAAATATAAGTTAATTATTTAAAAAGATATGCAACTTTTATTTTGTCTCAAAACTTATGAACACACGAGGTAAAATGCATTCTAAATAAATTATACAAAAAATCCTAACATTATTTATTACAATTATTGAAAGTCACTATCAAAGAATTTATTTACAACTTTTAGGCCAGCTAATGTAAGAAACGCTAGTATCTCAAATGCTATAATACTCTTCTATTACAATTATATTGATTTTAATATTATATCGTGTCATATAAACTTATATATAAATGTATAACAAATAATTATATTAAAATACAAGGAAAATAAATTATTTCATCTTCGTAAAGTAATCGCGAAAAACATTTATTCACCGAAACCATTAAGCGAGAAACAAATTAATTTAAAATTATAGTTTTATTTTTACAATACAATTACAAAATTAAATGTCAAGATAAAATAAATTAAGTTTTGAACATTTATCATTGCACAGAAAGCTCAGAAAAACCAATGCGAATTTGATAAACTAAAATATTAAAATACATTTATTATTTAATGGTTTCATTTATATATTAGCAGTTCACGTTATCTATTTAGTCTATACAGCATTATGGTCCTAATTTATACATTACTTTACCAATATTTATTGAGCTTACAATATTATTGATTGTTCGTTACATTCAAAATTATTAAGTACTTTGCAAAACGATGCTCTTTTTAATGAAAAAAAGAGCAATTATTCATGTGAGGTGCTTAAAGCAACGGCCGTACACCTATCATAAAATTAAAACGGTAAATTTTAATAAGGACACAGTTGATAAACGCCGGTGAATGAATGTTGCAATACTGGCGGACCGTTACCATAAATTTTGCGTACATGAGCGCGGCTATGGGACCGACCCTTATTCTGTTTGAGGTTTTTTATTGTTTGCATCAGGTACTTTTAAAAAAGGTACATCATTTGTATAGATTAACAATTCTTTAGGGTACATCTACACGGTGTGAGTAGCTGGCGCATGTTGAGGTACATGTGCAGGTTAGATGCAAAACGTTGTCCGTTGCGCGATTCGCGCATGTACCAAAACAAAATACCCACCGGTGTGCTCTTGTCACTTGTGCATGTTAACTTGCTCCAACTCCTCGCACCCTGTAGTTGCACCCTTGGTTTGAAAAACAACAAAAAATCTGTAATTTTAGCTTCGATTCAACGTTTCACAATAGTCCTTTCATACAATCTTACTTGGTTACGTTGCTCCAAATTTGACGGTGATATAATCTTCTAAATCCCAGTTACGTTTCGTGTGTTGTGACGTAAGGTGTGGAGATGCCAGCCACTTGGCTGGAACACTGCTTCTGAGCTTGGCCGGCTTTTGGCACCAACACCAGCTGTTCCAGATCGCCCTGTCAGCAGTATACTAGTGTTATAATCGGATAAGGCATGCGAGTTACGGGTGAAAGACTTTATGTAACGTTTTGTTATGAGCATTCTGTTGTTTGGTGAGAATGATAACGTGGTAACTAGCTTTTATGCAGATATAAATTATGAATATTCTTTATTTATATTTTTATATTCAGCAATATTATATAAATATAATAAAGAAAAAAGTAATAATTTAAGCTAGAGATAAATAATATTACCCCTTTAAAAAGATTTTGAGCCAGATATTTTTACCTAACTACAAAGAACGCCAAAATTTAATTTAAAAATAGCTTTCTGACAGACACAAAGGGGATTGAAATAGGTGCAACAATAGTCTTGTTTGTAAAGAAATAATGTCTTTATAAAAAACTAGCCGTTTTCCCGCGGTTTCACCCGCGTCCCGTGGGAGCTACTGCCGGCACCGGGATAAAATATAGCCTATGTTACTCGCAGATAATATGGCTTTCTAATGGCGAAAGAATATTTAAAATCGGTCCTGTAGTTTTTGAGTTTATCCATTACAACCAAACAAACAAACAAACAAAGTTTTCCTTTTTATAATATTAGTATAGATAGTATATGAGAAGCCCGAGTCGAAATATGATATTATGAAAGATATCGAAAAAAATCTTTGAAACTGAATTTAAAACATCATATTTTTCAGAATTTTGTGTTCGATTTCCATAAACTTTTTTTTGAAACAAACTTTACAAGCAAAAAACTCTTCTACCTTTTTAAAAAAGTAAGTAAAGACATTGAAAATTAACGTCAATTTATTAGTAAGTACACAGTTACAATAATACAAAGAAATATCAAATGTGTGTCTCAATCTGTCGTCAATAACTTTAATACCTGTTTCGGAAAGTCTAAATACGTCTAGGCACTTCAGTAAATAGTTATGTCCAAGACTACCAGATTACTCTACCAATTAACATAAAAAGAAGACCTAATTAACTTAACCACACAATTTATCTCCAACTATTTACCTAATCCTAAGCAAACGAATCATGATGTCTCTCGTTCCGTTTATTTTTTTTAAATAATAATATAATAATGTTGGGACACCTTTTCACACACGCTCGGTTAGCCATAGTAAGCTATTATTTAACTTGTGTTATGGATGCTAACAGAACTTATAAACTACATTTGTACATATCCCTAAATACATATTATAACACCCAGACCACGGCCAACACGCATGTTCATTACACAAATGTCGACCGAACCGGGAATCGAACCTGGGACCTCAGGTTCGGCAGTGAGGCATGGTGAGGTCGTCTATTATCTAATGAAATAATCCTCATACTCACTGAAAAGAGATATCCTATAATGAGGTCAGCATCCCTCGGTGTGTCGAGAGCATCTTTCTCGAGAACATCAGTTCTAAGCCAGCGACAATCGACGTACGCACGTACTGTGTTGTCATCGTGAACACTGTGGACAAAGGTGACGTAAGTTTTTTGATGTTAGTTACCGTATCCTAGATGTTGTGAGTCATGGTTTTATCTGTAGGATATTTATTTTTGTTTTTATTTACAATTGCATATAGCACGACTTGATCTAAAGGAGCCTAACTAAAAAATTTAGTTTTTTGAGTTACGCTTGCCATTATATTCCTTAAACGAGTACCCATCGACCAACAAAACAGATCGTTCTAGCTGCATCCAAAAAAACATTTTTCTATACATAACACTTCTATTAGGCACGAGGACGGAGAAATCGGATTTTCGTCATTTTTGAAAAGTGTTTTTTCGAGTTAACTTTCTTTAAACGTATCTGTGCGTATTGTACCAATTTTATTATTGTGCTGTGTTTTATATCTGTTAATCAACATTATATACAAGTAAAAAATTTCAAGACCATGAACCCTCCAAAAATACCTTCAACATATTCCCCAAACTAAAACATTAACCATTTATAACGTATTTTCTTATACAACAAACTAAGTTATTTCATTTCTCTGTAACCCTTATCGAAGTATTCCTTTTACGTTATAGCTGATAGGGTTATATCTCCCTAGAGGCTGGTAGCTCGACTATTCAGTTCCCTATAGTGTGATTCTATCTTCCATCCAGTGTGATTCCGGCCTTTTTTATAGAAACAAGATACTTCAAGTTCGGATTGACGTTAAAACTATTTTGGTTTCTCTTGGGAAGAAAACTATGTGAATAAATGCGTTGTATGTGTGTTTAGGGCCTTATTTTTCGGTCTGCGACTAGATTTTGGACTTTATTTCTATCTTTATAGAGTTCATTACCGTTTACAATATTAAAGTCCGAATTTATGATGGGAAAAGTAGTGAATATTTTCACTAGGTGTAATTTTTAACTACTTTAAATAATTAAGCAGGTAATTATAAATAAATGAAAAGAAAATTAAATAATAAAACAATTGAAACTAACAAATATTTAACGTAATTCCCCAATTAGTATTGCGGATTTTAAAGAACCGTCATGTCTGCCCAGCATTCCATATAACCGAATTCACAAAAGAGGATTACAGATATTTCACGATTGAATTGAATTTTCATTCGTGTCAAAGATTACATGAAATGTATTGAGAGTTAAATCATTTCGTACGAATCATTTTCATGTTAAAATTGTTTAATTTAAGTAACATTTCAGGTTGATTTTATTTTCAGTCACATTCAGAAGTATTTGGATCAATTATTAATAGATTAACAAAATTAAGTTCAGTATATTAATAAAATATTATGATAAAAATAGTAGCTATTCATTTGTTTTTCTTTTCATTAATTGCATTACATGCATAACATATTATCATGTAGATCAGAAAAGTTATACCTACCTATGATGGTTCTTTTAATGGAAATTAATATTTATACGTAAATCTTTTTGCAATCACATTTATTCACATGAAAAAATATGTACAAAAATGTTTAATTAAACGTCTGAAACAGTGAAATTTCCTTGAAGTTTTCATTTCGCTCCACACAAAATTAAATAAGTGTCATGGCCGCCACGTAATGGGATATCGGGATTTTCTAACTGGGTCCTTGTTTACTTAAACTATGTCAGTGTTTGCTGTTTGTGTTTCTTTGAAATAACTTTGGGTCAAATAATATACTTTTAGTTTTAACTAGCTTCTGACCGCGGTTTCACCCGCGTCCCGGATGGCGACAAAAACTATGTCCTTCTCCTGGCTCTAAACTACCTTCCTGCCAATTTTCAGCTAAATCGGTTCAGCCGTTCTTGAGTTATAAGTGGAGTAACTAACACGACTTTCTTTTATTTTATAAATTGCCAAAATGGTCAGTTTCTTAGGCACAACAGTTGGCATATCCATTACACTATTCATTACACACATACAAACACATGTAGGTATGGCAACTTTCGTCATGCTAGTTTATAAACTACATAATTTGCCATACAAAAATATGGGTCAGTGCAGCCTGAAAATGAAGGTATTTTGATTTGAAAAATTTACAATATTATATTTTGGTCTTCAATTCCTGATAAAGAAGCATTAGTAAAATAAAAACTAAGTGGCATCCACTTGACTTATTGCTATTTCAAATTGTACAGTCTATCACAAAAAATAAAAAAAATACGTGTGGCACTCGGGGACTGCCGCGGTAAAGCTATTGCATAGCGTACAATACGTCTAATCGCACGACACACAGCGCCGTGTCGAAGACTGCCGAACTGACACGACGTTAGACGATGCACGGCCTTCAAGCCACACCTCCGTGCCCGTCGGAGTGGGGAGCGTGAGGTTTTTTCGTTACGGAATTTCTGGATTTGGTCCCCGCGCTCAAGGCCTGCGATAGAAGCTATGCAATAGCTTAACACTATTTGAAATTCAAAGACAAAATGTTATTAAAAAAAAATCTCGAAACTGAATAAATATATATACAAATAGTATATCTGATTTCTGTGAATACATCTGATGTGGTTAAAGTTTCCATATGTTACAGCTACAATTAATATTTCAGATGAAAAACGCTTTTCAAGTTCACAATTTGGGTTCACAATATATTTTTATAGGTGACTGTACTCGTGTAGTTCTGTGAAAGTTAATTACTTTTAACGCGTGTGAAATATACACCAAGTCATTATTTTTGACCGCTGTGTGTAGTGTTGGCTTCGATTCCATGAACGTTTTAGGTCATCCAGTTATCCCTGGCATTGTTTTTTATTTTTGTTTTTATTTCAAATAAGAAAACATATGTCTAGTATGTTTACTATTCATGATCTGATTAGAGAAGCTGATGAAGCGTATGTCTATGAAATGAAGTTTTTAGATTGGTTCTTAACATAAGCTAAAACTTACATTATACAAGATTTAAATCGAATCGTGTAAGTGTATATTACGAGATAAAAATTAGCGTGTTGAGGAACATGAGTCAAAAAAATACTAGCACACATCATACTTCTATTTACATACATTAATTTTTTTTTCTATATAAACATAGACTTAGTTTTACATACCTGATAGCAATATGATGCCAGCGAAAGTCATACAGCGGTACAGCTAAGTATATAGACCGGGACGTCCCCGACCCGGCGTGGACCAGCCGGGCTGCCCCTCTACCAGCCAATTCCAGGGATAGGAAGGAGCCCGTGCGTCTCCGAGACCTCAAGGAGAAGAGAGTCCCCTGGCCGTAGCCTCCACTCTGTCAGAAATAAGGAAAATTAGAACATTAATTTTACCCGTCATCCGGCTGAATCCGTTTAGACCGGAAGCCGACCCCAACATAGTTGGGAAAAGGCTCGGGAGATGATGATGAATTTTACCCGTCATCAATGTATAATGTGACTTTATTGATCCAGTTACAAATCTTACTTAAGGCAAAAGGAATTCCAAAGTAGTATTGTACACTGTAACTATACTGTACGGCAGACATTTTTATCAATTATATGGTCGCCAAACTAAGCTCTGTCTTATCTTGGGGACCTGATAAGTATTATTTTTTTGGCACATTATTTCTTGCATTTAATCCAGATTCTTTTTAAGTAAGATTTTGTAATTCTAAGTTCTGATTTACAATATAAACTGAGAATACAAATCGTAATTTCATAAAGCAATAATGAGGCGAAATACCATTCCGAAATCGCTTAGCGAAACATGTTTTGTTGAATCAAACATAAACAAACGAAACAAACACTTTTGAAGAACCATTTCGTTCGCAAACGCTTCTAGATAACGTTATTAATGTTTTATAAAGTTATCATATCAATTCTTTGAGCAATTTACTTGGAAGTCAGCAAAGCAATTTATTATAGAGTATTTGCCTCGCCGAAGGAATAGCTTTATTTCTGCGAAAGCTACGTTGGTATATTTTGTTTCACCTTGCTGGCTTCAAAGAGGATTTATGTAAAATTTGTCACGGCCTTCGGAAGCCAAACAATCGAAATATAATTAACTCCATCAATGCAAATGTGCCATTAAAATCGGAAAGCAGTGTATTGTTTGATATGAATATGAAAATTAAAATTAACGAACAGAGGCGTAGGTAATTTGTGATTAAAATGCGCGTTAACTTACTTCTGGCCGCAATCTGAGGGAGATGAATAGTGTGAATTCTCTAGGGAACGTCTTCCCCGCAGAGAATAGTTCTGATGACGCAATCCAGATGTAGGAATTGGGTCTAAGACTGAAGGCATGCGGTCGATCCGACACGGGGCCCCACCTAGCCTGGGCTGGGTGGAAATTTCTCCTAGCGCCCGGCGCCAGAGGATTTATTGTACCTGAGAAGAATTAAATTATAATGTATGTTGACGTTATTGCAGCACGCGGCTGCAGCTTCATTTAAAATTGTTTGATTAGTTTTTGTTGATTAAAATTGTGCTGTGATTTTTAGTAAACAATGAAGGACGTTTTAATCAAGGTTTTAAATATAAGTTAGTTTTATTAAAAGACTGTTGTACATAACTGAAAAAATAATTCAATGACCTCAACATGACGCTGATTGATAAATTAGAAAAAGCCACCTGTAAAATCTCTAATCTTTCTCTACCTAATCCAAATACCAATTACTCAATATCCTCATTAACCCTTTCAATCAAAGTGACATATAACGTCAAAAGTCTATTAAAAAATAATTCAGCAACAAGCTGTTTTGAAGGTAAAATCGCTTTATCAAAATGTCACCCACATCATGCATGGTTGATCGAAGTAGTTGGGTAACTTCCAGTCGAGCTATCGATTTCATGCTGTAACGATGTCAGCTAACGAGCTAGTCTAGAAATAATTTAAAATCCAATATTCGTTTACGTTTAGACGAGGAACAGTTTTCTAGTGATGTGGAACGTTTACCAAAATGTTTGCTTTTAAGGTTTCCGATGAAGTGGTTTGGTTGGAGCTTAAATTGAAATTGCTTTTTAGTTACTTGTGTAGTTTTTGTGTGTTTTGATAAACCTTTCACGTGAAGAGGTTTTTTTATGCATAACTAGCTGACCCAACAAACTTCGTATCGTTTAAACCTTCCCTGGACCTCTACAAACATTTTAAAATCAAAATAAGCCAAATCGGTTCAGCCATTCTCGAGTTTTAATGAGACTAACGAACAGCAATTCATTTTTATATATAAGAAGATTATTTTAATGCAATTGTACACTAAATTCAATCTCTTATATAAAATATCATTTTAGGCATTGATTAGCTTAGAATAGTGGGACTAAACTGTCCATTCTATTGTAGAAACAAATTCGTGTTCTAACATGATTTGTAAACAACAATCCTATCAAAGTAAATTCCCATTGCTTTTACTGCATCTTACCTTCACAGTTGAAAGAGTTACAGGCCCTTCCTTGTTCCCCGTACCCCTCACAGGTGGGCTTGGCGCAGTATCTTCTGCGAGTCTGACGTCCTCCTCCGCAGGTCCTACTGCAAGCCCCCCATTCGCCCCACCCGGCCCAACCTGCAATATTGATAGATGAACTCTCCGCTTGAAGTTGACAAAATGAAAATGTAAATGAAATTATGTTTTTATGTAGGTATTCATATTCATGATTTATTTTCTTTCAAATTATTATTGTTATGGTTTTTTTTTGTAAAATTTACTTTTTTGTACCTAATTATTATCTCCCTTTAACTCGACGGTTGACTAGTAGAGGATGCCTTGTAGCATTAAGTCCGCAAATGTACCATTTTTGTACATAAAGTATAAATAAACAAAATGAAAAATTTCATTTTTAATCTCCTGCGGGCCTGACGCCACCCTCCGCAGGTCATACTGCAAGCCCCCCATTCGCCCCACCCGGCCCAACCTGCAATATTGATAGATGAACTCTCCGCTGGAAGTTATTGCAATAGTTTTGTTTGCGGGGAACTTTTAGAACGGGTGCTGTGAAATTTCGTTTGTATACCTTTTGGCTTTCTGTTTTGGTTTCGGTTTGTTTGTTTATTTGAGTTTATTAAATTACTTTGTAGATGGTATTAAAGAATAAATATTAGAATATTAACTAGTAATTACGGGTCAATGTTTCGTGTCGGAAACAATGTGAAATCAGTTTAGGCTCTGCAAAAAATGCTAGTAATGCTAGAATCTGCCTAATGCACCATATTCAATACTATGTAGAGAATATTATGCATTATTTTTTTATCTTTTCATAACAAACCAAAGGCACGTAAATCATTGCTATAAACGGCAACTCCAAATCTGGGAATACAAGCTCATTTCTCTTACTTCTCTTCAAACTTCAGCACTTAATTGCGAAGTTCGCTCATCTATTTCTTTAGCTTCACAGGTAATTAACAGGTAAATTTCAGTATTCATTAACGAAATTCCTTTAATGGCGTTTTGTCTCCGGTTTCGTTTGAATTAGTGACTTGCTTAATTAGACTTTTATTGTGGAGATAAAATGGAATATACTGTACACGTACTGTAAGAATTTTATTTTTAGCTGTAATGGACAGTATCTGGGGTATTATAAAATGCAAGATGAAGTACCAAATATTATTATTGGAGAAGCACGTGCACTTTATAATTTGTTATATTTACTGTTTTCTCTTAATTGGATTTAATTATCTTGAACACTATTCATTTTATTTTTGTTTTTTGAAAATTTACTACATTCAAATTAAACTGTACCTGCTTTAGTAAATTGTTAATGAGCACCTGTTTTCTTTTCACAAGCTAATTGAATTTGAAAATTATCATCATCAGCATAACGTTACATATTTTAGGGTTCACAAGATCAACGGCTAAAGAACCACAGAATAAAATACAGTAAGTATCCCATCCCGCATCAGGAATACATTTCTCTTTAAACCTTAATCACTTTAAGTACTTACCAACAGCGTTCCATATAGCTATATCAACGCCTAAACTCCAGGGTACGGCAGCTGACGTAGCTTCCAGCCACGGCCCGTCAGGGGGCGTGGTCTCCAAGTCTACTGCGGGGTCACTGATCCTCGCGAAGACCACCAGCTCACTCTGTGATGGCGCCATACTCCAGTTGAAGCAGTCGCCCAGTTGTGGACTGATTTTGAGGTTTACTTGTCTGTTGACAAAAGGGGGCATTGTTTTTGTTAGTCTTTTTGGTCTACTGGTGTGTGAAGGATCATGTTTTCATGGGCGAATTTTGTCTTCTTCTATTCAGTAATTTTACCCATAATACTAGCTAATGAATAGGTTACTTTAAGGCTAGCTGATCGTGTGAAAGTTATTCCCCATAGACAAGTTGGTTTTGAAAACGACAGCTGTAGTTTTAACGCTTAACGAGGTAGGTAATATCTAAGATAGTATGGACCTTGTATGTGATTAGTTTGATCGGTCTAAGAGAACGTATCTATACAGAATTCCACATGAACTACTAAATATTTGATCATCATAAAGCAAGTGCTAGCAGACAACGGTACAGAATAGACGGAATTATTAAACGATTGAGTCGTATCTAGTATACCCACTGAATCTATTATTATTAAGTCTAGTCCGGTATATAACACTGTGAGTTACGTCACGACGTTCTTACAATATTAAGCCACAAAATGACCTCTCCACCATATCTACTAATAAGTATAGTTTGCGAAAGCTGCTCTATCTGTCACTGTCTTTTTACCCACGACGGAACGGAGCAGGTATATGCGTTTAGGGTGAGAGATGTGCGTTTGTGTGTTTGTGTGTTTGTGTGTTTGTGTGTGCGTTTGTGCAAAGTAATGTTCCCACATATCTTCTAAACTAATGATCTGATTTTGATGCGGTTTTCAATAAAGGGTTTGTGTTCGATGAGTTCATGTTCTTAGATAGGTGTCATGGCTGTAACTCACTAGGGGGCGCCACAATATTAGTCCAAACAGCAAAGTAATGTTCCCACCTACCTTCTAAGCTAATGATCCGATTTTGATGCGGTTTTCAATAACGTTTTTGTGTTCAATGAGTTCATGTTCTTAGATAGGTGTCATGGCTGTAACTCACTAGGGGGCGCCACAATATTAGTGCAAAAGAGCAAAGTAATGTTCCCACCTACCTTCTAAACTAATGATCCGATTTTGATGCGGTTTTCAATAACGGTTTTGTGTTCGATGAGTTCATGTTCTTAGATAGGTGTCATAGCTATTAATCACTAGGGGGCGCCACAATATTAGTGCCAAACAATGTTACAATATAATCAAAACGTCCGATTACAATTCTGTTTTCGTCAGCGATGTGTACGTGCTTAATGCATGTTCCCAAATAATAAAAATTACGCCTGTAACTCACTAGAGGGCGCTACAATATCGGTGCAAAATAATATTGCAATAACATATTATATAGACTATAATTCGTATATGTTCTCTAAAAAGTCTGAAATAAAATTAAGCAAAATTAAAAATTTTGAAAAAACCCCCGACGGTAAAAATCTTATTGAAAAATAATAAAATAACTCAAAACCCCCGACTTAACCCAATTATATAGGAATAACCGTCGGGGGCTGCCTTTTCTATATGAAATTTCAACAATTAATTGAGTGTATTTTATGTCATCGTTAAACATCTACAATTCTTCAATAATTGTATTCACGACACTAGAATCCTTTAGCTGGTTTAATGGCAGCTCCCGACGGATATTCCTATATAATTGGGTTAAGTCGGGGGTTTTGAGTTATTTTATTATTTTTCAATAAGATTTTTACCGTCGGGGGTTTTTTCAAAATTTTTAATTTTGCTTAATAGGTATACCAAAACTACTGAGATGAATAGAAGGTAGTACCTGTAGTTTAGACCCTGAGGAAGGACATAGGTAACTTTGATCCGGATGCAGAGAGAAGCTTATTCTCGGGATACGGGTAGAAATACGAGGAACTGGTACTGGTACTGGTACATAAACGATTGACTTGTATCTGGTACTAGCTTCTGCCAGCGGTTTCACCCGCATCCCGTGGGAACTACTTCCCGTACCGGGATAAAAAGTAGCCTATAGCCTTCCTCGATAAATGGGCTATCTAACACTGTAAGAAATTTTCAAATCGGACCAGTAGTTCCTGAGATTAGCGCGTTCAAACAAACAAACAAACAAACTCTTCAGCTTTATAATATTAGTATAGATAAGGATCTATTATACCTACTCTGTTAGAAGTATTAGAATTCCATCACCAACCCACGAGTAGGTACCTTCTACATGGTACCGTAATGTACCACTCAACTATCAAAGGAAACACAAATAATGTAATAGGTTTACATACAAACTCTCAACTAATTAGGTCAAATGAACTACGATACTTTGAATTTTACATAAGGATTAGATTAAACCAATATATTTTCTATGTGGTACGTATCTCTTTGATGTATTAAGTACCCATGGTAAAGAGAATATATATGTATATTGTAAATTACATTGGGATGGATGTTGATTTATCTGATAATTTATTTATTTGCCTACGCAAATATAGTAGGGTTTCGTTATGTAATGAGTTTGGTACGCATGTTAGATATACCTATTAGTTTCTAGGCAAAGTTGGTTACTACGTTGTTTGGGTTATTTAGTTGCTATATATGTTTTTGTACCTGAACTCTAACCCTCTTGCCAACAGCTTGTAAACACGGATCAAAGTTACTCCATGTAATGAGAAAGGAATGACCATGTACATTATTATCGATTTTTGGTTGGATTCTAAAGAGGTCGGTACTAAGGGCCTCAGAAGAAACAAATGTGGGATTAACGCCCGTTTTCACCAACTATCTCTTAACGTTTCCCTAACCAAGTGTCACTTAGAATAAGGGCTCCCCTAATAATGAAGGTTATAAGGGACACTTAAACTTTGGTGAAAACGAAATTCATATTAAGTGTTCCCTAAATGCTCTTAGGGGATCCCTAAACTTAGGTATTTGTTGGTGAAAATGGGCATAAGTCACTCAATGCCTGACATTTGCTTCCATGTTGCACCCTCAGTGAAGTCTTTTGCGATGATTTCCCACCAAAAAGGGACATGTAGGTATGTATTTAATAACATATATTTTTTTTCGACCTTAATTCTAATTTTACTAGTCAACTCGTATATAAAAGCACGACCACGAAAAAAGTACTAGACATTTACCAACAATATTCAATTGTTTTGATATTTTTTGTACCTGGCTGACCCATTTGCAATCAGTTCTCAGCAGAAGTAGGTTAAGAAGATCGGCATAGCTAGAGATTCGACAATATTGTAGTAGGAAAGACGTTCAAGAATTATCTTAGAACGTTCTAGACAGATATATAGGTAGTCTTGGGAGGTAAAGTTTAATTCAGTCAGTAATAATGCTTTTGCAAAATGGAAGTGTTTCCCGCTCTTATAATCATAACGTAATGAACAGTTTTATAGATACACACTTATAATAAGGTATTATAATAGTTCTCATCAGAATCTTACTTAAAAACGAGAAAGTTTGCAACTTTTTCACGCTAAATCTACTGAACGGATTTTGATGAAATTTAGCTTTCATATATCACAGGCCATTTTTATTTTTTTACTAGCTTCTGCCAGCGGTTTCACCCGCATCCCGTGGGAACTACTTCCCGTACCGGGATAAAAAGTAGCCTATAGCCTTCCTCGATAAATGGGCTATCTAACACTGAAAGAAATTTTCAAATCGGAGTAGTTCCTGAGATTAGCGCGTTCAAACAAACAAACTCTTCAGCTTTATAATATTAGTATAGATATTTGAGTCATACATAGAAGTATTTCCCCTGGGATGTGGGTAAATGTTGCGAGAGAGACATAGCTAGATTTCACATTACACTATATATAATATTATCTCGAATAAAAATTATAATACCACGGAAAAATACGCGTCAGAAGTATATATTATTCATAGATTTTGTATGGAAGAAACCTTCACTTTATTTGTTAATAATAAAATAATAAATAATGGCTATATATAATGTATGGGTACATATTAAAGCTATTTCAAATAATGAACATAGTGAATAATTCAAACTTTCGTAGAAAAGTTTGTTTGTCTTGTAATTATTGTAATTAAAATTTAACAAGTTGTTATTACTTGTACATTAAACTTGAAGTTCTGTATTTGTGCCTAATAAAAGTCATTTGCAAAGGACTCTTTAGGATATTGATTCCATCTTCAAGTTTTCTTTTTATACACAAAATATAAATATTCGAAAGAAAACGATCTAAGTAGAATGCACGATTTATCGCAGCTAAATGCGTTGAAGAAATTCTACTATTCCATTTTTATCTGTCGTATACAACTTCAATCAATCAAGTGAAAGTGTCAAATTAATATTTTTACGTGATATGCAAAACTAACAAAAAGATATAAAGCATATTAATCAATACATAGTATAAAACAAAGTCGCTTTCGCTGTATGTCCGTATGTATGCTTAGATCTTTAAAACTACGCAACGGATTTTGATGCGGTTTTTTTTAATAGATAGAGTTATTCTTAAGGAAGGTTTGTATGTATAATACATGTAAGTACCACGGGCGGAGCCGGGGCGGGCAGCTAGTCTAGTATAAAATATACATTATAATTTTTAAATCGTCATGGCAGTTTACAGGGATTCATAAACGATTAGGCTGCAAAAGAATATTTTGCACAACAATAATATTTTACAAATGTATGTAGGTATATCAAAATAGTTATGCGGTTTCTCCCAAAGGCATTGAATGTTAGTAAAATATATTTACTTGTGTTACATATAAAACAGCGAACACGGTTTGGGAGTGCCAAAACGGTTTGGCAAAACTTGCTTTTACAATTTATTCTGATTCGCTCTCTACGCCTTTGAGCAAACCTTTTCTAAGTTCAGCTTTAGTACAGACATGAAATAAATGTAAAATGTAGATTGTATTCTATTTTAATCTGTTGAGTGCATTTCAAGTATGAGTTAAGGCAAAAATGTGTGACCAATTTTCATAACACTTGAAAAGTGATGGAATGAAAATGCTCGTTAAGGACGGATATATTCTTTGTCATGTACACTTATTCAAATTACAAAGAAAGCTTGTAATGTGCCCACAATTCATAGCCATCCATGAGCCCAATCAAACTATCGGCAGACTTTGACCCTGTAGAACCATTTACTTATAACGATTACAATACAGTAACCAGTCGTATACTTGCCGCTCATTGGTCAAATAGATGATTAGACAATTGTTGGTGTGTTGGTTAATGGTTCGGTTATCGTTAAGAGCGCTATTACAAAATCGAATCGCTCAGGTTTAGGTAAATTAGACGATAGCCGGCAGCACTTGCGCGCGTGTGCGTCTAGTGAAATACGCAACGCACACCTGCGGACCGCCACGCGGCACAAACAAACTTGAGACTTTGCCACTTTTATTTTCGAAATAGTTTATTGGTTTTATAGTTTATGAAATATTATTTGTACCGATGAATTTTATAACCTAGAATAGCTCGATTGAGTTACAATAAACAAAATCGTTTACAATTTTTAAATTATTTAATCGACAACCAAACTTTTCACCATGTTTATCAATTAGGTATAAGTAATTGATTTATAAAAAAACTAAAATCTATAATTCGTCTTCCATGTATTGTATCTTCATTTTCCTGCAACAATAAAAACTAGGAATGTAAATAGTTTATTAAAACAAATATGTCTGTTGCGAGTGACAAAAAATACTTACCATATTTGTACTGGTATCCGATTGAGTCTGATAATCTGAATTAAATATGCTTTCATTATCCTGCAAGAATCAAAGATATCCAATAATATTATTATGCAACAGCGAAACTAACGACGATGACATTTACGTACATATTTCTATATAACCAACATCAAAAAAAGAGAACCCAATCTATAACATTTTCGCATTAGAATATCATGGGCTAATACTTATGTATATTACATTTCAATCAGATCATTATAACTAATAAATAAAATAAAAACTCACTAGTATCAAAACGTGTTAGATGCGTAGGTTGCGCTATATTTTTCGAACTCCGGCGAGTTTACGCGGCGCAACAGCGAGCGATACGTCCCTCCTCGGTAAGCGCTTGGCGCTGACTAAAGTTGAACACCGCGCGTCACAAGATTTATACTGATTCTTTGCATTGCAAACAAAAATTATTTTAAAATATTGTTTTACTTTTAAATAGGCCATTTTTTTTTCAAGCTTTATAACAATACCACCTTAATTATCAAATATTTTTTATTTGAATTTGGATTATACTTTCATAGATAAAAAATATAGTTTTGTACGGAAAATTGTCAGTAACTCTCAGTTTTATAGAATTATTTTTGGTGTATTACTGTATGAATTGTAATAAATTGGTGTAAGCAAGCACAAGTACAAGATATAGTTGTATCTTGAACATTTTTATAAATGGTTAAATTGCTATATCCTCGTAGTACTGAAGCATCAAAAGATTCCCAAAAGCAACATTTTATGAAACATCCTTTGCAGAGACAAAGATTTTACCGATGTACGTGGACAAATTAAAATATTTATTGAAAACAGTCCCAAGATAAATGATCAAACTTTCTTAATCTTATTTTTGTTTTTTTTTTTGTGACTATATCCAAAGCATAATGACGCATCAAAACTCGTATAAAACTCGAAAATTTGTGATAGCCCTCTTAAAGATAAATAGTGCAAACTAACCCCAAGAGTTTGAAGTGTGGTTTCAAAACTACATTAAAAACAATCAACAAACAAATACAAACAAGCGCCCAAAACGTCATGTTTTCCATACACAATTTGAGTTGAGTATTAAATGTCTACTGTATTTCACAACTCGTTAACATAAAACGACTAGTTATATAGCTTTGCCACTAAATTAAATAACTTTTTCACAAATAAAACTGCTTCATATTTTCTGAAAATAGTGAGAGTAAAAAAAATAGAGTGAATATTATTTGGGAAAGTTTTTTGTGTGCATGATATTAAATGCAAAATAGAGTTTTATGCTTTGTTATGGCTGAATGTGGTTTTAAGTGCTAACAACATTTTTTGACATTTTTTTTATCTGGCAATGTTATGACCGCGCGGATCGATCGATCATAAGGTTCAAAACTTCGCGCGGTCGGTCTGTGGATGGGTGACTATCTTGTCATAACGAGTTCTTCCGTTTTTCGGAAGACACGATAAAACTGCAGGTGCTGGTTGTCATTTGAATATCTTTGACAGTCGTTACGGGTAGTCGGAAGCCAGTAAGTCTGACAAGGTTGCCCGGGTAACTGGGTTGATAACTGGGAGGAGGTCAGATAGGCAGTCGCTCCTTATAAAACACTAGTACTCAGCTGCATCCGATTAGACGGGAAGACGACGCCATTACACACAAACATAGTTGGAAAAAGGCTAGGGAGATGATGATGAATGTTTTTTGTGTCCATGATTTTAAATGCAAATATTTTATGGTTTGTAATATTACTGTCAAACTATATCTCGCAATACTATATTGTTACAATATATTTTTTTTTATTCGAGCACAGAGGTTTTAATATATAATTTGAGTGGGAAACAAGCGGTTCGCTTGATGTCAAGAGGTCCGGTCCGAGAGGCTCTATATGCAAGGGCTCTTGAAATATTTCCTTTAATTATGGAGGTTTTTATTTCATGATGTTGTGTTTTATTTTCCTTTGAGTTATGGTAGTAATAAAATAGGTAGTATATTATATACGGGGTCAAAGGAGCCTTTCAGAACGATTTATGATCGAAAATCTAGGACACAGAAAAAAAGTGCCTTGTTCTTGGTGTTGACATAGTCTATGTATTCATTACATCTTGTGCTTGTCTGTATTCTTTATTCATATGTTGTTATTTATTTATTGTTTTATCTGTGTGTAACTTTTTAACTTGTGCTTACAAAAACAGTTTAAAAAACTAAACAAAAATACGTTGTCCTTTTTTTCTCAACTATCACTCCTAACACATAGTTACGTTACTTTTAATAGAACTGAAAGTTATCCGCAACGCGAATCCAAAAAGGAAGGTAGTTCGCAAAAAGTTTTTTACGGCAAGCTTACGTGACTCCTTTCTTGATACGAAGCCAAATATGTCCTAAATTGAGTGGGAATCCGACTAAACGCCTTGTCGGAGCAGCTTAGGTATAAACCGTCTTAAATTGATTCTGTACTCGCATTGGATTTAAATAAAATAATTATACAGGATGTAAAGCACGGGTACTCAGCTACATCCAGTTAGACTGGAAGCCGACCCCAACATAGTTGGGAAAAAGGCTCGGAGGATGATGAATTTTACAGGATGTGTCGTGCTTAATCACATTAAATCCTATCACATATTCTTTATGATATTCTATGGCGAACTGTAAATCCATTCAGTGGTTTAGCCACAGGAGTCATTTTTCGTTTTTATAATTTACAACATCATGTGTAAAGCAGAGATAAAGTTAGGATTGGGATTTTGACCAGTTGACAGCTGTCAGTTTTCAAGGAAGAATTTCAGTTGTTTGTAATGACTGACTCTTATATGGTGTTCTAATTCTCGCACATTTTTATTATATTTACTTTGTTTGAAAATTTTTTTTTTAATTTTACGTATTTTATTTTTTTCTTTGTGTCATTAATTTAATGTAATGAGGTACGACACACCCGATATAGGTATCGTAATGTTTGTTTCGCTAAGTATTATCCATATTAGCTTTCAATGCAAAAAAAAAATGTCATTTTTCATTATTTATCTTTCAGGGATAGGACAACAACTTTACAAAGTAAAACGATTCTAAGTAATTAAAAGTCTAACAGGAATAACTCGTAAATATTTTTCCAATTGTTTAATTGGAAAAATATTTTCGAGTTATTCCCGCTTTTATTCATTAAATTAAGACTGAAAAATCCTTTTATTCTCAGGTAAACAATCTCTGAAGCAAAACAGATCGCTTACAAAAGCTGGCAAAAAACAAACTTCATTCAATCGATTCACCATAAAGCATTTGCTGATGAACACTAATGGTGATTGCACACCTGTCGGAATCGAATTTAATTCGAATGTAACCTGACATACTTATTGGAACAAAACGCACAGAAAATATCTGTCATAAGTACACAACTGACAGTCGATCGGATTTCGTCTGTCATATCTGTGATTCTTCCAGATTCAAACGATTAGAGAAAATCAGGATAAAGAAAAGTACCGAAATATTAATTTTTAATCATTATTTATTTCTCCATGCACGTTTTTTGCTGTCACGAAAAATTTCTTTCTGAAATACTCCGTCCAATGCAGCTGACAAAAATATAGTTTTTTTTTTTTGAGCTATATTATTTTTTTATGATAAATAGCATAACCGACTGGCAACCTATTTAAACCAGTGTACGTTTCATAGTCATACGAAATCATGTACCAAAAGGTAAAATCAGCGTAGTTCGGTGCAGTCGACACGTTTATGTCAGCTGTGCGCTGACCATAAGAAACGTTCTATTACACTGTATCTTCATTCTTCAGCGTTATTTCAATAAAGCTGAGTTTGCCACCGATAAACACCGACGCCTGCATTCGAAGTACATTCCGATCACGCAGCACTTTTGCCGAGAAAATTTAATTATACGGATCGCGATCTCTCAGAAACTTCGTTGCTTTAATTGAGTTCCGCACTAATCTTTAACTTGCTTCCTTCGCGGGTTAAGAAACAAGCGATAAGCGATTATCGAAGCGAAGTTTTAAAGATGTTTTCTGGAAGCTTCGATAGTTAATGCTTCTAAGTTTGTAAATTACAAGTGAAATCCTTTGTATCTGTTTTAAAGTTGTTTCTTTGAAGATTTTGTGTTAAACGTTTTAGTTTTGTTGTTCTTGAGAAATCCTGTGGAGTATAAAATATTCTCTTTACTTTTAAAAGGTACTTAGTGTTTTATTTTTGGGTGCAAGATTAGGACAACGTAGGTAATTTCGTAGTTTACTTATCTAAATGCAAGCACTTTAAAGTTCATGAAATATTAAATGAAGAGGATTTTTTACTTGGCAAACTGTTATTATTACTTTTAAAAGTAGATTTTATTCTTACCATATTCTTTTATTTTTGAACTGTTCTGTATTTGTCGTAGTATTCAAGTTTAAAATACAACGATTTTTACAACTTCAAAACTATATCAAATTAATATCTAAAATACCACCAAAATAGTGAAGTTTAATTATCTTGTGGTTACTATTTACTTTTCTACTTTTGATTCAATTTATTCTTTAACATAGTTTATAGCCAATGGTTCTAAAAGTAGGTGCACTGCACATGCTGAGAAATTATCTATAAAATACTTTTGCGTTACATTTCTTTTCTTTCTTCTTTTCTTTATAATCCCCGCTATTACTTATAATTTGTGGCACGCAACGCAACTTGTGCGTGTTTGCCCCGGTCTTCTTGGGCAAACTTCAGCACTTTCAATACCACGGCGGTAGCTTTTACTAAGTTTGTTGTGTTAACCGTTTCATTACGCTACACGGTAGAATTGAGGTCTAAGGCTGGCCAGGTATGGGCAACATAAAGAAGTCAGGATCCACTGCTTCAAGCAGAGACTGGAATAAGCATGGCGAATGAAAAAAAAGTAATTAGTCCGTCTTTTAGATAACCCTAAAATAATGGTCACGTATTTTTTTTATTTTCTTTCCCACTCAAAAAACAACGAAGATACACCACAATAGAATTTTGTGTTACGTCACTGATAAGTAGAAATTTTACATAAACGTGACGTCACGAACCTCCCTCGATCTTTGTTGCGTTATATTTCAGTAAATATGTATTTTGTTATTAAAATAAAAATATGTGTCCAATATTTGTTTCCAATCTAAAATGCGGACTACTTAGAATTACTATTTTTTAACCCTGTAGTGACGCCTATTTACCATCTGCTCCAGTGTAACAATCAGTCAATGAATTTAGCTTCGAATTCAAACTCATTAATAATGATCGACTCGAAGTCTAGACTAATCAATTGACAGTCGATCGATGGCCAGAATCGACGGTAGAATTGATAAATCAACAATGATCAATCGTTTCTTCCATACTGACTGCGTCAATTAAATCCATGGCATGGATTGACGGTCGACCGATAGATCCAGTAACGTCTGTACAATATACGAAAAGGTGGCTGCGCCTGAGTGAACACAAACGAGTATTTTACTTGACGACGATCTTCTTTAGGATGGTTACCAGATATGATTTTATTTGATGAGACAGGTCTCTAGAGCTTTAGGCTTCAGACCTCATTATCAACTACCTGGCCTTTTCTCAACTATGTTGGGGTCGGTTTCCAGCCTAACCGGATTCAGGGAGTACCAGTGTTTTACAAGGAGCGACTGCCTATCTGATCTCCTCAACCCAGTCACCCGAGCAGCCAAATGGTAACACTGAAAAGGTTTCAATCTTCCTAAAGATCTTTATTTGGGAAAGACTTTTATTGACAGATGAAAGTTGAAAGTTACTCAGGCAGTTGTTATTTAACTACGTGTCATCCCCTACTCCTTCACTAGAGCATGGCGTATGGTAGTGTGACTCAAGCCTTATATAATGTCCTTCAATGTAAGCAAGATGATTTGTGACGATTTATGGTTCAACCAGATTAGTGTAAGGAAATATTTGGATAAAGTTTTTGATAAAATATTTGAAGCGGAATTGTTCGTGAGTTGTTCGCAAATAGCGTAGGTAGCCTTTTTGAGTCTGATAGAAGCCGTTTGAGGTAAATAGATGAAATAGTTAGTCTTTATTACAAACGTTTCGTGAGAGGTGGGTAAATGGCTGAAGTGCTTAGCAGCTAGTTTGATTACGCTTTGTCTTTTCTTAATTGGTTCTGAATCTGGTTTTAGTGTGTAGTGTGTGCACTTTAACTAACGTGCACAACAATATTAAATTATGAAAAACAAAACAAAATAATTAAATAAATATGAAATCTCACCTACAATTATTATAATCCAAATGTCATTTAAATATTCTAAGAATACAATGGTTTTACCCTTTGATATTTAAGAACACCTGGCATTATTTTATTTTAATGTATCGCTTAAACAAATTTAAGTATATAAAAATCTTTTAATCTTAATACAACACCTCTAATAATTGTTCTCTATTCAAAAAATAATAAGACGACATATAATTAGTGATGATCAAAAGGCTTCATCAAACACACATATTATTATTATTCCCATTCCCATTTCAAGGAACCTCGTTATTACACGTCGGTAAAATTACCGTAATGTAATAGCACAAATAACAATTATGAACGGCTATGTAGGCGGAGACGGGAGGCTCATGTTAGCAAGTAATATGTGACGCGGTAATGAGACAATCATAATTAAATCCACTATGAAGGCTGACAAGTTTCCTTGTTATATAAGAAGGAAGTAATAGGAATAATTTTCGTTTAAAATGTCTTTGCAGAAGCAAGTTTTATTTTAATAGCTTCTGCAAAATTTTTGAAGGAATTACTTTTGGAAAATAGATAAAAAAATATATTTTATGTTTAATGGTGTTTGAGCTAGAGTTACTGCCAAGTTTCATCAAAATCCACTCAGTAGTTTTTGCGTAAGAAAAGCACAAACATCCATACATAATACAAAATTTCGCGTTGTAAAATTAAAGGCTGGCCAGTTAAAAAAAGAATTGTAAACACTAAAAAAGTTCTAGACTCCCAAAATAGTTGGAAAAAGGTTAACAAGATATTATAAAATACTAGACTAGAGAATTCTCACTTATAATACCACAAGAGCTTCAAAATTATCGGGTATTTTCCGATAGGTTCGTTGCAAACAAATGAAGGAGTCAAGTTTTTCAGGTTAAAAAATAACGAGCGCGAAGCGCGAGTGATTTTTCCTGAAAAACTTGACGACTTTATTTGTTTGCAGGGAACCTTGAGGGAAATGCCAGATAATTATGAAGCTCGTGTGGTATTCGGGAGATTATTTTTCCGTCCCAAATGTCGGCCACAACCTGTCAGTTTGACGTAGCAACGACCAGAGAAAATATTCAAAAAAATTTCAGTATAATACCATGTAGGTTGTACCACGTGACGTCGAATGGTGCAATTCTATTGGTCGATATTTGGGTCGGAAAAATAATCTCTGTGATTTGAATTCGAATTTGGAATACGTAATTGGAAAGCGAATTAGTGAAAGCCTTTAACAAATTAAATCCAATAGCGGATGGAACCTTTTTGGAAAAACTTATTTTTACTCAATAATGTAGGTTTTATTCTTGAAGAGCCCGTGGCTAAGTCAAAGCCGTGCGGATCGATCGATCATAAGGTTAAGCAACGCTTGGCGCTGTCGGTCCCTGGATGGGTGGACCATCTTGTTACGAGTTCTTCCCTGTTTCGGATGGCAGGATAAACTGTCGGTCCCGGCTGTCATATGACCATCATTGGCTGTCGTTACGGGCGGTAAGAAGCCAGAAAATCTGATAACCAGACTTACTTAGGGGTAATGGGTTACCCGGGTTGAGGAGGTCAGATAGGCAATCGCTCCTCGTAAAACACTGGCACTCAGTTGCATCCGATTATGCATAGACTGGAAGCCGATCCAACATAAGTAGTTGGGAAAAGTCTAGGCAGATAATGTAAGTAGGCAGGTTTCATTCTTAAACTCCAGTAGGCGTTTTCTAAGAACATATTCCTACTCGTTTCCGTATATGAGATCAATTTCATTGGTTATCCACCTATAATGGTTTGGTAAGGTCAAAAATATTATCTATACTAATATTATAAAGCTAAAGAGTTTGTTTGTTTGTTTGAACGCGCTAATCTCAGGAACTACTGGTCTGGTCCGATTTGAAAATTTCTTTCAGTGTTAGATAGCCCATTTATCGAGGAAGGCTATAGGCTACTTTTTATCCCGGTACGGGAAGTAGTTCCCACGGGATGCGGGTGAAACCGCTGGCAGAAGCTAGTCTATACTAATATTATAAAGCTGAAGAGTTTGTTTGTTTGTTTGAACGCGCTAATCTCAGAAACTACTGGTCCGATTTCAAAATTTCTTTCAGTGTTAGATAGCCCATTTATCGAGGAAGGCTATAAGCTACTTTTTATCCCGGTACGGGAAGTAGTTCCCACGGGATGCGGGTGAAACCGCTGGCAGAAGCTAGTATTTCATAAGTGTGTTGAATGTAAGCTAGTTAAGGAAATTGTAAAGGATAATTGTGAAAGAAAAATAATATGGTACGATTCAGTTGAATGTTATTTTTAGTTCCTTCCGACATTTTAAGTATTTTTGTATAGGTAACTAGCTTCTGCCAGCGGTTTCACCCGCATCCCGTGGGAACTACTTCCCGTACCGGGATAAAAAGTAGCCTATAGCCTTCCTCGATAAATGGGCTATCTAACACTGAAAGAAATTTTCAAATCGGACCAGTAGTTCCTGAGATTAGCGCGTTCAAACAAACAAACAAACAAACTCTTTAGCTTTATAATATTAGTATAGATTCGAGAGGATTAATTTTTGCCAATGTTTTGAAAATTGAAAATTCGTAAAACATTGTTACATACGCATTTTATTTATGAGCAACCTTTGATGTTACTTTCCAAATAAATAATATCAATTCTGAATTAAAGTTGTATTTGTTTTTAATTATACCATGGATTTTCAAAACCCTTTAGAAATGTTTTAGCTTAGAGTAAAAATAATAACAAACCTACATCAAATATTATAATATTACCTTCCTAAAATAAATTGTATACAAAAGAAATGTTTATTTAGGTATACTTGTAGGTACCTAATTTTATTTTCGTCCGTGAACTAATTATGTTCCTGTCATATTTTGCCTATATTTTTGGTTTACAGTTAAGGTTACCCTACATTATTAGTTTTATAGAAACGAATGCCTATTTCATTTAAGAAGGATTTCTTATATCCTTTTTACTGTGGAAAACATAATGTGGCCAGAACGGGTAAATGAAACCAATAACTGTTATGTGTGCAAACCAATCATTGGTCACGGTAACTCATTTAAAAGATTGTGACAGGGCAAATGAGTAAATGTTTCTCTTTCCGGTCGTCTCGGATTGCCGTCCCATCTGGTTATGAGAGTGAAGGAATAGGGAGTGCACCTGTGTCTGCGCAAATGCTCGTGCACTATAATATGTCCTACGCAGCTGGCTGATCTCCTTAAATGAGAACAGCCGCCGTTGCCGAAATCGGCCGCGGACGCCATTAAATGGATCGCATCGAACATGGAAAATTTTGAAGGAATCATCACTACCCCCGAAGACAAGTAACAAAAAGAAGTCATAAGTGCGTTGCCGGCCTTTTAGAAAGAACTACGCTCTTTCTGAAAGTCCCAAGTTCGTATTGGTTTGGTTATATCGTACAACAGTTTGTTCCGCAGTTATATGAAAGGTCTTTACCTCTTATATGTATGTATAGCATTATGAGGACAACTTACCTATCTGTAGTATTGTATGGTGAACCTTCGTACTGACTGATGGAAGCCAACTCCACTCCCCCTCTGTATATTGACACTAGCGCCAAGTCTAGTGTTTTTCTCTGAAACAAATATTAAATATTGTTACTGTTGCTGTTACAGCCTTTTTTATCGTCCTACTTCTGGGCACAGGCCTCCTCTCATACGGAGAAGGATTGAGCATTAATCACCACGCTTGCTCAATGCGGGTTGGTGATTTCAGACTATATAGTCCAGGTTTCCTCAAGATGTTTTCCTTCACCTTTTTATCAGCCATTGGTGTCTAAGATTACTTAGAAAGTACATACAAACTTAGAAAAGTTGCATTGGTACTTGCCTGACCTGGAATCGAACCCACACCCCCATACTCGAGAGGTTGGTTCTTTACCCACTAGGCCACCAGGACTTTTTTTTTTATTTAATTATATTAATAAAATTAAATTAAAATTATGGGACGAATGCTGGGACGGCAATTCGACACGTCCAGAGAGAGATCAGATGCAGGACCGACATTGACGTGCTCTCCGATGCACGGGTGTATCAATCACCAACTTCCAGGCTCCGGGCTGCTTTCTGCAAGTTTCTGAAACCCACAAAGCGGGTTCAACCTAGCCTAAAGGAAGCCTATGTTGGGTTAGGTAAACCCGCAAAAAGTAGCTAGTAATTTACAAACCCCAATCAAATAATTTTCTCTTCGATAGAAATAAATTAAGGATAAAAGGGAATGCCTATTTACGCATCTTTGTAATTTGCTACGGACGCCCTTGAAATATATTATTATTCTGTTCAAATACTTTTTGTAGGCTCATGAAATTGTAATTTTGAGCTTAGAAATAAATTCTTTATTGATGTGTTTTATTTATTGCTTTAAATGTCAAGTGGAATTGCAACTATTGAATACTACCCTCTGAATACTATTTTTGCCGGTACAGATATAATTTTCTAAGACATCAAAATATGAAAGTAAAGTACAAAAAGTAAACTGAAAAGCAATTCAAGACATAAAACTTCTTGCTTCATTTAATATTAATCACAAAATCTAGGTAGTACCGGTAGCGAAATTTCTAGAACATTTTAGAAAAAAAGAAGCAATCAGATACCTTTCCTTAAATATTTAATCCGAAAATCTGCGAAACAGAAAAAAAGAATGTTTCACTTCACGTAGACAAAAGGAACGCCACTGAAATAATAAATTACTTCGTCTTGTTAAACCACCTCAACATTTTATAAGTAACTTCTGAGAAAATTATAATTTTACAAGAAAATTAAATTACGCACATCCCAGTGAAAAATACACATACAGGTTCCTCCGCTTATTTGTCTTTGTGGGATAAAGAAACAAAATACGGATTTACCAAAATGACTGCGACATATCCATAAAACGTGAAGATAATCGCCCTGTATGTAATAAAAGTACTTCAACGAAAAACCTACCTTAGGCAAAAGAAATAAAGTTCACTTTCCTTTGTAGTAAACGAAGAAGGTTTAGTTACGTAGGTACCTATATCTGTCCTTTCTCATACGTTTGTGGTGGTTGGTCGAGAAATATTAATATTTTTACTTGTCTCCGGTATATTTCTTTGGCGTACGTTACAAAGTAGTCTAGTTTCCAGTTCGGGACGTAAGGACTGGCCTCTGGGATGCACTTGCAGGCAGAATTTATGAATTTAAGAGTACATGTTTATGGACTTGAGTGGGAGATATTTTTGTGACAATAAATTGGAGAGGTTTTCTTAGTCGGGTCGCTCTGTAAATAGAAGTAGTGGTTTGTAGTCTGATTGGT
Organism: Helicoverpa assulta; assembly: GCA_963856015.1. Lineage (NCBI taxonomy): Eukaryota > Metazoa > Arthropoda > Insecta > Lepidoptera > Noctuidae > Helicoverpa > Helicoverpa assulta. The sequence continues at coordinate 2,642,364 of CAWLCW010000026.1, forward strand.
AGACGGTCTTTTGTTTTATGTTGTTCTAGAACTTTCTACAAACCTATTAATTGTTTTCTACATTACACCTACCTCTATATCAAGTAATGAATCGTGAACCAAGTCATTTTGACTAATTCAGTACCAATAATACTATCAACCAAATCAGAAGTACCTACATACTATAAAGTACCTAGATTTTTATTTACTTAATTTATTTCTCATAGTCGCAATTCGGAGAAAGTTTCAAAAGTAGTAAAATTATCTATACATACAATTTACCTACTTTTCAAAATAGCCTCTAAAATCTATAAAAAACTGAACACACATATAAGACTTTAACCTGTTGTTCCCTTTCACAGTAACCTTAAAAACATTATCAAAAGTTAAGGTTAAGTTCCTACTACAGTAACATAATAATACGTCGCTACTAAGGAGTTCTGAGAGAATTCAAACTTTGTGTATAGGAAAGTTTACAGCAAGACTTCATGTGCGAAGTTTTATAGCAAGTTGTCTTATTAATATCTTTTAAAGAAACAGATGCATGTGTTTCAGTTTTGATGTCGTTGGAGTTATAGAATTCCGTATCTTCATGGAAGTGGAATAACTACAACACAGGAAGTGTGTTAGCCGAAAAACGTCCACTGCTGGACAAAGGCCACTCCCAAAGTTCACCAGTTTATACTGAAATACTTACTTTGACTTTTTTACTTATGTTAATTTAGTCTTACTCATTACTTATTTTTGATTGATTTGCGCAGACGAGATGTTCTTAAAAAAACTGGGCACTAAATATAATGTTAAATGACTACTGGTCATATACATAATATTTTTTCTAAACATAGGTAATTAGTGGGCCATTTGATTGAAATATTGTAAGTTTACACTTTAAGATTGCAACCTTACATACCAGTATGACCTAAAAGACCATTGTTTAGAAACATAATGTCCACTTAATCCCCAAGACCTTAAACCCCCTACAAAATTACAATGGATCATAACATCATAACCTCGATAACGCAAGATTACCCATAACACCATATCTTAGATCCAATACCCACCTTTATCGAACTTAGAATAATAAGAACATACAGCCCCATAAACTTATATGGCACGTTATCTCGGCAAGGCAATTTGCACCTTATGACCTTTATCATAAGGTTGTGATCTGATATTTATGGGTGATATATGAGGAAAATTAGGTGAGAATATGTTAAATTTTATCAAGTTTGCGTGGCAATCTGATTGAAGATATATACTTTGTGTGTTATTAGGAAAGTTGTGGACTTTGTACTAAAGTTTTTGTTGAAAATATCATTAAGAAAAAGATACAAATCTACAAAATAATACAAGCCCTTCCTAAAATATCTTATTGACGAAATAAAAACATTTTGTTAGTGACATACAAGCTGTTGATTTTCATCCGTGCCATATTCAAAGACGTAATTATGCTAATGATTCTCGACCCAAATCAACAAAAAAATTGGCACGTAATTTTTTTTTTCGGAATTCCCTCAATGTCATCTAGCCGTATTTATATTCAACTTGGCGCGTGTGTTACTGGCCTTAAAACCGTGCTGCGCCCTCACACAAACGCAAACACCAAGCATACGCAACGGTCATCCATAAATTTCATTCATAAAATTGGATTACTTCTGAAATACTACGACATTACAATGACAAAAAAAGCAGCGCATATTAGCTATTTCCCGTCTACTGTAATTCCAATCGATTATTTACGTATTTTGTATCCTCCTCCTGAAATATGGCACAAATGCAAATCAACACCTTGTATTTTCTCGCACTTAGTAGAAACAGTCATAGGTTATTGTTTCTATACCATCCGTACTACGACGATACCTGCACAAGGAATAAAGCAGTTGAATATTATGAATATGGAAAGTAATGGTGAAACAACCCCATGCCATTTGCCGTTACTATAATACCTTATATCCAAAGTACGCTATAGATTATAGATGATACCCATCAAAATAGATCTACCTTATCTCGTACCCACTGCTACTTTTCAGACGTTTTTAAAAAAATGCCTTCTCTGATTAAAAATCAAGGAGATTTATTGGTATTAAAAAACTTGATGTCTTTGCTGATAGTGGATTCCACTTTAACAATAAAATATTATGCAGACATTTTAACATTCAAGAGTAATTACAAATAAAAAATATACCTACTTCTCCGAAGACAGTACGCAGCTGAACGAAATGTCACAAAGTTCAGGCAGAACCATAAATTCTATCATATAAATATAAAACAGACGCATCGTACGCGTATGTAAAGCAATTTGCTAAAATTAACAATAAAACGTTACATTCGCAAATTGTTGGTTTGACTCTTACATCGGGTTAAAGTTCATATTTTCTGTTGATATTATTTTGTATGTATTTTTAAATGAAGTTTTTATCTTATGCTTCATCTACATACCTATTTCACTAGGTATCTGATTAGATCGTCCTAGCTTACCTTTAGTTAACTTGTCTAGGTATTATTATATTCAAATGTTACTTATCTTGAAGTCTTACTTACAGCCAGTTTCTTCATCAAAAGTAAAAGCCAAAGTAATGTCATAAAGTAAAAGTAACGGTCAAATACGTTTTTTCAAGGCTTAAGTAACAGCAAAACTAATAGATAAAACGAATTTGACCGTTACCTACTTTTACTTTATGACATTACTTTGGCTTTTACTTTTGATGAAGAAACTGGCTGTTAGAGTGTTTCTGTTGTGCGCGATTTCTGTAAGAGTCAAAGGGAACGGAATTTTTTTCGAACTAGTATATTAAAAATTTTGTGACGTTTGTGAAAAAAAAAACTGAATTCCTTATTTTTTTAGTGAGTTGTTAAAATTATAAAATGAGTTCCTTTCAAAACATACAAACTATTCATGATGTATTTCGGTGTTTCCTTATAACGCAATTTAATGTGCCTGCACTGAAAAGCCAGACAGACTATAATATCTAATTCAGAATCCTGAAATCACCTAAAGCATTGACATTCAAAATAACGTGCGGTAAACCTAAATAACCGCTCGACGTATCCTTGCATCGGCGCCAAATAGTGAACATCGTAACAGTGTCATTCACACAAATCTGGAATAACATTGACTTGGCAGAGTCCGGCTATTACCCTGCACTACGTTACAATGTTTGGTCGTATTATTTTAAATTGGAGTGCCTGCTTTGTTAGATCATTAATTATTGTCATTTGGATATTATGTTGATTTCGTTTGTGGACGTTTAGATCATGCAATGCACCATACATTTTCTCACATTTCCTTTTCACTCCGCGTAGCCAGTAAAATTAGTCTGCCATTAGTTTGGCTCGAATATTAATTGGACTAGTATAATGGTGATGCGCACATTGCGCACGTTACTAGACTTAGGTATCGCCAACGATAAATGGCTAGGTTAACTATAGGCTGATAGTTTCTAAATCTATTTTTTATTATATTTGTTTTTTTTTGTATCCATAAAAATATAAGGACAATTCCAAAAGAAAGGTTGTTAACTCAATGCAATTAAAATAAATGTACGCTGTCAGCCACAGATCGACGCGTTTATTTTTGTAATCAACTTGAACGAGTAAATAACGAAGCTTTAAATATTTATTTTGGGTGGTTTTGACCATTCAAACATATGTGTTACATCAAAATATTATTATTTAGTTATAACAAGAGAATTTTAGTTAACCAGCAACATAGTAAGTGGGTATTTAAAAACAGCATTATAACCGTAATTTCCCAAAAAACAATTTCAAATAACAGTTAACCAAAAACAAACAATATGAAAAAGTAATCCCGCCAAAATTGTAAATATCCTACACAATTAAAAGGGTTGAAAAGGTTGAAAATGAAGTCCAAATTACCACACCCCTTAACTTTGTAACGGGCTAGGAAATTGTGCTTATTATTGTTTTTCACATGGAACTTTCTAGACAAAAACAAGGATTTTCGCTTAAAAGAACAATCCGTACTAATATTTTAAAGAACAAACATCTTATTGTTTGTTCTATAAAGGCTCCGCAACTAGAGGACCGATTTGAAAAATTATGTTGGGAAGCTATACAAGCTGTTGATTTGCATCCGTGCCATATTCAAGGACGTAATTATGCTAATGATTCTCGACCCAAATCAACAAAAAAATTGGTACGTAATTTTTTTTTCGGAATTCCGTCAATGTCATCTAGCCGTATTTAAACTTGGCGCGTGTGTTACTGGCCTTAAAACCGTGCTGCGCCCTCACACAAACGCAAAAACAAAGCATACGCAACGATCATTCATAATTTTAATTCATAAAATTGGATTACTTCTGAAATACTACGACATTACAATGACAAAAAAACCAGTGCATATTAGCTATTTCCCGTCTACTGTAATTCCAATCGATTATTTACGTATTTTATGTCCTCCTACTGAAATATGGCACAAATGCAAATCAACACCTTGTATTATTCCTTCGTAACATAGGCCATATTTTCCGGGCATAGGCAACTGTAGTTCACATGGAACGCGAGTGAATCAAAACAGAAAAAAATCTATAAAACGAAAGCATACAAAAATAGTCATTTCACAGGTAAATATACCGATTGTAAAACATCTACTCTCATAGAAATTTAATAAATAATAATAAATAAATAAATAATGTCGGGACACCTTTTCACACACGGTCGGTTAGCCCCATGGTAAGTTATTAATTAACTTGTGTTATGGGTGCTAACACAACTGATAAACTACATATAGCTACATATATACATATTTATAAATACATATTGTAACACCCAGACCACGGCCAACAAGCATGCTCATCACACAAATGTCGACCGAACCGAAAATCGAACCCGGGACCTCAGGTCCGGCAGTCCGGCATGGTGACCATTGCACCATCGAGGTCGTCAAATTAACAAATCAAATTCTATCAGAACGAAGGTAGGTACCTACCTTTCTCCTTTCGTTCGTTTGCTTTCATTTCCAATCCTATTAGCAGATCGTTTTCAAAGGCTAAGCTTTAAAATACCTACAAGAAATATAATTATTATTTATTGTTCGTATTGTATCGTTGGAAATTATCTTGTCGTCTTAACGGTTGTCGGCAATTTATTGTGGCTGGCATCCATTTTGAATGCTAATGTAAAATATTGCTTATGGAGCACGGCGATAATAGTTCTGGTAGCAACCTTGTAAATGTGCGGTGGTTGTCGATTTTAGAGGATTCAGTTGTGTTATATATATATCAAATAAATTATTTATTTATATACATTGTCACATTGATATATTTCTAAAAAGAGATCGATTTTAAAAAGACGTAATGATTCAAGTTTGTATAGTATTTTCATCAATCTAATACGGCGTCGTAAGTTGTTTATTGGAGCTTCGATCAAGAAGCAAAAATATAAATAAATACAAGGCAAAAAGACTTAACTTTTTTTAGAACTGAAAACTGAACTACTACAACGGGTCTCTCTAAATCGCTCAACCCAACGCCAAGTTTATGTTTTAAAACTTTCTGAATTGATTTCAGATTTCTTCAAAACTTTAAATAGATTTTCGATAAATATTGATTTCTATTTCCTTATTTTTCATTGAAGTTCTATAAAATCCCACGTTTTAACTACTACATAAAATAAAAGCATTTAATACTAAGAGATTCTTATCGTTCTAAGAAATCCAATATTCATTTTATACTAATTAGAGTATTAAGTCTTTGAAGGTTCTCGTTACGGTAAGGTTTGGTTCAACGTAAATCCTTTGTATAATAAGTGCTCAAAAGTTTACTCAGAGACGTAGTACGCCTACGTTGCACATTATACAAGTAATTACGTACAAATTAATGTATGTATAGCATATGTAATATTCTTTCGCCTAGCTTTTTCTCCGCCATCGGGTGCAGGAGCCGTAAAAGCGTTATTAATTCAATTAATTGCTTTGTGACAGGGTATGGTGCTAAACGACGCTTACAGTTTCTTTTCTTGGTTTACGATGGTGGTACTTCTGATTGAAGAATATTAGGTATAGGCTTAAAGAATTGCGGCCGAAATGTTGGCTTGTAAAAAACAGCCTTAGCTGTACTAGGCAGAATAGGATACACTCAGTGGTTAAGGGAACTGTTAAGCTCTCAAAATCTTGGTTCAATGGAATCATACAATCAAGATCACCAACCAACAGAATGTCCAAATAGGTATAAGGTAACCTAACAGTGGGAATTAAATGGGTTGACGATGACAATCACAAAAGACACCCACCCACCCACAGAAGTTTAAAGTTGCATCTCTGCCAATCTCTTCGGGGAATATGTATAGACTTTATATTATATATTGTTTATAATTCCACATATATTCGAAGCCTCTAACTTTGGAAATGCCGTACCGTCTTCATAATCCGTCGGTTGATTATATCCCAGGCATTATTACGTGAAATCCTCTGTTTGATGTACATATATCAAGGTTCTTAACCGTTCTATATTTGGCATAAAGGATCCTATATCTACGAAGCAAATTAAATATGTGTTTGGAGCATGTATTAAATTACTAATTAACATTTCGTAGTATCTTTTTGGGAGACGAAATTATATCCCAGCTTTTATATATTCGATACCTTTTAAGAGGAGTTACTTTTAAAACTGTTTTGTAATTATGTTCTTAGTACTGCAAAATACATTGGAGCTTTGTGATTTAAATAGGTCTGTATTCAGAGAGTTGCTTTCACAAAGACCTCTAAAACAGTAACAACACCTGTTTTATCAGTAATTAAAATAGTCGAAAGGCCGGATTTCCCTTTCGAAATATACAATAACAGTGTAAATATTATCTTTGATGACATTAAAGATCAACTTGCGTAAGGAAGGACCATTGTGCCAAAAGATAAGTAAATACAGCTTGATCTCAATGGTACTAAGAATATCTGAATAGGGTCTTTGTGACCTCTGCTTTGATAGAGGTCTGGAGTAGTAAAATTTGACGCTATGCTTTTGATGATTCACATCGTAAAAGCTGAGGATTTGAAGAATTTCTGCTTTTGAAATTAGTGTTTGAATTTAGAGAGGCTTTGAATTATATGTCCTTGTTTGTGTTTCTTGGGAAGATATTGTGACTTCTTATTTATGTTTTACATTAGTGAAACTTGGTGTTTTTTTTTCACTATTCCAAACTCCAATGGGGGCAAATTGCATGTATATCAGAAGAGCTAACTTGAAATGTTGGGATGATGATGATAACAAAAGTAAGTCAGGCAGACTATTTTGTTAGTTTATTGATCTACTAGCTTCTGCCCGCGGTTTCACCCGCGTCCCGGATGGTGACAAAACCTATGTCCTTCTCCTGGCTCTAAACTACCTCCCTGCCAATTTTCAGCTAAATCGGTTCAGCCGTTCTTGAGTTATAAGTGGAGTAACTAACACGACTTTCTTTTATATATATGTATAATAGATATATAGATACTAATATTATAAAGAGGAATTGTTTGGTTGTAATGGATAAACTCAAAAACTACTGGACCGATTTTAAAAATTCTTTCACCCTTAGAAAGCTATATTATCTGCGAGTAACATAAGCTATATTTTATCCCGGTGCGGGCAGTAGCTCCCACGGGACGCGGGTGTTTCACGGGAAAATGGCTAGTTTCTAAATAAAATGGGTATTTTGATAATTCAAAATCTGAACATTATTTTTTTTTTATATTGAAAATTTCAATTTTACAGGGCTTGTCTGGCTGTAAATATTCTAAAAATCCTACCGTTCGACCGATTCGGAGAAGATCGTTAGTGGTAGAGGTACAATATTTTTTTACATGGAAAAAGCTTTCTGGCAATGAATTTCAGACTTTCATATGTTTCATCTTTTATGTTTACCTATCTGGTGTGGTATATTACATAGTTCCCGGAAAATACACTAAAGATATTTTCTACAATTTTTAAGGTGTAATGATTTCTTTATCAAAAGCCTATGTTGCGGAAGGATTGAATAAGGGAATCATTCTAAATAGTGTTCATATTTATTTCTATTCCTCCTAAAAAGTGCGAAGCTGAATGTGACCCGATTTTGCAATAATATAGTTTTTATATAGGCGATTAACGCTGTGCGTTTCTCACCGTACGTCCTTTGCTGATTGACAGGTGATAGTGATATTTGAATCAAACTAGATTTGGAGTTTTAACTAATAACGTGTATTGAGTCCACTTCACTTAGGATTAATGATTTGATAGACTAATGAGTTATGATATAACGCGTGTACCGATACCGAGGTGAGCGTGAACTGAACTTATGAACAATTATGTGTGAACATTAATACAATTCAATATTGCTGATAGTGCGAAAATGGCAATGTGCGGTTGCACCGTACATACTCCCGGGCGCGAGATGACTGAGATGAATGGACGTATTACAGGTGATAGACTTGTTAGTTAGTATGATATAAGGTGATTGAACAATATAGGCTTAAGATGCTAAGTTGTAAGATGATGTTTTAAAACTAAATTTTTTGACAATAGGTGAAGTTGCCCTATCAGTCGTAGACGCATTTAAATTGTTCGATACACTCGCGCACTGATTTACTTCACGTACACACTGATCACTATGCCCTTGATTTAGTAAATCGGTTGCACTTAGTTCCTCTTGGTTAGTTGATCGAGACGTACCTGAGAATCCTGGTTGTACTTGCTTCTCTTCATCTTCGGTAACCGATTGCTCTGTTGATCCCACTCCTTGTTGTTGAGTGATGAATGCTCGGATGGACCTATACAACTCTGCTGCCTTTCCGTATTCGTTTTTGATAAAATATTGATGAGACCTGCTTTCCTCAGTGCCGAGTCGTTCATGATTGAACTGGAACTCCGACCAATAACCTTCTAATATATCTAAACGACGTTTAAAATAATCGCCGACCTTCCGACTTGGGCTGTCCTTTTTTATATTGGTGATGAGCTGTGTCATCGCCGCATAGATTTCATTTTGATTCGCATGAATTGCTTCCATGATGAATTCAAGTGTAAGCAATAAATTGAAACGATCTTACTTGTATATGATGCTATACTCTGGACTTGTGGGTGATACTCCTTCCCTGTTGGTAGTACGACCTCCGCAAGTCACGTACACTCGTTGATAAACACTGATTGATAGACACTCACAGTTTCTATTGATAGATTGATATAATGTTTTCACACGACCGATAATTTTTGATAGAACTGATAGTTTGATAGTCTTTGATAGCACTGATAATTTAATAGCACTGATAGTTTGATAGCACTGATAGTTTGATAGAAATTGATATAGGTTTTGATAGTAATTGATAGAGGTTTTGATAGAAATTGATAAGTTTTTGATAGAATGTTTTGTGCACTATATTACCACTTTTGAAGTCACTGGTTTATTAATCGAAGGACCAAAAAGATGTGCGTTTCTCACCGTACGTCCTTTGCTGATTGACAGGTGATAGTGATATTTGAATCAAACTAGATTTGGAGTTTTAACTAATAACGTGTATTGAGTCCACTTCACTTAGGATTAATGATTTGATAGACTAATGAGTTATGATATGACGCGTGTACCGATACCGAGGTGAGCGTAAACTGAACTTATGAACAATTATGTGTGAACATTAATACAATTCAATATTGCTGATAGTGCGAAAATGGCAATGCGCGGTTGCACCGTACAAACGCTTAATCCTTCTCAGTATGAGAGGAGGCCTGTGCCCAGCAGTGGGATAGTAAAAAATCTGTAACTATTATAGTTTATTAGGCAATATTTTAAGCCACTTTAAAAGTCGTGGTGGGGTAAAGAACCTACCTCTCAAGTATGAGGGCGCGAGTTCGATTCCAGGTCAGGCAAGTACCAATGCAGCTTTTCTAAGTTTGTATGTAATTTCTAAGTATATCTTAGACACCAATGACTGTGTTTCGGATGGCACGTTAAACTGTAGGTCCCGGCTGTCATTAAACATCCTTGACAGTCATTACGGGTAGTCAGAAGCCAGTAAGTCTGACACCAGTCTAACCAAGGGGTATTGGGTTGCCCGGGTAACTGGGTTGAGGAGGTCAGATAGGCAGTCGCTTCTTGTAAAGCACTGGTACTCAGCTAAATCCGGTTAGACTGGAAGCCGACCCCAATATAGTTGGGAAAAGGCTCGGAGGATGATGATGATGAAGATTTTAAGCCACTTTGTGCTGTGGAACGTGGAGGGAAACTTCGTATTTTTGTGGAAGTTCACTTTTCTTATAAGCTTACAGATTATTCCCTACATTATTTATGAATAAACTTTTATTTCATGTTTGCCAGCAAAACATAATTAACCTTCTTTCTATCACCATTTTATTTACAACTTGTTTTAAAAAACACTTACAAAACTGCACCGGATTAATTTCTCCCTAGATAGACAGCTGCATTACACTGCCTTGCAAAAGAAATTACCCACCGTGGCTCTATTTACAGTTCCAGCAAAAAAAAGGAACTAGAATTCTGTTGTTCTTTCATTCTAGATAAGAATGAGGAGAAAAGAGGGAGCGAAAATAAAAACAGTTCTTTAAACTTTTCTCTGGAAGGTGTTTTTTTTTCGCGATTGTACTAAACTGAGTAGGAAATGGGTGTCTAGAATTACTCGTGTATTATGAGAACCTTTTAAAGGGCTGTTAGTAAACACGGTTAGTTATTACAAAAAAGTTAATTAAAAGATTGATATGTGTTTGATAAAATATTGTGTTCTATTTTTTATGCTTAAGGATGCAGATTAAGAGTAATTTATGTAAAAAACGATTAGGTACTGTAGGACTGGGAGACTACTCGCTTGCTCAAATGAAAAAGTTATTAAATATCGACGGGTAAAAGGCAAAAGGGGTCAAGCACCACAGATCAAATTGTTCAGGAGAGTAAAAAGAAAGTTTAAAAAAATAATATCTCTTTATTGCTTTATTGAATCACATTACAATCTTCAGAAAAGTTTACTTAAATACAATGTTCTTTAATAATTTTACATCAAAATAAGCCTGAGATCAATAGTTTCAAAGATAGATGTCGCTTGACCCTAGGTTTTTACCAGGTTTATCGCATTTGCGAGGGGGTCAAACACCAATATTGAATGTTGGAATATTTAGATTTTGGCCTAAGCTCCATGTATATAAAGTAGTAAAGTATTTTATTTTATTTGGCACAACAGATCATAGAACTAAGTCAGATTTTGGCTTAAGTTAAAATATCTTAATTAACAGTATTATTTTATATTTGGCACAGCAGGTAGGTAATAGAACTATGGATTATGTATTAAACTAAAACAATACAAGGAACAAAACTGAGATCCAAAAAACAGCAGTTACCTAACTGATAGTACATACAACAGCATGTTATCACATTATTTGAGTAAATAAACCACAATAACTTGGTAAAAATTATGATTTTTTACATTTTTAATGATTTCCTAAACGCGTGAACCGATTTACATGATTCAAAAACGGATAAAATGGTTATACAAAAATTAATAATACCAATAATTACACCAATATCGTTAAGATATCTCAATAAACACATTTTCAAGTTGCTCTCGTAATAAAATTATCCAACATGTACCTATGAAACGCGTACCTACTACCTATTACCAGTTCTTAAAAAAATAACGTTTTTTGTATGGGAGCCCCCCAAAATATTTATTTGATTCTAGTTTTCAGTATTTGTTGTTATAGCGGCAACAGAAATACACCATCTGTGAAAATTTCAACTCTCTAACTATCACGGCTCATGAGATACAGCCTGATGACAGACGGACGGACGGACGGACAGAGGAGCAAAAACATTAGGGTCCCGTTTTACCCTTTGGATACGGAACCCTAAAAACTATCCTAAGAAACGTTAAATTTATTTTTATAAAATAAATAAAATGAGGTTGAATTTACCGATGATAGTAGGGGAATCACGGCATCTTAAATTTCTTCGACCCCTCTATTGCTATCATTATAATCAAATACCTAACCTTCTTGGTACTAGCAAGTCTTTTTCGGCCTAAAACACTTCGCAATTTCACGTTTTCGGGAGTTGCAGACATGTTTTATATAAAATTTTAATCTGTGTTAACAACTGCGATCGCGTTTCAAACACGCGTGAACTTGCTTTCACGTACCTACACGAGACATACACCCATTTGCAAGGGCGCTGTCGCGCGTGCGGAGTGGATCAAATGCAACGTAATGAAAATAAAATTATTTAAGAAAGGGGCCAAGCGCCAATTTATGTTTCGTTGACAATTTTTACTATTGGTGTAAGCGACGTTATAGTTATTAAACAAATAAAAGAAAAATGGATATAAACGACATATTTACTTCTAATATTGTTTTTAAAATTATGCCAAATGACAAGGCGATACAAAAACGTAAAGTTGGTGTCGCTTGAGCACTTTTGGTAAGTATCGATTTGGCACTTCAGTACAAATAATTCTTTGGTGCAAGCGACTTTTTTTCATGCTAGGAAAACGATACTACGACCATTCGAAAGAGAAAAAATAGTGGAGTTGGGGTCAATAAAAAAGTTAAAATCGCAAAATGTGGCGCTTGACCCCTTTTGCCTTTTTACCGTCGATATCACGACGTTTACTGTACGGGCTCGGGAGGTGAAGTGACATACTTCAGTATAAAAATCCTAATCTATTCTTTTTCATAGAACGAATTTAAAATGATTATCCGGGCAGTACTAAATAATAAATAAAACCTTACAATGAAAAAGTTTCTAACTAAATACATTACAGTACCTACCACTTTCTATGTGTTTTTGGCAAGAAGAAGTTATTAAACAAACTCCCCAGCAACACAATTTGGGCTTTACGGTTTGAAAAACCGGTTCTATACAAAATATTAAAAACATTTTTATATAAGTAAAATGATATACCAAAAACTTGTGTCAATGGTCTGTTTCAACTTTGTTTTAATAACATTGTCTTGCTTTTTTAAACAGAACTTCAATATGAGTTAAACGGTAGATATTGAAAAGGTATACGCTAGAAAATTACAGCATTTAACTTACGTTTATAATTAATAACCGATGCCATGTATACTCTATCGATTCCAAGAAATGTAACAATTTCTTGGTAAGTGCATTAAAAGCTATTTTCAAGCAACTTAACAATATAAATGGTGTATATATGAAAAGGTAAATTAAATTTAACTAAAAAAACTTTATTCCTCAATCCAAAGTAATACAAAGATTTGTCTTTCACTATTTTACTTTCCTTTGTCTGTCTGTCTGATCTGTTTTTGCTCGCTAAGATATGCGCCCGCAATCATGAACCTATCGTCTATTCAACATAAAATTTCACATACACAAAATTCCCAAACCAACTTAAATATATAACCACAAAAACCAACTTAAATATATAACACAAAAAAGCTCACCTGATAATGTGTTTGCACGACCACCGCCCTAAAAACGATAGTCGCATCTTGAACTCTAGTCTCGAGTGGCTTTTCCGCAAACTTTGGACACTGGCTGTCACAAACTATTGTCCTGCACAAGAACAAAACAACCACCAGCAAATCTCTGTTCGTAAATCTACCCATTATTGGCCAAAAACCCATTTTGAACTGTATTTTCTTTACTATAAGTTACATTTTTCTATGGCACGTCCATCTCACGACACTAATCCTCTTCACTCGCCTTTTCCTCTGACGTTTCCTGGCTTGCATTTTTTATCTGGAACAAGGAAATGTTTTGGAATTTCAGCTTTCGTGTTTCATTTGTTTAATGAGAATATTCATAATTTATTGAGGGTTAGAGTGGTCCCAAATTGCGTCTGGTAGCTTGTTAATTGCGTATAATGTATTCATTATTATTTAATTGAACTAAACTGCCTTTTCTTTAATTAAGCATAATTTTCGTTCTAATTCAACAAAAAAATAATAAAGGTAAATTGAAAAGACCTTGAAATAAATTCCGAAACTCATACCTTCAGACTTTTAATTCCATACTTTAAAGTTTAAACGATGTAAAACAATAACAACAAAAATGTTAATTACACTAAACTTCAACAAAAACGGTGCTACGTTTCAAGTAATTATGTAGCCATAAAACTTAAATCCAAATCCTATAATTATGTTTCACGAAGACGGCTATTCAAAGTTTATTTTAATTTCGTGTTCGCTCCAACTTCCCTATTAATGCTTAATAATTAACTTTCTATTAGAAGTCACCCCTTAATTAAGAATACTTGATGAAATTTTGATTGGCTATGATAACAATGGCGCTTTCCGTGCTTTATTAATATAAAGACTTTCAAGGTCATAGGGTTAATAATCAGATATGAATTAAACGGTATAAATAAAATACAAAATACTGGGTAACTATATAATTATCATACAGTATTCATAAACTAGCATTAAGTGATCCCGTGGATTTGGGCTCGGTTTTCAGTCGACCTTGATACCTAACATCTATACTTCTATACTAATATTATAAAGCTAAAGAGTTTGTTTGTTTGTTTGTTTGATTGTTTGTTTGTTTGTTTGAACGCGCTAATCTCAGGAACTACTGGTCCGATTTGAAAAATTCTTTCAGTGTTAGATAGCCCATTTATCGAGGAAGGCTATAGGCTACTTTTTATCCGGGTCCGTGCCGAGGTTCCCACGAGATGCGGGTGAAACCGCTGGCAGAAGCTAGTATTTGGATATAACAATAAAAAATTTCGTTCACTTGTTTTTATTTGGAAACTATGTATTTTGTACTTCGAAAGAGATTACGGTCCGAACGTTTATAATCTCCTTTGTCGGAATAAAGATTTTTACCTTTCCATTATGTTTTGTAACTTGATTCAGCATTATTTGTGCAGCAGATACCAGTAAAGCCAGTCTTTCGGATTATTATTTTTAAAATGCGTGGCCGAACAAACGACCCTTTGCCATAATGTTTTTCAACATATTAATTATTCAGATAATATTTTCTGTTTCATTTGCTAGAAGTTCAAATTAGTTATTCAATCGATATCTATTTGTACTTTTGTCTTATTGCGTTTAATTTATAAGGTTGAATTCATGAATGTCAAAATACAGAGGCATTCGTCATGACATAGATGGTAAATAGTCAACCATCAACGAATCGACCGCGTCATGTGTTACTTAACCTTATAATCAATCGACCCGTCCTGTTGTTACTTTGTCGCAAGTTCCTCATCTATTTATTTGACCTCAATACTAACAATTCTAATACAAGGTCAAAATTAGAATTCAACATACCCTCCTACACACAATTACAAGTTTGTTCTTGTATCGAAACAAAAGGGGTTACAAAAAAGATGGCCGCTGTTCCTAACCACGGAGAAGAAAAATAGCGGAGATGCCACAAGGAAGGTAGGTCAAGCAACGTATGGTAGGCGTGATCAATTACTAGATCTACAGAGACGTTCGGGTTACTTGTCAAATCAAAACCAATCTGTCAAAGATTGGTCTTGATTGATTGATGCTTTCATTTTGAAAATAATGAGTGGTTTCCATAGAATGTGTGTAGGGGCGGAGCTAGAGTAATGTTCCTCGTCCCCCGAACACCCGCATTTTGGCGCGTTACTTTCGTAGGAGGTTTTTGCTTTATGATATCTCCGCTAGTCATTTCTCCATGTTCCTAACACTTTCCTGTCAAACTTGAATAGGGTGTTAATTATATTTCTGTGTTACAGTTTATAATTACAATGTAATTATTAAACGGTTTAATTGAAAGAGGTCAGAGCTTGCTTGAAGGTTTTTCAGTTCATTATTTTGTGTTTCTGTTTATGAGCAAAAAGTGAAGAGTGTAGTTTTTTGCTAAGTATCTACTTTTCAGATAATATTACAATTACAATTTACTAGAGTAATATATTATGTATGTGTAGTTTACATACATAAACATAACACTGCCCAATGGTTTCGTACACACGTACAAATAAACATTAAAACTACATTACAATCTCATCAATAGGCACAAATCCAGATACCAACAGTAATTGTCATCGAAAATCCTTATTCCACATTACAGCAACCTGGAAATGAGATTCAACATTCTATTCTCATAATTACACACACTGAACTCACACATACAAACTGATAATTGAAACCCTTTGAATAGTAACAGTTCAACACGAAATCGATGTAACTACAGAAACTAACATCCAAAATACATGTTCCTATTTACAATCTAAGTCCCAACAACTAAATTTGTTGACAAAGATATTAGAGCCGATCATTAAATAGCAGGAACTTGATCTGCGAAGGAGGTTATAATCCTTCAAACACGGCCTACTAAAGCCGTACCTACGCGTTTGTACGTGGAGTCAGTTTCGCGTACAAACACGTGCAATAATATGTATTCACTTAGTAAAATTTATTAGCAATTTCTTCGTGAAATGTTGGTTTATGCTTTGAGAGAGACTTTTTTTGTAATATTGTGGCTTCCACAATTAAAGAGGAGAAAATCGCTATTTATTTTTACTATGTGTTTACATTATTATTGCGCGTGACTGTACACAGGAACAATAACACAGTACATATAAAGTACTAGCTTCTGCCAGCGGTTTCACCCGCATCCCGTGGGAACTACTTCCCGTACCGGGATAAAAAGTAGCCTATAGCCTTCCTCAATAAATGGGCTATCTAACACTGAAAGAAATTTTCAAATCGGACCAGTAGTTCCTGAGAGTAGCGCGTTCAAACAAACAAACAAACAAACAAACGAACAAACAAAAAAACTCTTCAGCTTTATAATATTAGTATAGATTTGAACATGCGTGCCGTCTCCCGACGCGACGTATTCAACACTAGAATCTGCCGGCGATTTCACCCGTGTCCTGCTAGAACTATTCTATGCACCCAGACAAAAAATAGCTTATATCCTTCCTCAATAAATGGTCTATCTAACACTGAAAGAATTTTTCAAATTAGACCATTATTTCCTAAGATTAGCGTATTAAAACAGACTCTTTAGCTTTATAATACAAATATAGATGTATCTACTTAGGCCTAGTCTGTAGGAAGCTTTAAGAGGTCCGTATCCTGTTATGCGAGCCCTTAATCTTCGAGGATACTCATATTCGGGTATTATTAACGAAAGCTCACAGCTGTGCTAATATACATACTTGAGGTTTTGTGTTACAAGATACCGAGGATCTATGTCAAGTAGGCTTGATATGGCTAATGTGTTTAAACAAGGTTTTTTATGATAATACCCTAATTTTACTAAGTATGATACTGTTGTTCTTTTGAAAAGGAAACGTTGTGAATTCTGTTCTAAGAAGAATTATGTTATTAACTTTTTGAAAACTATCTGTTTACTCGTGGTTTCGCTCGCATCCCTGGGAAACAAGTTCCCGTAATCTTTGCCATTGTAATAATGTCAAAATCGAATAGAAATTGAATCGCAATATGATCGCAATAGCAGTTTTAACCATATCGGGCAGTCTGCTACTAACATACGACCAATCGTATTCCAACGACATTCGATTGGTTTGTGATTGATCTGCTATTTTGGTGATTTTGGTCTATACGATAGTTTGCTCTACAATCATATTGCAATCGTAAATCATTTGCAGACAAAATGATTCATTATTGAATGACAGAAAAGGATAAAAACGTTTATTTCAAAGAAAAAATAGCGGAATGCCACATACGCTTCAATCGTAATTGAGTCGGGATTGGATCTCAGTCGAATGTGAATCGTATGTCGCTAAGTGAAATTAGGAGAATCGGGCCCCAGGTTAAAGCACAACCCATATTTAGTGCAGAGAGTGTAGCTTCCCGACAGTGAAATAAATATTTAAATCGGCTCAGTAGTTCCACAGACTATTCGATTCAAACAAACAAACAGTCAAATCTTTCCCATATATGAAGCAATCAATAAAATCTTCTATTCCTGTTTTATATACTTGGACAAATGACACGTGTCGATAAACGGTTTGACCTTGAACATGCCCAAGTTTCCTTGAAAAGTAACTAACAATAGGTAAGCAAGGTAATAAAGGTACCAAAAAGTTTCCTCTCTCGTCCTTAAACCCTCATAAAAACAAAGAAAAACTACCTAAAGATTGAGAAAATTGATTTCCAAGCCAGTCGTTCGACTCGTACAAAATCAAAGGATCAAAATACATGGTTCAATATATCAACATTATTACTTTAACAAAAGGTTCAAGAGCGTCATTTACCGATTCTGTTTCATTGGTCAAGGAAAATTGATTTATTGCCCGATAAGGGTGGTTTGTGGTATCTAGAAATACGGACCTTTTCAAGTGTTAGACTTCGCGCACACTGAAAACTTTTAGTCGGCCGATAGTTTGTTTATGCTTATAAATCAGTATGAAGATAACCAGTAGTACGCACATTACAAAGATCAGGTATTTAGCCGGTATCAAAACGACTGAAAACCGTCTATATGTAAAACGATTACAAAAAGCATGAACCAGTTTTACCAAGGGGTATTGGGCTTCCCGGGTAACTTGGTTGAGGAGGTCAGATCGGCTGTCGCTCTTTGTAAAACACTGGTATTCAGCTACATCAACTTAGAATGGTAGCCGACCTAAATATAGTTTGGATAAGGCTCGGAACATGATGATGAGAACGACTGAAAACTTTGATTGGAATTTTTCTGTTTTTTTTTTTTTTTGCCGTACTTTAGGCCAACTATCGGTCGACTGTTCTGTCTGCAGTGTGTGGGTACTGTAAGGGTGGTGAATGGTATTTAGAAATACGGACCTTTTCAAGAGTATGTTTAGACTTTTTCTTTTGAAGACTGGAAAGTGATAAAGTGGTGTTCAAGTGGGGTTGTTGACCGTACATTTTCGTTGGAAAGATAAGTTATGATACGACTTTTTCATTTTTATTTGGGAATTTATTTTGTATGTTTTTTTTTGTGTCTGTTGCGGACGACTATGTAGAGGAAGTGATTTTATCGGCAAATAAAATAGGACAACAAATATTTTGAATATTGGACCACAAGGTAAACTGTTTATTTTATTAAAATATACATAATATTTGTTAATATTTAAATGGTTTATACAAATTAAATATTTTTACTTTTTAATAATTTTTGAGCATAATAATTATCATGTCCTCCTGAGCAGATTTTCTCGAAAGAGTTTAGTCGCCTGCGCAGTACTTAAGTATTACAAAGTATAAGCGTTTGCGCAGATATGGTCTGGGAGCCAAGTGTAAGATGATCCATATTGGCAAACAAGAAAAATATTGATACGATCAATACTTACCTTTTTCCTCGATTTCCAACATCCGAAATAATAATCCAAAAACGGCTAAAATCGAATTACTTTTTGTTTACTTGGAATGATAACGAAACCTGATATTGCCATGCTTTCGTATCAAAATGGCGGGCAATTCTACCTATTCAACGGTGAAGCCTAAAAAATGTGAGCGAATTTCGTATAATATGTATGTTATACTATACTTACTAGAGGTTTTAGAAAGCCGTATAAAATACTAAATGTTCTATTTTCGGTGAATTGTTTGATTGATATGTTCCTAACTGGATGAAATTGTTTTTTTTTTTACTGCGGGAATGAAATGTGAAGGCTTTTTTTCTGGCTTTTGTAAATAGGGTATCGGTTTTAGGCACGTGTATAATTTATTGCAAGTCTATTGTATATATTGAATTTCCTTCATTTTTTATTTATTTTGTAAGCGATCTATCCGCTATCTATTTCGACTAAAATACTGGTCAGCAGGACACAATAATGTAATAATATCGGGTGTGTCGTGCACAATCACATTAAATGAAATGCGTTAATATACTGGTCAATATAAGTATGTCGATTAACACAAAGAAAAAAGAACAATACGTAAAAATAAAAAAAAATGATTTTTTCAAACAAAGTAAATAGAAAATAAAAATGTGCGAAAATTAGAACACCATATAAAAGGCAGTCATGACAAACAACTGAAATTCTCCTTTGAAAACTGACAGCTGTCAACCGATCAAAACATTGGATACTCCTAACTTCATCTCTGCTTTACACATGATGTTGTAAATTATAAAAACTAAAAATGACTCCTGTGGTTAAACTACTGAATGGATTAGGTTATTTTTCTTACAGTTCGCCATAGAATATCATAAAGTATATGCGATAGGATTTAATGTGATTGTGAACGACACACCCTGTATTGACATTCACAAAAATCTTTTTTTATTAATTGAGGCAAAAATGAAACAGATAAAAGTTCTGAAACACATCTGCTGCCGGTTACATTACAACTCAGCATAATTCTCAGTACATTAGGCACTTGAGTTATACCCTAACAAAGGTTCTGACAGGCATATGTGTGGAAATTATACTAACATTTTTCAATATTACGGATGTTTGCATTTATGGGGATTCATCGGTATTACTGGTAACATAAATACAAAATTTAACCACATTTGTCGAGCCATTAAATACAAGTTAGGTGACTAACCACTGCTATTAAAATTGTCGATTCAACTGGCAAATTGCTTAACATAAATTAAGCTATCTATCTGGGGTAAGCTTAATTCTAAAGCCATTCAGAATATCGCAACACAAAAAATCTCACGTTACACAAAGAAAAAAAACATTTTTAAACAACGCAAGTGTCTTAGTGTGCCACTCAAACCACACTTCGCCTTTATCCCTCGTCATCCAACTCCTGCTTAAAAAACGACGCGTCGAGTAGTACACGGAAAATTAAGCCCGCTAATTCCGAAACGCTGACTTAACGCATGTGAACACACCGTTATAAATGGAGTGATTTAGCTGGATAACAGACCTTTTCAGTGCAAATGTGAAAAGGGTTTTTGAGTTGGCAGTTCTGGCGAGCACCGCATGGTTTTTGCGCAAAAAACGATGCGAAATTAGTTCAAATTACTCAGAGAAAAGTTATTTCGTTGTGGATACGGTATTTTTGTCTTTTATCTTTCTTTTTATCTCGTGATGAGACCGATACTAATTTAACGTGGGTGGAATGTTTTATGTAAGAATCCCTGAGTCGATTGTCTATTTTTAGGTGATTAGATATTAAAGGAAACAATGGAAGGAATTATTAGTAACAGGATTTATTTCTCGGAAAGGCTCCAGGTTAAGTAATTTTGTCTTTAAAATAAACTTGAACTCTAGAATCATATTTTTCCGTGATGGAATCCAGTTAGAAGCACATGTAGGTACAGTCTCATACCCAGCGCTCGTTACAGCCTACATTATGAGCTGGCATAAAATAAATTCGCAGTATAACCCTAAAATAACCCGCAAAAATAAAAATAAAATACCCAAGTACCAGTAAAAAATACAGGCCATAAATAAACACTTTTTGGGTTAACCCCAAAATGATAGAAGAAGTCAATGCTTCATTGAAATTGAATACAAACATGACTCAAAATCTCGCATGTGGAGATACCCTTCAACCCGACGATCATGACTTGGGATTCGAAACAGGACCTCTTTGTAAAAAGAAAAAGGTTTTCGATGAGTTATGGAATAATCTATGAAGTGAGGATAGCTTCGATATTGATATAGGTTCGGATGAATAACTGAGCCTAGGATTTCTTAGACGACTTTTTGTTTCCGAACAAAAATGAAACTGAATAGATGTTGTGGCGCGCTTTTGTTGCCGCATTGAGACCTTAATATTGAAACTTCAGAATAATCTAGGTACATGAAAGGTCGTGATGGCCTAGTAACTTAATTGCGTTATTGCAAACCCTCATTAAAATCTTCTCTGCATGAGAAAAGACCTGTGCACAACAGTGGAATAATGAAAAAGCTGATGATAATAATAATGATGAAACAGCAGCGGTAAAAGCAAGTGTCTAATACGTCGGTGAGGTCGTGAGTTCTTGTCTTTATCTAGTAAAATTACAATAAGTGCCTAAAGTGTAACTAGCTCCTTTTGAAGATATTCCTAACCATGAAAGGAATATACACTCATTTTCTGCCACATATGTACAAAAAATATTTTCACACGGAACCCTGATGAAACAGTCTTTAACACAACTCATGTTACGTAGAATATGTTAATACTAGCGACAGGTGGTACCGCGTCTACCGTTCTCACAGCTACACATTCAAAATGTATATTTCAACGTGAGGCTTTTCTTAGGTTCCCTCTGTAATTAATGTTACATTTTAATGAGGTATTTACGACCGTGAGTTCATTCGTTTGAATAAAAATTAAATGCTTTGCACCGGTAAGCGCATTAGTTGCAAGTGAAAATGTTTTAAGTTTTGCAAAAGGATTTTCTCTGATTTGGACATGTAGTGAACATTTTGGAGACTGTTAGATTTTTGCATAAAGATATTTTGAAAAAGCTTGCATTAGTAAACATTATTGTCAGTTGGTATGTTTACCTTTCTGATGTGATTGAGAGGGAATAAAACAGAAATAAAACACAAAATATATAAAGCTTTCCATAGTCAAAAATACTCAAAAAATTGTGTAGAACCCCGAATTAATTTGACTAGTACTATGACAATTTTAGTTCCAAATTCCGTCTCATCTGACAATAGTCAAACAATTTTTCACTTGTCTTTCCGTGCTACGAAAGATTTTGATGCCATCAAAGCCCAATCCATTTCTAAATCAGTGTTCCACTACGCATGCGTCAAACCCTTGTTACCCTAATCAAAATCAACGCTAACAAACATTGTACCTGTACTAATTGGTGTAATCTTCACAAGTGCTCTTATCGCATTAATAGTTCCCGAGTCTACGTTTATCAGATTGTGAATAAGTGATCATCAGCCATTATAGGTCTATTAGATGGGCTGTATCTGATGCTTATAGATTAGGGCCGTTTATGGAAACTTTTGTTAGGTAATGGAGTGTAGATTTTCGAAGTTTAGAGAAAACAAAGGAGCTTTGAAGCTGTTGGTGTTCGATCGATCCTTGTTGGATCTAAACTTCTCTTAATATTAGTGCTATCTGTAATCTAAACTCTGAATCTTAGCCGATATACTAATTTAACATTCTAGTAAAAGAATTCAAGAATTACTCGAGTCATTTGAGGATATATAGTCTGTTTTTTAATCTCGTAGACTAAATTGACACTTGCAAAATGTCAAACTTCCAAATAATTTTGCTAGCTCTGTGGTGCAGTGTTGTACTTACGATACCGGTTCGTTGAATCGTAACTTTTTATCTATAATAGACGAATTTAATATTCATTCAAAGTTTTATATTTAAAATTCACGTACGTACACATGGCTGTACGACGTGCTACAAACTGCCAGGGATATCTGACCACGCGAAGCCATGCGTAATCATCAAGGATATTATAGATAAAAAGTTACGATTCAACGAACCGGTATCGTAAGTACAACACTGCACCACAGAGCTAGCAAAATTATTTGGAAGTTTGACATTTTGCAAGTGTCAATTTAGTCTACGAGATTAAAAAACAGACTTTAGAAGAAGTCACCATGGCTGGTAAGAATGTCACTTGTGAGATGGCGGCAGAAAGGAAAGGAAAGGAAGATAAGGATGATGTGTGTGCAAGACAATTGTAGATTAAAATGAGTTACCCCTTGACCCCACTAGGAACTGAAGTGGGTTTTTGTTTATAAGAGTCTGAGTCCAGTTTCTTCATTTGAAGATTTCCCCACTCAAAAAAGAAATAAAAATAATATAACAAATCGATCGATCAGCATAGTTTTAAGGCTCCGCTACGTGCCCAATCATGCATTTATAAAAACCCGACATAAAATTCTAAATCATAAAACAAACGTTTTAGTAACACGAAAACGAGTGCCGGTTTTGCATTTTATTTTCGAAAAAAATATACCTATTTTTGTATTTCCGTAACTGACATTTTTATTCATATGCACGCATGAATATTTGTGATTGCTATTACTGCGCTGAAATGTTTTAACTAAGCAATAAAACGGGAATATAAATGACGGATGTATCAAACGATGCGCTCCATACAAATTATTGCTTAAAAATGTGCAATATTATTGCTTCAGTTTATTTTACGGTAGGTATAAAATGTTTCACATATTTTTTAAATAAAATCAACATTTTAAATAATCCAAATGAATAATTGACAATATTGCAGCAGATATAAAGGAGATGGCCAAAAAAAAAACCCAGATTCGACAGAAACCTCGCATGTGTGATTGGATTCAGTATAATGTGTGGATTTAAAAAAGTATTTCATATCATCCGAAAACCACGGGGTTCTCTTTTTATAACGGTTTTTCGATCAAGAATTTATATATAATAAGTTTGGAATTTGCAAAATTTTTTTTTTTTTTCGATAGGGTATACCTCCCAGATGTTCCCATAGTCATCAGGTCAGGATCTGATGATGGAAAACCTGAGAAATTGAGGGCAACTTACGAAAGTTGTAGGCGTGCATAGGGTAAAAACTTGACACTCAGCTGTATGTCTATTAGCACTATACAAGAGTGGAGGTTTATAGTTGACTTGATGATTGAGAGCAGAGAAGATTGAGGGAACTCGATGACTGAATATGTAAACTACCTCGTGTTTGGGCTTATATTATTCGTATTGACGAGAACTTTTCACTAATGTGGATAGTGACAACTATACTGGTTACTAAAGAGCCAAAAATTATATTTCAAAAAAAAACTTTTTATAAAACCACTGAGTTTAGGGCCGATGCACCTAATAATAGTTTTTTTTTTTATTATTAACCTTTGCCAGTTATGAAGGTTACACATAGCTGGTAAACCTATCCAAGTAGATAAGGTCGGTGTTTAATCGTTTCTGGAATGGTTCATGTCAATAGTGCAATGGGTAGGGGTCAAAATCAAGATCTTTTAATCTCCAGGCAAACTCTGTAACTATGGGGATATTACTATTGGCTTGTATAATGTTAGTATACCTTGTTTTTTATGTGCCTTAATGTAAATAATTTAAAAATTCCCCAAACCCATTTCGTTGCTGTCGATTCAAGTTTTTTTTACTATGAAATTTTTTCCATCCCCTTTGTGTTCGCAGTATTTATTTTAAAAAAATTGTGTATAAAAATTATTGCACCAATCAGTAAATGGCTTAAACCGCGGGAAAATGTAGTAAAGATTATTATAACATCCATTTTATCTGTGGATATTAATATTTATATAACTATTCTATATCAAAACAGTTTGAGAATGAACTACCTAGTTCTATAATTTTTTTTTTACAAACTGTGAAAAAAAACTAAAAACTTTTTCTGTATTCACACCATTACATTTTCAGTGTTTAACTCGAAGCTCATTTACGTTTATTGTTAATAAATAAACTTTAATTGCATACATAACGGTCCCTTTTTTGTTTAAATTGCTTAATCAATATCTATTACAGCTGCGGCTTTTAATTTATAAGCCGTATGTTATTGCGTGAATTTGTATTCAGTTAGTTCGTTTTTTTTTTTGCATTTTAAGGGAACAACAGTATTTTTCTATCTTTTTATAATCCCTTGTCACATTTTTGCGTGATTCCGTTTTTGCGTTAAACCTTTCTTGACAGTCGGATAAAAAGTAGCAAAAAACGGTAAATAAAGCAGAAAGTAAGAAGTTTGAAATAAGTTATTGAATAATGTATCATTTAAACAAAAATGTAATAAAAAATGTCGGCTCAATTCATACTCGACGAGCACCAAAAAAATCGATTGCCTCAATCAAAATCAAATTGTGCGTAAAATCTTAGATACACCACGATTTTATTTCAAGAGAAAATGACATTCAAATACTTTTTAGAACTGTAATCAAAGCTCATTCAGAATGCGTCAAAAATTGAAATTTATGACACGACGTGTGGAATAAATAACACGCATAAAACCTTTTAGGGTTATCCAATAACTTTTTCAATTATTAGTAAGCATCACGCTAACTTCACAATGGCATACGTATAAAACGTTTTGTGCTCATAATACGACCTCTGAATCAGTTTTTGTTTTGCAAATCCCGCTTTGGGCGACAAAGGAAGTTGAATTTTGATTATAATAAAGTGTTTAGCCCTAGATTGTTGATGCTTTCACCAAGTTATTTGATGTTTTCGAACGAATTGCGATAATCGCTTTTGTGAAATGCGAGCGTTGTTTTCTTTGTTGTGCTTATGAATTGTTTTGTCATATTGTTTTGATAATTTCGATAATGAAGCGTCATTTGTTTTAACGTCAAAGGCGCCATGTTGGATTGAGTTGACAATGACAGTTCTGACAGTACCTATTAATGGCGCGAAAAAGCATAAGTGCTGTATTAACCACAGTCTGATACAAATTAATTTGCTTTATTGAACAAACAATATTTTCTAGAACGAGTATATATTTACCCGTATGGATTACCAAAAAAAAAACATTAAAAAATATTACCTATACGGTTTATCGATTTCCATACAGCAAAAAGCTAACCAGCATTAATACCTAGTCTTTGTGGAATTTGTTCCACTTGTAATAATAAAACGATCATAATACAGTTATTACAAAAGCAAACCATATTTCGTTTGAATATTTTGAATTTGCTGTTAATGTAGGCAGGAGTAGGTGTATGAATAAACTTATTTGTATTCATTCGGAGAAAAATCAGTACTCCAATAATACCTATGTGTACCTAATTATTTTTATATTTCACAGAACGTCTTTTTTCACAATCTTAAGAACCAAAGACAAAAGTCTCAACTTACACCATGGCGTCCGACACTCACACCGACACGAACTTTCATATTACAGATTGCGACTCGAAAACCCGACCTGTTCAACCCGAGTTATATAAACTTTGATGGAAAAGGTGCTGCAATAAAAAAATCATAAAATCCTTTCTGCTAACTCCGTAGATTACGCCAGTACTAAACTTCAGTGGAAATACGAGAGCTATAATCAGTTTACAGATCAGAAATACTGAGAATTTCACCCGCCATTTTTATTCATATCTTGATTCGGTTGTGTTTTGAAAAGTCATAAACCGAACGCTATTTGAAATTCGAATGCTAAGCATGTTCTGTGTTCAAAAGTCTGACTGGCATGAACGAAACAAAATAGAAACTGATTTATAGAGAAAGAAATATAAATCCAGTATCTGGGTAGGTACATATACCACGTGAGAAATTGGAAACGAAAATAATATACAAAGAAATAGGTATTTATTTTATCAAAGATAAGAAATGTTTCATTACTTGTGTGTTTATTACATTTGCAAAAACGATACATGCTGATAACCGAAAGAAAAAAAATTTTTTTTCACTCTTAATCATGTCGAACCTAATGTAACGGGGCACGCACTATTTATTATGAATGACTATTTACCTAACTAATCATATTTTACAATAGTATATCATCATCATCATCATCATCATCAGCCTATCGCAGTCCACTGCTGGACATAGGCCTCTCCAAGTGCACGCCACTGAGATCTATTTTCGGCTTCTCGCATCCAGCTTCTGCCTTTACAATAGTATATACTAAGAATATATTTTACTAGCCGTTTTCCCGCGGTTTCACCCGCGTCCCATGGGAGCTACTGCCCGCACCGGGATAAAATATAGCCTATGTTACTCGCAGATAATATAGCTTTCTAATGGTGAAAGAATATTTAAAATCGGTCCAGTAGTTTTTGAGTTTATCCACTACAAACAAACAAACAAACAAATAAAGTTTTCCTCTTTATAATATTAAGTATAGATGGTACGTTTTTTATGCTAGCTGCCGATTGCAACTGCCGACCGCACATGCAGTGACTGCATGAAAACTGTTGATATCTAAGGGCGAGCACAAGTGCTGCTGCCGCTTCGATCCAAAACGGTTTCATGTAAATAGGTACATACAAACCAGTAGTGCAGCTGCGGCCAGTCGGCAATTGCAGTGGGCAGTTAGCATTCTAAAGGTAGGTAGGTACTAGCATTTAGAAACTCTTTAGTGTTAAGGTTTTATTCATTATATTTTATTCCTGGCTGGACAACTATGTAAATATGTTCGATGTAAATAGAATAGGTTTTTATATTAGAAGTTGTGACTTCGCTCCCAATCAAAAATAAAATGTTTTTATCTCGGTACCGAGCGCGCCACACGCTACAGTACCTTTTATGACAAAAAACCTAAAACGAAAGGAAAAATAGAAATATATTAAAACAATCCAAAACTCCCAATACGGTGTAACAACAGTCCAACAGATTAATGAATTAGACATTGTTGCAACAATAGAGGGGTACGCCAACATTACCAATGAAAGTTATTACGACTACTATTCAGAATACCAATTTATTATACGGAAAGCACTCTCGACTATTGTTTCGGGACGGAGTTGAATCAGATGGAACAATGCCTGGATTTCTGTAAGTTCTTCAACGAGTTTAATATTCGTTACTTGGTAGCTATTTATTATTAAGTATAAGATTTTTTTGGTAGTAGTTACTGTTTTTACTGTTACAGCCTTTTTATCGTCCCACTGCTGGACACAGGCCTCCTCTCACACGGAGAAGGATTAAGCGTTAATCACCACGCTTGCTCAATGGGTTGGTGATTTCAGACTTTATAGTCCAGGTTTCCTCAAGATGTTTTCCGTCACCTTTTTATCAGCCATTGGTGTCTAAGATTTACCTAGAAAGTACATACAAACTTAGAAAAGTTGCATTGGTACTTGCCTGACCTGGAATCGAACCCACACCCTCATACTCGAGAGGTTGGTTCTGGCTCGTGGTGGCCTAGTGGGTACTAGTACCTAGTAATTTTTTTTTGTTTCGTTTTCGGATGAATTTGTGGCTAAATAATAATTCTCACTGGTAGATCGATCATGCCAAGCCAGGCATTTATTATTAATCTCATGATCGTCCGATCGTCGTTTCGACAGATAGGTGACCATCTACAGCATAAACCGATCCTTCCTGTTTCGGAAAGTACGTAGCATTATGGGTCCCGGCTGTTATTTCAAGGTACCTAGTTGTAACGGGTACAGTCTGACCACCAGTCTTACTGAGGTGTATGGGGTTGCCCAGGTAACTGGGTTAAACTAATATTACTGAGTTCTGAAATCATAGACAAACAAACATCTAG
This sequence comes from Helicoverpa assulta, assembly GCA_963856015.1. Taxonomy (NCBI): domain Eukaryota; kingdom Metazoa; phylum Arthropoda; class Insecta; order Lepidoptera; family Noctuidae; genus Helicoverpa; species Helicoverpa assulta. The sequence goes on from CAWLCW010000026.1 coordinate 2,671,278, forward strand.
ATTCTAAACAGACTGTTAATACCCTCGTGAAAGTGAGAAAATATTCCATTTAATAAAATAGACTAATTATACCACTATCATTTGTCATTGAATAATGGAAAATTTATACAAGTTATACAATAACAGGTAAAGTAAACGTTTATATGTGAGTAGGTGTATTATATAAGGATTCCGAAGTACAATATACGTTCAGAATAATATGTATTTTATTCAGAATAAGGTCGGTCAAGAAACCTCATGAGGTAGGTATATAGAGGTAATATAATAGGAACAAAAAGCCTTTAGCAATATTTGCTAACTGTACAGGAACAATTTGCACTATTATGGTTTCATAGTTTTCCTTTCTTTAGATAAGACCCTTTGATATTATTGTTCTGATGTTAGGTGTGTTGTAATAAAGATTATATTAATCAGCCTTACTTATAAACGTGAATTAAATAATAAGTAATACTTAAGGGCTGTTTAAGAAAATTCTTACTTATAAACGTTGCTTAAGCATGTCTTAACTAACATTTAATTACTACTTAAGACTTTAAGTAGTGATTAGTTAAAATGTTGCTTAGAAGGTGATTAGAGATTTTTATAAGTAAGGGGGAATGTGTTTAATATACGAGGAGTAGCGGTTTCACCCACATCCCGTGGGAAATACTGCCTGTACCCGTATAAAATATGAACTATGTTACTTAGGAAGTTAGCCATCTATATATATAATAAAAGAAATTCGTGTTAGTTACTCCACTTATAACTCAAGAACGGCTGAACCGATTTAGCTGAAAATTGGCAGGGAGGTAGTTTAGAGCCAGGAGAAGGGCTTAGTTTTTGTCACCATCCGGCTACGGGACGCGGGTGAAACCGCGGGAAAAAGCTAGTTACGAATAAAAATACATTTTTTTATATTATTGGTATAGATCATTCAGTCGTGGTGGCCTAGCGGGTACAGGACCAACCTCTCAAGTATGAGGGCGCGGGTTCGATCCCAGGTCAGGCAAGTACCAATGCAACTTTTCTAAGTTTGTATGTACTTTCTAAGTATATCTTAGACACCAATGACTGTGTTTCGGATGGCACGTTAAACTGTAGGTGCCGGCTGTCATTGAACATCCTTGGCAGTCGTTACGGGTAGTCAGAAGCCAGTAAGTCTGACACCAGTCTAACCAAGGGGTATCGGGTTGCCCGGGTAACTGGGTTGAGGAGGTCAGATAGGCAGTCGCTTCTTGTAAAGCACTGGTACTCAGCTGTATCCGGTGAGACTGGAAGCCGACCCCAACATAGTTGGGAAAAAGGCTCGGAGGATGATGATCATTCATATACGATTTATACTCAAAACGTTAATATCAGAAAACGACTTACCAGTTTGACGAGTAATTAACGCAGGGTAACTTAAAATAGCCAAGAACATTCAAATACTACATTAACAAGTACTTAAAAATTACATTCAACAAACACAACAAGATCGGGAACAACCAACAAAATCCTAATACCAGTAATACATTTCAATATTTAAACAAAGCCAGCCGATTTCCTACAAATTGTGTACGAATGTAAAGCCAAGTTTTGGTTTCGATAATAATCTCCTGGTTATTATTTGATTTACTGATGAATAACAATTTTGTTCCTGACAGACTTTAGCAATTCGATTCTGTGTCAGAATGAGGTTTTAGTTCCGTTTATCTTTCAATTGTTTGTTTGGAATCAATATTTATTTCATTTGAGTCGCTAACAGTTTGAGGAAAATTAAAAATTTGTCCCTATTAATATGCCAGATGATCAGATGCTCAGGCACTGGTCGTCGATGCATGTTCAAAATAATAGTTATTTAAAATTTTACTAACAAAGATTTTTAAGTTTCTCATTGACTAACATTTTATTTTATGTGTACTGTGTGTGCTTAGTCTGAAATAAATATTTTCAATTTCAACATTCCTTAGGCTCATTTTGTTTGTTCTAGAAAACCAAAGTTTAAGAGCGTTTTCCCATCATCGGATTTTTTTTGTCACGCGTATTTATAAACCGGTAGCTGACAATTGTTTGCTGTAGCCTGTAAAATAGGCCCGGTGAGTCTGCTAGTCAGTGTATAAGCGTCATGAATTCCAAGCAAAAATGAGGTCAATAATTGTATCTCTTACCATTATCCAAATTTGGTTTTAATGCTGATCAGAAGGTATCAAGGTCAGGCAAGTACCAATGCAACTTTTCTAAGTTTTTATGTACTTTCTAAGTATACCTTAGACACCATTGGCTGTGTTTCGGATGGCACGTTAAACTGTAGGTCCCGGCTGTCATTGAACATCCTTGGCAGTCGTTACGGGTAGTCCGAAGCCAGTAAGTCTGACACCAGTCTAACCAAGGGGTATCGGGTTACCTGGGTAACTGGGTTAAGGAGGTCAGATAGGCAGTCGCTTCTTGTAAAGCACTGGTACTCAGCTGAATCCGGTTAGACTGGAAGCCGACCCCAACATGATTGGGAAAAAGCTCGGAGGATGATGAGAAGGTATCATTATTATTTTAAATATTAAAAATTACTTTACGCTATTATACTTTAGTTTTTGACATTGATTTAAACTGTACTACAAGACCAATAATAATTCAAGTCCAAAATCATAGGTATCAATAATTGATACCCTACTGTAGAATTATTCTACAGTAGCCTTACTGATCACTAGATCGCATGTCTAGAAAAATAACAGCCATCAATATTTCAGTACAAAACATATAGTTTTTGAAACATTTTTCAGCTACAAATACCTACATAGTAGTTTTATTTGCAATAAACCTTTGTCGAAGTGGGACGGCAATATAATATTAACTTTGTTTTCAATATAACTTTTTTCATAATACTTTGATTCAAGTTGAAGTTCTGGTCTTTGATACATCTAAATAAAATTTTAAATATCTAAAAGGGGCCTCAAAATAAACGTACTCAATATAAAACGTTAACTCAATATAAAAAAGGATAAAATAATAGAAACACAGTTAAATACCTACTGCAAAAAAATACATCCCAAACAAAAAAATCTGTAGTCATATTTCTCTCTTTGGTCGTACATCCAAAATTCATACCAATTTACAATTTGGTTTCGGTTAAAACCATAAAGGTACAAACACAAGAAGGTTAACATAAAATGAATAACGTGTCTAAATACTGAGGTCTGTGGTTAGCCACCTGACACCACAGGTGAAAATGTACATTCCTTATTTATGTCGACATTTTGTTTGAGATAAAAGAGAAAGCCATTTTGAATATTTTGATGTTTAATTTGCATTATTTTCGGTACAAGAGGTACAGGGAGAAGAATTTAAGACAGAAATATCTGTCTCTACTTATGTATACTAAGATAATAAAGGGATCATTTTTTTTGTTTGTTTGTTTGTACCCTAAAGACTCCGAAACTACTAAACTGATTTGAAATATTCTCTCGTTTTGGAAAGCTACGCTATTCCGAAGTAACACAGGCTATATTTTATCCCCGCAGGAAAAGACGGGAAGAACCTTCCCTAGTGGGGTGAAACTGCGAAAACGAAAGGATTTAAATAAAGATTGAATGTAATAAACCAACTTTCAAAAAGTTTACTTGTGATCTTGTATAGGTACCACATTATATTTTTAGACATCATTGAAAGAACTAAGAAAAAAATATATAAAATAAATAACATCTATCGATCAGTTAAGCATTTCAAAATGACCATTGATTACAGTATTCAATGATGGATGAACCGCTGGATATTGATGAATTGGAATTCCTAGAAACCTTCCATTTAGCCTCATTTCAGCCACACACTGCAGATTAAACAGTCGGCCGATAGTTGGCCCGATATGGTTGGAAATATTTTTTTTAAACAAGCTTTCGCTCGCGGCTTCGTCCGCATGTTGTGTTGATAGAAAGTGGCTTACGTGTTAATCCAGAGTATCACCTAACTACATATATACCAAATTTCAACCAAATCGGTCCAGACGTTCTTGCGTGAAATAATAACTGACATACATCCATACATTCTCACAAACTTTCACATTTATAATATTAAAAGGATATAAGTAAAATAGTACTATTAGTAGGATTTAAACATAGTTTTTAGTCGATCATATACCGGTCAAATACCTGATCATAGTTTTAATCCTCTTCAATACATCTCCGTGCTTATCAAGCGCCCGTTCCATTTGTCGGCCGACTAAAAAGTCTACAGTATGCGGGTACACTAAGTATTGATTTAGTATCAAACCATTTCAAATATTCCTGTGGTATTGTCATAGAAATGTGTGCTATACGTACAAACTGAATGAAACATTTTGGTTTTCATAATTGATTGATACGAATTGACATTTCAATCAGAATGTGATATTTTGAAATTGGGAAATGGAGTGTGATTTACTTAGGAGAATGTACCTGTTAATACACTACATGAATTCGATATTGAACTGTAAAAGTTCTGATTAAAAGACACCATATTTGTATTTGTTAACATAGGTTTCCAACGCTCATAACATAAGGTAAATGAATTGTTTTACCTGTAAAAACTGGGATTCTATGATTGCCAAGAGCCATTTGCGTTTTCGTAAATGAGCAAGTAAAAATATGTTTTCAATAGAGTGAACTAAAGTTCTTAAATAATCCTCAGAATTCACAAAAAAAAAATGGGTACTTAGATCTGGCTTGGAGGTATTTTTGCAGCTTAAACAAAACTGGTTCATTATAAGTGAGTTTCAGCGAAGCTCTCGTCTATTATTTTCTGTGATACCGAGGAACAGCATGAATGTAGGGAAAATATTTTGACGTTAAAGAACTCTACTCGTACGAAAAACACGCATGATGGGAAATATGCACTCGCTTGCAGTTGAAAAGTTTATGTCGCTTCTGGTTTTGATCTATATTTTTTGTTTTTTCACAATAATATTGGACCTTTACATATAACATGAAACTTACTCAATCATAACTTTTGAACTAAAATACATCGTAGTGTTGTTTACTGAAAAAATACTGTTTAAGTTAAAAATTCTGTAGTGTAAAAGTAAAGCAATGTTTTTTCAATATTGATACTTGCAAACATCACAAAGAGGTAACCTTTAGAAATCCTGAGATACAAAATGCTCTTTGCTAGGTATCTAATATAAAACCCATTCCGATCTCCACGAAGGCAGTTAGAAACCAATATATCGCAAGACAACAGACTGGAGCTCAGACCAAGAATCTGCATACCAAAGAAGATAAAGCGAGCAACTTCGCTAAACTCCGGACTCCGTAAAACCACACGGACTAAAAGCACTACTTTCATATTCACGTCTTATAAACTAGTTTCCCTAAAACATCCACAACAAAATGTGTGTGGGCTACATTATGCATAATATCAAAAGGAGCTTAAGCAAGAACTATGAACTTCATTAAAGCAAGTAACTGAGGAAAGTTCACCTGGTCTGATTTACATAGTTACCTTAATTAAATTGTTGGATTTAAGAATGCAAGTCTTCGCACTAAGGCTCTCAAGGATAGGCTTAAGGCTCTTAAGTACAAATGTAACTTTTCAAGCTACAAATGTCCTTTTACCGTGTATTTTGGTTGTCATCATCATTGACAGATGGGAAAAATTGCCCGTACATACATACCTACAACAAGCATAGTGATGAAGAAGAAGAAGCTTGTACCCAGAAGTAGAATGATGGAAAAGCTGACGGTGATAATGATGAAGATGTCAAAGATTTTAATATTCGAGTAGAAAATCAGTACGTGAAAGTTGGTGTTTCAAATAAGGTAATCAAACTAGAGTAGGGTTGATCATCCATCATGTAATTTTGGGATTACGGCTGTTAGCATAGTTGTTGTTGAGGGTAAAATTGATGAATTCATTAGAGGGCGTGTGATTATGTGTTGTTGAATTATGGGATAATCTTTTGGAGGGGTTGGGATTGCGGTTTGAGGGTGATTCAAAGTTGTTGGTTGAAATTCTGAGTATAGTCGGTGTTTTGTATATCGCCATTTTTTAACTCAGTTTTGTATGTCGCAGTCAGCGATTACTATATTACTTAAATATAATAAAGCAACGAACACAATGTTGTTTTCAGAAATGTTTCTAAACTTGAAGTATTAATTGCCCAAACGTAATGATTGACTATAATTCGAATTGTGGTCCTCAATGATCATTATTATTCTTTCTTGTATCAGTCGTTACAAACAAACTTTCTAGATTATGTTTTACGTTTAAGGCATCCTAACCAAACTTCCGATATATAAATAAGTAATCTTTCATGATTACTTATTACAAAATCATTCAGATCCAAAACAAACACTCCACCATCCATTTAACTAATTTAACCAACTAATTCCCCGTAGTTAGAATATGAAAATTCCTATTTCTGCACTATTTCAGTAACGAGTTTCTCGATCAGCAGTTTCCTATTATTTGACTTTAGTAATTGGCTTCGGTATTAGTTGTTCTCGATTTCTTTCAGTCTTAAATCAGCAGAAATTCCGGATTCTGGTACTTCGAGTTACGAGTTCCTGAATGTATACCTTCCTAATTGGGGTGATTAGTAACCTTAGCTAGGTTTATTAGTAGATAGAAGTTGTTTGATTTGAAATTGAAGACGTAGTTTCGTAGATATTGATTGATCTGTTTACAATTTTCATTATCATTGTCAGCCTGTTTAGTGTTAGGAGAGACTGATTTTGCAAAATGCCTATTTTATATACGAGGTCTTTCTCACCGTCTTCATGCTTTCCTACGGGTCTAATTGATACAACAACAACTTTCTAGTCTTCTTCCAACTATATTGAGATCGGTCTCCATTCTAACGGTACTTTCTGATTACCTGTAACGACTGTACAAAATATGAGAGCCATTTATCATGCCATTCACAATTTACCATGCCTTCCAAAATACCAAACTCATTACGTCGTGATCAACTATAATCTACTTGATACACCTAGATGAAAAGTCGCCTATACGATTTTCAGGAATCATATCTTCATACCCATCTCAATCGGCACAGACCCGATAAAGCAAAAGAAACAAACTCGCTTTTCCATTCATAATATCATAGAAAAGATTTTCCAAGTGAAAGGCTACGTCCATTTTTCATACGAACGCGGCACGAGCATTGATCACCACTGTTCCTAAAAATAGGTTTCCGAACTAAGATTGACGATAGTCAACTTTTTGTCCTGGTTTCCTAATCATGTTTTCCTTCCCTCTTAGTAAGTGGCCAATTTAGAAGTTGGTGGAAGTAAAATTGGACCCGCATGGGAGTAATACTAAAGAGGTCCAACTTTTTAGTTCATAATAAACCTATAGTTAGGTTTACAAGGTAATCTGCAAGCTACGATTCAAATGAACAAAGATACATTATGGAATCTAGCGTAACTTTGCGAACTCCATGGCATAAAATGGTAGGAAAAATATATAGCGTTTACTCCCCTAGAAAATGTAAGTAGAAATGAACAAATCCCAAATAGCTAAAAAGGAGCCTCCCAAAAACTGATTGCCCCCACTTTACAAAACCATTTCGATAAAAATCTTCAATTGCTATCAGAAAAGTAACCTGCCAATTTTGTTCCATTTGCCGCCCGAAAATCATAAAGAAAAATCAAAATTACTGTTGCAGCCCAATCTAAATAGGCATTCGGAACGAAAACGCTGAAATATGGCTGAAAAATATTGGTTGTATGTAAACGTGGGCTCGATTCGCATAAAATTTGTTATTCGTACCTATGAATATTTTATTTCTTATCATTTTATCGGAAAGTTCTAGATGAACGAGTCTTAATTTTTTTTATTTTATTTACATAAAGAAGTCGTGGTGGCCTAGTGGGTAAAGAACCATCCTCTCGAGTATTAGGGCGCGGGTTCGATTCCAGGTCAGGCAAGTACCAATGCAACTTTTCTAAGTTTGTATGTACTTTCTAAGTATATCTTGGACACCAATGGCTGATAAAAAAAAGGTGAAGGAAAACATCTTGAGGAAACCTGGACTATAAAGTCTGAAATCACCAACCCGCATTGAGCAAGCGTGGTGATTAATGCTCAACCCTTCTCCGTGTGAGAGGAGGCCTGTGCCCAGCAGTGGGACGATAAAAAAAAAATCTGTAACAGTAACAGTATTTACATACACAAAATCTTAAACAATTTGAAAATTTGATTTAGTTATTGTTGTTCTACAAGTAATCGCTTTTACGAAACCCTAATTTTATAGATAAGATGTGAAAGTAAGTTTAAATAATGGTCGCCTTTGTTTCACAAAGCCTAAAGGTACCTGTAGTGAATTATATAATACATTTTGTTAATCAAGAAAGGTCTAAGATACTAAACTTACAGTCATAAAATGAGTGAGCAATAAAAGTATTCTAATTAAGGAAAATAAAGGAAAACATAGACACAAAGTGGAAAATTACCTCATCGACCAAACTGCTGTTTGCAATTAAGTCCTGTTTTAGACTGAAAATTTGGAAGCACAAAATAATTATCTCATCAAAATATGCGTAAAATTAGCTTCTATTTTCCAGACACAATTTCCCACACATTTGAAATAAACGTCCGGTACAAAATAGCGGGTAATTTGAAAAATCACTACTTACATGAAAGGTAAAGTTTATAGAATCCCCTTTTTATCACAAACACAGAAAAGTTAGAACACCGATTTTTCATTCACAGTGGCACGCTCCCGTTGAAGTTAATAAAGAAAAGGCGGGCGCTCGCTCCGGACGTGCAACCTCGGCGACGCTCGGGCCACGACTGGAGCTCCGACACTATAATTTAAATACGAAAGGGTGTGAAGTAACGTTCTATCAACCCCTACATTGCAGGGACATTAGTGACTCCCAGATCAGTTAATTAACGAAACTTTATAGTAACGATAATTTTGTAGGAAATTAACTTATCGAGATTTGAGTTCAATGCCAGATTTTAGAGTAAAAGCTAATTTATTGAGTAAAGGATTTCCTGCTTCGTTGAAATATGAGGTGGGCTTTGATGTTGCTTTCTGAATTAAGTTTCTGAGAATGAGTTTTTAATAAATCTTAAAGATTGGCTACTGTACGAGGGCTTTAAAATTTATGTTTCTAAAGCCTCACATTATTTTCTCAGGAGGCACTTACGCAATATGTGTTCACGTGGACAAGAACGTGAAGAATCAAGGAGGATATCTAAAAATATTATCTAAAGATAGGTAATCCATAATTTTCCAAAATACTAAGACATTCTCTTTGAAAAAAAAAAATAATAAGAATACTAAATACTAATAAAGTATCTTGACTTAGCGCACGAGGTTGTCGCCATGTGGAATGTCGACACGGCTGTCATTGTGCCGATTGTCGTTACGGCCAATGGTCTAATAGCCAATAGCCTCGACCAACACATCAGGAGGCTCTCGTTTTGCGGCTGGATCAAGGGACTGATTCAGAAGGCAGTACTTCTTGATACGGCGCGTATTGTGAGGAGGTTTCTGTCTCTGGGACCCTAACCACCGGTACCTTGGACCCTGTGCCCGATATCGGTGGCCATCTATTTTTTATATTTTTAAATGTTTTTTTTTTATTTTTATAATCGAATATTTAAAAATATAAATGATATGTTGAAAGATAAATAAATGCAATAAAATATAGGATACTAAAGTTTGCATCTGTCAATCACCTAGTAATCAAAATTGGTTTGAAAAAAATATCTTAGAGCAGCATTTTACGACTTCTTATATTTTTCTAAGCTACTGGCTTTGTCATGAAAACCCTTCAGGTGGAGCAAGTCGTTTTGAAAAATTCAGACTTGAATTTTTGAGCTCACCCGTTTTATTTGCTCGTAATATTTTTACGTGACACGTTTCAATTTTCGTCAGTTTTCCTGAGTCTTGGTAGAAAAACGTCTCTACACTTTCATACTTATTTTTTACAACTAATCTATGTATATAAAAATAAAACCCGCTTTCCGTTGTCACGACATAACATGAAAACGGCTTGACCGGTTTGGCTGAAAATTAGAGGGGAGGTAACTTAGACCCGGGAGAAGGTTTTAGGATAGTTTTTGTCACCATCCGGCTACGGGACGCGGGTGAAACCGCGGGCGAAAGCTAGTTTTAAATAAATGTAAAACTTGTGTAAAATCTTCTCAAGTCTGTATTGTTGGCATTCTAGACTTCATATTTTGAAGTCTAATGTCAAAGTTTAGATTTTCTTATGATTTTTATCATTTATTTATTTTTTAATATTTGGAAACTGTGACCCAATGTGAGTTTAATCTGGCAGAACTTATTATTTCGGTTATTTTCGATTATCTTTTAATATCATAATCCTATTTCACACGGATTGAATTGAAATTCCATTTGGTAAGCAAAGTAATTTTGTTGATAGCTTTAATCGTTTCACATTGAATTGATGAGCACAAATCGTTTTGATAATTATCGAATTTTAATAAGTAAAGCTTTTCAAAATTTTGTTTCGTTTGAGTTTTATTTGGTTTCAGTGCTTTTGATGAATTGATTGGATTTTAGGTCTGTTAAAATGAATACTTACTCGGTTTTGTTTTCTATAGGGCTTATTGGATTTTGATAGCCAGAACCTAGTGAAGAAAGTATTTAGTAACAATGTGGTTGGATTAGAGTAGGGCTGCCATCTCGAATTTCGCCAAACCCGGACAAACATTAAAAAAATCCGGACATTTGGCGTAAATCGCATTTTTTCCCCGAACGAGTACGATTTTTTTTAAACAAAATAATACCTAATTTGTAATCCATTTACTATTAACATATACTTAAATTCAATGAGGTGCTTCCTTACATGAAAAGTGTCCGGGTTTTCTCCGGACACTTCTTGAAACCCCGCCCGGACGGCCCCCGGACGGCCTCCAAACGAGGACAAATCCGGGGAAACCCGGACGGATGGCAGCCCTAGATTAGAGAGAGGGGACGAACAAAGAAATGATGGACGGATTATATGAAGGACAATATGTATGGGAGTTATTTTCCTTCTGAAATGAGCATGAAAGATGTGCTAAAGACGGATAATGCTGATATAATAATGTATTTTGCTTAAAGGGGAATATAACTTTTTATTGCATTGCACCTTTATATAAAACTAGCCGTTTTCCCGCGGTTTCACCCACGTCCAGTGGGAGCTACTGCCCGCACCGGGATAAAATATAGCCTATGTTACTCGCAAATAATATAGCTTTCCAATGGTAAAAGAATATTTAAAATCGGTCCAGTAGTTTTTGAGTTTATCCATTACAACCAAACAGACAAACAAACAAAGTTTTCCTCTTTATAATATTAGTATAGATAATATACTGTAAGAATTTAACAAAACTCTTAAAAAAACAAAAAATGCAACATTTTTTTAGGGGAACGTTCCATTTATTCATTCTCAATACACAGAATTTATTATAAAATCTTAATTTTCCTGGAAAATTCTTTCAGATATTCTTGTAAATCAGTATAAATACAAGATTATTCGATATCTGTATTTTTTCCAGCCTACATACCATGTGGGTGAACGATGAAATGAAACAGAAACCCATTGATGAGGAAAAGTATGGCATTTTGGTCTGTGGTGCAAAATTGTAAGAAGATAAGGAATTAATAATACGGGTATAGTTGACCTACTTAATAGTAATATATGATACTATAAACGCTAGGGCACAGTTTAAATATATGTAGAGCAGTTCGGAAACTACGAACAAACGTTCGAAACGGGCTCACTCACACAAACATGCACACCGACGAGGCTCCGGGGGGATCTCGCGGTGCTCTCAGTAACGCGTGTCAAGACGAGTGGTCGCGTTTAATTTTATTTTTTTTTCCTAAAATGCCACGAGCGAACGATTTATTTATTGTTATTGTTATACTTATCATCGTTATTATTCGATTTAAGGCCGCGATCATAATTAATTATATTTTAACTGTGATGCGGCGGTTCTGAGGATATTTAAAGCCGATAGTGTAATAGTTGTAGAAAATGTAAATCAAAGATGGCGGCCGAAATACGTATAATTTTTTTCGTCATAGGACACCCATCACCCATTTTCAAGATATTCGAGGGTGCTAAAAACGATAGTGCAGTCAAAACGTAAATCCAAGATGGCGGCTGTAACAGGTATCATTTTTTTCGTCATGGGTGTCATTTTCATGGTATTTGAGGGTGCTTTAAACGATAGTGCAGTCAAAACGTGAATCCAAGATGGCGGCTGCATCAGGTATCATTTTTTTTGTCATGGGTGTCATTTACATGGTATTTGAGGGTGCTAAAAACGATAGTGCAGTCAAAACGTGAATCCAAGATGGCGGCTGCAACAGGTGTCATTTTTTTCGTCATGGGTGTCATATTCATGGTATTTGAGGGTGCTAAAAACGATACTGCAGTCAAAACGTGAATCCAAGATGGCGGCTGCAACAGGTATCATTTTTTTCGTCATGGGTGTCATATTCATGGTATTTGAGGGTGCTAAAAACGATACTGCAGTCAAAACCTGAATCCAATATGGCGGCTGCAACAGGTATCATTTTTTTCGTCATGGGTGTCATTTTCATGGTATTTGAGGGTGCTAAAAACGATACTGCAGTCAAAACGTGAATCCAAGATGGCGGCTGCAACAGGTATCATTTTTTTCGTCATGGGTGTCATTTTCATGGTATTTGAGGGTGCTAAAAACGATACTGCAGTCAAAACGTGAATCCAAGATGGCGGCTGCAACAGGTATCATTTTTTTCGTCAGGGGTGTCATATTCATGGTATTTGAGGGTGCTTAAAACGATAGTGCAGTCAAAACGTAAAACCAAAATGGCGGCTGTAACAGGTATCATTTTTTCGTCATGGGTGTCATTTTCATGGTATTTGAGGGTTCTAAAAACGACAGCGCAATCAAAACATGAATCCAAGATGGCGGCTGCAACAGTTATAATTTTTTTCATCATGGGTATCATTTTCCTGGTTTTTGAGGGTGCTTAAAACGATAGTGAAGTCAAAATTTAATAATAAATAAACAAAGAATTTCGAACGTGCCGTAGCAGACGAAAATATTTTTCTGTTAATAATTTGTAGATATAAATGAACAATATGTATTTTTTATGTAATGGGTTTTTAATTATTATATCTACTCCAGCTGTTTAGGTAGTTATCTAAAGACTTTTAATTTAAAAAAACTCAGTTTATGAATAAAGAACAGCTAAAAATTGTGTAAAAAGTCCTTGAGCCTTGTCTGCGCGCAATCGCGCGCGAGGTGGTGCGGCGACAACCGCGCGCCCGCTCCAACTAACGCCCGAAACATTTTCGTCCAAACTCGGCTCGCTTACTCCCGCCAAAACTTGCAAAGGTTACGCCACCGTAATAATTATAAAAGTTACAGATCTAATATAAAGCTATAATTTAGTAATAACAAGTTGTTGTGTAAATATTATATGTTTTTCGTGTTCAAACTATCGTTTTTTGCTGAGATTAACCAAAGCCATGAAATTACCTATTTAAATTGTATTGTAAGCTAGTTAGGTAGTTAATTCAATTCGATGATTGATCACTACAGAACAAAAAAGTAAAAAAAAAAAACAACACCAATATCATCAAAAGTGACAACCCTATTGCTTCAACGGAGCGTAGGTAGTTATGTCCGCAAACAGGCTTAGTTTCCATACTGTCCATATCTTTACCGTGGCTAGGGTGAATTTGTTAACGAGTGAAACAGCTGGACCAATAATTTGGACGAAGAGAAATTAAATTTGACTTAATCAGCAATATACTAATATTATAAAGAGGAAAACTTTGTATGTTTGTTTGTTTGGTTGTAATGGATAAACTCGAAAACTACTGGACCGATTTTAAATATTCTTTCACCATTAGAAAGCTATATTATCTGCGAGTAACATAGGCTATATTTTATCTAGGTGCGGGCAGTAGCTCCCACGGGACGCGGGTGAAACCGCGGGAAAACGGCTAGTTTTTTATAAAAACATTCGAAATGAGCTATTTTATTAGTGCTATTTTATGTTGTTTGTACTTGAGAATATTTAAATTCCCGTTTCGTGTAAGATCCGATTTTTAATCCGAAATTTGACTACTGTAAAACTTTTAATTTTTTAATACTCATATTTTACCTGTTTTCATTGTAAAATAAAATTAAGGATTTAAAATTCTGGTGTTTATATTTTTATCTTCATATTATATCGGTGTAGCGTGTTCATTTCTGAAGATTTAAACTGATTTTATTCATAAGAATAAAATCAGTAATACGCGAATTAATACATCCAAAAAAACAAGCAACCTATATTTTATTTTGTATGTGCCTATTGTTTTTGAGATTCAACTTTATTTACATTATTCTATTTTTCATGTAATTTGCATTTTTCATTCTCGGTCGTCATTAGTCACTAAGCAGCATCAACCTTCCTGGGGTTACATGAAAGAAACGTTTTTATTGTGCCTACATTATCACCGGTTGAATGGTTAAAGGTAGCGGAAAATATTTTGAAGGGAAGGAAAAAATCTTTGAACTTTTCCTTCTAAACGTACAAAAAATATTCTGCCTAAAAAGGAGATTTAAATGGAAGTCAAACTTCTTAATCGGTTGTTTACATCTTCTACCCATTGAAAACGTAATATACCTAGCGAAATCTCCAAACAAGGACAGATAATCACTAAAATTACAGTTTGTGCTGCCTGATGGTTTGGCTTATACTCTTGGGCTTCATTAGGTAAGTGAAACGTTAAGTTTGCTGCATTGTATCGCAAAATATGGGCCCCGCTACTGCAGAAAGTCATAGTATTCAAATAATTATACCGACACACACAGTATAATCATTACTACTGTTAGACAGGGACCTCCAACAATATAATGATCCCAACTTTTGTCCATAGTGACTTGAATCTGCATATGAGACTTACCCTCACTCTTAGATGCCTGACGAAGCCAATTCTTACATTGATTCTGGATTCCACATTCACTGAACAGTCTATCCTGGCCTTCAACGAACTCACATTTTACCAGTGTCCCATGTCACGTTACCAACTGTATGCAAATCGGACTCCGCACTCCCATAACAGTGCTCCGATTTCGCACAGTTTGCACAATCCGCACATTTGAAGTGAACCCATGACCTCATACGCAGCAGACAAATATTTAACGTTAAAAAACATGATCCGTCTAATCTTTTTCCAGCTGGTTTGGGGATGGATTCGTTTGGAAGGGATTCTGCATTGCAGTAAATTTTAATAATGTAGAAAATGTGTGTTATTGCAGAATGAACTAACAGTCTGGCTTTTGGAGCTTCTGAGTATTCGCAAAGACAGTCAAAGATGTAAAAATTACGGGTGAACTCGCTGTGACATCGTAGTCATCCAGCAATGAGTCATCTACACTATGTTAGCTTAATCTTAGTTTAGCCAGCCCGTATGACGTACTTTCTAATACAAAGAAGCAATCCCACTATTAAAATCAATACGAAAATCTAAGCAAACTGATAAAATGCCCACTCTATTTCCACCAAAAATCCGTGCAGATACGCAAGGAATGGTAACTACAAAAAAGAGACAAGTCTATAAATATGTGGGGCACATTTCAGGGGTCCGTGGCACCGTCATTATGCGGTAATCACGCGTTCGGTCTTCATTCGAACTTGTTGGGTGATTGATCGAACCCAGTCGGTATTGTACGATTCCCTCCTTTTATTAACTTTCGGATCGAACCGTCGCCTTTTTATTCTGCCAAACCTAGTGTTTGGTTAAGCTTTGTTTTATTAGTACGGATTGTTTTTATTTCTGTGGCTGTTGTAGGCTCTGTATTTTTTACGGATTACTGCGAATATTCGAGAAATGAAATGATTGGGTAAGCGGGTCCGATACGTTGAATTGGGTGAGGGAATAACGGTACGGGTCTCTTAGGTATTGCTTAATTAGGTTACATTCCTTTCTCGGTAATATAGGTCGATGAGTTATTCCATATTACTGTGAAAAACTATTTCAAATTAACTCTATTTTTCACTTTAACGTTCCAATAAAATTATGACTCATAAAGACCTAAAATTTTGAAAGTCCTTTCAACTTAATTAGTGCGAATAAAGGTTTCAAGTAATGCTTCTTTGCATCATAGAACTTTAAATTTTATAACTTTGTCATTGTTTAATTTAAGTTTAATCATAAATTTTATTTGAAGATTAATTGATAGATTAATTGCTAGAAATGTCAGCCTCGGCCATTATTATAAATTAAATCACTTTATTTTTAACTTCTATTACGTTTAATAAGTGTTCGCTAATGGAAGTAAATCAGTTTCTCTGACTTTTTATACCTACTTCACGTATTTGGAGTTTCACCTCGAATTTAATTGTTTATACCCTATTTCGTCGTCTTAGAATGAAAACCTCGGAAATGCATTTTTTTTCGATATTTTTTTTATGTTTCTTGGAAGATAATCGCAAAAAACATCCTATACTGATGTTCATCCTGAAAAGTTGTCTTTTACACTAACGAGGTTTTCACTCTAAGGCGTCGATTTATAGCCCGGTCAAAATAGACATAAAAGTAGTGGTCTAATAACAATAATTCCCGGAAAGTCAAATTTTGGTGGAGAGCTTGGGTTTACCAGGGTTTACCATTACAAGTAAAATGTCAAAAGTCCCCGTCGACCCCATGTGTGCGTCAAAAGTTATTCGAGGTCAAACGTCAAAATTCAAGGTTTTTTTTGTTTTTTTTTTTTTTCGAAAATGGTAAGTTTTATCAAAAAAGACATCCGACCAAAGTTGTAGATCTTAAAATTCTCAAAAAAAAATCTTTAAAATTTGTGTTATTTCAAATGTCTATTTTGACCATTGACATATAACTATGTGGGGACAGGAAATGTCTATGAAAAAAACGTGCATACCTGCAGCAACTAAAATGGCTACCATTACTAGGGTTGTACCGCTACCGGATTCAACAATATCGATATCGTATTCTAGTTAAAAGTACGTACGAGTCTTACTGGGTGCATAAAAATAACCGAGTATAAATAATTTCTTCGTCATAGAACTATCACATTAACTTCACTGATACTAATAACCTCAACAACATCAACCAAATGGGAGGAGTCATTTCAGTAGGGTGATACCTTTAAAAAAAAAACACAGGCAAAGTAATTATTTACTATTTCAAATAGCCCTATGAAAGTTCTTTCACGACAAACGACGGCCAAAGATTCGGTCTTATGAAGAAGAATCCGCAAGAAACGCCATAAGTAGATACTCTCTTTAAAAAATACAATAATTTAAAATCGTTTTCAAGCTATTCATGAGAAAGTTATATAATGCAAATGGAGCTAATTATGTATTAATCGATTGTACAAAACAATTTTAGTGCTAAGAAAAAAATATTTATACAATTCGAAACCTATATTCGGTAACTAAGTTCTGAAGCAAATATTGCAACTTGCATTCCGATTTGCTCGTCTGTGCGGAAGCACTGCCGTGCCCGTGGTCGCCGTAGAAGCATCATGTGAAGATAAAAAGGCAAAACATATTATTTTCAATAAAATATGTCTTTAAAATCTTGAATTTTATAATACGCCTTTTTAATCAAAATGTTTTTAACTGCATTTTAAAACTTTTTATCTGTAAAATGAAGGATATATATATAAAAACATAAACTATTCCCTAAAAATATACACATATATTCGGAACGCAACTAAAACCGCGAGGAAAAGCTATTATTTAACTAAAGAACAAAATAAAGATGTTTTATTGAAAATAATACACAACTCTGAGGGCTCAGTGTCTTAGGGACAGTAAGTTCTGATGTTAAAATTTGTAAAAGCAGACTTATTAAGTGGATATTATATCGATACTATTATGACAACTGCACAGCACTATGCCAATATGTCATGTTATTGTAAACAACATTTATTTCTAAATATAGGTTTTTATACAGAAATAAACCAAAATATAAGAACTTTCACCATCAATTCATGTTCCCGTAACATATTTTTTATCCAATGTGAATTATTTTATGTAGTTTCTAGCAAAAATAGGTTCCTAACCTGTGTAAAGACAATCCAGCTTGATTTTGGTGCTTCCTAGCACCACACTTCACAATACAACACATAGGCATATTCGTTGATTATTTCACTATTGAAATAGTAAAGTCTTAAAAGTAAACACGAGTGATTTTCTATAAAATAGCAAAAATAAGTCACGAAGAGCACCTATTTGACAGCACAACTACCATGACATATGGCCAGATATGGCACGCACCTACAAACAGGAGGATTTCAAAAGTAAATGTCACCATTTTACGCAATCACAAAAATATTGTTGTCCCTGTTTTCAAATACACTTATCTGCTTAGAAAGAGTGAGACAGAACTATGTTGCATAGTTTGTTTCATATTTATATAACTATAGATACGTCTATAACAACACGGCGTCTCCTTATGATTCTAAGCTCGATGATTTTGACCGAGTTGTTACTTAAATATCAATTTTATCCGTAGCAAAAACTTGACGCTTATTATCTAATTCAACCGCATTATATTAAATATATGACATATACTTAAAATATTGACACATCCAGTCCAACTGTAAGCTGACCTACTCCTACAAAGAAGGGTGCCACCATTTCCATAAACCCGAGGTTACAAACCACGGTTCCCAGTGAAGCACAAAAGCCGCACCGGTATTGGCAATCCATCTCAACTCCGTGATTGGCGCTGAACCGCTCAGCGGAATTTACCGGCGACAGTTTCAACGACCACACGATTGAACAATCAGTTTATGAGGTGTGTGTTATCTTTGGAGGTGTACCTTTATCTAGTAGTGTTTGGTTTAGTTAATTCGGCGTGTGTCATTTCTAAGATTTCTGCCAGCTGAATGGTTTCCCAAACTTTACTTCTTTTTTAAGAAAAGGGCATGTAGAAGAAGGTGTATTATAGAAAAATACCTATAACACATAAAAGATATATTATAGATACATTCAGGCCATTTTTAAACTGATCAACCACACAAGGGAGGGTGCCACCATTTCCATAAACCAGAGATTGTAAACCATGGTTCGAAGTATAATATACGTTGTAAACTAGAGGTAATAAACCAGGGTTCTAAGTGAAGCACAAAAGCCGCACCGGTATTGGTATCTCAACTCCGTGATTGGCGCTGAACCGCTCAGCGGAATTTACCGGCGACAGTTCCAACGACCACACGATTGAACAATCAGTTTATGAGGTGTGTGTTATCTTTGGAGGTGTACCTTTATCTAGTAGTGTTTGGTTTAGTTAATTCGGCGTGTGTCATTTCTAAGATTTCTGCCAGCTGAATGGTTTCCCAAACTTTACTTCTTTTTTAAGAAAAGGAGATGTAGAAGAAGGTGTATTATAGAAAAATACCTACAACACATAAAAGATATATTATAGATACATTCAGGCCATTTTTAAACTGATCAACCACACAAGGGAGGGTGCCACCATTTCCATAAACCAGAGATTGTAAACCATGGTTCGAAGTATAATATACGTTGTAAACTAGAGGTAATAAACCAGGGTTCTAAGTGAAGCACAAAAGCCGCACCGGTATTGGTATCTCAACTCCGTGATTGGCGCTGAACCGCTCAGCGGAATTTACCGGCGACAGTTCCAACGACCACACGATTGAACAATCAGTTTATGAGGTGTGTGTTATCTTTGGAGGTGTACCTTTATCTAGTAGTGTTTGGTTTAGTTAATTCGGCGTGTGTCAATTCTAAGATTTCTGCCAGCTGAATGGTTTCCCAAACTTTACTTCTTTTTTAAGAAAAGGAGATGTAGAAGAAGGTGTATTATAGAAAAATACCTACAACACATAAAATATATATTATAGATACATTCAGGCCATTTTTAAACTGATCAACCACACAAGGGAGGGTGCCACCATTTCCATAAACCAGAGATTGTAAACCATGGTTCCAAGTATAATATACGTTATAAACTAGAGGTAATAAACCAGGGTTCTAAGTGAAGCACAAAAGCCGCACCGGTATTGGCAATCCATCTCAACTCCGTGATTGGCGCTGAACCGCTCAGCGGAATTTACCGGCGACAGTTTCAACGACCACACGGTTGAACAATCAATTTATGAGGAGTGTCATTCTTTGCTGGCTTACCATCTTTGGAGGTTTACCTTTATCTGGCTGTGTGGTTTCGTTAATTCGGTGCGTGTTGTTTCTAAGATTTTTTAGAATTTGCTGCCTGCTGAATAGTTTACCAAACTTTAGTTTTATTTTTGGGAGAAGAGAATGTACGCAGAAGTAAAACTTACTACTAGAGGCGTCGAAAAAATCCTCTCTATCGCTATCCACTGAAAACGTGTCCAAAATCAGCTAAAGTAAAATAATTTTAACATTTTATATTCTTCTATTATTCTTCGATTGCACAAATTAGTAGTAAGATAAGAATGGCACTCTTTAGTTAAATAATACACTGAAGAAGTTAATTCAATTAATGTTGCTTTGATCTTAAACTAACGCCTCTCACTAACCGTAGTTCAGCTTCAAAGGGAAAGATAAACTTGACATCTTGCCATTAACAGTTACTAAACTTAACTAAGTGACGTTTGCTTATCTTGTCTCTTTACTAAATGGTGTTAAGAAGCCTTTTCATTTCTACAAAATAATGTAAATTACCTCTTTTTTGAGCTGTCTAATCTTTTAATAGGCTGTGTTTTTTTTCCAAAGCAACTTTATAAGTGCATATTTTTGCATATTTTTTTTGCAATATTATCTTTTCTCAGCGGTAAGCCTATGTGTCTTCTTTTGCTAGGTTATCTGCAATCAAGTTTTACAACATTACTTTCGCGTTTACAATATTAGGAAGAATTTGTATCATACCTCTTATACGTTTCCCTTCATTGTTATCTCAAGTCTTAAACATCATAAAAATCATATAGAAAGCAGGCTAAGGATGAAAAGCTATACTTTCCTCGGTATCTCGACTAAGACTTCTCATTGTATTGTTAGTAATGCCATTCAGAATTCCTGCATCGTCAGAGGTTTGTGGCTTATTAACTGCGTATGGGAACTCTTTGGAAGATTTCAAGTGATCATGATGATCTCTTTTGAAATAACCCCCTTATGAAAGAAATGTTGTATGATGCGGTTTAGATTGCGTTGTGAAGTTGGGAAGAGGGATTTGTGATTGCAATCTGAGCTTTTATATTAGCATCTTCCTTGAGGCTCAAAATTAAGGCCAGGCACTCAAAATTCGGAATTTAGTAAGAAGTTGGAAAGAAGGTAACAGGATGAATATCAAAAACAGAAGAAGAAGAATATCACTACACAAAATCTTCGAAAGACCAAAATTCCGCAAATCATGAAATTAAATTCTATTGAAACTCTTTCACCTTATAAACATATTCCTAGTTTCGTGTAGGTACCTACCTATTCGGATTCAGAGAATCCTTTAAATCATACAAAATAGGAGGAAAATGAAAATAAATTTGGAATTTAAACATTCTGGGTTCTTTGTTTAATTTAAAATTCTTGCCATACAATTTATAATATTTATTCGAGCAAACCAACGTCTATTAATTTATTTACACAGGCTCAGGTGTTCCACATATCGAAACGGAATTTTTAAAATGTCTTATTTTGGAGTTGAATTTAATACCTGCATTCACATATGCATGCATGCAGTAAAATATATCGCTACATTTTGTATGAACCTAAAGCCATTTTAAAGAAATAATTGAATTAAAAATTGTGTGTAATGTTGTAAGTTGTTAAATAAGTTACCTTTTATTACTGGCTTTAACTTGCAGATAGGTACGGGCTGCGTAATAGCATTGACTGTTGGTTGGAGCTCATTGGGAAAGGTCTACGTTCTGACATGGACATCAACCGTCTTACCACAAAAACTTTTAAACGTCAGTTTAAGACTTGTCTAAAAAAATGACAAATTATGACGTTGACATATGGTTCATTTTGCAGCCACAATTTTTTTAGACAAGTGTAAAACAGGTGGTTAAGTTTTTGTAGTAAGGCCACAAAAGTCTTTAAGTAAGTTCTTTCTGTTTCTTGCAATAAACGTATTGAATACGCCCCATTTTTTTTTCAGTTTATGTCATAATTTTTCCATCAAACAAAACCTCACTTACTTCCCCATTTACATAACAAACACATCGTCGGTAACAAATAGGTAAGAACTTCAGACGTCGGAACAAACACGTATCAGACTCGTTTCTAATTAGTGTTCGCCCTGATTCCTCGCCGCGTCTTAGTGGTGAACTACACGTGGATGTATGTGTATGTACTTATTATGGAAAAGTTGCTGTGTAGGTTGGTATTATTATTGTGACATTTTGGTTTATAAATGGGGTTGATATATTTTTGGTAAATTCTTATAAAAAGTGTAAGTATATAATGATCAGTGGTCGGAATAGGTAGAGCTATTTTGGCTACTTGCGACATGAGGACATAACATGGATATGCCAAATATTTCCCGGAATCCCGGGAATTCTTGGAATTAAAAAAAACATTGTTCAAGTAGTTTTTATAGGAATAAGTAGAAGTATTTTTGTTATTTGCTACATGCGGACATAACATAGATATGCCAAATATTTCCAAAAATTCCGGGAATTATCGAAATTAAAAAAAAAACAACTAAGTACTTTCTTTTGTCAGTGCTTAATTAGAACATTATATTTAAATGGATAATCCACTTTTATTAGTTTACTATAGTAAATAGGAGACATGGAATATAAATAAAATGCGATGATCGAGTTAGATATATTATTTAATTTTCAAAACAGTTGACATTACTGGTTGGTCTGTCTACAACGATATATAAATATACTTAACTAAAGTAGTAAGTAGCAAATAAATTACAAAAATATGCATAAAGAACTTTGTACTATATCATTCGTAAAAATGTAATTATGACATTTTCAGCATTAATAACGCCGTCGTATTGAAAACATTGATAGAGAGTAGGTATTTTCACGACTCGCAGTGACGTGAAGCCGTTTCCTTATGTTAATCTTTAACGATTAGTAACAAAACTTTACGATACACTTTCTATTCCTAGAAGCTCTTGACATGCTCGTAAATGAAAGACTTCACGCTACTGCGCGTGATGAAAATAATAGGCGAGCGCTCGTGCCCGCCGATCCCGCGCCCCTCCCGCTGCCCGCGTAAACCCGGCGCTAGCACTCCCCTCGCGCTCCCCCTCAGCCGTCGCGTACCTCCAGCCGGTGGCAGCGATATTATCTTTTTCTATTCTGTATTGTGTAGGCATTTAATATTTCCTTGTGCAGTAAAGTATATTTAGTATCGTTTCTAACAGTTTTACTTAATTAATTCATATTTCACGAAGCTACCTCTAACAACGTTCCAGGATCCCTGTGTGTGTTTATAAGTAAGTATATACTGTTTGGGTGCTCACCTACTACCTGCTCATAACTGCCCACTTACCCATATTAACTCACTTAAATCAATCGACAATTTCAAAATCCCGGGATTTCAGAGGCATGTCCATGTTAATATCAATGTTTGCGGTCATTCACCCCAAATAGCTCTACCTATTCCGACCACTGAATAATGATACAGCAATGTATTGAAAATAAGATAATAATAATAATAATGGCGTCCACGGCCGATTTCGGCCACGGCGGCTGTTCTCATTTTAAGGAGATCTGCCAGCTGCGCAGGACATATTATAGTGCACGAGCATTTGCGCAAATACAGGTGCACTCCCTATTCCTTCACTCTCATAACCCGATGGGACGGTAATCCGACACGAACGGAAAGAGATCAGGCGCAGGACCGACATTTACGTGCTCTCCGATGCACGGGTGAATCAATCACCAACTTCCAGACTAAGGGCTGCTTTGTGAAAGTTCAAGAAAACCCACAAAGCGATTTCGGCCCAACCCGGGAATCGAACCCGAGACCTCGAGAACACCAGCCGCGCTTGCGACCACTAGACCAACGAGGCAGTCAAAAAAAAAAAAAAGATAAAAAAAAAATGGAAAATAAGATAGATGTCGATGACATTGATGATGAAAAGTATACAGGGTGTGTCGTTCATAATCACATTAAATCTTATCGCATATACTTTATGATATTCTACGGCGAATTGTAAAAAAAATAACCTAATCCATTCAGTGGTTTAACCACAGGAGTCATTTTTCGTTTTTATAATTTACAACATCATGTGTAAAGCAGAGATAAAGTTAGGAGTATCGAATGTTTTGATCAGTTGACAACTGTCAGTTTTCAAGGGAGAATTTCAGTTATTTGTAATGACTGACTTTACGTATTTTTTTTTCTTTGTGTTAATCGACATAATATATTGACCAGTATATTAACGCATTTCATTTAATGTGATTGTGAACGACACACCCGATATAATGTCTTATTCTAATTATGTATTGCTTATTGGTCTCCTCGTAATTCTTTTGCAGTAAAACCGCTTAAATGATTTCGACGAAATTATGTGTGGAAATATAATTAAATCAGAATAATTACAGTTTTTATCTGGAAGCGACCAGAGTACCTCAGTCAGAAGCTTAGAAAACCTTTTCATAAAACCAACACACGCTTATAATATACCAGAAACAAACCCTTAGTTTCACTGTCATCATCCTCATGATTTTCACTGTATTCAAGCAAAATAAACCTCCCAGTATCACTTGTCTATAACTTGCCATCACAAAATGAACATCTAATTTGTTGGACTAATTCCAATCTATTACGTCAGCTTTTCTTATTAAGATAAATTAGCTATTTCGTTCCTTATAAATGGTATCATCTTTCTTCCTTGTAGTTGATAAGTGCTGAAGTCGCCCTTCGGGAGTAAGGACCAGTAATGATGTTCTTTGGGATTTTATGGGTATTTGGTCTTAATCTGCTAAGGGGATTGTAATGGGAATATTTTTGTTAGAAGTAGGTATGAGTTAATAAGCAGAATTATATACTGCGTTTAATATCACATACCTACACAAAAATAACGTGCTTTTTGCCGTAAAGTATCTCAAAATTATGTTATATCAACCTCCTCTTTTTTGGGAAGTCAGTTGAAAACCATTTATTCAAAGTAAGCTGAAAAACAGTGCTTTTACATGAGAGAACCCTAAACACTCTTCACCACTTCGTATTTTGCTGAGAAGAAGTGGCGCACCAAATTTTACGCTCATTCTCGACTACTCTTATGTATTTTTTAAATAAAAAAAAATATATAATTACTGTTCTATACTCAAACTCTAACTCAAAAACGTTTATTCAAATTAGGCTGATAAATCAGCACTTTTCGAACGTCAAAAACAAAAGACAGCTCCCAAAACGCCCGCCCTTCACCACTTCCTATGTGTTTTTGCTGGGAAGAAGAAGTGGCGCAACAAATTCCCCAGCAACACATGTCTGTCTGTATGTATATATAGGACATACAATAAAACTCTCAACTGTCATGTACCCAAGACAGATGGCCCCGATAATTCCTTCTCAACTCAAACTATTAACCCAATTAGAAACTCGACATATTAAACTGGAATATCGATAGATCATCTCAGCTCTAGTCCTGACCCGAGACAGTAAGAAACCCTAATAAATAATAAGTACTTATATGTCATCTGGGTAATTAATCAAATATGTAACTATCGACTGTTTGTGGAGCTCCGTTTAAATTATGCCAGTAGATATGGTAGTAGTGTTGATGCTAGCATTTTTGGCAAGTAATTATTCGATGGTAATGACAGTAAAAATGTCTCTGATTGTGTGGTTTGACTCATGAAAAACGAAATGTGTATTTCGTTGTTTGTTCTTAACTATTTTGTTAAGATATTCAACAGCGTAAGGATATTCAGTAAGTAGCTTAATTAAAATAAACGTACGACATTTTATTGGTAATAGAACAAAAATAATTTGTAATTGTAGGTATCTATTCTACGTAAAAAAATTACTCAAGAAATTAAAACCTGAATCTCAAATACTACTAGGAACGAAACATATATTCCTTTTGTAGAAAAATGTCTCAAAAATAAACCTAAAATCTTTACAATAAGATCTATTTTCCCTTGCACTGACAGTTTACTAGGCGAGTCTATTCACATTGACACGCATGACCGCTGCTGCCCATTGCACTAGCATAATCCTTTACTAGCCTTTTATGATGTCCAAGTGGAACCACACGGAAAATATTTCCTTTAAAGTGTGAAATATGAGATAAAATATATTATACAGAAGTTTGTCAATAAGAACAATTATTTTTGTTAGAGATGACGCAACTCTTGTAATTTCAACTCTATTCTACTCGCGGTTCGTCTGCTTATCAATGGAACTATAGTTATCGGCACGGATATTGAGCCCTGACCTTCACCTGCGCAGAAGCAATTTATTGGTTTATTGCCTTATGTGTACAGTGCGCAAAGCGATCCCCACTCTTCCGCCGAGAGCTCAATATCCGTGCCGATAACTATACTGCTGTATTTCGAAAAATGTAGTCTCCGAATCCAGAGCTTTGGAATATATCTATCTCATCTTTATTTGTCCAGCCTTTTGGACGTAAAAGCGTAATTAATGAAGCACATTTTCACAAAGTAATGATGATCCAGTTAAAACTATAGTAGTTCTATAATCTATGTACAATGTGAAGTACGCCAAACTTTTCTAACCACTAATGTTTTTTGTTCTTTCTTAAAGTATGGAAAGCCGTACTGAAAACATACCTCTACCCTTGACTCATAATTTGATAACCTCATCTTTAATGAGGTTCTTCATCATCATCATCATCATCTCAGCCATAGGACGTCCACTGCTGAACATAGGCCTCCCCCTTAGATCTCCACAGATACCTGTTGGAGGCGACCTGCATCCAGCGTCTTCCGGCGACCTTTATAAGGTCGTCTGTCCACCTTGTCGGTGGACGTCCTACGCTGCGCTTGCTAGTCCGTGGTCTCCACTCCAGCACTTTTTTAGAGGTTCTTACTAAACTTTTAATTCACGTCAAACAAAGGAAAGCCGGATATCCTCAAACAAAACATTTGTCGTAAAACACGTTCGGTGCAAGTTCTCGCAACGTTGCTGCAACGTGACTTCCTAATAGAGCAGGAGCTGGTAACAGCCAGACCTTTATTTTATAAATGCTGATATTTTATCTGTGCATTCACTGTATGCCTCATTCTGTGGAAGATAATAATAAAAAAGCAAACCCAATTTATTCAACATTATACCTTTGTACCTATAAATATTTACTACCGCAACTTCCATTTAATTAGGACCAGTTGAAAAGCAGCGTCAAAGAATCGCTGTCTGGCATAATACTGAATTGGATTTAGGTATTTGGCACAACTGTTAATATAAGTATTGTATACAAAATCGTGCAACAGGTTGGCAGATAAATCGCTCGACGTTTACTGTACAAGGTTTTAATCAAGATCTAGCCAACAATACGACTTGTCTTAGGCAAAGATATCACTGTTTGTTCTTTGTTGTTTAAGACTATTGGTCAACCAAGAAGGCTTCATATGATATACTAGCTTTCATCCACAGTTTCACTTTCGATAACTCACCACCAAGGCAGCATTTAGAATAAGTCTAAAATAAAAATAAATCTTTCTCATTAAATGAGATGCTGTCTAGAATTAAAACGTTCGTTTAACAAAGTTCGTCAGCTAAAAATATTACTTACAATGATTACATTTGTGTAACAATTTGAGGAACCAACCGATTTTTATAGAGAATTCATTATTACTGCGAAGTAAGTAAGCCTTTTGATTTGAAATATTTTCTGAAAATGAAGAAATTCCGACTTTTTTTAACTTTTAAATAAAATAGGGCATGGTGGTACGTATCGAAGGACTGACCAATTTACCAATCTTTTCAGTATGATAGTAAAACCACAGGAATCTGCTTGTTTTCAATAAATGGTTGATCGAAAACGAACCTCATTTTCATCAGTTTTATTTGGGCCTGATCATAATCTTCTTATCCTCTCCGATACAATTAGCCCCGGATATTACGGAGATTAACCATCAGGTCCAATTATTTTCAGTTCGTCCGGTCTTCATTATCCGGCCCTGATTGGACTCATGTTTAATCATTATAATGGAAAATTTGCGGAGGCAGCTTAGCCCAATTTTTTGAGGCATTTTTGGTCTAGTCTAGTTATCAAGTTTATTGTTACGCCTGTTTTGAAAATTAACGCTCAAATTTGCCGACAAAATAAACCGTGCGTTTTGAAAATGAAACGTGAAAATTCATAGTAAACTGTTGTTAAAAAAAAAACTGACGATTAAGTTTTCGGTTTATTTTGCGAGTCAAGTTTTCCCAACTACATAATTTTTTTATCAAAGGGCATATGTATTTGTAGAGGTCAACGACACTAACTGGTATTCTGCCAAAACTATTGCCCATTTCCAAGTTGTGATTAAAGGTCACGTAAGTAACAAGTTTTTCCTAAAAATATACACTACATACTCCTACATCTTCATTTATTGATGCTGATAAACAGTACTTTTTGGAAAATTATAAAACATGCATTACTACGGGTACTAGGTACTATAGCATTATAATTGGGAGTTCCAATTTCACTGTGTCCTCACATACGTGCAAGATTCAGCAATACCATGAACTTTTAAACGGTACATTCAAGCCAATAACTACTAACGCCGAGGTATCTCAGAATAATCATAAAAAAGTCACTCTTCTAAATCACAAAAAAGCCATTACTTGACCGAATCACTATTCTGATTCAAACCAACCTCTACTATCAATATAAATCAGTCATGTAGAAGTCGAACAAGATAGATAGGTTAATATCTTGGGTCATCTAAAGCTACGTACAGAATAGACCTACCACGCGTTGTTGGTTACGCATATTATAGCAAACGATAGTTCAGTCATTGCAGAGTATTTGACTACGAGTGCTGACTCTCGACTCGCAGCCCTTTCAAAATGTGTATGACTAAACATGAGGTCCATCTAAATCATTTAACCAAGAGAGCCGCCATGAACAGTCAATTTACATAAAATCTACAAAAAAGTCTGCCAATTTAAGGGCGAAAGGGGCGAGGCGATGTAAAAGCTTTAAATGTAAAAGCTTACTCGTTTATTTTCGATTATAGCCAACAAACATGCTGAAACGATACAAATGTTACCGTACCGGTAATCGAACCCGGGACCATCAGTCGGGCATTCAGCGTGGTCACCATTTCGCCAAAGAGGTTGTCAAACTGTTATATACAAACATAAACTTGACGCGCTATGCATACAAGTCAACAATACGATGTTGGCCGAAGGAAAGGCACGACAGTAGCGTCTCCAGTTAGTTAACTAGTCTAAGGTTGGAACGCCTATCTGTACGCAGCCTAATTGTCTCTAGTGCGAGCTAATCAATCACTTGTGATAACAAGGTGGAACGTTTTTGCAGCTCATCACAAGATTGAGAGCAGATTGTAAATATTAAAACAGTTTTTACGATGATAGCCATTTAATTCTTCGCGTTTTGAAAGGATTTTTTATGGCTGAAGATAGATTTAGATTAACGTCCAGGTTTTAATAGTGATTACTTTTTTGTAGGTGATGTAATGGTGTTTTAGCTAGCTGAAGTATCTTAAAAAAAATATGGAAAGAGTTTCGTTGTTCTTGGAAAGCCTTTGGCAATATCTTGCGTCGCAAAAAGTGCATTAGATGGTAAATAATTAATAATAGGTAGGTATTTATTTAAGCATCCGCAAAATACTGTGAACCATGAAAAGAAAGCGATATTTCCTCGTCAGATAAATACCAATATTTTTTTTAAAATTCATACTCCCAAAACCGACCTCTCTATGATTTAATCCCCCCAAAAAATACCTCTCAAACATAATCCTATAACGGAAACCTTCTAATAAAAAAATAAAGGTGACAATACCATTTTGGCGAATGTCAAAAGATCAAAATTTATACGGAGTTGGTACTACATTTACCTACTTTCTATGCATTGTGTCGCTCCCTGACTTACGGCCCAGGGGGAATTGTGGCGGTTTTTATTTAAGCCTAATGCCTTTTTGAAATGTTATACCGTTAAAGTCTTGCTCAGATATTGGATTGGGGATAAGGGCAGTACTAAGTCTTCTGATGACAGGATCGTGAAAATTATCTGCGAAATTAGAAAAAAAACATCGCGCTAATATAAACTTGGTCTGGTTAAATAAGTGTCCTCTATTTTATCATCGACAAAATAATTAATTATGTACATCTACTTTTTGTCCGGGTACGGTGATACGTAAAAATTTTTGGGGTGTGAGTGAAACCGTGGGCAGAGGCTAGTTATGCTCATGCATGCACACAATTTTTATGTCACATCGAAAAAAAAAACAATATATGAGAATCCGATTATGTAATACCTTGTGCAATTTGCGTTATATTTGAATAATATATGTAGAACAAAGGATTAAACTATAAATATTTTAAAGGATGAACGTCATAAAAAGCACGCAAGTTTCTTATTTTATACAGCCAATATTTTTATGAAAACTGTTTTATAAAAACACATTGCCACGTACGCACATGTAAAATTTATTACTATACGTCATACGTGATTGATTCGAAGATTGATTGAAGTTTCATCATAAAATAATGAAACTTTTTATAACTTTCAAAACTAACTCTAACAGAATTTCCAAAGTAACATTTCATAAAAGGCAAATAGTTTTGTAGTAAATGCGTTTCAATTTAAAGGAATAAATTGAATACACACACACCGATAAATACACAAACACACACACACACATATTCACAGCTGACCGAATACTTGACATTCAACAATAGTTTGAAGAATTTTCAGTTGCTATTTATTGAAATTTCAAATCAAAGGAATTGATTCGGCCATGACAGTTGCTATATGTAATACACTGGTACTCAGCTGCATCTGGTTAGATTGAAAGCCGATTCCAACGTAGTTGGAAAAAGGCTAGGTAGATGATGGTCCAAAAAAATATTTTTCAGTTTTCAAATGTTATAGGCGCTACTCTAAAAGTCAATATTGATGTATTCTTTGAACCGTAAAAACGTTCTCTTTACCTAACATGAGAAAACAGAAAACCATTCGTGTTCTCAAATTAAGAAAGGGCAACATATCTGCAACATGATCGTTTGATCGTTTTATGTCCTTAATATCATTTAACATGATATTTCCAGCTCTGTATCAAATACACGGTCACCCATAAAATCTATAAAAAGGTCATATTATGGCCCACTTATCTCACTCCTACAAACGCCCTCTGGTGAAATATAAAACGAAATAATTTGAAGATTACATGTTCAGTTTTTATTGCAGACTAACCTTTTTTATCGTTGTGAATAAAAATTTGACGAGTGGCGTTTGGTGAAGACATTCATGTCATTAGAGACGACTTTAGAATTTATTTTTAGTTTCATAAACACAACAGTTTAAAATAAAACAATATTTATACCTACTAATAAAAAAAGCTCCGAAACTAGTGAACCGAATTGAAAAATCGTTTCTCAAATACAAAGATACACTCTTTCCGAGTAACATTGGATATACTTTTTCCCGCTAGATAAAACCACGGGAAAACGGCTAGTTTTCAATACTTTTTGCATGAAAAAAGAGAGATAAAATACCAGGGACAACTCCGTAAACGTTAATTTCAACTTTGGCAGTCCCATTTATATTTTTCTGTAATGCACGAAACTGAAGCCGACCTCTCTATAGTTCAACTCAATATTCTACATTATTTAAAAATCTGTTTTTAAAATAATTTCGTGGAAAATCATTTTATAATATTTTTCTTCTAAAGTGTTGATACTGTTTTAATAATTAATAAAACAAACATATGCATAATCAAAAATAGCAATAAAACTAAAATTAAATTTCAAATTAAATATCTCTATTTTCTACATAATACAGGTTTGTATTTTCATAAAATTAAATGAAACATAAAACTATTTTCTGGAACTCGACTAAAATGCTACCAAAACATGCCTATAAAAATAAAATCTGACACTTACTTAAATTTTGTTTTTATAAACTAAAATAAAAAATAAAATAAGCTGAATATTGTTGTTTCGGAGTAAAAGCAAGCTATTTACTACTTTTGGGACCTATTTTTCACTTAGTTCTAAGATCTGCAAAAATAGAAAGGGGATCAGGACCCTTTTTGTGACAATTTCTAGGCAGTTTTGTCTTTGTAAATTGTCTACTTTTATTTCGTCAAGTCCTTTTGTTAAAAAGTAACTTAGAAAATAGAGTTCATCACTTTTGTTATTTTCGCGAGGCGCGTCTTTTAGGACTGTCTCCTGTGAAATTTGGCGTAAATATGCTGTTTTAGGCCTAACAATCTGTA
Source organism: Helicoverpa assulta (assembly GCA_963856015.1). Classification (NCBI taxonomy): domain Eukaryota; kingdom Metazoa; phylum Arthropoda; class Insecta; order Lepidoptera; family Noctuidae; genus Helicoverpa; species Helicoverpa assulta. The sequence goes on from CAWLCW010000026.1 coordinate 2,703,513, forward strand.
AATATTCTAGATTCATGGTTGTATAGGTTAATAACATGCTCAATTTTTATTTTATAATTTTTAATGTTTGCATTTCAATCATTTGCCTAGGCTTTTCTCAGCTTCGTTGCAGATTACCCGGCGACTGAGTACTACCGTTTTACATAGAATGACTGCCTATCTGGCATTCTCAACCCGGGCAACCCCTTGATAATACTGGTTGTGAGACGTACTGGTTTCTCCCCATTACGACTGCCAAAGATGTTCAATGACAGCCGGGACAGTCAAAAGACAGTCATTGGTGTCTAAGATATACTTCTGAAGTACATACAAACTTAGAAAAGTTGCATTAATACTTTGCTTTAGCTGAAATCGAACCCACACACTCATACTTGAGGGGTTAGTTCTTTACCCACTAGGCCACCTACTGATTTTGAGTCCACCTTTTCAATTATCTTTATTTATTTGTACATCTACCCACACGTCATATAATTTCTGTAGATATATTTCTCGTCTATCACTTTAAGGTCATTAGTTCAATTCTGGGACACCAGTCACTTATAGTAATGAGACTCATTAGCGTTCAAGCGAAAATATTTGTCCTCTGTAAATATTATTTTCTTTTTGTAAAATACAAGCACTTTTCTTTCTTCATAATGAAGTTAGGAATAATTTTATTTTGTGTTTGCATTTTTTTTTTGTTTATTTTCTATTTCGTAAACAGGTTTCATAACGACTAGATATTGCCATCATTTCTAGGGTGATACATACACCTTTCTATCCTTTTATGTTTTATAAATCTCATGGTTGATATAAAATATATTTATTAGATAAACCAACTAGACGATAAAAATTGCGAGTACTATCTTAATTAGGTACTAACTGACGTGGGTTTTTAGTGTATCACGTTTGATGGAATATTATGTTAACATGTTCGAGGAATATAGAAAACTACATGAACTTCTCATCACAAACGTTAGTGACATTCTTTGAATTCGCGTATACTTAAATATACACAGCTTTAGTACGTAGCTTTGATATACAGATATAGGTATGCAGAAAGATGTCAAAAACATCGTTGTCCCAAAACATCTTTCTTAGCAGCGCAAATTATTCTCCAACGCCCGCGCCCCTTCCCGAAACAACTTGCAGATTAAAAGTCTGTCGTCGTGTTCAGACAAAGCCTTACCCCTTGCCTTTTTAATCAGACCGTCAGAAAGTAGGACAGACAACCCCTGAAAATATCGACAGAAACAAACAAAGACTTTTAATCGATAAAAAATCTCGGAATCGTTTTAATTCGATTGAAATATTCGAATGATTTTACAATCGGTAAATGTACGTAGGTGTGTTTGTGATTATCTGTGTGTTTTTCAGCTTTCGCGAAAATATTTTAAAGTGATTGATTTTGTATATTCTGAAGCTTTTATTTAATTTCAATATTGGTATTTCTGTAAGCTGCCAGCTTACAGCTTGGGCTTACAGACACGTATTGTTCCTGCCAGTTATTTTTCCGAAACTGTTTATTTTCATACTTTTGTTAAAAGAACAACTTTATTCAGTAATTATTTATTTATTAAGTATCGATAATTTCACACTAAAGCTCATTCCTAGGAAACGATGTAGGACTTAGATTAAATTTCTGGCAAAAAGCGGTTTAGAAGCGACAGCTTTTCAAAGAATTGTAAAAAGAATTTACCTTTAAACAGATGAAACATTAATTTATTTATTACAAAAGTAGCATCAATAATATATAATTCAGTTTGTTTTTACACAAAAGACAAAAATAACAAAATCTAAATAACATTTATTCATAAATTCAACGCAAAACAGGTGTAAGCTGAATTAACAAATCAAAGTTTGGTCTAAGAGAATACGAAATATATAGATAGCCAGACTAATCGATTAAATGCTATAAAAGCTTTCTAAATTCAATTAGTAAGACTAATTTCGACGTCTAGTAGTGACTGAAATGTATTAAGAACATTACTTTGTTCATGTATTGAATATTAAACTTACAAATACTGGTAAATAGAAACGGTTTGGTACCACGTGACTTTTGATTTATTATTTTGAACTGAAAAGGAAAAAATATCATTAACTTTGATGCTAAGTACAAATCTACGAAACACTAAATAGCCCTCAAAGTTATATCTACGTATCATCATCATCATCATCATCATCAGCCTATCGCAGTCCACTGCTGGACATAGGCCTCTCCAATATCTACGTATATTGAATTTTATTTGTGTCGATTTTGCAATCTACTTTCAAAAGCGTTACAGACAAATTCATACTCAAGTGTTAGTATGTATCCGGGGCTGCGGGTTATTCGAAAGAGATACCGCGGCCCTGGTACATAAAAGGCCTATGACGGAACACGACGGTTTTTAGTCAGTAAGAGTCTGACACTCCCTCACTGCTGCTAACCCACAGCGGGAGGGGTCATTTGATGATTTTGACGTCGCCGTCGTTAAAAAAAAAAGTGTTAGTATGTATTAGTATTTGCCCAGAAAATATTCTCAATCAGACCACGGGACTATAGTCCAGGATTTTTGGCAAGGCAAACGTTAGAGTCCCGAATTTTTGGAAGGTGAACTTGGGGCCAAAGCCAACACGCTGAAGCCCTTTTGAGACAACTTTAATGAAATGGTGACACATATTAAGAAAAAAATCAGAAAGATAATAATGGTGATAATACTTCGAATTTCTTCAATAACTTAATAACTACAAATCTCAATTACTAAGCTTTAATAAAACCATTACTTATACACACTATTCTATAAATATGTATGTGTATCGTACCGACGGTATCTCCTTACACATTTATGATACTAGATGCTAGATATGCGCATAAAATACAAATAACTGAAAGCCGGAGCTTTATCAATGATAATGATATTCTAGATTTAATGTTATCGCCCTGTTTTGTTTTCTCGTTCACGGTAAACAAGATTTTCAAGAGGATTTCGAAAAATTCTTGGTAAAGCAAGAATCTTTAGTTCTTTGTGAATTTTTAAGGGTGATACTAATTGTATATCATTAACATTCATGTTGTTTAAAATAAATTGAGATTTTGATTGTGGCTCAGGTCATATCAGGTGTTCATCTGTGACTTTATATTCTTGAGCGATATAAACTTTAAGTTAGTGACCCTAGCTTTTGAGTGATTGTTACTTTAAAAATATGGCTCATTTTTGTTCAAAATTAATGAATCGCATTTCGTAATGTTAAAAATGTTATTGATATTGACTGATTGAAAGCAAGACCATGATGCTTAACAACAAGTCCCTAATTTCTGACAAGCAACGAATTTTTAAATATAGCCAAAACCAAGCCAATAAATGTAGATAACTCTTAATAAATATGAAAAAAAAAATGCGCACTCACTATTATTTATATTAATTATTATTTCGATAGAACAAAATACTAAACATTTCTAGAGATGGGTACCTATCTAAAATTAATTATTCAAGTTTTTTCATGTAGCTTAGACTTTACCCCTTGTCGTAGATTACTCGGGGGATATTATGACAAGATGGCGCCTCTAGACATGACTGATAGTGGCTGGTTCAACGTACTGCTCCCTTGGGCTTGCTTTGTCTTAGAGTAGTCTGATACGGCCTAATGATGGAGCGAGGAGAAGTGGTAGTGGGTTAATAGGTTACAGTTTTAAGTGAGCAAATTAAAAGGATACGTTTTTTATTAAGGACGAGTTGTAAATAAACAAATGACTACTCATTCTGTTTGACCTATCAAATTATTTTATGGAGAATAAAAAATTAAAATTTATATACTAAAATCAATTAGTAATCTAAGATTAATTATTCAAGTTTTTTTCATGTAGCTCTAGACTGTACCCCTTGTAATAGATTACTCGGGGGATATTATGACAAGATGGCGCCTCTAGACATGACTGATAGTGGCTGGTTCAACGTAGTGCTCCCTTGGGCTTGCTTTGTCTTAGAGTAGTCTGATACGGCATAATAATGGAGTGGAGAGAAGTGGTACTAGCTTAAGAGGTTACAGTTTTAAGTGAGCGGATTAAAATGATATATTTTTTTTATTAATGGTGCTTTTAAAACAAATGAAGGCCTATTTTGTCCGACCGTGTTTTGTTTTTTATAGAAAACAAAAAAAGAAGCTGTGTGACTGTTTATATTAAGTACGATCATTAAAGGAAAGGAGGCTAAAGACTTTTGTCCTAGCTCTAGTTCTTTGTTTGTTTATAAGACACATCCTTATAGAATTCAATACTAAGGAAAATAATCTGATATTTAATTGGAAGCTCATGCGTCTTTCATTAATAGCTTCATGTTCCAAGAACAAATAATCTAAAGTCTAACTCTAACATCAAACTTCAGACCACAATAAATTCTTCCAGAGCCCTAAATACATTCAGAAAATCCGATTCAAAGCCAACGCAAAAAAAGAGAAACAGAATCTAATAAAAAATCACGACAAGAAAACTCAGAGGCCTTGATTTTCCGTAAAGTAACGGAAGGCAAGGAAAGCACATTTACCGGGCATAGGTCGGTGACTCCAGATACCTAAGCCGAATTCCCTAAACTTATTCAAATGAGTGAGACCCACAGAACTCGGAATAAATGCATATTGAATTTGTTTACGTACGTCGAAACTGGATAGAGACTATACTTCTCTATTTAAATTCGCTTCGACAATCTACATTTTATTGGTGGTCAAAACAATGTACCTGGTTCTTTGTTTGGTTGGTTTTGCTTTTGTGGGTACTTGTATTTTAGAAAGATTTGATATTGAAGCTCGATATAGCTGTGATGTTCTTTTTCAGTTTGTAATTAGACTATTTCCAGAATTAATGTTTCTATTTTTTTTTGTTTATTTCTAAGTACCTCTAGAGGTTTCAAATTATCATTAGTTCATTTATTTATTTGTATTAATTAATTAATTTATATTTATGTACATTAATTCTAAACTTTTCGTTTACGCTAGTTAATAATAAGTACAAAACTAAGAATGTGGTGAATATTTTTTTTCAAACCTTCAATTAAAAAACGCTGCCATCTTGACTACATTAATCCACCAACAACCAAAATTTTATTTATGTAAAAAAAAAAACAAAAAAAAAATCTTTATTCCTCGTTTTACAAGAAGTGGTCACAAGCCCGGCTTTACGAGATCATAAACTCCCCACTCTATTCATTTTACGAGTTGAATTTCATCACCGTTCTCGAATTCCACTTCCCTGTTATCTTTATATTTATTTTACGACACACACAGATGAGATTTACAATATTTAATTAAATGGGTTCGCTGATAGGCACCTTGCAAAGTGCAAACTTTTTGTCGGTCGATAGTGTGCACATTCCGACGACCATTATCAGCCGACTAAAGACTTTGACTGGATTCACGGTTACCTTAGTTTGCTGATAATTGGCCGACAGTTTTGTGGGCAGTCTGCGGTGAATTTAGTATTTTTTGGACTTTTATTTACATAGTTATATACATAGATATTTACAACACAAAAAAAAAACTATCCTAGTAAAACAATAAAAAAAAAATGTAAACGTCAAAAAATTCATCCCCATCCCCATTTAGTATTTCAGTTTTATTGTTCAGAAGGATTAGTAAGCGTGGAGATCCAAGGTACGGTTCAAATGCTTTCTCAAAGGTTTTTGTGTACACAACATTGTGATTGGCCTAAAACATTTTGAATATTGTGGCTACGTGTTGAAGTCTGAATTCAATATTAATTTTAAACATATTTCGTAGTTAACATGTAGGTACCTGTTATGCCATATTATCTTACCTCTAGTTTCGAAAACAGTTTTATTTTACTCCTTCACCTCGAATAAACTCGTCCATATAAAGTATCAAGTAACCTGGAATATACTAGTCTAAAGGATCAGGTTTCTCCAGCCATTTTAATATGATATAAATTTTGGATCTGAAAACAGTATCTGACCTGTTGATTCCATTCGACGGACGTGCCAGATAGATTTATAGTGCGGACGGCTTTTAACGGCCTTGCATAACTCTGAATCCTGGATGGAATACTGAAAATGTAATAACGTTGTTTTCTATGTAAATGTTAGTAGCCTTTTCATAATATTAATATTTTGTTGGGAAGCATTTAGGACGCAGTTGTTGGCTTTCTTCAATTCAGTTATGGAGGTTTTTAGAAAAAAATCCAACATTTAGAATTAATTAAAAAAAAAATACTTTTTATGTACGTTTTGAATGCCAGCTGCCGACTGCAACTGCCAACCGCACATGCTGCGATAGCATGAAAACAATCGGTATCTAAGAACGACTGCATATGCTGCTGCCGCTTTTATCCAAAACGATTTCATGTAAGGTAAGTACCCAAAACTGAGACTTTACAGCAATAGGTACTTTCATATTTAGGCTTAGCGTATTCTAAACTTGATAACAAGCAAAAAGTTTGAATTCATATCGTAATAAAATTCAAAAGTATCACCAAAGTATGTTCACTTCAAAATCGCACATCAAAATTCATTTCCAATTCTATAACAAGAAACCTCGTGACAAACAGTGGTATAACTTCCTTAATATACATCCCCCATCATCTCCCTTTGAACCACAATAAAGTGCCCGAAACTTTATCTACCCGACAATACCCGACCGATATCCAGAATCTTAATATACAGCTCGATCTACGCAACATGTCTAAATTACAAATCCACTTGGAACATGTCATACTTATAATGTAACAACGTGGCTTTGCTCGCTTTTAAATGCTTTTTATTTATGCCAGACCATAGGAAAAAAATTCCTTATAACATTTTATAAAACACGTGTCGAACGTCTGTTTAACTATTTTGTAGTGAATATTAGTTTATCGTTAAGTTCATCATCATTATGAGCCTTTTTTTACCATCCCACTGCTTGGCACAGGCCTCCTCTCGAACCACCGAACGAGAATGGCTCGAGTATGGAGCGTAGGTTATTTCTTGTAATTTTAGCTATCTTGCAGTACAAGTCTCATCAAAATCGGACAATCCGTTTTGGAGATAACCGGAAATGTTAATGGTTTTTGGACATGGTGATGTAAAACTTCCAGGTGCAATTTTTAGACTGTTAGGTATTTTGAAATGATAAACAGACACGTCAATGTTACGTTTCTATGTACATAAGATTAAAGTTAGACGAAGTTTGTACCTACCGATGTTAGGTCGGATTAATTTAAGGATTCCGTAACAACAATTACTTCTTAGTGAGGTGGCGCATGTATCATGTAGAATGGATTATAGCAGATCTGAATTAATAATGTCTGGGCTTGGAAAGTTCTAAAATATTTTGATTTTAGAACGTTTTGATTTTTGGAACGATGTTCATGTTGATCTAAATTGTCATGTGAAAAATAACTAGATCAAACTGTAAAATCATGATAGAAATACGTATAAAAAATTTGTAAATTTAAAAAATAGTGTGTTTTTTACATTTCAGCTGTTCCCCATGGATCCACCTGCATTCCGCCGAAAAGTAATGTGTCCTGTCTTAGGCTCTAGACCTTTGTAAGTACCAAGTTTCATTTGAATCGCTTTTGCATCTATGTTATTAATAAGTTAGTATTCCAATTCTATTTTATTTAAAACAGCATTCATTATGTAGGTTAACCAAGGTTAACCCTATTAAAACTGGCATAATAATAGTGAACATGCTGTAGGCATAACTAGCTTCATCGTTTCACCGCACATCATTTATTTGAGCTTTTGCGAATTAAATATTCAGAAACCATCCCACTCATTTTGTAGCTAAAACTACGTTTATTATATTCTGTGGCTTTACGGTACATCAACTTTAATTATAATAGACTAGTTGTTGTATTTATTTTGGAATCGTATATAAAAGTAGGTAGTAGATATTGTTGATGTTACTGGGATAGATTTGGTTATAGGTAGGTATTTCGGATGGAATGGGAAATTATATAAAGAGACATTTGGATTAGGTACTATACTGCTCTTTTTGGTAGTTGGATACTTAACACACCTTTGTGGTCATCATCATCATCATCCTAGCGTTGTCCCGGTTGCCCTTCCGGGCCCGGGGTCCGCTTTCCTGCTTCTTCTCCTCCACTTCGCTCGGTCTTCGGCATCCCTGGTGGTTAGTCCATTGGCACGCATGTCATCCCTTACGACGTCAAGCCAGCATTTCCTGGGTCTACCCAGTCTGCCCCGGCCGGGCGGAGGCGCCATGGCTAGACATTTGTTCCCCACGTAAGTGGCCGGTTTCCGTAAAACGTGTCCGTACCAGCGTAAGCGACACTCTTGCAGTTTGTCTGCAATGTCACGGACATGAAGGCTGCCGCGGATGCGCGAGTTCCTAACGCGGTCTTTCCGCGTAACTCCACACATCCAGCGCAGCATTTTCATCTCCGTGACCCGCAGCTCCTGCTTGTGCCGCTCAAGCACAGGCCACGCTTCACTGCCATACAAAAGGACAGGCCTAATGATGGATTTATAGACCTGTCCCTTCAGCTTAACCGGCATTTTAGGGTCACAAATGACACCAGACACCTCACGCCACTTGGCCCATGCCGCCGAAATTCGTGCCCTGACGTCGCAATCGATGCCACCAGACGCGTGAAGGACAGATCCCAAGTACCTGACCTGGTCCGTCTGCTCAACCATGTTACCGTCTATGCAGACGGAGGTGGGATCTGTCGAGTTGCAGGCCACGTACTCAGTCTTCCCTACATTCAGCTGCAGACCGCCGTTCTCGAGTGACTCCTTCCACATGTTAACACGCTGCACCAACCGTCCCTTGTCCGCGTCTGCCAGCGCGATGTCGTCAGCATACATGAGCAACCACGGGGGCTGCTCATGCGCATCTCGGATGCTTTCGGACAATGAGTCCAGTATCACGCTGAACAGAAACGGACTAAGGACGGAGCCCTGGTGTACTCCAACGGTAACAGGGAAGGGTGTAGTGTCACCAACAGCGGTCCGAACCACTGAATCGGAATCCCGGTACATGTCTCGGATAATGTCAACATAGACTTCTGGCACCCCTTTGGACCGCAGCGCCCACGGGATCATCATGCGAGGAACACAGTCGAAGGCCTTCTGCATGTCCAGAAAAAGGAAATGCAGAGGTGTGTTCTTCGCCCTGTATTTCTCCATCACGATCCTTAGGGCGAAAACAGGGTCCATGGTTCCATGACCAGGGCGGAAGCCATACTGACAATCCGAAACAATGCACTCCCGCCGGAGCCGAGAGTCGACGATCCGCTCAAAGAGCTTCATGGTGTGGGACATGACCTTTATACCGCGATAGTTTCCACACTCCTGCACAGACCCCTTGCCCTTAAAGACTGGAGTGATGATACTCCGTCTCCATTGGTTCGGGATCCGGCCGGTGTCCCATACGCGGTTAAATAGGTTTGTTAGGATGCCCACCCCACGAGGCCCCATAGCTTTCCATACTTCGATGGGGACTCCATCGGCTCCGACAGCTTTCCGATTTTTCATGCGGCGAAGAGCCAACTGGACTTCGTCAGGCGTTATCGGTGGCACCAGTCCTTGATTCGGAGGGAGGTCCGGTGGCTGCACTTCTCTGTGCTGCTTATTCAGCAGCTCGTGGAAATAAGAGCGCCATCTCTCCTTCACCGCGAGGTCCTCGCATAACAGGTTGCCGTCAGGATCTTTGACACAGCGGCACTTGGAGATGTCCTGTGCCGCTTTAATCCTGGAACGAGCCAACTTATAAATGAGCTTTTGCCCCTCAGACGTTTCCAACCTATCATATAGTGGCTGTAAGTGGTTACGTCTGGCTCTGGCTACAGCTCGTTTTGTGGCTCGTTTTGCAAGCCTGTAAGCGTCGCGATCTTCGGGAGAGTTGGACGCTTGCCACTTCAGAAAAAGTGCTTTCTTCACCCTAGTCTCCCTCTGGACTGTGTCGTCCCACCACCAAGTTTCCTTGTCACACTTGCGTCCACCCTTAGACATTCCCAGCACCGCCTTCGCCGCCTCCGTGACAGATGCCTGAATCCTGTCCCAGTGTTTTTGGACAAGTTCGCCTTCGGCTCCATCGCACTTGTCGCCGATAGCCGAGGCGAGCATGTGGGACTTGTTTTCATCAAGCATCCACCACCTGATTTGGCGTTGGAAGTGCTCCGGACGTTTGTCTTTGGGCTTCACACAGAGATCCATGACAAGGAGACGGTGTTGCGCAGTGAGACTCTCGCCGGGTATGACCTTGCAGTTGGCTACTTTGCTGATGTGATGCCTTCTAGTGAGTAGGAAGTCGATTTGGGTCGCGTTTCTCCCGCTCCTGTAGGTGATCAAATGGTCAGGTTTCTTTTTGAAAAACGTGTTCACAACGGCCAGGTCGGCTGCGGCACACGTCCGGAGGTCTGTGGTAAGTTTTAGAAGGATAAAGGTGGATTGCACCATTTTACTATAACGATAATCCAACCATAACTAGCCGTAAAATTAACCATGGATAAAATCCCGACGATTTGGTGGCTGGTTTGGTTTTAGTAATTCGTAATTTTACAAATTAAATTAAATAAAAACGCACCGTAAAAGTCAAAACATATGCCATTGAATGATTTCTTTATGAACTTATATCCTTATACCTATTTAGTTCATAAGATAGATATAAGTTCATATATCCTCCTATGTAGGAGTAATTACGACAGACGATAATAACCACTACAGTACTACAGATACCGTAACATCTCAACATTTCCCTCGATTAAAATACAAAATACAAATCAAAACTCGCAACTATTGCATAGATACGGGAACACAGAGCCTTGTTAGCAGACGTAAACATGCTTTTTTGTGCAGCCTCTTGCGAGCAAATAAGTAGTAAGGTGGAATGCACATTGGAAATAAGTACCAGGGCCGCGCCGCCCCTGTGTGCGAAGTGTGCGGCGCACACAGGCGCCAAGACAATAGGGGCGCCGCGCCGCCACTGCCACCTAAATTATTTTTGTTACCTATATGATTGTTTTTTGTAGTGGAGTATCGACAAGTAGGTACAATAGGCGCAACAGGCCTTGTAAACTACAAAACATCTATAACGCTTATTGAACAAGTATCTCAATATTTAATGTTTATTATTATTCACGTTTATGGTTTCATTTTACGTTTAGGGTTTTAGTTTACATTCCTTACGAGCTCAACGTTAAAACGGCGGCAGTTCTTTGAACCAGGGAAAAAGTACTAGTTATTTAAAACCGTAGAGGCGCCGAGTTTGTATGAGTATGAGTGAGTTTCTGAACGCAGCCCGATGCGATGCGTGCGACGCAAGCGGGGGTGGGGTCACGGGTATTCCCCGATTTTAACGAACGAGATAGCTAAGGTAAAACAAAACAAATGAACAATCATTTGATTGAAAGTGTGTGTAAGGTGCGCATTGAATTTTTATAATCATTGTTTGGGTGTTACCTACTGATTGTTTTAACGTGTTTTCACGATGAGTGATAGTATTCATGATAAAAAAAAGAAATTATCTGGTTACCAGAATCTAATAAGGAAAAGAAAACAAGAAATTTAACAATTAAAAATATTCATTCAAAAATTAAATTCGTTTTTTATGATGATTCGTTAAAAAAGAGGCGCTTCATAGGTTTCGCACACAGGCGCTGCCGGGGGTCGGCGCGGCCCTGATAAGTACTATGAAGGCAGACTGTACATTGGAAATACTTTAGTTTCGTGATGAACAAAATGATAAGCGGAGATGTTATAACGGAAAATCTCTTGAGAAAGTAGTGTCCCAAAAGGTGTAAGTTCGGGGGACGACGAATGTTACTGGCTCGGTATTCATACATCTTCTTTGGAACCCGGCTATTTTTTGAACAACCAAAAATCTTCGATGGATATGTCAAGGAACACCTGGAACGCCTGGTTAGTTCACTCGTAACTGAGCGTTTTGGTCACATATTTTATAAATAATCGGGACTTAAACGCGATACATATAACCTAATATTACCTTTTCCTAATATTTTGCCTCTCGTCAGAGTTGCACTGACCGTTTTGGTCACACCCACCGTACATTATTTGACCTACAAGAAGGTGCCTAATCTACCTGTCTTATGTCATCTCCGCTCATCTTTCTTTCCTCCAGTGTTTAGTGCTTTGAAAATATCTTCGTAATTCTTCGAATAGTCTGTTCGGAAATCTCGAATAGTGAACATGTTTTTAAAGATTTATTCGTTTGTTGAAGCTTCGTCTTTTATAAGTAAGAGAATGTAGAGGATTTTCATTCATTCTTCAAATGTTTGAACTTTGAAGCAGCATTATTTTTGTTATGGAACTAATTGGTAGTATTGGGTGTCTACTGAATGAATTCAATTTCGGATGGCATCTTATGTAACAGTTAAATGTTCTTTAAATGTAAAAAAGAGAAGTATATTGACGGAAAAATCAATTCAAGAAACATTACAATAATTCACAGGAAAGTAAACCTATAACAAAAGTCCAATAAACCAACCTTTACAGGTTTCCTTTCTACCCCGAAAGACCTGAGTACATAACTCACGAGGCCCATTAGATATCCTAAACACAATCAGATGTGGGCCATAATGCCTATTTTCCCCTACGCTCCAATATTTACTTAGGTAATATTGCTCGGACGATAAAAGTAATCGTTATCTATACAATTATTATTTTTGTTTGTTGGTTTGTAATGGATGATCGTATTTTCAACTACCCATGTTGGAGTTGGCTTTCAGTCTAATCGGATGCAGCTGAGTAGTGTTTGACAAGGAGCGACTGCCCTATCTAACCTCCTCAACTCAGTTACCCGGGCAATCCAATATCCCAAGGTAAGACTGGTGTCAGACTTACTGGCTTCTGACTACCTGTAACGACTGCCAAAAATATTAAATTACAGTTTGTTACTTAGGGCAAAACTCAAAAAAAGTGGCCCGATTTAAAAAAATCTTTCACCATTAGAAAGCTGTACTACCTGCAAATAATATAGGCTATACTTTATCCCGGTACGGGCAGTAGTTCCCACGGAGACGTGGGTAAAAGCTAGTGTTATTAAATTAATTATTAAAACGTTTATTAGCGAATATTTTTTTTTTATACATTGACTCCCGTCTATAAATGTCGATCTTTACATACATATAAACTTTAATTTTTAAATAAATTTTGTATCACTTAATTGTTAATGTTTACTCTTTTTTTTTCAAAACTGTTGTTATGTGTGGTCTACGATAGTTATATAAGTACTTTATTATGTCTTTTAATGGCGGAAGCTTGTTGTTAGCAAATTAGAAATATAGTAAGTTATTTAAATTGTCATTAGTCTGTAAGCTTTCCTAAGAATAAATAAATAAAATAAATAAATAAATTATTAGGAAATATCTGTAGGAGATCCGCAAGATATTTATAGCTTTCGTTCTCTTCTTATTATTGTACGTGATTAAGGAAGTAAATGTTGGCACAATTAGGTACGTTAGGGAATATGTCTTGGACACGCTCCCTAAAGAGGGGACTACGTTATAGCGGGGAATACGTAGAAGCGTGTAATTTTTTTTGGTGTGATTTTTGGTATGTTGGTTACAGACAAAGGTAAATTAATTAAAGACCAATACATACCATTACATTTAAGATCACAGTACATCTTAAAGGTCTTTAATTAATCTATACTAATATTATAAAGCTGAAGAGTTTGTTTGTTTGTTTGTTTGAACGCGCTAATCTCAGGAACTACTGGTCCGATTTGAAAATTTCTTTCAGTGTTAGATAGCCCATTTATCGAGGAAGGCTATAGGCTACTTTTTATCCCGGTACGGGAAGTAGTTCCCACGGGATGCGGGTGAAACCGCTGGCAGAAGCTAGTTTTGAATAATTTATTTAAAACTCATTCCTTAACTTCCTGCCTTACCCCTATACCCTGCATAAAAATAATGCTGTCAAAATAATCAGGGACAGTCATCAGAATTTTCGTTTCAACACTCAAAAAGTTCAGTGGTAAAATAGTTCTTGTTAATGCTAACCCTTTAAAAATATGTTCTACATAAAAAAAATATCCAAGTATCATTGCAAAAAGCTGAAAAATAGTAAAAGCTTACACATTGCCTCTAATTTCCAAGTTGTAAAAAGCGGAAAAATAACAGATAAGTACCCTAATTATATCAGTGTAGATCCTGTAAATTATTCAGGGAAACTGCCAAATAATTCCGTTACCGCTGATTACAATAATATAGCCTTTGTCTAGTATATTCGAACCTTCTAGAATAATACTATTATGTTCTGATAAATCGAATCTAGGTAAGCCTAGTTCAAAAACTGTCAGGTGTCAGATGGAATTTGTGATTGTTTATCGTCAGGGTATTTGATGATTATAGTCAAAATGGTGGAGGGAAATGGTCATTTAAAATGAAATGTGTTATTTTGTTACTTTTAGATTTTAATAAAAAGGAGTAAATAACTTATAATAGAAGGATTTAGGAAGAATAAGGAGTCGGATTGGCGTAAGGTTCTCTGCTGTTCTGAAGGAGCTACTTTGGGCACCTAGAAAGAACCAGTCTATTCCATTTTTCAAGTTCTAGACTCATTTGTTAGCTACTAGTTGTGTACCAAACATTAAAATCGGGTTTTTAGTTAGCAACCTACATTAGTAGCCTATTCTTTTTATGATGATTTTAACTATAAAAAACTAACACGCAGAATAAAACAATGAAAATGTTTCACAAGAATTCGTTCAAGTTTTATTAGGATAAAGGTTATATAGAGGTATAGAACGTAAGTACTCATAAAAAATAATAATTATAATATTTTCAGTAAAATTAAAAATGAGAAACGAAGTTAATGTTGGTACAAAAAACCTGTAATTAAAATGTACCGTCTGAGCTCTAAAACAAAGCAGGTGGGTGTACTTCATATTAAATACAGTTTTGGTATTTAAGATGTACTGCACGTATACACTATTTAAATAAATTAAAAACTTCTACTATTAGGTAGTAAGTACACTGTGCCTTAAATTAAACAAACTATAAGTTAAAGTAATTTTGTGATGTTTATTTTTTTCTATACAAGCTGTTGATTTGCATCCGTGCCATATTCAAACACGTAATTATGCTAATGATTCTTGACCCAACTCAACAAAAATATTGGTACGTAATTTTTTTATTTTAATTTTTTTTTTCGGAATTCCGTCAATGTCATCTAGCCGTATTTAAACTTGGCGCGTGTGTTACTGGCCTTAAAACCGTGCTGTGCCCTCACACAAACGCATACACAAAGCATACGCAACGATAATTCATTAATTTCATTCCTAAAATTGGATTACTTTTGAAATACTACGACATTACAATGACAAAAAAAAGCAGTGCATATTAGCTATTTCCCGTCTACTGTAATTCCAATAGATTATTTACGTATTTTATGTCCTCCTCATGAAATATGGCACAAATGCAAATCAACACCTTGTATATTTTTTGTTTTCGGTAATAGAATTCTATACTAGGTAGTTCCATAGGTACGCTCTTGGTCCTCTTGGTTCTTCAAAAATATGTTTCTTCCAATAATGTTGTTGTTCCACCCTATTCAGTCTTTTATACAGGAATGAATTTTAAGCAGTGCACAAAAAAAAACTGGTGGTCCAGAATCATTAACAGAACATATCTGCATCATCAGTAAAAAAAAAATTTTCATTCTTTTGTCCGCCCTAAAATCAGCAAAATATGGATACCAACTATTCTTACGCGCTTGGAGCAGCGCTCGCGTCAGTAAACCGGTTTCGCGTTACCGCCGTGCCTACTATGACGACTGTAACCGTACAATCGGTTACAAAATAAACATCTTTCGATATCAATAACTTTTCTTTTTTGTACTAAAACACGACAAAATAAAAATATACGTATCTATAAAACTTATTTAACTATAAGTTGACAAAGTTTGCGCACTGGATAAAATTCATTCCTGTATGTCTTGATTTAATGTAAAGCTAAACCATTTTTTGAGAATATCACACCACTATTCGCGACAACTGAGACCATACCCTATAGTTCCATAATGGGTATTTACACTGCAAGGCACTATTCGATAAAGTAAATTAAGTTCCTCATTTTGTCGTCATGTATTTGTTCTCCTCCATCTATTGACCAGGTCCTTTTCAACATTTCCAAATATTACTAAATATTTAAAAATGTAGGTATAAAACTTATTAGGTATATACTTAAATTAAATAAACATCTGTAACTGAAAAAGCTACAATGTCATCCGTTTGGTGGTAGATCACATTTTAGCTGCCTGTACACCCAAATTATTTAACGGTAACTCATTTCTTACGCATCTAATCAATCAATCAAGTTCTTACGAGTTTTGTAAATGCATCATCATTAATTTAAGAGCCCAGCTCTTGTCGGTGTGCGCCGGGTGTCGCGAGACGACTCCCGGCCACCGTAGGCGTGGGTCTGTGGGCGGTGAGTTCGGGTGGCTCATCGCTCATGTCTGTTTTTAGACAACAGACCCGTGTCGGCGGCGCGCGTTGTTCCACGCGCTCCTCAAAGAGATGTCAGCAACCCCAGCGGGGCCCAGCAGGGCCAAGGCCTGCCGGGGCTGCGGGTTGTTCGAAAGAGGTACCGCGGCCCTAGCACATAAGAAGGCCTACGACGGAACACGACGGCTTTTAGTCAGTAAGAGTCTGACACTCCCTCACCGCTGCTAACCCACAGCGGGAGGGGTCATTTGATGATTTTTTACGTCGTTAAAAAAAAAAAAAAAAAAAAGCTCTTGTCGGTGCAGCTCCTTCCATTTACACCTATCTAGCGCCAACTCCTGAACTTCCTTATACGTCACAACTTGGACGACCCCTTCCTCTCTTTCCTTCGACCTTCCCTTCCACGGCGTTTTTGTAAATGCACAAAAAAATAAATACAGGTTAGCCCTTTAACCTCTTGAATGGCGCTAATTAGATAACAATATAGAAAATCCATTGTGTCTCGCGTAGATCTGCGCACCGGCATACAAGGGATTAAACCTTACGATTTCAAGTGACCTTAAATTATAAGATCATTTAATAACGAAAATAATACCACGTCATTCATTAGTTACTTGTAACTGAAACACTCACCCAGTTCAAACTAAGCTTCACTCACAAGCTACTCAAATACCCAAAAATAACAACAAACAAACAAGTCCACAACAGTACAGGTGACATAC
This sequence comes from Helicoverpa assulta, assembly GCA_963856015.1. Lineage (NCBI taxonomy): Eukaryota > Metazoa > Arthropoda > Insecta > Lepidoptera > Noctuidae > Helicoverpa > Helicoverpa assulta. Next base: position 2,720,621 of record CAWLCW010000026.1, read on the forward strand.
TATATTCATCAAGTTGACAAAAGTTTCAATGCAAACCGCTAGTTTCAGGTGTATTATGTTCTTTGTGCAATCAACTGAGCCATTCAGAGGTATTATCCAGGTAATCATCATCCTCCGAGCCTTTTTCCCAACCATGTTGGGGTCGGCTTCCAGTCTAACCGGATTCAGCTGAGTACCAGTGCTTTACAAGAAGTGACTGCCTATCTGACCTCCTCAACCCAGTTACCCGGGCAACCCGATACCCCTTGGTTAGACTGGTGTCAGACTTACTGGCTTCTGACTACCCGTAACGACTGCCAAGGATGTTCAATGACAGCCGGGACCTACAGTTTAACATGCCATCCGAAACACAGTCAATGGTGTCTAAGATATACTTAGAAAGTACATACAAACTTAGAAAAGTTGCATTGGTACTTGCCTGACCTGGGATCGAACCCGCGCCCTCATACTTGAGACGCTGGTCCTTTACCCATTAGGCCACCACGACCTTATTATTATTATCCAGGTAATAATTTACCTTATATTATGTAGTTAGTGTGGTTTCTTGTGGTATTACCCGCATCTTAAGACAAGTAGTTTGCGCACCCAGACGCAAAATATCCTATGGTTTGTTCTGATGAAAATGGTGTAGGTACTGCTGAAGTGTTTAATTAAAATCTGTTCAGTAGTTTTTGAGCCAAAGAGTGACAAACTTAGGTTAGGTTACATTATAATCACTATGCTAGGTTTTCCCCAATACATTTTGAAATTCTTTAAATAATACAAAAACTTTTTTACAAAAAAATATAACCGACTTCCCAAAACACTAAAAAGCAAAAAAAAACAAATTTTAGGTGCATCGGCCTAGAAGTCGGTGTCTAATGGATGTCCCTGAGTTAATTTTGCCACCGACTTCTAGGCCGATGCACCTAAAATTAGTTTTTTTTTGCTTTTTAGTGTTTTGGGAAGTCGATTATATTTTTTTGTAAAAAAGTTTTTTATTTTCAGCTTTTCAGTGAAACGAATAAGGTCACTATCCACATAACTGGAAAGTTCTCATTGATACGAAGAATATAAGCCCAAACACGAGGTAGTTTTCATTTTCAGTTGTCGAGCTCCCTCGACCTTCTCTGGTCTCCATCATCAGGTCAGCTCCAAACCTTCACTGTTGCAAAGGTCTCGTCAATACAAATAATATAAGCCCAAACACGAGGTAGTTTACAGCCTCAGTTGTCGAGTTCCCTCGACCTTCTTTGGTCTCCATCATCAGGTCAGCTCCAAACCTTCACTGTTGAATAGTGCTATCAGACATACATATGAGTGTCAAGGTTTAACCCTATGTATGCTTACAACAGATCCCTGACCTGATGACTATGGGACCAACTGGCAGCTATTCCGCGTCGAACAAAAAAAGAATCACGTAAATCGGTCTATAAACCTCGGCGTAATCGATGTACATACATAGAAAAAAAAAAAAAATACCGGCCGAATTGAGAACCTCCTCCTTTTTGGGAAGTCGGTTAAAAAGAGGCACATTGTATAAATAACTAGCTTCTGCCAGCGGTTTCACCCGCATCCCGTGGGAACCTCGGCACGGACCCGGATAAAAAGTAGCCTATAGCCTTCCTCGATAAATGGGCTATCTAACACTGAAAGAATTTTTCAAATCGGACCAGTAGTTCCTGAGATTAGCGCGTTCAAACAAACAAACAAACTCTTCAGCTTTATAATATTAGTATAGATTTCTTCAAGTGCGATAAGTAGTCATGTGGTTTAACATATCCTCATCCTCCGAGCCTTTTTCCCAACTATGTTGGGGTCGGCTTCCAGTCTAACCGGATGTAGCTGAGTACCAGTGCTTTACAAGGAGCGACTGCCCTATCTGACCCCCTCAACCTAGTTACCCGGGCAACCCGATACTCCTTGGTTAGACTGGTGTCAGACTTACTGGCTTCTGACTACCCGTAACGACTGCCAAGGATGTTCAATGACAGCCGGGACCTACAGTTTAACGTGCCATCCGAAACACAGTCATTGGTGTCTAAGATATACTTAGAAAGTACATACAAACTTAGAAAAGTTGCATTGGTACTTGCCTGACCTGGAATCGAACCCGCGCCCTCATACTCGAGAGGTTGGTTCTTTGCCCACTAGGCCACCACGACTTTTTTTGTGTTGTGTGGTTTAACATAGGCAAACATTTTAATTTCTTATGTGCTCTACAAATTATATATAACGAGCTTTTTCACACGAGCTTATCACAATCAGTTTCTGCCTTAAAATTTTAATTTACCAAAAGTTTAATTTATTACTCAAGAACGTAGAATCTTAAGTAGTTATTGTTCATTTAAAACATTAGCTGAGATTTAATAAAACGGGTGTGTTAAACGTCTCGCTGATTTTAATTAAGATATCTTAGAAACGTAAATCCAGTCTTATCTTCTCATAACATGTTCTACGGCTTTGTTTACATAAGCTGAAGATATTTAATGTAGTTAAAACTTTTGGCTTTGGCTTCTACCTAGGGATTATATATAGTTGGAAAATTTTGATAGATGTATAATTAAAATTTGGAAAGCAAAATAATACATACTTCATCAAGCTAAAGCATATGCCTCAGAAATTGCTTATTTCTTACTATTGATTTCTTTAGATGTAAACACCAAAACTTATGAAAGTATACCTATTTGTTGGATTCATACATTTTATCTACATTTTATACTACATAGGATCTTTGCAAATGTGTAAAAGAAAAACTTGACTGCCCCGTTGGCCCAGTACCTCTAGTCGCGTAGTAAATGTCGATCCTGCTTCTAATCTCTCTCCAGCCATGTCAGAATGCCATACTATCGGACTATGAAAGTAAAGGAACACTGAGTGCACCTGTGTCTGCGCAATTGCTTGTGCTCTATAATAATTCTTTAGCTGACATGATTAATAAGAACAGCCGCCGTGACCGACAATTGTTCTGATCGCATTTCTTATTAGTCATCATCCTCCGAGCCTTTTCCCAACTATGTTGGGGTCGGCTTCCAGTCTAACCGGATTCAGCTGAGTACCAGTGCTTTACAAGGAGCGACTGCCCATCTGACCTCCTCAACCCAGGCAACCCGGGCAACCCAATACCCCTTGGTTAGACTGGTGTCAGACTTACTGGCTTCTGACCACCCGTAACGACTGCCAAGGATGTTCAATGACAGCCGGGACCTACAGTTTAACGTGCCATCCGAAACACAGTCATTGGTGTCTAAGATATACAAAAACAAGACACACAACAGCGGTAACAACTAACACGACCACATTTATTGTAGCAAGGAAGTACTATGTTTAATCACTGGTTCGTGAGTCTTAACACTAGTGGGGACTTAGTTACGTGTTCAGTGTTCAGCGCGCTGGACAATTGAATTGCTAAGAAATAATGTCTTGGACGACGATTGGTTGCTTAAAGGGTTAGGTGTATTTGTACTTTGCTGTGGTGCTGTGCAGTGTTGCAATGTTGCATTGTTGGTTATAAGATTATTTCTATTTAGAAGTCTATGAACTTTTAAAGAATCAGAATTGTGGTGTTCTTGTTTTAGTATGTTTTTTGTAAGCTTTTAGCATCCATCGTCTTCTGCAAAATAAATATAGGTACTTTAATTTACGATTGCTTGGTTTGATTCATTAAATCATCTGCCATGCTTTTTCCCAACTATATTGGGGTCAGCTTTTATTCTAACCAGACGCAGCCAAGTTCAGTTAATTCATCATCATCATCTCAGCCATAGGACGTCTACTGCTGAACATAGGCCTCCCCCTTAGATCTCCACTGATACCTGTTGGAGGCGACCTGCATCCAGCGTCAGTTAATTGGCTCGCCTAAAATTGAGCCTAAAACAAAAATGCAAAAAAAAAAAAACATTTACATTGCACAATTCCTATGACACGTAATACAACACCATCACAGCACTCCGTCGTCTGATTGTGACAGTAAATTACACGCTAACGACACAGCAGTAATTGGTACAGCACTAATGTGTCGAAGCTGAAAATATTGCGAAGATTAGTCCGAGACGGATACATCGATCTTGGTTAGTGTTTGTGATAGAAACAATTTCGAGACCCCGAAAGAGTTCGGTCGTTATTTGCAGACCTTGACAATTTGGTCTTTATAAGGATATGTTTGTTATGGAAATAATAAATTACGATAAACATATACCGTCTTACCACAAAAATTTTTAAACGTCAGTTTAAGACTTGTCTAAAAAAATGACAAATTATGACGTTGACATATGGTTCATTTTGCAGCCACAATTTTTTTAGACAAGTGTAAAACTGGTGGTTAAGTTTTTGTAGTAAGGCCATTATGGTTTAAAATGTATATTATAAAGCAATTTGTTAAATATTAGCTTAGAAGTTATGTAACCATGAAGGATCATACAAGAAGAATTAAAGATCAAGACAAAAAAAAAAGTTGCAACCATACTTAAGTGATCAGAACAGAAACCGACTCAAATATTGGTTGATGAAACCCAATTGCTAATAAAGAAATTTAAATGGTTATAAAAATATTGCGAATATTAGTCCGAGAAGAACCTATCGATCTTGGTTAGTGTTTGTGATAGAAGCAATTTCGAGACCCCGAAAGAGTTGGGCCGTTATTTACAGACCTTGACAATTTGGTCTTTGAGAACAAAGGAATGTTTGTTCTAGACGTAGTAAATTACGGTGAACGGTGTAGTAATATAAAGTCCGATAGATCATACAAGGCGTGTAGGAAAGAAAGATTAGAAAAAGCAATCGAAAGATTAAGAAGAGAACCAATTAAGGTATTTTCAATCACATTTAAGTGACTAACGGCCAGTTTCTTCATCAAAAGTTAAAGCCAAAGTAAAAGTCAATGTAATGTCTAAAGTTAAAGTAACGGTCAAATTCAATTTTTCTATTAGTTTTGCTGTCACTTTAGCCTTGAAAAAAACGAATTTGACCGTTACTTTTACTTTAGACATTACTTTAACTTTAACTTTTGATGAAGAAACTGGCCGTTAAGCAGAAACCGACTTAAGCATTGGTTAACAAAAGCCAATTGATGATATAAAAATATTAAGCTGTGTTTCAAATATTTGAGACAAAGAAAACAGCAAAATAAGGTCACAAAAATAATAAAGCCGTATAATATCTTCTAACTGCACGAAGTAAGAACAATTTTATTCCAACAATTACTTTATTTCTTATTTGCAGTTTCTCTTCTAGATAATTGGTTTCTGAAGCTATTTCTTTCGCTTCGGTGACTTTAAAATTACAACTATGTATCCATTTTCTTAAAGTTTATTTTGCTTTGTAATAGTTTAGGTATATCACTTTTATTAGCAGTTGCTATTTTTGTAATCTTGGAAACTGTTTAAAGTTTCTAAATTTTATATTGTAGGGAGTTTCGAAATATGCTTTTATGATCTTAGACGCGATACTTTGTACATATTTTGGAGTTGGTCCAAATTCTGTCTTTACTATAATGTTAAGTGTAAGTTGCTTTTAGCTTCTTACGTAAAAAAATCTTGTTCTTCCAAGAAGAAATCTTAGTACAAAGTCAGCTTAAAATACTACATAATGTATTGGTCAAATCTAAAAGCCAAACGACAGTGCACTCCCCAAACTAGAAACAGATGTTTATGCTGCAAGTGCAGTACGGATGAATAATTCCAACAAAACACGGGATTATGTTAATATTAGGAATCAGTGCTGGCTGCTGGCCGTCCGCTGTATATTTACAATACAAAACAATGCAGCTGAGGTAGCTTGTAGGGATGGGGTAGGTACGATACGATTTCCATTTTAGAAAAGTTTAGAAATTAAAACCATCTTTTAACCGCTACAGATGGACACATCTCTCTAACATAAAAGAAGGCTCACTTTGCTTCAGGTTTCTTCATATTTTATGATTTATAGATCCTCTAAGCATCCTTTGGACAGTTTTAAGTGGCATAGAACGCTTGATTTATTAATGAAGAAGAAAACTTCAGAAGATCATAATAAAATAAAAAAAATGCTTAAAAAAAGAAATTGTTGGGATTTAAAAGTATTTCCACATGGAGAATAAATTCAAATAAAGCTAAATCGTACATTATGTCTTGATAAAGTTCGTATTTGCCTATCAGGATCTCCTAAACCAAGCTTTTTTATCTACAAAAATACGAAAAAATATATCGATATCGGTGGTACATACAAGCGGCCAACCCTAAAGTGCGAATCCAGTCTAATATGGCGATATAAAGTCGGAAAGTCCCACCGTATCGCCAGCTGAATTGTACTGAAACACGAACCGTCATTTCGTATAGATGTCGCGAATTCAAATGACACTTCATTTGAAAGTTTTACAGATTAGATTTTACATTTTGTCGAATGGTAGGACAATTGTCACGTAGTACTGGATGTGCGATGGAGATTGGCACTTGGTTGTGTATTGTGTTTTGCTGTTTTAGAGTCGGATGGCGAAGATAAGCTGACAAGGCCTTTTTAGGATCCTGTTCGTTCGGGAATTGTTCGTGAATTGGGAACGTGAACTGCTATCGCTGATGGCTGTAAGACATTTCCTTCTGATCAATTCAACGCTGTTATTTTATGATCCGAACAAGTCAAGCGTACAAAGGTATTTCTAAGGCTGACAGCGGTTTGATACGCTGTGTTGTGAAATTTGTAGTCGAAAAATTCAATAATTGATTTCGAAAGAAAAAATTGCAGGCGGCTTTTTGTTTCTCTTTCTTCTTCCTAGCGTATGTCCCGTCTCGTCTGGGGTCCGCTTTCCGGGTCTCTTTTCACTTCTCCCTGTCCTGCATATCTTCCTTGTTTAAAAATACATAAAGCTGCCTGCTATATTTGCATACTTATACATATTTTATCAACGACAACAACAAAGAGATCTTGCCTTCCAGAATATTCTACGTACAGTTTGACACACAGCATTCCGCACACATAGTTCAGCACAAAGGCGTCACAGATGCACAACGTAAAACATGTTAGGGTAGGTCGTAACGCGCTGACCGCAAACTTCCAAAATGTATGCAGTAACTTCTCGTGGTACACCTGGGTGTTTAATGACAGTATTTAAATAATGCAAAAATAATTTAGTTTGGAGTAACTGTAGTATATTTTATGAGAGGTACATTAATGCGCCCTTGATGGTTTTGTTCCATTAAAAATTTTAATCAGCTGGATGTGTTTCTTTCCCCCAACCTGCACGTACCATCTTTGAGTTATAAAACTTAACATTCACTGAATATACATTAAGTGGAGCACCTGAATTTCTGCCTGTTATGTATGATCCTTGCATGATCGGCACCTATTATTGTTAGGTGAGTATCAACTGCAGAATTATGCTCGCGTAAATACGGCGTGGTGTGTTTTAGCACTAAAACCCTTAAAATTGAAGTCTCTAGCAAAATTCTGTTTTTTTTCTTAGAGAATGGCCTATATGTTAGAAATTAAAAAAATAACCATCAATTTAGAACAGAATGCAAACATTTAGCACCAGTACAAAGAGCTCAGTATTTAGGACATGTAGCGACATGGCTGCGCGCCGAGTGAGGCTTGTGACCACACGCCCACAACCTGTCACTAAATGTATGCGGGGATCGCTTCACGTGTAACTACATTGGTACGCGCTGATGCTGCTGTCATTGTAACTTTGTTAGGTAAACTTAGGTACCAATTGAGCCTAAAGGTAGGTATGCGTGTAAGTCAACAAAACGGGCGAACATGTATAGTGTTTTATTAGTAGTTATAGTAGTATTAGTTTTTTATTCACATTTAAGTGAATAAAAAACCTATAAAAAACATGGTCTTAAAAAAGTTAAAGTCCCTAATAAAGTTAAAGTCTAAATATACTGTTACTTTTACGATTACTTTTCTAAGTCCATGTACATATGTAGGTAATAATGGCGTCCACGGCCGATTTCAGCCACGGCGGCTGATCTCATTTAAGGAGATCAGCCAGCTGCGCAGGACATATTATAGTGCACAAACATTTGCGCAGACACAGGTGCACTCCCTATTCCTTCACTCTCATAACCCGATGGGACGGCAATCCGATACGACCGGAAAGAGATCAGGCGCAGGACCGACATTTACGTGCTCTCCTATGCATGGGTGAATCAATCACCAACTTCCAGACTACGGGCTGCTTTGTGAAAGTTTAAGAAAACCCGCAAAGCGATTTCGGCCTGACCCGGGAATCGAACCCGAGACCTCGAGCACAGCAGCCGCGCTTGCGACCACTAGACCAACGAGGCAGTCATCATGTACATATGGTGACTGGAGCTAATATACATTTTTTGAAAAATGGTCTCCATGGAGACGGTATTAGGCTACTTTTATGCACCTGTGATGAAATCATCAACATAATTAAGTAGGTCAACACCAACAATTGTCCGAGTTAGCTAATTTTGATACCCATGCCTATTGTTTTAATAATAATATCCAATTTAGCATTTAGCCAGAACCCAAAACAATAAATCAGTATTCCGGCTATAAATTATCTAATGCTAAATTATTATACATGGGTCAAGTTTACTTGTTTCATTTGGAAAACGAAATCTTTTTTGGAAATTCTACTCTTATGGTACTTGTAGCATGAATTCACTGTTCTAATTGGGCATGTTAAGAAAAACATTGGAGTTTGGCTTTTCTACGGCTTAAGATTATACAAAAGGACGATTTTTTAATTGCCAGATAACTTATCCGAATACTATGTTTAACGTTTTGACAGATTTTGTAATTTTGTACACAGATATATCAAATCACCATATTTACTCCTCAGATAGAAAGTAAATGATGATGAATAAATCAATCCTAACTCAAGTACATAGACTTAGCCTCAAAAAATCTGCTGCATTAAAATTAATTCAAGTAAAATTTAAATAACACTGTAAAAATTGCATCAATTAATTAAGTCCTCTTCAGAGCAAGAAAGGCTTAAGTTTCAAGAGCAAGCCTTTAAAACAGCAATCCACCAAACCAAGTAGGTACCTTTTACCAAAATACATCTTAAATAACGAAACCCAACTCTTTTAAATCAGTATTCCAATTCAGCAAAACACAACAGTATTGTACTTCCAGATTAAATTAAAGCTACTGAAATGCATAGCGGTATTGCGTTAAATCGCTGTACTATCGAAAATAGCTGGCTAAAATAAATAGCTTTTTAGCTATTTAAACGAATATCCGTGGTGAATGTTTAGCTATCCTGTTATTTACACTAAGTTTGGAATTCATGCGGTGATTCTAAATGCTGTGTTGAATGGTTAATTTTATTGAATTCGGATTTTGAAGGTGTTTTCTTAATTGTCAGTACTCCAAAAAAAAACTACAACCGAATTAGAAATGATAAATTTTTAAATGACTTTGTGGATAAAAGGTTGCTTCTCAATCTACTCGATAACTTATATCCTCAAGCTTACCAAAGAAATAGACAAAGCCAGATAAAGCTATGCAGTACGCATTATTCCGGGGAATAAATTGAGCACAGTGCATCTGAAAGTCAGTGTGCTTAACCAATATCCACAATGTGGATACACATCAATAATTATACAATGTACATCACAGCAATAATTATGTTAGTAAAACAATTAAAATACATACTTACATTTTAATAAACTTAGCTAACTTTAACAGTACGGTATTTGTTTCATAGGTATATGGTACTAACGAAAAACCACCACCAATAAAAAAACATGCACCCAGAATTTGTATTTAATTTTCTCAACTAAATACTTTAGCAGAGTTTCCTTTAAGTTCCGTCGACAAAGATAAATGGTAGGAAGGTTTGCATCCAGATAGTGTACCGAACTTTTGTCCATGATACCTCGAAGTTTTCCTCTGTTTTCCTCCACTTCAGGTAAGAGTATATAAATTCTTAGTCTCCATGAATTTCTCTAAGCTTTTTCGGTCTTGTCAGCGTTTTAATTCTTTAAGTAAAATTTTCTCAGAGCTGTTTATGCGCTAGTGTTTTATTGTTGCGCTTTTATTTCTTAGCTACTGGATACGGGCTTTATTTTACGTTGTTTAGTTACGTATTAGGTTCTTTGTGATGTTATATTTTGTGGATGCAGTGCAGTAAATGCTACTTTTGAAGAGTATATTTTTATTTTATCTGCATAACAATACCTACGTACGTTAATTCCTTAAAACCGATATAACATTTATGTTCTATATCCGTCTTACAGCCAACGAGATTGCAAAATTGTCTGTTAACGATGACCCTTATGAAAAGACTTATGAAAAGCATTTAGTAAACCTCAACCTCCTTTTATACAGATGAAATATGTGTAACCTTACCTTGAATGGCCAATACTTGAGATCCAACCAACTACTTACTACCAAATACTTGAGGCCAACTTAAGATATTACCAAGTAAAAGCTTAAGGTCTAAATAAGTCCAACCTAATTATACCACCAAACACATTTCCACAAAATAACCGAAAATGAAATGCCAAACGCTAAAAGCGATATTTATAATCTAATTTATCCCTTTTATACTTCAAAGCTAAAGAGACACACTTATCGCTATCAGATAAGAGGGACTTAAATAAATGTCTTTATAATAAGGTTTAAGGAATCAAGGGGCTTTTGAACCGATATAAGTCCAAACTCCATGGAATTTGTAGTTAATGTTTCTGCGAATTTTCGCTTGCCACCTGTTTACCTTGAGCACAACTGAACAAATTATATTACATTTTAGGTACAAACTACATTGTATGTACTTTCTAAGTATATCTTAGACACCATTGACTGTGTTTCGGGTGGCACGTTAAACTGTAGGTCCCGGCTGTCATTGAACAGCCTTGGCAGTCGGGTTACGGGTTACGGGTAGTCAGAAGCCAGTAAGTCTGACACCAGTCTAACCAAGGGGTATCGAGTTGCCCGGGTAACTGGGTTGAGGAGGTCAGATAGGCAGTCGCTTCTTGTAAAGCACTGGTACTCAGCTGAATCCGGTTAGACTGGAAGCCGACCCCAACATAGTTGGGAAAAAGGCTCAGAGGATGATGATGATTTAGGTACAAACTACCAAGCTGTTTGGGGTACCCAGGTATATCCCGACCATTTTTTGGTGAAATTGACAGTCGCTGTCAATCAGCACAAACAGCGGTATTTTCTCTTGAAAACTGATAGCTGTCAACTGCACAAAACATTCACATTTATAACTAGTTTGATGCGGTCGGAAAGGCAGTCAAGCCAAGCAAGACTCTCTCACTCAGCTGCATCCTTTTAGAGTGGAAACCGAACCCAATATATGATAGTAAAGAAAATGTTAGGCTAATGATGGTAGTTTTCTATATCCTCTGATAACATGTTATTTGAAGCAAAGCTTATGTGTTAGGTACATACTTACTATTACTTACGTCACTTTCTCCATTTGTGTAAAAGGAGTGTGCCTGAACCAAAGTAATTTCATATTACTTTATTTGGAGCGATAAATTGAACCTTGTACTAGCCAGACTTTTTCGGACAAGTGACAACCAGAATGGTTTTTCGATAAAGAATGGTCGGTCACCTGTCCGAGAATTGACTGTTAGTAAAATATAACATTGAAGATTTTTTCACCATTTCATTTGGCAATTTCTGGCAACAGCTCAAAATAATCAGAGGCAGAAAAAAAAGGTTATATACAACCAGAAAGCAATATACCTATTTCTCAAAAATAAATATATTTTCGTTTCTTTTTATTTCATATTAACTTCAACATAAATAATGGATACAAGAAAGTTTAATAACACACTAATGTTATAAGCCAGGTCTGACGAAAATCTGTCTATAGAAAAACCTCTAATGTTAATATCGACTTAAGTCTACCTAGACTTAGGAATAATACAGCAATAAACGTATTTCTAGCACAAAATAACATTCTAGATAAGTGTATCTTTGAGAAAAAAGATATGTAATCACGTAACATTTTATCGACTGCTTTTGCTTTCTAAGCTGGCTTAGGTGTGAGGTTTTTTCAAGCTGTTAATTATGTTCGTGTTGATCCTTTTTAGGATTATGTAGGCATAGAGGAGCACTTATAAATACGCCCTTTGCCGTTATAATAGGTAAGATTTTCTTTAATAGATAAGTACTCAAGTCAAGCCTGAATCGCAAATGTCTTTAATTTCTAACTTTGGTTTCAAAGCAGAAGAAAAGGTAATCAACTTTCGAACATCATGATTTTCATTCCATAATGATATAGGTTTACAAAGCCCAAGACAGCCAGAAAAAAATCCTGCGCAAAATTCAAAACTCAAGATAATAATAAATCTAAAAAAGCTACACACGAACTTTCAATAAACGACCATACACAAGTATTCGTAACATGTAAGAACGATATGTGTGTAGTAAGCCTAATAGGAAAAGTTAGAAATTGCCAAAGTTTAATGGGATCTTTAGGTATTGTGACACTTTAGTAACAGTGAAACTGTGAAAGTAGCTTTATTGCAATTATACTAGCTATAAGTCTCGTCATTGCTCGTAAACGGTTTAAGAGTTTTACTGCCTGTTCGCTAGTTTTATTTTAGTTTTTATTTTCTTGTAAGCTTCGAGAAACATTTTTAGTTTGTTCGTTTTTAACAACTTCGGTGTGTAGATTTTTAAGCGTCTTTGGGTAGTGTGTTTTTATTTTATCGGCAGCGACTATTTTCATGGATTCAGATATAAAATAATATATTTTAACACCCTTTTTATTTATAAAGGATTTTTAAATTCAGCTTATCCTTCTATAAAAAGCATTTTTCACAAGCGACGTGATTTCAGAAAAAAATCTATTCAAGCAAACACTTGCGCGTAAAAAAACAAAGCAAAATCTGAAACGGCAGTTTCAAGTTTACCTTTAATTTTCCTTTCCATCAACTTTTTAAGATCCCTTACGTGACCAGAAATGATGAATAAAAATAATTAATTTTCCTCTCTTTTGGCATAAAAATTTCTCTCACGACATAATGAAATAAAAAAGTCGTGGTGGCCTAGTGGGTAAAGCACCAACCTCTCATGTATGAGTGTGTGGGTTCGATTCCAGGTCAGGCAAGTACCAATGCAACTTTTCTAAGTTTGTATACACTTTCTAAGTATACCTTAGACATCAATGGCTGATAAAAAGGTGAAGGAAAACATCTCGAGAAATCACCAACCCGCATAGAGCAAGCGTGGTGATTAATACTCGATCCTTCTCCGTGTGAGAGCAGGCCTGAGCCCAGCAGTGGGACGATAAAAAAGGCTGTAACAGAACAGAGCAGAACATAATAAAATAAAATCATGAAAATGTTAATTACTTCCTTCGTTGTCTTTCGCGACATGGTTACCTGTACTCAAGTTACTAGTACCTGCTCATATTTCATAACTTTGCCAGAAGTGGAACCAAGTTTTCTTAACTTATTATTACATAAGTTCAAGTTTTACATTTCTGTGTTGAAATTTTGTACGTTTCATTAATTTGCTGTGTGTACTTAGTGAACTGAGCTCGCAATTCCGACTTGTCTTGATTTATTTATAGAAATTGAGGGTAGAAATAGAATAATGGAAGTTTTTTTTTTTTAAATTCTTTGTGTTTTAATTAAAAATTTTATCTTTGTCAGTGACACAAGTAATCGGGATGTTTTATTTTTGATTGGTATTTTAATCAAATGTTTTTCAAAGTTTGTTATACTGGGTTTTTGAGAATTTGGTCAAGGTAAATTATTTACTAACTAATTATTTATTTGAAATGTCATTTCCTCCCGATTCCTTAATAGATACTTAGATAATTGGAATATTCCAAAATATCGATTAGCAGTCAAACATAAACTTAATCACAAAGTCATATGGAGCAATTTTGTGTGATATTAATAAGTTCATTCCCAGCTGCATTGTAACTGCATTTGAAGAAAATACTCCACTTTAATACAACGATTTAGTTATAACGTATAGTTTCACGTTGCACTTTAGTTCAGTACGTGACAAAACAAACTAACAATATAGGTAATATTACGTACTTGAAGTTAAAGTTGAATGAACTTTTCAGTAGTTAACCGTTCAACTTTATTTTTCTTTTATAACTTAATTTACTTCAATTATTATTTATGTATTAGTAAATGTTATATTTTCCTTTACACGGATTGAACATAGGTTCATATCGTGCTCAGTGAATTTTACTCGAATTTTCATCAGAACCATTACGAATTCAACAAAGTGCATGGAAACTATTAAAAAAATCTGGGAAAGCTATGTTTTTGCCTTACTTTACCTCGCTAGGAAGAAAGACAACCCCAACTACCACATATATATTTCTTCAACAAAAAAAATACGTGTGGCACTCGGGGACTGCCGCGGTAAAGCTATTACATAGCATTCTGTATCAACTGTCACTGACAAAAGTCGTACAATACGTCTAATCGCACGATACACAGCGCCGTGTCGAAGACTGCCGAACTGACCCGACGTTAGACGATGCACGGCCTTCAAGCCACACCTCCGTGCCCGTCGGAGTGGGGAGCGTGAGGTTTTTTCGTTACGGAATTTCTGGATTTGGTCCCCGCGCTCAAGGCCTGCGATATAAGCTATGCAATAGCTTAAAAATGATCTATTTTCGCATACCAGCCGACCCTAACATAGTTGGGAATGACGCTCGGAGGATGATGGAATTAAAACAACTAATAAAGTTCCAGGTAAAAACCTACCACTACCAATAATATGAAAAACAAAACGCCAAGGTAAGCGTCTAACTAGCGTCCCTTATAAATCTAGTTCCCATCGGCTTTATTTGACAAAGGATAAATTTATTGGGTGCTAAATGTGGCCCGTGACCTACGAATAAATTATTGCCTAAACATGTGACTGGGTATCAAGATAGTATTTGTTTTCGAAGTTGTGTAATTTTCATGTGTGGGTTATGTCATTTGAAAGTTGTAGTTCTGGTCTAAAAAAGTCATAACTGCTGGTTCTGGATTTTATTGATATCATAACTTCAGTTAAAGAAACAATAAAACACTATGTGCAATTTTGTTAATCTCTATAGGTAACATTTTCTGGACTATCTGCAGATGATAACAGTTTTACTTGTTTATCTTTGATCTCAACATCTTGAATATATTTTAAGTAAACAGAAGATAGGATTCTACTTTGAACGACTTAAAAATGGACACCCCAAAACACAGCTCTGTACTTAATGTTCAACACCATGAAAGCGCGAAGATAGACGAAGAAGTCTAAACCAACATTCCATTACGCCGAAAATTTTCGCGAACCGCGCTAAATACAAGCGGGCTTATGTTAAAAGGCCTTAATTGTCCTGTACATAAGTAGGCAGGTCCCTGTGAATAGAGTCTTGATGTAAATTCAATTTAATTATGCAGATGGCTCCCGTGTTCACAGCCCTGTTCGACAACGTACGTCACACACTCGTCGTGTCAGAATTCTCTCATTCGGGTTAATGGACATTTTCAGATGTTATTACTTCATGAATGTGGATTTTTCATTTCAGGATAAGGAATTTTTTGAAACAAAGATGTGCATCGGAAAAAAAATTTTTGTCATGATCCGATAATCTTTTGATCTTTTTTATTATATTGTGCGGGACACAGTACGAGTGGCGAACCGTTCGGTCCCTGCAAATTGTTTTCATTTCACATTATTCGCATTTTGGAATTCTCGACTAAAATGCTTAACAAACTGCCCTCCACTGCATTATAAACAGGAAAATTGACTAAAGCAAATATTTGAAAAATAGGGAATTTAAAACTACTAGCTCCATACTGTAAAATGCGGGTGGTTAAAAAATAAAAATCTACGGAGTGGGGACGTAGACTGCGCGCCGGTACCCTAAGAATGGCATTGCGCCAAGGAATGCCTTTATTGCTCCCAGGAATTTCCTTTGAAGGAATTCAATAACGCTAGATCGAATTAAAATATAATATTGTGTTAGTTTCCTGCTGATCTGCTAAAAGGATATTCTGCGGGACCGTTTGGGAAGACTAGGGGAATTTTCGTGCGAGATAATTTTAGCGAGGAATATTTTTTTGCTAGGTTATGTTTCAGTCATTGTTCTCAGTGTCTGTATGTCATATAAGTGTAATATGATGAAAATATTGTTGTATTTTTCACTAGGATTTTATGTAGAAAACTTAAAAAAACTGCCCGTGAATCTTCCAGTGACACTTTCTTTCTTGTCGGATTACCTAGTGCGTGCATGGTTTACGGCATTCAAAGTTTTGAAATATCTTCCTCTATTTTATAACAAAAATCCCGGTGCAGACTCTTCTATTTTCCTTCTAGAAAATTCTCAGTATTTACTCCCCTTCTAACAATATTGACTTTCACGAAATCCATGACTTGGTTTATTTTCGTGCACTTTCATCCACATTCCTACTCAAACTGCTGTGGTACTCGATACTAAGAACTTGAACACAAATCTCTATTCTAGAATCGTCATAAAATCAGAGTCGAGCACATTTTTTACGGTCTGCAAAGCGTAGTCGTAGCTATAAGTTTTAGTTCAGAGGTGTATAAATCACTGGTTACCGCAAGGCAGTGGTTCGCCACTGCATTTAGTGGTTAGATAACTATTCTAGTTCGTAGCTATACCTGTGTTTACAAATACGTATGTAGGTGAGTTTGCTTGCGTGTTGTGTGCCAAAAGCAAATAGATTGATCTTTCACTGAGGTGAATTACTGAAGCTAGAATTACGCATTGGAATTACAAGCCTCGGAGTTTAACGATTGAATAAATCGAGTCTATACAGAGTAAGACTGATTACTGTCTTTATGATCTTTATTAGTAGAAATAGTTGGTATAAATTAGAAGCTACTCGCTTTTGTTTTGTGGTTGATTTCAGGGTCGATTGTAGAACGACAGAATAAATTATACCAATGCCTATTTCACAAGCATCCATTTTATGGTAACCTCTATGAATATAAAGCAAAAGGTAGGCTATTTTCTCAGACAGCATTTGTCATACGAAAAGAAGTAAGTACACTTACATGTTTTCTTTAAATACATACGTCTCACAACTCCCTGAATATTTAATCTCAAAGAGACTTAAGTACCTACATCAAAAAGGTCCTACAGGCCCATCATATGATAAATCCTACAAACAAAGCTGACTGCTGTACCTCAAAACCTGGTAAACAAAAAAAAAATATTACAACCTGTAAAAAAAATATCTACAAAATTGTAGGGACACGCGAAATTTGTATTAAAATTTACGTCGAACGGCAGATAAATTAGTTTGTTATTCAGAACACGGCAGCGAGGATTTAGAGCCAATTCCCTTTTTGATCTCTCCTGTGCAAACAACAGAAGTCTGTCACGGTGGTAGACGGGCCCGTCTTTGCATAAAATATTAGGTGGGACTTTGCTGCCGCGTCGCAAATATATGGCTGTAGAATTTGGGCGGAACGGCTCTTGTGCTTATGACAAAATTAGTGTAGGAGGAACTTTTTTTTGTAGGTGAGAAATTATGAAATTACCCCGCCCACCGTTGGTGCAGTGTAAAAGAATTTAAAAAAATTACAGACTAAGCCGTGTAGCGACGGCTTAAGAATACATGCGTCGCTACCCCTTCTTCCAGTGGGTGTCGTAGAAGTCGACTAATGGAAAAAAATGCACCGAACACCAGTGCGAGAGAAGGAAAACTCGAAAAAAACCCTCTATCAACCCGTCTGGCCAGCGTGATAGCAGTAGGCTAAATACCTCCATGAGCAGCACAAAAAAGCCACGGCCCCTAGTTCCCGGCAGTCCCGCTATTCCCGGTCACGGTGGCGACCGTGGTTACGGCGGGACAGGGGGTGCGAAGAATCTCCGGGTTACGGGAGGCCACCAAACTAAACTGACTCTTGCGACGTACAACGGCCGCACGCTACGGCTTGACTCGCATCTGGCGCAACTCGAGGTGGAACTTGGGAAGATTAGGTGGCACATATTAGGGTTATGTGAAGTTCGAAGAGAGGGGGAGGACACCATAACCCTCGAATCAGGTCACCTAATGTACTTCCGAGAGGGAGACAAACAATCCCAAGGTGGCGTTGGGTTTCTGGTTAATAAGTCCCTAGCTGATAACGTTGTGGAGGTGTCAAGTGTGTCGAACAGGGTAGCGTACCTTATCTTAAAGCTCACCGACAGGTATAGCCTCAAGGTAGTGCAAGTGTACGCACCGACCTCGACACATTCAGACGATGAAGTGGAGGATATGTTTGATGATATATCAAGGGCCCTCCACTTCACTACAAAGACCCATTACACCGTTGTCATGGGGGACTTTAACGCTAAAGTGGGAGTACAGATTTGCGGCGAATCGGCAGTAGGATCCCATGGATTTGGAAGCAGGAATCATAGGGGGCAAATGCTCGTCAACTTCCTCGAACGCGAGGGGCTCTTTTTGATGAACTCTTTTTTCAAAAAGCAGCCCCAAAGGAAGTGGACTTGGCAAAGCCCCGACACTATGACTAAAAATGAGATTGACTTCATCATGACGAACAAGAAGCACATATTCAGAGACGTCTCCGTGATCAATAGGTTTAATACCGGTAGCGATCACCGACTTGTCCGAGGCTCTCTGAATATCAACTTCAAGGCCGAACGTTTCCGTCTGATGAAGGCCAGGCTCCGACCAACACTGCTCCAAACCATGACAGGATCTGAAACGTTCCAATCAAATTTGGAGAACCGATTTGCCGCCGTGGAAACCACAACAGACGTTAACCAGAACCACGAATATGTGGTTCGGATCCTCAGGGAGGAAGGTTCGAGATTCTGTAACATGCAGCGTAAGGGCAAGAAATCAAAGCTTTCGGAAGAGACATTAGGGCTTATGAAGAAACGACGTGAAAACCCGCCTGTCACTTCGTCAGCTAAGCGGGCTCTAAACCAAGAGATCAACACGTACGACGCGACCTCCGGTGCTCCAATACTCTTGACATTGAAAGAGCAATTGAGCTAAATCGGGGGTCAAAGGTGTTCGTACAATCTCTTGGAAGAAGCCACTTGACGAAGTTGACCACAACAAGTGGAGAAGTCGTTTCTTCGGTGCCGGCAGTCCTTTCGGAAGTGGAAAATTTCTATGGCCGGCTATACGCATCGCATGCATCTCGACCTGATCCCGGAAATGAGGATTCTAGAGCCACATTAACACGCCATTTCACCGAAGACCTGCCAGAAGTCAGCAGTGGCGAAATCGAGATCGCTCTGAGACAGCTCAAAAATGGAGAAGCCCCTGGCGAGGATGGCATTACAACAGAGCTTTTAAAAGCAGGAGGAAAGCCCGTACTGGGGGAGCTCCAGAAGCTTTTTAATGCCGTCCTGTTTGAAGGGAGAACTCCAGAGGCGTGGAGTAGGAGTGTTGTCGTCCTGTTCTTCAAAAAGGGAGACAAAACCCAGCTGAAGAACTATCGACCCATTTCCCTCCTAAGCCACGTCTATAAGCTGTTCTCAAGAGTGATCACGAACCGACTTGCGCGAAGACTCGACGAATTCCAACCACCGGAGCAGGCCGGGTTTCGGAGCGGATACGGCACCATAGACCACATCCACACAGTGCGGCAGATTAAACAGAAGACCGAAGAGTATAATCAGCCCCTGTGTCTAGCATTTGTGGACTATGAGAAGGCCTTTGACTCGGTTGAAATCTGGTCTGTTCTGGAGTCCCTGCAGCGTTGTCAAGTAGATTGGCGATACATCCAAGTGATGAGATGTCTCTACGAAGCCGCTACAATGGCCGTCCAAGTACAGAATCAGCAAACAAGGCCCATACCGTTGCATCGAGGAGTGAGACAAGGGGATGTTATTTCCCCGAAACTGTTCACTAATGCAATGGAGGATATGTTCAAGACGCTACACTGGAAAGGGAGAGGCATCAACATCAATGGCGAACACATCTCTCACTTGCGATTTGCTGACGATATCGTCATCATGGCGGAAACGCTGCAGGACCTACAACAGATGCTGAACGACCTGGCTGAATCTTCTCTACGCATCGGCCTACGGATGAACTTGGACAAAACCAAGGTCATGTTCAATGAACATGTTCTACCGGAACCGATTGCGATACACGGCGCCGTTCTCGAAGTTGTTCGGAAATATGTATACCTCGGGCAGACATTGCAGTTAGGTAGAAACAACTTTGAGGACGAGGTGAATAGGAGAATTCAGTTGGGTTGGGCTGCATTTGGGAAGCTACGTCGAGTCCTAACATCGTCGATCCCACAGTGCCTAAAGACAAAAGTCTTCAATCAGTGCGTCCTACCTGTCATGACTTACGGAGCCGAAACGTGGACACTGTCGGTACGGCTGGTTCACAAGTTTAAAGTCGCTCAGCGGGCTATGGAAAGGGCTATGCTCGGCATTTCTCTGAGGGATCGCATCAGAAATGAGGTAATCCGTCAGAGAACCAAGGTCATCGACATAGCCCACCGAATCAGCAAGCTGAAGTGGCAGTGGGCTGGCCATATTAGCCGAAGAACCGATAACCGTTGGGGTAAACGAGTTCTAGAGTGGAGACCGCGCCTCGGCAAGCGTAGTGTAGGACGTCCTCAGGCACGGTGGAGTGATGACTTGCGCAAGACGGCTGGCAGGAGCTGGATGCGAGAAGCCGAAAATCGATCTCAGTGGCGTGCACTTGGAGAGGCCTATGTCCAGCAGTGGACTGCGATAGGCTGATGATGACAGACTAAAACCTAGCCGTGTTCATACTGAACCCATTTTTGTTCCACGGCCGAGGTACACCTTTCAATCAAGCTCGCCACTCCAATAAGCATTACCTACTACAGCATCTGACATAAGTAATTTAGAAGAAATGGAAATCTATCTTATCCAAATTATAAGTTATTGACATAGATGGTGTAATCAGACCTATGTGCAATGGCACTAAACTTACATATAATATACAATGTGGATATATATTTACTGCTGTATTTCGCTAGAAATTTTACAACTGTGTAAGAAGAAAATGGACCCATTGTATATTACTCTCTTATTTATCTTCGGTACACTTGTGTGCAAGTTTCATATTAACAGACGCAGTCACGTCTCCAAAATGGATCATTGTATTTTCTTGTCCCACATTTCTATTGCCCACTATAAGCTGACCCTACTTAGATGCTTTATTTCCTCCTACACAGTACAATAGAAGACAGAGTATCATAATTTTAAAATGTCAAGCTATACTGGCAAACTTGCTTAAACTAATACATATAAAAAGTGCTCTTAAAAAAGTTTTCATTTTAAAAATGTGCCAAGGTTGTATGGACATAATTTTTAGGGAAAATATTAACAGCGTCCAATACAGAGCTCAAAACAATGTTACACCAATTGCAAAAAGCGCGTAGAGAGGCTGGACTCGAAATTAACCTGAGCAAGACAAAACTCATGACTAATTCTACACGAAAAACCATATCTCTAGATGACACACCAGTTGAGTACGTTGACAGCTACATCTATCTTGGGAAGCTGATTTCACTCCAAAACAAACGCAACGATGCTGAAGTAGACAGAAGAATAATGTCAGCATGGAAAAAGTTTTGGAGCTTGAAGGAAGTTTTAAAAAGTGAAATGCCAATGAAAACCAAGCGCAAAGTTATGAATACATGTCTTCTGCCTTCATTAACTTACGCATGTCAGACGTGGAACTTCACAAAAAGAGTGAAACAAAAAATCACGTCCTGCCAACGCAGTATGGAAAGGAGTATCACAAAAACAAGGAAGATACATAAAATTCGCCATTCCATTATAAGACAAAAGACAGGATTTACAGACGCTCTCACCTATGCTTTGAAATTAAAATGGCAATGGGCTGGGCACGTCGCTAGAATGAGCGACGACCGATGGACAAGCCGAATAACATCTTGGCCAGGTCCTATAGGGACTAGAAAACGAGGGAGGCCAGTAGCGAGGTGGGCAGACGATATTGAACGAATTGCGGGGAAAAACTGGCAGGAAATAGCAAAAGATCGAGACCGCTGGGCTACTCTGGAGGAGGCCTTCACCCTCACCTCAGGAGGGGTTCATGCATGATAAAAATTTGTAAAAATTGTAATGAATTAAAATTATTAATGATATTGATTATTGATAATAAACAATAAAATGTAATTAAATAAAAATTAAAATATTTAAATTTAAAAAATAATAAAAGCAATTGATGTCTTACAAACATTCAAATCTACTAAAAATTACTAAATGATGTATAATAATTTACTTTAAAAATTTACTTCAATAATAATTCTTGTAATGTTATGTACTGCATGAAATAAAAGGCTTTTTTTTTTTTTTTTTTTTTTTTTTTTTATTAACAGCGTGATTTATAAGTAAGTTTAGATGAATTCTGTGTAAATATTTACGCTTAAAACAAAATTTAAATTATATAGAATTTTTTTATGGACGCATTTTCACAGACATTAAATAATTTAATGGGTTTTAATTTTAATATTTTAGTGCAGTTTGGTTACCTGTAATATTAAAATATACCCTATACAATGTTACTGTTACTGTTACAGCCTTTTTATCGTTCCACTGCTGGGCACAGGCCTCCTCTCACACGGAGAAGGATTGAGCATTAATCACCACGCTTGCTCAATGCGGGTTGGTGATGCTCAATGCGGGTTGGTGATGACCCTGTACAATGTTAAACTATCAGAACATTATCATTTTTTTAAATAAATATTAGGTACTAGAGCTTAGCAAAACAAGTCATTTTTTCGAACTATTTTAACAGTCCTTCTGAAATAGGCTGAAACTGTTATTTAATTAACATTTCAGACTGAAGTCTTAGACTCGTCTGTATATTGAGCTATATGCTTTCAGACAAGTTAATTTAGTTTTGTATCATAAAATAATTTTAACTGAGGTCTTTGTTTAACATATTCGCAAAATTTTATTAATTAAAACAAAGTTCGTTTTGAATATTTATTCAAAAACTTTCTAAAGCACTTTGGATGGTTATTAAATTTTGAATATTATAAGTGACAGCCACTTAT
Source organism: Helicoverpa assulta (assembly GCA_963856015.1). Lineage (NCBI taxonomy): Eukaryota > Metazoa > Arthropoda > Insecta > Lepidoptera > Noctuidae > Helicoverpa > Helicoverpa assulta. The sequence continues at coordinate 2,743,541 of CAWLCW010000026.1, forward strand.
GGTCGAATAATAAAATATTTTTCTTATAATCAATTTAATTAACTTGCTGCATAAGTATTTCATAAAATAAAATCAGCGATTTTTTTTTATATAAATATCTCTTACAAAAAATAAAAATATTTCTTGATACACTTGCAAATATCCACTATTATACAAGCTGTTGATTTGCATCCGTGCCATAGTCAAGGACGTAATTATACTAATGATTCTCAACCCAAATCAACAAAAAAATTGGTACAATTTTTTTATATTTTTTTCGGAAATCCGTCAATGTCATCTAGCCGTATTTAAACTTGGCGCGTGTGTTACTGGCCTTAAAACCGTGCTGCGCCCTCACACAAACGCAAACACAAAGCATACGCAACGATTATTCATAAATTTCATTCATAAAATTGGATTACTTCTGAAATACTATGACATTACAATGACAAAAAAAGCGGTGCATATTAGCTATTTCCCGTCAACTGTAATTCCAATCGATTATTTACGTATTTTATGTCCTCCTCCTGAAGTATGGCACAAATGCAAATCAACACCTTGTATTATTCCACTTTTTATGAATAATCACTGCCCAGTAGGTAAGTATATTTAGAAATCAGATAACAAGTTTTATCTCCTTTATTGGCCAAATACTGCCGTTAAGAAGTAAACCCAATCAAGTATTTGCCTTTTACATGAAAAAGAAGCTTCATGGATGTAGCTAAGAAGTGTTTTACCCGAGCAACTCAACAATCGTCGGTAAGACCGGCTGTCAGACTTACTGCCTTCTGACTACCCGTAACGACTGCCAAAGATTTATAATGAATAAAAAATTGCAACCAGTAATATCGTTTTATTAGTGGTTGCAAGTTTTTTTCATCTATAATCTTTTTTTTCTTACATTCCTCTCACCAAAACATATATTTATTTTTAAATAAATAATTTAAATATTCCACCAGCATCATCGCTCGGCAAACCAAACCACAGACTTATCAACTCCTCGACAGATCTCTTTGTGCAGACGAAACAAGATCGCGATAGGAACTCTGACGTCACGAAATGGCCGAATAGCTTTTGATAATAAATTAAAATGTCAATCGTATTGTAGTTTCGGTAGCTTTGACCCTGTTACAGAAATTAGGTCGCTTCGTTATTTTTGGGGGAAAATAGTAGATGGTAGTTTGATATTATGTTGATTGATTGTGTTATAGTAAACATTTTTTATTGACATTAATAGAATCAGGCAATTAAATTACCCGTATCCAATGACTTTTTTATTCTAGCTCTCTCATAGCAGACCTCGTGGAATAGATTTCTTAAGAAATAAATATTGCCTCTGTAGGTACTTGAATGTTCTATTTTTTTCTTGTCTGATTAACTTCGTAAATAAACTATTAAATAAATAAAATATATATAAATATAAATTTCTACTTTTCTTTTAGATATTCATGATTAAAATGATTTACTAATTGCTGAATTAATAAATCATTAATACCAGTTTCGAATACATATCGCTTTTGACTATTGAGTTTCAATTTCACTGGAAATACTTTATTATTCGTAGGTATATCTATATATATAAAAGAAAGTCGTGTTAGTTACTCCACTTATAACTCAAGAACGGCTGAACCGATTTAGCTGAAAACTGGCAGGGAGGTAGCTTAGACCCGGGAGAAGGACATAGGATAGTTTTTGTCACCATCCGGGGCGCGAGTGAAACCGCGGGCAGAAGCTAGTAACTGATAAAATTTGTATTTTGATGTAAACAATAATATTATGAAACATAAATCATTTCTCCGAATCGTGGAGTTAGTGAGATTGAAATCTTGTTATTTCATTTAAAATGTTATCCTATACTTTATACAGAAATCACAGATATTTCTTTTTTTGTACAGCGATTACACATATCTATAGCTAGTTTAGCTAGTTAGTAATTCGTTTTAGAAGAAGTCGTGGTGGCCTAGTGGGTAAAGGACCAGCCTCTCAAGTATGAGGGCGCGGGTTCGATCCCAGGTCAGGCAAGTACCAATGCAACTTTTCTAAGTTTGTATGTACTTTCTAAGTATATCTTAGACACCATTGACTGTGTTTCGGATGGCACGTTAAACTGTAGGTCCCGGCTGTCATTGAACATCCTTGGCAGTCGTTACGGGTAGTCAGAAGCCAGTAAGTCTGACACCAGTCTAACCAAGGAGTATCGGGTTGCCCGGGTAACTGGGTTGAGGAGGTCAGATAGGCAGTCGCTTCTTGTAAAGCACTGGTGCTCAGCTGAATCCGGTTAGACTGGAAGCCGACCCCAACATGATTGGGAAAAAGGCTCGGCGGATGATGAGTAATTCGTTTTAGTATTTTAGAATTAAATGATGGAATTTTTGTATGAACATAAGAACTTGGAAAGCTTGATAAAATTTTCTAAGGACACACCCTAAATTGCGAAATATGTTTGTATTAGTATTTCTAAAATACGTATACATGACGTATCATTTTATGTCACTGAATTAACCAGAAACGTTGAGAATTTTGTCACAAATTATTCAACCGTGTAAATTCCTAAACACGTCCTAATTCCGTACAAAAATTCCTTGCTTTACTTATCGTGTCTTAAAACGACATATTGCTCAATAAATTTGCACGTCAATTCTGATGGCTGCGACTGACATAGCTTCAGGAAAATGGCTTAGATTTTTCATGTAATGCTATAATAAATTTAAAGCGATCGGTGACGAGAACGCAAGACGGAATGGCTTGGTAACTTGCGATGAAAGAGAAAAACAGGTAAAATCTATCTAGGTTATAGTAACAACTGCTGGGAGGACAATTTTCTAGTTGCTAAGAAATGTTTAAGTTAGCAAAATACATAGGTACTGAGTATGTATTTTCTTTGTATCTTTCCTGTATTTTTAAGTTTACACAGCAGACTTTCTTGTGAGTCCAATTTATGTTGACTAATTGTGACATGTCAGTCAATACATTATTTGTATTTTTTAATTATATCAGTTGGTCAGAATGAATCAAAACTACATGAATAATTTGATATTCACGATTGGTAACGACAACTAGAAACGAATATAATTATCCATTTCAATAAGGAAACTATCACATATAGGCGCTAAACATAAACACGCTAAACAGGCGTATACACGCAAAAGTCAAGAAAAAATAAATTAAATGCAGCTTATTTCACATAAAATTACGAAAGAAATTCCAGTCAAACATCTATCTAACACATTCAAACGTCACAACTATAAATGTATGACAATTCCCTATACTAAACGCTGACAGATTCCATTTAAAAAAAGAATTAGAAAATCAGTCCAATCATGCCACATTCGGAATACGATTTAAACAAAATTCGTTATGTCATATTGAGGTACCTAGAATATTTGTATGTATTGTGTTATTTTTAGTCTAACTAATATTTTGAATACCAATGTGGGTTTGTATGTAATGATTTTATAGCTAAACAGTTCAAGCTGTATATTAAGTGCAATTTTATTTAAGCTCATATTATAATTATAAAAGCGATAGTGGTTTATCTGTCTACATAAACCACTGAAAAAAGTGTTAAGACCCATTTTATGTGGCATAGAGTTAAGACATGATTTTTCGAACAGTTAAAAGCAACCCAGGTGTACAAACAACATGGGTGAAACCGCGCCAGAAAGTTATCCACAGTTTTTTTTTTTAATGTCGATAAAAACTGCCGCCAACATTTAACCACCATTTTATAATTTGTACGTCAACTTGTTTATCACATACCTATTTTATTAGAGTTGGATCGTATTGACCAATAAAATGCCGTATGCCGATGTCGTAAACCGATTCAGTTTTAAATTGCATGGGCAGTTCGGTCTACAATAAATGTAATAGGACAACTGAATGTAGGTCACATCATTTATGGTTCATGATTTGTGATGTTTACTTTATAGGCTTTTCGGTTGAATAAGTGGTTTTAAAGTGGATTGGGGATTTTATTTAATTTTATTTTTGTGACACGTCGGGGTGTGGAGGTTTGGATTACTATGATGATAGAAGATTGCGTTGATGATTTACGACTTTTTGAGGGTTGAGTAAATTGTCCTTAAAATATATTAAACCCTAATATAATAGATAAATAGAAAACACAAGCTCAATAAATAAGATAAGAGCCAAATAACGCTGAATGTATAATCAGTCATTTTTGGTCAATTTACAACACACAACACACAACAACAACAGTCACAACAGTCATACAACAGTCGTGGTGGCCTAGTGGGTAAAGGACCAACCTCTCAAGTATGAGGGCGCGGGTTCGATTCCAGGTCAGGCAAGTACCAATGCAACTTTTCTAAGTTTGTATGTACTTTCTAAGTATATCTTAGACACCATTGACTGTGTTTCGGATGGCACGTTAAACTGTAGGTCCCGGCTGTCATTGAACATCCTTGACAGTCGTTACGGGTAGTCAGAAGCCAGTAAGTCTGACACCAGTCTAACTAAGGGGTATCGGGTTGCCCGGGAAACTGGGTTGAGGAGGTCAGATAGGCAGTCGCTTCTTGTAAAGCACTGGTACTCAGCTGAATCCGGTTAGACTGGAAGCCGACCCCAACAGGATTGGGAAAAAGGCTCGGAGGATGATGATTTGGTCAATTTAAATCTCAGACTAGTCATTAATCTAACTACAACATTATATCTTTTGAAACAAGACATTTCAATCCCAAACCCTAATATATTTCTAACCTGTAAATACACCAACTAAATCAAGTCACAATCTAAAAGTCATTCAACTATCAGAGCTATAGCAAACTCGATTAAATATACACTACCACCAATGAAAAAGCGACATTTCAAATATAAATTATTCATAACTTGTTACAAAAACGTAATTCTATTTTTCCAGTGGCTCAGATTTCATATTCTAAACGAAACCTAGTTTTTGCGTCCATTATATCAATATTCTGTGTTACGTTTATACACGGTTTTACAGTTAGTCCAATATGGTTGTGAGGGAATGAATTAATTCTGAAAATGGTAACTATGTACCCTGTCATTGTTATTGGTACAAGTCTTTCACCATCATTACATCTGCTTAGTATTTTCCCAATTAGGCTGGGGTCGGCTTCGGGTGCAGCTGAGTACCAATGTTCTACAAGGAGCGAAGTAAAAGTAATCCAAAGTAAGGAATATGCCTTTTCCCTATCAAGTTGGGGTTCCCGTCAAATTGGGTTTACCTTACCTACCTATGTTTTTAATTGAGCAAGTGCCTATAATGACCTTCTTTTGTCAACCCGGTTAAGGCAACAGGACACCTCTTGATAAGACTGGTCGTCAGACATTCTGGTTACTGGCTGCTAAAGATGTCCTTTCTCGTTTTTATCTCTCTTGGATTATAAGTACTATATTGTGTAACAATATTGTTACAGAGTCACTAATCACACTCATTTTTGTGTAATGAAAAAAAACTTTTTACAAAAAAATTAAACCGACTCCCAAAAACAGCAGTTTTTTTTTTTGCTTTTCAGTGTTTTTGGGAGTCGGTTTTATTTTTTTGTAAAAAGTTTTTTTTATTTTAAGCTTTTCAGTGACAAGTGTAGTTGTAACTATCCGCATAAGTGAAAAGTTCTCATCAATACAAATAATATAAGCCCAAACACGAGGTGGTTTACTTATTTAGCTGTCGAGTTCCCTCGACCTTCTCTGGTCTCCATCATCAGGTCAGCTCCAAACCTTTACCATTGCGCAGTGTTATCAGACATACGCCTTAGTGTCAAGTTTTTACCATCAAATCCTGACCTGATTATGGGGCCACTTGGGAGGTAAACCCTATCAAACCAAAAAAATTTTGCAAATCGGTCCAGGCGTCTTCGAGTAATCGGTGAACATACATAAAAAAAAAGATCCCGACGAATTGAGAACCTCCTCCTTTTTGGGAAGTCGGTTAAAAACAACGGAAAATAAACTGAAATTCCAGCAATTTTCGGTCCATTTCGTTTGAATCATGCACTTTACGTATGTCGAAATTTATATTGCTAGGCCACATGGTTCGCATAAATAACTTAAATTTTCACCTGCATTTTGTAGACACGAGTGATTAAAAAATTTGGTTCATGCTGTGCGTGAGTTTGAGCTACTTACTTATACATTTTTGGGTATACATCGTTCCTTCATTGAGGTAACACAAAGTTGTACTGGATAAGTAAAGAACCTAGTTTGTCTATTATTGAGTGTCCTTATTTTTTTTTTAACTGTAATTTAAATTATGTAAATCGAAATATTTTCATATGATACTTCCGTTTAGGTTCTAAATAAAAAACTGCATAATAACGTTATATTTACAGAGTAACAGACAAAAAACTATAAGCACAAAATAACACAAGATTTTTCATAATGGCGCGCAAAACTTTTCCATAGCCTGTTTCATTTTGTATAGAGAATCCTGAAACGTTCTAACGACGCAACTGATATGCTAATATACCTCGTCAGACCCTATTGTGCATTCCAACTCAGCATTTTACACCAACTCTGAAAAAATAAGCACTATGGTACAAAAATGTTTTCTTGAATACATCATTAGAACATCCAAATAGGCCCTAATGGGGGACGGGATTTTGCAAATGACGGCTCCGCCTTTTAACAACGTAAGCTTGGAAATTACAAGTCGTTTCATGTTATGTATGTAACTAGCTTGTGCTAGCGGCTTCTCCCGCGTGCCGTGGGAACCACTGCTTATATCGAAAAGAGCGTCTATGGAGTTTCTTGCTGGTGTTTCTGCATAAGACCCTCTTTGGACCTATTTGAAACAAACGTAATGACTTTGACATTCATAAAAAGTAGCCTATAGCGTCTCTCGGTAAATAGGCTATGTAGCAATGAATGATTTTTTCAAATCGGAGCAGTAATTCCTGAGATTAGCGCGTTTAAACAAATAAACAAACTGTACAGCTTCATAATATTAGTACAGACACATGATTATTTGCAAACTAGGGTATTTGAATTCCTGTATTGTGGCGGATGAAGCAGAATTGTTCAGAGATTCCTAGGAACAAATAACCGTAGGCCAAATAAATATTTGTAGCGCGCTCGTATTGACTGGCTGACTTTAATATGTGCCAAAGGTGCCAAGAGTTTCGAAATTGCTTTTTATTGTTAAGATGGATTGTGCATGTATTTTTGTTTAGAAATTGAAAATAATTATAATTATGTATAATGGAGAAGAATACTTGTCATATCTATTTATTTATGACTCCCCTCTTCATCATCATTCTCCTTCCCAGTTGTATTTAAGATTGGCGTAGCGTATATTCTTCTTCCAAATTTCTTAGTATGATGTCATCTCACAAATGACGATCTGTCTAGCCACATTTTTTTACTATTCATCCATCATAGTGGTCGTCCCCTACGTCTATATCAATTTATTTTATGTCTATTGAGCAGTAAGAAATTGACTGATTTACTTGATCGATCCATAACAGTTCATTTGTCATTTACATTTTATCTGTAGCCACGCTATGGGCTCTAGAACCCAATGTTATACATAAAGAGACATCTGAATGTCCAATATGTAAAAAAATATAACATTGCTCACTTTTAATAAAATTGCATTTCCAAAAAATCTGCTTTCGATTTAATGCCTGCAATATTGCAAGCCCAATGATGATTGCATACGGTTTCATTTTTCCCTTTATGTTGATTGTGTAATATGACATTTTCACAAATTGTCATCGTTGTTGCAAAAATCCATATATTTGCATTTAAACACTGGGACAAAACTGCACCAAGCTGATGTTTTTTGCGTAGTATTTATTTTGGCTGGGTTTGTTTGGCTAAAGTGAAGTTTATTTTGTAAAGTTTTTTAGCTGGCTTTTTATTATTTATTGTTACCCATAATTCTGAAGTAGAAAAGTGTAGAGTGTAAGCTAAGTTGTAAACGCATTTTGCCACTTTATTTATAATACTCTTTGTGAGATCTTAATCTACATATAAATATACTGAAAACCCGACCGTGCAATAAAAAAAACCGGCCAAGTGCGAGCGGACTCGCGCACGAAGGTTTCCGTACCAGAACAAAAATGAGCAAAAAAATCACATTTGTTGTATGGGAGCCCCCCAAAATATTGATTTTATTCTAGTTTTCAGTATTTGTTGTTATAGCGGCAACAGAATCTGTGCAAATTTCAACTCTCTGACTATCACGATTCATGAAATACAGCCTGGTGACTTCTTCTTCTTCTTTCGAGCCGATGACATGTCATATATTGAGACTACACTATGTCAGCCTGGTGACTGACGGACGGACAGAGGAGCGAAAACAATAGGGTCCCGTTTTACCCTTTGGGTACGGAACCCTAAAAATAAGAAAACAATTCACAAGAACGTTCTTAAATTGATACAAAGTTCTTATTCAGACCAACTCAAACGAGACTTCTAAGTCAGAAGGAATATAGGTAAGTGCAACAATTATAAAAAATACTAACCTATGTAGGTATAATAGATAACTGACCAGTCAAAAATTGTTTAGCTACCAAAAAACCCATTAATTCGCAAAGCCTCTCTATTTCAGCAGCGTACCTAAACGTTGGTAAAGCATTCGTTAGCTCTAATACCGCATTGCAGACTAGCGTCAACAGTTGCTAGTAACTAACTTTGATAGAGGCATTAACGATACCGTGAATCGATACATTGTGCTCACGTTTAGTTGGAATAAGGGTCATTTTCGCTTGGCTGATGATTGACCAGGATTGACCAGGCGTTGAGTTTTACAGATGGTGCCCGAGTCATTGTCCTGTAAGTTAAAGGTCTATTTTTTTCAAGAAAAAAGTATTAACAATATGTATGGATTTGCTCAATGTAATTTTAAATGTAGGTACATAATCTTTTTGATGTGAAATTGCCGAAGTAAAATAATTGTTTCTATATTTAAAAAGTTAAGGTTACCTAACAATTCATTCATATACCTACATATTGTAAAGTCGAATTCTTTTTATCTGTTTTAAACACACTAATCTTAGGAAGTAGGTACTAAACATATTTGAAACATTCTTTAAGTGTATATAGCCCATTTAATGACGAAGATTATAGGTAATTTTTAAACCGATGCGCTGAAAAGTTTCCAAGAGACCCAGGTGAAACCACCGGCAGAAGCTAGCTCCAAAATACCGTCTCATCCTAAACCCCTTTAAAACATTACAGTTACCCAAAATTAAGGAAAACCAGTACCCATAACTAACAATTTAAATAAAGGGAGTAAACATCAGTGGTATTGTGGTTTCTGGCCGTCTTTGACAACGATATACGACCTACCCTCTTTAGTATTCGGATGTATGGCCATATTTCGTCGGATTATGTCAAGATCAAATAGTAGAGTTAATTGTTTAAGGATTATAGGGGATCGACGATTGTAAGTTCATAGGATTCTTGGCTAAATAATAGGCAGCGGTTTGAAGGGTTAGTCGATAAGCGGTGAAGGTTTGCGAAGTTTTAGTTGTTGAAATATTTGGATGGTTGGTGACACCTGGGATTAGGACTTGGATTGAAAATAGATTTATAAACATTTCGATACTCATAATTTATTTTGATAGTTACTCTTCTCATTGAAGTTTCTCTTGTTCTATTAGTACGTGTTGTATAGTATAATTATAGCTACTGATTTTTTTTTTTTATTATTTTTTTTCATAACCTACATATTTTGAGCTTCTCCAAAAATCTTTCTTCGTCATTATCCTTTATTATGTCACTTTTTACCAGGAAAGAATTTATTTATTTGATAAAATGTGACATTAATTAAATATTACGTGGTATTAAAACAATAACTGGAAAATCTTATTCTATTGTAAATACATAATTTCGCAATAAAGCCTTTCGAAGAAAATAAGTACTCGCATATTATGAAAACATTAGCTTATTCTAATATCCCCAGGAATACAAAATCTTTTACCACATGACTGAATAAGCATTTTAGGGTTCCGTACCCAAAGGGACCCTATTGTTTTCGCACCTCTGTCCATCCGTCCGTCCGTCTATCACCAGGCTGTATCTCATGAACCGTGATAGTTAGAGAAATGAAATTTTCACAGATTATATATTTATGTTGCCGCTATACTGAAAACTAGAATAAAATAAATATTTGGGGAGGCTTCCGTGCAACAAACGTGATTTTTTGATCATTTTTGCTCGATATCGAAAACGGCAGTAGGTAGATGCGGTTTTATAAATAATGGTACGGAACACTTCATGCGCGAATCCGACTTGCACTTGGCCGGTTTTTTTTCTTCAATAGAGAAAAAAATCAAAGAACGCGATAAAACCGTTATCTCTTTTAGCTTGGATCCTTTGGTCCGGATAAATCCGGATATGAGCCGGCTAGTTTCACCGGATGGATTTAACTATGTTTAACAATCCGGGGCTTAAGTACAAAGGCTATACGGTTTGTAGGTCAGTTTGTTTAAACGTGGTGCTTTCACATGGTAGAAGAGTTTTTTTTTAGTCAGTGGAACTCGGCTTCATTCAGACTCATTACTTCTCCGAATGAAAAGAGGCATAATGCCCTGCATTTCGGTCTATTAAAAGGCTCTAAATGATGAGCAAAACTCAGGTTTATTTAATTTTTATGTAACTGTAATCATGTCTTCATATGTTTAAAATTTGAACCAAAACAAAATCACGAATAGGTAGACAGTGCAACTAAAACATAATCATACATATTCCAACAAACAAAGTCACTAAAAACTTAAAAACAAAGACGCATCTTCACTAAAAGCAACGGAAAACTCAACTTAAACCATTTCCTTAACATAACTTGGCCTTAATGCAAGTACAAAACTGTAAGCTATTTACATCGGATTGCATCAGAAACTTGCCACTCGGACAACGGTACTATATACATTAAAAATAGTGATCACAGTTTCAATATATTCTCTTGTAAACAGTTGTGAAGCTACGTACCGACGTAACAATGTCAATCATACACGCATGTGCTGATGCACGACACACGGTATTGACAGCACCGGTAGCGCCGATAAAAGCTCGTCGATGCATATGCGTGTGTGAGTGACATTTTTACGAACTTTAGTAGGCACTTTGAAAGTCGTGGTGGTCTAGTGGGTAAAACCAACCTCCCTAGTATAAGAGCGTGGGTTAGATTCCAGGTCAGGCAAGTACTAATTCAACTTTTCTAAGTTTGTATGTACTTTCTAAGTATATCTTTCACACCACTGGCTGATAAAAGGTGAAGGAAATATCTTGAGGAAACCTGGACTATAAAGCCTGAAATCACCAATCCGCATTGAGCAAGCGTGGTGATTAATGCTCAATCCTTCTCCGTGTGAGAGGAGACCTGTGCCCAGCAGTAGAACGATAAAAAGGCAGTAACTGTAACTGTAGTATGCACTTTCACAACTGTATATCTTTATTCTGTGGAACAATGTACATTAAAAATAGGAACTTACTGCACTATTCTTAATTTGAAGCACTCTGGAACTTAATCAAGCGAATAAAAATGGAAAGAGAAAAATAAGCTGCAGACTGGCAGAATGAAATTTTAAATCTGGATTTGTGTTCTTCTTTTAAATTGGGATGTTGGATCATGTTTTAGATTTGTATAGTTTTCATTTGTTTTTTTTTTTCTTTTTGGTTCTATATTTGAATCATATTGAGATGCCACAGTTTTTTTTTAATTAGTGATGTAGACGACACTTTTCCCTTTGAGCCTTTGATAACTTGTACGATGTAATTAGAGTGTAAATGAATTTATTAGCAAAGTTAGTTACTATACTATATATATATAAGGATTGGAGCAGAGAAATAAAAATGGTTTGGATCATTATTGAACACAATTTTTTTAAGATTATTTTACACTATTACTGACAGCATTTTGTGTAAGTGGTACTTTTCAAAGAAGCACAAATAACTAGCCTTCATATAACAAGCATAATTTGTATATTTCTGAAGTCAGTTAAAACGGTTAGAAAACAGTGTTAAAAATTTAATACAAGAAAATACTCGTGTCGTACAATTGTAGTCCCTAAGGCGGAACAAAAGTGGAATCAATTGGAAATGTTATTCATATTTAAAGTGTTCCCGAAGGATTTTATTCTTTCAAAGGACAGACATACATCTCTTATTTATGTAGGTTTCAGAATATAAGATGTTTGTTTTAACGTTTTGGCTTCAAAGTACTCGTTCAAGTCGTGTTATCAGGAAATTTTTGGTCTCCTTGTATTATTTAGTGAAGAAAATTAAGTAGGTAAGGTCAACAATTTACTAAACATTTTTTTATGTATGTTGAAAGATTCTGTCATTTGTTTGAAACATCACATTTTTCAGCCGTATCTTTAAAAAATTACATCTAAATTGTTAGTTACAATTTGTTTTCTAAATAACAATGCGATTCTCGTACTAAAACCATATGTATCAAATTAGAACAAATAAAACTAACCTGTAACGAAAACCCACCAAAATTAACCCATAAATCCAAAAACCTTGAAAAGTCCTCAAATAATTGAATTAACCCCTCAAAATCGAGTTGACCCAAAACTAACCCACATCAAAGTACATTATCAATAAATACCGACACAGTAGCCTAGTGTAGTACACTTTAACTGTATTAAACATTGGTTTGACTTGTCGTAACTTAACTGTGACAATCACAGAGGAAGGAAAATAAGTGGAGATGCCATAAGGTAGGTAGGTCAGACGGCTTCTTGTAGGTCAAGTAACATAAGGCAGGGGTGACGAAAATGATGAGTTATTATTTTATTAACGAGGAGTTTGGGTTCCTTGAGACATCAGAATCTGTCAAAGATTGGTCTTGTTTAAAAAATATGAGATATGAGACCGGAGCTAGCAACATTCCTCGTCTCTCAACACCCAACACTTAATAACTTTTTTGCAATCCATAATGTATACTGGCTGGTGAGTAAAAATAAATAGAAACAAGTGTCGACCCTGTCGGACACAGCAAGTTAGTTTTTAGAGGAGAGGACGAAGAGCGATTTTTTTAAATCATAATAACACCCGCATTTTGGCGCACTAGATTTTGTGCTATGACATCTCTGTTAGATTTGTTCTCCATGGTGACAACCCATGGGAATGCCTAACTCTTGTTATTAATTTGATCTGTCAAGCTCTCGGAACAATGCTGGTGGCGCTGGCAGGTGAGCAGCATGATTTGTTGCTCGGTTTACGTGTGTTTGTATTGATTTTCTTTCGTGTTCAACTGTTGGGGGAATTAATTGTGTGAAGTAATGATGGAATTAGAGAACATTTTATTTTACTTAGGATCTTTAAGGCACACATAATGTGTAATATATTAAGTAACTAGGTATGTCGAAAATATTTAAATGTTCTTATTTTTTTATAAAAGTTGAAATATTATTAATCATTTATTCTTATTTCGATTCACTTAATCTTTTAAATGGAAATTCGTTCGCTGAATTACTCTCTCTACAAAAGACAAAAATTAAATTGAATATAGGAATAAAATAATAAAAAGATTTCCATGAAATAAGACAGTGTATTTCAAAAAAACTTCAATACTTTTTTTCATTCCAGCTCATTTTTTTTTTAAGGAAACACAAAGAGTAAAAACAAAATAATTTGGTACATGAAAAACATTTTTCAAAAATCACCATCAAAAATCTTATTTACAAAGTTCAAGCCTCAACTTCTCCCTTCCACGGATCAATTTCAACGAGGGTCAAATGGAATCTTTGCCGTGTCAAACTCAAACTATTATCAGCCGAATGGTGTACCAGAGACATCAGTTCATAAGTACCACTGTAGGACACATCAGCTCCCAAGAATCCTATAGCACAGCCGGTAAAGGGTTGGACAGCATGCAAGAACGAAACAGGTCCTTCGGGCAGTCTGTTGTTAGGGTAAGCCTCGTAGGACGCTCCATTTGGGAAGATGACGTTGCAAGATTGAAGGGTGTCCAGGAAAGACTTGGGGATTGATAGAGACTTGCCGATCAGCTGATTGGTCAGGAATGTGTAGTGCTCGTCGGGAAGGGTGATTTGAGTGATGGCTTGACCTGAAACAGAAGAAATAAGCGTTAAGATATCAGTGAATGGGATATACGAATGGTTATAAATCGCATTCGGTGCATTATTACTAAGTACCATCAGATCACTGTTGTATATGCAGTAACTTCCCCGCTTAATGAAAATGTAGTAAGTAGATACATTAATTAATTTTGTGTTCATATCGTTAAATTATTTGTAAGTAATTCCACAAAAGCCATTAAAACTAAAATATGTATTATTATCAGCTCATTGTAAAGACGAACTTTAAAAAAACTTGCTCCCTTCTAAAAACTACAATATTATCAAGTAAATACTTCTTTCTAGTCTCAATTCAATCTTAAATACATCAGAAAACTTTTTACAACTCAACAATAAATATTGGAACAATTTTATTTCACTTTCTGACTTTCGCTAACAAGAATTTTAAAAGTTACAAAACTTTTTTTGAAAGTGTTTCAAAATATTTATAAAAGTTTTTTTAGTACCTTGGGTCAATGCCGCGGCGATCACAAATAAAGCTAAGAATTTGGCTGCCATTGTCAAAGTCACAATATAAAACTGTGATAAATTTCTGAAATAACTTCTTTATATAAGTAGTCGTTCGATTACTGGGAATAATCAGCAAATCTGGGTGTTTCTTTATCAAAGTCTTGATTGGCAATGATAAATTGGTTTTGCATGTTTGATAAATTATATTATTGACTAGCTTCTGCCAGCGGTTCCACCCGCATCCCGTGGGAACCTCTGCACGAACCCGGATAAAAAGTAGCCTATAGCCTTCCTCGATAAATGGGCTATCTAACACTGAAAGAATTTTTCAAATCGGACCAGTAGTTCCTGAGATTAGCGCGTTCAAACAAACAAACTCTACAGCTTTATAATATTAGTATAGATTACAAGTGCAGTACTTATCAAATATCCAGTAATTATAGCTTAGGTATATACTATTTAAGGCGTAATTATCCTGAAACGAAAATATTTCGAACAGTTTTGCCACCAAAACTGCTGGTTTTGATTAAACTGTTAAAATGATGATCCTTGGTTACCGTACAGTAGAATATTAATTTTAACTTATTATGAGTATTTGTGTAGAAATCAATAAATAAACAGTATTTATTAAAGCTTGACTAAATCTATAGAGAACCTTTTTGATTTTTTTTACATAGGACGACATAATCATGATTTCTACGTGAGATATAATTAGCATTATAAAATTAACGCTTACATTAAAGATATCTAAAGATGGAAGGATAAGATCAGTTATCGAAGTTACGTGAGCTCAACTATCGAGATATCAGTAACATTAAAGATCTTCGTGTTAATGGATACATCATATTAATAGATAAATTATTACAAAGGTTAAGTTAATAATTTAGCGTACATATGTGTCACTATTTCATTTAAGTCTGCTGAGATATACAAAATAAGCGTTAAGACCGATTGTTGGAAGCGGCGGCGGTTCTTTCTAAAGGGATCATTAAGCTTCGAAGGACATATTCTAGTGCACAAAAAATTACTTGGACAACGTTTTCCTTCACTCTCATAGCATGAACGGACGGCAATCTCACACGACCAGAGAGAGATCAGGCGCAGGACTGACATTAACGTGCTCTCCGATACGAGGGTATGATGCTTGTGACAGGCTTTTTTCAGAAATGACACTATGAAAAACAAATCAATATAAATATTTGGTTCACAACCTAACCTGTATAAACCCCGATGTGTGTTAACCAAATTAGTTTTAGGCCTTTAGTGATACCTATTCAAAAAGTTTAATAACACATATAAACCAACAAGTGTGAATATGATTTCACCAAAAATTGTGGAGTCTCACTAAAGTTAACACTTTTCATCAAAACAAATGACTGCGGTAGAATTCCACCGTTTCATTTTATCGTTTTAAAAATACTGTGTATTATAACTTGTAAATTATTTGATCAATGCATGTATTCATTTGTTTTTTTTATGCATTACAGATTTTGTGGCCAGGCCCGAGCGCTCACAACACCTGTGATCACAATTTATAGTAACAGCTTATTGTATATGCCGTATATTGTTAGTTCGTTTGTATAAATTGGATTTGTATACCACTAAAAATTTCCCGGCGCGAATCGTACCAGTAATAACAAGCATTTTATTGATAATGCTTTTCTGAACTGTATGAAACTGAAAATAAACAAATGAACACAAATTCACGCGAAATGTTTAATAGAGTTTCTTCGCAACGTATTATCAGAAAATATGTTAAATTGTAATTAATTATTAGTTACGGTTATTATAACAAAGTATGGCTATTTAAATTATGGCTAAAGTTTTAAATATTATTGCAAACTAGCTTTGAGCAAATAACAATATTATTTGCCATGATATATCATAGTACCTATAATGATCAATGAAAGTAAAAACATCATGAGAATTTATATTTTCTGTGCTTAAAATTATAAACTTTTTTAATGCACAGCAATTCGAACCTATTGAAACCTACTTATTATGTGAACTGAGTTTACTGACTTAACGACCTATAAAAAGAATTTTCTTTAATGCACTCGACTGTTTCTGATAGGTACACAATTCTCTGCTTCTAAAACAGTGAATCAGCTCAATTTGTATGTAGGTAATCCAAAAGACAAAGGTAAAAAAATATCTTAAAACTGATAAGTGTAAGCACAATCCTGGAATCAAAGCCATAAAAATGATAAGTTAAGGGTCAATATTGAATTAATCGAACCCTATATCTCATTCAGAATATCCACTGAAATACCAAAAAGGCATACTCAATACAATTAAGTTTTAATTACTACAATGAGACTAAAATAAAGAGGGAGCCAATCACAGCCGCGAAACGGTCGACTGAGCGGATAATACCCAACAGTGCGACCGCAAACCGCTGGTAATCAAATTAAAAGGTTATGGCAGACGGAATACCTACAACAAAAGGAAATTAATTTAAAATGACATCCACGGATTTTTATTGAGAGTAAAATTGCAGTTATTTTGAGGTGTTCTAGAGGCTTATTGGGTCCGAGATCATCATATTTTGCCCAACCTTTTCCACAAGAAAATTGATTCGAATGACTGCCTATCTGACCCCCAACCCAGTTACCTGGGCAACACAATAGCAATTAGTAAGATTTTTGTGAGTATTTAAATAATGCTTATTGTTTTCCCACAAATGGATTTTCTGTTAATTTCGTATTTGTAGCACAACAGATTGGTTTCATATGAATAGAGTTATTCACAAACAATGTTTGCACCCATTGACAATTCAATTAATTCGATATTGATGCCCTATTTCAAATGACGCATTTATATTTGCTGTCAAAACATTTTGTATCAACCAAACATTGTTTTGCATAATACGAAATCCAATTACAAAGGTGATTTTGTTTCTCACTCAATTTCAATATTCTATTCTAGTATAAGCTCCTTGGAAAACGTGACATTAAAATCTCGTCACCTAAGGAATCGGTCGATAACTTTAACAATTCTAAACGCGTTCAAAGAGAACAGTCTCGTTCGTTACATAATGTGACACGTAAAACAATTTCCAAGACCCTTATCCAAGACTACGTTGGGAATACAATACACGCTGAAAAAGACCAGCTTATGTAGATCCCTGATGATGAAGATAAAGATTCAGTGGCGGGTCAAGACAAACTGGCTAGCTGTGATATCATTGAGTTGTGATGTAGGGTAAAGTACATCGTGTACTCAAGTTTGATGGAGTAGCTTAATAACTAGATTTCATTGTGGCGATGTGATGCTATGATTTTATTAGCTGGAATTGAATGTCATTATACAAGGTATCTACAAAATTAAATTTATAGAAAAGAACATGCAAGCATCAAACAAAACCTTGTTGAATAAGCATTCAAATTTTAAAGCTAAAGAGAATAACACTCCAATCCCATAAAGTTATCCCAAGACATCCAATTTACTCTCAAAAACACGAACCAAGTACAAAACACAAACAAACCGAACCACTAAAAGGAAAAATCAATTTGCAACATCCATTGAGGATATTTACGCGACTTGTGAAACACAAATAAATGTACAAGGATCGATGGACGCCTTATTCGTGGGTGTTTCACTAAATGGTCCAAGTTTAGCCCATTTGGTACACCAACGTTCTATTTACAGGCTCTTGTTAACGTTTTCGGGTTATTTTTTTGTTTTATACGACTTGTCGAGTGGATGTGCAATTTTGGCTTTTATTTTCATTGAGTTTTTAGGGTTCCGTACCCAAAGCGTAAAACGGGACCCTATTGTTTTCGCTCATCTGTCCGTCCGTCCGTCCGTCTGTCACCATACTGTATCTCATGAACCGTGATAGTTAGAGTTGAAATTTTCACAGATGATGCGTAAATCAGTAACGAAAGACGTCTGAAATTCAGCATTGAATCCATATTATAGAACACTTGCTACCCATTCAGTTTCGCTAAGACTGAGCCTAATTTGAGATACTGGGTTCTTGAAAGGCCATCCTAAGGTGCCTAAAGTTAACCACAACAACATTATTTCGCAATAACAATGCATAAACAACACTACATGCCTCTGCAAGCAACAAACTTAGAACAATATCTTAACAAAATTAATATTATCCCAAACCTCTTGGTTCGTACACGAAAGGTAACACTCACTGAGTACACAAGAGTTTCACAACAACAAGAAACATTAGTTCAGTAGTTCAAATATCGATGGCCAATGAACATACGGACGGAAATTTGACACGGCCCTTTTAAAGAAAAATGCAGGAATGTATCTACTTCTTCTTTGCCCTGTTGAAAATTTTATTTGGAGTTGGCGTAAGATCAAAATCAAAATCAAAATCAAAAAATCATTTATTCAAACTTGGCTGCAAGACAGCACTTTTTGAACGTCAGGAATTAACAATAGACAGCCCACCCTTCACCACTTCCTATGTGTTTTTGCTGGGAAGAAGAAGTGGCGCAACAAACTCCCCAGCAAAAAGATATTTTACGCTTCCATTCCTTTCAGTCATCGTCACAAATTAGATACCACAAGATGGCCACAGCCGACGGGGTAGGTCCCGAAAGAGATGGCGGATGCCCACAACCCTGATTGGTGGGAACACTCAAAAGATTGAGAGCATCGGATAAGACAAAATAGGGAGGTCTTTGCCCAGCAGTGGGCCAGCAATTCAGAATTAAAAAATTAAAAAAAAAATCTTTTAGTCGCCTAGTATAGAAAAATTCACTCCCTTTCTTATGTCCTCTTTCAGACAATTCATCTATCTTTTCTTTAGCCTTACTTTTTTCTTAAGAAAGAACGGATGTCGACAAAAAATCTATAACTATATTGTTTAGTATAAGTAACTCAGTTGATAGCATTACTTAGTTAATTGACTGTTAGTCTGGTTTTGACATCAAAATTATCAATGATTGGTTTGGCTGCTGTAAGAACATTATGTACAGGTAAATATTTGTTGAATGGCAATGATATTGAATATCTAGTAAGTAACAAATGTTTCCAATTCGGTCGATATTGATTGATATTGATAATAATTTTAGCGATACAATTTAAGCCACGCCTGAGTTGATAAAGTATATCGCACTAACACTATGATTACAGGGGAAAGAGAGAATCAGTAAACCAATATTATTATTATTTTAAGCCTTACTTTAACCTTTCTTGCAGCTCACCGTTTTTATGATCGTACACTGCATCTAAAAGACTGTAGAATCAAACTAGCCATACTAACATCATCTTACTCCATATCTAATACTTTTCATACCATGGGCTTATTAACTACCCCATGTGTAATTCTCGTATTATTCATCCGCAAGTGCAACAAAGTAATAAAAGGCAACATTACAACTAGCTTTTCAGACGTACCTACCCAAATTATCATCCCGTATACCTTCACCACTAAGCTATACATCAACCAGTTCTTATTAAACTGTGCCAAGTTTTGGACACTCCTAAGACAATGTGGACGGGTTGAGCCAACCTGACACCATGATGGATGGTTGCTAACGATTCAGCGATACCTAATCAGCTTGAGTGGATGTGGTCGGTTTTTGTTATCCCTTGGTTATCCCCCACATGGCTTTCGTGAATAGATTTTAGATGCCTTTGTTAGTGGTGTTTGGAGTTTAAAGTTCTGTGTAGAATTTTAACCGTAAGTGGATTGTGTGTTGTGGGTTTTAGAATGTGTCCATCATGCGACTACATCGGAAAAGACTTGTTTCATTGAAATTTTACCAATACGATAGTATGAAGAGGTTTTTTTTTTTTTTTTAATAGGCTAATCTCAGAAAGTATGTACTAGACTGATTTGCAAAATTCATTGAATACTTTTTATATGGATTTTTTTTTTCCTATATGGTTAATAAATTAAGTTAATAAATAAATTAACACCAGTCTAACCAAGGAGTATCGGGTTGCCCGGGTAACTGGGTTGAGGAGGTCAGATAGGCAGTCGCTTCTTGTAAAGCACTGGTGCTCAGCTGAATCCGGTTAGACTGGAAGCCGACCCCAACATGATTGGGAAAAAGGCTCGGAGGTTAATAAATTAACATTGATGTAAATCGGCTAAATTTTATATGGATGTGCAAAATAAATAAAATCGCTGCAGCAGAAAATAACGCATTTTTGCATGATTCTCGACTATTACATTTTAATAATAGCCTCTGAAATAAAAAGCCTTCAGTGTTTATTTCAATAACAAATCCAGATTTAATAAATATGTTTAGTTCTTATTACAACACTGGCTGGAATTTCATTACCTTCAGACAGCTCAAAGAAGAATGAATCCTTAAAAATACTTGGCCTTAGCACTAACATTATTAGAAAAAACATTTTTTAATACCTTTCGTTTGAAAGAAGCTTTGTGCAACAGGATACTATTCTTAGCTCAAAATACCAAGCTCAGATCAGAAAATGCAGTCGTGATTAAAATTCCAGTGAAATAATTAAATATCTTTCACGTTGCTGGTTTGGATATTTCTGATTTCGTTTACTTTTTTATTAATACTGATTTCATTTTTTGTTTCCCAAAAGCCACTCGAATGTACAAAAATCTCGTGAAATTTATGTATAAGTTTAAAGGAACTTTAAAATGTGTATTTTCCTTCAACTATCCTACCTGAGAGTCTTCAAGTTAATAATAATAAGATATTCTACCACAACACATTCGACTAAATCGTCGCTTACACTTGAAACGCTAAGCTTACGGCTGACAGTTGACCCAATATGTAACTGGCAGCTTTTTTAAGAAAATTTAATTCAAATCAAATTTTCAATCGGTCTGATACCGGCCCAATTACCTGATCGTTGTTGTGTGCGTACTACCTACTCATTTTCTTACTGATTTATGAGCTTAAAAAACTATCGGCCTACTGCAAATTAGTGAAAAATCCCTTAATATGTAATATTCGAAACGCACTAAGCCTACGCAAATGCACTGAAAATAGAGTATCGCATTAAATTTAATTGCAACGGTCCTCAGTGCACCGCACTTACTATAATGACGACATTTCTGTAATGTTGATACCCGCGACTCAACTTGGGTCGGGTTTCAACAGCTGTTGATTAAAATACCGGGAAGCGTTTGCTGTGATTAAATGTGCGTTTGTGTGCGTGGATCGGGGAAATGTTGCTGATGCTTTTTTTGTTTTTGTTGTGAGTGCATATGAAATTATGTGTAGTATTTTTGGCTTAAGAGCATTCTCCTTTATTTTTTTCGTTGATTTTTTTGGAGATTCAATAATAATAGATGTAACAGAGAATTCATAATAAAATCGAACGCATAAAATTCTATAAAAGAAGCCCATATATAACTAACCGAAAAAAAGAAAACTAACTTTCTCATTTCTTTACTTGGGTTAAAAGTCCAAAGTTCCAATTCACAGCGAGCGTAGTTATTAATGCTCATACCTTCTTTTTTTAGGACAAATTCTTATCCAAAAGATGTCCACTAAGTATAATGAAAGTACTGTAAATGAAAGTACTGTCGTTTCTCAGAATCAATATCTTAGTTACTGGAAGAGCCATCACCCAAAGCAATATCTTCATCAATCACTTAGCTGAGTAGCGCCTATGTCTAAGCAAAGCCGCTTCTCATAATCTCTATATGCGTGTACACAGGCGGATTTAACACTATAGTAATATACCTACATTATGTAGCTATGTACTTGTAGCACATTAGAGCCTATGATTCTACGCACACTACAGACTCAAGTTGGCCCGACATCGTTGGAAAAAAATATTGTCCAAGATATACTTAGAAAGTATGTACATACAAACTTAGAAAAGTTGCATTGGTATTTGCCCGACTTGGAATCGAACCCACGCACTCATACTCGATAAGTTGGTTCTTTACCCACTAGGCCACCACGACTTCCTCTTCGGTCTGCCTGATGCCGGCTAAATACCTGATCTCTCTAACATGCGCACTACCATTCATCTGCTTACTGATTTATGAGCCCAAGTAAACTATCGGCCGGCTAAAAGTTTCTAGTGTGTGAGTACTCTTAGAGGATACGAAGGCTGGTGTTAATAATAAATATGGCTCTGTTTGCTAACTATGTCACTGTCAGGGCTAGTAGTTTGTAGTTATATGAAGGGTTATTTTAGACCATACAGTATCAGCTTAATCAGGGAGGGATGACACGCTTGCAACAAAATGTGTGCTAGTATGAATGTACAAGGATGGAGAGGGATAGGAACGCCTAAGAAAAGATGGATGATAGGCCTGAAAGATGATACGAATGAATGATGAGATGATACGAAGGGAGTCAATAAGTTCTCTAAGTTCAATAAGTTCCAATATAATTATGTACTTTAAAATATCTAACGGAATGGCAATATTGCGTCACAGATCCATGCCAAACGTTGTTGTTCCGAGAAACATATCTACTTTTCAAAATTTCCTCATAAAGAATTCTCCAGAAATATCTTGACAGCGAAATCCGTTTACACAAAACCGCACCAAATAATAATAGTTAAGAATTCTCGTTAATGTTCCTTATTATGACTGAAACAATAATCAAATTACATTAACAAAAACAATCCATTTTCTAGGATGCTCTAGAAAGGCGAGCGGATTCCGCTTAGATGTTCGCTCCATTCGCTCCCCTCGCTCACTCACTAAGCTAGTACTAGTTACACATTCTGTCTGCGAGATGTACCGTGATTAAGTGACGCTTACAACGTACGGAGTACTGAATTATTTGTGCCATTTATAATGTCCAGTGCATCTTGGATCCATTAGAAAAATTAATCAGCTTGGGGAATAGTGGGAAATGTTTATAGTATTTTTGTCTGAAAACGTATTTTATTGCTATAGGAAAAGCAGAGCAATTGAGAGCAGTAGCTTACTAATCTACCACAGAAGGTGATGACAATAAATATCATTTACAGGCTTCTGTTTGCTTCTTGTAAAGCACTGGTACTCAGCTGAATCCGGTTAGACTGGAAGCCGACCCCAACATAGTTGGGAAAAGGCTTGGAGGATGATGATGATGATGTTTGCGCGTTTTGCCTTCGTCCTGAGGGAATTTCTTCCAACACGTAGATAGAAAGTAGGCTATATATGCCACTGCCAATTAAGTTTCATCAAAATCCATCCAGTAGTTCTGAAAGATTAACATACATAGGTATAACTTACATACATATGCATTCGCACCAACTTTCGGATTTGATATTAGTAGGATAATATAACATAATATAACAAAATATAATATAACAGTGGTGTAACAATTTCAAACCTTAAATATCATATAGCATTCGTACAGAAAATATTCCGCTTTTTAACACGACGTAGTTTTACCCATTCATCGCACAAAATATTCACAAACTACTGAATACCAAAACCCTACCACAAAGCGACAACAGCGCTTACATTAAAACACATTTTTATTTAAGCCCACAAATAATAAAAATACAAAGCAAAAATGTTTTGTCAAAACGTGGAAATTGCCAAAACAAAGTTTCTTTGCAAAGCGTTTGCCATTTTACGTGCATCCTCGCTGGCTTAACATTTCCAAGTGTCAAAATTTTAACATCTCGACTCCAAATTCAAGTAGTGCTGAATTTAAATAGAATAGTACAAAAATATGCACCGTATGCATTCTGCTTTCCACTCCCGGCTTGTGCAACGCTGTGGTATTTTTTTTTTCTCGTCTGGGAACATTGCGATTTAGCAGCCTGTCTTTGTTAACGGTTTGTTTGAACACAAACGAGGAATTTAATCATTTTGTTTCAGTTTAAGTTCAAAAATAGAACCAATTATCTGGATGCTTTGGTTTTGTCTTATAAGATTTTAAGGTAGGTCGTTTTGGAAACGTGGGCGTAGACGTACATTTAATTTTGATCAGAGCAGCCTCGAATATTAAAGTTTATTTAATTCGAGTTGTTACACAATATATTAGACTTTCGAATTCAAATTAAAGCTACTTCTAAGCATTCTAATGAGCCCAAAATAAACCGATGTAGACAAAGGTGAACATGAACAAATAAAACGATCTCCAAATACACGTAAGCTTGACATTTAAATATTTTTACATAAAAGATATTGCTGCTTAAACAAATATGGAAGTCGCATAATTAATATAAAATATAAAGGCGTTACCCAACTTCCCTGGGGTTTGCTTTAATGAGACCGAAGCACGAATACGTGGATACTTTATTCCTTGCCAGATGTTCACATGTCGACACAAATTCTTTACATTTCTCTCAGGGAATTACGGAGCACGAACGTTGGTTCCAAGCAAAATTTCATCTGCGGGCCTCAAAATTTCATCTGCGCGATTTTGATTAATAATTTCAAGGGCATAAGGGCTGTTATTGCTAGAATGTGCGAATGAAATAAAAGTAATAGGTGGACTGGAAAATTAATGTTGTCATCCCGAACCCTACTTTCGATTCATGCAACAATTTTCACGTGGTAATGCCTCGGAGGTTGAGACAGACATTTTTTCACATGTGTAAATCAATCGTCATGTTTCATGACACGCTCTCGTATTTTAGTTATGAAGGCATGTGTTCAAGTACCTAATGTATTCATTGGAATGTATATTGTAGGCCTTTTTACGTCATTATCATGACCATATAAGCTATTGACAAATGGAAACTAAACAGTTTCTATTAAAAATACGAATACTTATTTATCACAGGGCTTCTTTATCATCAGACTAAGATAATCCATTTTTGAATCCTTCTCGTCCATAGTATGACACTTAGCTCAACCTTCAGCTTTCCATATTTCGCTTCAGCATTCCTGTAAACTCACTACCTAATATATTATTACATCGCCTTACCAAGCCTCATAGCAACGCAACTTCAGTCCAACAACAGGCTAAGAGCTGTTACAGAACACATATAATTTAATAATGGATTCCCACTTTAAATTCTCAGAATGACCCCCAAAATCCATTGTAAAACAGGCCACGATCCCTAACAATTTATAGTAAATGAACTCGTCCTTTATTTTAAGGCCACTTATCTATCCTTGGTAATTAGAGGTGGTATAGTTTCTACGTACGTTTGTAATTACTAAGTCCGGACATTATTCTGATGGCTTAGTGTACCCGCAAACTACAAACTAAACAGTTGGCAGACAGTTGACCCGATGTTTATCAAAACATTTTGTTAAGAAAAAACTAATTCCAATTAAAGCATTCAGTCGGTGGCCTAGAGGGTAAAGAACCAACCTCTCAAGTATGAGGGCGCGGGTTCGATCCCAGGTCAGGCAAGTACCAATGCAACTTTTCTAAGTTGGTATGTACTTTCTAAGTATATCTTAGACACCAATGACTGTGTTTCGGATGGCACGTTAAACTGTAGGTCCCGGCTGACATTGAACATCCTTGACAGTCGTTACGGGTAGTCAGAAGCCAGTAAGTCTGACACCAGTCTAACCAAGGGGTGTTGGGCTGCCCGGGTAACTGGGTTGAGGAGGTCAGATAGGCAGTCGCTTCTTGTAAAGCACTGGTACTTAGCTGAATCCTGTTAGACTGGAAGCCGACCCCAACATAGTTGGGAAAACGCTCGGAGGATGATGATGATGAGTCGATCTGACACCAGCTATATACCTGATCTTTGTAATATACGTACTACCATTCATCTCCACACTTATTTATGAGCCCAAACAAACTATTGGCTGACTAAAAGTTTGCAGTGTGGGTACTCTTAACCGGACCAAGAGAGCCGTTTAAAAATTCATTGGAATTAGACCAGTGTTCTTTGAATTCGTAACTCTCGTACTTAGTTCAAAATTAAATGGTTGCTTTGTTGAAATTAAGGTAGTTATTAGACGCTTGAAATTCATTAATACCTAGAAATAATGTTTTTGGCAGATAAAGTAATTAAAAAAATTCAGGAACCGTAATACGGCACGTGTTTTACAGTGACCCATACGAAACTGATCGGTATGTACACGGTGAATTTACCATAGACTTTTACGGTTTTGTCATCAATATTAATTTCTATTATAAGAAATATTAATTTGTATGATGTATGTATATAAACAGTTAAAGGAAACTTGAGGTTCCTTTGATCTAAACCTAAAATACTTTTCGTAAAAACACCATCATATTTGGGAAACCAAAATTTCATTCTGGCAACCCAACCGTACGTATGATATTGCAAACCGAGGGAAGTTTTTACGAATGGTAATTCCATTTGAGGCTGCTAATGAATTTCTGAAGGCTCACTCTAATCAAAGTTTTCTCATTCGCTATGATATATACCGCCATTTCACCAAGTTATGTTTTGACAAATCCCCTTTCGAAACTTGCTTTTACGGATGAGGGAAGGATTTTTTACGCTTTCTCTTTAACGCTTTCGGTTTCATCATTTTTTATTTTGCGCAAATGGGGACAGAATTTGTCTTTTTCTGTGTCAAATGTAGCAAAATTGTGTCGTATGCAACAAAAATTTTAATTATTTCAGACAAGCCGTATTCCCGCGGTTTCGCCCGCGACCCTTGGGAACTACTGCCCGTACCAGGATAAAATAAAGCCTATGTTACTCAGGAAGAGTGTGACCTATCAATAGTGACAGAATTTTTCAAATCATTTCGGAGCCTCTAGGGTACAAGCAAGCAAACAAGAAATAATTCCTCTTTATTAAATTAGTGAAGACATTACAACAAATTGACAATGGTGCATTTCAAAAACAACATCCAATTTAAGGAACTGAATGCAAGCCACCTATATTCTCCAGCATCAGCCACTGTCTACCGCGGCTTATGGCCTATTACGTCTAGAAACAAGAGCAGCTACCTGAGCTTACTATTCGCCTCACCTCACTTCGCCAACGGAGGTACATCACCCATTACGAAGGCATAAAACTTTTATATTACCCCAGACGTTTTAAGGCGAAAATTTTCGCCCATTCGCCCACACACACACACATATACGCGCACACACACAGCTTCCAAGTTTACAGTGTAGATTAAGTGTTTAAATAAAAATAATATAAAAAAAAAAAAAAAAAAAAAAAAAAACCTTTAAAATAAAAATATGTAACTTATTTGCCTATATAACTACTAAGTTAACAATAATAAGTAACATAGCCGATAAGAGCTTCCTCTCTCCTATCCCACTTATTTTGCTGTGCCCGACAGGGTCCATGTGAACTATATATATGTAAGACTACCACCTAAGAATACACATGGAAAGCAAATAAAGTATTGAGTATTGAGTATTGAGTAAAAATAATATATTTCACAAGCATTGTTCGCATTGTTTTCTGTCGCTACAACGGTGACTTTTTAAAACACTCATTTGTTTAGGTCTTATATTCTGTACGTGAAAATGACGTATATTTTTTTTAACAAAGGAAAGGTCCCATAATTTTAATGGAGGCTCACTCGCTAGGCGTATTGTTTCGTCCAGTTGGACCTTAGTTTTCATGTTTGTCTGGGGAGTAATGATGAGAATATATTTTTTCTACATATCAGTCGTTCTAATTAAAATGTTACAGCAAAAACTCGTTATATTACAGAAGATAATGGTTCATTTGGGCGAAAAAACAACGTTAATCACGCCACTTTTTGTAGGAGATCCATTAAACGTAAGTTATCGTTAAGTAACTAAATAAATTGCCGGGAAATTATTGCGTTAGCATAGTTCTTTAGCAGAAGACGTAAGAGCCAAGGCGAGTTATTTATGTATATTTTATTTTCCTTTTGCACTCTCATAGTTTCTCACACTTTGGTTGACAAATTGCCAAAATATATTTCTGTTGTTTATAAAACCTTTACAAGTAGAAGGAATCGAAACCTTATCGAATAGGTATTTATGAGAATATAATAAAATTCTATTTACACGGGTATACATAAGTAAATACCTATGTTTTTGTAAATATAATAACTGGCACTATAAGATTACTTATATTCATTAAGAACACGATCACAGAACAACAGTTAATACGATCAATATCTCAATATCCTGTATAGGTAATCAAAATCAAAATTCAATCCTATCAACCAAAACTTCATTGTATAAATTCGTTAGTCAGTGTGCAAAGTTTCAAAAAAGTTTTAAATTGTAATCCCCGGTATTTGCCGGGTGTACCTCAGTTTGTCAACTTTAGTCACTGATTACGGTAAATATTTACTTTACACTTTTGTTGTTCGTCACCCGAATGGTCTGCCATTGATTGAGTTACATTCCCGACTTTGTTTTGAATTTTTATTTTGTTTTATTTTGGACTTAATGAAAAATGGCGCGTAGGTTTTTAATTTAGTGAAATGTTGGCCAGTGTCCATAGTATAGTTGACTACATTTGTTTATGCGATTAGCTGAATATGAGGATCTGGGTTTATTAACTACTGGATTGCACTTTTCTTCCAGGATTTTTCCTTCACTATCACACCCAGGTTGTGATGAGACAGCTGTTTTAGACGAGTTGAATCTTAATAGCAATTTCACTCATAACATTAATTGCGCATCAACGCAATTAACGCGCCTGGCGTTTTATCGAAAACGCCAGGCGCTGCAAACAGATCTACCAACGGCAGACAATCCTTATTTAAAATACAACCATCATCCTCTTGCCTATATCTATCACAATTTTGTGTTCGGTGCAGCATATTTTCTTCTTCTATACACGTAGAACCTGTACATAGAAGAGTATGGAAGAAGAAAATACGTACAGTCTCTCCCAAAAACAACCATCATCCTCCGAGCCTTTTCCCAACTATGTTGGGGTCCGCTTCCAGTCTAACCGGATTCAGCTGAGTACCAGTGCTTTACAAGAAGCGACTGCCTATCTGACCTCCTCAACCCAGTTACCCGGGCAACCCGATACCCCTTGGTTAGACTGGTGTCAGACTTACTGGCTTCTGACTACCCGTAACGACTTCCAAGGATGTTCAATGACAGCCCGGACCTACAGTTTTACGTGCCATCCAAAACACAGTCATTGGTGTCTAAGATATACTTAGAAAGTACATACAAACTTAGAAAAGTTGCATTGGTACTTGCCTTACCTGGAATCGAACCCGCGCCCTCATACTCGAGAGGTTAGTTTTTTGCCCACTAGGCCACCACGACTTTTTTTACACGCTTTTTATTAGCTTCACCTGTATTTCCAAAAACAACCATTCTTCCTTAAAGTATAACTATTTGTAATAAGTGTGGTTTTCCCAGGATAGATAGCCTCGACATCGTCCAAGAAAAAAGGTAGATAACTCATTAAAAAAAAAAAGTATTTCATCAAACCCAACATTGCGTAGGAGTCCGCAGGACCTTGCAAATGTCCCGGGAAATCATTAGAAGTGAAAGTATCCAACCTACTTGTCCAGAAAATATAAATTGACTTGCCCTCGCCTAAATATCCCAGAGTTGCCATTTGTAAAATGTAAAAATGTGAAATATAAATGCAAATATGGACATTAACAGCCCTTTTGTGTGGTCGTCAAAAGTTTTGCCAGTGAATATTTCCTTGTTTTAGGGGTAAATTCATTTGTGTTTAAAAAAGTTGAATAAAGTGGGGAGGGTAATTAAAATTATATATGACATTGTAAAAAAAAACCCTCCATTTTAGAATTATGCAGTTAAACAAACAACCTATTCAACATATTAAATGAAGGGTAATTAAAATTAAATATGAAATCAATATGAAAAATTCCTCTAATTTAGAATTATATTCTCAATCAAATATTTTTTTTATCGCCATTAATGAAACAGTTATTTTCAAACTGTAAACGAAACCACCGGAAAAGCGAGTACAATAATAAAATTCTGCAAAATTGAAGATTATTCTCCCTTCCTCATACTTTACACTTGTGCCCGAAAACTCGACACCACATTATTATTCGAGGCAGTTTTATTTAAGGATCAAAAGAACATTGTATTAAAACGTTATTTATACCAAAACAACTTTGTACTCATCAAGTATTCGTGCCAAACAAAAATATGCTAATGCGAACATTAACAGCCTTTTGGAGAGTATTCATTTTTGACATCTTTCTCTGACGTCCCTCCTACTAGGCTTGATGAAAAAAGTTCCTTGTTCACCACTTCAGGAAATAATACAGAAGTCCTAAAACGTCCTTCATATAACTAGCTATTTATCGCCAACAGAATAACCATATGCCTAGCCATTTCATTCACATTGTGTTCTCAATGTCACCACTAGTCTATAACCCCTTTCAATTTATTATTTGAAACATTAAAATTAACGCCCCGTGTAGAGATACGCCACTAGATTGTAAGGAAAATACGATTACCATTGTGTCTGCTTCAGTAATGACTATTTTGATAGCATGTCAATTGTCCTTACGATTAATCTTCACAATAAAGATGTTCTTATTCATTTTTATAATTGCATCTGGTTTCGAAATAGTTTCCAATAATAATATATATATGTTAAGCCTGTTTAACAAGTAAATATTTTTTAAGAAGAACATACTCACTCAGCCAGCAAAGATTCTGTAATACTCTTGGAGTAATATTTCTGACCTCCTCGAATTCCGAGTGACCTGTCTTCATATTATCTACAGTTGGTGCGGGCTCCGAAAATTATCTGAAAGGTCTTTATCGCTAACTCGAAACGGTTGGTGGTCATAACTTCGTCTTAACCAAGGCGATAATATCTGCGAACCGTCTCGTAAGGCAAAGAAGTTTTTGTATACTTTCAGTGGTTTCGAAGTGAAGGGGATTATATATTATTGTTTTTTTTTTTGTAAAATATGGACTATTTTGACCTTTAGATTTCTCATGAAGTCCAAAAGATATAAAACTTTTAGGTAGGTATTATGGGTATTTAATCAGTCTACTTTCAACGATAAAAGCTGTAGGTGTAATCTCCTAACAAGCCCTAGTGTCAGAGTTTTCCCAAATCCGCCTCCAATGGCCTCTAACATGGAATTCCCTCAAAAGTTTATATTTATTGTTTGCTTCTATGTACAATTTCTATGCCCTAAAATATTTTATTATGACGACCCCAAATATGCATTTCATCGTTTAATCATAATTTTACAGGCAGCCCAAACCATCAAGGATTAACCTAATCCTTCAAATGATCAACTCCTTTGACATCAAACAGCTGTAGTAACTAATATTGTCAGTGACAGTCATGACGATAAGGTTGTCAGTGACAAAGGCATTCTCTTTGGGATGAACTGTGGTTAATTTTGCGAGTGTCCGTGCTAAACCAAGCATTGTGCGACCTCTTGATCCAAGCTGCCTTGGTAAAGGGCAGTGGATAGCTTTCACTCTTTGTGATAAATAGAATGGAAAACTTCGTTTCGTGTTGCTAAAACTGCACATCATACAAAACATTAGTTTCTTTTAATGGGAAAATGTATCTCAATCGTTTACGGGTTTCAAGAGTCGTCCTGTGGTGCGTATTTCACAGAAACACCAACCTCTAAATACAATTTGGCAACCACACATAAAAAAAAAAACTTATTTTCACATAATTTTCAATACTTTTTTCCTTGATTTGGCAGGAATAAACTTCTCTCGTTACTATTTCTAACAGATTTTATAAAATGACTAGCTTCTGCCAGCGGTTTCACCCGCATCCCGTGGGAATTACTTCCCGTACCGGGATAAAAAGTAGCCTATAGCCTTCCTCAATAAATGGACTATCTAACACTGAAATAAATTTTCAAATCGGCCCAGTAGTTCCTGAGATTAGCGCGTTCAAACAAGCAAACAAACAAACAAACAAACTCTACAGCTTTATAATATTAGTATAGATTATACCCAGCACTATTCATACGTCACTGATTACCAATGCCATATAAAATAAAATATAGCATTGGTAATCAGTAATTCATAACTAATTTCCATACTTTTACGTTACCAACCCAAACCCGTCAATGTGCGCGAGCAGTCCATTTCGATATAATGTTACACCATTTAAATAACTAAAAAAAAAAAAATATCTAAAAGCTATTTGACATTTCTCGAATGAAACCACTCAGTGGAGGCAATTTCCTCCTTTGTGGAAGAACGGCCTCAATTACACCGTCGAGTAACATAAATATTGTTTTGTGTTACGCGCCCACGTACATGGCAAAGAAAATTCTTTCTCTCCCACATTTCCCTTATTCGGGCCCTGTGTGTCTCAAAAGGGTTAATAAAATACACTTTATTTAATAGACCATAATGTACTGGTACACAGTCGTGGTGGCCTAGTGGGGAAAGAACCAACCTCTCGAGTATGAGGGCGCGGGTTCGATTCCAGATCAGGCAAGTACCAATGCAACTTTTCTGAGTTTGTATGTACTTTCTAAGTATATCTTAGACATCAATGACTGTGTTTCGGAAGGCACGTTAAACTGTAGTTCCCGGCTGTCATTGAACATCGTTGGCAGTCGTTACGGGTAGTCAGAAGCCAGTAAGTCTGACACCAGTCTAACCAAGGGGTATCGGGTTGCCCGGGAAACTGGGTTGAGGAGGTCAGATAGGCAGTCGCTCCTTGTAAAGCACTGATACTCAGCTGAATCCGGTTAGACTGGAAGCCGACCCCAACATAGTTGGGAAAAGGCTCGGAGGATGATGGATGAATGTACTGGTACACCTTTAGGTATTTATGCGCAATATTTTTTCAACACCGTAGAGTTTGTTGAATATAAAACTGCCAAAAAACTATAGGTAACGGCAAAAATAGTGGAGCGGTATTTTTGTTGATAGTTTGGAGGTGAGAATAAAATGCAATTTTTTACAGTTTTGCATGTATCGAGATTTTTCGAACGAAAATGCTTGATATTCAACCCGCTCCGAAATTCACACCACCTCGCGAATAAAATATTTTCAAAATACAGGTATCGTTTTGATCCAAAAAAAAACACTCCATTAAATTTTTATGTATCAGAAGCAAGAAAATGTGTTCTCCGTGATTAGGAGTAACCGTAAAGAAAAAGAAAATTAACCACAACGGTGTAATCACAACCGAATATTTAAAATACTGCCATACCGAACGCTTGTAAAAATAGGCATCGGCGGTCGCCAATAAAAGGCCGGGAAGGGTTCACTTTGTATGTTGTTACCTGAACCCAATTCGGAGTCACGGGCTATGACTCCTAAACGTGACGGAGGAATGGAAGCCGAGAGGAACCAGAGGAAATAAATGGAATACTACGTTTCTATGAGTGTTATGAATGGAGAGATTTTTGGCATACTGATTTTGGGATATTTCTGCTCCCTTTTAAGCGGGCTGCTTGGAAAAGGGAGGATATGAAATAAGTCATTGTGTAAGTTTGATTCGGGACGAGAATGACGTGAGAAAGGACTGGTTATATTTTCTTCGATTGTCGTAACAGTCACGCTAGTTCTTTCATATGTGAAGAATGCCGCTAAGGTGGGCGCCACACGGCAAAACGTGACATCGTCTTGCTATTATCAATGTTGTATTCTAATCTTTCACAATATTAATTCCCAAACTTCCTTAATCTCGAATCTTGCTTCACTTACATCGAAATCAACACCAACTACCAAAACACGTGCACCACCCAACAATTCTTCATTAAACCACACTACATTATAACAAGAAAAAATCGCAGTACAACACAAAGAATAATTTCTGACAAGGCCCAACATTCGTCATGATGACAGCCCAAAGCCAGGTGAAAGTGGCAAGGGCTGCCCAACAAGGAATATAAATCATCACGCGATTGCTCGTGGCTACTGCTGCGAAAAATTGCTGGGTATAACGCTATGGAGGGATTGGGAGGAAATGTTTTATGCCCTGATCTTGTGTAATGAGGAATCAGTTATATGTGATTGGAGTAGTGTTTTATCTTCTTTGTAAATCACTTGACAAGTTAACAGATAGGTAATACATATTATGATTGCTATTTGAGTAGTAGCCAAGAAGATAGGGTAAAACTTCGTTCAACATTATGCAACACTATTGTAACATAATGTGACATAAACCGTGTGTTCTTTTCAAAGCTTGAATTCCAGAAGAATTGAAGTTGTTTTAATAAATGTACGCCAAAATGAACATACTCGTAGAAAGCAAACTTATTTAATAACATACTCACCGAATTTCTAAGGCTCACTTTACAAAGGCAAAATGATTATAGACGGAAAACTTGAAAATTAAATGAAACATCCAACATGCAAATATGAGGATCTTAGCGACATCTTATAACAATATCAGACAACTCGGTTTAAACTTGGCAACTTTATGAAAATATTGTAAAGAAACTTTGCCGAAGAAAAATTGTTATCTCGGAACCCTTTGGCAGATTTTGCCAAGTGTCCCATTATATCGCTGGCATCAAAGGAAATTGGTAACCTAACTAATTGTTGCTGCCTTTCGTGCTCCCAGTGTATGCTTTAAAAGGGTTCAACGGACTACGATTTTCGATGTTTATCAACTTTGTTCTACTTTAGTCGAGTTAGAACAAGAGGTACCCTTTTCAAGTCTTTATTAAGAATGATCAAAGTTAAGCAAGGCATTATTATGCTCGAGGCTAAAAGAAAAATATGATAAAGAAATTAAAAGAAAAAAGACAGGGGTAAAGTGGTTCGACCTCAGATGATGAGTATCTCTTGTCTTCATATTTTGCCCGCGGCTTTGTTGCCATGGTTACGGCTACCGAGCATTTTTTAGGATAAAACAGTGTTAGCCATTGACCCAGAAACTTTATGGAAATAAAGTAGATAAGAAATCACTTCCACAACTTCAGTCAGTGAAATAAACATGAAACACTTCAGTATAGTTTAGTTTCTCATCCTATCTAGATTGACAATGGTATTCCGTTTATTTCTATTTACTACGAGATACTATAAATGTTAGGAAAAGCCTATTACATTCTAAGTTTTAATCTTGGCACAAAATGGTATAAAACTGCATCGATAAATGCTGCAACATAGTAAGAAGTCACCATCATCTCTAGACTTTTTCCCAACTATGTTGGGGTCGACTTTCAGTCTATCCGGATGCAGCTGAGAACCAATGTTTTACAAGGAGTCATATTTGACATAATTATAAAACATCACGTGAACCATTACTTGGCATTTTCCCTTGCCGACCAACCGTAACTTTTATATAAAAAAAAACCGTCTTAATCCGTTTAAAACAACTGCCGCTCTAGTGATTACTCTAATCGTCAGAATCGTTCACGGTGTGGAAAATATTCGATTTCCGCGTAATTCCCTTCGAATGTCAATGTTAGAACAAATCGATTTGTTTTAGATTGTACTTAATTATGAAGCGTTATTATCGAATTGAAATGCGTATCATTCGATTTTGCTCATTTTTGCACAGCAATAGTGAAATGGATATCTGACTTGTGTGAAATGTTATGGAATATTTTTTGTGAATTCTATTGAACTGAACTTACCATGAGCTATCGGATTGCACATGAAAATTACTTATATATTTGAACTTTGAGAAATGGTATGGTAAATTGTTTTTGTTGCAAAAAAATCTGAAAATATAGGTAAAATTGGCAAGATATCTTCTTTTTTCCGCCCTGTTCCCCATTTTATATGTGGTTTTTCTGCTCTCTTCCCAACTTTATTTGGGGTCGGCGCAACATGATCTGCTTCTATTCCTCCCTGTCACTCGTCATACTGACGATTATAAGATAAGAATAAGATACCATAATTTCTACGGACATTATCATACGACAGTAACGTGCATACATATACATAGATACATATTTATGTTATCTATGGAAATATTGTTTATCAATTCACTTACCTTGACAGATAAATGATAATTGCATACATGTGATGTACCGACTAGCACATCAGGCCAGTACAATCGGTCTTACTTTAACAGATTTTCAACCCTATCTCTGGGGTATAAGGTTCAATTTTGGTTGGCTCAATATTACAGATTTGAGTAGCTTGTTGTAGCTCTGTACTACACTCACTCACTTTATGATAATTTATTATGAGTAGGTTAATAATGATATCCTAACTTTAGATACGACTTATCTTGAAAATTATACTCATTATAGAAAATTAAATCTTTATTTTTGTAATTTTATATTAGGTTGTTAACCAACTTCTCAAAAAGAAGGAGGTTGCGGCTTAGCTGACACAACCAACATTATTTCACAAACTTCACCGTAAAAGTATCATAAAAGCACACAGCGTCTCTACCTCTCTACAATAAAGAATTAAAAAATAACACCTAATTTTATTTCCCAAAAAGTAGGTATCCATTGTAAAGAAAAACCAGGAACCCTCATATCCCATTGACAAAAGTATAACTGGCTGCCAAAAACTCAAGCAGCACTCAAAGGTGAGAAGGTACTTCGCTTCGGAACACCTTTACAAAACAAATTCTATCGTGTATGAACACCCTTATCTTTGTCGCGGATCCACCAAATATCAACTTCGATACAAAACGTGGAGAGGATACGTTTGAAAAGGGGTTTGAAGAAGGCAGGAAGAACTCTGTAGAAAACTGAGAATGTATTATCCGTGACATTGTGACCATGGTACATTATACTGGCGGTTTCCTCGCGGTTTCACCCGCTTCCTGGGATAAATCTATACTTATATAATATTATAAAGCTGAAGAGTTTGTTTGTTTGTTTGAACGCGCTAATCTCAGGAACTACTGGTCCGATTTGAAAATTTCTTTCAGTGTTAGATAGCCCATTTATCGAGGAAGGCTATAGGCTACTTTTTATCCCGGTACGGGAAGTAGTTCCCACGGGATGCGGGTGAAACCGCTGGCAGAAGCTAGTAAAATATAATCTACCTATGTTATTCCGGAAGATTGCAGTTTTCCAACAGTGAAAGCATTTTTCAAATCAGTTCAGTAGTTTAGGGTGCAAACTAACCAATAAATGTCTCCTCTTTATCTATACTATCTATACTAATATTATAAAGCTGAAGAGTTTGTTTGTTTGTTTGTTTGAACGCGCTAATCTCAGGAACTACTGGTCCGATTTGAAAATTTCTTTCAGTGTTAGATAGCCCATTTATGGAGAAAGGCTATAGACTACTTTTTATCCCGGTACGGGAAGTAGTTCCCACGGGATGCGGGTGAAACCGCTGGCAGAAGCTAGTCATTAATATAGAGGTTACTATAGCTACTGCTTGCGGTTTGATCTGCTTCTCGTACCCTGATGAGGATAAAAAATATAGTATTCTAGAGGTATATCCTTCCCCGGTTCTATACGCTAATCTCCCCTCAAATCAGATAAGTCGGTGCAACCATTCATGAGTGATAAGAAGAGCGACAAACACGACTTTCTTTGTTTGTAGATTTAGATTATTTTTTATAATCCATATTAAAATGCTATTAATCAATTAATCGCAATCATAAAAAACAATTCACATAATCACATTCTGGTAGGTAACATCTGTTTTCGATTTCGAGAGAAAATAAAAAATGCGATAAAAATACTGCTAAATAGCATTACTAGACAATATTTTGTATTCATCATCATGTTATTTAATCGTGTCACATGTCTTAGCATCGTTAATAACTACAAAACTAATTTGATAAATAATAACATATGACTGTTTTATTATTTTTATTTGTGAATTTCTTGTTCTCAAGCTCCTGTGTGGCAGGCCCAGGTAAAAAAAAACTGGTTCATAAAATGTATCATTTCTTTGGCCGTTTCTCTGCATCGCATGCTTGTAAACCAACAGAATCCTTCAAGATTTTACACCTAAACAAACCTTCATATAACTTAATCCCACAATTTCAAAACTACTCCATCACACAAATTGAATTTCATAACATAACGTAACTCGACTTGCTTTGTTAAATGAGGACATAGAACAACTTAACGTTAGACTTTTTAGTCGGCCGACATGCGACAGTTGGATCGGGAGCTTGATTAGTACGGAGATGTATTACCTACTAGCTTCTGCCAGCGGTTTCACCCGCATCCCGTGGGAACTACTTCCCGTATCGGGATAAAAAGTAGCCTATAGCCTTCCTCGATAAATGGGCTATCTAACACTGAAAGAAAATTTTCAAATCGGACCAGTAGTTCTTGAGATTACCGCGTCTAAACAAACAAACAAACTCTTCAGCTTTATAATATTAGTATAGATAGACAGAGATCAGGTATTTGAACAGTATCATCCTACTTTCCTACTTATATTATAAATGTGAAAGTTTGTGAGAATGTATGGATGTATGTTTGTTATTCAATCACGCGAAAACGGCTGGACTGATTTTGTTGAAATTTGGTATGTAGATAGGTGATACCCTGGATTAACACATAGGCTTTTTATCAACACACCATGCGGGCGAAGCCGCTGGCGGAACCTAGTATCAACTAAAAAATTGATGAAATTCACGATTTATTAAAAAAATATGCCAACTGTCGGCCGACTGTTAGTCTTACAGTATGCGGGCAGGTTATATACCTATGTGAAATGTAAACATCTGATACTTTATACTGTGCATACAAATGTTGACAATTGTTACCATGCTGAACAATCTATTATAATGTGAAGCCGATGGCACTTGAAGTATCGATTTATTGTGATAACCAACCTTCGTTTGATTATTTCACAGTAGTTTCTAGGGAATAACCATATTTCTGCTTATTTAATTTATCCAATGGCTTAAATTACGCTCGCCTAAAGAAAATTATCTATTTCAGACCTTTTGTAAATCCATATTTTAAGGATGACGTTTTCCTTAAACAGTAACGAATGTACAGCGTGATTGTTTATTTACACTCAAAAATCAGACTCATTATAACTCAACCTCTAATAGGAAATACATTCCTTAGAGTTCCAGTTTAATTCTCGACAATGCTCACAAAATGATGACAAATTGACTATAATTTGAGGAGGAAAATAAATATTATAGTAAACTTGCTAGTACCTACGTGTTTTCGTAACTGAAAGAACAGTCACACTATAAAGAGTTGACTCATTTATGTATTGGTTGCAAGGCTCAAGAAACCATTTTGTATTTCACAACATATAATCTGCTTTATTACTAGTCCTAGTCCTATTAGCTTCCGCCAGTAGTTTGACCCACGTCCCGTGAGAATTACTTCGCGCACCTAGATGAAATGGACTATCTAACACTGAAATACTTTTATACTTTTTCAAATCAGACCAAAGGTTCCCGATTAGCATGTTCAAACAAAAAAATATATATAAATCAAATCTCAGGAACTATACTGATTTCAAAATTATTGCACGATGTCTTATGCTTGGCGACGCGACGCGACGCTGCGTCACTGCGGCTGGAAACTAATTTAACGTTATATTTGTTTGTATAGCAAAATAAATAATTTTGTAACGAATTATATCACGAACACAATACACTTATTGTAATTATATTAAATAATTAGAAGTAAAGTAAGTGTACACTAAAAATTAATACAAGGTCGGCTACGTCACGGATGTCCGATCGATAAACGCGCGTCTCCATTGTTTCTTAGACGTGATTTTATGACATACTAATGTCTTGCGACACTAGAAAAATACGGAAATAGTTTTTATTTATATATATATATATTTTTAATATATACTTTGTTTGGTTAATCTTTTCTAAATAAAATAAAGTCTTAATCGCAGTCGACATTTTTTTGGCAGATTTCAACAAATCTCCGTAAAATAGAAAATGAATTGGTGTAGAATTAATATGAAGCGTAAAAAACGATTGATAAAGTTAATAACTGAATTTATTTCAACCGAAAATAAATGTCTAAATAGTTATATTCACCCAACATAGGTACTTTCAAAAATTCTAAAAAAAAACATTTTCTAGACCAAAATATCTCAGCAAAAAACTTACGCAAATCCCTATCGTGGA
Source organism: Helicoverpa assulta (assembly GCA_963856015.1). Taxonomy (NCBI): domain Eukaryota; kingdom Metazoa; phylum Arthropoda; class Insecta; order Lepidoptera; family Noctuidae; genus Helicoverpa; species Helicoverpa assulta. The sequence continues at coordinate 2,783,713 of CAWLCW010000026.1, forward strand.
CCGATCAATCGTCCAGAGGTGAACAACCCTTTAAACAGGGCCCAACTAGATTTATTAGCCGTTAAACTTTAGTGGGACCCTCGGGAGGTTATGAGGCAGCCTAGGAAATTTATCTGTTCGGTACCCAGTGTCTGAATTGACCCGTGAGGTAAAATAAACTTAACCAATCTAAACACCCAATTAGTTTATTACGTAACTAATATTCTCTGAGGGATCGTTTGAGTATTGGTTGCAGGTTGGTTTCCACTGTGGAGGATTCAGATTTGTAGTGCTTTTGTGCTGTTAATTTTCAGCCTAAGTTACATCTTTTGCTCTAGGATTGTTCAAGAATTGTAACACAAATGACTTCAGAAATTACCTGGGTTACTTAGCAAAATTCTGTTAGAAAATCATTTGATAATTCCAATGCAGAATAAAGAGAGCCTTTTGAAATTTTGTAACCGCTTTGTGATCCACTGTTCAGTCTCATATTATCCCACCCAAAACAAAAATGTGAAAGACTGCCAAGTTCGATAATATGGGAATGCTTCGCCTATAAAAGAAGTGAGATCTGAATAAGTACCAAGTTCCATACACATACCTCAGTTAAAAATAGTTACTTTTTAATGATGTCACTTGGCAAGTTTTCATACACCTTGTTATAAACCTACTAAACGCAATGAATCAAGTATTTAATTTTCTATTAAAACTTGCCAAGTAACATCATTAAAAAGTAACTATTTTTAACTGAGGTATGTGTATGGAACTTGGTACTTATTCAGATCTCACTTCTTTTATAGGCGAAGCATTCCCATATTATCGAACTTGGCAGTCTTTCACATTTTTGTTTTGGGTGGGATTTCATTTATTTTTGTAAGGTTGTTTATTTTATTTTTTTCTTATGATGAAGTTAGTTAAAGAAATGTCTCATTTATACTATCTTTTAGATTTTTTTAATATGCACTATGTTTCTTACAAAGAAATGAACTAGATTAACTAATCATCCTCCGAGCCTTTTTCCCAACAATGTTGGGGTCGGCTTCCAGTCTAACCGGATTCAGCTGAGTACCAGTGCTTTACAAGAAGCGACTGCCTATCTGACCTCCTCAACCCAGTTACCCGGGCAACCCGATACCCCTTGGTTAGACTGGTGTCAGACTTACTGGCTTCTAACTACCCGTAACGACTGCCAAGGATGTTCAATGACAGCCGGGACCTACAGTTTAACGTGCCATCCGAAACACAGCCAATGGTGTCTAAGATATACTTAGAAAGTACATACAAACTTAGAAAAGCTGCATTAGTACTTGCCTGACCTGGGATCGAACCCGCGCCCTTGTACTTGAGAGGTTGGTCCTTTACCCAGTAGGCCACCATGACTTTTTTTTTTTTACTAGATTAACTAAATGGACTAGATTTACCAACTGACTGACATGACATGTTATCATATATTATGTTCGTGGATCAAAGTTACACATTCGTTATTTTCGAAAGTGACACACTTGGCCGTTTTCAGATTTTTACTTTACTTTGACTAAATACAAACCTTTGTACCATTCGAAGATATATTATATAAATATAGATAAATTTAGGTCGCTTTAGTTCCTTAGGGGTATAAATTTACACCTGGTGTAAAACACCTTCATTATTTTGAAACCGACTCAAACTTGGCCATTTTCAGATTTTTTCCTTTACCTTGACATAAAGACCTACCTCCATGCCAAATTTCAAGTCAATACGACCATTGGAAGTGGTCTAGGTTTTTGATGAGTGAGTCAGTGAATCAGTGAATCAGTGTATAGTAAAAATAGCGATTTTCTGACGTCAATATCTCAAGACCTACAATAGGTATTTTAATGAAATTTTGTATTTTAGATAAGTGAGGGGGTCTCAACAGATACTAGAAATTTGATATGCATAAATAAAATAGATTTTGAGTTACAGGGGGGTCGAATTTGGCCCGAAATGGTTCGTGTAATATAACCCACGGCCGGTGTGTCGCTTTTTTTGCTCGAACTTGGCGGACACACTGCCGTGTGTCTAGATTATGTTATGAGAGTGAAACAAAACAGGTGCTAAGTGTGTAGAGGTATATGTGTGGTGCTATAGGTATTCATACATCTACGCGATATCCTTTTGGGAAATCAAGCGTATAGAGGTAGACATTGCGTTAATACAATAAAAGTCTCGATATTATATTTATTAGCTATCTCGTTTCCGTGTCCAAGTCTTCCCGATATTTTGTTATTTCTTTTGTGGGATAAAGATAAGTATGAACTTTATTTTTCATACTTATAGGTCCGTCTTATTTTGCCTAAAACGTCTCAATCCTGACCTATCATAAGTAGAAACCACAATATCAGAAAAAAAATAAACGTAGAAAAAATACAAACATAGAAAAAAAAAACAGCGATATGAAGTCCTATTTATCATCAGAGTGGCTAGTGCGAGTTTTGCAAGTTATTTTTTTCGATGCGAAGATTATCATACCATTGAATCACGTAGCACTTATCTTAGAATTGTTTATTTAATAAAGACTGTCATCAGTACTTGGTCGTATTACACTTGAGCTCACTTTTGCGAGTGTAATCATTATTAACCGGCAAAATGAATGAAGATGTTATATCTAAATCATGTGACGTAGCATACGACTCTTTATTTCAATAGACTTATAATTACGTATCGAGTTGCGAATGCTGTCAAAACTCGGAATCAGCACTCTGTAGTTGATAGAATCATTAGTTTATGGTTAAAGATTTTTGATAAGACATTTTTTTATACGGAGATTACAATGACCTAAATAGTCATCATTAATGGTAGTCAAAAGTATTTCTATTGCTAATTTGTAAATCTTCAACTATTATAATTTATTTACATTGATTCAATACTTAGCATACCTATCTATGTATATAAATTATTAAGATCATTCTTTTTGTGGCTAATTCAATCTATTCAAACAAACTTTGTAACAAAATTCATTCAAGAACCAAACAGTACATTTTATCTGTCATTTTTTATCACTTATCACACATTGCAACATTAATATTCAGCCTGGCACATGGAAACACACCCATCGGACCGTCAATTTATATTTACGTGCCGTCTGACGCAAGCGCAGTGAGTTACGCGACGAGGTTATAAACGCACGTGTGCTCAAAAATACCGAATATAAACAGTGACTCGATATCAAAATCGATATGGAATCGATACCAGTGAATTTACAGGAGTTGTCTCCAGATGGTTTTAAGAAGTTTCTCGATTCATTCGATCATGTGTTCTCGGATTGCGATGGTAGGTCGATTGTTTTTTGTTTTGGTTATCCGGTATGTTTCTATGGTTCCCTTAGTACAGTTGTGTAATATGAATGATGTAACTTAGTGTAATCTATGGTGGATTATAATATACACTACCTCGGTACCTAGATATGTGTTTTAAGAAAAGGTTTCGTAATATTTTATTTACCAATTAATTAACATGATTACGGCGATAAGAGAGGTCGGTGACCGCGACAAACTATTTTTTTAATATCGATTTTGTTACTTTGTACTAGTACTTGTAGTTATTTTACTTTTGTTTATATTTAAGCTCAGTATTAGTCGCTCAAAAGGGCTATATTTGCTAGTCTCGTGCGAATACTCGGTCGAATAGTTTCCGAGCTAGTGTTGTTCAAAACCGGTATCGATCCTGCATTTCGCTGACCTCTAGTGCGTTTATTGCCCATGTCTACAGATTTTACTTTTATCTATATATTTTTGATTTACTGTTATCTCTGGAGATAACACTCAATCACCACTGTTTGACCTGACCAAACATCAAACTAGAATCGTAAAAGAATTTTTACTCTGAACGATATCTATCGAATAATTATTACCTATAAATTGTATACAGATTACGAAAATGTTGCAAAGTCATTTTATTTACGCAATAATTAGACCACGAGCTCCTGCACACTGCAAACTTTTAGTCGGCAGATACCTAGGTACTTAGTTTGTTTGGGCTTATAAATCAGTATGAAGATGAATGGCTTGACTCACATAACAAAGATCGGGTATTTAGCCGGTATCAAACCGTCTGAAAATTTTGATTAGAATAAGGATTTTTTTAATTTGTTTTTTTTTTTTTTTTTAACGAACATCGGGTCAACTGTCGGCTGACTGTAAAGTCTACAGTGTGTGAGAGCGCTAAATATTCAATTTTTTTTGACGTTTATAACTGATATGTGATAAAAATTGGTCAAAAAAGTCATGGTCACATGTCCAGACACATTTGGTTCAGTATGTACCTAGATATTTGTAAGTACAATAAAAAAATTGAATTAACGCATGTTATGGTGTTCTCACTGTCTGCTCGTTTCTTAAAATAAAACATCAATGATAATGATGATATTGAGCTGTTAATAGTTAAACGCCTCTTAATAACAGCGATAAATTCAATTTATTTAGTACCAGATTTATGCCAAGAAGGGTTATGTTTTGACATTATTTATTATATGACTATGCTAAAGCCACGTTATTTATGCCCGCGATTGTACATCGTTACTCATCACGAGTTTCAAATCCCGATACTGATAATAGTCACCCTTGTGGGATCAAAATCTAGCAGTGAGGGTTTTTCATTTGAAGTCCAAGTTCCATTAATTTTACATGATTACTTCGAAAACCATTCCGTTTTAATGTAAGAAAAGAAAATGTAAAATTTTTTCTAAATAGAACTGATAAAACTTTATTTCTTTCCTTAGGAGTTATATGGAGCAAAGACCCATTTCCTGACGCTGGAAAATTCTTCAGTTTGATGAAGAAACATGGGAAGACCGTCCACTTCGTGTCCAATAACAGTTTAAGAAGCAAAGAAAATTATGATGCGAGGTTCAAAGCTGCTGAAATTGAGAATGGATACGTAAGTAATATAATTTGTCCAAAATTATCAGTAAAAATACTTATTTGAATAAAGTTTTTAATAATAAGCAAGCGCTTCAGAAAAACAGCTGTCGACCTAAAACAAAATAAATATAACATATATAACTACTGAGCCAGATGGTCATATACTAATCTATACTTAATATTATAAAGCTGAAGAGTTTGTTTGTTTGTTTTTTTGTTTGTTTGTTTATTTGTTTGTTTGAACGCGGTAATCTCAGGAACTACTGGTCCGATTTGAAAAATTCTTTCAGTGTTAGATAGCCCATTTATCGAGGAAGGCTATAGGCTACTTTTTATCCGGGTCCGTGCCGAGGTTCCCACGGGATGCGGGTGAAACCGCTGGCAGAAGCTAGTAGGTAATATAATAGGTACTAAAGTTTGACACGTTAGGTCACTACTACCAGAGTTGGGAAATCCTATCACTAATATATTATTATATTTTTATAATCAAGTCAAATTTTATTACACCACGAAAAAGTAGTTTATAAGATCTTGATTGAGAAAATTAAACCTTATTTAATACATTCCCTTAACTTTTGACTCCCGTTGTTTCGGGTAAAATCTGAAAATGACAACACCATACATCATCATCTCCCGAGCCTTTTCCCGACTATGTTGGGTTCGGCTTCCAGTCTAACCGGATACAGCTGAGTACCAGCGTTTTACAAGGAGCCTATCTGACCTCCTCAACCCAGTTACCCGGGAAACCCAATACCCCTTGGATAGAATGACAACACCATACATACTTTAGTAAACCCATATCTGGCGTAACGATGACACGGCATAAATAAATGAAGATATTCCAAAGACATAAATTGGGTGTGTGCCACTGCAAATTCCCAACTGGTTTAAGGAACTCGTTAGTCAAGGCCGAACTAATATTTCTCGCGAAGCTGTATTTTGTATTATCTATCTATTCCCGATAGTGCTGTTTGTGAGTTTCTTCAGTCGTTCTGTTGTTGTACGTAAACTTATTAACGAGAATAGATTGATTAAATACGAATATGGTGGCACTTTAAATAGGCTGTGATCTCTCGGAAGAAACAATGCACTTACAATGAGATACTCATAAACAAATACACACGTACCTACGTAAAATACTTTGACAGAAAACTACCGACATTTGAGAAATCATTTAGGTTCGAATTGCAAAACCAGCGCGATAATGCTCTCAAAAATGCACCAAACCATTTAAAACATTCAATTTTCGACGTAAATAATGGGCTCCTTTTAAGCAAAAACTGCTTGACGGATTTTGAAGAACTCTACAGTTATATATTACTTATAGTATCCGAATAAAAATCTTAGACAATTTTTTATGCATGCACGAAGAGTTGTTCACTTTTGACGCACGTAAAACTGCGGGCAAAAGCTAATTTAATAAAACTAAAAAGCAGCTTCATTAATTTTCCAATTTAAGCGCTACTGAAAAAGGAAACCGTCTTGTTATGCAAAACGTTGTTCCATACAAGACACGTCATCACGTGGCGACTAGCCAATCCATAGTTTTGTACCATTTGGAGATCTGCCCATATCACGAACTGAGACGGAAGCAAATAGAGGAATTTCCTAAACAGTTTTGGGAAAAGTTTTATTGAGCCATATACATCTGTTTTATCACGTGAATTGCAAATACGGATTTGAAATTAATTAAATTGTTAAAATAAAAGTGCTTTATTTTGCATTTTTTTTTTCATTTATTTTATTCTGATAATCTTTTTCAATAATATCAAAGTTTGTTCAGTTTTTGAGATACAAATGAAAAAAAAATATATATACATTCAAGTGATCTTAAAATCAATACCTGCCGATATTATAAAGCTGAAAAACAATTCAAGGAATGATTGGTTCAATGACAAAATATTGTTTCTCCTTCTCCCTCTGGGGACATCGTCCCACGCCATAAAAATGTTTACTCCTAAGCATTCATAGCAAAAAACTAAGATGGAATGATTATCTTTTGAATATAAAACATTATAGGGCCTGTAAACTTCATTGCTAAATATGATAGCTTTATGTCAGTAATATTACGTTTCAGATTAGATAAACTTTACAGCAGCCTAACAGTGTTATCGTACACCTTTAGGCTCGTAAACATGATATTTGTAGGTGCATTAAAATAATAATTAGATAGATAATGTGAAGGTATGTGCTTTCTTGATAATAGCTAGGGAATTGGTTTTGGTAAACCACTGTAATAAAATATGCTTAAGATTATTTTCACAATAAAAAACATCGAATTAAAAATTAAGAAATATTGTTGAAGGCACATTTTTATCTTCTTTTAGCTTCCCAGTTTTTTTACGGAAAAAAACGTTTACGATGACTTGCACCATTTAACTATAACTATAATCGAACCATTTTCAGATGTCAAATCACCAATTTGACCAATTTGGCAATGTCACGGCGGGTTTTGGCTTGTCCATTTAATATCCATCTACATCAAGCAAAAAGATTTTGTGCTTCAAAAAATAGTATTTTTTTCAAGGTTTCCAAGATTTATAGGCATTTATTACAATAGCAATTACTAATGTACCTAATCTTAGAGAAGAAAATCTTCTATCTTAGCATTCTCGTAAGATGATTGCGTCATAAATATTATCTGCGTACCTATAGACATAAAATCTTTTCACCTATACATAATGGATTTTCTTTTCTTAGTACAATGCAGAATATTACTGTTTTTTGTTTACTTTATTACCTTTTATTAAGTACAGTAGACTGCAAATCAGCGGTAACTGTCATGCACCTTAACTCAATAGTAATAAGTACCATTTTCCTATAAAACTGTTTCCACTGACCAGAAGTTGACTGTACTCTAGTTTTGATCATGGTTTTGCCCGTGTCTCGAGGATTCAACTTCTTGTAGTTGAGTAAGAAAGCTTATCAATTATTCTGATACAGGAAATAACATTCAGGAAATCACTACAAGTCGGATTTTCACGATACTGTAAAGTTTCGTGAAAATCCGACTTGTAGTTTTTGCGAGAAAGATACACAAGTCCAAACTTACCTACATATACATAAATTATGTCTATAAAGTCGTATACACCTAATATGGAGTAGGTAGAGAGGTATTATATTTCAGTAGAAAATTGGCGTGTACACTAGTAGACGCTATTAAATATTTTGGCAACAGTAGCGATTATCTAATCGATGTAATAATAAAATATTTTAATGATTAGTTGGACTATCTTTTCATATGACATCCAAATCAATAAAATAACGTGATATCTCAAGGCCAGATTTCAACAGTGATGCACACAAATGTTTTTTTTTTGTTTTACTCGCTAAAGTAATTTTCGTACGAACATTTGTAAAATGTCCGCAGAACTGCGACCTTTGCACGCAAACATATTATGCTAGCAGTGGACTCAAGCTGAAGCATGCACATTTGTTCGCGAACTGTTTTAGGTCCAAATATACCGACAGCATAAACGACCGTTTTTTCAAAATTGACGTTTATTTTGTTCGTGAACTTGGACTTTAGTGTTCGTCATGTTCCCTAGTTTAATCCAATTTTTATTTTCAGGACTACCTCACTATCCCGTCCATTGCGATAGCAGAATACCTGAAGTCAGTAAACTTTAACAAGAAAGTATTCAGTTCGAGCTGTTCACAGACTAACTTCGTGTTGAATTCATTTGGATTCGAAATTAAAGAAGGGGTATGTATGTTAGTCGTTTTAAAATACTTCTGAATAAAGTACACAAGGGATACAATATAAACCTAGTGTTTTGGAAAATGCTTCTCATGAACATTTATGAATTCTCCAGCTATTTGTTTTTATGTATGTCTGGCAACCTAGATATAACTATCGTATGTTTTTCCTAGGACTTTAAGAGAATGAGAGATACAGCGCTTTAACACTAGCGGATTTTTGTCGCGCGAAGCAAAATCGAGCGTATACGACACTACGAGCGGCAAAACTCTTGTTAATTGTTTCTGACGAATCCGCTGGTGTGAACATGCTGTAAAAGACTATAAAAGACAGAGACGAGACACAATTTCTATCAATTAAAGAGTAAAACTGCTCATCATTGGTATGTTTACACGTAGATACTCAAATTAATTTTCATTTTTTTTTATATTTTAGCCTGACGTCGTACCAGATTACTATGAAGAGTTTGCCTCATACTTGAAAGATGATCCAGAAATTGGTGCTGTGGTGATGGACTGTGATTTCAAAGTGAACCTGCCGAAAGTGAACAAAGCTATCACTTATTTGAAAAGGCCAGATTGCTTGTTCCTTTGCGGGGCTACAGACAGACATGTATATTTTAAGGGCGGATATAAACTTTTAGGTATGTATATATAACACGGTACTATATTTTTTGTTAATGATGCAGTTTAAAAAAGTTTTCTTTACAATATTAATTTGAAAGTTCCTGCCACTACTGGCTACGTATATATACGTCAGTTATCGTGGCTGTTCCAAAAATGCACTACCAATTTTTAAAAAAATATATGATAGGATATCATATTGGGCTACCTTTTGATTTAGGCATCAGTTATTCCTAAAACTGGTTACTGTTTAATTTGAAAATGCTGTGTTCCGTGCACTTGGACCTAAGCCTATAAATAGCTGTTCTCAATTTATAAACTTATAACGTATTTTAGCAACGGGAGTATTCTCTGAAATGGTGCACGAGGAGACAGGTCGGGAACCTGTGATGCTGGGCAAGCCTGGCAAGGCATTCGGACAGTTCGCGATGAAGAGGGCGGGTGTCACTGACCCTAGCAGGGTCCTGTTTATTGGAGACATGTAAGTAATATTATAAAGTTTAAGTTTGAATAACTAGTGGCCCGATAAAAAAAAAAAACTTTCAGTATCAGATACTTTTAGTTAAGGTTACACACCGATTGACGTCGCATGTTAGTGTTGGCCATCGCTGAAAACCAGCGCCGCGACTCTGTCTCGCATAGGGTCGTTGCATATGCTGAGCGAGGGCCATTTCGCGTGATTGTGACGCATATTTTCCTATTACCAATTTCTTCTTTTTTTCGTTTTCATTCCTGTTTTGTTTTGTTTTATTTTTGTGAGCTTTTATATATAGGTATTCGTTTTTGTTTGTGCGTCACGAACGCGAATAAACGTTTTTTTGTTTTTTTTTGATTTTGATACTTTTTATCCAAGTTCGCGGAATAGTTACTATGGGAAGCAGATGAAAACGCGAAATTAAGCTAGTTTTGTGTGGTTGTACTGTGGTGACTTTTCTATAAGTAAGGCCTTTCCACATTCGCTTAGGATATAACATACAATGCAAACTGATTTTTTTAAGTGCAGATAAATCTTTATCTACAGATATTTACCTAAATACGTGACTCTACTCATGATTAAAAACAACTTTCAATTAGAAATTTAAAATCACGTGTTCTGGTAGGTGTAGGTCACTAATTACCATTCACATCCATATAACAATTAATGTTATTTTTCACTTATCCTAAACCAAGTTTTAGGCTTTGTTCGGACTATTTAGTAGATAGAATAAGTGAAGTTTTAAAAATTATCATTTTTTTACTGCAAAGCAATTACCACTGGCCACCAGTATTATATACTAGCTTCTGCCAGCGGTTTCACCCGCATCCCGTGGGAACTACTTCCCGTGCCGGGATAAAAAATAGCCTATAGCCTTCCTCGATAAATGGGCTATCTAACACTGAAAGAAATTTTCAAATCGGACCAGTAGTTCCTGAGATTAGCGCGTTCAAACAAACAAACAAACTCTTCAGCTTTATAATACTAGTATACATTTATAGAAAATTAAGACCATCTCCCAAAGCTTTGCATTTTTTTTAAATTATTTAATTTTTTATTTCGATTATTTCAGGATCGACCAAGACATCGCTCTAGGCAAAACAATGGGATTCAAAACCTTACTCGTCCTAACAAATATACCCAAAGAAGGAATGCTAGCACATAAAACTATTAAGCCTGACTTCTATGCCGATCAGCTTGGCAGCATAGTGCCTTTATTAGATAAATAATTTAGAATTAATTAGTATTTTTTAGATTTTTACAAAAAAAATATTTTTTTTGCAAAATTTTTTTTTTCGTTACCGCGGGTAGAATTTTATATTTGATGTCAAAATCAGGATTAGCAGTGATATGAAGCTAAATAGCAATTAATGTAAACTTAATAATGATTAAGTTTTTTTTTTTTTCAATTAATGTAAATATTTAGTTGAATTAAAGTACACAAGTCTAAAAAAAAAAAAGTATTTACATCAAGAAGATTTTTTATTTATTTTTGAGACATCCTGTACTTAATAAACAAAATGTAATGTATGTTTGTATTGTTTGTACTTACACAATTTTGTGAATTTTATGTGCATTGAATGTTTACAATTAAACCAAACTTGGCTGTTATATTAAATAATTATTTTTTATTACATACAAATTATATAATTTGCGATTTTCTTTACAAACCTTATTAATGAATTTATCGTCAAAAATATTTTTTTCGACCAATATGTCACTAATATCATCTGCCTAGCCTTTCGAAAACTGCAAAACGGTACCTGTGTTTTGTATGAAGCTAATGTACTTTCTAAGTATATCTTGGACACCAATGGCTGATAAAAAGGTGAAAGAAAACATCTTGAGGAAACCTGGACTATTTAGTCTGAAATCACCAACCCGCATTGAGCAAGCGTGGTGATTAATGCTCACCTTATCCGTGTGAGAGGAGGCCTGTGCCCAGCTGTGGGACGATAAAAAAAAGGCTGTAACAGTAACTGTCTATCTGACCTCCGCAGACCTCCTCAACCCAGTTTCCCGAGTGCCCTATGCCCCATGGAAAAACTGACCGTTAGAATTTCTGGCTTCTCGTTACCCGTATCGACTGAAAATTTATGTAATGTCACGAAAAGGCAAAAAAAGTGGTTAATGTTTGGATAAACCAAGCTTAGAGGTAAGCTTTTCAAGTACTTTGACAGTCCCAAAGCTATAAAACATTATCTACGAAATAAACCTCAAACAAAAATTATTTTATTCTTTATTTTAATGTGTAAGACGTGTTCATAACGCTTCGGTTTAATGACCAACTTTTATAGCGCTGTATTTTTAAATGATTATAAAAGAGTTATTGTTTTATGTTAGACTGATTAGAATTACAAACAAAAATAAATGCTTATTGTAGTTTATTTTGAATTAAATCTTCATTTACTTCGTATAGAAATAAAATAAATAAAAATACTCAGTCCTTATTAATTGAAAGCTCAAAGCTTTTTACAGACTACTAAAAAAACTAATAGAATTCTAAACCAATTAAAGGTTCGATTAAAAAAAAAAAAACAATACGCAAATAAACCACAAATTCCTTTCAAATTATTAAATTGAAGTTTCCAACACACTGAGCTCACCAAAACCAATTTATGAACAAAAGGTTACCTTTCGTCCGAACATTGATTTGCAACAAAGCACCCATATTTTGTATCGACAATATAGAATTAAAATCAACACAATTGTATCCTATTTTCTAGTTGAAAAGTCTCCATTCTGTCTTCAAATTGTGTCCAGTCAGCCACAAAAAGGGCGAATTGATTACGCTATCCAAAAAGAATTTTTATTTATTGGTCTTCCTTTTTTTTCAATCTAAATTCTAGCGGCCGAATGTTACCAATGCTTCCGGAATTTGTATTGGTTCCGAATAAAAAGTGGGAAATACCAAAATACCGCAAGCTTACCGTTTTTTAGGATTCCTCCTATGTTTTTCACGCGGTGCAAAATTCCTGGCCGTGTGAAGGTTTTTTGACAATGTAGGAAAAGGTCAGTGGTGACGAAAATAGAACTATATGACTGACAAAACAAGTAGTAGTGTCTTTGTTATAAATTTGACTAACTATTGTACCAACACTTTCTTAATGGGTCAGAAGACGTTTTTTTTAAATTGCCGTTTTTAGGGAGTACTGTTTCAATTTTTTTATGATAATACACGTGGTCAGCTCATACAATTTATATTGCATGCAGTTGCAGCACAAAATAAAATTAGGCTAGAGGTACGTAGGTTAAAATTAATAGTATGTATGCTGCAACGAGTTAAGATGTAAACTGAAACATTAGATTTTTGAAAACTTTCCTTAAAATAAATTAAGGATAGACGTTTATCACATTATTTTCCTCTTAAATTGGCTAAGAAGTGCTGATTCTTCAACGAAAGTTGATTAATTAAACTTTGATGTAATAAACCTAATGAGTGAACATTGACTGGACAACAGAATTAATGAGGTTTACTTTAAGTGAAAGAATTTACTTTGATGATTAATTTATTTTGCAAAAATTGGTTTACGGTCATTTCATTTAATTGTAGTTTTTGGTTGTATTGAATGAAACGTAATTTTGAATCAGCAACGACAAATGCAAACGAAAGTCTTTTGACTTAACGAATTCCCCTGAATCGCATTCTTTATTATAATGTTTAAAAATACAATTTTGAAAAGATTATGTTCATGATGAGATTTTTTAGAAAAACACATTTTTTTCTGCTCTTGTTATGTTATCGAATTATACAATAATGGTCGACGAAACTTTGTCAATAAATTACATACAGAACCCATAAAACGTACAATAAAACACTTTTATTCTGCACGTAAGTGTAAACCCGTCGGTGGTCGGTTTTATTGCCGCGCGGTGTCATTCAAGTTTTTTGCATACATTTTTGGGAGTTTCCAACGCTTTTCGACGAACTACCTACGTTCCTGTGTTTACACATTCAAATACGAAATGTTGGGGATTCGGCACAATTCGGTAAAATTCGGTGCCATTCGTGTAATCTGGTTTTTTGAAGTGTGAATTGACTCTCCTTTGTTTTGGGGAAAAGTGGGACCTGGCGCGATTTAATTTGTATTTTCTGGTCTTCTTTTTATGGGGAGTTGTGCGAAATTAGTGGTATGTGTGTTGGTATTTAATTTGGGGAAGTAGGAGCGGTTTGATGTTTAATATGTATTCTAATTTGCATTTATTCGGAAACTTTAGTGAGAAATAATTGTAGCAAAACTTATATCTTTGAACATCTCTGATCTTTTACGGTACTCCTATTATCGAAAATATTAATAAAAATATAATGTTCGACATGAATTTAATTATTTTTCTAAGGTTACCTAAGTGTATTCAGCTTATCAAAACCTGCCTACTTTCTAATATTGTAATATCAACACAAAATTTATAAATTCATCATTCACTAACAATAATATTTACGATAACGATAAATCCAAATTCATCGATAACCCTCAACAACGATAACGATTAATCAGCCCCTACCAAAGTACCTAACTAAACAAAAAAATTGTACCTCAGTAAGTACTTTTCTCATATATTTCCCACAAAAATAGCCCGATACAACTTAACACCTCCCTGTTAACAAGTTCTAATTGCCAACACGTCCGGACACGTGATCAACATACTTAATTGCAACACTATCGTCCTACAGGGACGTATCTAGGCGTGGGCAGTTGGGTCCTGGGAAACCTCATTAGTATATTCTAAAAGAACATTAAGAAACTTAGTCTTGTTAACCAGATACCACTAGACTCAATAATTAGATACAGATGTTTCATCTCACTCCACGACTTGGACATTAATAAGCGAAAAGTACGAGTATGTGGCTCTAACATTAACAAAGCGGTCCTGAGCTTACGCCTTTAAAGACAATGTGAATATACATGTTATGGACCATGTGATTAATTCGGGCATTATTTATAATGCCCGAGCATTATGAATAATGTCTAGCTTTATCGGGCCAAGTGATTAATAACTATCTTAACTTCATTATTTATCACATTGCACGGGCATTATTATATTGCTACATGACAGTTGGGCAATTTGATAATAAAGCTATATTTTATGCGGTGCCAGGGTGGCAGTAGTTCTAATAAATAAATTCTGTTACTTGCTACATATTTTATGATTATTGTTTCGAAAATTATATGTTCTTTTTAATGGGAAATTTTAAGTCTAACCACAAAATTATTTATTGGACAATTGTCATGTAATTTACTTACTCGGCATCGTTTTTCTTGATCTCATTTTTCTTGGCTCGTTTTTTTTTTATGGTAGAATTTAATTTGGATTCAAAACATTGTATTAAAAATTGAAGTCAGTGACGAAAACGAATCGCTGCAAACCCGACTCCACGTAGTCTTGTCTGCCCTACCCCTAGAGTGCAATTCAAAACCGCGTAGGCGCGGAGGGTCAAGGCGGCCTGCGAGCTGAGGCAGCTTCGGCTTGCTGGCCGGCTCTGCCGGCCAGCCTCAGCCGCGGCGGCGAGCGTTAAAACTACCTGCGACGATAAGCTCGCATGGTACCGCTGGAGCCCCGCAGCGCCGGAGCCGTGACAGAAGCCATGCTTGCTGCATGTTGCATGCTATTAATATTTAGTTTAAGTTAAATGTCAATAACAATAAAAAAAATGAAATTAAATATGTTTATATTACTTTGCCCAAAAGGTCACGGGCAATATGTATAGTGCCCGGTCAATTTGATTATTTGAATAATCATTATCAAATTGCACTCTCATATTGGGCATTTTTCATAATGACCGGGCATTATGTTTAATGCCCAATTTATCACTTGGTCCATAACATACATATATTTAACAGTCGTGAGAAAACATACGAATTAACCAGAAATTATTTTTTATCTACATTTTTTTTAAGAATATGTACAATATATTTACATAGTTATTTTTTTCATCCTCGTGGTAGGGATCTTTTGGGACCCGCTTCCACATGTGCCTTTTTTGTTTTGCTCCCTCCATTTTGTAAAGGGGCCTCGTAGATTCGACCACTGCAGGTGGGTAGCACATACGTGCGTCCCTGTACCCACAGAACCCAGAACACGCTTGCCCTGAAGTTTTGATGAACGCAATCATCCGATGGAATCCAATTAACGTTTGTTTTACGTTTCAAACCCTTGCGGAGAACATAAGATGGTATGTAGAAATTTTGTTTTTGTTATTTTGGAAAAATTGGTGGATCTGAAAAATATCTGAAGCTAGAATTTTCATAAAATTTTGTACAAAAAGAATCCGGTTAAGGTATGTAAATGATCAATAAAAAATAAGTATCGCAAAAGGATACTATTGTCTAATTTAATATTACGAAAACGCAACAATCGGCATAGAAGCCAAATCAATTTATGGTCATGCAATTGAAAAAAAACCGGATTATTTTTGGGCCTAATTAAATGAGTCAATTCTCTACTACGGCATAATAACTATATTTTGTTATTCCACCCCGCATTTCTTTATCGCTTAATAAACCCATTCACCCAATCCATTTACATGAACAACAAGCCGATAGCGCGTAAAAAATACGTTTGGGACAAGGTGAGTATTCCAAACACGTAGTAGCAATGTAAACAAAATACCCAAATGGGGACATAGGTAGATTTATTACGGCTGATCAGGGCACAAACAGGATTGCCATCGGTTTACGGCAAATTAAGCGGCATGTACCAAAATGACCTTGACCTTTTTACATGAAAATTTCAAGGTCATTTTTTGGTGATCTCAATATTGTTACGGGTATTGTGATGGCAGCCGGTTTTTGGCAGATTTTTTAGATTAGACTGTCAGAAGCGTTGGGATAAAGGTTTGGGGGAATTTCTTTGTTTTTTACGTAATTTTCATCGTAGTCGCTCATGTAGAAATATGATTATAGAACTACGAGTATATATCTACCTCATGTTCAATAGTGACACATTATAATATTGAAAGTCTTGGAAGGCCATTGTCTTATTATAGACCTTAAAATATATTATAGGTGCAAAGTAGGTACTCTTTTATAAAATGTTATTTCAGGTGAAAATTTTAACAAACTCTTGCATAGTATGCAGAGAAAACTCTTTATGAAAGTATTTTATCGTCGAGGCTCTCGACCTATAAGGTTAATGTGAGAAGCAGCAGTTGCATAGTTTCCATCGCTAAGTTTTTCCTTGCACATTCCTTTGGTCCACTATGTAGCAGGTATATTAGGTATGCAATAAGGTTGTGAGCAAACTTAATGCTTTTGATGCATCTTTTAAACTATCGTATAACGTGAAACATCATTGCTATTAGGTATTATAAATGCAATGGAAATGGAGGTGTTTTTTTATATATTCTTAACTTTACGTTTCTAAGCTTTTGCAATGCTTTTGTTTGCGCAATATGAATGAAAGACACGGACATAACTAATCTCAATTTTGTAATGTAAGGTTTTCAACTTATTACAACAGGTCAGTGGCCTGAAGTGGATGTTGACCTCCAACATTAGGCTTCACCAAAGGACTAAGGAAGGAAATAAGATGTGTAGCTTGCAAAGCTGGACGCTGGACGCTGCTGCTACAGGAACAAAGAAGCTCATAATATCAAGAAGTAAATATTTTAGACAAAAATACTAAGAAAACGATACCTGGAGGGTAGTGAAGAATAATAATCTTTATTAGTTCATCCCCCGACGCTTTTGCCCAACTATGTTGGGGTCGGCTTCCAGTCTCACCGGATTCAGCTGAGTACCAGTGCTTTACAAGAAGCGACTACCGGGCAACCCGATACCCCTTGGTTAGACTGGTGTAAGACTTACTGGCTTCTGACTACCCGTAACGACTGCCAAGGATGTTCAATGACAGCCGGGACCTACAGATTAACGTGCCATCCGAAACACAGTCATTGGTGTCTAAAATATACTTAGAAAGTACATACAAACTTAGAAAAGTTGCATTGGTTCTCATACTTGAGAGGTTGGTCCTTTACCCGCTAGGCCACCACGACTTTTTTTAATAATCTTTATTAGTTATTTTTTCTATTTCCAAGTGATTTATACATGAACAAAATCACGCATAACTTATTAAATTAATCCAGGATACATACATTGTACAGAAAAAATGTAAAACACTATTGAAATACA
The DNA here is from genome assembly GCA_963856015.1 of Helicoverpa assulta. Classification (NCBI taxonomy): domain Eukaryota; kingdom Metazoa; phylum Arthropoda; class Insecta; order Lepidoptera; family Noctuidae; genus Helicoverpa; species Helicoverpa assulta. Next base: position 2,801,499 of record CAWLCW010000026.1, read on the forward strand.
CAAGCCACGTCAGACTTTTATATCAGAAATTCCCTCTTGTACTACAAAGTTATACCTCTGAGATACCCCGCCTTAGCCCCCGTACGTAATACTCATTATCGTAAAACTCAGGTGCTACTCCGAATAGCCACTCGATATAAAAGTGCTTTGACAAGTTCCATATTACCCGACCAAATGGCAAGTGCACTTTGCCCCACAAAGTGAATTGAAATAATACGACTTTGAAATTTGGTTGTGTTGTTTTGTAGATTTTTTAGTTTTACTTTTGAAACTTTTAGTTTGATGTATTTTTTTTGTGGAATGTAGAACTAAATGCTTTATTATGATTAATTCGGTTTGAAGATGGTAAATAAAGTGCAGTAAAGTTTTTATTTCAGAAAAAAGCAGTGGAGCATAAAAATCTAGTATTTACTGAAATAATAAAAAATGCATAATATTTTTAGTATCTACGGCGGTTCGTGTGAAAGGTTCAAGTTGGTTTTATAGAAACTAGAAGAATATGAATTATGTTCGTGATAGATTTTTTTTTTTCAGCAAACCTTTCGTAAAACATCGGCTAACTTCGAGAACCTTCGGCATAATCCGACCTAGTATATGTTCAGCATAACGGTGCAATATTCATTATCATAAACCCAGGTGTTCTGGGGTAAGAGCCCTACGTGTCTTATTTGTGTAAAATACAGGGCATGCACTTATGTTAAAGTTGATGGGGTTAGGTTAAACTTATGATGGTCTTTTGTGCATAATTTGTTGGTCTTTTTATGGTGATTTAAGGGGGCTCGTGGCTGTGTTACTTGGTTAAGGCAACTGTTTTCTTTTGGGATTTAGTTTGATTTTGGTAGATTTGGTACCTACTTGTATTTTAAAGAGTTACAAGGTTTGAAAATTAATTAGAAAAAAAAGCAGTCAGCGCCTTAAAATTCTTTAATGCAATTACACATAGACTGTCTATTCGTTTAAAGTGAAATTCGGAATTTCTGAACTGGTGTTTATTTCTTACCGTCATAATCGCTGCCACTCCTCAGCGATCCCCTCAAAATACATAACGCGAGTTGCTACCTAATTGCTACCAGCTACCGTTAGTTGCTACCAATTGCTACCCTCGTGGTTTTGAAGATATTCAGCGTCTAAAGGTGACAGCCATTCTGGATTCTGAAATCAGAGATTCTAAGGTGACGTTAATTTATTTGCCATTTTAAGATTGCTGATGTTACATGGAATAACTGCTTCTATGCAAATTCTAAAAACTTAATTAAGTTTATAAGTTTTAATGGACGGCATCGTGAAATAGCTCGATCAGCAGATATAACAGATCTGGCAATAATTAGAATCTCTAAGTAATTAAATAATAAAACTTTATTCATTTAACGCGAATTAATATAACACTACACAAATAACTTCTTTAATTAAGTGCAAGTAGTTTGTTTACACTTAAAATAATATTATTAAGTAGTTCTCTCATTATATACTTCAAGTTCGTGTTTACGAGCGTTAGAACGAGTTTAATTAATGCTAACTTTTAGTTTGATAGCATAGGTACCTACCTACGTGATGCCTTCGTCTGGGATGATACTTAAGATTTTATTTGAATTATATAATTAAGAAGTATTGGTATTATCATAGGCCACGCTAAAAGCTCCGCACACTTACGACTAAACTCTCAGCGAATAGTTGGACCAATGACGATGGTTGGTTGACAGTTCATTTTGAAAGTCCTCGTGAATCCAACTAAATGTTTTAGTCGGTCTGATTCTTAGTAGTCGTAGAGATATACCTGATGATTGTAATGTGCGTAATGCCATTCATCTCTACACTGATTTATGAGACCCACCAACTCCATTCGGCCATTAAAAGTTTACATTGTGCCAAAGCATTTTTGCAGTATTTTTTCCACAGAAAACAACATCGTACATTGTCATAATAATTCCTCTTTTATTACCCTCGTAAAAAAACTAATTATACTTAGTATGTACTATGAAGCTAGTCCTAACTGCGCCCTAACATTGCTCGGTCCTATTTCAAGGTCATTAACCTGCAACGTGCCATTTAGATTAGCAATAAAATGATTACAGCATCCAGTAAGGTTAACCAAGGGTCGAAGGGTCCCAATCTAAATAAATTCAAATGGAGTCCCTAGTTATTCGTTTTGTACTTTGTAAGTGATTTATAGTGTTATTTTAAATTGTATTAAGGAGTTGTGTGAATCCTTAGTTAGTACGGAATTTTGTGCCATTTTGTAAGTCTATTTATACCTATAAATCATCCTCCGAGCCTTTTCCCAACTATGTTGGGGTCGGCTTCCAGTCTAACCGGATTCAGCTGAGTACCAGTGCTTTACAAGAAGCGACTGCCTATCTGACCTCCTCAACCCAGTTACCCGGGCAACCCGATACCCCTTGGTTAGACTGGTGTCAGACTTACTGGCTTCTGACTACCCGTAACGACTGCCAAGGATGTTCAATGACACCCGGGACCTACAGTTTAACGTGCCATCCGAAACACAGTCATTGGTGTCTAAGATATACTTAGAAAGTACATACAAACTTAGAAAAGTTGCATTGGTACTTGCCTGACCTGGAATCGAACCCGCGCCCTCATACTCGAGAGGTTGATTCTTTGCCCATTAGGCCACCACGACTTTTATACCTATAAATATTAATGGCAAAACGGCTAGAATCCTATTTATGTACCTACCTATATATTTCTTTACAGCTTCTCTAGGTTATCTTTTATAAACCTGAAAAGTTAGTTTGTTTCATTGCACTATCCTAAATTCTATCAGCGTGGGCAAGCTCATTTATCGAGGAAGGATATAGGCTTCTTAATCATATTTTATCCAGGTGCGCGAAGTAGTTCTCACGAGCCGCGTTTAAAACTGCCGAGAAACTTGTATTCATAAGCCTTTTGTCTGTCCCACAACTCGACAAACGCGTCTCACCTAAAGAAAGCTTGCATTCCCAGAAGCATTAATTCCGTACTCACACCATGTATCTGTTATAGGCAATGTGTATAATCCGGCATTGTATAGAATGCCTAGGCATTGTATACATTGACTAAAACGTTCAGGCAATGTGTATAATACGATTCATTTCATACATTGCCTAGGTATTGTATAAAATGCCTGAAGCGCATCAGGCAATGTGTATAATGAACGACCACGGGTAGGAGGCGAGTGCGCGAATGTACATTTTGACATTTTAGTATTGATATGTGGCTATTTTGATTGTTTGAAATACCAACCTTAAGTTTTGAGTCTATTGAGATACAGTCAAGTGCAAGTAGACCTTTATACTTGCCATTCGATTTTGTCCTAATAGCGTAGAAGATAAGAGAGGTGGAAATGTCAAATTGTAAAGCTTATTTCCTTTCAAATAATAATTATGTTACCCACAGTTATTAAAAGTATAATAAAGCTTATTTTACAATAAAAACCAACAGCTTTTTTGTATCATTATCAAATTTCCACAATCAAGTGGTAAGATATGAACAGGACAACTTTCTACAGCAATTTTTTGGTACGGTTAAGTGCACTTAGGCGATTATCACACGGTACCGCGCACCTCCACGGAGGGCGGTGGCGCTCGAATAAAAGAGCACCGCTCGAACGCGCGGTCAGGCGGTGTACGTGTATTAGGCATCAACGGATTTAATACAGGTCAATGCAACATGAGATCCGCTTCACCGCCTACCGTGGCGGTGCGCGGTGCCGTGTGTTAATCGCCTAAAGACCTTTACACTTGCCATTCGATTTTGTCCTAATATCGCAGAAGATAAGAGAGATGGAAATGTCAAAATGTATAGCTCTACGTGCACTTGTCTGTACGTTGTAAATATAAATGTTTATCCGAAGGGAACTGCTATGTGAGAAACGCTGTCGACGCAAAAAAACACGTTACATACATTACCTATGCGTCAACCGACATTTACAATGCCTAAGTATTCCATAAATTTCCTAGGTAAAGTATAAAATAGTTTGAACATTCAATATCATTTCACACATTGCCTGGACGACCCCGGTATTCTATGCAATACCTAGGAAATGTATAGAATGCCTGCATTATACACATTGCCTATAACATATCTACAAACATTTTAACCGCATTATATCAAACACGTGTCGCAACCTTCAGCTGTACTATTTTATTGACCTCAGGCATTTGCAACACGTGTCTACACAAGGCTAGGGAGAAAGTAAACAGTGATCTCCACGTGGCTTTGGCATAGCGTGTGTTGTGTTATATACTTTGATATGATCCTTGGATGTGTGAAGTTAATATTTTGTAGGGTCAATAAATTGGGTCCTTTTGTGGGAAAGGGATATTTTTGATTGGAATATGTTTTTTTAACATTTCTTAGTATGATTTTTGATGATTTTTCGTTTATGTTTTCTTGATGGGGTCTGGACCTTCGTAGTAACATCAACGTCTAGTTTCAAATTACTTCATATTTTACGTGGCTACCTCTTTCGTTAATAAAAAATATCTGCGTATGACGATGATACCTCCCAGGCTCAATCCTAAACGTAATGCTTTGAATGAAAAAGAAAACAATGACATTATTTTTTCCATTGAAAAATCCAAAATATTGTGGAAAATTGTATCTTACAGAAGCGGAGCGGGATCCTGCCATTATAAACTATACTACTAGTATGTATGGTTATCCAAGTAAAGGATATTACATTTTGCGGTTCAAAGATGAGCTTAAGACTTTAAAGTGCACTGCATCATAATTTAATTTATCTTGATAAGATGCAATGTAACGTACATTTTCGTTGTGCAATGTGCATCCTAGTGTAATAATTAAGTTACTTCTTTGAAGTAGGTAGGTATATGAACTATGTAAGTAACAATGCTTTGTATGGAAATAAGTAGTGCTTGAGAGAAGGGTTTTAGTTTAATCAGTCCTGTGTAAAAATATGTAAGTTTTGGTAAAAACACATGGTACGAAGAGTGAGTTAAGGGTGATAAATAAAGATTTATTCTGGATGGATAGAGGATGTGACTATAATTTGTGTGTGAAAAGAGTAAATGTGAATATCAGTATGATAGCTGATCGATAGAAGAAAAGATGGAAAAAGAAGGAAAAGAAAGGGAAAGATATTGCGCCCAAATTAGGATTACAGCAAAAAAATCTGCTTTCTAGGAAGGTTGGGACCCAGATTTATAGGCAATATTTTTTCTGGGTACTTACTGCAAAAGTTTACCCTACGTAAATAATATGGTGACCTTGAAATTCATTATAAAGGGCAAGAATAAGGAGCGACGGAAAATTTACGCATTCTTTACGGCCGGACTAACACGTCTCGGTTTTTACGAGTTTTCCAAGTTTTTCCGCGTTTTAGAATACAGTCGTATAAAACTTTGAATTGTGTCGACATTGTTTTGAGGACTTTTATTCGTGTAGTAAATTCTACTTGTTGCAATAAATAATGTCTTGAAGTTATGAGTAATTTTCTTCGAGTAAGTATTGCTGATTTTTATTGTTCTTCTTTAATTACGGTCTAAAAAAAATATTTTCTAAACATAAACTTAAAACGAAGACTAAAAAAAAAGTTTACATTTAGAACACAATTTTACATTACCTAGGTATATATTATACGTAAGTATATCTCACTCCTTATTTCAGGTACGACATTAAAATATAGGTAGTAAAATCTCTAAGGTAAACCTGAAATCCTTTACCTATTATCCTAACCGGTAAATCTCACCGGACGAGCATAAAACCGCTGAAATAAACCCCGCCATCCCGTCTCATCCATCTGAAAAGCTAAACAAACAAACCTTAGGATTCTTCATAGTTATAAAAGTAAAAAAAAAACTGTAAATAGCCCGTGAATGAGTTCAGGATTTCTAAAACTAGGGCTGGCAAGAAAAATTGTGCTTTTATGAGGTTTTACAATTGCCAATTTTGCACCTTATCATTAAAAATAAATGGCAGTTACCGGTTAGAAAATTATAAGGTTTAATATTTGTTAAAATTAATAGCATTATTTAACACTATGTAAGTTTTAAATTCAATGTTTGTTTGCTTGAACTTTTTAGTCTCTGGAACTACTGGTTGGATTTGAAATATAGGTACTTTAAGTTAATATAGATTAGAATAAATATAAATATAAAATAAGTTAGATCACCCATTTACTAAGGAGGGCTACAACAGACGGGCTTTTGTCCGGGTGCACGAAGTAGGTAATTAAACGAGAAGCTCGTCGACCAACGTCCAAAAATACCACTTAGAGAAGGGTCAGAAACTACATCAAAAAGCATGTCAAAATTTCTGAACTTCTACTACATAGTTTATTCTAAATGCCTGACAGCCCTAAACGGGTGTAAAATATTTACTACCTGCAATATTTCTGGGTTCTCTATACCTAATTAAATTAATGAGCTTTACAGTTCATTATAAATTCAAGGAAGAATTTAATTTAGTAGACGTGGCTTTTTAAACGTAAAACGAATATCCTTTTAGTGTTTCGCAAAATGGTATATTAAAATTCTTTAGCCATTAACTGTGCTTTTGATTATACTGGAATAAAAAACTTTAGCCTTCTGTATAATATGCATAGGGAGGTAAAAGGTACAACAAGAAACCCACTGTATATCACGTAAGTTATAATTCAATAAAGTAGATATTATTTAACAATATCCAGTTTTCAAAATATAATTAATTTAATTGTTCTACATAGCTTTCATATTCGTTAAAAATCAAAAAAAAAAAAATTATATTTTTGCCAATTATTCATTAATATTGATTTAAAAATTCAGTTTGGTAAACTGCAATATTTGTTCGTTAAAATAAAAGCTATGTTGATTTTAATTGATTATATAGGTATGAATATATGAATCTTTTTTAATAGCATCGTATTGATACAAAATAACTAACTAGAGAATGAATGTTCCTTTCGTACTGCCGTCAGAATAAGAAGTATGGAATAAAAAAAACATGTAACGCTGGCTCCAAAATTATGTTGGAATAAGGACAAAAGGAAGATAACAGTGTCAAACTTGAAAGACGAAAAATGCGAAAGTAACTGTCTATTTGCCCAGCCTCCCCGCCAAAACTACTGAACTAACTTGACTTGAATGAACTTTGGTTGACAGGTAGTCTTGACTTCTAGAGATTAAGAAATGGGACTCTGTTATATTCTGAATAGACTATGTTTTGTCTTCTTGTGGTAAGTAGTTCTTCCGAAGCGAAGGTTAGTATTTTCACATACAGAAACTAAAGTATCGTAAAATTTATCAAAGCAAATGAGCAATTAGTTAATATCAATTACTTAATGAAGCTGCATCTTAACAGAATTCCCTGCCGTCGGCACTTATTTAAATAAGTATTGAATTAATTGCAACTCTTTGGACGGCACTTTGCTCTAATTACACAATGTTAGGTAATCGATAAGCATTGTTTTCTTTGCCTTTTTTTTAAAGAGTGAAAGAATTTGGGTTGTTTACCGGGAAATTTATGTTTAAAGATATATTTTTTTGTTAATCGATTAAAGGTGTTGTAACATCACTAATTAGTAATACTAATTAGTACGTCACTAATATAATAACTTCCGCTATGATCTGTCATCGGTCTTTTTCTATATCCTTCGTATGGGTCGACTATGTAACTGTGGTACAATGAATGTGTGTTGTGAAATAAAACTCAAGTAACCCAAGATCAAGGACTTTCATTTATATTACATGGTGTCAGAAGTCAAGAAGAACTCAAGTCAAAAAAGTCGAAGTCTGGAAGACAGTCGGTCGCGAAAATGGACCAGTCGAGTTCCGAGCCATGCGGCGTGGGCGACCATAATGGCGTCCAAGGCCTTAACAGCAAAATAAAATCACTGCAAATTTCGTCAGATTCCACAAATAATAATGCGGAGGCGTGGAAACGCTGGTGGCAGCAGTTGGAGCTGTATCTGTTGGCCACGGGTTTGGATAAGGCACCCGAAAAGCGTAAGATAGCTATCTTGTTGCATCTCATAGGTGAAAAGGGCTTAAATATATTCAATACTTTCAACCTCACCATTGAGAAGACCACGCTTGCCGAAGTCAAGTCCAAATTTCAAAATTTTTTTGAGCCCAGAAGGAACATAACCATGTGCCGTCACATGTTCTTCACCAGAAAGCAACAGAAATCCGAGTCGATCGAAGGATTCCTAGCAGATCTGGAGAACAAAAGCCAAGATTGTGAATTTGGAACACTCAGGGAATCGCTCATCAGGGATATTTTCATTGCAAATCTGCATATGGATTTAGCGCATGTACGTCAGAGATTACTCCAGGAACCTGATCTGACATATCAGAAGATGCGAGAACTGGCAACAACACTGATCGTCGCACAGCAGGATGCTGAAAAAATTGTCAGTAGTTCCAACGTTGAAAAGTCAGAAAATGTCATGCATCTACGTCGGAGGAGCCGTAGTCGAGGGGATCGTCGACAGCGAGTTTCACCAGTCGGTCAGCAGGGTTCTGGCGCAGGGAAGTCTCCCAACCCTGAAAGGCGCTCGAGGACGTGTAGCCGCTGTGGGCAATCTCACCGCTACAAGTGCCCAGCGCAAGGAGTCAAATGCAGGTCATGTAAATCATTTGGTCATTTTGCTAAATATTGCTTCAAAAATAAAAATATCAGTCATTTAGAGTCGTTTAATTCAAGTCATAGTCATAATAATAATCAAGATTATTTTGTTGGAATTTTGAATAGTCATAGCTCCAGTCAAAGTCATAAGTCTAATTGTCATTTAAAGTCATATAACAGTCACTATAAACATGTCAAGTCAGCAAGCACACAGTCTCCACCACCACAATTTACATACATACATAGTCAGTCACAGTCAGGGAATGATTCCGGTGATGACATTGGTGTCATTCCTGAGAGATCTCACCGAGACTCATATTGCCGGTCTGAGAAATCAATTCTCAAGTCATATTTCAAAGATGATAAGGGTGATAATGTCATGTCTGAGAGGTCTGAAAAGTACCTCGGTGATGAAAGCAGTCACCAGTCAGAGAAATCAATTCTCAAGTCATATTGTCATAATTCAAATAAAAGTTGTGATAGTCAAAGTGTGTATCTCAATGATGAGTACAGACACATGTCTGAGGAATCACCTCACACAATCACAACAGTCACATCACCATATCACAGTCAACAAGTCACATCATCATTTAGTCAAGTCAATACAGTCGAGTCAAAACATAAACATAACATTAAAAATAGTAAACAGTCTTGGAACATAAATGTTAAAGTAGGTCATTCACAATTTAATTGTATCATTGATTCAGGAGCTGATCTTAACATAATGTCAAAACAAACTTTTAATTCTTTAAAACGTCAACAAAGTCAAATGTCACTTGTCAAATGTCACATAAATGTCACAGGATTTTGTGGCAAGTCAATACCCATTATGGGAAAAGTCAATATTAAATGCAATTTAATATTAAATAATAACACTGTCAGTGAAAATATAGTGTTCATAGTCGCAAATTTAGTATGTCCCAATGTCCTAGGTCTTCCTACTTGTGAAAGGTTAGGAATAATTAAAAGAGTTTTTTCAGTATCTAAACAAAATTTTTGTCAACAAATTCTAACACAATATAATGATGTTTTTCAGGGTCTTGGCTGTCTACCTCCTGTCTGTCACCTGAAACTCAAACCTGATGCAGTACCATGCGTGGATCCTCCCAGGAGAGTACCATTTGCGATGCTTGGAAAGCTACGCGAGGAGTTGGATCGCATGGAGAGCATGCAAGTCATTGAAAAAGTCACTAAGCCTACAGAATGGGTGAATAGCATAGTAATTACGGTCAAAAGTTCAGGTCAGTTACGAATTTGTTTAGATCCTAGAAATTTGAATAAGAATATCATAAGGGAAATTTATCCAATAAAGTCAATTGATGAGATAAGATCTCAATTAGTAGGAGCTGTTTGTTTTTCTCATTTAGATGCATTTTCAGGTTTTTGGATGTTAAGATTAGATGAATATAGTTCTAATTTATGTACCTTTCAAACACCATTTGGCAGATATAAATATTTAAGATTACCTTTTGGCATAAATGCATCATCAGAAATATTTCAAAGAGTTATGATGAATTTGTTTGGTGATTTAGAAGGAGTCTTGATATTCATCGATGACATTCTAGTCTATGGTCCAAGTGAGTCTATACATAATGAGAGATTACATAAAGTAATGCAAAGAGCTCGTCAAGTTAATTTAAAATTTAACAAGTCCAAATGTAAATTTCTAGTTTCTGAAGTCTGTTTTTTAGGTTATGTCTTTAGTAAAGATGGTGCAAGGGTTGACCAAGAAAAAGTAAAAGCAATTGTCAATATGCCTACACCACAAAATGTCAAAGAATTGCAAAGAATATTAGGTATGATCAATTATTTAGGTCCTTTTATTAGCAATTTGTCAGAAAAAACTCAAATTTTAAGAAATCTTTTGAAAAAAGATGCAGTCTGGTCTTGGGATGAAAATCATAATAAATGTCTTAAGAGTTTAATAGATGAAATTATAAAGTCACCGGTTTTAGCTCACTATAACCCCAATATTCCATTAGTCTTGTCAGTAGATTTGTCTAAGTCAGCATTGGGAGCAGTCATTAAATACACCTAAAAATAATTTACCATCCCCAGCACAACTGTTAATGTCTAGGAATTTAAGAGATAATGTTCCAAAGTCATATAAAAAATTAAAACCAAAGGTTGTAAAATTTAAAGATTACAAAGAATGTGTAAACAAGAATAATGTCAATAAGTCAAAATATTATAATAGAAATTCTAAGCCTTTGTCATTGTTGTATCCTAATGATCATGTCTACTTTAAAAGAAAACCAAATTATAATTGGGAACATGCCATTGTCAAGCAAAGGCTGGCAAATAATAGGTCATATGTCATTGAGGATGTCAATGGAGTTAGGTATAGGAGAAATAGAATTCACTTAAGGCATAAGTACTCTCCTATGCTATCCAACTCGTCGTCGTCGTCATCGTCGCAGGGGAGAGAGGATGGTGACAGTCAGAAGGCTGGACCTCAAGAACTCTCATCTCAATCCTCAAGTAGTCAAATTGTCACACGTTCAGGTCGATTTGTAAAGCCTTCTCGTAGGCTAATAGAAGAAATAGATTAAGTATATAATTGTAATCTAAATTAAGTCATAATTAAGTAAAAACCTTTGTCTATCATAACTATGTATAATAAAGTCAATTTTTGTCAAGTCAGTCCATAGTCTTAAGTCTATTGTTTGTCAAAGGTTAATTTAAACTTAACAGGGGGGATGTTGTAACATCACTAATTAGTAATACTAATTAGTACGTCACTAATATAATAACTTCCGCTATGATCTGTCATCGGTCTTTTTCTATATCCTTCGTATGGGTCGACTATGTAACTGTGGTACAATGAATGTGTGTTGTGAAATAAAACTCAAGTAACCCAAGATCAAGGACTTTCATTTATATTACAAAAGGTATTTGTGTTGTAAGAATTAGGTATTACTTACACAGAATTTCTTAGATATAAAAAATATTTATATAACTTTTTATCTTATTTTTTTTTTGTATTAATGGATTCTAGCATATATTAGATTAGAGATAGCATAGGTTAGACTTTACTGTTCTTTACTTCATTGTCATGGGAACCAGATTGAAATTGAAAACAAATAAAGAGTAATATGGGCCTGTCTTATGATTTGATATTCGTTTACTAATTTTTAACAGTTTTCGATTTGGCGTTGAAAGTTACAGGCAACTGACGCAACTCTCTAATAGGTGGTGTGAAAAACCAACCCTTAAAGGAAATATCAGAATATCTCTAGGTACTTCAAAATATTCAAAAACTTCAGTACCATTAATATGTCACTAACAATAAGTTTTATCAATATTCCGACTCACTAACTGCTAAGCAGAACGTTAGGGATCGATACGGTTCCGTACATAACTACGAAATAGTACGTATTTACTTTATGTTTGAGATAGTGAATAAGTATGTAGAATAATATGGACTTGTTTTTATTTTGTATTGAGATGAGAACATAGCCTGTCTTATCGATAAGAAAATAGTGCGGTGATATTTTTACGACCAAAATTCGTGTTCATTCGTGCTTGTACAGGATTTTGTATCTAAAAATATCGAAATCATTTTACTGTGTGCCTGTAAACAAAATTAAAAAAAAAATTGGTTGACTGATATCAGGATAGTATTATTATAGTGCAAATTATTTTACGGTACTAGGTATTAAAAAGTTTCGAAAAAATTTGTTACAACCACCTAGTTAAACTAAACAACCTCTCGAATATGAGGGTGTGGGTTCAATTCCAGGTCAGGCAAGTACCAATGCAGCTTTTCTAAGTTTTTATGTACCTACTTTCTAAGTAATCTTAGGCACCAATGGCAAAACATCTTGAGGAAACCTGGACTATAAAGTCTGAAATCACCAACCCGCATTGAGCAAGCGTGGTGATTCATGCTCAATCCTTCTCCGTGTGAGAGGAGGCCTGTGCCCAGCAGTGGGACGATAAAAAGGCTGTAACAGTAACACCTAGTTAAATATAGCCCTTCTATCAAAGAGGTGGCCCATTGACTAAACTAGCTGTTTGATTGAACGGCTATTTTAAACAATTGGCTACAACATTACCTCAAAATATTAAATTCATAACGCTTTGTGTAAAATTCGTTAATTACTCTAAGGGCTGATTTTTCAATCATCAGTTAACTTCTATCTGAGGAATAAATATGGCGGTTTGACATATTTTCCATACAAAACCTGTCAAAACGTCAAACATATTCCTCAGATAAAAGTTATCTGGCGATTGAAAAATCAGCTCTAAGTTATCAAACTTAAGTTACAAACAATTAACTGAGTTCAAAACTACATTACCAATCCTTAATTACTAACAATTCGCTGCACTTTTTAAAACTCATTAGTGTCAATGTCTAATTAGATTCAGACACGTCTAAAATCTAATCTGAATAAACGTTTGATAAACTTTGTCAAAGAGCGCGCGCAGACTACAAACTTTTAGTCGGCCGATAGTTGTTTTGGGCTTATAAATAAGCATTAAGATGAATGAAAGTACACACGTAACAACGATCAGGTATTTGTTCGGTATCAGACTGACTAAAGACTTTGATTGTTTTTTTAATGTAAATCGTGAATTCAATAAAAGTTTTTAGTCCGTCTGATACGGGACAAATACATGATCGTTGTTACGTGTGTACTTCCATTCATCGTCATACTGATTTAAGAAGCCCAAATCAAATATCGGTCGACTAAAAGTTTCTAGTGTGCGCGCGCTCTAAGTGTTAAGACGGGAGTTGAGGATCTTGTCCATGCACTTTGAAATGTTAAATCTGGTATGCAAAATGTGGTTTCGTGCAACTCGAATGAATAATCAAAGTTTACCTAATTGCTATTAATTTAGAGTTGAATTTTGCTTGCGTGGTACGAGTTGTTTATTGTTTAATTTGTTGAAGCCAATTAAGGTCTTACTTATTTTGTTGTGAACGCATTTTTAATGCTGTGGGTACGTTATTCATTACAGAAAAGGAGTAGGAAAGGTAAGAAAAATATTAGTATTTTAAAAGTAATTCAACTATTCTGTGACCAGATAAGATAATACAACGTTTTAATTGATTGATATAAAAATTAAGTACTTAAGTGATTTCACATTTTTGCTTCCCGAGCAAATTAGCGAACCTTAGAGGAGGCCTTTGCAAAGCAGTGGACGTCTTTCGACTTACAAGACGATGACGACAATATAGATTATTGACTTAATTCTTATCCCTTCTTACCATGTAGAAACCAAGTCTTCACGACCTATCCAAACAGCATTGAATCAGTAATCAGGTGCTAAAAGACAAACACTCGACACGAATCGTATTAGACCGCCATTGTTGGGCCTTTCAAAGGGATGCATCAAACTACGGTTACAATAGAACCTCGATAGAACCTCTATCTTGTAACTCACACTGAATTGCTGAAGTCCACAGAGTAAGGAAAGATGAGCGGAGATGTCATAATACAGGTAGGTCAGGCGCCTTCTTTTAGGTCAAGCACGTACGGCGGGCTAGGCCAACACGACCAGTTACGAGTGAACTAGCGAGGTGTTTGGGTTCTTTAAGACATCTGTAAATGATTTTTGGTAGTACAAAAAATGATCGGATCCAAGGCGTTTAAGAACGAAAACAGTAACGTTCTTCATCCCCTACTCACCAGCAGCTGAAGTACATTCTTAGGAGATTTTCCGTTAAGACATCTCCGCTAGTCATTTTGTTCTCCATGTTGAAGACTGAGTAGAATAGAAAGTGTGTCTTCTTTTGTTTCTAGTGTGAGTTGAGTTTGATCTAGTAAGAAACTTATTATCAAACTTCATCGTCAAAGAGGAAAAACATGCAATGACTATTTGGCCACCTAGCTATGTTCCGGTATTCTTTACATTACACAGTCACATAATTCATAAGAATATCATAATATTGTAATAGGTAAGGTACATTTCCATGCGCAAACAGCAATATCAATATTTTTCCCTAAGCAGAAAAGTGGAAGTTCTATATTTAATTTAGCAAGCACTTCATTACAAAGTATTCAGCAATTTTCGAATAAAATATCACCGTTCACCTCGTTAAAACTTCTGCCAATGTACCAATTAGGAAATTCTTCATTGACACTCAAAGAAAAGTGCTTAGGTGCAGACTGAAAGGGGAAAGTACCAATTCCTTAGTGAGTATCACTTTATCATTTGCTGCATCATCTTTTTTTGAAGTCCAATATTTTAGTTTTCAGGATGTTCAGTTATTTATCATCCTATAATGTAATCTATACTAATATTATAAAGCTGTAGAGTTTGTTTGTTTGTTTGAACGCGCTAATCTCAGGAACTACTGGTCCGATTTGAAAATTTCTTTCAGTGTTAGATAGCCCATTTATCGAGGAAGGCTATAGGCTACTTTTTATCCCGGTACGGGAAGTAGTTCCCACGGGATGCGGGTGAAACCGCTGGCAGAAGCTAGTTAATGATAAATATTGGTGTAATTAATTGTTGATCTTTGAAAGTGTACTAAGTATATTATTTAATTGTAGAAAGTAAATATTGTGTAAATAATTATTGTACTCGATGATTGGAATTGTTTGATTTAAATGGAAAAATTGTCATAAGTGTAACTTCTTACCAAAAGAAAAATTGACCGGATAGGTCATAGGTAACTGTACCGGCAGCGTAATTATATACCTACAATTATTTGTACCCAATTTATAATCTACTAGCTTTCGCCCGCGGTTTCACCCGCGTCCCGTAGCCGGATGGTGACAAAAACTATCCTGAAACCTTCTCCCGGGTCTAAGTTACCTCCCCTCTAATTTTCACCCAAATCGGTCAAGCCGTTTTCATGTTATCCCGTTTGTGAAACCCGCTTTCCGTTGTCACGACATATCGTGACAACGGAAAGCGGGTTTCATTTTTATATAAATAGATTATATTTAATTTGCTTGATGTAGCTATATTTTGGACGACCTCTTCCTCTCTTTACATCAAGCAAATTAAAGAAAAAGTGAAGGTTGTGACTTATAAGGAAGTTCAGGAGTTGGCGCTAGATAGGTGTAAATGGAAGGAGCTGCACCGACAAGAGCTGGGCTCTTAAATTAATGATGATGATGAGATTATATTTATGACCAACCACAGTTTACCTAAAACCAAGTACCTACTGTATAAAATAATACCCCAATTTGTATTCATTAACTAAATCCATTCGAAAGACTATCTACAGGTTTAACTCAGACTTTACTCCTTAATTCCTCAAAGGAACTTTCGTCCTGAAATTATCATAAAAGAGTCTTAAAACTCTAAGTTGGTTCCACTTCAAAATAATGAGAAGGCTGTACAAAACAAATCCGATGTCAATCTGTTGATGGATTGCGATCGGAGAAAATTCTCTTCTAATGAAAAACGTTTTAAATAAAGTACCTAGGAGTAAGTACCCAGGCAGCACACAAGTCAGATAACTGGCCAAGAATTTAACTCTATGCAGGGTTAAGCTTTATTATATATGAATATAAGCTGAGTGTATTACGAAATTATGTATTAAAGTTATTTTTTGCTATAATAATGCTATCAGCTGAATTAGTTTAGTAATTTGCGGATTTTATTTCTTCAAACTGAATAATCATCATAAAAAGACCTGTTACTCAAGAGTTCGTGTAATCTTTTGTATAACATTGGTATAAAATTCCATTATCAAGCATGATACTGGATAAGCTATATTCTGTTTTCTTTTAGTTGTATTACACACTACACCTTGACGGTTATTCAGCTGCTGTATAAAATAGGCGTTGTTTCTGTTATGAAGCATATAGTAACTTAACAGAAATAAAGATAGCTGTTGTAACTACTTTATGACGCTTTGAGTACGAAATTACCGTCATGTGCAGCTAACTTTAGTTAAAGCAATATTAACATATTCTGATGCAGAAGTTTGCTGAGTATTCATGAGAAGTAGACATTTTTAAGCTGAAAGAGTTGTTCTGGAACGTTAGTCAGCATTTAACTGGCTGACAGTGCTAATTGTTTTGTAGTGGTTACTTACTACGTGAAAATGCATCGCACGTTTGTAGTAGGTATATAGTACCTACTATGCTTATTTATTTGTATCGTACTATTATGAATTCTGTACTACAATGATTAGTTATAATTAAGTATGTAATTTTTCGTATCGTAATATTTTTTAACTGACTTCTAAAATAATGAGGTTCTCAATTCATCGGAATCTTCTATAATTATTTGAATTTGATAAGAACTAAAAAGAATAAATTCCTATACCTAATGTGGGTTTTTATTATTATACTAGCTTCTGCCAGCGACTTCGTCCGCGTTAGATTCGGACTTTGTGCAAAAAGAGAGGAAGAAATACCTAATAAACACCAGCCTATCCAATATCTAAATCTATGCTTATCTACTACTACTTTACCTAAATAGAAATAAAATATAAACTATTAATAATTTGTAATTTGAACGAATTTTTAAACCATACCAAAATAACTAATATTTACCTATTTTATAAAATAACAACAAAAGATAAGTAAAAATAAATTATTTAAAGTCGTCAATAAAATTATTGTCGGTCAATAAGGTTGAACACTCCGAACGTCTATTCGCATCTATCGCATCAACAGCCAAATATTGTATGAAGCTCGCGCAGCAACCGCGCCGCGAGCCGCGTCGAGCGCAGCGACCGTTGCACAAAAATGATCCTTATAGCATGATTCAGTTTCACTCGCGATGGCTACCGTATTTTATGTATAACTTTGGTATTTCTTGACCGATTTTTATTATTATTTCTTTATTGAATACGTAATAATGTCAACTTTTTTTAGTTAGTGTGAGTGAGAGTATTATAAACGTAATAGTCGACAAATATAATCAGAAAGCTCCGAACTGCTAAGCTACCGAGAGTTAAACGTGTCATTGTGAGCCAACCATAAAAGATGGACATATACTGTCAAGGTATATTTTTTACATAATTTTAAGGAGAACATTTCCGACCTACATGGTTTCTGTATAGCTTTAACCATTAAGGCTGCACACGCGACGGAAGCAAAAAAAAATGGAGTAACTTCTCCCGTTTTCCCTACATTTACCTTCACTGCTCTGCTCCTATTGATCGTAGCGTGATGAAAAGTATCCTATAACCTGCCCAGGAGTATGAAGAATCATTGTACCAAGTTTCGTTGAAATCCGTCAAGTAGTTTTTGTTTCCATAACGAACATACAGACAGACAGACAGACAGACAGACAGACAAAAATTTTACTGATTGCATTTTTGGCATCGGTATCGATCACTAATCACCCCCCAATAGTTATTTTGGAAAAATATTCAATGTACAGAATTGACCTCTCTACAGATTTATTATAAGTATAGATAGATGACTGAATCCTAATTGTTTGATTTACAGTACGAATGTGTGTTATTATAGAACAGTTGTCGAAAAATTTTTAATGCAGTCCACTTTTAACCAGAGCACAACTTAATAAATGGACACTTATGGTCTGTTATGCATACATTAGACGATAAGCCGCTGTGCAATCAGATTTTATTCAGAATGTGCGTCGCCATTATCGAACAACATAACCTAATTATAATGATGTGGAATTTTACACTCAAATACTCAAGTTTAATAACGAAATAAATATAATATTCTTAAAAAAGTTTTACAATTTTATTTTTGAACCCTTACATTGAAATAAACTAAAAAATATTTTACACGTAAAAAACATAACTAGAAGAAATGTTGTTTATTTCTTCATAACCCGGCTTATCAGGAAGCGCGTGAAAAATTTACACGAAATATATATATATATACACGGTAAAGTTGCATGCGCACCTACAATTTCTTTCATCAAGCCTAAATAAGGGTAAAATTTACTTAATTATGATAGGTAAAATTTTATTATACGAATATGTATAACTCTGTTCGGATTTGTCAATATTTAATTTGATCAACTTCTTGCTAAAATATACCTGAAATAAGCTAAACGCTGTGTATGATCTGAATATCTGAGCTTTGAAGGACTCAGTCAATTATAATATGTTCATTCATCATTCACTCATCATCTGGCTAAAAGAGCTGTAATACTTGTGTTAAAGAACAAAATCTTTTTATGCAGAAGATATTCAGCTTGTCGTACAATTATTCAAAACTTATTCATCTTTTACGTTGCTATTACACAGCTAATAGCAGTATATTTTGTGCCCAAAATTGCTTGAATAACGTCTGAGTAAGCGCCATATCAGCTATTTACAGTAGTTTTTTTCTGCAATTAGCTTCTATGACTGCTGTTAAACAAAAATTACTCAAAAGGTTTGTGCTGGCTGGGTAGAGAGGAAAAAAATAAGGATTAGGAAAAAGTTTGTTGTCAAGGAGATTCGTTGTTTCAACAAATCTTTGTTAGTTTAAATATGTTTTAAATCATCATGATGATTGGCGTACAGCTTTCCTAGATATGGGATATGAAACATAAAAATATATTTGCAAATAGGTCCAGTAGTTTCTGAGATGATTTTCAAACCAACAAACTCAAAGTTCTATTGGGTTACAAATAGGTGTAGCTTAAATAAGCACAAAATATTCGTAAATAGATTTAATTCCTAGACTGAGATCATCGATACAAATACGTAAGCGTTCTCACCAGAGAATAGTCTAAACAAACACTTAACAGTTTTCAAGTACTGAAAAATTATAACCATCATAAATATGCAACAAGTACCTAAGCAACATCAAAACTCATACCTATTTCCTAAATTCAGCTACCCACATCGAATCCACAATTTATTAATAATAATCAACCTAAATTCGTTCTGTTAGCCACAAAACGATACGGCCGCGAACTAATTAGTTCGGCCTAACTAAATGATGATTCCCCCGTGGTTATATCGAGGTATTCCACGAAGCGCACCCAAACGAAGCACACCCAGACGAAGCACACCTAAAGTATTCCACTTAGCACACCCGTAGGTGGGCTTCAAATAAAAAAATAATTAATTAATTTCCTATTCCACGAAGCACACCTAAGAATATCACTCGCATAGTGCGGGGACTAAGGAATAAAAATGTCGATAGAAGAACATATTTATTATTTAAAAGACTAACATAAATTTCTTACACCATTTAGTTTCATTATAATAATGTGACACAATATTTGTCATTTTTGTAATCTTACTATTTAAAATCACAGATTGTTTCATAATTATTAGCTGAATCCGGTTAGACTGGAAGCCAACCCCAACATAGTTGGGAAGAGTTATGCCCAATTCGTCATTTTAGTGATTTGGCATCCATAAAAACGTGTCTCAGTTTGTCATTCGATAAAATATTTTATTTTGCTTAGTTTCAATTCGTCATCCGTACTTTATTTTGTAAAAAGTACTGTCAACAAGAAAAGTTTTACAATATTGTAATTATGTTTTTTTTTTTATTTATGTTGGTTATGTTTTTTTCCGAATATGGCAAGACGCTATTAATAAAATCGCGATTTCAACGGGGCGTCACACAACGCACGGCCAAAACCAAAATACCAGGATCGCATAAATCAGATGAGTAATATACCAATCAACGAGTGTCCATGAAACTGCCCACCGTGTACTAGGACCGCATAACTTACAGAAGTATAGCAGTCAAGAGTGTCAGTGTTGTATGTTTTATATATACTAATCTATATATATAAAAGAAAGTCGTGTTAGTTACTCCGCTTATAACTCAAGAACGGTTGAACCGATTTAGCTGTAAATTGGCAGGGAGGTTGTTTAGAGCCAGGAGAAGGACATAGGAGTTTTTGTCACCATCCGGCTACGGGAAGCAGTTATCTCGGGACGCGGGTGAAACCGCGGGCGGAAAGCTAGTTGTAGATAAACATACCAATTTACACCATGTCGATGAATTGTATTTTATGTATGTCAACTAATTTTTTGAGAATCCCGGTATAACTTATTTTATATATAAAATCAGGTAATAAAACAGAAGCCTTTTGTTTTCTAGAAAGAGACAAAATATAGAAGAAGGGGCAAAGTATGGTCCGGTTTCTATTGTTTTGTGTAACTATTTACTATTATCGGTATTAGCAAAAAAACATGTGGTGTAAATGCATTATTAGTTGGTTGTTGAGTGCCCTGGAAGTGTAACACAACTGCTGACTATATTCAAATTATTTTTGTTAATTAAATTTTATATTTATTTTCTTGTTTGTGAATATTTTTATGTATACAATCTCTTTGCTAGTTATGGGCTCCTGGTACTTTTGTAACCGGTACAAAAAGTATCGAGTCACATTTTCGGCTTTATAAAATGCCCATGTTGTCTTCACCTGTGTTTTTTAATGTAAATTTTATTAATTTATTATATTATATGAGAGCTATTAAAACCTTTACCTACATCGAAGTTTTTCATTTAAAATGCTGGGCTAAATTCGGGTTGGCTCGGGAATCTAGTGGCTGGCGCACGCGTTTACTATTAGCGCATCATGTATACGTCTTATCTATGCGATTTATATTTGACCATTATGAAAATTACAAGTATAGTATTACATTATTATAATGTAACTGAATGGTGTTAGAAATTTAAGTTAGTCTTTTAAATAATAAATATGTTCTTCTATCGACGTTTTTATTCCTTAGTCCCCGCACTATGCGAGTGATATTCTTAGGTGTGCATCGTGGAATAGGAATTTAATTTATTTATTTTTTTATTTGAAGCCCACCTACGGGTGTGCTAAGTGGAATACTTTAGGTGTGCTTCGTCTAGGTGTGCTTCGTTTGGGTGTGCTTCGTGGAATACCTCGTTATATCATGATGTGGGAGTCGCTAGTAATTGACTGTAAATTAATAAGCAACTGCAAATTATGTATAGCATACAGGGGACATAAATGAAGCCTACAGGTGCTCAATGCCTGTCAAAGGGAGGACAGTCTGTATGAACAATATATGTAGACAAGTAAAACTTATATACTAAGGGATTCTAGGAACTAAAGAAGCTTCACGGGTCGATCAATATCAGGATAAGCAACGATTGGCGATATGACCGTCTATGTCATGATGAGAATCTTCAAGTTTCGAAAGGCACGTTAAATTTGGTGGCTGTCAGGCACGTTGAAGTCATGACGTATACCGAGAAGTCAGAAAACCTGAAAGCTAGTCTTTCCAAGGGGTATTGTGTTGCCCAGGCAGCATTCGGATAGACTGGAAGCGGACACCAACGTAATTGGGAGAGACTAGGCCACTGATTATGACAAATAAAACTAACGTGTCTGCTTACTGCTTGTAATGACCAACGACGTCTAACTAATTGTGGCCTACAAAAGAGACCATGGAAATTTCAGGCAGTACCCTACATTGTCTTGGAATAATAAGATTAGAAAACGTCTAGACTTCACAAAACCTTGAACTTTGTTTCAGTGTATTTCCACAAACATAGTCAAACAGAAAGCACTCGACCGAAATGGTTTCATTTGGCTTCCAAAAATATTATTCTCACCGCCATTAGCTAATAGATAATATTATTCTGATGTTAAAATGCACTTAGAAATTAGAATAATTAAATACATACTTTATATTTATTTGTTTATTCCCTGAATACAATTTACCTAATCAGCACATCACCAACAACATGAAAGATATATAATCCAAACTGTCATGGCGTCTTGCCGTAAAAAAACAGGTAAACAAACAAGCAAAGATAAGAAATCCCAAACGTTACATATACAAGGAATACAAAGATAATATAAACCTTAAAAATAAAGTTTGTCGGTATGTCTGAACCCCCAAATAGGTACGGGACAACAACCTTTATTTTTAGGGTTCCGTGTAAAAGAGGGCTCGGGAATGCTCGCTTGGGTACCGCAAAAATCAAGGTGGATTGAGTTGTGGTTCCAGTTAGGCCCATAGCACACGGCGTTTTTTAAACGCGCTGATAACGCGCGTTTCAGGAACGCGCTTCTTCGGCGCTGTAAACGCTAATTGTTGCGTTTGCATTGATAATAGAAACGCGCGCATGAAGCGCGTATACGCGCATTTGAAGCGGTACAAACGCGCGTACAAAGGAGCGGACCACTCAATCTTTTTTCACTCGTAAATGGATCTATCCAATAAATTCGCTTTTTTTTACGTTTTTTACTTTTTAAAAGAAGTACTAAAGCCAAAGTAAGCAGTGTTGTCTCAACCGACGCCATTGTACAACTGAAGAAGAGGAGTCTCTGATCAAAACGCAAAAGGTACGAGCGACTACAGCGCGTCTTACCGCTGTACCTGCGCGTATACGCGCAGAAGAGGCAGGTTTTATAATCGCCCCGTGTGCTTAAGTTACAAGGTTGCGATCCAATCTCGTTTGAATCGTGTATACGCGCGTTCTCTGCGCGTCGTCAGCGCGTTTAAAAAACGCCGTGTGCTATGGGCCTTACAGCGAAAAGTGCTTACGTTTCTAAACCTTCTGCAGATATTTTTGTTTTGTTTTTGATGTTTCGTGTAAAAGTTCGCAGGGTAGATTAATGTGTACCTGCAACTCAATTGAAAGGAAACAGAGAATAGGATTGATGAAAGGTTAAATTACAATGAAAGTCAAACCTTGCGTGAAAGATTTTCTTTGAATCAAAATTAGTCGCTATGAATTTGAGACCTCGTATTTCACTATTCCACTGTTTATATAGTTTTGTGGTAAGTCGAAAGCTTCAATACATAGTATAAAACAAAGTCGCTTTCGCTGTATGTCCGTATGTATGCTTAGATCTTTAAAACTACGCAACGGATTTTGATGCGGTTTTTTTTAATAGATAGAGTGATTCTTAAGGAAGGTTTGTATGTATAATACATGTAAGTACCACGGGCGAAGCCGGGGCGGGCAGCTAGTCCTATATAAATAGCAGATTAAAAGGCTGATAAGGCTATCTTTTCATTAGGGTATCATATTTTTTATATCCAATAGCCAAGATATTAAGCTTGTTGCTAACACTGGCACCTTACTTATAGGTAGTGTCTCAAGAGAGTGCTCTCATCTTCTTATTGCAGAGAGTTTTTCCATCAAATTGGTGCCCTTTTTGTCAGGGCCTGTTTTTGAATTGTACCCTAAGAACAATAGCGACCTCTCGCGGGACCGGTTGTTGTTTTATAGAGATGTAACAGTCTGAGGACGTGAGATTATTTGTTGCTAAATATTATTAAAAATACTGTAAGTTTTATAAAAATAAGAATTGCAATTTCTGTCTATGCGTTCAAAGAAAGTATGTGTGGTGTTGAAAGCATACATACAAGAAATATAATTAAACGTGAACACCTGAGGATAAAAAAAAACGTTTAGAAGATAAATTAATATTAATATATGCATTTCAAAACTGACTGTTGACCTGATAGATGAAAAGAAATCTTTATATCATTGCAATGTTACACTCCGGTGTAACGCCCATCCATTTTTATCCTACCTGAATATTTTAAAAACAAAATTGTGATAAACCTTTATTGGTACCCTCAAGGGGAACACAGCTTTGTTCCCTCCCTTGAAGACAACACCTTTTGCTTGAACATACCTTAAAATTGTTCAGGATTCGTGAAATGATTGGTATTCTTACAGTAAGGAAATCTCCGGTTTTGTACCTGGTCAGATTTCGACTGGAATTTTGTTTATTGGCAAAAGTTCTTCCACTTTAGTCCTTTTTGTTTTTGTAAGTAAAAGATCAAGTGGGAAAAAATCTATGAGCCATCACGGTGGATCTACTGTAGTGAGCATTGTTCCAACCATAATTTGCTTGTGGCGTTACACTTATTTATTTTATGTATTCGCCTTATGTACCCTCCTTTATGGATACTCCCCTTTATGCAATACCCCATGTAGTCCCTAACTAGTAAGTCGCTGGACAAAACGCTCCCCCAAGATTCGCCAATTTTCTCGATCTTCCATAACCCGTACCTACTGCTTCCCGGCGTCCTTCACCAGATCATCTGTCTATCTAGAGGGGAGGGGACGGCACATACTGTGTTTATTTATATACAAACCCGTATATTATACTCATTTGTGTACTCCCCTTATATACTTATTTCCCCTTAGCAACGACATGAGTTCAAACTACAAAACTCCCCGAACAAAACATAACCTAACACGTAAATCTACCATCCAAACATAACAAAGGTCCAAACTCCATGCTAGGCTTCCCAATGACGTCAAAGGTTTCCCAACCGCTCCATTACACAACAACCGTTGACACAAACAACAAACAGATACAATTAAAGCATCCCCAATTACGAAGCGCTTCAAGTGAATCCAGATGGAATTGCAAATTGATTTGCGGTATGGATAATAATCTACGGAATTCTAGTAGCAGACTGACCTGATAATCAAATGTAAATCGGAGATAGTGAATTAGTTGGGACTAATGTGATGTGAAGATTAACACTGTCTGATTGTTATCAGTTAAGGGTATGTTATGTTGGATAAGTGACTGAGTATTCTTGTGATATTTTATTCTAAGCAGCCAGGAGCGAGACGCCTCTGTGTGCAAAATGTGCGGCGTACATCTGTGCCTAAAATGTACTGCATGCATATTATCTTTGTTTTGGTGAGTCGGCTAATACTGAGCGCTCTCAAGTTTACGCATACAAGTACAGCTCAATCGTCATATCCTCCTATAAAAAGTTAATAATCCCAAACGATTTTATTACAAAATAATATGCGTACTTAAACTCTTTACAATTTAATCCAACATTGTTTAAAAACCAAAATTCGATGAAAGCACAACGCATGCAGTGCAGAAATAGCTTCTAACTCTATAACAAAATAGTTTCCATTCCAGCAATTTCATTTCTGTAAAATATATAAGAAACCAATTGTCTTGGAACACTCGGTCTAACCAATTGCTTATCTGAAGTTGCCAGACTGGCCTCACTCCAAATAGATTCTTCGTGGACGTAAAGTAGACTTTTCTATAACCTAAGTTGTGTGCCACATACGGGGATGGAGTTTGGTGAGCTTATTTAGTGTTTAAATTTAAATATAAACTTTTGTCTATAATATTGTATTAAGTTTGTATATTATACAAACTTAATACAATATTATAGTCTATAATATTGTAATTTGTCTATAATATTGTATTAAGTTTGTATATTATACAAACTTAATACAATATTATAGACAAAAGTTTTAATTAAAAGGCATCGAAATATTCCTCACCGCTGCCACCGGGAACATACCCAAGAAACTGGCAGTATTGCCACGTCAGATGGCAATGCTTACCTTTTGATCAAAATAGAAACCGGCCCTTGGGTAACTTGAAGTGTCTATATAACTTTGTATCTTCTTTCTTTCTCCTGCCCTGTTCCCAATTTTACTTGGGGTCGGCGCAATATGTGTCTGTCACTCATCATACTGACACTCACTCCCTTCCTATTCATATCGTCTTTCAGGCAATCCATCCATCTTTTCTTAGGTCTTCCTCTTCCTCTCCATACTTAGCACACATTTTGTTGCATGCGTATCATCCCTCCTCATTACATGCCCATACCATGACAATCTTCTACTTCTCATCTTTTCTGTAACTGGCGCTACTTTACTATATAACTTTGTATAATAAAGGCATAATCATAGCACCTAGTTTATTGAAGCTAGGGTTATTAAATCAGCATCTATCAACGTCAAAGGGCAGTATACCACTTCCTTGGGTTGTAGCTGAAAAGAAGAAGCAGTGAAGAACCAACTTCCCAAAAACATAGCTGTCTAATACTTGCAAAAAAAACCGCCACTTTTATCACAATCAATTATATTATAATAAAAAACCATAAAAAAATCAGTACACCATGATCCAACAATTTTCGAAGATGACCACACAATTTTATTCCCCATTCTATCAGCCCATGAATCACTTTATGAAAATTGCATCGTAACATTTTAGTGACGTTAAAACATTCGTTTCGTACATCCTGATCCTTTCATGTAATATGGCGTCATATTTCATGTTTTACGAGCTTTGCTTCCGAGTTTGGTAGTTTTACCGGTCAGTAGTTCGCGACAGCCGTCAACTTTCTAACTACCGAAGTGTTGTACATCTTTGTGATTTGGTGATAGAAGTTTTGGTGCAGAGAGTATTTTAAGGGTTCCGTAATGAAAGTAACACTTTGCTTTTTGTCTGTCTGTATGTCACCATGGTCTCATTAAACGCGATAAGTATAAAAGCCACTCGAGTCATTACTAACAAACATATTCCTACCGACAAAAAGTTAGCCAGCTCCATATACGAACAAGTGATTGGTAAATTCTGCAATTATTAGAAAGCCACATTTATCCTATACAAAAGTAACCATACAAGCTGTTGATTTGCATTCGTGTCATATTCAACGACGTAATTATGCTAATGATTCTCGACCCAAATCAACAAAAAAATTGGTACGTATTTTTTTTTTTTTCGGAATTCCGTCAATGTCATCTAGCCGTATTTAAACTTGGCGCGTGTGTTACTGGCCTTAAAACCGTGCTGCGCCCTCACACAAACGCAAACACAAAGCATACGCAACGATCATTCATAAATTTCATTCACAAAATTGGGTTAGTTCTGAACTGCTACGACATTACAATGACAAAAAAAGCAGCGCATATTAGCTATTTCCCGTCTACTGTTATTCCAATCGATTATTTACGTATTTTATGTTCTCCTCCTGAAATATGGCACAAATGCAAATCAACAGCTTGTATAGTTCTCATATTAGGTAGTACGCAAATCAACAGACTAACCCTACGTTAGGATTAGATAAAAATATTCGTTCTCGCTCCGTTTATCAAGATCCTAATAAAATTTTCGCCTCTAAATCCGTTGCTCTATTGGGCGCAACGTAGAAGGTCCAAACGATGCGATGTATGTATGTATGTTTTGTTACATATAAGTATTATTGTACCAAGGGAGAAAACATGCTGTGCCGACCCCAAATAGGATTGCGATAAGGGCAGGAGGATGATGATGATAATGATGAAGTATTATTGTACCCTGTGTGACTAGCTGAAGGCTGGAAGAACAAGTCCTGATAGATTTATCATGATACCCTAATCAGGAAGACAATTGGGTTCATTTAATTTATGCATCCGATGCAGGTGAACTATTCGTGCTTGACTGGAATTCACCACTTGCTAGGTTTCATCAGGTAGATACCTAACTGGTTTCTGTAATGTTATGTAGGCTGACATACATAACATATATTTACTTATTAAATTTTATCAATCTTATGGTCAGGGCCATGCCATATTAGCCGAAGAACCGATAACCGTTGGGGTAAACGAGTTCTAGAGTGGAGACCACGCCTCGGCAAACGTAGTGTAGGACGTCCTCAGGCACGGTGGAGTGATGACTTGCGCAAGACGGCTGGCAGGAGCTGGATGCAAGAAGCCGAAAATCGATCTCAGTGGCGTGCACTTGGAGAGGCCTATGTCCAGCAGTAGACTGCGATAGGCTGATGATGATCATATGTATGGTCAGGGCAACCTCACGAACAGAAGCTAACGTTGTGGTACCGTGTCATCTACCATTTTTATCAGTAAGTATTTGATACAAAAATGTGACAACGTTCAGACCACGACCTAAAAATTAAAATAAAGGCCCCATCAAAGCTTCGCAGTCCCATCAACCATAACGAACGCCAATCCTTCTACCCATAAGTAACCCTTACAAAATTAAATTTAGGAAGAATAGCCCAATCCCAAAGCCGGAATGGTTCCGCGTAAAAGTTATACGTCATTTTTATGTGCGGTTGCGTTGAATGTAACCAAATATTTGTATTGTGGCAGTATCGCATATTTTAAGGATTTATACCGCACCTTTTTCTATTAGGGACGAGTGGGCTCGTAAATAATGTTGCGGAATTACACCGGCTTAAATGTGAGAGTTTTTTAGTTTTAGTTGTAGAAGGATTAAGCTTTGTGCGGCTTTTTGAGCTTGAGCTAATGAAAATTTTATTTACATGATGAAATTTTTATCTCTGTAATTTCGAAAAAGCTGATAAAAATTGTAAAGCCTTAGCTTTGACATATAGACTGTAAAGACAATTCATTGACCCATAAACTCCGCGATATGACAGTCAACAACTATTCCTAACAAAACCACAGCCTCACCACCGAATACATAATTGTACATATTGTGAGGAATTTAAGTAATACATCTATTACAATTACATTTTATGAACTTATAAACATCATGTCTTAATGGATATTTATTTTGCATGGTAGAAGTAAACACTTTTATACATCTGAGATTGGTGTTTCATGTCTGAATATCTTGATAAGAGACGCTGAAGTCATAAATTATAAGCAAAGCTCATAAATTCAAAAGTCTTACCATGTCTGAAGGTTCAATGAGGTGACAAGCAATGAGGCATTTTAATTATTTTAAACCACCTGTTTTCCTCTGTTTCACTCACGTCCCATGGAAACTTATAAAATATATCACCCGGAAATTGTGTAGCTTCCCAACAGAGAAAGAATTTTTCAAATCATTTCAGCAGTTTTGGAGGGTTTCAGAGTAAAAAACAAAATCTTTAGGTATAGGCATTTAGAAATTTTAATTGTGTCAAATTCTCTCGCACATATTTGCTACTAGCTTCTGCCAGCGGTTTCACCCGCATCCCGTGGGAACTGCTTCCCGGACCGGGATAAAAAGTAGCCTATAGCCTTCCTCGATAAATGGGCTATCTAACACTGAAAGAAATTTTCAAATCGGACCAGTAGTTCCTGAGATTAGCGCGTTCAAACAAACAAACAAACAAACTCTTTAGCTTTATAATATTAGTATAGATTCCAGAAATCACCAAATTACAATTTCACCTAAAAGCCGCCTCCCACAAATCTAGACAAAAGTAGGTAACCACACCACGTAATATCGTGGCAGGTACAAATAAGGCAGACTAGTGAGAAATGTTTTCATCTATTTGCGGCAACGAGACGAGGGTACGGATGTCGAAGCGTTTGTTAAATGTATTTACTCAAAATTAACAAAGGAGTGTTCTATTTAGTTTAAGGAATGTTTTAGTTTGTTTCCGCTTTTTTTTAACTAATTTGCGGTAAAAGTTTGTTGGTATTTCTTATTATTCTTGTTAGAATTTCTTATTCCATATCCACTATTTTAAGAACAACAGAACTGAAGAATGCCAACCCAGCCATGGAAGAACCAATCCTACGAAAGTAAAACCCCAGTCTATTTTCGAATCCATATTTGAAAAAATCGGTCAAGTGACTTATTGGAAGCAAATCAATAAAGTAACATTCGGTCCCTCGATTTTATTCATCAGCAACTTATTCTGGTATAATTTATTTTCTACCCAACTTCGACCTTTGGATAGGTTTATTTCCGTACATATAGATTTGTATGCATTCCTCCAATATATCCAATAATGAGTCCCTTTTATGCCGTTTTATTTTAGGTAGGGTAAAGTTGGGGATGAATTTTGAATGTAACATGTCCTGACACTGTTCAATAAAAATGGGATTTGCGAGGCTTGGTTTTAAGTAACAATAGTATATATTGGTCTAAGCTACTATCTATTACAATCAATTTATGGTCGCCGGTAGACGCTGGATGCAGGTCGCCTCCAACAGGTATCTGTGGAGATCTAAGGGGGTGGCCTATGTTCAGCAGTAGACGTCCTATGGCTGAGATGATGATGATGATGATGAATTTATGAACTGAATAGTTATTCACCGTGGTTCCATCCGTGTTCGAGGGAACTACATATTTACTGGGCCATGTTAAAAGTAGCCTATATCCTTTCTCAGGCTTTCTAGATAATCTGTACACCCATTTAGATATGTTCAGTAGTTTTAGCGTGACAGAGAGACAGAGTTACTTTCACACAATGTTTTATTAGTGAACTGATAAATCAATACCTTGAAATTGATATTATTACTTTAGGATGAGAGTTCAGGATTATTTCACTTAAAAAATAAATAAAACAAATTCTTATAAATAAACAGCCTTTAATAATTTCACATTGATACATCAGGATTGCACATAATTGGAACAATTCAAACATGTCAATCAATTATATTTACTTTGACTTGTTCCAGAAGTTTTGATTTACTTCTATTTATTTTCTTATATTTAGGGTTTGCTTTAACGGATCTTCTGATGCTGCTTCTGGTCATCACTCTATCGAAGATTTCTTCACTGGTGTCTTCACTCCCATCATCAGAAAAATGATTATTCATACTATCGTTCACTTTATTTGACCTCAAGACCACAGGCTCGACACCACTGTCTGAGAATATAGATTCATCGGTGATTGGTCTCTCATCATCACTAGGAGATTTATCATTACTATTCTGACGATTGAAAATCCTATTATCTGGAGTCGGCACCTGCAATTTGTTCTTCTTATCATCTTTCTTTTTGGCACCTTCGCGATTAGATGGTTTATATTTTATTGGAGAAAAGTCAACCCTTCGGAGAAAACTTATTGTATCTCCAAATCTTCGACTACATTTTCTAGTAGTTTTCGGTTCAGGTTTAGTCTCCTCGGCTTTACAGTCTTCGTTCTCTAACGCAACACCTGAGTCAGAATTGGAATCGACCATTATATTAATTTCTGGAATGCTGGCGTTGAATTCATTCACCTTTAACTGTTTACTTAATTCTTCAATTTTTTCCGCTTGTCTCTGTATTATAAGATCCTTCTGTGCGAGTTGTTTTGTAACGGATTCTGTTCTAAGAGCTAAATTTACTTCGTATTTTTGCAATTCACCCGATAGGAATTCCAATTCCTTTTTCCTATTCGATTCCAATTTCTTTATAACATCAGCTTGTTTTGTATATGCTTCCTTCAGCCTCAGAACTTCTTGTTTATGTGTCGTGTTCAGGAATTTAATAATGTTTATTGCCTCTTGAAGTGTCGTTGGCTGCATTATATTTTCTTTTGTAGCGTTCCCTGACATTATTGCTTCCATACTGGATCTGTAAAGATAAAATGATGACATTAATTGCGCTCGATTTGTTACAGGAATTGCGCAGTATAGCTTTTGTTTTTGGGATACTGGCAAACAATTATTTTCTGATTAGGCTCTAATCACGCCATTAGAATTGACATTATTGCGTGCAACAAAAAGTTTCGTAATTAAAGTGATATGCCGCATCATCGTTAAGTGTATTCGGTAATGAATATAATTGGAATTGCAGTTTTTGTGGTAACGACCAACTTTCGGTAATTACATATTGAATGACCGGCTAGACAAGTTTTTGTCAGTGTTTAAGTAAAAGTCCATGAACATATTGCTTTTAAGAAAAACGAATGACAGATTACCTAAGTGAATGTAATACTAAAAGATCGAAAGGCACTGGATAAGAACATAATGTTATAATTTTATTACACTCCGGTGACATTCCGCGACACAATTGTGGTTTTTTCCAATAATTGTTTTATCTATAGCTCATAGAAAAATCAACATTTAGTAGACAATGATCTCGGAGGTACCATGTCGGCTATAGTTTACATATCTAGTAATAACAGCACATTGGTTTAATAACAAGTAATTGTTCAGCGAGTGTCCTTTTGTAACAAAAACATGAGTTTGACATACTTGGCAGATTGTTATGGAAAGAACATGTTCAGGAGCTTTAGACGGCCATTATTGTAGGTATTGGAGAGTGATAGAATCATTTCTACATTCCTATATATTTCTTGTAATTATGTATTGAAATTGTTTTTACACTAGAACGCTGTTCTCGTGTAAAGACTACTTATACCATTTTATTAGTATATGCTTATACATACTAGAGGCTATTAGAACCAGCTACTCTTAGAACTACTTTGACCGATCCGTAGTTACCTCTGTTAGAATTTTTGGCATTTATTTTGTTAATCAGTAGATGATCTTAGAACTTTCCCAGCGTTTGTTGGAAATGGAAAAAAAATATCGCAATGTTAATAAATAATAACATACATTTTTGACAATGTTAAGAAATAGTTAAATGATTTAGAACTGATTTTGTTTACTGAAAAATAAAGCAAATGTTGTTGTTTAAGTACGAATGTTTTCAGTATGTGTACCTATTCAAAATTACATATGTCAATAGTGTTTTCAAACTGCGATAGTAGTTTCAAAATATTAGTGTGTGACAAACGCTAGAAATAAAGGTTTATTATCAGTTTATAAATATTGTACATTATAAGCAGGTGATTGAAACACTAACCTGTTAACTGTAAACTAATAAATGAACCAATGAATTCAAAAACTGCTGTACTGTAATCTAAACCTATTGTTTATATTCACTCGAAACTTAATTGTGCAAATTAAATCATGAATTCCTCAAAAAAAAAACATTTTACTATCGACACAATCATGTGCATTTAGGCACTCTTTTATTTTATCTTTGTACGTCATTATTTGCCACAACCAATTCAGGTAGCGTTGCTTTCGTCCACGTACCCAATATATAGCTTCCCCACCCTTTATCGGTAACCAATTTGTTATACCAGGTAACAGACAAGCCAACTGAATTTATGACTGCGAAAACTCGCTTAGAATCCATTCAATTGTCTTTAAGATAAGACAAATACGGATATTTTTCCTCTTTTTAAGACTTGCCGACAGTTGGTCTATAATTTGGTTTGACGATTTTCGTAAACCATATCAAGTACGCATAAGCATACATTAGCAATACAGCAACTAACGACTCTCTAGTAACCAAACATGATTGAGGACTGCGAGTTTCCTAAGGTTCTGCGTATTTAAGTAGCCCTGCAGCTTCAAAGGCCTTCCGGGGCTACGGGTTGTTCGAAAGAGTTACCGCGGCCCTGGTACATAAAAGGCATATGACGGAACACGACGGTTTTTAGTCAGTAAGAGTCTGTCACTCCCTCACCGCTGCTAACCCACAGTGGGAGTCATTTGATGATTTTTGACGTCGTTAAAAAAAAAGTAGCCCTGTAGCTAAGATACGTATACTTTCTAAGAGTATCTTGGACACTAATAAAAGCGTAACGGTGAAGGAAAACATCTTGCCAAACATCAACCTGGGACTTTTAAAGTCTGAAATCGCTAACCCGCCTTAAGTGAGCGTGGTGATTAACACCCACCTTCCTTCTCTGTATGAGACGAGGTCTGTGTCCAACAGTGGGGCAGTAAAAAACCTGATGATGTTGAAGGTTTATTACGAAGTTTATTAGTCCAAATAACACGAATCATTGTCAAAGGGATGAGCCGTAATCCGTAGTGAGGAATACAAAATAGTGTGAATAGGATTAACCTAATCCAATGAGGAGAATTAGAGGATATATCGATCCCTACAAATAAGCTGATAATCTGATGTGATTAGACCTCAGTATTAGGTCGGGTGGTCATAAACACAGTCGTTCCAGGAATTAGTAGCTTTGTATCTCATTTACACTTTCTTGCTAAAATAGATGAACAATTTTAGGTAATGTTTGAGGCAACAATAGATTTGAAATTGACTCAGGAATTGGGTGGGACAGCTTATCCAGATGGCTGGTTTAGACTAATGTTTGATCGCATATGAGACATCTATGGAGTTTCTAAAGATTTATTTTATGAAAAAGTCAATTTAAAATATTTTGGTCTCTAAGCATTTATGAAGTAGTTTTATAATTAAGCCTATTTGAGTATTTTAGTTTTATTCATGCAAAAGCTCTGTTTTGAGAAATGTTCTGTATGACCTTCCCTTATATTCTAATTATATGTTATATTTAATCATATTTTAGTATCATTTCTTTATTAATTTACAAAAAGAACATTGCACTCTCAACAAAGTAGCATAAACCATCTACCATAATAAATATACTACAGAGTGCTGATTCCGAGTTTTGACAGCATTCGCAACTCGATACGTATTTATAAGTCTATTGAAATAAAGAGTCGTATGCTACGTCACATGATTTAGATATGACATCTTCATTCATTTTGCCGGTTAATAATGATTACACTCGCAAAAGTGAGCTCAAGTGTAATACGACCAAGTACTGATGACAGTCTTTATTAAATAAACAATTCTAAGATAAGTGCTACGTGATTCAATGGTATGATAATCTTCGCATCGAAAAAATTAACTTGCAAAACTCGCACTAGGCACTCTGGTTATATGAAATACCTAAATCAAGTTACAACCTTGGTACACGTATTAAGTTACTCGCGTGGTATTTTTATATGAGCGTGTCAAGCGCATTATGTACCCATACAGCTGATTCGACGCAGCGGCGCCGGCGCACCTCTAGGAAAATCTCGGTTAATGTTTTGCAAGTGTTCATTCCGAATGAATTTTCATGTTCAATCTCGAATTTTGTGTTTTAAAATTTTAAATTATGACTGAAATGTGAAATATTGGTTTTTATATTTTTCAACCGCGATTTTAAACTGATTTATGAAAGGATCACTTGAATTCACTTGAAGAGAACTATTTATCTATACTGTATCAGACACAGTTTAGTTTAGAGTTTTGATCTATGGACATATTTTAATATACTTTTTAAAATTGATCGATAAGTTTTTCTTTGTGTTTAAAAGTTGAAAGTGGTGTGGGAAAAAATAAAGGAAATAAATCTTAAAATAAAGGAATTGTAAACTCTTTCAACAACTTAAATACCAACCTGATACAAAAGATCCTAGGGTATTCACAATGGATTTAAATCCAATAACACTAACACTTTACTACTCAACTGTACTTCTCACTTATTTGCTTTGGACACAACTTATTCGCCCGGCGTTCCAACACTGACTGAATGGCATACTGCATTTCTCTCAGGTGTGTATAATAATAATATAGCAATAAACTAATCACCTGCACCTCTTTCTACAAATTTCAACCTTAAGCTCAAGAAATAAGGTTCAATTCAACAAAGGAATTGAGAACAAAGGGCGAAGGATTATAATGTTTGACAGGTGGTAATTTATGACAGTTTTCTAGAAAAAAGTTCGGATTTTTTTTTATTGTTTCCTTTGAAGATTTCTTTGTAAGAAGTGTTAAAGGTGGTAAAGTACTTAGACAGGTAAGAAAGTAAGACAGCTGGTTTACAGCGAAATGGTTATTAATTAGTAAGCTTTCGAGTAGTTGCTAGATTTTGCAGGTTTTTAAGCAAAGTGAAATGGAATAATACTGGTAATTACTTTGTGTAAGTGATTGGTAATTATTTAATAGTTTTCTTTGGTTTAAAATATGACTTAGGTAATACCAAATACCTATATTTTAGAACAAGATAGAAATCAATCGATTCACCCGTTTTAGCGTCATCAAGTTACATGACATACAGACAGAGTTACTATTCTATTTGTAATATTTCTAGCGATTACTTTATTACAAGTTTCTAAGAATTGCGCTCATTTTACTACCTGACCCAAATATAAGGGATTCTCCTCAAGTCAAAGCCAGGTTTTGCCAGCTGGTGCGGGTTTTTTACAGATAGTTAACAGATGGTAAAACCAATGGCAAGTGGTCACATTGTCTATTAACATCTGCTATAACAAAATTAATGCAGGTGATTTTGTAATACTTATGCAGTAAGAATAGATTAGAAAGAATTGGCTAGTGGATAAAGACCCAACCTCTCATTATGAGAATCAAGACAAGTACGAATGTAACTTTTCTATGTTTGTATGTACTTTCTAAGTATATCTTGGTCACAAATTGTGTAGTTCCCAGCTGTCATTTAACATCCTTGGTAATCTCTACGGGTAGTCAGAAGCCAGTAAGTCTGACCAATCATACCAACTGTATTGGGTTGCCCGGGTAACGGGGTTGAGAAGATCAGATATATGTTGCTTAACAAGTTGCCCAATATGTTGGAAGTCAGCGCGGAACTTTTGTTTCGTTTCTGTTTGTCATGTTGCGCGCTGTGTGCAGCGTTGCCATACATTTTGAGCGTCACTTGTCGCTCGACAAAGGTTGCCTAGTGGACAAGCGACTTTGTGCTTGGAAAACTATTCGACCGGTGGTAATCATTATCTAAGAAACTTTTACTGAATTTCTTCCAATACAATATAAAATTTTGATAAAAATAAATAAAAAAGCAGTTTATCTAACCCTAGAATGCTGCATTGTCAAATATAACAATTTATTTTACAAAAAAACTTTACAAGTTAAAATAAGATTCTTGAGCGGTATAAAACATAATTCACAAAGTTTCTTCCACATAACATTTCTAGAGGTATATAATGAATCTGGCTTTTATTGTTACTTGATACCTCAGCGCACATTCAAGTTGTTAAAGTTAGCCAATTATAAGTTTGCATGACTTATCCCATGTAACGAATGGAATATTTGAAAATTTATTCGTGCAAGTATTATGCGAATGTTATTTAAATTCATAAGATAGGTTAGATTGTTAGTAGATACTTATATGCCTTTGTGTCTGGTAGTAATGGTAATTTTGTAAAGTAATTTGACATTTATTTAGAAAGTACGTACCTAGCTTAGAAATATTATGAGCTCTAAGTAAATAGGGAAATACTTTGTTTAATTATTACGTTGGTAAAGTGAACGAATTAAAGTACTTACGTCGTATACTTACAGTAAGATAACACCTAATCAATTGCTGGAAAACTTCACCATATATTTTTTTTTTTAATTTTATGACAGGTCAGTATTGACAATTGAAATAGATTATTATAGAGAAGCTCCCATCCTGCCGGCCTTCATTTGTTTTGAAGTCATTGCCCTCGAATTTTCCTTGAGCTTCTTATTTACGCAAAAGTTAAAGGAATTTTGGACTTGCAGTAAGTTCGTGGACCCCTTAATTGTAATAAACGAAGAATGGCAGCTGAGTGACATGGCTGCAAGGGTTAAGAAATTCCACGTTCCCTGCAGACAACAAAGCAAATTAAAGGGTCTAAAGGGCCTTTCTAACCCTTGATTGTTTATAGGTAAAACTTTTTTTAAATACAGTTAAGTAATAGAATAGAATTTTTTAAAATATATATATTTTTAAATGTTAGTGTGTATCTGATATTATGTCTGTGTTTATTTATTTTTTGAGAAATTATTCTTATTTCTTGACTAGCTCTTGTGTTCTAAAAATTTTGAACCAGTTTCATTTCAACTACTATTGTCCCCAGAGATTGGAGCCAATCAGTTTCTAGTCTACCTCTGACACAAAATAGAGAAAACTACCTAACACTAATTATATTTTAGATCGAATTATTTTTCCATATGTATGCAAATTACAGACAATGGAAGTTCCAAACTATCGGGATTGATAACTACGTCGGTTAGACTGACATTGACGCAAATTAATGTCTTTTTAATATCTCAAAAGACAACTTGGAGCATTTCGCCTACCGGAGCCGCTAAGAGCATAAATCTGTTTGAAAAAAGTCTGCCAAGAGCAGTGCTATACAGGAATGAATTCTATTTAGTGCAAAAACTTTGTCAACTTATAGTTAAATAAATTTTATAGATACGTATATTTTTATTTTGTTGTGTTTTAGTACAAAAAAAATAGTTGTTGATAGCGAAAGATGTTTATTTTGTAACCGATTGAACGGTCATAGTCGTCATACTAGGCACAGCGGCAACGCGAAACCGGTTTACTGACGCGAGCGCTGCTCCAAGCGCGTGAGAATAGTTATTATAGTATCCATATTTTGCTGACTTTAAGGCGGTTAAAAAAAAAAAGAAAAAATAAATTACTGATGATGCAGATATGTTCTGTTAATGATTTTGGACCACCAGTTTTTTTTTTTTCACTGCATAAAGTGGAATGAACTTTAAGCATATTGTATTGTATAATGTCGTCTCCGGTAGGTTAAATAGTCTAAAGTAGACAAAGAAAAATTAAAGAAATAGTTCGGGCACTAAAAGCTTTTACAAATGTTAACTTCAGAAAAACAATTGGATAGAAAGATAAATATTATTTGTGGTTAGAACTGTTATAATTGAATTTGGAAATCGTTTTTGAATTTTGACTAAAATCGTTCTGTTCGATAAAAGATAGTTTGGAAGGGTTTTTAAGACCAAAAACGCTTAGAGCGACGAACAAGACTTTTCACAATATTTTATTCTTTAGTGTCGAATAATTTCGTCATAGCTGACGATTATTACAAAAATGTAGTGTCTAAAACTATGTTTTACATAAGTACACATATTTCCATACAAAATGATCATTGTGTTTCATGTCTTCTTGATTTGTTTTTTTTTTTTACTGTAACATGTGTTGTAACTGTAATCTGTGTACTGTAGAGGTATGTAGTTGGACTCCACATAAAAGAGCAGACAGTAATCGATTGAGAAAATAAGAAGGTGTATTTAGCATTTTTAGCAAAAAAAACTCTGCAAAAAATAAAAATGCATGTAGGTACTAAACTATGAACAAGCTTATGATTTAAATAATCTTTAAACTTCAATCATTATTAAAATCATATTACAAAACTTTAATAACAACTCTGCAGCTTATTATAAGTTGTAATATTGTCAAGTACCTTCAGCAATTTCTTGCAACTTCAACCAACGTCGTCACTTCTGTAACGACAACGTATCATGCAAGATAGTTTGTATACGAAGGAAATAACTAATAACAACGCTATATTATTACGAAAACTCTAATAAATTCTTTCTCAAACGTAGTGTAGGACGTCCTCAGGCACGGTGGTGTGATGACTTGCGCAAGACGGCTGGCAGGAGCTGGATGCGAGAAGCCGAAAATCGATCTCAGTGGCGTGCACTTGGAGAGGCCTATGTCCAGCAGTGGACTGCGATAGGCTGATGATGATGATGATTCTTTCTCATATTATAAGCAAAATAGAACACTTCCTTCAGTTAACTTTTGCGATGCGATGATATTTGTTGGTTTACTGTTAAACACAGATTTATGTTAAGATAAATCTGTGTCGATAGGTACTATCCTTGCTGAATAATCCAAAACTACTGATCAGATTGTTTTTTTTTTATTTATTTATTAAAATTAATTTTTATCTTTGTATCTTAGTAAAACTTATTTATTTTTGCGAATATGGGTACATGTGGATCTTATATTTATTTAACAAAGAATAGATATAGAAACGATAAAGGCTAGTTTTTATCCTGATACAGGAATTCGTTTCTTCGGGACGCGGGTGGCAAACCATGTAATAGCTAGTACTTATTATGTCGACAGAATACTGTGTATTTTTTCTCTTATAAGCTTTAAAAGGTTCCCCCGACAAAGAATTAATCGTTTAATACATATTAGAATAATAAAATTCGCCTAGGCGTCTAAACATTTAGCGCTTTTCAATTTGCTCCTAACATTATATAAGGCGCTACCACAAAAGAATAGCATCACTCAACAAAGACGCAAGTAAAATACTGGACATTTCAGTTATCTCAAACAATAACAATCAACATGAAACTACAACAGTTAAACCAGTTAAACCGACAAAGTTAAATTGTCAGTAAACACTGCAACAGTTATGTTAGTGTAACTATTTTGTAAGTGGCCGTTTCATCTTTATGAGAGCGTTTAGATGAGACTTGGCCGACGTTGTTTTATTAGATCTTTATAGAATTAGCGATACATATTGTAAAATTTTGTAACATAATATGTTAATGTTTATGATAATAATCATAATATTACATCTTCACCTGCCTAGCCTTTTCCCAAATATGCTGGGGTCGGCTATCCAGTCCAACCAGATATAGCTGAGTCCCAATGTATTACAAGGGGCGACTGCCTATCTGACCTTCTCCAGCCGGTTAATACCCCTTGGTAAGACTGTTTGCCAGACTTTCTGGCTTCTGACTATCTGTAATGACTGCCAAAGATGTACAAATAACAGCCGGGACCAACAATTTTATTACGTGTCAGATAAACTAAACTTATTTAAGATGGACTTGCTAATGACATAAAACAATAGCTTCTAGAAAATTTCATACTATATTCATCGTTTGAGTATTTACCAAAAAAACTCTTAAGCCCAACTTTACAAACTCATTTTTACACGATATAAGTTTGCGAAAAAAAGGCATTTTACGTTAACGAGATTTACTTGACAATTCCAAGTCCCTTTAAGTTAAAAGCTACTAAGTAAAGCAGGGCTTTATTTATACCTCTGCCCTTAGGAGCCCTTAAGCCAACGATATTCGCACAAATATCTTGTTTAAGAAATGCGTCTCCTGTGAATTTTATGTCGTTTGAATGGATATTGAACGATAAATATGTTGATAGTAGAATAAATATGTAATTGGAGTTTTTAGGCTGTAAAACATGACGTCATTGTATGGAAGAAGAAAATATAATGCGTTGACCCTTATTGAGAATTGAGATAAAAGCAGAATGATAAATATGACAAAAATACTTACCAATGAGGTGCCACAGCTACTCGTTAGTGATTAAACGATAAGTTATGTAGTATTTCAGCTACTAATCGTTGTATTATAATTTAAGCATACAATTTATGATAGGGAAATATTAAAACTAAGTATCAAAATATTCATCCGCATCGCTGTCAGCGGGGATCGTGTCCAAAAGGCTGGCTGCATTGCCACGCTGGATGGCAATGCATATCCTTTGGCCGAAGTATAGGCCAGCCCTTTGGTCACGAGTGGACTCCACTAATCGCTTACTGATTTCTCGAAAGAGTCTGTGGGCACTTGGGCCCCATGGACCCAAGGTTTCAACCCCAAACGGCTCAAAAATGCAATTGCCGGTGAGGTTTACATATTTATGCCGTTTGAGGTTTTCCGCGGCTGCAGCAGCTGCACCGACACAGCTCGCCGTACTGGGAAGGTGGGAAGGTGCAAGGGTGTCGACGCAGGTTGCGTCTCACACCAAAGACCTCCCCATCTTCCAAGGCATTATAGACATCCCGTCTGGTCTCTTGCCATCGTCGCGTGCTAATCCTCTGGGTTCTAAAACGGCTGGCACTCCGGCGGTGACAAGAGCACGACGGATAATGTTATTTATGCTGGCGTGTCGTGCCATGCGACCAGCACTTTTGCTACAGGAAAGACCATGGTGCCCAAGGCGGTCCACAGATTCGCCGCACTGACAGCGATGCGGAGCCCCAGTGGGAGCGCCGAGGCGTAGGCATGTAGCGAGCCGACTAATTATATTAGAAAGTTGAATAATTTGTTTATTGCTTTTGTGAAACGATTTAAAAACATCTTTCAAAGTTAAATAACCCCTCTATGTATACCTAGTGGAAAGCTATAGGCTTTTTATCTCAGTTCTCATGGGGCGTGGGTAAAATCGCTAGAGGGTGCTAGTATCTTCATTATTTCCGGTTAATTTTCACCCCAGCATCCATCATGATAGATGTGTATTAATAAATCTTGATTCGAGCTGAATACAATCAATTTCATCATTGCCTAAAGCTTATCAATACAGCAACCCATATTCCTCACAACATGAAACTATGACACAAGTATAATATCTGAGAAATTGTGAGCTGCAGTGCAACGTAGAGGCGACAACACGCCGAACTTGGACTCAACCTCGCGATGTCTAACTTTTCACTCGATGTATGCTGATTCTGCTATGAAATACCGATAGCATGTTCAAAACATTATGGGTTTACAGAATCCAGATATTTTGGGTTCGAAACTGACTCATTCCGATAGCCGAATAGTGAAACGCTACTCTATTTTAAAGACAGCTAAAACATTATATTCTACTAGCTTCTGCCAGCGGTTTCACCCGCATCCCGTGGGAACTACTTCTCGTACCGGGATACAAAGCCTTTAGCCTTCCTCAATAAATGGGCTATCTAACACTGAAAGAAATTTTCAAATCGGACCAGTAGTTCCTGAGATTAGCGCGTTCAAACAAACAAACAAACAAACTCTTCAGCTTTATAATTATAACTAGCTTCTGCCAGCGGTTTCACCCGCATCCCGTGGGAACTACTTCCCGTACCGGAATAAAAAGTAGCCTATAGCCTTTCTCGATAAATGGGCTATCTAACACTGAAAGAATTTTTCAAATCGGACCAGTAGTTCCTGAGATTAGCGCCTTCAAACAAACAAACAAACTCTTCAGCTTTATAATATTAGTATAGATTTCTTTCAGACTGATGTAAGAAATGGCGATAAAAAGAATTTAAATAACGTAGCGTAGGTACCGGTTGAGTATTTAAAGGTAAAGGTTTCATGGATGTAATTGAGAAGGTAACTTAAATCTTTTTTGCTTAGCGACTTCATCACATTTGTATTAGTAGGTATTTTTTAAAAGATTTTCACTCATTCATGACCCAAAATCTTTTACACATTTTATTTAATTACGTATGTATTTATGTATTTAAAAGATACTGGTGGTATGTGCATACAATTTCACATTATTGTCATGGTTGACAAAAATAATTTGGAGGTAAATGACTGGAGAGTATTTCCTCAAAATAAAAATACTAAACAATTGACGACCTCGATGGCGCAATGGTCACCATGCCGGACTGCCGAACCTGAGGTCCCGGGTTCGATTCCCGGTTCGGTCGACATTTGTGTGATGAGCATGCTTGTTGGCCGTGGTCTGGGTGTTACAATATGTATTTATAAATATGTATATGTGTAGCTATATGTAGTTTATCAGTTGTGTTAGCGCCCATAACACAAGCTAATTAATAACTTAGTATGGGGCTAACCGACCGTGTGTGGAAAGGTGTCCTGACATTATTTATTATTAATTCCTTTACTTTTATCAAAATATTAAAAAAAAATGTTATTTTCTATTCTGAAGGATTTGTTTTGCTGTCTGTTCTTAGCTAATACTTAGACCTGCAGTACAGAGTTGTATCATGGATATTCCGATACTCGGTACCTATATCGCCTGAATTGTTAGTTAGGATCTATTTGATACGAGTTTACCTACACCCGCCTTATAGCATACTAGCTTCCGCACACGGTTTCACCCGCGGTGTTGTTGCATTTATAAGACGTGTACGGATCTAGCTTACCTAATATTTCTTATGAACATAAATTGTGTCTGTTAAACTGTTTAAGATTAAGATTCTGGCTTATTCTTTGATACAGATATTGGGAAATAAATTGTATTATGCCTTTATTTAGTACGTATTAAATTAATCTTCGTATGTATGTACGTATTAATTTGGGAAGCTACGTCGAGTCCTAACATCGTCGATCCCACAGTGCCTAAAGACAAAAGTCTTCAATCAGTGCGTCCTACCTGTCATGACTTACGGAGC
Source organism: Helicoverpa assulta (assembly GCA_963856015.1). NCBI lineage: Eukaryota > Metazoa > Arthropoda > Insecta > Lepidoptera > Noctuidae > Helicoverpa > Helicoverpa assulta. The sequence continues at coordinate 2,845,094 of CAWLCW010000026.1, forward strand.
CGAAACGTGGACACTGTCGGTACGGCTGCTTCACAAGTTTAAAGTCGCTCAGCGGGCTATGGAAAGGGCTATGCTCGGCATTTCTCTGAGGGATCGCGAGAGATCTCAGAAATGAGGTAATCCGTCAGAGAACCAAGGTCATCGACATAGCCCACCGAATCAGCAAGCTGAAGTGGCAGTGGGCTGGCCATATTAGCCGAAGAACCGATAACCGTTGGGGTAAACGAGTTCTAGAGTGGAGACCGCGCCTCGCCAAGCGTAGTGTAGGACGTCCTCAGGCACGGTGGAGTGATGACTTGCGCAAGACGGCTGGCAGGAGCTGGATGCGAGAAGCCGAAAATCGATCTCAGTGGCGTGCACTTGGAGAGGCCTATGTCCAGCAGTGGACTGCGATAGGCTGATGACGATGACGAAATTAATCTTCTATATATATAAAAACTAGCTTCTGCCCGCGGTTTCACCCGCATCCCGTGGGAACCTCGGCACGGACCCGGATAAAAAGTAACCTATAGCCTTCCTCGATAAATGGGCTATCTAACACTGAAAGAATTTTTCAAATCGGACCAGTAGTTCCTGAGATTAGCGCGTTCAAACAAACAAACAAACAAACAAACAATCAAACAAACAAACTCTTTAGCTTTATAATATTAGTATAGATTAAACCCGCTTTCCGTTGTCACGACTTAACATGAAAACGGCTTGACCTATTTGGCTAAATTAGAGGGGAGGTAACTTAGACCCGGGAGAAGGTTTTAGGATAGTTTTTGTTACCACCGGCTACGGGACGCGGGTGAAACCGCGGGCGAAAGCTAGTTTAGATATATTTTTGAATTTACAGAGTGAACTTGATTCACGCAATGGAACAGGAAGAAGGTATAATCTGCATGTATTTTTTTAATATTTTTGTGGTTTATATAATTTTCTCTCTTTCTTTTTTACAAGTTTATTCTAACACAAATAAGTAACATCACCTCGGAATTAATTTGTTCTGTTCTGATGACGATCACGTCTCGAGCTCGGCGTGTAAACTGCAACGTACTGGAGACAAAGGCTCACGACCAATTGCCCTCCAACCAACTCGGTTGCTCCAAGGTATGACTTGCAGCGATTGCTCATTAAAACGACCAAGCAGTGTATATCATGCCCTGAACATTTGTAACATTCTAATAGTACTGAAAATAATCTTAAAAAGAGGCCTCGTAGACGTAGTGAGTTAAGATCTAGAATTATAAATAGTATAATGGCGTCCAAGGCCGATTTCGGCCACGGTGGCTGTTCTCATAAAAGAGCCGGCTGCGCAGGACATATTATAGTGCACGAGCATTTGCGCAGACACAGGTGCACTCCTTATTCCTTCACTCTCATAACCCGATGGGACGGCAATCCGACACGACCGGAGAGAGATCAGGCGCAGGACCGACATTTACGTGCTCTCCGATGCACGGGTGAATCAATCACCACCTTCCAGACTACGGGATGCTTTGTGAAAGTTAAATAAAACCCACAAAGCGATTTCAGCCCGACCCGGGAATTGAACCCGAGACCTCGAGCTCAGCAGCCGCGCTTGCGACCACTAGACCAACGAGGCAGTTCGATAAATAATAACCTAAGTATACACTATATGTTTCTTGAAATATTTTTTTTTGGTTTCATTTCCACATGTACATGAGCTTAATTGGCGATGCAAAGATTCTAACTAGCGCCTCTAGTGTCAAAATTGTGAAGCTGTCTAAGAACGACACTTTGACAGATATCCATACAATTTGTGTCAAAATACCGCGCGAAAAAATTAAAAAGAAAAAAGTGTCAATTTTTATCGTGACATAAATTGTATAGAAAAGGCTGTCAGTGTCGTTCTTAGACAGCTTCTTAATGTCGCCACTAGAGACGTGCGCGTAATCTTTGCATCGCCAATAAATCATTCCAGTAATAAATAACTCACAAATCAAATGGCGGAGTATAAATACTACCGTGTAATGGACGACAAAATGGTGAGTTAATAACCGAACATTTGAATAAGTAATGAGATTGAATTACTGTGAATGGTGGAAACTGATGAATTGTTTTTTGACACTGCTTAACTACAAATCGCTGCTCCTTACATCTTACACCACAATTCAATTGTACGTGAATCCGCCCACGCCCCTGACGGTCAAAGGAGACTGCTACTAGAAACGCTTCTTAATATTTTCTCAGGAAATAAACGGAGCAACCACAGAAAGTACGAATAACGTACTTTCTGTGGTCGCTCCGTATTTTCATTGTATGCTTAAAGAGCTTTGTTTAAGAAATATTTAGTAACCATTATCGTTTTCCGATGTTGAGTCGTGAATGGAGTATAAACTCAATACATTATATTTTCATGAACTGTAAATAAATTATTCCCGTGCCTGGGCACCCAGGCAACCACGTAAAGCCATCGTCCCCGAATACTACTTGATAGCAATCGCTGTCACTATTCCACGTCGAAATCTGGTGGATTCGAGAAGTCCCTGGCGCTAGAAATTGTTAGGCTGATTATCTAGAGCTCAGCATAAAATATATTAACAACAATTTAACCACGGGACAACAACAATCATTAACAATAATCAAAAAATATAGGATTGATTACAAACAGAGTAACTCCACTACCTACGTTTAACAGCAAAGGTATTTTTAGTCTAATAAGAAATTTTCATGCCATAAGTATGTCATTGTTACGATATAATAATATACATCGTTATGACATAAAAATAACCCTAAAAGTACCGCTTATTTATTCCAAATATTCAAGGTGACACGCTGTATTTCAGAAACCTAATACATATCGATCATCGTCTCTTTACCTATCACTTGCCAAAAATTGTTGAGCCCTATTCTTAGATCACTCCATGGAGAACAAAATGACTAGCGGAGGTGCGATAACGAAAAATCTCCTAAGAAATTCCAAACTGCGAGTGTGCGGGGAACGAGGAACGGCACTATCTTTGCCTTTACACGCTTTCTTTGGACGAGAGAAATTTTGGTAATACCAAAAACCGTTGACAGATGTATCAAAGAACACACGAACGCCTCATTAGTTCAATCGTAAATGTAATGTAATCTTTTCACGTACGTATTTGACCTAGAAGAAGGCACCTGACCTATCTGTATTATGGCATATCTGCCCATCTTTTCTTACTCCGTGGATATTTTGATGGGAGTGATCCACGAATCACTCCCATCAAAATTTCGTAAGATATTCGTCAGCATGTTGTCTGCATTTTTATTATGTCCCTATTTTCTTACAGGGATGGGACAAGTCCATAAAATGGGACTGTGTTGTCCCAAGAGGGCTACCCTTGTCACTTTGATTTTTTTATTTGTTCCTGCTCTTTGGCTTGCTCCGTTGACGTAATGTCATATTAAATGTGTCTCAAATTTCTTCCGTGTTTTGGTTATTTTTGATGACGTTAAGGGTTGATGGCAACTGTTGGTTGTAACAGTTGGTTTTGTTTCTAATACGATTGACCGAAGGTTAAGCAACGCCTGGTGCGGGTTCCGTTTGTGGGTGGTCTATGCCGTGACCTGTTTCGGAATGCATGTTAAGTTGGGGGTCATTTCTACCATTTTGAAGTTCCTACATTTTTGACAGTGATTACGAGTAGCACTATAGTTTCAGTTAGAACATATTTATATAGGTGCGTTATAAATTTCCAAATAGTGATAACTATTTTATCTAGTAGATACACCAAAAACTGCAGTGCCAGCACAAAAATACATCGACAAGTCACACAGAAATTGCATCAGTGATTTGTTCCAATATATTGGAGTGCTCGCAGCTGGTTGGCCGTCCATCACGAACATGACGTCTGATGGACAGCCAATACGGGTGATGAACTGACGCGCCAAGCTTGGTCACTGAACCTTCTTTTTTTGGTAGTTGGTAAATCAACAAATGAAACTCGCTGTGGGTGTAAGTAACACTCCTGGTTAGATTTTTACTGATCAGAATCCATCATGTTCCTCCTAGAGCACTTCACAAACAGGGGCTTGGTGAACCAGGGCCTCAGTAACTCCTTCGAACGGGCATACAACCTAGGTCAGGTTGTATTTTTAGGCGAATACAATAATTTCCCAGTGCAATGCATATTAACAATATACGCTAGTACTTGTTGTTGTTGTTGTTGTTGTTACATCCTTTTTTATCGTCCCACTGCTGGGCACAGGCCTCCTCTCACTCGGAGAAGGATACGCAAGTACTTGTTTATAAATAAAATAAGTGTACCTACGTGTAGGTACCAGCTGATTATGCAATCCATTGTCATTGTATCAATCTTGATCTTATATTTTTGTAAAAATTTACAGACCAAGGTACTTAATTCTTCGTCACAAGAGCTTAAGCATAATAAGTTTTTCCAAATAGAAACACCAACATTCTCAACAGATCGTCTGAATTTTAAACCCTGAACAAAAACCCTAGGATATTGTAAGAACAAGGTACAGGTGACGTAGTTCGTACAATGGACGGTCGTTAGTAGTCGCCGGTTCGCCAGCAATTTGCGCCAAAGCGGATTCTTTTAACAAACGCCCTATTGAAATACGACGGCGATTTAAAATTGAATTCTGAAGGAGTTTGTCTAGAGAATCGTTATTTTAGACTGAGATATTAAAATATTGACTGCGAACTTTTGAACTGATAATCTTGTTCTTTCAGTTTTTCTGCATCAGTGCTTTTTCGAAAATATTGCCCCATCTGTTCTGTTTCTGAAATAAGAAAATATAAACAGTCGAATTGAGAACCTTTCTTTGTAGGCAGTCCGTTGAAAATACTCTGCCAGTACCTGCCTAAGTTACGATTTATGTATAAGCTCATTTAAAAATCTGTTCATTCTATTATAGGTATTTTCGTAGTCAGATTGTGGAACAAAAATCTAAGTAACAAATATAAAGGTCAAACAATTCTATTTATGAGAACAATTTTATGGTATAAATAATTCTTGTACAGAAAATCCGGTTGGTCAGTGACGAATGTGGCAGGGTACTCCCTAAGGATGGACGGGACCCGTTTCGATTTCAAAATGAAAGTACTTACGTATACGGTACTTTGGACCAATGATTTGGTTTATATGTATATATATAACTGCCCATACATCTACCAAAATGTGTAAGCCAAAAAGGCAATTGTAAGATCTTGCATGTTTCTTACTCATGTTTACAAATTAAAAATCTATTCTATTCTGCAAAAGAAATTGATTCGTCAATATTAATGAACTACATTTTTTAAATAAATAAACCGTATTTCTCGATTAATTGTACATAAGTACCATAAACAATAAATTAATCTGTTTTGTTACATTGCAACACTTAAAACTATTTTCAAGAATACCCTCACATTATTATTGTCATTAACATTGAGCGGGTATCAAATCTACCTTAATATTAAGTATTTTATAATAGTAAATGTCAATTACATCAATCTGCTTCTTAAAACATGTAGCACTATTTATTATTAAATAATATCCTGCAGTGGTACATCACAAACATATAAATAAAATAAAGGATACTTCGATAAAGGAGGAAATCACGAGAAACGTCATGTAAGTACTTGAACAATCAAATTCAACCGTTAAAACAATATGTGATCACAATATAAATCATTATATTAAAACCAAATTAGTTTCAGCGATTATCGAAATAAACTAAATGTTCTATTAATATGGGATTTTCAATTAGCTAACAATAAACATTTCAGTGTTATTGATATAGGATAATCCTTTGGGGTTAACTAATTAATATTGTAATTCCAGGTTTGTTACCCAATGGCAATAAAAACTTCGGCCGATAGAACGATAATAACAAACAATGAAACTATAAATCCTACTATCATGCCTGGAAAGCTACACTGTAAGGAAACATTAAGAATTATTGCAAAGAAGTTTGTTCAAGTTCGTATTCAGTTTGAGAATGAAACTGAAGAAGAAAATTATGAATCCACTTGATATGATACCATGTCAGGGGTTTTGTAGCAAGAAGTTGTTAACTCCATCGATTCCAATACCAGCAGCACCTATAATTACTAGCTATAACTTCCATCAAAACCTTGGTTGTCCTATAGCTGGCCAATGGAATCCAATGAACACACCTATATTTACAATGCAACCTTTACCAATAATTATACCAGCTCCCAGTACAATATTTGCAACACTCGCTTGTCCATTTGGTGGACCTTTAGTACAACCAGTTATACCTCCTATAGTACCTCCGGTAGTTTCACCAGTATTTGTACCAGGTAATGTTACAGAAGTTTCTAATTACTTAAGTGAATGTAACGTTTCTACAGAACTGTTTGATGCTACAACTGTTAATGATTTGTCAATTTATACGCCAGAACCAACTTCTATTGAAACAGAACAAAATTCAGTTTTAGGCAATGAATTAGTGAAAGGAATTATTGGTAGTGTTGAAGCTACATCAGATCCGATTGAAGTATATTTAAAATTGCCAAAAGAGTTGTTTCCCACACCTAGAATGCTATCACTAGATCCAAATCCTATCATAGATGAATTTTGTAAGATGCCGAATTTACAGCGTCACGCACCTTGGATTTTAGACCTGGAGTTTGGTATTCCGAAAACTATGATAACACGTCCTTTGCCTATTTACAATGTTAAGTTTAATAGCATACATTGCAAGAATACTCCGGATGCCATACATCCAGGATTTGAGAGCTGCACTCCTGATTTTAAAAGGGCTATGTTGTTTTACTACGATTGTGTGGTATCTGCATGGTACAGAGGTTTCATAATGATTACTTCTGATAGGTCGGTAGAACGATTTCAGTCGTGGTTGAAAGTCCCAATGCAATTTTTAGGGATGTGCTGGCCTTAATGCCATGTTGCATGAGTTTTAAAATTATTTGATTGTTATGTAGATACCTGAATGGTTTTATTTAAATCATTGTTGAATGCCTTAAATGCTTGTAAATTATTTTGATCTGTTTGATCAAATTTGTGTTTTATAAATAAGTGTATTATAATCGTCTACACATGTTTTGTTTTATTTTTGTGACTATTCCACAACTGCAGAACGGCAATTGGCCGTTAGAATGATGATGGTAATGATTCCAATTACTTACATTATATATACCAGTAGGTAGGTCCTTACTTTTACCGGTCACCAACTTTCTTTTACTCCTAAATATCAACCCTGTAAATTCCTAAAACTATAAAAAGTCCCGAGTCGAGGTTTTTAATTTAAAGCCAGAGCAATCCCATTTTACCTTCTGCCTCCCAAAGTTGATTGTGGGGTGTTTCAACCGTATTCTCTCATCAAAATCTGACCCAAATTTGAGGTTCCTAATGACCCTGTGGAAATTTGTGAGCTAACCGTTCTGAGATTCAATTTAGGGCTCTTTATTTATTGTCATAGACTTGTTGGTGAATTCTTTGTGGTAATCTGATTTTAGAAAGTTCTTTACGTCTTTAGTCATTTTGTTTAGATGATCAGAATTTAGGAATCTGACCTGCTTCGTTTATGAAAGTTTGCTTTTCAGATGAGTGATGGGCAGAAGAAATTAGGTTACTGGAAAGTAAAATATTAATTAAATGATTTAAGTGCTAAAAGTGAGCTTTTTCGTTCAGAGAATTTACAATAAATGGCAATTAAAGCAGAGTGACCACTATAAAATGAAATGAAACAAACATATACAAAAAATATATTTTAATAATTATTAACAATAATATTATTATGAAACAATCAACGACATCATAAACTATCATTTAATAAAATCGCAATAGTTAACCAAACAAACAAACAAACATCATTGAAGTGACGATATTTTACTAAATGCAGTATAACAATGCGCGATTTGGTAATATTCACATTCATCCCCTTTGTATATAACAAGTTAATTAATATCAATTTACAAAAATATATTAATAATAACTATTATAAGTATAAAAGTGTTAAATTCAATAGTATATTACAATCAGATGATGCTATAAACAAAATAATCAATTTATTTACAAATATGATTCTAAATCTGTTTTGCATCATCTTGAATCATATCTAAAAACTAAGCACCAATTTGTTCATCATTGTTACTTTAAAAGTAATCAATTTTATTTTGACTTATAACAATCTTTCGATGGCTCGTCATCCTTCATCTTAAAACACTACATTTCTTTCAAGGAGCCAAACAATCTGTTAATATTTACAAAACGGGCGATCCTAACTGCAAGCAAGTCAATAATACTGTATTAATAATACAAACTTAATCAAAACGGCAAGATACATACGCAAATATATTTACAATACGTTTGAGCATACAGGTTTACCTTAGGATGTATTAAATTAAACTAATTTAGATAAAAACGATCTTAAAATAGATTGTATTTACAAAGAATTGTTTCAAGTGCACAAGGCCAAGTAGTTGTATATTGAAACTGATCTTACTACAACTGAAAACGAATTTAGATAAAACCTTTAATTTGGCAATAAAGCTAAATGGTACCAACTCTTTAGCTTTTAAAGTACCTAAACTCAAAACTGTCAAGCACGTTAGCCATTTCGACTGCAGGTCAAATACGTTTACCAATCCAATTAGCCTGTACCTTTGCACGCTATTTCCTGCGTTTTTGACTTTGTGTTTTTTATTCCTAGTAGTATTTTCATCGTTGCAGCAAGGTTCGTATGTTGATCGCTAACAATACTAGTATGTAGTAACTTGTTACGTTCTTGTTTAGTAAGATCAGCATCAAATATACATTGCTCAAGTTCTACAGCCTCAAAGCAGTCATCAGGGCGTTTATTGTGAAGCTTAAAAATATCACCATTATGAAGCTCCGTTCCCGGTTGATGCAGAATCTCGCCATTACGAGTTCTGCAAGCTCCTGGCGAGATATTCCTAATTAAACGCCTCAGAAAACGTTGAATCCAATCAACATTTTTGAAGGTAACTTATGCTGCACTTGTAACGAATTCGTTTCGAGTCACTGTTCATCACTTTGTCACTAAATGTTCCACTATCTCTTCAAGGTTAGACCTAAGAGTTGACTGTTTGCAAAATCCAAGGAACGAATTTTGATATCCTGGTGCAAACTCCTGGGAGGTTCGCTTCGCCGCATCCGATGCCCCAACTGATGATTCCAGCTAAGAAATACCGCTGATCTTTGCCTTTGACCTGGAAAAATATAAAATATTAAATAATAATGAAACAATACTTCAAGAATGAGCGTATATAATTATTTAGGTACCTACAGGTATTCGAAGGTCGATAAGATTCATAGACAAATGTCAATCATACTGTATCCGGGCAGCCATATAATGCAAGAAAAACTTTAATTTGGAACAAACACAAGAAAATGAAGCCAGTTTTTAACTACGCCTACACTATGCAGGTAAAATGGTCACCTTTTTCGGTCTCGTTGATAAACATTATATTATTTTAGACAAAACTATCTTAAACTTAAAATTAAGAAAGAACAACTTTCTTTTGTAGTGGCCAAGGTTGAGAAGAAGTTGAAAAGGTTCGAAGCTAGGGACTTAAAACTTTCAAAGTTCACTCTAGAAGTTGTCAATTATATTCTTGTTTCTAACTCTATACAATGTACATGTTTAGAAAAGATTTGCAAAGAACAAAACTTTCGTGAAGATTGTGCATAATGAGTTTCCGAAACTCCAATAAAACTATTTCTTGGAACCTGTAATGTTATTCATGAAAGTTTGGAGTGCACAAGATTTGTTATACTTGTGAAGCTTTTAACTCAAATTGTTCGCACTTTGCACTATGATAGTTCAAGATAGTTCAAACAAAAGTATATTTACTAAAATGGAGGGACATCGCAACAGTTGGGTTGATAAACATTTAAAAGTAATTTTGTGGGTGGAATTTGTCCATTCTTGTTGTTTTATGGAGGTTCTATGGGTTAAATACCTTTCTAACATTTGATGACACTGTATTAACTGCAAGCATTGTTTGCAATTTTTCAATTAGCTTTTGTTGTCCAAATGATCCAGTATCACGCAGTTATACCCACGTGTTGTTATACACATATGTATACTTAGCATTTGTTTCGTACTTCTCAGGTAAGTTGGCGCACAAGTTCCATTACATTTTGGGCTTATATAAAATTAAAATTAAATATGTACTTTCTGAGAGCAGAAAAAATAAAAAATATGAAGCCTTGGGCAAACCTTGAGCTAATGGTGGTGAATAATTCTTATTCCTTCTCTGTATGACAAGAGCCCTGAGACCATAAACAATCTTATGATGATGATTACCTGCAAAGGTCCACCTGAGTCTCCTTGACAGGAGTCATGTCCTCCTCGCTCATGTCCAGCGCACAGGAAGATGTCTGGAATGAACTCCTGTCGGCCAGCCCTCAGGAACATCGACTTACATCGCTCGTTCGATACTATTGGTACTTGCACCTGAATAAAAGAAGATTTGGTTTAAAACATGCTGGTAATTTAGACACCATGATATTTTCATTTATTTTCTTCAGAGAAATAGATACAACATCGTAATTTTGATGTGCCTTTATTTAATCGGTCAAAAATCGGACTTCGAGCTGATCCCAACAAGTCATACCTACATAGCACTTTATTACTTTCCCACGTCAAACGTAAAGCAACTTTTCTTACCTCTTGAAGAACCGAAGGTAACACACCGCCTTCAGAGAGCCGTCCCCAACCAGTGACCGTAGCATTCTCCCCCACTAACAGATCATCAGTTGCCGGGAGACATATAGGAGATATATGAGGAGCAAACTGCACTGGAGCCTCTAACTTCACCAGAGCCAAGTCATATTCGTAAGTGTAGTAGTTGTATTTAGGATGAACTGCCTTCCTGGCTACTCCACTCTCTACGAATGGGTATTCTTCTGATACTGATGAGAAATCGTATTCACCCACTCGGATCCTTATCTGCGATGTTAGAAGGCTGGAAAGAAGAAATTAATATGGTAAGTAAAAACTAGACGGTTAAGATTATTCAGGTAATCTTTCTAGATCCAGAATCTTATTTTTGGTGAGCGTACTTGCTTGTCTTTGACCAACAAATCATAAACAGATCAAATATCAGTTTAAACTATGCAATTAGTTCTTTCGTCAGCAATTCCTAAACCACAATATAACCATTTTCAATCATTTAATTGATAAAAAACTCAGACAGTTTCTTAAGCGTACTAGAAAACATCAAATCTATGTTACAGTCTAGTCTAGCTCGATAGTCTATTGTATGTAGGAGCCATTAAAACTCGCTCAACACCGCAGATGGTACCCTTAATTCCCACAAAACCGTTCACATCCATCGTCATTTTCCTTTTGAAAGCAAAACCTGGATGGATTGGTCGTTCCCAATGTCTAAATTTCGGCTAACACTGAAAAACTGTGCTGTGGATTCGTGACTTCATAGCGGGTCCCAGAAATACCTATTCAATTTATGGTAATGCAAATTGTGTGGTCTATATACTAGGTTTAGATTATCGGTAAATACTAGTTTCTATTTATTATTTTGTTCATCACATAATCAATTTCAAAGTAATTTTTTAAACCAGCTTTGCAACCCGTTAAAGCTTTAATAAAGTCGTCCATGTAAAAAATGAAAATATACCTAATGTAACCTAACAAAGTTATACGATAGTTGTCCGCGGGCAACGAACAAATTGGCCCAAAAAATATTAATAAAATTCGTTTGATAAATTGGTGTAGAATGGATAAAAACTATAGTAACGATGTGTTTTCTACATTTCTTTCATGATGTGATTCCAATAAAATTCTAATTTCGTACTCATTAAGACGGTCAATTCATTATTTCTGCCAATACTGGTTCAGTTCGTTTAAGTATTTAGAAGCTATGATGTTGGATGTTTAATACATGCTTATAATCTTTATACAGGGTTACTTGTAAGTAGAGCGCATCCTTTCATGAGGTGATAGTACCTACAGGTCAATACGGACAAATTTGACCATGGTATACACTGGGCAAAAGTTAACCCTTTTCAAGATAATCGAACTTCAAGATTTTTTCTTAATAAGTCGTCTAGGTACACGTATAATTTTTTATTATTAGTTGTACTTTTTTGATAGCTAGATAAATGTAGATGTTTTTAAGTATTCTGCACAATAAAAGGTAGAGTAATATTTTTGAGAAAATAGCTACTAAAAAAGTAATTGTCAAAAATAAGTGCAGCAATTCGGCATAAAAAGCTGTTTGATATAAATGTCCTCTGTGTTTTGTACAGTTTTATGGTTTGTTATTATGAAGTGATTCATCTTTATTCAAAAACACACAAAAATCCGCAAAAACGAGACTCATTAAGAAAAAATCTTGAAGTTCGATTATCTTGAATAGGGTTAACTTTTGCCCAGTGTATACCATGGTCGAATTTGTCCGTATTGACCTGTACTGTCACCTCATGAAAGGACGCGTACTACTTACAAGTAACCGTGTATACGTAAGCTCAGGAGCCTGCAATAGTCATCGAGACGCCGACTCACACAAAGACAACATGCATGTGCATCTACACACACGAGTATGGTTCACCCGCTTAAGTGGGATAAAACATCTTCACCTTACCTTATTACCATAAACAATAATAGTATAAGAAGTAATACTCACGCAACAGTCGTAAAAAAATGTATCTACTACATTACGAAACATAAACCAACAGCCTTTAAATTTTGTACAACCAAGTTATCCTGTCTAAGACAGCTTCCATTAAAGATACTTCGTTTTAATTCCCTTTTTACGGTGTTTAGACTGTTCCCTTTACTTTGTTTTTACTGTAATCTACTTACAAAGGACTAAAGATGGGAAATATAAAAAATAAAATGAAAGAAGAGCCGTCTGTCTGTCTGTATGAATGCGCTAATCTCGGGATTACTAGATGGATTTTGATAAAACATTTCTCAGGAAGACTTAAGATGTTTAAGAGTTTTTTTCGTGATAAAAGGGAGGGTGGAATGCGAATTGCGAAATTGTGGCCAGTTTGTTTCAAGCTTGTTATCCTTTGTAAGTCGCCAGTTTCTTACAGAATTAAAGAAAAGGTCGACGTTTAGCAGTGGACTTACTTTGATTCAAGTAATTAAAGTAAGTACCTAATGATTTTATATGGGCCACGTTAAGCAGTTTGAAATACTACGATGGTGAAATCTATACTAATATTATAAAGCTGAAGAGTTTGTTTGTTTGTTTGAACGCGCTAATCTCAGAAACTACTGGTCCGATTTGAAAATTTCATTCAGTGTTAGATAGCCCATTTATCGAGGAAGGCTATAGGCTACTTTTTATCCCGGTACGGGAAGTAGTTCCCATGGGATGCGGGTGAAATCGCTGGCAGAAGCTAGAGAGAAATAAATATGCTCCAAGATTATGTAGGTTTTATATTTGTGCGTATGCTAAGTCCTAATTCAAGCTTTGTAATACAGATTAAGTTACTATGTTTTTTTCATCATGAAACAAAACATAATGTTTTACCACACTTTTCTCAAGAATACCAAGTATATTCTTCGATGCAAGTGGAACATGCAAAATATTTAATAGAATCAAGTCCGCCGGAGATGTGTTTGAAAATGAACTGAATTGTATTTTTCAAGTGCTGGTAAGTTTCTCTGGAAATGCAGGTGGAATAAATGTGTAAATTACAATTTTCTATTCGTGTAAAATGTTTTGTGAATAAACAAGACTACCAGGTACAGTGTAAGTATTACACGTAGAAGTTTCTTTTCTCCTTTCTGCTGAGAACCTTCATATAAAAGTTTATTTTCTACTTTTTGCTAAAAACCTATTTTCTGGTGTTTTATAAATAAAACTGAGGCTACCATTGACATGACATCATCGCCATCTCATCATTTACGAACTAAGGGCGTCAATCGTTATTTGACCAGTGTTCGGCTGTTACTTACATATCCGAATCAAATAATTCAATAACAACTCACTCATCAACACAATGTCCGGCTGTAGCAATCCAGCCTTCGTTGATAATGGCGCCCCCACACCTATGCGTGGAAGAGAACCCGAAGTACGAAGTTCTTCTGACTGACACCTGCCAAGGCCAGCGACCGAAGCTGGAATCCTTGCCGCCCATGATACGCGATTCTGGACGGGGCCACATTGCTGTTAGACCACATTCTGGAAAGTGTTTAATGAACAATTTAATATAGTCTACTAACGTACTGAAAAATAATGTGCCTCAAAAACAACATAATTGAATGGATGAATAGATTGGATGAAGAAATTAAAAATGTACTCTTAGAAACTTATCTTCTATATATATAAAAGAAAGTCGTGTTAGTTACTCCACTTATAACTCAAGAACGGCTGAACCGATTTAGCTGAAAATTGGCAGGGAGGTAGTTTAGAGCCAGGAGAAGGACATAGGATAGTTTTTATTACAAAAAAAATAAAAATAAAAAATACAATTTATTCCGGACATACAGCGCCATCTTTTGTTCAAACCAAAAATCTACCGGATGCCACTATTCCACGCGAACGAAGTCGCGGGCAAAAGCTAGTACTATATAATACTTAGAATTTATAAGGCCCGGCGTAACTACAATTAAGTGAAGATTCAACTGCATTCAAATACCTTGCCATGAAGTGCCGGTTTAAGTGTGCACACTAACGCAATATCAAACTCATGTTGTAGTAAGTTCCTTATTTTAAATTCTTTGAAGTGTAATAAAACCTCTGCTCACTCGGAAACATTAATTTTACCTGCGCAATGCATTATCGTTCCCATTTAAACTCAGTTCTCGTTACACTATGCACTTAAAGTACTGCAACCAGGTCGAGATTACTCCAGATAGAATCATCCAAATGCATTACTAAATCACATTAAAATGTAATTTTCAGGGAAACCATAAAAAGTTTCAACTCAGTTTAATGGCTCTTCAAATTTAACCATGGAGAATAGAATGACTAGCGGAGATGTCATAATGAAAGAAAGAAAGAAAAAAATCTCCTAAAAAAGTAGCGCGACAAAATGCGCGTTTTCGGAGAAAGAGGAACATTACTAACAGATAAGATAAGATATACAGACAACATTACTAGAACATTTCGAATATAATCACCCATCAATCAAGACCAATCTTTGACAGATTGGTTTGAAAAGTAATCCGAACGCCTAGTTCTAGAAACTGATCACGCCTATCGTACCTACGTTAGGGCCTATGCACACCACGTTTTTTAAACGCGCCGTCGACGCGCGTTTTGGGAACGCGCGTCGCCGGCGCGTTTTTATCCTGCAGAGCAGTTTGTTGTCGTTTGTATCGATACAAACGCGCGGCACCGGCGCGTCTGTATCGATACAAACGCGCGTTTGCATCGCGTCTGCATCGCTACAAACGCGCGTCGACGGCGCGTTTAAAAAACGTGGTGTGCATAGGCCCTTACTTTGACCTACAAGAAGCACCTGACCTACCTGACTCCCTTATGGTATCTCCGCTGTTTTTCATTCCTCCGTGATTATAACGCATTTAATGTAAGGGCTCCTAACGGCCAGGAAGATTTGTTACCGGGAACTGTATATTTTAGGAGTCTATGTAATTTGCATTGGATGAATTTAATTGTGTGGTTCAGCTTAAATTACTTCTTAAGTGTGCGAATGGGGTTTTAACCACTATTTTGAGCAGAGGTTTTATTAATGTGTCTATTGCTTTATTTAGTGATACTTTATGAAAGTTTGTTTACAGCTCCCTACTTAAGTTCAGGTACAGCGTAAACCTATAAACTCAACGTAGTTACTTATAGTAAACGAATGTATCTTAGAAGAAATATCGACCGATACTTATCCATACCTATTAGAATCCAAGCTACCTCTCATATAATTAATAAATAAATTAGTGATACTAGTGTGTTAAAATTGTAATAAGTTGCAATTGGGTATTGTTTTAGTGTCAATACCTATGCACCTATCAATTTTTACTCTTTGTCTTATTACTTATTTTTCCTAATGTATTTATTCCTTAGGTACTTATTTCCAAGTGTATATGTTCACATGCAACGAAAACCATCAAGATTTTACTATCCATTCAATGATTAACTCTTTAAAAATTCATACTAACCAACAGTATTAGTAGCAGCCGTCGTCTGAATAGGCGCTGCAGTAGACTCCTCGGTCCTGTTAATCATATTCAGCGCCGGATCCTTCGGCTTGATATAGTTCTTATGTGGTTTGCTGGTCGTCGTGGTGAACTTCTTAGTAGGCTTCGGCTTCCCCGCTGGTTTCTCCCACGAAGGTCGAGGCTTTGTGATAAAGGAAGGCTCGGTTGTGGCCTGCCAATGTATCGTGTTCAGGTTGCTGGGTCTTGAATTGTATTGACCTGGAATTTTGAAGGTAGTGGTGAGTTTTTAGGTTTTTTTGTATGGTAACATCTAGGTTTGAGTCCTGTATTTATGTGCTGAGGAAAAATGGCCTCTTTTTGGCATGCTTCTAGTCAGTATTGCATGCAAAGTTCCATGTTTTGCAAATAGGTGGCAGAATTAACTTATATGCAAGTCGTTTTGGAAAGCGAAGCAAAGTAATGACTTTTACTGAGCGATCTGTATTATAAAAACTAAGAAATTTGCATATTTTGTAAAAATAGTTCTGAATAAAAACAAACTCAACATAAAAAAAAAAAACATTTATAAAAGCGACATCTATGAAAACTTGACAGTATTGCAACAATAATGTAACAACTTTTTTCAGAAGTTGAAAAAAAGTAACAGTCTTTAGCAGTTTATTATAACGAGTTTCATGAACTCACCTGGGTTAATGCTGTTATCAGAATGCTGCTCCGAGACGGCCATCGGCCGCGCTCCAGATAATATGCTAAGACTAGACGAAATCTTATTGTGGGGACTAGTTTCCGCTTCACTGTTCGGCCTATTTACATTTTGGTATTTATTTACACTGTTATAAGGTATTTTATTAACTATATCACTATTTTGTTCGCTACTTGAATCTAAATTTCCTAATGAAGGTAAGTTTATTTCTGGCGGCCGGTAGCTGTAAGACGTGGGGGCGCCATCTATCGGTTTAGTCATGAATGACGGCCGCTGCGTTTGCCAGTTCGGTCGAGAGATGGTCTGTGTCGATGTCTCTGGCGGTTGAGTTGTAGTGTGAGCTGTACTAGATGGCGCTGTATAAATTTTCTCAGTGACTGTAACTGGCGGCGGGGGTTCTGAAACAGTTGAAATAAATAATTTAATACGTTTATTTACAAAAATGGTAATAACTGAATTAAATATTTAGCAAGTATAATTAATTTAATAAATAGGAAATAATACCTATCAGTTCCTTTTATTGCCGATAGATGTCGTTAGTGGTAATGGATTAACATCAAATATCAGAAAAGGTGATCATGAAATTCTTCTTACTAACCGGTTAAATCCTCTTAGCAATACGATTCATGATTACACTCAGTCTACCGTTCCAAAGTATTGGACAAAATATACGTAACATATTTCTATAAACTTTTTCATCATAGTTCACCTTAACTGCGATATAAGAGGGAATTACTTTTTTTTAATTAAGTATCTATCCACCTTTATGTTAGTCCACTCAAAAGTCATCCAACCTCTACAGAGCTCGTCAACCTACTAGTTTCCTACTTATCACAGCTCAACAGACTTCGTCATCGTTACCTTCAACATGCACCGGCTTATCCGGCAGCCGGCAGTAAGAGCCGAACATGAAGCCATCGACACAGACGCCAGCATGCCTGCCGCCCACTCTGTTGCACTCATACATCATCCACAGAGATTATCAACCTACTAGTTTCCTACTTATCACAGCTCAACAGACTTGGTCATCGTTATCTTCAACATGCACCGGCTTATCCGGCAGCCGGCAGCAAGAGCCGAACATGAAGCCAACGACACAGACGCCAGCATGCCTGCCACCCACTCTGTTGCACTCATACATCTTCTACAGACATCATCAACCAACCAGTTACCTAATTATCACAGCCTTACTTCCAAAGGTCTACTCAAAATCCATCCAACCTCTACAGAGATCATCAACCTACAGGTTCCTCATCAAAACTTAGGCATACTTCCTCTACAGAGATCGCTAACCTACAGGTTCCTCATCACAACTTACCTTCCACCTTAAACTCACTTGTTCCTCGGCTTACCTTCAACATGCACCGGCTTATCCGGCAGCCGGCAGCAAGAGCCGAACATGAAGCCATCGACGCAGACGCCAGCATGCCTGCCACCCACTCTGTTGCACTCCTGCACCCACATGCATGCCCCCTTCGCCCCTCCCGCCACACAGGATTTGCGGGACATTTGGTAACCTGGGGAAAAAGGGAGTATGTTAAAATCTTTATTTACCTACTGATGCCTAGGTACCTACTGATAAATAGGTAGGTACCTATTGATCCCTAGGTAGTACTGTAAGAAAGAAGACAATATGGGTGATGAAAAGATGACTGGATCAAAGTTGCTTTAAGAACCCATTAAAGAAAAGATTTTAAAGAATGAAGATGATTCTCCGTAATAAAAGTCCGTCCAAACAGGTACGCCATTTTTCATTACCTACTTCAATACACCTATTACGGATGCGAAAGTCTGTTACAGTTTCACGCCAGAAGTAATAAACCGATTTAAATTATTATTTTTTATACACATAGTCATAGTAAGTTACTTTCTATTAAGGTGTGAAAAAAACCCCCGACCCAAAAAAAGTACGCAATTATTATGACAAAAGGTTAAAAACGCTAAACCCTATAAAAAGCAAAAAATAACTTTTAACACTTCGTAAGTACCAACTAAAGCATGTCAGACTAAACTAAATTTTGACGTGTCGGGGGACCGCTCTAATTATCTAATTAAGATTCGTGTTTTTTTTTATATACAAATGTTGTAGTTAGGTAGGTACCTATCGTTTGATTTATGTAAGTATTTTTGAAGGTAAAACGCGGTCCCCCGACACGTCAAAATTTAGTTTAGTCTGACATGCTTTAGTTGGTACTTACGAAGTGTTAAAAGTTATTTTTTGCTTTTTATAGGGTTTAGCGTTTTTAACCTTTTGTCATAATAATTGCGTACTTTTTTTGAGTCGGGGGTTTTTTTAAATTTATAATTTAATTTTATTTCATGCTTTTTGAAGGAGCTTAATTTTTCCTTCATTTAATTTATTTTATTTTAAGATGGGGTCGCTATAGGCGATCTCGGCCAAAGGAAGCTGTTTAATAATCCTCATGACAAACTGGCTCTGGGAGAATTGCACAGATTGAGAAACAATAAAGATTAACCTTTGGACATTCTAGATTTTCAGCAAAAATATAAATCGGTTTATCCGTTTCATTCCGGCATTCCAGGGTTTCATCCGCCACATCCCATTTCCAGCATCAGGTTCTCGTCAATTAGAAACATGAAGAGAACTCGTCAAGACAAATTCAACGAGCCCAAACTCGATGGGTTTACTAAAAGGCAGTTCAGGGTTACGTCTCCTATCTTCGTGCCCTTACAGCAGACCAGCTCAGTGGTTCCAGAAGACATTAGTGTTTCAAATTTCAGATCCCACATATGCTTGCAAGTAAACTAAACGTGTAACATTCCTATCACACCTTACAAACGAGCTGATGACCTTGAATACCTGAACCGATTTCCACCAAACATAGCTAAGAACACTCCCGAATGACATTCCTTTCAAACAAAAAAAACCGCATTACAATCGGATCATCCGTTTGGGAGCTACGATGCCACATACACCCACACACACACGTCAAACTTATAACACCCCGTCGTTTTTGCGTCGGGGGTTAAAAATGGTTTGGGTTAGCTGGGATACTTAAATAAATATGTTGTCAAAAGTGGGCCAAGGACTTCCAGATAACCCAAACAAAAAAGTAGCATGAATATAAAAAAAAAAAAACCTGTTTCGTCAATTACCTTGACAACCGAAGATTAATTGGACCAGGAAAAACATGGTTAGACGAGTTAGACCTTTCCTTTTCCAAATAAAAAAGGGAAAACAGTAAAGCTGACTGACCGATTTCCACACGAGTAGGACCTTTTTCAATTTACAAAAACAATTCGCTCAGTAGGTAATTGGAAAAAAGCCTTCAGGAACTAATGATGTTGTTATGACTCAGCATTTCCATGTTCTCAGGGTCTTGCGTGTTTGTTATTGTACCTCCTGTCTTTTACCGAAAATTTAATAAGTTTTCACACAGTTTTCAGGCAGTTTTGGCGTGAAAGCCGTCAGACAGACTTTTTTGTATTTTTATTCTTAACATAAAATACATATCCATTTCAACAATTTTAGCTCATAAAAGCCGAGAAAAATCTTCCACAGCTCGTCCAAAAATACCAACCAACCAGAACAATGCCTAACAGCAACTAAATACGTGTTAAGCCTAACAGTTAAAACCTCACTACGCTTACTAAATGCATTGTCTATTTCCATTTCGCGAAGATTCTATTTATTGCGCGCTGAAGTACGGACAATCTAATCTGTGAGTCGCTGGCACGTTTCTGTACCACCCATTGGTATAAATTATATACCTACTACGGGGAGAGGGGTAGTGCCAATAAATTTACAAATGGTGGTCTACAAACGGTTTGCCGAAGGCGAAATTTGATCCATCTATGCGGTGGTGTTGTTGAGGTCGATTTGTAGAAGATCTGGATGGTTATGCCCTTGGATTTCTACATTAATTTAGAGAACTAAAGTGGCTTAAATATAGAGGTCTATGAACAATCGCGTAAGGGGTTTCGGTGATGTGAACACGCTCGTTGAAGCCGTCGGAAACTAAATATGTACCCACTATGATTCCATGATTATAATCCTATTATGTAAAATCATTTCAGTCAAAGTTGAATGTGTATTTGAACTGTAATATTTTTTACAACAAAGATCTAACATTTAGGTATTTTTCACATAAATTTTCACACATAAAAAACAGAACATCAACTTATAAATTACCGAATTACAAATGTCAGTACAACTTAGCTTGTCACCCATGCGTATCTCAATAATCTCCCTGACTTATAGCCTACAAGCCTAAGAAAACTCGAGCGGAATAACAAACAACCAGGATGATAGTTGATAGTTCCCTTTCTTTCCTAAATCAACAAGGTTCTTTATCTTTGCTATAAAGGAAAGGAAACGTATGGAAAGGGTATCTTTCTGTCACGTATTTTGGGTCAGCTCTTAACTAAATTGGAGACATTGTGTATTTGTTTGGTGTCATCGGTTTGTTTGCGATGGTTCGTTTGGAAACATGTTTGTAAAATGATGGTTCATTCGATGGATTTTTGCGAAATATAGGTACCTATAGTTATAACTTTTTGCCTGCCCGCAGTTGTATTTAAACTGTGTTATGCAAATAATAACAGTGAAAATAAATGAATGATATTGATACGCAATGGATTAAAAAACTGGGTATGTTTTAAGCAATCCCTTCGAATATGTCAAATAACTACTAATTTAGCTGGCTAAATAAATATTTTGTCATATTTTAAATTACATATCTCAAAACAGCTGTTATACTACTGCAGTACATTTAACATACGAGATTTAAGCCGCGTTAGACTAAAGAAGAAATAACAGGCTCGCGTACGTGAAACTCGTGATTTCCTTCTAATATCAAAAGGGTGAAGTATTAGAAACTTAGCTTTTTAAGTGAACCGAAAACCATTACTTTACTAACACATTAAGTATAACAGGCGTTTTTTCAGTCCCATCGTATTAGATGCCGATAGATTTTTTCTACAACAGCATAGTGATGAGTCCGCTCCTTCATATTGAATTTTTATTTTTGTGTCCAAAAATAATGTTACGATCACGTGTAAATATCTAATGGAAAAAGCACTGTAATTTCAATCTATTCAACGCAAAAATAAATTTATAAAAAAGGTAATATAATACCTAACCATAAACCGCGTGTGAAATCCTCACATCACACAGACAAAACAAAACACTCCACACAACTCGATTCAAATCGATAATCAGCTAAATCAAATCGATTATCACCTGATTATCCGAGCCGTAATATCATTACATTCATTTGTACAACCAACTGGCTGTCGCTACTTGTACTGCAACTGGATAATTTATAGCTGCAACTAAGTGCAGCTCTTGTTGCGTTGTGTCGTGTAATTCAGTTTATTGCAGTCCTATTGAATGGATATTGTTTTGTGTACAAGCCTTTTTGCTCTGGAAATGGGTGTAGTATTTTGTTGGTAATGTTAGTTGATAGCTTGGAAGGAATTGTATAGAAATAGTGTTAAAAGACGCGTTTTATTTCTAACTAGCTTTCGCTCGCGGTTTCTCCCGCGTCCCGTAGCCGGATGGTGACAAAAACTATCCTAAAACATTCTCCCTGGTCTAAGTTACCTCCCCTCTAATTTTCAGCCAAATCGGTCAAGCCGTTTTCATGTTATGTCGTGACAACGGAAAGCGGGTTTCATTTTTATATATAAACCTTCCTTTTCAATCACTTTATCTATTAAAAAAAAACCGCATGAAAATCGGTTGCGTAGTTTTGAAGGTTTAAGCGTACAAAGGGACATAGGGACAGAAAAAGCGACTTTGTTTTATACTATGTAGTGATTTAGAATTTGAGAGAAAATAGAAGACGCAATAGAATAACAACCCACCGAATCGAAAAACTCCTTCTTTTTAGAAGACGGCAAAAATGAGGGAAAAGGCGAAAGGTCAGAACTGGAAAAAGTATTTATATTACAGAAAATTCAACACACATGCTTCCTTAATGCTTCTAGTCCGTAAAAAAATACTAGGCTTAAGATGCATCAACAATTATCAGAACATAACACTTCAGAATACGAATAACCTTCACATAACAACTCACACTCACCCACCCCTTACTACATGTAGGTTACAATACAGCTTTAAATAACAGCAATTCTATTCTTAGGTTTCCCATTTAAAAACCGCCATTGAAATCCAAGGCGCCGCTTGAGGCTAAATGAAGAGCTCATGAGAAATGCACGCCTATTGCAGAATGCTATTCATACCACCCTTCGTAGTCTAGTGACCTACCTAGAGGAGCTTTAGGTCTTTAGAAGTTTGAACTTTGTGTATAAAAATGTGAGTTGTCTTGTAGTGTAAAACTGTATGGCAGAGACCTTTACTAACATATGTCATAAGAAAGAAGATTAATTTATCTACAAGAATATATCACTTGTAACACAAAAGTAAGATGCAGATAAAGAATTAAACATAAAAACAAGTAACATGGAGACAGTTATTTGACACAAGGGCAGAAATAATGTGAGATATGCATCATACCCAACTCCACTAGTTTTCTTTTAAACCTAATTAATTTGTTTTCTAATATTATCATCATCATCTCCACCGTCATCTATTCACTAAAAATAATTTCAACGTAGTACCGCTATAGTATCCCAAGTTTCTGAAATAAACAAAAGAAAATCACCAGCTCACCAAACACCTGCAAACTCAAGATATCTTGGAACGCAAACAAAAGACGTCACAAGAACATGACAGAAACACTAGCTCACGCTGTTACAACTGAAATTCAACACAATCTACGCATTATTATCAATAAATCCAGTACAATAAACTTCAGTGTCTCTAATATCAGATGTTTCGTAGCATTATGTACCAATAACGATAAATATGTCGGTATTTAAACTGATGTTGCGAACGCACACCTTCAGTCCTAGGTTGGTACGAAGACTTCAAGTCGTATTTTGTTAGACCATGGATTTTCATCGAGAAATAATTTTCTAGCGGCGATAAATTGCAAGTAATATATTGTGAGTTAGCACACTGAGTCGGCTACCGGTTTGCTGGCGTGTGGTCCAAGGGATGAAGTTTAAACGGGTCGGAGAATGAAGCATTTTGGAGGAAAAGGAATCCATTGTCGAGAAGTTTAATGCTCTAGCCAAAATATGAATGATAGACCCCGCCATTTTTAATCAACATACCTCTAGAATGACTCAGTAATCTTTATTTACCAAATTAATGTAACAATAGTAATTTCTGGATACTACATGTAAGAAGTCACTATTTTTCGTCTGCTGTATCACATTTTATGAAAATGATGGAATACGTTGCAAATTCATGTATTGCCTTGAATATTTCCGTAACGGATCACAGTCAGTCCTTATTTAGGTCAGTTACACACCGCCCACCCCTTAACACCTTGGTCCCTATCAACAAGCTTGTTCAGTAGAACTTCATCAATGCCATCGGCGCACGCGACGCGGGGAAAGTGTGTGCTCAGCTTACAATCATATTTACTTATCCTCACGGTGATTTTCACTCGAAGAGTGGACAGGAGTCCAAGCTTTATGTGTCAATATTTGAATATGGATGTAACTGAAACGATTGGGAATAACGGCAAATCTGTCCTTGTGGATTTATTGAATTTGTGGTGAAGGTTTTCGAAGTGTGAAATTGATGAAGTTGTAAGGATTTTGCGAATAATTTATTTGTCGCATAGAGGGATAAGTAAAAAATTTAATAAACAAAAACATCAAATTAGGTAGAGTAGTTGGAATATCTCAATGTCCATCTCTAGTTTACACATCTTTCACTACCTTATGATCTTCTTTCTTAATTAAAAACTTGGTCTTGGTTCGTGTTTTCCATTTATGAAGAAAACCATGACCAAACTACTTATATGTTGATAAATTAAGCCCTTGACCTAATCTAAACAAAGCCCATCCCTCCGCTACAAAAGAAACTATACAAACACACAGACAGACAAACAAACACAACTACAAACAAACAGTCACAACACAGGTGTTGCTTATCTCATCAGTAATTAAAGCAAGGGAAACTGCACCGACAGGCAGAACCAACTTATTTATGTTAAGACATCCTTATTTACGAATCATTTATACTAATCAAGAAAGGTTCGATCTTATAGCATTGATTTATCTAGTTACATTAATTGCAATCAGAGAGTTAAGTTAAAATACCTTATATACTTTTATGGAGATTTCACAACATTTCTGAAAAATTGTGTTCGAGTTACTGATTAAAGGTGAAGAAAAACATGTCAAGGAAACCGCGGCTTATAAAGTCTGAAATCACTACACGCATTGAGAAAATGTGGGGATTAACGCTCAATCCTTCTCCGTGTGAGAGGAAGCCTGTGTCAGTATTTGGACAGTAAAAAGGCTGGTGATGATCATCATCCTCCGAGCTATGATGATGTCGTCATTTAAATTAATGGCTCCTTCAAAATTGTCTTTCTTATACTCTATTATTGTACATAGTAAATTTTGCTTTACTTAGAAATTATTCTACTCATTTGCATGTCAAAACAAGAATTCCTACACTTACCATAAAAATAACGTCTACAGTCATTGCCGTTTCCCCATTAAAACTGCGATGTCGCGATTTCCATGTTATTCCGTTCTACAATAGCTTTCATTCCGTTCTCATAATACTTTTCCTGCAGGAAGTCCCTATAGGATAGTATTCCGTAGATACACCCTGCGGAAACCCATTTGAAGTGAAGATTGCTATAGAGTTAGTGATGCTCAAAGTTAGGTTGAAATTGCGGTGTATCTGACCTGAGGGTTCGTTTCAGTAATTCACACTTTGTGGAGCCTGAGGTTGTCACCAGATCTAGGTGCACAAAGTATTTTTAGGACATTAGTGAAACCATCCATCGAGCATTTTCCCAAACTATGTTGGGGTCGGCTTCCAGTCTCACCGGATTCAGCTGAGTACCAGTGCTTTACAAGAAGCGACTGCCTATCTGACCTCCTCAACCCAGTTACCCGGGCAACCCGATACTCCTTGGTTAGACTGGTGTCAGACTTACTGGCTTCTAACCTCCCGTAACGACTGCCAAGGATGTTCAACGACAGCCGGGACCTACAGTTTAACGTGCCATCCGAAACACAGTCATTGGTGTCTAAGATATACTTAGAAAGTACATACAAACTTAGAAAAGTTGCATTGGTACTTGCCTGACCTGGAATCGAACCCGCGCCCTCATATTCGAGAGGTTGGTTCTTTGCCCACTAGGCCACCACGACTTTTTGTGACATTAGTGAAACACTGGTCCTAATTTGGAATGATCTAAACACCTATGTAAAGTTTGGGAAACATTGTCTAGTAAATACATTTGTTTTATCTGAAGTGTCAGTACGTACAATCATTGTTTAACCTTGTTTTTCCTGTAAAATACCTACATAATTAGGAGATAGTGACGAACTTAAAGTTTTTTTGCAAATCCCATGAAAAACATTAAGCTGCTTATAAAGTACTCGTCAAAACTATGGTAAAGTATAAGTCTATCTATACATATAATAAATCTGTAAAAAAACTGTGTCTGTACATTGAATATATTAAAAAAATAATAATTGGGTGGGGTTTAGAAACAGTAATGGAGCACAAATCCAAAAAAAAAATTCTGTCTGTTTGTCTGTATGTCTGTATGTCTGTTTGTTTGTACACGCTAATCTTCCGACCTACTGAACGGATTTCAATGATTTTTTCTTTGTTGTATCAGTATTAAGCCTGGTCAACATATAGGCTATAATTTATCTTCGAAACTTGAAGACCTGATGCAGAACACCAACAGACCAACAAAACTATAAGAGATACAAAAATGGTGCCATGGCAAAAATTGTTTCATGTAATGAGCATTTTCAGCTGAGATAATAAATTTTAAGATCTGGAACACCTGATGTGGAACCCCAAGAGCCCAGCTTCTCTGTACCATATACAGGTATGACGTTTTAGCAAAAGTTGTTCAATTTGATTAGCACTTTCTATTGACTTATACAAATTGAAGATCTAAAACACCTGATGTGGAACTCCAGGGGCCCAGCTAGACAATAGCATATAGAGGTGTGACGTTTTAGCAAAAGTTGTTCAATCTGATAAGCACTCTCTGTTGACTTATAAAAATTGAAGATGTAAAATACCTGATGTGGAACCCCAGGAGCCCAGCTAGACTATAGCATATAGAGGTGTGACGTTTTAGCAAAAGTGGTTCAATCTGATAAGCACTCTCTATTGACGTATATACATCGAAGATCTGGAACACCTGATGTGGAACTTCAAGAGCAATACTACACTTGAAATGTATAGAAATGAATGTTATGAAATAGGTATGGTGAATCAAAAAAAGTAATTAGTCCGTCTTTTAGATAACCCTAAAATAATGGGCACGTATTTTTTCTTTTCTCCTTCTCACAAACAAATAATAACGAAGATATAACACGCTTGAATTTTGTGTTAAGTCACTGCTTAGTACAAATTTTACATACCTAAACGTGGCGGCACGAGCCCCCACTCTCCGAATTTGTTGCGTTATATCTCATTATAGTTTTGTATGTCTCTTCCAGACCTCAGGACTACAGAGTTCCGAATTTTTGGGAGGCAAACGTGGGGCCGAAGCCAACACGCTGAAGCCCTTTTGAAACAACTTTAATGAAATGGTGACACAAAACCGACGATTATACCCTATAGAACCGACCCTTTATACACTATAGAAATGAACCCAAGGACAATCCCCGGTGGACGTCGTTAAAAAAAAAGACAATCCCCGGTTCTGTGCTATACTATTGCTAACTGTCGATGAAAACTACTTGGGCTATTGTGATGCTAATGGACTAGGAATGGGGAAACTACGGGAACTATGGCACGTGCCGATGACAATATATTAGATGTAAAAATGGTGAAATGGTAAAAATGGCAGGTGGAGACTCGCCAGCTCACTTACTGGGCCCCCGGAAATCAGTCACTGAATAGCAACAAGAGGACAACAGGGACATGAGCGGCTGAAGTGTGAGGATACCTCGGCGGATTTTAAACGCAGATTACGCGCTCCCTGTGGGTCACTTACCACGAGGCACCTATCCTCCGAGCAGGGCTACTAACCCTACTCTAGCGACTCCACTCTGGACGGCCAAACCAAGCCAGAGGCGTGAGACCTACCCACGTCATGGTTCACTCCGACCGGCCGGAGATGGGGGACAGTATACTCTCCCTGGAGAACTCAGTATATATAGCCCCGCGGGGTCGCTACTCCCCGTCATCAGCCTCAGATGTCCTGCGGTGCTTATATCTCATTATTATTGTCGTTAATATCTCAAGAGCCTTTGTCCCAATTATGTGTAGAGTCGACTTCCAGTCACGATGCAACTGAGTACCAGTGTTTTACAAGGAGCGAGTGCCTATCTGACCTCCACAACCCGGTTACCCGCTCAACCCAACACCCCTTGGTAAAACTGGTCAGACTTACTGGCATCTGACTGCCAAGAATGTTCAATGACAGCCGGAACCTACAGTTTAACATCCCCTCCAAATAACGGTCATTGGTATCCAAAATATACGTTGAAAGTACATACGAACTTAGAAAAGTTGCATTGGCAGGACGTACGCTCATACTTGAGAGATTGGTTCTCTACCCACTAAACCACCACGTCTTCCACTAAATCATAACGACTTTGTCATCTCAGTAACATTTAATGTTTTTTAACGTAATAATACGTGTAATATTTTTGCCACACACAACTTAAATGCGGACTAATTAGAATCACTACTTTTATCCCTATGGTCACGTCTTTTGCGGTTCAGTTCTCAGCGTTTTGTTTAGTCTGCTGTGCTTTTACCGTTGAAGTACAAAAATTAAATATATGGAACGTTTCTAATGGCTATGCGTATTCCGTTGTTTTCAAGTCAACATGTCAGACGATTCAGATCTTTGATTTTGCTGACCCCGTAGTCGCTGGCATAAGGGACAGGATCCGCGTACGAAGTCGCGGGCAGAAGCTAGTAAGAAATATGAAGGATCTTTTTTATAAATCATACAGGAAATAGAAGAGGAAAAATAATAAAAAAAAAACAAAGAACCAATATTACTATTTCATTATGTCAACACATTTGCTATAATAGAGATAAATCGAAGGGTCGCAAAAAAAATGTTGGGTCAGACCTCTTATCATAAACTTCATCGCAATGAAAACACGAGGAAAATGGCCTCATCATGTCCAAATTACTTTTACAAAGGTTTTGTATGGAACCAAGATTTTTTTTACCTAATGTGAGAGAAATAACTGTAAAATAACAAACACAACATTACATCCATATCTATACTAATATTATAAAGCTGAAGATTTTGTTTGTTTGTTTGAACGCGCTAATCTCAGAAACTACTGGTCCGATTTGAAAATTTCTTTCAGTGTTAGATAACCCATTTATCGAGGAAGGCTATAGGCTATAGGCTTTTTATCCCGGTACGGGAAGTAGTTCCCACGGGATGCGGGTGAAACCGCTGGCAGAAGCTAGTCCATTAATAAAGAGGAAACTTTTCTTGTTCGAACTGTAAAGGCTCTGAAACTTCTGAATCGATTTGAAAAATTCTTTCACTGTTGGAAAGTTAGACTTTTCCCGAGTGACATAGGCTATATTTTATCCCGGTACGGACAGTAGTTCCCACGGGACGCAGGTGAAACCGCGACAAAACTGCTAGTCTTCAATAAACGATCACGTTTCCGAAACCGCTTGACATTTTAACAAACTTTTCAATACCAACAAGATTCAATTACCAAAACCGACTTTACTGCTCCAATTTAAAGTTCAAACTGAATTGTAGGCTGTCAATTAAGGCTAGTCTCGTCCCCTGTCGCGCTTGATTTATGAATGAACACGAGAGGAATAACCGTTGATTCCCTTTGGACTCGACTTTCCCTTTCAAACGGTTACGTGACTTGTATCTGTACAAACTTGCGAGTCCATTGACGCGAATAAATCAATGTCGAATTACATCATATAACGGTTGGCGGCAATGAATTCGGAATCATTCGGAAAAGTCGATTGTCTTGGGAGCTGGTCGTTGAATAGTCATGAGCTAACATGAATGGGGTCTGAATAATGTAGGGTGAAGGTTGAGACTCTCTGGGGATAACGTTTTTTGATTCTCGTGAATAGTAATGTGGGAAAGCAGGTTTACTTTTCCTTTTAATTTAAGGTAGCGAAAGGTTAATGAACCGATTAGCTGAGTGGTATTGGTAAGCCTTTGAAAGAGGTCTACAGGGAGTAGGTAAATAGGTTTCGGCGTAATTAGACATGGATTTTTTTGGCAGCAAGATTTGATCCCGATCTAAAATGTATGAACAACCAATTTGTGAAATTTCAATGTGTATTTTATGCTCCCCATTTTCTCAAATGCCAAGTAATCTGTCAAAAGAAACATCGCATATCTAAAATTAAATCAAAAACAGTGTAATTACTACCTTCAAAGCAATTAGGAGCCGCTTCCAGATACAGCGAGCGATAAAAAAAAGAAACCTAACAATTAAAATCCGAGAGTCTGTGACAAGTTTCTATTACCTACCAATTTTCTAATTATACCTTATTATGGTATACGTCGCACTTACTCAGTTTATAGCGAAGCAGGTAATACTTGCAGAAATCTTAAGGCCCTGTTTTAACTTGGTGTCATTTCCTACAATTTGCCAGCCGGCCGTTGCGAGCGATTAAACTTAATATAGTCTTTTTGCACATTTTTACATAAAAAGTAACTATAGGGAAATTGAAAAATATGTTCATACTAAGAACTTAGATGCAATGTTTCTAGTAATAACTTTTGGGTACATGGATTAATGATAAAAACGTTTGAAAAGCCCATTTAGTGTCATCTTGACGGTATATAATTTCGGGCAATATTGCTTTTCGGACAATATTATTTTTCACGTTTTTGTACCTATTCGACTTGCTCTCGACAATCATATAATGTATACTGTTTGATGTTAATTTTGAAAGATTTTTGGTGCCTTTTTTTAGACATTTGAAAGGTTTAAAAAACTTGAAAACTGGTACATCCTTGCCTTAAGAACCCTTAATCTGTAGAATCTCCGTCGGCGGGCCAATTAAAGCATTAGAACTAAGAACAGCCAGTTGTTAATTAAACATGTTAGTTAAATTACTAGCCTATTTGCGGATTTAATTAGAAGAAAACTAGTGTAGTTTGTGTTCGGCATTTCGTTTTAAACTCTTCTATGAATGTTGATTTCTCGTCGTTTGTAGCTGCAGTCATTTGTTTTAGAATGAAGTTTCTTAGCTAGAGGATTTTATAATGCTTTCAATGATATAATAGTTCAAGAAATGGAGGAAAAAGGAAGCGAAATTCATCTTCAGAAATTAATGTTTCATCTGTAAAAATATTGGAATAATCTGGGGCCCGATTCTCATAAGGTAATAATGTCAAAATCGAATAGAAATTGAATCGCAATATGATCGCAAAGCAGTTTTAACCATATCGGGCATTCTGCTACTATAAGACCAATCGTATTCCAACGACATTCGATTGGTTTGCGATTGGTCTGCTATTTTGGTGATTTTGGTCTATACGATAGTTTGCTCTACAATCATATTGCAATCGTAAATCATTTGCAGACAAAATGATTCATTATCTCAACAAAAGACTACAACACACGAAATCAAATTAGAACCTTACAAAATGATAGTAATTTTCTTTTATTGTGTTCTTTTCATTTATTTCGACATCAAGCAAAACAATGTCTGTCATCATAATCAGACGACATTACTCTACCGTAATATTTCCAAAACATTATGTTACCGAACACAATTTCGTAATACAGGTACATGTTCGAAACTTTACCGTAAAGTAGACCGTGAAATGTTTATATGGCCTTAATGGCACGAATTTTATTTTCTTAACCCCTTTTGTTTTTTATAACAATAGGGGTGTGATGTAAACCTTTTGAAACTTCTCTGTGTTCATTTATTTATGTATCATTATGAAGGTAAAAAGCAGGGACAATGGTAAGAGGGTTATTGTTACCTTCAGAGGGTATTTTTACATATAATATGTAGGAAAAATCGTCTGTCTGGCGGGTTTATTTTTTTCTGAGTGGTCGTTGTGATACGTTAAACTGTTTGATGTTTTTTGTTTTATCTTAAGCCTTTTTGTGTGGGATGCGAGTTTCCCTTCATGTTTCTTTTAAATTGCTTTTATGTATTTAGCAGCTTTACTCGGCATCAACGAGGGATTTACAGAAAATGAACCTTTTCCTATATCAGTGCCTACTTTAGTTTGACTTTAATTTCAAACTGATTTGAACATTAGCCAACCGTCTTCTCTGCCTAATTCTGCAATCTGCAATGATAAGTCCTTCTTCTAGACCAAAAAAAAAACAGGAAGATCCATACATGCTAAACTACATAAATGACATTAATAAAAGCCTATTCTTGACAGAGACATCAACTGACCATTCCTACCAACTGATTACGTCGTATCGGAACAAAGTGACTAGCTTCCACATATTGTTCTAGTCTAGGAACTGTATGCTATCTCCCTATTGTTTGTACAAATGAGTTTGCGTACAACTTGTGTAACTTCTTAGTGAATGGATCTTGTTACGACAGGTTAGGAGAAGTGATAATCTGGAGTAGTTTTGGTATTGTGAGCTGCGGTTGGAATGATGCTGGTTACATTGTATCTCATACTAAATGAGTTAGCATTATTTGTGATGAATTTTATCATCCCATTGGGTTATGAGAGTGAAGGAATAGTGAGTGCACTTGTGTCTGCGCAAATGCTTGTGCACTATAATATGTCCTGCCACTAGCTAGCAGCCTTATATGAGAACAGCTAACGTGGCCGATAATCGGCTAGGTGGACATCATCATCATTTATGGTGAATTATCGTTATGTTTTGACAAGTGATTCTAATATTCTTTCTGTTATTTAAACATCTTATTGATAAGTTATGGTATACCTATAAACCAATCGCGATTCAATTAAACAATTAATTATACTTATTTCTATGCTTGCTCTTTTCAACTTTTGGGTCAAAGATTCTCATTATTTTCCTACCGGTTAAGAAAGTTAAGAGTCAGCATAAAGAAGCATCTTATTCATCCAAACATGGTATTAGTAATTTGCAAGCGAAGCCATTTACGTTAAATGAACTCCAATAACGATTCTATCCAATACAGTGCTGACTTACTACTTATTTAGAGGCTACAATTAATTACTAAGGGAAATAAAACCAAAGAAAACGGCCGCGTGTAATGGATCGTAACATTACGAGCCAAAAACTTTGCCAAAGAATGATTGTAACGACTTGCTTTACTGAACTACTGTTATCGTTTTACTGGCAAATAGCCATGGACGTAAACAATAGATAAACGTATTTTTTTGGTAGAAGAAAAGCTACGCTTACACATCGTAAGTTTTTAGACAAATAAGCATAATGCCTCTTAAAATATTTATTTCAGAACTAGTGAATACCATTAATCATGTCAATAAAGATATAAATTTAGCAAGCTTGAAAGTTAACAATGAAGATAACAAAAGACCCTCACAAGAAATAATAACAAAAGAGCATCTATGGATACTGCAAATAAACTTCACAGGATTCAACAGCCCCCCACAATAACCCAAGTGTATGGGCACCACCATAAAATGAGAAGGAATTCCAGCCACTTTGCAAATGAACACGCGAAATTACAGCAGTAACAGAAGCCGGGTAATTATCAAAATACGTGTACCGCCAATAAAATAGCTAATTGTTATAATAACACTTAAAATAACTGTTAACGACGACGCCTTGCAAGCGGTCTGGATTAGGGCTGATAACTACTGATAAGTATGGAGATGATAGTTATGTCAAAAAATGTATTAGATTGTGAAGATGATGATGATGATAATGTGTATGTAGAAGAAGGTGATTAAGCTCATGTCAGGCAGAATGAGGTAAAAATAATTTGAGGGTTTAAAGAAGAGAAATTGATTTAAGAGAATTTTGACCTCGAGAAAAATGAATACTCATTTAGAAACTATGTCCAAAGATCATTAATTTAAAATTAACCCTTTAACTAAAGTTAAAATGAGGTTTCTCAATATAATCCTTCTTGCTTTTTGCAAAGAGATCATTTTCAAAATTGATATTTCCTTCTTCATGTAAATTATCAACCAAAACTGTTGTGTTCGTCAGTTCTTGGTAATTTTCAGATTTCTGTTACTTGAAGTAGTAACCCTGTTTGTAACATGACCAGTGAACTGCTTCAGCTATTTCTTGGCTGGCCGTGCTCATAATTTTAATGCGTCAAAACCAGTAGCTATTAAGATCCTGGATACCGTTGAATACCAAGGACGCGCAGCATATTCTTAAGAGTACTATGGGATATCGATTGTAAACTCGATTGCTTTTCTCTCATTTTCGAGAATTGGACGATCAAGGAAAGCGAAATTATAAACACTTAGTGCATTTATGAATTTCTTAAACGTATTTCTTACTGTGTCCTCACAGAGGAACTCAGTGTTTCCTGATTGTTATGTCCATTGTCCAAAAAGGACCTAGTTTCTACTTCGCATCAAACTCGAAATTATCTTATGTGACTTTTGAGTGATAACCAGATAACCATCTCACAACGTGACACCATAGTAGGGCCAATAGTTTGCGGAAACTAAAGCTTAATAAACGGCTTGCAGGACAGTACAGCATCTATATTCTTAATCAATGTGATTCTCCGGAGCCAGGCATTAAATGGCCCTAGGGGTAACAATTATTCAGGTACTAGGGAGGCGTGGGGAAGACAGCATAAATAACCTCTAAAGACTACGAGCTGGCCTTATTTATTGCGTTGCCATGGTGATCGGGAAAAATAGATCGTATCTTGCTTTTAGTATGGGTTGTTAGTAGTGTAAAAAAATGTGGCCGAATTTTACAATATAGACAAGTTTTAGTTGACAATATTTGAGAGCTCAAACTCTTTTTTTGTTGTGTTAAAAAGGGTTGAATGTTTATTTTTGTATTGGAGTACCCAAGTAGGTACCCCTTCTCAAAAAGGCTATACCATACAAAACATTCGTCATTGTTACTGTTTATTGTACAAGTCAACGCCAACCAATATGAGTATTCCACCAAATAATTAAAATTAAGCTTAGCATCTTGACAATAATCTTTTTGACAATACAAATAAGTACTAAGATCACACAAACCCTCAAAGAAAAGATAAAACCAAAAATCAGACACAACCCCGCATTCTAATTTTCCCAAAATTTGCATAGAACCCAGAAACTCAATCAGAGCCCTCATTTTCTTTCAAATAAAGGCCCTTAGCCTACATCGAAAAGGGAAAATATTATCCCTTAGAACATAATGAGTTCTTCTTTGTTCGATTACTGTAATTGTATATGGAACTTCTTTTCCTTCCAAGATCCAATTTCGAGTTTGCGGTTCAGGCTTTTACTGGTTTATTTAATTTATCCTACATTTACACGTTACTGGGATTGCGTATCGTGTTACAGGTGAGAATTCGTCTTTCTTTTGTTTTGGTAGTATTTGATTTTTTATGCGTAAGGTTGAATTTGGAATCAAATTCAGTAGTGATTTTTGTTAGAAGAAGGTATTGGTACGGTCAAATCACGGTTGTGTTCTCCATGGCTAAAATATTTTTGATAGGTTATAACATAATTCATCGAACATCGCAATATCAAAAATGATAAATGATTTCATCGTATCTCCAATTTAATTAACAATGCAGATACATCCGCAAAAAACACAGTATCAAATTAAAAAAAAAAAAACAATTCTATCGATACCGTAAATCGAAACATAATGGGTAACGGAACGTACCTATCTTATATTTGAGCATCGATTAATTTTCTTCAAAAGAAAAAAAAGATCAACTAAGAGTACGACAAAAAACAAGGCATATCAATTAAATGCAACACCCTCGCTATGTAACTATGATGGACAGCATAAAAACGTACATGTTATTATCACCTTTAACGGCTTTATAATAAAGATGAATATTCCATGAAACGTTGGGTCAAATGTTACGAACATTAGCTCGCGGGGTACACTGAACAATAGAATTTGGGATCGAGTTGGAAATAAATGATCTGTACTTTTCTATTGTTAGTTTTGGCAAACAATGGGATACATTACGGTTACCGTTTTTTTTAAGATTTTGTAAGTAATGATGAGTTTCGTATGTTACATCCTTCTTAGAGGATACTTTAGTTTTTAGAACAAACGAACTAATTGCTGTACCGTTAGTATACATTAATCTTGGGACTTTTTCAAAATTTGCACTTTAATTTGTTACCGCAACATTAACATTTCCGCTTACAAAATACTGCTTTAAGCTAATCCTTGCACGGGTTAAAGAGTCTAGACGTTTTTTCATGCATTGGTCTCAATCGGAGTTCTTACTGTATTTTTATTTAACTTGTTTAAAGTAGCTATCACATCTTAATTAATTGCTACTAATTGGTCCTTTACATTAATCAGAATAACACTAATCTGTTCTAAAATGTTATTTTACAATATTTTTGGCACAGACCCATTTTTGTTAATCACATTAAATATTTCACACACGTCAATAAACAGTTCATTAAGTTCGCATTTCTTATGCAAATATTTTAATTAATTTTTATCATTAGCCACAGAATGAAAACCACTTAATGTTAATTTCGAAATTTTGATTATAATTCCTATGTTAATGACACCTATTTATATGTTTAATTGATACTTAAAAAATAAATAAGGAAATTAACTTTTT
This sequence comes from Helicoverpa assulta, assembly GCA_963856015.1. Classification (NCBI taxonomy): domain Eukaryota; kingdom Metazoa; phylum Arthropoda; class Insecta; order Lepidoptera; family Noctuidae; genus Helicoverpa; species Helicoverpa assulta. The sequence goes on from CAWLCW010000026.1 coordinate 2,881,552, forward strand.
TGGAGGTTTTATAGTTTAACATTATTTAGGATACCTACAAAAATAAAATCTTCCAAATGAGATTCTACTTAATTTTATTTCTACTTATTATTATATGTATACCATGACTCGCAAATCGAAAAATAATGCACAATACTCATACAACCCTGCTAAATTAAAAAGCCATAAATTCAGTCACACTCTGCGGCTAATATGAACATCTTATACTTAACAAGATAGGAGGTTTAACGAGGTACAATGTACTAGCAAATAGTTTAAGATTACTGTAACGGTTATCAAATCGTTAGGAATGAAATGGCTGATGACATCATGGCATGATGATGGATAAAAAGTGGTGATTATATCATATTACTGTTAGAAACAGTAGTGGTAAAAGTACAGCGAAGTCTTTATAAAGATAAGCGTCGGAATAAGATAGGTTTTAAAACTTATATTTGGATGAAGTTGCGCATAAAATTAATAAAAAGAAAAAATGAAACGAATGATTTTGATAGGATTGTAAATTTGGCTATGTTTAGACTATACTAAAGTTACCTACTTAAAAGAGAGCCTAAAATGTATCTTAAATATAAGCTTCATAATAAATCTCGTATATTCCAGCAACCCACAAACCACAAAATAAGAATTTAAGAGTACACAATAAAACTGAATGGAGCGAAATCAGCAATACAAACACTTGAAGTAAACGCTTTCGTTCCAGTTACTTCAAGTGCGTGTTTATGCATAGTTCATGTTCTTTCCCGTTCAATTCGTACAAGTAAGAGCGAGAAAGGTACAGCATTACGTCATAAAGCGATAAAATAAAGCGACGGTTCGCAGAGGACTCCTGGAGTCCGCGCCACAGATAACGGTTTTTTGGCAGAGAGCTCCTGGAGTCCGTTCAACAGTCGAGGGGATAAGGTCTTAAACATTTCAACAAGTTTAATGCAACTGCAGTAAAAAGCAGGGGATATGGGCAAATGTCCATGGAGAACAAAATGACTAGTGAAGATGTAATAACACACCTAAGAAAGTATCGCACCAAAATGTGGGTGTTCAGGGGACGAGGAACATTACTAGCTCCTTACGCATCTTCTATAGAACCCACTTATTATTTTCAATATACAAACCCTTTATTGAAAACCGCATCAAAATCAGATCATTAGTTTAGAAGATATGTGGGAACATTACTTTGCACAAACGCACACACAAACACACAAACGCACATCTCTCACCCTAAACGCATATACCTGCTCCGTTCCATCGTGGGTAAAAATAACCAATCAATCAAGACCAACCTTTGACAGATTGGTTTGATTTGACAAGGAATCCGAAAGTCTCATTAGTTTTAATAACTGATTACGTCTACCTATGTTGCTAGCCCTATGAGAAGACACCTGACCTACCTTCCTTATTTTGGCATCTCCGCTATTTTTCTGTCCTCCGCGGATATAACCAATGCAAAGGGATATAAAATAAAACTTTATCGGCATTTATAGTGCGATAAAGGGAATACACATTTGCTGAATATGTTACTTTTATTTCAGTTTTAGTACCGTGATTTTAACATTTGAATAAAATAGAGATGTAAAAACTGAATGCAAGCGCAAAGAATGGAATTTGAATTTGAATATAATAATTGTGTTGTGGGGAGGTTTCTTCTTTGAAGGTTTCTTGCCTTGAATCACGTTTTCGTCAGAATTGTCTTTTGGCAACTTTTTCCCAACACTGTTAGTGAAAAGACTCAGAGCATTTTTTTATAGTTCTCCATAAAAGTAATTTATAAGAAGGGATAGAATGGGCCGAGTGCCCATTGCAAGAGTTGCCCAAGAGTTGCCCATCTGTGAAACTGAAGAAGCCATTGAGTGTAAACAAATGAAGGATGGTATCGAAATATGTCTGTATTGAAATTCTCTTAAGTTTTAGTCAGAAGTCTGTGTGGGTAGATTATGCAAAATGTGACATGTTAGTGTTATCATCAATCTCAATACACACCAATAAAATTTATTGGCAGGTTCCATAATACCTCGGATTGGCCATAAAATATTCTGCAGTTTCCGATATACCTATCCAATACTACGTTTTGTCTGCATTGTAAAAGCTCATGGCTAGGTTTACTGTCAGAATTTTGCTTTTCCGACCAAAAATCTCTATGCCGATAAATCCTAGTTCAATATTTCAAGCGACACGACCACTGGGAGTTCAATTTTGAAAGCTTTAGATAAAATCTTCAAACCGTGAATTTTCTACAGAACTTTGTTTTGTGTGTAACCCATAAATAACATATATTCCAAATATAATAATAGCAATATTGTCAAAGAAAAAGATTATTGTCGTATACGAGATAAAAAAAAAAAAAAAACTATGCGTAAAACATGTGGTAAAAAGTTGCCTCGCGAAACTTTTTTTCATTAAAAGATTCTACAAAGACTGAAAATTTTGCTTTACAACTACACAGATACTTGTTAAAGAAATGAAGTTCACGGAACACACGAATGGTGTTTTTGACTAAAAAAACAAAGTTTAAATTATAAAATCAATTTACTTCCCAATTACTCCAAACATTTCATAACAGAAGTGTATCCAAACAAAGCAAATACACAAATATTTGTTTTTAATCATAAAATCAAAATGATCCTCCACCCGAGCATAAAGCAAACATTGACACAGGCTAGCAAACTCCTGATCTAAATTAACCGTCCACAAAACTCTAAAATCTACAAATTACATTGGATACAACAGCAAAATAAATTCACTTACCCAATTGGCCTGCAAAAACCAATCGACCAATGTACACAGTCCACAATTCGCTTTCGTGAACGGTACATGAAATCACGTTCCAGAATTTAATTCGATAACACTCGAAAAGGGTCGAAAGTCGAGACAGACGTTTTTTGCGAACAATCACGAAGTCATCCATGTACGCAATCTGACAATAAATTCGACGTTAACCATTTAATAAGCAACTTTATACTATAACTGATGCACGATGTTAATAAGAATCTTGTTTCAAATAAGGATTCAATGAAGTGGAGGTTGATTCATAAAGGAACCTATTTTACTGTCGGTAATGTGAGTTTGGTAATAACCTTATTCAAAAGCAACATTAGTACGGTGAGCGTTATTTTCTTTTATAACAATCAAACAACTTGCTTCCGACCGCGATTTCAGCTCTGATTCTACGGAACTCGTTTAAAAAAGAACTTCTTACTAGTATAGTTAGTAGTCTATATGTCATACTGATATAATAAGCTATATTACTGCAAGTTTCATCATCAATAGTTTTTCCGTGAAAGAGTTTCCACGTTTCTAATATTTGTATAGTAAAATTCATTCAAACCTTTTCACACACCAATAAATAATATTATTTATACTTCAGTTAAAGATATCTCTAAAACATATTCTCTTAATTTATTCCTCCGTGAAGGGAAGGTAGCATTTAGACTTAGACCACACAGCTTTACCGTACACTGAACTTTAATCTCAATACGTAATTGTTGAACGTGACTTTGGGTACTACTGATGGATCTGGAGTTAATAGCAAATAGTTTAAGTTGAGCGAGTACGTGCCCTCTATGTGTTCGTGAGTCATATTGTCGTGATTCTACGAGATTGTTATGTCTTATTATGCTTTAACTGTTTCGGTTACAGGTGTTTGAGCTTTGTCGTGGTCAGTGATAGCTGTAATGTTATTATTGTTGTCTAAACGACTTGTGTCATAGGAAGCAATTATTTTATTTGCAATACCTTCATCTACTTTTTAATATAAAACAATAGAAGACTAAGAATAAATCCATGCAATTTTAAAATTCAATGTTAGCCGAAGATCTTTTTCCGGTCCATTAGATTCAACCGGAATCCATTCGATGTTACTTCGTCTGCGATTAAATTAATCCATTCAGACTTCGATCCTTCCAGACATTTGATTTGGAGCCGGGATTATGAGCTTTAGTCTTGGGACAGCTTAATGGGCAGAGCTGAAAGGGCACTTTAAACTGTTCATTCGATTTCACTTTAAAACGTCTGTCTGTCTGAAATATTATTATCTTGGATTTATAAATGTCTTCTTTTCTCGTTTTACGAAATAATTGTTCACGTACCTCATTATGCTGCCATCTTTGAACAGTTTATCTTTGAATTAAAGCGGGAGTGCCAAATTTTTCGACGCGTCAACGGCAGATCTTTTCAGACAATTTGCCACTTCTCACAGTGAAAAGAAGTAATGTCGGAAGGCACAAAGTCCTCATTGAGGCTAATTTGACTGATACCGCCCACCTCATAAACAAAATCAAGCACCCTGATAGCCTAACATTCATCAGTTCAACAAGAAGCTATAAAATACTTCACGAGCGAGCCATATTCGTTGATGCCAACGGCCATACCAAAAGTAGAGAGCAACGCGTCCGTTCCCAAGAATCATTCATACTGAATCAGGTCGTCCGTCACGGTCTTAATGCGAGACGAACAGATTCCAGGTTAGAACATACAGGGTGAATGTATTCATGATTATATTATAGAGGTATTCATGAATAACGACCGTGAAGTTGAACGTAGTTTTGTAAGATATTGTTTGGATAGACAAACTTAACGTTATCATCTTTGAAAAAGTACTGTATAAATAAGGAGTTGAGACAAGATGTATGATTAAAAGAATGGTTATGAATAGTAAACGTCATCAAATTAAAATCTTGATTCCAAATGAATCGATATCACACAAAGAAGACACAGCTAACAAGTACGACGATAAAACAAAACACAATAGATCATTTACACAAGAGTTTACTCAACGTCATTAAGCATTAGCGTATCTACTGCAGGTGTAATGAGCGAAGTATTATAGCGCTAACCAGCATAAATACGTAGTAACTAGAGTCAGGCTGGTTTACGTATCTGATGAGATCTCGGTGAATAGCATCGTTTAATTTTACGCTATTCGCGAGGTGGGTTTCCATTGTTCATGTTACATTGTTATTTTCTTATATATAAAATTGAAGAATAGTGTCAGAATTCTGTGATTATTGCTAGTAATTTTGCTTCGGTTATACATTTATAAAACTACTACGAAACATGAAACAGCGAAAGTTTAAAGAATTGCAGACTTATGTCAGATATTTGTCTGGTATATGAAGCATATACTATAAATAAAACAGACTGATTCTGTCAAAGAAATAAGCAATCGACAATCTCCGACAAACCTCGCGATATTTAAAACAAAACTCGTACCGTACAACAGTGAAAACAGAACACCCGTTGAATTATACCGCATCGAAGTGAGCCGCGAAGTGGAGTAAGCAAACGACCGGTGTTTTCACTATCGTTTGCCAGTACAGTTAGTTTGGTGCCGGCTGAGGCAACGACATCGGGTTAGGCGGGTTGTATGCCCGGCGACGGAACATTTGATTTTTCATAATAATCAAGCCAAATTTTTGTAGTAAGCGACAAAAAGTTGCGTTTGTTAAAGAAAGCTTCATCTTTCTGTGTTGCAATTTTGTATTGTAAGATTTTTTTTGTCTGGATAAAAATTTGTACCATTGACACTTTTATTCATCCTTTTCCTCAACCTTATATTCCGCGAATGTACATTTATCCTACCCATTTTCAACTGCTTTATTAAATAAATTCCTTGTTATCTCGTTCGGTAGCTAAACACGGCTGGGCTTACGTGTAGACGGCAAGCGTTTTCACTATCGTTTGTAGGAATACAGTTACTCGGATCGTCTGATGCCAACGACATGTTAGGCGGCTTACAAACAGCGCGACTGTCGATTAAATTGAAGTAGCTTTATGTCGACTTTTAATAGGTTATTTTATCGGGTGTCGTATCATGATGAATGGTAGATTGGTTGGGGATTAAATGTGTCATTTGATCATTCACGCTTCAGAGACACTTATCATTTCCAATAAGATGATTACCTACATTTTAGCGTGTATAAATGTTACCGCTAAAAGATATACTGATAATATTTTTTGTAGCTTTTTCCCCGGCGTCATTCTAGTCATAAATAGAATAGGTAATTGTATGTCTTAGTATTATTCTCAAAAGTATATGTTTTGTTTCCAAAATAGACTTAAATAAGAATATATTTTGTGAAACAATAGTTTCGCGGTTTCGAATACCAGCCCCGGTTTTGGTTGAATATAGGATAAAGCATTTTCGCCGTTTATCACTCAACTTGTACATCTAGACGTTGATAAATTGTTTAGTTCTTGAAACAGAACATTCTGGAAATACTATTCAACTACGGCTTCGAAATATCATTTAGAGATCAAATAACATAAAATATTTATATTTATTTCGGCAAAATCATCAATTATATTTGTTACGATATGGGCAAATCTAGACAGTTCTGAGATGTAAAAAATACATTTTTCTTTAAAATAAATGCTTATTTCGTTCACTCGATTTGGATGCCAGTATCAGCAAAATTCAGAAACAGAATCCAAAGCTTATTTTACATTAAACATTTTTGTAATATTTTTTTACACCAAATTGACATCATGACGCTTCGCCAGACATCTCTTCAGTATTCGTGACTATGAAAATATAGTTATATCTCAAATCATCTTTAATTTGCAATGTCACGCAAACTGAAAATAAATGATGGCACAAATCTCTAAAGCGAGAAATATATTCTGAAATGCAAATTCAGCCTTATTTAAGCGAAAAGTGTATCTTAAGCTTAGGACTCATTAGCGGACTCGTAACCATGACCAAGTCGCCGGTATGCGGTTAGGTTTCCAGTTGGTTACTATGTTGTTTTTTAAGTTTTTTTTTTCTAAATAACGGGTACTAGTTTGTCTGTGGACCTAATTTCGACCTATTTTCCCCTATAATTTTGTTTCACTTTGACTAAGAATTACGGTAGAAATCTTACGTTTTACGTGTCGACAAATATTCTCATTTCATATTCATCTATATAGAATTCACATGATATAAAACAATATTTAAAGAAAAAATATGCTAAAATCTTCTATTAAGTGCGCTAATTAATGTGCAAAAATTTAATTGATTTTAGATTTAATCACACCTTCCTTCAAAACGTATCAGCCTATAAAATACAAACCGAGCATTATTTCATACACAATTAATTTGCCTGTTAATTAAACTGTGAAGAAGTTTATAAGGAAACGGGTTGCTGCTAACAACCTGTCTTCATTTGCACCAACTGCATTATTTAATCTGAATGAATTATTCGCACTGCCCACAACTTGCACCATCTTGTTAGTAGGGATATAAATTCCATTTAGTTCTTCAATTATCTTGGTATTTTATGAAACAGTATTATAATAAATATGAGCCGGCTTTACCGGTTCTTTTACAATATTTTTTTTGAATCGGTCTTTGAAAGGAATGTGAACTACAATATTCAAATTGATAAAAATTAAGGAATAACATAAAATCAATTACTAAATCGCAATAATCGCTTCGTCTGCATTAGTTATTTATATAAAATCTGTATTTGTATGACATTCCGTCACTAAGGAGTGACTTAAGTAATCATTAAATGTCTCTGAGTGGGGAGGTTCATGTTATAATATTTATGTATTGTTTTTTCTATGGGCCTTAGATGCATGATACAAATAAATAAATAATCAGACCCTGAAGTTGGCAACATTTTGGGTGAGCATGTTAGGTGGAAGTGTAATAAAACCTGCCAACATTCGTTTTTGACGATAAATGAAAAATAAGCGGTAATTTAACAATTATTTTTTTCAAGAAAGTTAAACAGACGTCGAAAAACGTATTGTTTTTGGGATTGTTTTTTTTGTGGAAATATTTTTGGTCTCCAGTGAGCAACCCGCCTAATTCCCCAAGAATTGTGCTAAGGACTTATAAACAATTTCGCGTCGGTTATCGCAGTACTATTGCTACGAGAAAAACTGGAGCAGTTCTGATATCGTTTTATAGCTTGTACGTACTAGCTTGCGTTTTGTTAACGATAAGATAGTGTTTTTTGAGTTTTGAGAGTGATAACTTTTGAGGTATTTTTGTTTTATGTCAATATCAATTAATATTAAATTATTATAATTATAAGTCAAAGAAATGTTAAGACTTTTTTACAAACCGCTGCTATAGGTCTTGCATCATGGTGTGTAAGAACATTTATCACAAAAGCTGTGTTTGATTGTTTTGTTGACGACATCGTAAAATAAAAATAGGTTCGTGTGATACTCAAAATAAATAATATAAGCAGGCATAAAAGTACAGTTATAATAAAATGTATTTATTTTTGCAAATAAGTTGAAAACAACACTTTTACCCGTAAAAATTTCATTAAATGTGAGATGAAGTCGCTTTTACACTGAAATCGATATTTCCTATCTTTCAGTATTAAACCTTTTTCATTTCTACATTTCCAAAAACTTTTGCAATATTAAACAGAACCTCCATCAAACATAATTTCAGTATTCCTGATTGAATTTGAATTTAGGTACTTGTACAAGCGAAATCAATTTTCAGTCCCAAATGTTAGGAAATTCAATTTGGCCCTCAATTTTAGGCCTCAGACCTTCGTACACACATTCAGTTATTATCGATAGATGGAAAAAAATGTAACAATAACCCTTCTTGGCAGTCGGGTAAAAAGTGTATGCTTTTTATTATTCATGGTTGATTTTCAATTGACCTAGGTCGTTGGGTAGGTACTTTTTGTCATTTGTGAGATCTTAGACAGCGCAAAATTCCGTCATCACATATTTTGAAACATCACTGCATGTTTGAAGATATGTGGTGGCGATAATTGCTGTGCGCACACTGTAGGTAATAACCAGTTTTTTTACATGAAGCGCTGGCGTACATATTTGACTTCTATACCTACACTTTCTATGATGGCGTCCACGGCCGATTTCGGCCACGGCGGCTGTTCTCATTTAAGGAGATCAGCCAGCTGCGCAGGACATATTATAGTGCACGAGCATTTGCGCAGACACAGGTGCACTCCCTATTCCTTCACCCTCATAACCCGATGGGACGGCAATCCAACACGACCGGAAAGGGATCAGGCGCAGGACCGACATTTACGTGCTCTCCGATGCACGGGTGAATCAATCACCAACTTCCAGACTACGGGCTGCTTTGGAAAAACCCACAAAGCGATTTCGGCCCGACCCGGGAATCGAACCCGAGACCTCGAGCACAGCAGCCGCGCTTGCGACCACTAGACCAACGAAGCAGTCAAACACACTTTCTATACATATATGACCATTAGCCTGAGCAATCCTTTGCTATGACAAAATACTTACACAAGTATCTTCTTTTAATTCTACTGATCGAAACAAAAGCTCAAAAAAACTTTTTTACAAAAAAATATAACCGACTTCCCAAAACACTAAAAAGCAAAAAAAAAATAATTTTAGGTGCATCGGCCTAGAAGTCGGTGTCTAATGGATGTCCCTGAGTTAATTTTGCCACCGACTTCTAGGCCGATGCACCTAAAATTATTTTTTTTTTGCTTTTTAGTGTTTTGGGAAGTCGGTTATATTTTTTTGTAAAAAAGTTTTTTATTTTCAGCTTTTCAGTGAAACGAATAGGTCACTATCCACATAACTAGAAAGTTCTCATTGATACGAAGAATATAAGCCCAAACACGAGGTAGTTTTCATTTTCAGTTGTCGAGCTCCCTAGACCTTCTCTGGTCTCCATCATCAGGTCAGCTCCAAACCTTCACTGTTGCAAAGGTCTCGTCAATACGAATAATATAAGCCCAAACACGAGGTAGTTTACAGACTCAGTTGTCGAGTTCCCTCGACCTTCTTTGGTCTCCATCATCAGGTCAGCTCCAAACTTTTACTGTTGAATAGTGCTATCAGACATACAAATGAGTGTCAAGGTTTAACCCTATGTATGCTTACAACTTTCGAAAGTTGCCCTCGATTTCTCAGGGTTTCCACCATCAGATCCCTGACCTGATGACTATGGGACCATTTGGCAGCTATTCCGCGTCGAACAAAAAAAGAATCACGTAAATCGGTCTATAAACCTCGGCGTAATCGATGTACATACATAGAAAAAAAAAAAAAAAAAAAAAAAAAAACATACCGGCCGAATTGAGAACCTCCTCCTTTTTGGGAAGTCGGTTAAAAAGTATTTTATCGTGGTGGCCATTTTTAATCTACCACAAAAGTTCCGTCAATTTGATAAACTGCGTGATTGATCAGTGGGACGTTAATGCGTGATTGATGACGGTAGCCAATAAGTTATGTAAATCAGACGCTGAAGGTCACTTAGGTTATTTATTAACTTAAGTGACACTTTTGTGTTTTCAAAAGGTTCAAAGTTTTTCGATTTTGAATTATAGATATTTTATTGAAATCAAATAAAAATCAATTCAAAATACTACTATTTCTGGCTGCATTGGCCCTTAAAGACTAACATACATATTATAGTACCTATATATATATATATATATTATAAAAAATTGTTATAGTATGGCCATAACCGCTGCGCACTTCCTGAGGTATGCAAGGCGAGGTGGGAGGCGAGGAAAAAAGAGCATAAGTTCACATGAGATCAATACACGTCAGACAAATCTAACGATATCAGTTTTCATTTCTAAGGCAGGACTTGTGGCGGAACGGTAGTCGGAATCTATATTATGCTCGATATTGTATTAAAATACCTAGACAGTTAATGAATGAGAACTAAAGTTAAAATTCAAATCAGGATTTTTTTAACCCTAGATAGATAACCTACGTCGAAACGACGTCATCGATTTTGAAAAATCGTTATAACTCATTTGTTTTTCGCGTTATTATCCTGGACGTTCCTGTCAACTCAGTCTGCCATCGGAGCTTGTAGGACATACCCATATCGCCCCGGTAAGTGCAATACTTTCGTCAATACTTACCTACCTTACGTCGAAGTGACGTATGGTTATCTTTAGTGTTAGTTTTTTGTTTCTGGGAAAATGTGTTACTGTCTTTTTTTTGAGAATAAATGTACATGTTTTTTATTCGTTTTTTTTTACTTGTTATAGGCCACGATAAAAATAACATTATGACGTCACGAAACCGTGCATCTGATGCAGCAAACTGTCGGTTGTTGCTTGAAACAAGCGATGAAGAGATTGAGGGGTCGGACAGTGAAACTGAAGACTGTTTATTAGAAGATGAAGTACAGAGTGATGCAGAAGACTTTGAAGACAGTGCACCAGTGGAGGTAAACACTGATGCTGAAGATATTACTGAAAATAACCCTGAAATTTCTGAAAGTGCTTCGCTAACCATGCCGAGTTGTATTGTCATGCCATAGCGTCAAATTCTCAGAGGCAAAAGCGATAATCCTTGGACGGCGAGTAAGGCAGAACACGTGGCAGAGTATCTGCTGCTGATAATATGATTTTGAAGAAAGAAGAACCGCTGGGACGTAGACATTTTATGAAGAAACTCAGCGGTAGCCTGATGACCCCACCGATGGAGACAAGGCGTCAAATGGTCACTTTGCCGATAAATATCAAAGAAAAAAATAGTGGTATACTGCTAAAAAGACCAGCCGAACCTCCCACACAACATGAAGGTGTACCTGAGCTAAAAAAAAGGAAATATTGTGACTCTTGTCCTTAAAAAATTAGAAGGATGACAAAGACAATCTGCGACAACTGCAAAAATCCCATTTGTGGAGAGCACAAGTCTAGCGCCTGCCTGGAAAGATTGCTAAACGTTTATGTTTCGTAAGGAAGAATTATCTTGTTTTGTACTTAATTTTTTTTGTAATTAAAATATAAATAAACTCCAATGTTTTTCATTTTATCAACATATAATTAAAGATATTAAGACATAATATCACATTCATTAACATAGTCTATACATAATCCAAAATATGCTGACTCAAACATTCGCACGTCGAATCGACGTATGGTTATCTTTAGTGTACAGTGAAATATGGTTATCTATCTAGGGTTAATTGAAAATTTACTATAATTACAAACAAATAGATATATGTAGATAGTATAAGAAGTAAAGTTATTCCGACATAGATTCTGTTTCAACTTCATCGTCCGTTTCGTCTCATCTTCATCGTCCGTGTCGCCATTGGAACTTGAATCAGAGTCTTGCAAATTTGTTATGAATGAATCGATAATATTATCGAACCTAAAATCGCGATTCCAGTAATCATTTTCATTTTTCTGGACATGATATTTCATGATCGGAAAGCTTTCTCTGTCTACTTTTCTTTTCTTGAAATATTCAGCCACTTTAAAAATTACGGTTTTTACATCTCGAGATAACGCACGACCCATCTTTGAATTTTTATCTCATGTGCATCTGACATTGACGGTCCGATACAAATGACACTACCTGCCGCCACGAGCGTTGACGGCGGACTGACAGACCGCGTCACCCTCCGCCTCTCCGCGCGTACCTCAGGGAGTGCGCAGCGGTTATGGCCATACTATAGTACTTATATAAAAACCTTAATATCTATGAAGTTCGATCTTAATGTATTCGACAGTTTTTGACTGAAAGAATTAGATACGAACCTCCATCCTTCAACACAAACTGTAAGTACGTATTGTTTTTATAGTATTAAGATAGAATTAGAAACGAATACTTTTTTCAATATGGTAAATAACCAAAGAAACGGATCTATCTATTAAATATGTCACCTAACAGTATTTGCTTAGAAAACCAAGATTAGCGAAAACATAATTTCTCGATCTTTATCAATATACATACTTATCATTTAATTAATTTCTATTAATTGAGTCGTATCTTTTAATTAACTTGCCTACATCAGTGACTTACTTCAGCTTCTATTTAATTAGAATTATTTAAATTCAATCTTATTCATAATTAGTTTGTTATATGGCACCAATTATTAACTTTTTATGGTATATTTAAGGAAAGTAAATGTCTATCTATTTGGACATCATTATGTTTTTAATTAATTTATTTGCATAATCATAAAATTGCTTACGTAAAGCTATAAATTTGCTCCAAAATATCAGGAAGGTTTGTAACATTTTTTTAGAAAGATGTCGAATTCTGTGTATACTGTTACTGTTACAGCCTTTTTATCGTCCCACTGCTGGGTACAGGCCTCCTCTCACACGGAGAAGGATTGAGCATTAATCACCACGCTTGCTCAATGCGGGTTGGTGATTTCAGACTATATATATAGTCCAGGTTTCCTCAAGATGTTTTCCTTCACCTTTTTATCAGCCATTAGCTATGTACTCTATGTATATCTGCAGATAAATCAAATTATTGCTTCACAACTAATACCCTAAAAACTACTTCTGGACCAAAAGTAGCATGTAGATTTCTTCGATAAATAAGCTTTCTAACACTGACAAACTAACTTTCAGTTTTATTATATTTATACAGATAATGGAACTTTAATAAGAAAAAAATAGTAGTTTAATAGAAAAGAATATAGCTACAGATATAGCGAAGATTATCCTCCATAACGACCAACCACTTAAAATCTACATCGATTAAATAAACGGCAGCAAAAGCCGGGTGCCAATACTAGTCCATAATAAATAAACACAGATAAGCATCAGAGATTCTATCAAAAACATAAAATCACCGCTGTGAAACCCGTACAAATTATTTATCTACACTTATATTATCAAGCTGTATAGTTCGTTTGTTTGTTTGAACGCGCTTATCTCAGGAACTACTGGTCCGATTTGCAAAGTTATTTCCGTGTTATATAGCCCATTAATCGAAGCAGGCTACTACTTCTGATCCGGATTTGCGGATCTCCCACGGTACGCAGGTGAATCCGCTAGCAGAAGCTAGTCTGTATATTAGACTGTGACAAATGTTAAGGCATCTGTATGTTTAGTTAATGGAGTAGGAAATTAATATGATTCATTTTTCAAAGTCATAGAATCTTCGTACTTTTGTTCCAAAAGGATAAACTATGAACTCAAAATTGTTACATCATCAAATTAAGAAAAAATACCTTACTAAAGCTAAGATGTAATTACCGAAAAATAGTTTTTTTCACTGTATTTACTTTAGATAAGGTTTATCTAGACCTAAAAATTATGTTCTTGTTGCAATAAATCTCTACAGTACTTTCTTCTACACAAGAAAACCCGCGTCAAAATTCTAGTTTAGACCCAACCAGTTAATTTATCCAGTTTTAAGTCCGAATTGGCTGTTTATCTAGTTTTCACACACTAAAAATGTCTTATTGGTAGAAAGAGAACGATTTGGATGTCAATCGATACAAAATGATGCTTGTTAAGACTTTATAATTATCAACATGTCAATTTGGTTAGTGTAATAAAATTATGTATGAAAACGTGTTCCTATTTGCAAAGCGACTTTATAATTTATTTTTTATAAGAACTGTTTCATCCGTATCCCGTGGAAACTACTAAGAATAAGAATAAGAATCATTTATTTGCCAAATGTAGGTATACAAATTAGCTGGAAATAGTATTTTACAACAGTCCCGATACATTTTGCCTTACGGCGTGCAAATTTGTTTACTGTAGGTACAATTCTAAACATACAAAATTGCTCAAATAATACAAAAAAATAAAATAATTAAAACAATTCTTTCCAAATTAGGCACAATATCAATTAATTAAACAAAAAGTTAAAATTACAAAATTACAACAAATACTTAGGTGTCAAAAAAAGTAAACTATAGGTTTTTCTTTCAACAAATGAAACAAATTAAATCCTATACGAATGTCAACAACATTATAGAGGTACATATTAAGAATTCTATTACTATAAACAAAAAATAAAATAAAAATAATAAGTATTGCAAAATTTAAACATTATAATATATTATTACAATAAATCTTCGTCACTAAAAAAATCTTTAATTGAGTAGTAACACTTATCCAGGAGTAGTTTTGTCAACTTTTTTTTAAATACTGAGGTAGGTAAATCTTTTAAATACAAAGGTAGTTTATTATATACAAGAGGACCCATGGTTAAAATATTATTTTTAAGTAAAGATGTTTGGTAACCACCTGTGTACAGTTGTTTTTTATATTGAGACCTAATGGGTCCTGAACGTTGTCTTTTATCAACTAGTGATGGGAACAAGCGCTGGTTTGTCCTTACAAATAAGGCAACTTCTAGTAGATATAACGATGGTAATGTAAGTATCTTAAGTGATTTAAAAACAGGTTGACAGCTTTCTGTAGATTTAAGTCCTGTCATTGATCGAAGACAGCGCTTTTGGGCTCTAAATATTCTTTCCTTCTCACTACAGTTTCCCCAAAATATAACACCATATCTAAGTGAGGAAGCAACTAAGCCGTGATATGCTGTCACCAATGTGTTAATATTAACCTTTTTAGAAAGGCTGTAGAGCACATATGCAGATTTACTTAATTTATTGCATACGTTTTCTGCATGCTGTTTCCATGTCAGTTTATTGTCTATGTGAATTCCTAGGAATTTTGTTATTGTAGTTGTATCTACACATTGCTCATGGTATTTAACAGTTATATTATCTGGCTCTAGCCTCTGGTAGAAATGCATGACTTGTGTCTTAGTTAGGTTTATCTCTAGATTATTTTTATTAAGCCAGTTTATTATAGTTTTAAGTGTGTTGTTAATGTCTTTTTTGTATTCCGTTTTATTTAAGCATTCAATTATAACTGTGCTATCATCCGCGAATAATGTCATTGGGTGATGAATTTGCCGCGGCAGGTCATTAATATAGAGCAAGAATAATAAAGGTCCGAGTACACTGCCTTGCGGAACCCCAAATTTAGTTATTCTACTCGAAGATAAATATTTGTATTCACGTTTTGTTTTGGTACATACCCTAGAAATTTCTGTGTACTGTTTTCGATCAGTGAGATAAGATTTTATTAGGTTTAGTACGTTGCCTCTTATGCCATAGTTTTCCAGTTTGTTTAACAGGGTATCATGTTCTACACGATCGAAAGCTTTTGACATGTCTGTGAAAATTGCGCACACAGGATTTTTCTTGTCTACATTTTCCATGATGACTTTTAAGAGATCGAATACCGCCATGTTAATATTTCTATTTTTTCGAAAGCCTTTTTGCTCCTCGCATAAGATATTATTTTTATTTAAAAATGTGTAAATAGGTTCATAAATAATTTTTTCAATTATCTTAGAGAATACTGATGTTAGGGCTATGGGTCTATAGTTTGACATGTCTTCTTTGGTATTTTTTTTATGCAATGGTTTTATGACTACAGTTTTTAGTTGATCTGGAAATGTACCTGAGGTTATACTAACATTTATGATATGGGCCAGCGGTTTGGATATGATTTCGGGGACAAATTTTATAGCCGCGGTAGTTACTTCATCGTATCCAAAACTTTTTTTATTTTTTAAATGTTTTATCACTCGTACAATATCTTGCGGTACTACTGGGGGCATGAATAAAGAATGACTGATGTGAGTATTGCCAATTGTCTTGCCCAGGTGTTTGTCATTTTTATTCTGTACCTGATCAACAAAGAAATCATTGAATGACTCAGCAATTTGTTGTGGATTATTTACCAGTTGATTACCTTTTTTTATTTGTAGTATAGGTTCTTGCATCTGATTGTTATTATTAATTAACTGCCATGACACCTTTGATTTATTTTGAGAACAATTAATAAGGTAATTATTCTGAGCTTTTTGAGTGAGATTTATTATTTTTTTTAGAGTTCGTGAATAATTTTTAAATATACTTTTATTTTCGCTCGAAGGCGCTTTCCTATATTTCCAAAGTAAGTTCCTTTGTTTCCTGCTACAAATCCTTATTCCACGTGAGATCCATTTTATTTTATTTTCACATTTCATATTAACTAATTGTTTAGGGAAACACAAATCATAAAATAACCGGAATAATTCTATAAACTTATCGTATGCCTCATTGGGGTTGTCAGTTTCATATACTTCTGAGAAAGATAGACATTGAAGGTGTTTTTTGAATAATATTAAATTATCTTTGGATAAGTTACGTTTATCAATGTGCCAAGAATTTAGTATGCATGATTTTTTTACTTGTATTTTTAAAATCTGTGCTGTGTGGTCAGATAATGCAAAATCTATTACTTCACTCAAACATTTTTGTCTGGAATTATGAGCAAAGTTATCTATACATGTGCCGCTTTTCGGCCTAGTCGGTTGCTTAAATTCCAATTTTAGATTATATGAAAGTAGTAAGTTTTCAAAGTCCATTGTTATATTATTTCTCTTTAGCGTATTAATGTTAAAGTCCCCACATAATACAATTTTTTTACTTGACTTGGTACACAGTTGCTTCAGTAAATTATTTAAATTATCCATAAAAGAGGTTATACAAGACATATTCGGAGGTCTATAAATACATACAACAATTAATCTCTGTTGACATAATTCTATAGCACAATATTCAAATACACCCGCGATGGATGCGTTCGGAAGTTCCTTATATTCTAGCCTATTTCTGATAAGAATACACGCACCTCCTCGTTTCTGATGACTTCTTGAGTAACATGAAGCTAGCTTGAAATTAGGTACTTTAATTAATGATTCTTGTCCTGAAGTAACGAAGTGTTCTGTTATGCATAATACATCGATGTCAATTTTCTTTTCAGTGTGAAGCTCTTGGATATATAGTGTCAACATATCAGATTTATTCAAAAGTCCAGCGATGTTTTGGTGCAGAATATTTATATGGTTATAATAGAAAAAACTGATCGCTCGTTGTTTTAATACTCTCTTGTTCATTTG
This sequence comes from Helicoverpa assulta, assembly GCA_963856015.1. NCBI lineage: Eukaryota > Metazoa > Arthropoda > Insecta > Lepidoptera > Noctuidae > Helicoverpa > Helicoverpa assulta. Next base: position 2,899,192 of record CAWLCW010000026.1, read on the forward strand.
GTATCTCATTAGTATTTGTTAACGCAGAATTGTAATGAGTCTCAATATTTGCGGTTGGTTCTTGAGAATCGAATGTTTTGTAGTCAAACTTTATCCTGGACATGATCTGCTCAAATATGTTTTTCCATCCGTTTTTATTTATTTTCCCGGAATTGTAGGAAAACATTTCATGCGATAGGGTAGCATTACAATCGAAGAAATATGCGTATTCGTTATTTTTTATGTCTGTAAGAAGCAAGTTATTGAAAAACTCCACTTTATAATTATGTATTAATGCACCTTTTACGTATATCGGGGTGCAAATAACAATATTGGTGTGGGTTATATTTTTCATCGAATAGTTCAGGTTGTGAAGTATATCTGCATAGTTACCATTTTGTAGATCTTTTTCTCCAATGAAGATCAGGCAGTAGTCATTCATTGAGAAGTCTTTTAATTTGTATCGAATGGTCCTTAAGAAATCTTTTGATGTGACGTTAGGTACTATATAATTGCAATATTCAAACTGATCGGAGAACACTTCCTCGATTAAGGGCAGAGTCCCCCTTGTGCAATTGCTGCTGATAATATAAAGTTTATTTTTGTGTTTTGCACTTGCAATATTTTTACGACCAAAATAACTCGTTTGTGCAGCAGTTTCGCAGTTATTCAGTTCCACAACCGCACTGGAGCTAATGCGCTCTGTTAGTAAAGCAATCTCTTGTTCTGCGATTTGTAATTTATTTTGAAGCTTAACTATTTCTTGTTCCAGTCGAAGTACATATTCACTGATCTCATCTTGCAATGTGCACGTAAATGGAGAGGACGGTTGTTGTTGTTGTTGCTGCTGTAAGGTAGTTTGCTTCTTTTTCTTTGTACTTGAACCAGGGTTTTTAAAAATGGAAGAAGATTGGCACAAGGATTTTAAGGTGTTGATTTCCGTGGATAACTTGTTAATATGTTTTTTCAAATCTGTGTTTTCTAACAATACATTTTCTAATTCATTTTCCGCACTTTCCAGTTTCAGTGTGAGTTGGTCGATTGTCTCTTTCATCTCTGAAGTAGTTATCATATCACTTACAGTTCTGTCAACACTCCTTGATAATTTGTTAGGAGTTATGTATGACTCATCAGAGGTTTCGCAGTCAGTGAATATGTGGGAATCGGTTAACATTGTGCTATTTGACTGTATATTTGGCACTTGTTGCTTTGGAGGTGTGGTCTTCAAAACAGTTGGCTTTTTTCGTAACGTAATGCCGGATGTTGAGTCGGTTTTACCGTACTTTTTGCCTCTGATACATGTTTTACATCTCCATTTCTGTTTTGCTTCCGAGTCTTTGAGCCGATATGTGTGTTCAGGGTATCCATCGCAATCAAGTTCGTATCTGTTATCACATGCAGAACACAGTGCTGTACTTTTAATGTCCACCTTCTTTTTACATTTATGACATATTACTAGCGATAATATTTTTCGGCTGCTATTGCCAATGCTTGTTGTGCCGATTGGTGACATTTTATAAAATTACAATTTTATTCCTAAAAAGTGAATGTTGCGATTGGGGTTCGAACTCGCGACCAGTTGAACAAAGTTCATAGGCAAAAGTAGAGCACTTTCACCACTAGGCCAACGCTACACGAGATTTTATGTTGAATTTTTTGACTAGTTGTGGCGGATTAGTTGACGAGATTAAGGTTCAAAGTCGCTTATTTTTTTGTTGAGTTTACGACGGTTGAAGTTCAAACACTAATGAATCACTTTTTTCTTCACTTTGTTTTTGTTGTTATTATTTTTGCACTTGTTAGGTAGTTATTTAGGTAACAGTATGTTGCACAGGTTGAAAATATGTTATTTCTTACAAATTGGCACTTGTTTTTGGTTGTAATTGTTATTGTAATTGTGATTGTTATTGGGTCGAACTATGATGTATCGTTTTGGATATAACTTCACAGTTTCTGAATAAAAATCGTTGCAAACACTGTCACTAAGTTATTGATTCACGTTTTATTGGTACACAACTTTTTATACACTTCTATGCACTATTTGTATTTTTAAATTATTTTTAAAATCGCAGCGTTTATTTTACCGTCAGGCTAGATACAGCGCCATCTAGCGTCCTACTACGATGATAGATAAAAAATAAGCCTATAGCCTTCATCAATTAATGAGTAATCTAACACTGAAAGATTTTTTTCAAATCGGTCCATTCGTTCCTGTGCTGCAGGATTGTCCGAAAGAGTTGCCACGGTCCCGGTACATGAGGTGCTCCAGAAGGAACATGGTGGGTTTTAGTCTGTGTGACACTCCCTCACGTACCCACAGCGGGAGGAGTCATTTGGCGATTTCCCACAAAACAGAAGTCCAGTTCCTGAAATTTAGTGCCTTCAAGAAAACAAACAACTTCTTCAGCTTTATAATATAGTACCTCTATATATGCAATTCACTTCAAATCAACAGAATTGTTCCTGTTATCAGATTTACGGGTATTGTGCTTAATAACTGCGGTGAGTATAGGGAGTGCCCACAATGGCTAGATAGGCGATGCAGTTCATCTAATCTCATTTGGCACAATGGTACTATTTCAATTGTGCGTCGGTTGTTTGGTGACATAGGGGCTGAAAGCATGGCGAACAAAATTATGTTAAAAAGTAAAAGTTTTGATTTTGATAAAAAAATATTCGAAGAAGGAATTAATACCTTTGCTTATTTAAATCAGTTATTATCCATGGTAATCACAGTGATATCTTTAAAAGTTACTGTACCGAAACATATTTTTATGCATAGCATGTAAAAAGAATCTATACTAATATTATAAAGCTGAAGAGTTTGTTTGTTTGAACGCGCTAATCTCAGGAACTACTGGTCCGATTTGAAAATTTCTTTCAGTGTTAGATAGCCCATTTATCGAGGAAGGCATTTTATCCCGGTACGGTCAGTAGTTCCCACGGGATGCGGGTGAAACCGCTGGCAGAAGCTAGTGAATGATAATGAGAAGAATGATGGTAAAGTCCGTTCACTGTCTATGGAACTATCTGAAAAAGTTGATAAATACAAATACCGTAGAGGCGGGTTACTTTAGCTATTTTTTTCGAATAATTTATGAATTTTATCTGTAGTTTGTATCGGTATTGTCTTTTTAGTGTTCTTAAAAGTTATAAAGAAGCTCAAGGATATAATCAACAAGATGCGAAGTGTATTTTAGAAATATGATAAGCGTAACTTGTTTTTTTTTTTTACTAAAAGTTTTGGGCCAAAGTTATTCTTAGGAAAGGGTTACTTTAATCCCATGAACTTTATTGGTGAAAAATCGCACTTGCAGCTATCAGGGGCCAAAGAAACCATCAAGGGCGGTAAGATTGAATATCCAGGAGAGGTTTAATGTAAGAAAAAAATTCCAAAAAATTAAAACACGAGGTTAAATCACCTTTATATATTTCAAAAAAATTTACACTACAGAATATCTCAAAAAATTTAACAAACTTTCAAAACTTAAAATAATATTATCTTAAACGGCTTTAACGTAACGATCTTAGATTAATTAGGTACCTAACCTTCGGAGACATATTTTACTTTTCATTCTTATAAAATTACAATTTCAGTCAATGTAGGTATGAGAATCAACGTTTACAAGTAGCATCTAATCTAATATTACAAACATTACTGAAAAACCTTTTCTTGTCACTCGTTCATTTCAGGAACAGAGGAAGAACCCTTTTTTTTCAAATTTAGGAGGTTCAATCTTACGTACTATATGGTCCCAACTATAAAGCTGTTCATCTTTAATCGCGGGCCACCGCCAGTACGTCTTACCTCTTTTCATGCATCTTATAAAGGCTCCTTCCTCGGATACTGATAACACTTGCCCTGGGTATTTGCGTAAGTTCCAGGTTATCAAGTCGAGGACGTGAAGCTCCACGAGAAGCTACTTTGGCCCGCAGGTCCAAAGTTACCCGAAAAGGCGGTCAATGTATACCGGTTTTCTAGATCTGTAATTTAAGTCCCAACACACAAGTAAATCGTCTTTAAAAAACAATTGCCATACTCCTATATACATGCCTAAGAAAATAAATAACAATCCAATTGCAAAACTTACCAAAATTCAGCAATACACATCAAAGTTTGCAGCAGAAAAATACGCCGGTGGTAGTGTCAAAATTTCAAATGGCGCGAACATGTAGCGACGTGCAGTTGAGTCGGTAAAAAAGTTCCACAAGTGCACGTCTATATCGCCATCTATTAGTTACCGAAGGATCTACAACGTTCGGTTGTATGGTCGCGACACGGCGGACAGTTCTAACATTTTCTCGATTTGGGCCAAAGTTATGCCCTAGGGTCAAAGTAACCCGCCTTGGTACTTGAAAGCATACATTCACAACTTTCTAACAAACCTGTCTATTATACAGCCTTTTCATCACAAAGTGATAATTTGACAGCCGACTGTCAAAACTCTTCAGCTAAGAAAGCTTTCCAAAAACATTTATCATTTTAATAAAATAAATCAAAATGATTTGCGTATACTCTATACTAAAATAAATACTGATGCCAAGTAATAGTTATTTTACATATTAACCGTGACACAAACACTTAAGACTCTTGAGTACGTCTCAATAACTTTGAAGCTTAAAGTACTCCTAAATAGACTTTCCACACCATTTCACAAATCGAGAAGAGAAATCCTAGATAAATTCGTAAACTAACCAGTCATGATTACCAACTACCCAGTTATTATCAGCACTATCAATTTCTCTCTCTAAATGCTCATGTTTTACTTGAAACGCACAGTTTTATCTCTTCGAACGATCGATTTGCTCGCTTGAAGTACCATGACTTTGTAAGTGGACAATCGTGTTGGCATTTTGCATAATTTTATTATTAGCTAATCTGGGCGGCAGTGTGTATAACAGCCAGTGAGTTTGAACGGCTATTTTCTCCTTTTCACCTTAATGAACTCAGCTATTGTGGCTGAAAGAAACTAATGACTTAGTAAAATATTATTTTGAAGAGTATTGGGTATTCCCTGATTGCCTTACGTGTGAGGTTTACTAACAAATACTGTGTGTTTACGTCTTTCTATAGGCTCTTTTATGTACTGGTTACGAGTTTACTTGCCCATTCCATGATGCGTTTAAGTTTTATTGAAGAACCAGCTATAACAATTTCATGGTGGGATATTATTACTATTGGAAAGCTTAAACATTTTTAGAACTTGATTTTAGTGGCTATTATTGTAAAATATTTGTATTTTCAATTAAACCCTTAGATGTATCATGAAATTATGATTTGATTCTTTCAATTAACCCAACGTTATACTGTCAGAACAAAAAATAAACTACTACAATTTTAGAAAAACAAAATGTCTTCATCTCTTTTTTAAATTACCTTTACTGTATTTTTCTCAACATCTATACTAATATTATAAAGCGGAAGAGTTTGTTTGTTTGTTTGTTTGTTTGAACGCGATAATCTCCGAAACTACTGGTTCGAATTGAATAATTCTTTTTGTGTTGGATAGTCCAGTTATCGAGGAAGGCTATAGGCTATATAACATCACGCTACGACCAATAGGAGCAAAGATATAGTGGTAAATGTGTAAAAAACGGGAGAAATTATTTCATCTTCGAAGCCTTCCGTTGCGTGCGCCGTGAAAACGGTTCAAGATACACAAAAAATATGTATTAAAGAATAATAGCTCTTTTAATGATCTAAAAAACAGTCCGCGACAGTGTATGTCTATCTTTTAAGATTAACTCACAAAAACCGTTTTTATGGTACCTAATTTGGTCGAAATAATTTGTTTAAGTTGTATCAACATAATAATATTAATCTTTATTCAAATAAATATGTTGTTGGTTAAGAGTACTAAATCTATATATATAAAAGAAAGTCGTGTTAGTTACTCCACTTATAACTCAAGAACAGCTGAACCAATTTAGCTGAAAATTGGCAGGGAGGTAGTTTAGAGCCAGGAGAAGGACATAGGATAGTTTTTTTTACAAAAAGTAAAAATAAAAAATACAATTTATTCCGGACATACAGCGCCATCTATTGTTCAAACCAAAAATCTGCCGGATGCCACTATCCCACGCGAACGAAGTCGCGGGCAAAAGCTAGTATCCCCATAAAACATAGAAATAAGTAATATTATCAATACATATAGACAAGAACGCACCCAGTACTGAAGTGGGCCAACACCTGCGCACGCGACTGACCCGAGTCTACTAAGGACGGTCTACAAAAACTGGTTAATTAATATGCTAAGATTTTAACTATCTATTTTTAAATGAAAAAATATGGTGTAAAAGAACTCATGGGCTCAATAATTTGGAATGGTAAAAAAAAAACATAATTACATATAAGTAAGAAGAAACTAAACCTGAAAGTATTTTTTTCATAATATTATCTAGGAGTACTAGAATAAACGCCTGTAGGTTCTATTATGTATGTAAGTACCTATACGTATGCGTTTCTTACTCCTTCAACCGTGTCTTAAAAGGCAAGTTTTTTTTGTGGAATATTTTAGTTATTTTTGAAGGTATTTATTTAATTATAAAGAATATAGTAAAAAAGTATAAAAAATATTTTAATTTTCTCAAAAAATTATCACAATTTGCTGTCGGTACTGCGTGCTAATGTACCGAGCCAACGAAAGCGACATCTGACACGCTTTGTATGTGAGGTAACTTTATATTCAGAAACTGTTGTACTTCTACCAATAGCATTTGAATATGGATTATAATTTAGTGTTATTTTTAGTAATGTATGGGATATTGCGACTCGAATACATAGATAAAGATATAAACAGTGTTTTTTTCTTATTAATTCACTGCAGACAATTATTTATATAAAATTCGACATCAAATAATTGCTGGTTAGTCACCCCTTAAACACCTACAAATATTAAAGCTTATGTATCAATACAAATACAAATAACACGAATGATAGATAGAAATCCAATTATCATATAGTTTTAGGTCCCCGAACCAAATCAAGTGATATTTTGATCAAATTAGGTTTGGGAGAAGGTCTACCTGTATACCTACTAACTTTAGCTCCACGAGTGGTTTTGCCCCGCATCTTGTTCGAACTATGTTACTCATCAAGATAAAAACTAGCCTTTCTCGATAAATCGGCTATCTTACAGCTGAAGGTTTTACTGACTTTGATTTGGACTGAAGGATTATCTTTAATCGCATGTTTCCTAAAATTTGCGTACAACCAAACAAACAAACTTACCTTTATAACCTATACTAATATTATAAAGCTAAAGAGTTTGTTTGATTGTTTGTTTGTTTGTTTGTTTGTTTGAACGCGCTAATCTCAGGAACTACTGGTCCGATTTGAAAATTTCTTTCAGTGTTAGATAGGCCATTTATCGAGGAAGGCTATAGGCTACTTTTTATCCCGGTACGGAAAGTAGTTCCCACGGGGTGCGGGTGAAACCGCTGGCAGAAGCTAGTATTAGTATAGATTTCAACCTAATTCAATTACAGAGGTCTACGTAATTTACCGTCTGACCTAGGGACGAGAACTGGAAATACTAATCTAATGAACCAATCAATCCAATTGAATTAATTGGATTAAACACCCACATTGAATATGTAATGCTTACAAATGATAGCTTTCAATCTTGTTTTGAGGTTTTATTTATTTAAATGAGAATCTACTTATAGTTTGGGTTTGTTCACCTTGGAAGACGATTTGATTAATCGATTACGTCGATTAATCTTAAAATTAAGTTTATGGCATTTTATTTTTAGGTTACTTTTAAGGTACTTAAGTTTACTCAAAATTAAGAGGATCCATAGCTCTATAATAACATACTTTTTGAAGATTGTTTGCGCAATGGTTTTTAGTAAACATAATTTTAATTGCACAAATTTTTATCGCAATTATATTGACCTTCAGGAAGCACATTATACAAAAAATACACTTCTTTCATTAGCTTTCAATGCCTCGATATTTAATGTACTTATCTTCAATATAACACCTTATAAACCTACATCTACAAACAAAATAAAGTTAAAACAAAAAACAAACAATCTCCAACATAAGAAAAACCGTAGAAAAGGACAATGCTCAAAAAAAACCCAAGCCCGGCGCAAACGAAAAGTAACTCAAATTATAGGTAATAATAAGTAATGAAATACTGCATAGGAGGCATCATCGAAATCAATGGCTATATGTGTGAAATTGCTATTTGATTTTTAAAGGGGTAACATGAGCAGCTGGGGCTTATAGTTTAATTAAAGTGCTATCTGATATAACAAACAAGTAATATGGCAAGTAACAAGCCTCTCCAAAAAGATAAATCAATACCGAAGTACAGCTCGGGACTTTGGGATGCGACGTAAGCCTTGTCCAAACCGGGTTAACTTCACTATAGCAGTGTTCCTTTACACATAAATTCTTTATACGAGGGAAAATGGCAGGAATGGCATATCAGGATATTACTGCTCCTGTATTCATGGGTGAAGGACATTGGGCTGCAGCGCCCACGTCATCGCGTCATGAGCGTTTTACATTACTTAGGGCTAGACATGAGGAACAGTTCGCGCATCCCGCAACATTTTTGGATCATGTCGTGTTAGACATAAAGAATCGATGACTTTTAGAAGTTATTATTAAAATGAAAAGTACATTCATATCGTGTTTTAGTTCTATCATCCTATTATCTTGTAAAAGTAAGTAGAATAGTGGAGAAGTTGCCCTAAACATGTCATTATTTACACTCTTAAACCACAACTGTATCTGTTTGCTGTTCCTTTTACTAATACATTATGTTACCTTTAAAATCTCAAGTAGTAATGTACCGCAGATGTTAAAATTCGAACAGCAATTTCACACCTATAGCCACTGATTTCGATAATGCCCCCTATGTAATATTTAATTACTTATTTTTACCTATATTTTGAGTTACATTTCTTTTGCGCCGGGCCTGGGTTTTTTTCTCATACTTCATGAGCATTGTCCTTTCTAACAACTTTTCTTTTGTAACTTGTATGTCCGACAGTTGAGACATCCGTACTATTCACTCACATACTTTGTACTACAAAACAGTGAAAACGTTTGAAATATCGCACTCTAACACTTTGTATGGAAAACTGAGGAAAAAACACGCTGCTTACTTAGTTTAGGTATGGAAACAAAGGGCGTGAAATCGAGGTATTTTTAGGGCTCCTTACCCAATGGGAAAGACGGGAACTTGCTACAAGTAGAGGTACTTTGCTTTCCAACCGTCCGTCTCTCGACAGTTAAACTTTTCACAGAAGATATATTTGTTGTTATAAGAAGATTCATCATCATCATCATCATCTCAGCCATAGGACGTCCACTGCTGAACATAGGCCTCCTCTTTAGATCTCCACAGATACCTGTTGGAGGCAAGAAGATTAAAGCAAACAAATACGACTAACCACACTGACTTCTTGAATTTTGCTATGGCGTAGCACGTGTTTTTATTTAGTTTCATATTTTGATGTTATGTTATATGATTGTTACATCGATACATTCTTAAAGACATTGCATAAAATTACGACTAAATGTACAATATTAAACGGTAAACACTACATGCTATACAATAATATTGCACCTACAACATAGTGTTTTATTCGCCCTTCCATTTGCCATTTCAACAATTGTATGTAATATCAAATAAACATACACTACGTATAAAATTAGAAACGATTACTTCTCTTAGCTCTCTTAATCATCTATGCAAAAAAGTACCTACGTCTCAAAATAGACCATTCTAATACAACTAGAACTAAGATACATGGCTGATGTAGTCCGGCGGCAAATTTCTCGCTTCCTCATTGGCTATTACCGTCATTGTAGGGCGTAATTGTAGGATTTCCGCGATGTGCAAATAGTTTCACCTCATGTCGAAAGTAGACAGAAATGGCCGACTGACATAGCCCTGTTTCTTCGTTTGTTTGAAGGGCTTGCCTGTTTTGTGGGCAACGATGTTGCAATATTACTATACGATTTTAGAGAATGAGAAATGTGCTGCAAAAAAATAGTAGGTCAATTTACGATTGATTGCTAAATTTTCCATCTAGACAATGTTTTGAGTATATAAATGTCTTTCATTCAAAATAATAGATTTAAAACATGCACCTGCATTTCCCAACTATAGTAATTTACTATAAATCTCATTCTGGGACACTTTCGTAACACATTGTAACCAGTACATGATTACTTTGGAAAAAATCTAAATAAATCAACAAGAACATACTTTTCTGATTCGATCAGATCTGAATAAACTGACAAGAACATTAGGTAATTTCTGATTAAATCTCACTTAGACACTGTCAATATGTCGTGAGACAACTTTTTAATATCAGACATCTTTGACGTACCAATCATACCCACACTTTTACTACGCCCATAAAATTTTGGTACTCGACTCAGTTTCCACTTTCCACATGACGAAGAGAAAATGTTTGCACATCTCACGGAAATCCTACAATTATGACTGCTATCTTTGACTTATCTGATGGTTAAGATAAAGCAAGTTTCACTTTATAATAATAGGTATATCTTGACAAAGGTAATGCTACTAGTAAATAGTTAGTTCTAAACAATGAGTTACTGAGGAACGGGAAAATTGGTGGGCTACTGTTTTTGATTTATAGATTTTCTGTAATCTATAGTTTTGTAAGTCACGAAGTTGATTTCAATCAGGTGTGAATGGGCAATATTATTATTGCAGGGTGTTGCAAACTTTGCCCCGTGTGTGCAAACTTTTAATCAGCCTATAATCTTAGTCAGTTTTGGAGGTGATTGCAAGATTCGGTGAAAAGTTCGGATGGGTTCACAATCACCTTAAAAATAAACTGTCAGAAAACCATCAGGTCAACTAAATGTCGGCCAGACTGTCGGGCCACGAAAGCTCTGCACAATAATTCTGTCAACAAATCATTTACCTAATCGGAGGTAAAATATCGTAAGCACTTTTATAAATATAACAATTATTTAAATATTAGCCCTTTAACTTACACTAAATAATATGTAATTTCGAATAGTTTTATCTAAATAACTCAGTTTCAACAACCAATACTTACAATGACAGCATTCTAGACATAATCTAAGATCTCATACAAAACATCGTTTGGACGACATGGCGAATATTCCATTGTCTTTAATACAGAATTTTGTTACAATCTAAATAGAAACATGAGACAGTGAAATGCGGAATTCAGTTATCTAGTTCAAGTAGTTTCATAGTTATTTTATTGTTAGTTACCGTTTATGTGAACATAAACGCACCTATTTCGAAATGTTTCAGATTAATAATGCTACTTACATACCTATCCATACCATGGAGTTTCTTGCCCGTTCTTCTCCATAGGAAGCTACTTTTGGAATGGGCAACTAGAATCAACCTTATTTATAATTTTTGACGTTCATAAGTGCTTGTAAAGGCCTAAATGAAATAAATGATTTGATTTGATTTGATTTGATATCTATGGTTTTCTCGTACAGATGCTCGAGAAAATTATTACAATAAATTGTTAGGTACAAATGTTTGAGAAAATTGTTTTGACTGTTGTCGTATTGTTTAAGGACTAAATAAGTAAATGACAATAATAAATGACCACCCATCTACGGCCTGGTGACAGATGGGCCGACAGACTTACATCGCTGTCTTAGTAATAGGGTCCCGTTTTACCCTTTGCGTACGGAACCATAAAAATAAGTAGCGGAAAAAATAATACAACAGATATCAAAATAAGTAGGTAGGTACATTATCAGTCCAAAAAACATAATCCTTCTTCTAGCTATGTCGGGTAAAAAAATCTCACGAAGTTAACTAGTATCAAAATCATGTGAAAGTAACATCAAGTACAGAAATGTTATCACATCCATCTATCAATTCGCATTTTTTTTTTATTAAAAACAAGTTTATAATTAAAGTATATTTATAACCAGTATACTTGATATAAGTTTCCACAGGAAATATTAGTAATATCAAGATCAGAGACAAGTTGTTAAGCTTGAGCTGGATAGTACAGTCGAGTGGTAAAGTGGATGAGAGCGATGTGTAGTGATGATGAGTGTACTTACTAAACAACTTGAAAAGCTTTTACTATGGTGTAGGGTGAGTAGGTATTGGTGAAATGTGAGACTTTCCTAAGTTTCTTATAAAATTTCAAATTATATTTTTTGTTTTATTTTTATGTGGTTATGTTAGTAATCATCGAATGTTAATTTACCACTACTATCCAATAAAAGAAACATTATTTGAGCTAATTTTGTTACCTACTTAGTACTTTTTTAGATATATTATAATATTTTAATCATCTATCAAAAATAAAGAATAAAAAAATACATCGTACTAGACCGACATAATCAATTAAAACAACTATATAAGTACTTTAACTAGAGACAATTTAAATTCATCAACAAACCCACAAACCCATATTCGCCATGTCCCACACATCCCAGACATTATGGCGCCCCTACAAAGGGCCACAAACGTGAAACAAATAAAGGTGTGTTACCATAACTAGTATAAAAGTGAAAACACACTTCACTTTCTTTACACGACTTTGTAGAACACGAAAATTACTAGTAAAAACGTTTTTCGAAACACAGTAATTCTACGGAGTTTTCTTTAGTCACGATTGTTTAATTTGATTCACTTTTGTTTTTAAAATCGAGTGTTATGAATGGAACTTTGCTGATCAGAAAATAGACAAGTCAATGCATAGTAACAATGATTAAAAGCAGTCTTACGAGTGAGTCAAGTAAGTTTGATATAAGTTTTACATACGCACAACTAAGCCTCGAAATTGTAAATAATCTACATAAAATCCTAATATGATGAACAGCAAACTTTTTTGTTTGTTTGCATCTACCTCAAAAGCTCCGAAACTACTGAACCGATTTGAAAAATTCATTCACAGTTGGAAATCCATACTCTTCCCGAATACCGTAGGCTATATTGTAACCTAATATGACCAAATAGTTCCTCTGGGACGCAGGTGAAACCGTGGGTAAACGGTTAGTGCTAAAATATAAACAAACACTAAGTACTATGGTAATTTCACGATCAATCAAACTTATAATGAAAAGGAATACCTACTCCTATTCAAACATTCCACACACACATTCAAACACTTAACCCACGCACACACGCTCCACAGCAGAAAAAAGGTTACATTACCAAAAAGAATATCGCGCGAATATTTTTTCTCGCTGGCAACATCAGCGATGGTGCGTAAAACACATGCGGTCATATTTTACGTACTATACCAGTCGTATTAAATGGGCCGTGATAAAGCATTTACTGGCCGATAAGCAGCTTTATATATTTACGTTAAATAAAAACATTTGACCTGCCAAAGCCCTTTGCTTTGGCAGGTCAAATGTTTTGTATCTTTGTTTCTTGTTTACATTATGGTTTTGAATGAAACTGTCTCTAGTCTATAGACTCTTGCCTACTGATACGAGAACGTTGTCAATGTTTTGTTACTGTTGACAGTCCTGTCATTTAGTAGAAAAAATGCTACATATTTTGCCTTGAAAATGGACAGCTGTCAACTGCACAAAAGATTCGGTACCCGTATGTTTTGTGAGACTGTCTTGCCAAATCCTCAAGAAATAAATGATTAAAAAAAGCTTTTATGATGCTTACCTATATGCGCAAAATAGGTAAGCATCATAAAATTTATATTTTTGTCTCAAGTTAATATTTAACACATTTCCCTGTTTAGTATTAGGAATCATAAACGAGTAGGTACTCTTTACCCTCTTTACTTACCTACAGTTCAGTTTTTGACAAATAACCGGTTAAAAATCCTGTCTAAAAACATCCATATCTCACCATTAATTCATATTTTGTCAAAAGTACCCGTAAATCAGAAAACCGCTCTTCCGTTTGTAAGGGAAATTTAGCGTTACGAGTGTTACGCAAAAAATACGGAAAATGTTTTCTAACACTACAATTCCTATATTTTTACATGCAAACACATACTTTCTGTTAAATTATGGGGCTAAGATCTGTAATTATTTCTAGTCAAATTACGGTTATCGGTTCGATCGTAAATTAACTATATTATGCCTTTTCCTAAAGAAATAACTTTTGCAATTTGCATACAACCTATCCTTCCTGTAGGTAATCATTTCCTTGTGTCTGCTTTCTGCACAAGATTTTTTTAATAACTTTGTTAACAAAATATTAGAAACAAAAATAGTTCTACTAGGTTAAAAAGTAGCTTTTGCCCTTTCAGACTTTAGATTATCCATGTACCAAAAGTTGAAATCTGTTCAATGGCGAGTAAGCGTAAGCGTAAATATTTGTAAGGATAGGCATCTATACTAATATTATAAAGCTGGAGAGTTTGTTTGTTTGAACGCGCTAATCTCAGGAACTACTGGTCCGAAGAAGCTAGTTTATAATATACTAGCTTCTGCCAGCGGTTTCACCCGCATCCCGTGGGAACTACTTCCCGTACCGGGATAAAAGCTTATAGCCTTCCTCGATAAATGGGCTATCTAACACTGAAAGAATTTTTCAAATCGGACCAGTAGTTCCTGAGATTAGCGCGTTCAAACAAACAAACAAACAAACTCTTCAGCTTTATAATATTAGTATAGATATTAAACATGTTTATTATATTACATACCTACTACATATATACAAACTATCAGAACTATCTCAGATTAAATAAAAATAATAATCATTAAAAGATGGCATCGAAAAACTACTCATCGCTGCCCATCAGGAGCATACCCAAGAGTTAAGACTACGTAAAGAAATAATTATTCTAGAATCTTTCAGAACGCCACAAAGAAGGTTCCACGACCACGACTGTCAGACGCTATAACATAGACAAACTAATAACTTTGAAAATAATGCGCAGTGACCGAGATTTGTGAATATCTGAATAGGGTGCATAAACAAGACTGAATACTAGACGCGGCGCTAAAGGTCAGGTTATGATAGGACCATACGCGATTTTATGAGCGATTAAAATGTTCTAGTATCTTGAATGTAAAAATATAAAACACTAGCTACAAGCGATCACAAATCATGCAGCATCAATTCGTGATTGTAATAAGCTTTTGCTTGTTTTACAAAATAAGGATTTCATTTCACTATTACAGTTTTTTTTACTATCTCTGTCGTAACTTTACCCTATTTTTTTATGATAGCAACACAATATCAACCAAAAAGTCACCACATAAGGTACTGTTTCTCAAGAAGTTTTGATCATAATTTTTCCATAAACGAAAAATATGTACAAGCGTGCAAGATAGCGGTTGTCCCAAATCGCTTACTAACGTAACCTAAGCCTAATACTAACAAATAATGTAGCTACAATGTATTAGAGTTTATTCAGAAATAATACAGTGGACTCAAGTTATATGCTTTATAGGCCAATTCAAATAAATTAATGTAAGCTAAGCGAACCTGAAATATTGTTGTGTTTTCTTAGAAATAATAATGGTACTTGTAAAATATTGGTAATTCAAACCGCAGTAAAAAACTCAAGATATTGCCTTAGCTTAGAGTATCCGCTCGCTACAAACTTTGGCCGACAGTTTGTTCGGGGGCATACATCAGGATGGAAATGAATGGTAGCACGCACATAACAATGATCAAGTTACGATTGCGGTATATTTGTGGGTATACCGACTGAAATTTTTGATTGGATTCAAGATTTAGAAAAAAATTGTCAACCATCGGGTCGACTGTTGGCCTTATGTTTACATTTATGATCAAACTAGCTTCCGCCAGCGGCTTCGCCCGCGTGGTGTGTTGTTAAAAAGTAGCCTATGTGTTAATCCAGGGTATCACCTATCTACATACCAAATTTCAATCAAATCGGTCCAGCCGTTTTTACGTGATTAAATAACAAACATACATCCATACATTCTCACAAACTTTCACATGTATAATATAAGTAGGAAGTAGGATAAACAAAACAATAAAAAATCGTAGCATAATAAATTGAGGGAAGATATTCAAAGAAAATAACTTTGTAACGTGGTTTTAAATACTATCAAAATTTAACTTACCTAATACAAAACTAACTGGTCAAAACCTAAAAGATCCTTTAAAACTGAAGCAACGTATAAAAACCCTGTAAACCACAGCAAGCGTAGCTTTACGCGTCCATAAAACGCTCGGATACAATCCGCTTTACGATACGCGATAGGCGCGGCTGACCACGTGGTAAATAAGCTCAGTTTTTGTTACACACGATAAAACTAAACAATGTAAATATGCTTTAAATGGCAATTTGAGTAAATTAATGTAAGCTACAATATTTCAGGTTCGCTTACCTGAAACATTGTTGTTTTCTTAGAAATAATGATGGAAATTATAAATATTGTTAATTCAAACATTATTTTATGATTAAAAGAAACAATATCATGATATTGGGCGGAAGGTATCCAAAGGTAACAAAATTTCACTTAATATACAACTAACATCAACACTCCCAAAACCTAAAAGATCCTTCAAAACTGAAGCGACGTATAAATACCCTATAAAGCACAGCAAGCGAAGCTTTACGTGGCCATAAAACATGCGGATACGATACGCGATAGGCGCGGCCGACCGCGTGTTAAATAAACCTAGTCTTTGTTACACACGATCAAACTAAACAATGTACGAATTATTTATGTGGGGTCGTTAAATTATAGGGTTTAGGAATATTTTCTAGTTTTGGAGTAAATTTTGAACTACATGTCCTGTGCTTTTTTAAACCGAAAACTACATATACCTATTAACAAAATATTGTAACCAAATACACAGCTATTTCATTTGAAAAGATTTGGAGATTTACTTAACTTCAGAATAATTTACCCATTTTCCAATTGTATCTCTGTTTTGTTTCTATTAGTTACTTTATGTTCAAAAAGGCTAAGTATTTTGTGGGTACGTCAGAAAACAATTTATTATTCTAGCTAGAGGTACATGAAAATATTTTATTAAAACTGCCATTTCAATTACAAACCTAAAAAGTAGAAACCTCTTTATAATCCTAGGACACAAAAAGTTTTTAACACAGACAATCTAAAATTTAAGATAAAAGGTCCATTACCAGTGAGCAATCAGTGTCTTTAGTCCCTTTTGGTAAGTACAAAGGACTAAGAAAAAGTTTTAAATATCTACGCCGTAATTCACGTTCATTCGAACATTTAAAAAGTCCTAACGTTCTCTTTTATTCGGCTGAAAGGAGAATTATGATTATTCTTTATTGTACACAAAAAAAACATATAAAAATACACACAACACAGAGAAGACATGTACAAAGGCGAGCTTAACCCAGAACTGGGTTCTCTAACAGCAAACCTTAGAGCGATAGAGAGATGCGATAGGGAAGAGAAACAGAACAAAACAAACATAAAACTACATAACATAAAATATATACCTATAAATAAAACATAAAATATAATAAATAAATAAATACATACATACAAATAAGGTCAAGTTGACAGGAAATGTTCTTTAATTCAATTAATATCGAATTATCGAAGTTTGTTAAAAACATGGAGAACAAATGATTAGCGGAGATGTCATAACGCAAAATCTCCTGAGAAAGTAGCGCCGCCAAAATGCGGGTGTTCGGGAGACGGGGAACGTTACTAACTCTGCCCTTACAGGCCTTATAGTATTTTGAAAATAAACGGCAGGTTCTAACCTGCCTATTATTTTCAAAATACTTATAATCGCCGATCAATCAAGGCCAATATTTGAAAGATTGGTTTCAATTTGAGAATGAACTCGAACGTCCCGTTATTTCAAGTAACTGATCACGCCTAAGGTATATTACACTGACCTACAAGAATGCTCCTGGCCTACCTTCCTTATGCCATCTCCGCTATCTTTCCTTACTCTGTGGTTCAGAAAAATATTTTAATAAAATGCTTTCTGAAAATTGATTTCGTATTTGAAAATTTGGCAGATGTTAACACTTATTTTGGTCTCATAAGATTGAGGGTTTGGCAAAGTTACACGTACAATCCAAGCCAACAAATAGAAATAAAGTTCGTTGGCACCTTGCTAGCTTTTCACGTGAAAAATATTGCGTTCATAAGTTTGTGGAAAAGCAAATATCCTTTATGAATTTCAATCGTACTTCTACTGTAGAAATTCTATATTGGATAAACCATTTTTTTCTTGTTAACTAAAAAAATACGTCGACTTTCGAATCCTGGAACCAACCAAAAGCGAAAGAGATTTGCAATTGGGAATCAGTTGAACCTTGACCTGATTCCCAAAAAAAAGGTAATTCCTAAGAGGATCAAAATAAGTTACGGAGGTCGACATATAAATAAGTAAGTATACAAATACCAAAGAAGATCGAAAGTAAGTTATCTTACTTACGTCACAGCTGATAAGTGAGTGAACAGTCGCCTGATTGCGCTCCAAACGGCGCACACGCACCATACAAACACTATGATTACTGCGTCAAGCTGATTGTAAGTTTATTCCTTTACTAGAGCAACTTACAATTTTCTGATGGTTCTTTTCTTTATTTATAAGGGTGCAGTCATGACCACTACTATAGTAAATAAATACCTTAATTCAGACTAAGGCTCTAGACAGACGGACTGCATTTCAACTGCAATCCAACTGCAAATTGCAGTTCAAAGGCAGTTTGAATGCAGTTGACACGACTGCAATAGAACTGCAAATCAAACGCGCAGTTCGATTGCAGTTGAATTGCAGTCGGCGTGCAGTCGTGCTCTGAAGTTGATTAAAAAATTGTGAGCAGTTGTGCTAAGTTCTAAAATAACTAAGTACCTACAGCTATTTTAAAACGACTTCAAGAAAAACTGTTATTTAACTAAATTTTTCAATTATCTCTACAGCAACAAAGATGCCAGCTATCTGTAAAATATTATCATCTGTCTAGCCTTTTCCCAAATATTTTGGGTTCGGCTCCCAGTCTAACCTGATGCAACCGAGTAAGGTATTCTTGTTTCGGTCACCAAGACACCGATGACATCGACTCGTCGCGTAACACATACATATAGGTGCAGTTGGAGCGCAATCAGCGGGAAATAGTGCACAAAGTGATGCTTACTGTAAAATTGCTCACCGTTCCCCGCCCGGGGCGCGGGACGGGCGGGCGCCGATAGCGCTAGCAGCGCCAGCGCCCACCACCATGTCATCACAACCACACCTGGAAAGAACAGAAGAAGAGTATAAGAAACTACTATAAATGAAAACAGAAAATTTTGGTGATTTTGTTCTGGGGTTGTGTAAGTAATTAATAAGTTTTAGATGCTGGAAGGCAACGGCGAAACCATCTTTGAATACCAATTTAAGGGTAAGTGAAAACTAACATTGTTTTTAATATAAGTGTTAACAAGGACAAATAGAAGTTTACAACTCACAATAAACATACTTTCCTAATTGATATAATGTTTATTCAGTATATACAGTAGTAGGTATTTATATCATAATGTAAGAAAGTGGAAGACTTTATTAATTCATTAAATACACACTAAATTGAAACTCTTAATTTTGTTCTATTTAAACCCCATTTCACCGTTTGAAATAATATCTAACCTTTATAATAACAAAGTTTATCTACAATTTAAATTCACTAATTAATTATACTTTCCATAAATTTCAAACTGAGCACCTGCTCAACCAAATAAATTGAAAACATATTCATTCAGACAACCGAGCTGAAAATATAAATTATTTAACATCCATTTAGTTAAAACGAAAATAACCACATAAAATGACTGTTTAATAAATAGACCAAAATGAATTGAATTATGAATTAATTAAACTGGCGAGGACTTTGTCTAGAGGACGGTTATTATTAATACTAACTGCTGCTATAATTACTAGTATTGAGAATGGCACACGTATTTTATAACGTGGTTCAAGTTGTGAGTTTTCATAATCATAACCAATGCTTATTGGAAAGACTTATCTTGCTACTTGTAGGTAATCAAAAACCAGAAAGTCTGAATATTAAAGGGGGTATTTATCGTCTTGCCCAGGTATCTGGGATTGATGGGATTAGCCAGGCAGTCGCTCCACAAACATTGGTGTTAAGACAATACTATTTGGAAAAGCTCAACATGTGATGATTTGTTCAATATTGAGCTTTCCCTTCATTGACGTCGATATTAAAAACCAAAGAGGTATCACTTTTTTGTCAACCTTCAAACTAAAGTAAATAAAACTTTTTACGCGTCTATCAACGACACTTTTTCTTGCTCGTAAAACGTCTATAAAACAAGAGACAGTCACTTTGTATGTTTATCGCCACATTAAGGGCACAGGGTACTCAAACCACTATTGCAGAGCTGTATATATTTTTGCTGGCCCACTTTTGATATGCTCGGCCATTAAAGTGCAGTGCGATAACAAGAAAGCAGACGTCGTTAATATTTATGAAGTACTATAACTACGATTATAATTCATAGATTAATCAATCTATGCAGCTAGATGATTATCGTCGGCATAAAAGATAAAATGCAATCTTATTTATGCTTCTTCTCAACTTATCGAGTATATTCCCGTATTGTTTCTGAAGTAGAAACTTACTGGAACAACGACTTTGTTAGTCAGCTTCATGAGCCCTCCCATACAAAGAGGAGTAACACTGATAAATTAATGACTCGGACCTGCTTTTTCACCCAGTAGGCAAAGCTACGCTAGCAATCGATACCCCTTGCAGAATAAAAAAATCTGCATTTACATAGTATACACAAAAAACGATTGTGCTACAATTTTCTACCTTTTCTATTCACAAAGCAACACAAACACCTAACTCAATTACTTCAAATCCTGCCGTAATAGAAGTTCTGAACAAATTCTAACAATACATCGTTTGCGACACGACAGGGGCTTAAAGTCAGAAACTTCAAAAATTGCTTGCCAAATCTCATAACGCTTCCCCATTTTATCCCTTGTCAGGCGAGCAACTTCAAAAACTCTGTTACCCAAACTATTTTGAGGAAGGTCGAAAATTTACATTTAAAGTTAGGATATTTTGCGCACAGGAGTCGTGTTTGTATAGTTAGTAAATAGTGTTGATACGGGTATGAAAAGGGTCTTCAAATAAACATGTCGTTCTGATACATAGGCGTATTATATTTAATTAATAGTTTGTAAATACATAATTTTACAGATGAAATTAAATGAAACGAAACGGTACCCAAAATTTACGACAATTTCCACCATTTTTTTTTAGGGTTCCGTAGCCAAAATGGCAAAAACGGAACCCTTATAGTTTCGTCATGTCCGTCTGTCCGTCTGTCCGTCTGTCCGTCTGTCACAGCCGATTTACTCGGAAACTATAAGTACTACAGTGATGAAATTTGATGGGAATATGTGTTGTATGAACCGCTACAAAAATATGACACTAAATAGTAAAAAAAAGAATTGGGGGTGGGGCCCCCCATACATGTAACTGAGGGATGAAATTTTTTTTTTCGATGTACATACCCGTGTGGGGTATCAATGGAAAGGTCTTTTAAAATGATATAAAGTTTTCTAAAAAACATTTTTCTTAAAGTGAACGGTTTTTGAGATATCAGCTCTCAAAGTCGTAAAAAGTATGTCCCCCCCCCTCTATTTTTATAACTACGGGGTATAAAATTCTAAAAAAAATAGAGGTGATGCATGCTAATTAACTCTTTCAACGATTTTTGGTTTGATCAAAGTATCTCTTATAGTTTTTGAGATAGGTTGATTTAACTGTAATTTACGGAACCCTTCGTGCACGAGTCCGACTCGCACTTGGCCGGTTTTTTTTGTCTAACGAACCAATCAAGCGAGCATTAACCACTTCACAGCTTACATTCTAGTCATCCAGATACGCCCATCAAAATACCATTTCAAAGTTCTTATCATAGCTGTCTGTACTAATTCATTTAACTCTCGTTAAAATATTTGCGATAAAATGGTCAGACTTCATTATTATGTCAATGCTGGCTGCTTACCTTAGTTGTTGGAAGTACGACTAAATATGAGCTGTTTGTCGAGTAAATTACTCGAGAGTATGACGGGTTTCGATTAATTACTGTGTCAAGTTCCGAAGTAAAATGGTCAAACTATAACCTATAAGTATATCGTACCGATAAGTACATAAATAACCTAACAAGAGTATTTTTTAAACTACAGACAAGTAATCAATAATAGAGTGAATCAATTGACATTCCAAAAACGTTACACAACCAAAAAATCATGTACCTACATCCAAAACCGATTTGACGCAACTCTGTCAATATTTATGACTATTTATACTACAATTAAAGGGAACCTCTTGTCTTTAAAATGCACTCAAACTCAGGATAAAGGGGAAAGTGAATTAGAATCACTTTTTACGATCGCCCGAGGTAAGGTCGCTCGAACATTTTCTTATTACGTAACAACTCATCGGCACTTAAGTTTTGGGCTATAAAAACAGAGGAACCATTAAAAATGGAAAGTAAAAGCGTAAATATTCTACAGACAGCTTTTGTTCGAAATTGGAACGGAGAAATAAATTAATTATCGAAATTGAAAGCTTTTTGCTTGTAAATAATTAGCGGTTCGGTTCTTTTCGGCTTTTTCTAATGAAAAATAACTTTCTGAGTTGAATAATAAACTTCGTTGGGTCAATTAAGGTCGCTCTTACCTTTTGCGTAATAAAAATCGTGACTATCATAAAAGTGATTGTTATGGTAAACAACGGAACGTATAACATTTTCAACACTCGTAGCGGATAATGGGATCGGAGCGGATAAGACATTGAACTCGTTGTAGATTTCCAGGAAGGAAGAAATATTTTTATATTTAATTTAATATTTTTTACCCACGACGGAACGGAGCAGGTATATGCGTTTAGGGTGAGAGATGTGCGTTTGTGTGTTTGTGTGTTTGTGTGTTTGTGTGTTTGTGTGTGCGTTTGTGCAAAGTAATGTTCCCACATATCTTCTAAACTAATGATCTGATTTTGATGCGGTTTTCAATAAAGGGTTTGTGTTCGATGAGTTCATGTTCTTAGATAGGTGTCATGGCTGTAACTCACTAGGGGGCGCCACAATATTAGTCCAAACAGCAAAGGAATGTTCCCACCTACCTTCTAAGCTAATGATCCGATTTTGATGCGGTTTTCAATAACGTTTTTGTGTTCAATGAGTTCATGTTCTTAGATAGGTGTCATGGCTGTAACTCACTAGGGGGCGCCACAATATTAGTCCAAACAGCAAAGGAATGTTCCCACCTACCTTCTAAGCTAATGATCCGATTTTGATGCGGTTTTCAATAACGTTTTTGTGTTCAATGAGTTCATGTTCTTAGATAGGTGTCATGGCTGTAACTCACTAGGGGGCGCCACAATATTAGTGCAAAAGAGCAAAGTAATGTTCCCACCTACCTTCTAAACTAATGGTCCGATTTTGATGCGGTTTTCAATAACGGTTTTGTGTTCGATGAGTTCATGTTCTTAGATAGGTGTCATGGCTATTAATCACTAGGGGGCGCCACAATATTAGTGCCAAACAATGTTACAATATAATCAAAACGTCCGATTACAATTCTGTTTTCATCAGCAATGTGTACGTGCTTAATGCATGTTCCCAAATAATAAAAATTACGCCTGTAACTCACTAGAGGGCGCTACAATATCGGTGCAAAATAATATTGCAATAACATATTATATAGACTATAATTCGTATATGTTCTCTAAAAAGTCTGAAATAAAATTAAGCAAAATTAAAAATTTTGAAAAAACCCCCGACGGTAAAAATCTTATTGAAAAATAATAAAATAACTCAAAACCCCCGACTTAACCCAATTATATAGGAATAACCGTCGGGGGCTGCCTTTTCTATATGAAATTTCAACAAGTAATTGAGTGTATTTTATGTCATCGTTAAACATCTACAATTCTTCAATAATTGTATTCACGACACTAGAATCCTTTAGCTGGTTTAATGGCAGCTCCCGACGGATATTCCTATATAATTGGGTTAAGTCGGGGGTTTTGAGTTATTTTATTATTTTTCAATAAGATTTTTTATATAATATTTTTATTTTTCAGGCATCACGGCCCGTGTCTTTTCTAAAACTACGTAGGTAACTACATAGTATATGCTGATGAGTTTGTAACAAAATTTCTATATTAGATAGTACACTTATCGAGTCAAGCAATTCCATGCAGAACAAAATTACTTGCGGAGAATAATAATAATATATTAAGTAAGCAGCGCGCCAAAATGTGGATGTTCGGGGGACAAACTTGCATCTCCGCTTCCTTTCCTTCTTCGGTGCTCAAGTCAGATGTCAATATTTGTCATCAAAACAGCTGTAACTCCTTTAATCCGCTCTGTTCAACACTATAATCCGTTTTCTTAAGGCCCGACGATCCGACCCATCTTGTGCCCGGATCTATCTGTCAATAAGACATTTATTGGAAGAGAGAGTTGAATAGTTCGGAACAGGAAACCCCTATTGCGCCAGACATAAATATTCTCCGAACTTGATGGGAATTCTTGTAAGAAATTAGAGTTAAAACAATCTGAATTGGAGAGTGTTTTTTTTCTGTACTGCGTAATTATTTGAGACTAGCTTCCGCCAGCGGCTTTGCCCGCGTGGTGTGTTGATAAAAAGTAGCCTATGTGTTAATCCAGGGTATCACCAATCTACATACCAAATTTCAACCAAATCGGTCCAGCTGTTTTTGCGTGATTGAATAACAAACATACATCCATACATTCTCACAAACTTTCACGTTTTTAATATAAGTAGGATATCTATAGTACTATGTTTTTAGGGTTCCGTACCCAAAGGGTAAAACGGGACCATATTGTTTTCGCTCCTCTGTCCGTCCGTCCGTACGTCACCAGGCTGTATCTCATGAACCGTGATAGTTAGAGAGTTGAAATTTTCACAGATGATGTATTTCTGTTACTGCTATAACAATAAATACTAAAAACTAGTATTTATAGTAATACTATACTATTTTTTTGTTCTGGTAAGGAACCCTTCGTGCGCGACTCCGACACGCACTTGGCCGGTTTTTGTTTATTTAAAAACCCTACTGTATACCTACTTTTTGCATCCTTAGTTAGTCCTTAGTATCCTTAGTTTTTTTTTATGAAAAGTAAAACAAAAATAATTACAAAAACTGTAGGATATACAATAAATGATTTTCATGTTGTGTACCTACCTATAAAATAAATCCCGTAATAAACCCTTTTTACCGACTTCCAAAAAAGGATATGTTCTATGTTTAATTTCATTAAACATTATATAATCTAAGCCACGTGCGTTTTATAAATGTATAACGAAAACACTTATAACACCTAGCCAGCTCATATCACTAAGAATTTGCCTCGACTTTTCTAAAAAAACGTATCGTCAGAGAAAACTGGGTTGTGTCAACTAGTCTAGCCCCGCCATTATCACAGACCACCTGAGTTAATATACCTTGAAGCTCTTAAATAGAAGCTCTGGTAAAAAGCTGGTCTTCCACTACAAAGATGTGTAGTTTTGAGTACTAGAAGAGCCAGCATTTTTCAAGCGATTCTTTGTAAACTTTCATGGTTATCAACCTAGCTTGTGTGAGTATCTGGCGGAAATTTAATAAACAAAATTATACCTAACGCAAATGTTTTAAAATGAAAATATGATTACTGGAAGCAGCGCTGCTTGGGTTTATTTCAGAACAATTATTTATTATTAAATTCATAAAATTCACATTAAGTCTGTTCAATCAAATCAGATCAAATGAAAATTACTAAACAAACTAAACACTTTTAAGTTCCAAGCTCATCTGTAACACTGTACAATTTATATCCATATAATTATTAAATGAAACCATGCTCATAATTAAAAATAACTCCAATATAATATTGGTAGCACTTCCATTACATCTATAACGTTGCCACTCATCAGGTAGACAAGTGTAGACAAGCGTGCGAACTAATCACGAGCTATGGCGAACATTGTGAGACTAAACGTTTCTGTTTTGTTATTATTTGTTTTTATATTACTAAGTATAGCTCTAGTAGTTAGTGTTCATGTTGTAGCTGTCTGCAGTTTGACATTTTGTGCTGTGTGGTCTGCATTTTATTTATTTATTTACGAGTTTTTGTACAGTACATAAAGAAAGACGACAGGAAAGGAAAGTACGGTAATATGTATATAGACGAATAAGTGCCAAGGGTTAGTCCTTTATTTTCTACTCTTACTTATGGATGATGATAAAATTTAGATCATAGATTATCGAGTAGTCTAAATTAAGCATACTTTCTTCAAATGCACGTAGTGCAAACAAATACACCGTGAACACCGCTCAACGTAATTGGTATCTATTCATAAATCAGAACCAGTACACTGCATCAGTCAAAACGTGAGCAAAACCAACCATACATTAAACCCTCAAAGAAAACAAAACACGACCCACACACACACACACATACACACGAATACATCACGTACATATACACTCACATAAATACACCAACCTCTTTACCAAATAAACAGACCAAAAACCCATAGGTATCATTATAAAATTGCGGGCCACTAATCAAGGGAAATTCTACTTTCATTGGAAAACAAAATGGAAAATTGGAAGCGTCACATAATTAGATGTCACCCGCAGACCGTTACGGAGTTAAATTATCTATACTTATAGCTCATTATGGATTTCTTAAACTGCTGTATGAAGGCAAAAATATTGAAAGTAATTCGATAGTGGGTAGCTAATTACTGAAGGTACATGTAAGAGTCCAATTATTTTATAAGATGCAAGAAAAGTATTTAGCATATTATTAAAATATACATAGTTCAAAACCTTATCTATCAATTGCAAAAATCATGTACCTATTAAGTTCTCGTCAGTAAATGTCCGGTAGTGTTTTGTAAATATGTATCTACATATTGACAAAAAAGGTTAGAAAATAACATTTGCTATAATATAGGAATGTAAAGCAGACTGTCTTGCTGTTCCACATATACCTCAACCGCGATTGATGTCAATGACCGACAAGAAACCAATAAGAACTGAATCTGTCCATTTCCTCGTATCACAGAAATCGATCAATCGAAAGGACCTCATTTGCAATTCCACGGAGCATTGCGAAACAATTAAATAAAATTATCCTAAAGGTACGTTTTGGAAGCGACCTTCCGAGCGTATGTGCAGCGACTGCATGAAATAGGTCGATGTCTGAGGGCGACTGCACGGGCTACTGTCGCTTCAATCCAAAACGATTTCATGTAAATACTTAAATACAGTTTATTGTATGAAACTTTGACGCTGTTGCACAATTTCAGTCTCGTAAGGTTTGACAAAAATTATATCAAAATAATTTCGTGCGATCAGTTGCAGTCGCCAGCTCGATTCGAAAACGTACCTTTATTTGTTTACTTCGTTTCCAATACCTAATTAATCGTGTAATAAACTTTATTGGCAACAGGACAATTTGTATCTCTACTTCCCCGTTTCGCTTTTATTTAATAGTTATAAATGTCAGCTAGTTTATTTAATGCTTTGATTAATTGCATCCATTAAGATTGTATTGTCATTACAGATTTAATGCATCGGTATCATTCATTTTGTCTATAAAGTCTTCCTCATGAATCACTCTATCACTTAAAAATCAGTGTGGTTGTTTTTGAGTTTGTCACGAATAGGAAGTAAAACGAAGCGATTATGTTTTATACTGCTTGAAAATAGATATGGTATGCAGTAGAATTAAATAGAGCGTTATACGTTGGTAAGCGTCTTCTGGGCACGTTTCCGGGGGACAGCGATGCGGAGGAGTACTTCAACGCCTAATTCTCAGCTGGTTTTTGGTTATGTTTTTTTTTATTGCCTTTTTTAGGGTTCCGTAGCCAAAATGGCAAAAACGGAACCCTTATAGTTTCGTCATGTCCGTCTGTCCGTCTGTCCGTCTGTCCGTCTGTCACAGCCGATTTACTCGGAAACTATAAGTACTACAGTGATGAAATTTGATGGGAATATGTGTTGTATGAACCGCTACAAAAATATGACACTAAATAGTAAAAAAAAGAATTGGGGGTGGGGCCCCCCATACATGTAACTGAGGGATGAAATTTTTTTTTTCGATGTACATACCCGTGTGGGGTATCAATGGAAAGGTCTTTTAAAATGATATAAAGTTTTCTAAAAAACATTTTTCTTAAAGTGAACGGTTTTTGAGATATCAGCTCTCAAAGTCGTAAAAAGTATGTCCCCCCCCCTCTATTTTTATAACTACGGGGTATAAAATTCTAAAAAAAATAGAGGTGATGCATGCTAATTAACTCTTTCAACGATTTTTGGTTTGATCAAAGTATCTCTTATAGTTTTTGAGATAGGTTGATTTAACTGTAATTTACGGAACCCTTCGTGCACGAGTCCGACTCGCACTTGGCCGGTTTTTTATTTTTATTCTAGTTTGTAGGTAAGTTGTAGGGAAAATTTAGTTTGTAAATATAGTACGTATTTGTTTTAATTTTTAGTGTAAATATGTCATATAAAGTTTTTGTATAATATGAAAAAAATTAGATTTATAAAGAAAGAAGGTATTTTCAGTTGAAAAAAGTGAATAAACGCTATATTTTACCAAAAAATCTTTCTTCCTCAACAACTCTGCTCACCCTATTACAAAATACAAGCGTTATGACAAAGCACCGTCGGCTTCCGAGTTTACATATGCATACATTACCTTAATATCTTAGCGCATACAAACATGATACGTCTTCTTAGTAGGTCAGCGGTGTTTTACGACAGCTTGGAAAAAGGTTAATGTTTAGTTTTGTTTCAAATATTTTGGGATTTTTATAGGTGTAAAATATGTATTTTGAAATGCTAATGCTTTCATTATTTATCATATTTGGGATTTATTATGCTATTTTAACGGTAATGAATGGTGTTTTAAATATCACAATTACAATCAATAAAGATTGACGCATTAATTTGTAAAACAAAAATAAGGTTATGAGTAAAAATATGCTTACCGAAGCTATTTCTATTTAGACCATAAACAACCATTTATGGCCCAAAATATATACGAATGTACAGGAACTTAGCGATAACGAGGAAAACATTAGGTTTCAACTTTCATGATAACCGAGCGATTTTATTACCAACGCAAGTAAAACCAATCTATCTTCGATATCGCAAGATATCGGTCCTGCGTCTTATCTCTCTCCGATCGTGTCGGATTGCCGTCCCATCGGGTTATGAGAGTGAAGGAATAGGGAGTGCACCTGTGTCTGCGCAAATGCTCGTGCACTATAACACAGTATAAAGAACATACAGTAGGACGACGCCTTTGATCTTGTGTAAAATGCCGACATCGTCTAGACAGTAACGCATAGGTCAGGGTTGTCACAAGTAAACAATATTTGTGAAATTATTTATTTAGTGCAGACCAACATCGATAGCAGTATTATAAATAAATACATTATAAATGACGTCATTTTCACTAATGTGTGTATATTATACCCTACATTTTTATTTGAAGTGATAAAATTACCAAGTTACAAAACTTAATCATTATTGACGGTGTAACTTGCTGCTTGCTGAGGAACAATTCAAATAAACACAAATCAACATTGCCTAGGGATATTTCATTTTTATCTTATTATATGAAATTCTGTAAATATTTTGTTAAAACAATTGTATATGAAATGGAAGTTTATATTATGGTTTATACTTGCAATACCGGTACATAAAAAGAGAAGCATCAAAAAATTTTAATTTTTTTTTTTTGTGATTTTATTTTTGGGTGTAATTTTTACTTTGTATATAATGGATTTTATGTATTAAATTATGAAATTTAAAGTCATAAAATAACAAAAAAAGGAATTAATAATCAGTATTTCCCCTAACATGTAATATCCCTAGACACATAATTGACATCCATATCAAATTATAAGAAAATGACGTCCGCCATCTTGGATTTCAAAAAGGATGGCTTTTTCGTAACCAGCACCCCAATTTAACTCAAAATTGACACCCATATCAAATTGTAAGAAAATGACGTCCGCCATCTTGGATTTCAAAAAGGATGGCTTTTTCGTAACCAGCACCCCAATTTTACTCAAAATTGACACCCATATCAAATTATAAGAAAATTACGTCCGCCATCTTGGATTTCAAAAAGGCTGACTTTTTCGTAACAAGCACTTCAATTAAACTCAAAACTGACATCCATTTCTTATTATAAAAATTACGTCCAGCATCTCGAAATCCACCCTTAGTAAATAATAAAAATAAAAAGTTCACCATCTTGACACAGATACGAAACATACAAACACTTTCACATTTATAATATTTACAGGATTTCCAAACAGATGCCCTGTGCGATATCCTAATATAAAATATTTTTTTATCATGACTTGCAATCACTCACAGCACACGTCGCATTCACCATTTTAAATTAACAAAAAAAAAATATTATAAAAAAGAAACACGCGTTAGCCCTGAATGAATAGATCCCAAACTACTAATATCATTTTGTTCGTAGTTTGGGAGCGGCCTACCCGCGTCTCGCCCCTCACACCCCGCACGATTGCCCTGTCTAGACGTCTTCGTCGGACGACTGTATGATTTTTAGACTGTGACTATAATATGTCCTGCGCAGCTGGCTGCTCTCCTTAAGTGAGAACAGCCGCCGTGGTCGAAATCGGCCGTGGACGCCATTATCGCAAGATATTGCTGCAGAAAAATCTCTAATCCAAATTGCATACTTTCCTACCTGTATTAACATACACGTAGAAACTTATCCGACGATTTCGAACCGTCACGATATCGTGAGACCACTGAGACGGATTGAATTGTGTGTGTCGAGCTTAAAAGAGACGGGACAATCAATTTTAAATCTACATTCACTGGTTTTGGGCTGATTCTGTTTTGAGAACACAATTAAGATATTTTTAGACATAATGAGAATGTGATACAGTTTAACATTTGTTAAATTATTGAACATTCAGTATGATTTACACCTAATATTTACATACATACAATATTTTTAAGCTACTGTTATTATACCAATATTGAAAGCACGTTAATTCCACGTCCTGAATTAATGAATTCTTCCACAAAAAATCGCGTATGATCGCACACTGTAGAACTTTATGTCATATTTTCTATCATTCAGTCTTTACTGCCAGCAATAATAGCCCGGTCAAAATAGACATCTGAAATAACAAAAATTCCCACAGAGCTGATTTTTGGTGGAGAGCTAGATTTGATCATTATAAATAAAATACTAAAAGTCCCCATCGATCCCATGTGTGCGTCAAAAGTTATTCGAGGTCAAATGTCAAAATTTTAGGTTTTTTGATTTTTTTTCGAAAACGGTAAGTTTTATCAAAAAAAGACATCAGACCAAAATTGTAGATCTTTAAATTTTCTATAAAAATGGCATTAACAGTTTTCTCCTAAATCTTACCATTCCTGAGATATCGCGCTTTAAAGTATATTCCATACATGACATGCACACATTTCCACGCCACCTGTGAGGTCGTGTACTCGGCGCGTTTTTTTTACCGTAGTTTCTCCTGTAGGCCTCCTCCACTAACTGTCATGACAATTTTAGGATAGTTTAAGGGAATAATTGCCGTCAAGTTCTAATATGATATCATTATTAATATTATCTATTGGGTTAACTATTATTGTGATTGTTTTAGATTTATCAGATTCATACAAAAACTCGTGGTGGCCTAGTGGGTAAAGAACCAACCTCTCGAGTATGAGTGGGTTCGATTCCATGTCAGACAAGTACCAATGCAACTTTTCTAAGTTTGTATGTACTTTCTAAGCATATTTTGGACACCAACGACTGTTTCTGATGGCACGTTAAACTGTAGGTTCTGGATGTCATTGAACATCCTTGGCAGTCGTAATGGGTAGTTAGAAGCCAGTAAGTCTGACACCAGTCTAACCAAGCGGTATTGGGTTGCCCGGGTAACTGGGTTGAGGGGCTCAGATAGGGCAGTCGCTCCTTGTAAAGGACTGGTACTTAGCTACATCCGGTTAAGCTAGAAGCCGACTCCAACATAGTTGGGAAAAGGGCTCGGAGGATGATTTGATACTACAATCTTTTTTGCAATTGCAAAAAATTATGTCAGGAGTTTTCCTGGAGCAGGTGGGAGTAAAGTTTTAATAGGTTCCAGATATTATGTATCAATTTCCAACCCCAGTCTTCTGGATAAAAATGGAAATGTCGAAGGAAAATAAGCGTGCGATAATTTTCTACAACTTTAAAAGCGGATTGTCGCGACTTCAGCGCTTTAAAAAAAAAAATCTGTGTTTAGTGATGCAGAACCATGCCTTAGGACTGCAGTACGCTGATATTTAGGATTTAAAAGTGGGCAATCTAGCCTTAGAGACAAGCCACGTGAAGGTAGTTCAAAACCCGATATGACCCAAGATAATATCGAGGCTATGCGGCAGTTAATTGTCGCAGACCAACATGTAACATACCGTGACATAGATCCGTGGGCATAGCGATTGTTTTACATTCCACAAAATTAAGTAAAGTCTTCATGGTAAACGTTTCAGCACACCTGAAAAAGCTGTTGACTCATACAAATCGGCCAATTTGACTACCCCCACTTTAGAATGGAATAAATGTTTCAAGAACTGGGTTTAATGCGTGCAAAAGTGCATTAAATATCGCAGAGAATTCTTTGAAAAACAATTAATGGTATTAACCTATTAGATTGTCTGTACTTATTTCAAAC
Organism: Helicoverpa assulta; assembly: GCA_963856015.1. Lineage (NCBI taxonomy): Eukaryota > Metazoa > Arthropoda > Insecta > Lepidoptera > Noctuidae > Helicoverpa > Helicoverpa assulta. Next base: position 2,931,846 of record CAWLCW010000026.1, read on the forward strand.
GATACAACTTAAAGGCAGCCCTCGTATGTACGTGGCTTATATGTGCATATCATGTACAGTGTGACTCTTTGAATCGCGATATCTCAGGAATGGTAAGATTTAGGAGAAAGGTGTTAATGCCATTTTTGTAGAAAATTTAAAGATCTACAATTTTGGTCTGATGTCTTTTTTTGATAAAACTTACCGTTTTCGAAAAAAAATCAAAAAACCTAAAATTTTGACATTTGACCTCGAATAACTTTTGACGCACACATGGGATCGATGGGGACTTTTAGTATTTTATTTATAATGATCAAATCTAGCTCTCCACCAAAAATCAGCTCTGTGGGAATTTTTGTTATTTGACCACTACTTTTATGTCTATTTTGACCGGGCTATAAATTAAACTTTATACTTCCCAAAATTCTTAATAGTACCAAAATCTTTAGAGGGAAACCTGACGTGAATGAAAATATCGGTCGTTTTAAGACGTTCCATGCAGATGCTGAATTTAAAATTCGAATGCTTACATTTGAATAGGTAAATATTCATGACGACAGCAACGCTCTTTTGGTGAGAATGTCTAGAACGTCTGTTTAGAACAGTGGTTCTTAACCGGTGGTCCGCGGACCACTGGTGGTCCCTGGAGGCATTCCAAGTGGTCCGCGAAGCTTTGCTTCTCGACGTTGCTATATACGTTATCTAACTTTATTTTTATCGACTTATCTATGCGCGCGCGGGTTTTCGCAACATTTTACGTAATTTTAGTTTTGAGTCTTAAAAAATAATTAAAATTTCGCGCTCGCTTCGCTCGCGTATTCAGAAACTATATGCACTTATTTTTGCATTTAACAACAATAAAAAAGTTAAGTACGTTTGGGCTAAATTTTACGTAATATTTGGTTTAAGTCCGATACCTAAAAATTTCGCGCTCGCTTCGCTCGCGCATTTGGAAACTACATAGGCATATGTTTATCTTTCTTTGCATTTGCTTACCTACAACTGCCGACATGCGTTTTACTTTGAGTAGTACTGAACCAAAAATTCAGAAATTAGTAAAGAGAATGCAGTCACAAAAATCTCATTAAATTTAAATCTGTAACTTTTAGTTTTTTCCTAAATAATAAAGAAATGAGTGCTAATTATAAAGTATGCTTGTATTCTTTATCAAGGAACTCTCAATTTAGGTAAACCGATGGGGTGGTCCCCGGCAAGACAAACTTTAGTTAAAGTGGTCCCTCATGTCAAAAAGGTTAAGAACCACGGGTTTAGAAGCTCCCCGAAGGAGGCTGTGTTTGTACATTTAAGTTTCAGGCCATAAATGTTTATTGTCAAATAAAAGTAGAAGAAGATAATATAATGCAACTGCCAAAATGTAATGTCCTCCATAACCTACATAAAAACATACGATAGGTAAACTGGCATCAAAAAGAAACCAACAGTGAATAGTGACAGTGCTTACTACTAATAAAAACCGTCACACTGGCAGCCATCTTTGTTAAATGTCAAATGATTCAACTGTCCCCCAATGACAATCAACCCCACCCTCACTTAAGCAACCTGAACTAATCAAAACCACAGACATTATAAACAATAGCCAACATTATCTTTCACATAAGACAAAAATTGCCAAGTCACGAGTGACCTCAAGCCACGCATCAGGCGTACTTTCTTCAAATTCGTTATAATGTTTTGACAAGAAAATTTGCTGTCGTAGTCTAAGAGCTTTCTCGAATGATTGACAGCGGTGTATCAATGGCTGCAACTGTCACTGTCACTTTCACTGACGTGTGATGTTACTGACAGCTTATCTCGATTTAACAAGGAGTATTAAATTTAATTTTGTGATGATTGATTCCTTTTGTTGTGTGATCATGTTACTGATGGGTAATTGAATTCAGTGGCGTGATTTGTGATTGCGAATGGAGAGTGGTGAGATGATTAATAAATGGAAGTAATTTGTTAACGAGGATTTCAACGTCAGTCACTATTGTACTATGAGATTTTTAATGCTCGCTATTTGTACGGCTAGGCTCACTGTGGACCACGTTTGGTGCAATTGGCTAAAACGTTGGGTAAAGAAAAAGGTATTGTACCTTTTTGGTAATAAATCGCAATAAAGTCCTTATTATGATATTTCTTTTAAGTTATTTTTACGAAACTACTCTTACCCTTATACTATGAGTACCATAAATCTATACTTCTATACTTAATATTATAAAGCTGAAGAGTTTGTTTATTTGAACGCGCTAATCTCAGGAACTACTAGTCCGATTTGAAAAATTCTTTCAGTCTTAGATAGCTCATTTATCGAGGAAGGCTATAGGCTACTTTTTATCCGGGTTCGTGCAGAGGTTCCCACGGGATGCGGGTGAAACCGCTGGCAGAAGCTAGTGTATACCTATATGAGTGAAAAATATGCATAAAGTACCTTGACCCACTGTCGCCTACCACGCACGATACACAAACAAATGTAGGGGAACAAGAATACTTAAACGACGCTCCTAGATAGGGCTTTTAACCCACTATTATTGGCTATTATTCAATTTGCATGTTACATTGAAATTCGCTCTCTAAGCATAAGTAGTTAACAGCAAACCTTTTACTTACTGGTCGTTAGAGTAACCATTAAAATAACTTCGTTTAAAATAATAACTATGTTTTACTGAGAAAGGTCTTCACGTATGCCTCTTGTTTTGCTATTTCTATTATCTTCATAATTTAATAAATTAGCGCCCAGTTGAAATAATTTTTAGAAAACAACTTATGTGCACACCTTGGGTGTCTCAAATAGGTATTGAATAAATGGTTTAAATTAAAAATGTCTTCCTCCAAAATCGATTCCATTGATGACATAAATGCAAACACAATGCAATAAACAATATTTATCACAACGAAAAAAATTCAATTTTTCAAAATAAAAACAAGGTAAATGCAAAAAAAAAAGGGAAAGCTAAGGGCTTAAAGAGATTGATAGCATTGGCGCGAGTAGCCAGTAGACCCCAGATGCACATTCCATATGTACATAAAGGTACCATATATTATAGAGGTAGGTACTACACACATAATTGGGTAAATAGTTGTGTAGTTATAAATCGTAAACAGTCGAAAAACTTTGTTTTGCTAAAAGGCCGTGGTTCGACTGAATCTTACCGTCCTTACCAATATGAAATTCGAACTGATTTAGAATGCTGTTTTTCACTTTATTCTTATTTGCTTTTTGTGCTTGCTGATGAAAACTAAACTATTACAAACTTCTACCTAACAAGCTGTGTCGACAATTGTGAAGGTACAATAATTTGCCAAAAAAAATAACTATCGACAAAAAGGACATGACGAAGACAACTAAAACGTTTCATACATCATTCTTTAACAGGGATCTGCCACATTACCGAAAACACAATCTACAACCGCCACTATCAGTTTGTCAGAATATTTCCATTTCATACGACCCAACATAAACTGGGTTCCCCTATTCGGCTGTCGCATAAAGTGAAAAAAACTACGAAAATGTAGCGCGCCCCTGAACCGTTGGGAACGTTTTGAATGTATGTAAACAAACCATCAAATAGTTCAGGGTGACCTAGTTTGACTAAACCATGGAGAACAAAATGACTAGCGGAGATGTCATAACGCAAAATCTTCTAAGAAAGAAGTGCACCAAAATGCGAGTATTCGGAGGACGAGGAACATTACACGTCTTCTATGGAACCCGCCCATTATTTTCAAAATAAAATCACCACGCAATCAAGACCAATCTTTGACAGATTGGAACCCGAACGCCTCATTAGTTGTAGTAAACGACCACGCCTACCGTACCTGCAAGAAGGCGCCTGACCTACCTTCCTTATAGCATCTCCGCTATCTTTCCTTCCTCCGTGAAATAAACCAATTGCAGTTTTCTTTTTCGGATGTCGGACCAATCAAAAGTTGGGCCATTCGTCATTTTGTTTGGGTGACGAAATTGGATGATCGGATGTATTTCTTTTTGTAGTTCCTTCATCGTTATATGCAGTAGTGTTGCGCCATTTCTTTTTATCGATAGATTGGGGGAAAGAACCTTCCTTTGCCTTTGTGTTTTTTAGCCTTAACGTGGTGTCTGTGTAATGTATCAAAAGGTTAGATGAGATCATATCCATATTTTTAATACTTCTGTTTTAAGAGAATAAAGTGTAGTATTCTTTCTATCTCGAGAGGTCTCTTTTTATTTCTCTGATTTAGTTATACAAAATCATTTTACACCAGAACGCAATATATGACCCATAAGAACTTTCCCTACCCATTGATAAGTGAAGCAATTTTCCGAACAAACTCAGTTCTACATACACAAACGACTTACAAACAAACCAATGTAGCCTCTTTAGATCATTACTTGAAGCTTATCTTTTACAATTTGCTCTGCTCTAGTTTGTCTAGAAAATAGGGCTGCGCGTCTGACCCCTGACCTTAAGGGAAAATATGTGGGTTAGTGCTATCTGTGAATAAGTGACAGGTAAGGGCTATTTGGCAGACAAGCCCTTGAAAAGGCCAGGTGAATTGTTGGGACCAATTGAGCGCAGTAACAAATGTCATATACTAACTTGTGGGTATGTATTTTTTAATTATATATTATTATTCACCATTGAAGATAAGAAAACTCTAACCTGTTTAAGAACATTCCTTACTAAATACATCTTGTTTTATTTTTGCTTTTGTTATCAGCTTTTTCGCGTCACATAACCTTTTACCTCCTATAAAACATTTATTACGTACTTTTCTAGACAAACTGCACCATAAAGGTGCTAATAACGTCAATCCATAACCCAGATAATCTGATATACATTAAAATGAAATTCCCACAAGAAACGACCACAGCCTAACGACATAATTACTATCGCGTATCTCTTACTTCCTTCTAGAGACCAGTTTAGCCATATACCACAGTCTACAGAATAATCGTACGTACTCCATTTCTGTCAAACAATTTGCGAAGATATGTGCTGATACTATAACTTCTACTGTAAAAAGTATAAAGTAATGAACATGTAATGAGTGTGTTGAGTGATGACGTATGTAATATCTGATTATTATGTACATAGTTTTAGGGAGAAGCCGCGAAATTAAAAGTATCGATGTTTTGGTGATGGTGGTGTTACAATGGGTTTATATCAAATTATCGATATTTTGGGTTTTCTTGAAAATGCAAAAGATATTTAATTTAAACTAACGATTTATTCATTCCTCTACGTTTGTAAACTAGTTGCATTGTCATGAAATTCATTAAATCGAGAAAAAACTAAATACACATTTCCATGATGCCTTAGGTGTATCATCGAATTATCGTAAGAAAATTAACACGAAAAAATCCTATAACATACAGCAAAATCAACACAACTACTTACATGTCACTTTAAGTTTAACACGTAATCAATACCAATCTTTATCGATACAAATGATTATCGATACTTTTTCAGATTCCTAGTTTTTCCTTCCTTATACTGCAATATGGGTTAGTGTGCGAGATCATTGGTAGCATTTCCAACATACGAGCAGTGAGTTACCGGTCGTCTTGTTAAGTGAAAACACAGCGGGTATTTTGAAAGCACAGCATTGACATTATGTCATTACATCACCGATTTATCATAAAAAATAGCAATAACAAACGCAACAAAATCACTACAACTACTTATCAATCAATCAATCATTTTATTTACTTCTCATCATCAAGTACAAGAATATGGTAGTACACGTTTCATTGGACATAGAGACTGGTGTCTGTGGTAGGTTGATCCTGTATTACAGAACACCAGGCTTACCCTCCGCCGGAACAAAAATCTTAAACTATTGAGATCAGTTAATGAGAAAATAATATAGGAGATAAACTTACACGTCACTTTATGTCTCACATGTTATCAATATCATTATTTATCGATACAAATTATTATCGATTCCTAGTTTTTCCTTCCTTATACCGCAATATAGGTTAGTGTGCGAGATCATTGGTAGCATTTCCAACATACGAGCAGTGAGTTACCGGTCGTCTTGTTAAGTGAAAACACAGCGGGTATGCGATCGTTGGAAATCTAGTAAAGAATTATTGTTCTATCTGTAAAACGATGCTTTTCTAACATTTAATTTTGTTGGTATGCGGTTTGGATTTGTTCGTCGATTTGTATAGGAAGTAGGTTATTACCTATGAGTATTTTTTTTTTGTAAAAATAATAATTAACAAAACTATTAAATAATTATGTAGTTAACCCAAAAAAATACAAAGTCATCATCATCCTCCTGCCCTTATGCCAATTTTGTTTGGGGTCTTCTTTCATACTCTGATACAAAGCATCTACATAGAAATTATGAAAAAAATCATTCCCAATTGCTATATACTGGGAGCGAGCCCAATAGGCTGGCAGCATTATTGCCACGTTGGATAACAATTGCCAGCCAGCCTTTGGTTCACTAGAAGCATCAACCCGCTGTTTAGATAGATCGGATTGTTATACATACGTATATTACATAAGATTTTCCTCTTTTTAATTTTTTTCAAGAAAAATCTTTTGTAGAAACCAGTTCCTAATACAGTTCTGAAACAAATCTCCATTCTATCTAAGTTAGTGAGAATTTCTCCTACTACGTGACCGATTTAAGTTTTAAAAAGACTCGCATTACAAATTCTCATCACAGACAAAAATTTTGTTACATAAGTTCCTTTTTGAGTATAATTCAGAAAAATATGTTATCTCAATATATCCTTGTAACTTTCTTGATACAGTTAAGGCAACACTATGGTCTGAAATTCTCATTTTTATGTTTTATAAACTGAATTTAGGTTATAGGTACCTCCTTCTTCTTCCTGCTTTCTTCCCAAGTCATTTGAAGTCAGCGCAATAGGTATATATTTTTCTTCCATGTCTCTCTGTTAGACGTCAAAATTTGAAAAATTCTGGTAGTTTCCTGGACCTGATGTCGCCTGCATATGCCCATTTAAATCATCATGATCCCGTAATTTTTCACTAAGCTAAAATAAATTGTTCTTCATTACCAGGTTATCGATTAAACAGTCAGAATTACAAAATTTAAGTAACAGAAACATACGTCATCACCTTAACCAAGAATTCAATAAAAGGCTTCTTCTCCTTTCTTCTCGTTAAACTTTATAACAGCCTGCTAAACTTCCTCGCCGTTCCGCAGTTACTGGCAACTAGCGTTGAACTCTAACTTTCTTATCCTTCAGTTTAAATTGACCTCCTTTGACTTTAGTTAGAATCTATTGCGAGAAATAAGTTAGAAATTATCTGTGTTGGAATGAAGAAGAATAAAAGAAGTTTGATAAGACAAGAAAGAATTGTTTTAGAATAAATTATACATTATACCAACGCAACGGCAACATCATCTGCTTGCCTAGCCTTTTCCCAACTATGCTGGGGTCGTCTTCCAGTCTGGTTAGACTGAGCTCTGGTTAGAATACAGCTGAGTACCAGTATTTTACAAAGAGCGACTGCCTATCTAACCTCCTCAACCCAGTTCCTCGAGCACGGTATAGTAGAAAATGTAACTAAATTAAGTTTTCTTTTAAAATGACGACACTTAAAACTGCAATGAAGGAAATGCAAGACTAGAGCATAATTGCACTCATAAAAGATAACATTTCCCCCAATGAATCATACAACATTCATTTAAGTTGTAAGAGTTACTTAGACCATTCAACCTATCGGACACGCTATTGCCCTACCTTCTCTTATACCAAAAAGAGCTCAGTTACGAGACTGTCACTCATACTGTTATGTGTGCATCAAGATTATGTTTGTATTTGTAATTTTATTAGTGTGTGCGAATCAAATGCGTAGGCAGGTTTGCTGTGCGGTATCCATTCGTTTTTCCCACATCGATTTTTCTGATGACGACTCCGGTTGTTTCAATGCTCCAATAAGCGTTATAAACTGCCGGTATCTCTTCCAATATTTTATCTCTTACCACGCCCAGGCTCTGTATACTAGGACAGCTCGTTACCAATCAAAATACTAGACTAGATGTTTAAATAACTGTAATATGTATGTGTATATGTAGATCTAAATTTGTGGTTCATAAGGAATTATATTTGAACACGGGGAGAACAAAATGACTAGCGGAGATGTTATATAACGCAATATCTCCTAAGAAAGTAGCGCGCCAAAATGCGGGTGTTCAAAAACTGGCTCACTTTTTAAAAAACTTGACCTACAGGAAGGCGCCTGACCTACCTTCCTAATGGCATCTCCGCTATCTTTCCTTCCTCCGTACATTTGATCAATGTAATTCTTACATGAATTTTATGGTTCACTCGACGACTTAACGTAGTTTGTTATTGAACATGTAAATCAGGGCAGTCCAACATTTATGTTGAAGTAATAACTGGTCTATGTAAGTTATTGATTCTACAGTGCGTGTCTTTTTGCAATTATTTATGTGACTAGCTTCTGCCAGCGGTTTCACCCGCATCCCGTGGGAACTACTTGATGAACCGTGATAAAAAGTAGCCGATAGCCTTCCTCGATAAATGGGCTATCTAACACTGAAAGAAATTTTCAAATCGGACCAGTAGTTCCTGAGATTAGCGCGTTCAAACAAATAAACAAACTCTTCAGCTTTATAATATTAGTATAGATTGCAATGTGACATTTTTACAGACTACTATTGGACTGGAAGAATGACAAGACCACCTGTAGGTACTCGTAAATACTGTAGATGTGTAATCAAAAGATGCCGTTTATTTACATCTGTTCCCTGCGGTACAACAACTTCCCGCCTTGAGATATAAAGAAATCTATATCCTTCCCCAGGCTCTAAACTATATGTGTTACTATAGTTACAATAGTAAAAAAATATTAATGCTATGACAAACATTTTTAAACGAATTTATTTCAGTAATAAATAATAATTAAGGAGAAGTGATCGAAAGTAAATAAAATCAAACCCGGTAAAATGTTTGATATTATAAAAATGCTCCGATCTTAGTTGATAAACGCAAAACAGTAATTAATTGTAATTACCGTTCTAATGGAAAGTTAAAGCAATATTATTAAGTACCTATTAGTTCACGCTTGATGCTTATAAAGATTTAGATAACAGACTAATTGTAATAATCTTTCTTTCCAATATAATTGTTATTACATATATGTACAGTTTGTGACTTAAAAATAAACGTTTAAAACTGTCAAGTAAAAAAGTGTTACTAACATGTGAAAAGAAATGTATTATTTTTTCTTCATTTCACTATTAACCATGGATTTTTATGTATTTTGATAAACTTAACCAATAAATTCCGAAATTTACGTACTAAATTGCATAAAATTCTCACCATAGAATCCCATGGTCGAAAAACAAAATTCTGAAGGCAGAATTACAAGGGGTCACAAGGGTTCCCCTGCGTTTCATGTGAAACGATGCTCCGGGACCCATAAAACACAGCCATCTTACTACGTCACTTACATTGTTACATACTGTAAGCATGTTTTGTTTACATTTAGTGTTTACCTTATAAAAGCTTCTTTATATGTTTTATGTGTATGTTCTCAAGAAAGCATCTCCAAAAAAGAACTCGGCAATAAGTACTACAATGGCTTATTCAATACGCTGTTTTAAAAAATGGTAACATGTATCTTCTTGGCACATAATTCATTGCATTGAAAGAAATTGGACAGGTTTTTCGTAGCTCCCACAAATCTATAACTAAAAATCACTTATCATTACTCTTCTTATAATACCCAGAAAGCTGTAAAAATCCATATATTTAGCGTCATAAACTTGTTTATGTATAAAAGCGCATAAATTGGCGTTAAGACTGCGCACTAGATTAAAATCTTTCATCGGTCAGTGTCCCACTTAGGTAGCCCTATTGGGCGCGTGTGAAGGTGCGTTTACACTTGGCCCAGTCTACATGTTTTGTGAATCTATAATTCTTCAGCCCCTTGTTTGGACGTAAACCGTCTTACCACAAAAACTTTTAAACTTCAGTTTAAGACTTGTGTAAAAAAATTTCAAATTATGACGTTGACATATGGTTCATTTTGCAGCCACAAATTTTTAGACAAGTGTAAAACAGGTGGTTAAGTTTTGTGGTAAGACCATAAGAGTCAAATATTTAAAAAAGTATACAACATGTAACGTAATTAACGCACACCCTCAAACACCCTAATTAGAATATTATGTTATAATCATAATACATACACTGAATTTTTAATTTAACATGTATATGCATTGTTATTTACTAAATTAGTTATACCAATTCTTGGAGAACTTTTTGGTCATACTACTACGCACGCAAATATCGCGCCGCGCGCCGCTCGACTCGACACAACATAACGAAACTACGGAAAAAGCCGACAATACACGAAGTCTTATTACTTTGAGTTACGGTCTATTTGAATTTGTTTTGACTGTACAGGGTTAATATGACAATAATTTCCGTAGTTTTAATTATTTTTGGGATAAAAAATTACCTATATTAAAAATGATGTAAATCGATTCAGTAAACGATTCTGAACAAACTAATTTCAGGATGTGCGTTAATTAAGTTACATGTTGTATTATCTAGATCTAATGTAGTAGGGTGACTGTTTTTCAGCTCACTGATGACTTGTTGAACACGTTTTCCTTAGACTATTGGTAGAAAAAATATGTCTAGCTGCCACATACTAAATGAGATGCAAAGTTTCATCCAGTAAATACATACTTAGTATATTTTTCTTGATTACAACTTAATTTCTTAATTTTCTTACATACTTATATATCTATTGACATTAAAACATACGTACTATGCAGTATTTATATTAAATACCCAAATGGGTTAAAACCTTCTTTTTATTTAATTTTTGCCGTGTAATACGAGGTTCAGTATAGCACAGTAGCGTGATATCAAAATGGAATACTCAAAAGATTACACATTCCTACTGGATATTAGATAAAGACCAATATAAACGCACCTTACTTCAGCTTATTATAGCAAAGATGCAGTGTGACCATCAACGGCTTTCCATTCAAACGGTTTTGAGAACTAGTGGTAAATATTGTTTAAATGGCTAGTTATTCTTGACGGTAAAAGTGATCTTCTGCAAATATATGTTCCTGTAGGTGCTATGGAAATTGCTTCTTACACGAAAGTGGGATTTCTTGGTTAGATTTTACTTTAAAGAAAGGAACTGTTTTGAGGTAAAATTATTCAGCGTCAACAATAACACACAATGTACCTATACTAAAATTATAAAGCTAATGAGCTTTTTTGTTTTCTTGGATGCTATTCAAGCGCGGTAATTTCAGTAACTACTGAATTTCAGAAATCTAATGGCTGTCTATAAGCTAAAGTTACTGTCTAACCGATGAGTTACGATGACGACCTCGATGGCGCAATGGTCACCATGCCGGACTGCCGTACCTGAGGTCCCTGGTTCGATTCCCGGTTCGGTCGAAATTTGGGTGATGAGCATGCTTGTTGGCCGTGGTCTGGGTGTAACAATATGTATTTATAAATATGTATATGTGTAGCTATATGTAGTTTATCAGTTGTGTACTATATGTAGTACCCATAACACAAGTTAATTAATAACTTATCAAGGGGCTATCCGACCGTGTGTGAAAAGGTGTCCCGATATGTCCCGATATATAGTTAAAAACACACACCAATTACAGAGCGAATCTTAGAATCTTAGAATCTCTGTTCGCTGTAGTACTGCCTGAAATGCAATAAACGATATGACATGAAATTGCTCTACTAACAAGGTAAATACCTAAACAAAAACTTTGACAGCTACATACTTAACTACTTACCAAAATTACTACCGCTTTTATAAAACCACTGTTATCGTTAATACTCATTAGCTAAATACACCATAGTAAAATAATTCTAGATCATTCGATAAGGCTAGTAGTTTAATCTAGTGTAGTGGTCTCGTGAAATTTTATGGCAACACTGACGTCAAAGTTGACGTTACAATGTTGCCAAGTAATGAGCCTTATCTTTTATCTTCACGCTCTTTTGGGTTTTATGGGGTGCAGCGTATAAAGCTAGCTGCACGAGCTTTTTGCAAAGATTAATTTAAAGCCAGACATAGTAAAATAAGTAGAACTAAGACATTGTCATATCTTCGTATACCTACTTAAATACTTAGATGATACTGAGAATTAAGTATGTCACCACAAACGTACGTGCCAAAAGAAATAAAAACTAACAAAAATATCTTCATTTTTTACCAACAAGTTTGTACCTTGTCCTGTAGAAGTAGAGGAATCCAAATTTACTCAAAAAAGACTCATCATCAGCTGCCTAAAATCGACCCACGTTTTTGCTGCGGCACAAGCATGCTGGAGACAGGCTTTCTCTTACATAGAGAAGGATTGACCGTTAATCACCACGCTTGCTCAAGATGCTTTCCTCGGGATGTATTCCTTCACCTTTAATCAGTCATTGCCATCCAAGATACACTTAGAAAGTACACACAATCTATACAAAAAATACTGAATCCTCATATTACGAAGTAAGCAGCTGAGCAATATATTACGTAATATATTGCACCCCAAAGCGTAGCAAGCAAACTTCAGCTATTGTCGCCATATTGTCGCGTTTCAAACCGATATGAGAAACCGTCTTGCATGCAGTTTTCAATTTCGCGGTTACGACTCCACATTTTTACTGCAGGATATATGAGTGTGCTACTTGAATATATATATGTCTAGTGCATGTGGATCGTTTTGGATATATTGTATTTTCGTATGCTAATTTAGGCGTCTTATTTTTTGAAGGCGTGCACTTGGAGAGGCCTATGTCCAGCAGTGGACTGCGATAGGCTGATGATGATGATGTTTTTTGAAGTGAGAAATCATTAGATAGACTTATTACGGACTAAAACGCACCATATTCCTTCCAAAGCCCTTTATGTTCCGTTGTAACATGGATGTAAAACCTCACTTATAAATGCAAAACTAGGTCATCAGCTACCTAACCTTTTCCCAGCTATGTTGGAGTCTGCTTTCATTATAATCACATGTAGCTGAGTACCAGCTTTTTAAAAGGAGCGACTGTCTCTCTGAGCTCCTCAACCCAGTCACCCGGCAACCCAATACCCCTAGGTAAAACTGTCAAGTCGATGTCTAGCAAACGAAATACAATACCTAATAGTTTCCATCGGAATGCATGACACAGTTCCTGAAGATTGCAAGTGAACCGAAGAATCAGTTATAAATAAAACATGCCATAAAAGCTCATAATACCTTTCATTACTGTTAAACTCATCTCGCAAAACGATTTATCGAATACACATAAAACGAAGCTCAAACATTCATGAATCGGAATCGTTATAACCATTCGAATTCTATTACCCATTATGCCTATCTAAATATACAAAAGCGTACTTATATGGTTCTAATATAATTCGAAACACGGAAAACCTTAAATAAATTAACATATAGATCGAATAAGGGTGTATGTGTTTGAGTAAGGTGAGGTCCCAAGGGTAGCGGGAGCAAGTGTTTACCTAATTTTGGAATTAGAAATCAGGCTAAAAATAGACGGAAGGAACTACGTTTAGTCGAGAACATAAAATTTTGAGTACGATATATTTTTCCACCACAGAGACTTTAATATTTTAACAAGCTTTGCTTTGTTTGAAATAATATTACGTCAAAACGTGGTTCTATTCCTAGGTGAATTTTCCACCATTGAGCTATTCTTAGCTTAGTTTCTTCCCGCCGTGTTTCAGGACACGACCTCAACTAATAATATTATAAACAACAATAATAACAAAATCTATAAAACGCAGCATTAAACTCCATCATCACAGTTATTGGCTTTACAGCTTATGTTTCATATTATACTGTTATTTATACCCGAAGTGAGATCTCAGAGAAAATCGTGCTCACACAATATCATTATTGCTTACAATAAAATTTTGTTGTAAACATTTAACTTGACATTAACACTATATTATAGAAGAAAGTCTGTCTGCACGCGGAAAACTTAAAAACTACGGAACCGATTTTCATCTCGTTTCAGATACCCATTGCATAGTAACCTGCAAATCAATTTAAAGCACAATCCTTACAGTATCAGTTTCGTACACACAGAAACTATAAAAGTTGTCTTAGAAAAGGATTTATCATCCCCAGTCGCAAAAAATACGCCAACTTACAATTACCACAGCAATGTTACTTCATGAAAACACTTAAAACCATTTTATAATTGCACTTACACTCTTTTACAACATGCGTTTTACGACGTGTCCGATATATTCTTCGTTCCACTAAAAATAATAAAAATATAACAACAAATATTCTGACTTAATTGAGCGATAAAGTCAGACAGCCTTTTCATAGGCAGCGATGTATCTCAAGATTTTATTAAAGGCAGTAAAAACAATGGAGCTAGCGTTAAGCGTATGAAGGCATAAAATATATGCTGTACATAATATTATATTATATTAACAGTTCCGTACAGTTCTCCCTAAGGAAATCAGAAGAGGCACGGGTGACGAACATAAAACTCCTAGATGTTTCAATAAAATCTGTGTTTATTGTCATTGGAAGTAGTTAGGTACTGTAGACTAAGAAAGTAAAATTCCTAACAATATTGCAATTTGCGTATGTTGGAATTAATTACATAACAACCTCTTTTAAGTTACAAGTACACAGATTATAATGAACAGCCTAAATAATTTCCTTAAAATACAGTTGATATCCCCTGCTCCTTTCATCATTTTTTTGCCTATCCTTTAGCAATCTACTTAGGGTCAACTTCCAGACTCAACTCAAAATAATTTATTCCAAAACCCATAACAAAAATGTACATAAACCTTATTTACCAAAATACTGAATTCGAACATAAAATTCGTGAGAACCCAAACTGTCAAAAGTCTAGACACAATTTTAATCAAAATTTCGACACATACATTTCGCGGCTGCCATTATTCGAATGTCATATCCTACCACGGAGGAAGTAAAGTTAGCGGAGATGCCATAAGGAAGGTAGTCAGACGACATCTTGTAGGTCACGCACGGTAACGTACATCAGGCGACATCAGTTCAGCGGGGCCCAGTAGGGCCAAGGCCTGCCGGGGCTGCGAGTTGTTTGAAAGAGATACCGCGGCCCTGGTACATAAAAGGCCTATGACGTAACAGGACGGTTTTTAGTCAGTAAGAGTCTGACACTCCCTCACCGCTGCTAACCCACAGCGGGAGGGGTCATTTGATGATTTTTGACGTAGTTAAAAAAAAAAAAGGCGTCATCAGTTAATGAGACGTTTCTTGTCAAATCAAACCAATCTGTCATAGATTGGTCTTGATTGATTTTTGATTTTATTTCTTGTCTTGCCTTGGTCTTGATTGAAAATAATAGGCGGGTTCCATAGAAGGTGTGTAAGGCCTTAGCTTGTAACGTTCCTCGTCCGCACACTCGCATTTTCGCGCACTTCTTTCTTAGGATGTTTTGCGTTATGACATCTCCACTAGTCATTTTGTTCTCCATGTATCCAACATTCGATGTCCCTTTTCGGGAACATTGATGTCCAAACTTTTATGTTACGAGTGGTCGATCGTAACTCGAAGACCGATGGTTCCGCGAACAATTTATTACGGAATTTCTGAAAACCGCAACTTTCTGTCGTAAATCGAGATCTTTTTACAGCTTACTAGAAGCCCTTACCAGTGGCTGCGAGATTACCGATTATCTTGGTTACGCTACCAGTTTTTAGGAAGACATTCTGAGAAACTCACGCTTTTGATCAACTGTCAACCCCAAGATAATTATTTTATCTATAGGTGCTGATATTACAAAGCTGAAAAATTTGTTTTCTTGAACTGAGTTTATCTCAGGATTCACTAGTCCGATTAGATTTTTTTTTACAGTGTTAGATAGCCTATTTATCGAGGAACGCTGTGAGCTACTTTTTATTCTAATGCGTGAGTTATTTCCTCGTGTCGTGGTTGCATGCGCTGGCGGAAGCCAGTCATTGATATTACCTCATGTAAGACGATGTTATTCCAAGTACAAGTTAGATTTACTGCAAGTAATCTAATGAAAGATTTTATAGTGTCATTGCCATAACTGCAGTAAACGTTTCAGTCGGCTCTCAATAAATAACATCATAAAATTCAATTTATAGGTTCAAGTTTCAATTATTAGATTTCAATGAAATCATTTGAATATATTGAATACTTGAATTTATTTCCTTTTCCATAACATTCTCAAGAAGATTTACGTTGAAACTTTGCAATGTAGTTTGTGCACTTTTGAAGGAGCATGCGTCGTTTTGGACCAATTTTTAACGCTGTTCAACAATTATGCATGGCGTTTGTCATATTAAAGTTCTTGATGAGCACTATATATCCCTCTGCGGCAGCTAGGTTCAATTTGGCGCGAACCTTACAGTTCGTACCATTTTAAAAATATCTTGTGCAATGCCCAACGTGCAACAGTGAAGAAACCCAGTCCATGAAAGAGCTTTTGAAGAGAAAAATCCCTTCTTCTTATAATAGTGAAATAAGAATTCATTTTATCAAGTCAGTAAATTTAAAATCAAAGAAAATTCCTTCAACTGAATCACCGTTTGCAGAAACAGATTTGAATCTAGCAAAATAATTCAGTTCAGTTACTGTTGTAAAGCATAATTGCATATATCTAGGTCTTGTTACTCCAAGTTTTATCTCCGTCTACCAGCTAACACGAGGGCCATAATTCCTACTTTCATTTTACTTTCCATATATTCAATTCGAACAACTATTTGTCAATATTCTAATCTTCGTAAACTTCAACAGTAACATTCATTTTCATATGATATTGCTTCTTGGTTCTTCCTAAGCCATTATGGTGTTTATATAGCTTTTATACAGGTCTCACGTATGGTATATTACGCCTTCTATGGTTTCTAGCAACATGTGTTATAACATCATAAAGTAGAAAATTTATTTCAATTGTTATTACATTTAGATTTGGCAAATGTTGCAGTTATGGTGAAAAGTAAATTATTACTACTTATAAGTAAAATTCAGGTCTATTTTTTGAGCAAAAGTGCATTTTCATTTAATTTTGTACGATGCCGTTTCCCGCGGTTTCACCCGCTTCCCGTAGGAACTATTGCCCGTAGCAACTGTGAAAGAATTTTTCAAATCGATTCATAAGTTTCGGAGCTTTTACGTTACAAATAAACAAATAAAAAAATCCTCTTCATTATATTAGTGTAGAGATAGTATAGATTTCTTTAAATAAATTAAAACAATTTTATTTAAACGTGCTTAGTGTGATAATTACCCGCGTTACCATGGTAGCGGTTTCGCTTAAGCGATATTTATGTCCAAGCTCGCTTACATACGGCCCATAAACTTAGAAGACGCTTAAAAATCAGTTTTCTTTTTACAATCCACCGCTTTTTCCTGTTTAATTACTAAGATTGCGGTTATTTTCTGTTACGTATGTGTTGATCACATGGATGAGAGAACAGGGTTGGGATTATACTGGTTCTAGTGGACTTATCTGTTCTTGGTATAAGTGATATATTCAATGTTATTTTAAGATTTGTTTTTAGCGTATTTTGATTTCATTATCATTACCAGGATTTGTACCCGACTGCGGTCTTAATGGAGAGTACTGCATTCATCAGTTTATGTTAGTATGTTTGTTCCTTTTTATTGTTCTAATGCATGGTACAAACTGCTTTTTGGCGGATGTCAGATCTTGAATTCCTGGTTCTCTCAAGGTATTTTCTTTAATCTTGGTGTCAAGTCTTGTGATTAATGCTCATTCCTTTTCTGTATGAACAGAAATGTCCTACAGTGGGACAGTAAAAAGGCTAATGATGAATACTCCACTATAACTTGTAGTAAATATAATCCCTTTACAATTTCCTTATTAATTTCATCTGAGTCCAGATAATCTAGATTCATGGATCTACCGATATAGTTATCTCAAAAGATAGCTACATAAATTGATAGACTGCTTCCATTACATGCAAGATCCAAGACTAGAAGACATAAATATAAGTTGGTATATACAAATGTATGTATATATTTTTATATATGTATATCATGGAGAACAAAATGAAGAGCGGAGATGTGTCATAACGGAAAATCTCCTATGAAAGTAGCGTGCCAAAGTACGGGTGAGCGGATGACGGAGAACGTTGCTGTTTTGGCATCTTTGCACCCGACGATTTTTTGGTAATACCAAAATTCGTTAAGAGATATCTCAAAGAACACCGAACGCGTCGTTAGTTCACTCATAACTAATCGGTTTGGACATGCTCACCGTACGAATTTGACCTAGAAGAAGGCGCCTGATCTACCTTCCTTATAGCATCTCCATTATCTTTCCTTCCTCTGTGGTGTATATACATTGCCTCTAGTCTTATGAGAAAATACGATTATTCGTTACACGAGCTAAATAAAATAAAAATGTATGGTTAGAAGGAAATCGGCTTAATTAAGATAAATTGTGTGGGGCCAATGATGTTTCCTTTGGGATATAGATTGGACTTATCTTTGGTGGATTAGGATTTATTACCGAAAGAATATAAGGATATAAAAAGCTTGGAATATAGCGTAATACCTTGGTGATTTGTGCGTTCTAGTTAAATAGATACTTATACGATACCACGAATAAAGATGCTGTTTGGTGTTTATGTATAAAAAAAATATATGAAACTGTTTAAATATTTATTTTCTTCCTCTCTTTCGGCAATGGAGAGTGAGTGTATAGGTTATATAGGTGTATAGTCAAAAATAAAAGTTGTGTAAAAATCATTATTGAAATCACAGAACTATGATATTAAAACATATTTATATACCTACACTGACTTTACAGAACTTTTCACTACAAAATTCATAACAACAATACAATGTACTTTAAAAGTATACTTCTACAAAAGAAGATCCAAAGCTTTTTAAATTCAAATCGAAGTTGCTCACAACTTTCAGATAAGGTAGAAGACATAATGACTTCGATGTCAACGTGATCCGCATCGCAAGACTTGCATGTTATCAATCTCTTTAGATCCATTTATTTCGGAAAATAAATTGGTTATACACTGTCTGAACTTGAAATTTTTAAAGGAGACATTTGGCAATAATCGTCTAACGGCCCTTTCACACGGCAGTCCAGTTTCGCGGGACCGGCATTTTACTGTATCCTGCAAAAACGGTCGCTGTGTTCACACGTAGTTCAGTTTTGCAGGAAGGCCGGTCCCGCAAAACTGGACTGCCGTGTGAAAGGGCTGATCCTGTTTTTGACCATTCCTACGCAAGTGATCAGGCGAAATGGACGTGAATACTTTGCTAGTCTATTGGTATTATCGGCGTCGTTGGAAGCGAAATAGAAAATTCTGGATTCATCCTATCGTGACACAACGCGCGACTTTAGGTATTTTTGTAATTCACTTTCCCGCAAAAAACAGTGTCCAGCAAAAAACCGCATGCAGGACGCCGTGTGAACACTGCTATAGAAATATATGTGTCATTAAACGGGATCCCGCTTTTTACTGGACGAACGATCCAGTTTCAAATCGACGGGAACAGCATTTTGCGGGATCCTGCATGCGGTTTGCTCGTGTGAACACTAGCATATAATATCTTTTGCGATCAAACGGGATCCTGCAAAAAACGGTATCCTGCAAAAAACTGGACTGCCATTGTGGCGGATGAGGGTGCGCGAGGTGAAGAAAAGAACAACAGCTATTAATTTTAACACTGGGAGCGATCGTCAGCGGGCATGCCCAACTTACGCGCGCGGTCACGCGTGGGCGTCTTGGTGGTCGGGTGCGAACTGGCCAACAAATATGGCGGACGCCGGTCGTAGAACGCGTCGTAGAACGCGCCGCCGTGCGGGCAAGCGCCGAAATAATTTTTAAATACGCGGACGCGGTTGGCCCGTTTGGATATGCCGCGCTGAGGCCCCACAGATTATTTAATACTCAAATAAATCAAAACACTGTCTCTTTATAAGTTACTATTAACTTAATACTAATAATAATTTTACAAAAAAATCTTATTATTACGTAATATTATATTATTTCGACGGGCGGGCCGTCTCATCATCAACATCCTGCCCCTTAGTGTTGTCTGAGCAACACTCATCACCTAGTAAGAGAGCAACACGAGAAGCTGGACGCTTTACGACTCCGGTCTTTGTTTTGACATCTACGACCCTTACCCGTCCGTCGGATCCTGGATAGACTGTTTGTATGACGCCTTTCAGCCAGACATTTCTGGGTGAAGCGGGATCTGCTATGATTACAAGGTCACCTACCTGTAGCTGAGCTCCCTCGCGGTTCCACCTCTTGCGAGGCGCTAGGGTAGGCAGAACTTCTTTAACCCACCTAGTCCAAAACAAGTCCGCAAGACGCTGGGCTATACGCCATTGTTTCCTTAAATATAAATCGTTGTCGTCAAAGACGCCGATTTGTGGTAGGTTAGATGACGATCTTAGTAAAAAATGATTAGGTGTTAGTGCTTCTGGGTCTCTTGGATCCACAGAAACATGAGTTAAGGGACGTCCGTTGATCATATTTTCCACTTCACATAGAAACGTAGTCAGGGTCTCTTCTCTAGGGGTGCGCTCTTTGAGAACTACTTTTAGTGCTGTTTTTACACTCCTAATGAGCCGTTCCCATGCACCTCCCATATGAGGACTAGCTGGTGGAATAAACTTCCACTCAACTCCTTTATTAATCGTGTCCGATATTAACTGTTGTTGGTTGTCAACCAGCTCTTTATAAGCCTTTTTTAGCTCAGTATCTGCCCCTCGTAGGTTGGTCCCATTATCAGAAAACATTGTACGTGGCCAACCTCTACGAGCGGCCATCCTACGCAAAGCCATTATCATGGAGTCAGTCGTAAGAGTCGGAACTACCTCGATATGCACAGCACGTACTGTGAGACAAGTGAACAGCACACCGTACCTACGCACTCTCTGTCTACCAACGACTACTTCTATCGGCCCGAATAGGTCAACTCCACACATGGTAAACGGTCTATGATGATGCATGAGTCGGCATTCAGGTAAGTCACCGAGACGCGGCGGTTGAGGTAAGGCTCTTTTAAAGCGGCAAATTAAGCATTGTCTAGCTACGGAACGCACCGTAGGTCTCAATCTGATGAGCCAATATTTCTGTCGCAACTCATTGACTACCATCTCATTGCTTGAGTGAGCCGCGTTTATGTGGTAATGGGTCACGATGAGCCGGGCGATATGGTCTTTTCCATCTAAAATTACAGGACATTTGGTATACTGATCTACATCCTTCGAGTTCATAATACGGCTACCTACGCGCAACAAATTGTTTTCATCGAGTACCGGGGTAAGTGAACGTAAACGACTATCTGGCTTAACTTGTTTATTTAATTTAAGTGAATTTATATCATCTTGAAAAGAATGTGCTTGCGAATAACGAAGTAATAATAATTCTGCTCTGTTCATTAATTTTTCATTAATTAATTTTGTTGAACTCTTTTTGCATTTTTCAATAAATAATAACACCGTCGCAGTAGTACGCAACAATCGCAACCAGCTGGAGAATCGACTTGGTTCGGGAACAGGTAAGTCACATTTCATATTATCGTTATTTTGAACAATGTTTACTTTTTCTAATATGTCGTCACTAATTATTATTTTTGTTTCAGGTCGCTGCGGCCAGCAGGAACGCGGTTGGCGCAGGAAAGATGGTCCGGTAAACCATTCAGAGTCACTACTCAATACATAATCATTATTTTTTGTTCCCAGGTCCGCGACGTTCAATGCTGTGGGCACGTAGTGCCACTCGTCCGTCTGACTCAACTCGTCTATTTCTCCGAGTCTATTTGCAATAAAAACTTTATATGATCTACATTTATTTTTAATCCAATGTAAAACTGTAGTAGAATCAGTCCAATAATATACTGAATTTGGTTGCAAACGATGTTCTGTCTTAATACTATTAGCTAACTTGCATGACAATAAAGCGCCCTGCAACTCAAGTCGCGGCACGGTAACAGGTTTCAACGGAGTAACTTTACATTTACTAGCGATAAATGATACGGTAACGCGTCCATCGGTGCTTTCCCGGCGCCAATAAGCGACCGCAGCGTACGCGTTCGGCGATGCATCGCAAAACAAGTGAAGTTCCAAACTCGCTAAAGTATCGCTAGCGCTATCACTAGAAAAATAAAATCGCGGAATTTTAATGTTATTTATTTCTTTAGCTTGAATCAACCATTTGCAAAATAAATCATATAAATCATCTGTTAATTTATCGTCCCAATTAATATTACTTTTCCAAGTTTCACGCATTAATATTCTCCCTTTAATCGTAAAAGGTCCTAAGTAACCGTGAATATCAAAAATAGACATAACAATACGTAACATTTCGCGTTTCGTAGGTACACGTTTAAAAAGTAAAATATCTTCAGGTATACGCTTAAAAGATAAGTCCAAAGCCAATAAATCGCTGCGCGGGAACCATAATATGCCTAACGCTCGTTCTGCTTGTTTAGCAAAATTGAACTCTATTGCCATGTTATTAAGGCTGTCTTTAGGAATGTCACTGAGAACGGAAGGTACATTACTGAGCCAGTTGCACATATGGAATCCGCCTTGGCTATGAATAAATGAGATTTCTTTTATTAATTGTTTAGCTATATTTACATCTGTAACGCTATCTATATAATCATCCATATATTGATTGTTTTTTATAGCATTTACCGCGTCTGGCATTTGATCACTAAATCGCGACGCGTTTTTATTTTGATTTATAAACTGAGCGATAAATGGGGAACAGTTTGCTCCGAAAATGAGTGACGTCATAGCATATTTACCTACAACACTGCTGCCCTTTTCCTTCCATAAAAATCGTAAGGCATTTTGGTCATCACTATGAATTTTAATTCTTAAAAACATATCCTTTATGTCGCCTATTATTCCTATAGGATTCTCTCTAAACCTAAACATAATACCGTACAAAGATTGCAATAAATCGGGACCTTGGAGAAGAAAATCATTAAGTGACATATCACAACATTTCGCCGCGGCATCAAAAACTAACCGTAATTTCTTTTTATTAGGGTTATCGACCCCAAAATGGGGTAAGTACCAAATATGGTGGGATGTTTGTTCGTCTTTACATTCGTTTTCATCCAATTTTCTTGCGTAATTATTGTTAAAAAGATATTGCATACGCTCGCGGTACCTACCTTCATATTCCGAATCTAACATTTTTCGTTCTACCGATTTTAATCGTTTTAACGCGACAGGATACGAATCCGGCATAATAAAATCATCATGTTTCCACGGAAGCCTGACCGTCCATTGACCATTGACTAATTCGGCGGACTCGTCAACTATTTTGATAGCTCTCAATGTCTCTAAGTTCTGACGCGGATTGTTATTAATACCGATTGAATCTAAAGAAAAAGAACGACGGATTAACTCGTGTAAATCAATGTTTACGTTATCGTTATCAGACTGCATAGATAAAGACATGTTAGTTTGCTGCAATGATGTACTTGTGCATGCAATAATATTATAAGGTTCGCTCGCGCCCGTGTCGCCGCCGCTGCTAGCCGGTGGCGATGACTCGCGGCGGGCGCGCGCGGTCGACTTACCTTGCGGGCTGAGTGCGCGCGGGCGAGCTGCCGCCGCTCGGGGCCCACTGACGCTGCTGATGTTGTTGGCGTGCTCGGCGCGCTTATCAGTAAAATCAGTTTGGCGTAAAGCTCCATGCACACACCACCCTAATAATGTTTGCGTGATAAACGGCCCGCTCGACTTATACTTTTTACAAACAATTGGCGCAATTAAATCATAATTATCTTGCCCTATTAACAATTCAGGCTTAACTTTAGTATCAGAGCACAAAGAGTAATTAATATTAGGTACATTATCGTAACATTCTACACTTGAGACAAATTGTACGGGTAAGTTAAGTTCTTTAAGTTTGCGAGCACTTAGCTCATATTTATCACCGTTACTGTTGCTGATGGCACATTTAATAAGTTCAGTTTGACATACCAGTTCAGAGTCCCATGCGCCAGATGCGCGCATTGTCACCGTCTTACCGTGGAGCCCAACCTTATCAGCAAGGTCGGCGGCGATAAGGGTCACCGTGGCACCATCATCTAGCAACGCATGCGTGTTGACACTGTTTTTGGGTCCGTGAACGGTTACCGGCACTATTTTAAGCACTACTTTTGACCCGGATAATGTCTGTGATGCATTTGGCACGTTTAGCACTGACACTTCGGAACACTGCGCGGCGCGGGTGTTTGCGTGAGCGACGAGTTCGCTCTCGGGCTTCGGCGCGTCGCAGGGAGGCGGCGGCGGCGTGGATGATCCGTGGCGCGCCGTCTCCGGCTTCGTCCAGTGTAGCAGGCGATGATGTGGCCCACCACAGGCCTCGATGTCGCAGCTCTCCGCAGAACACGTCGCTGGATCTTGGTGTCGAGCGCCGAGGCATTTAAAGCACAGTTTGTTCGCTCGAACAAATCGCCATCGGTCTTTTCTCATAGCTCGCTTGAACTTGCCGCAGTCGGATAATGAGTGCTCGGCAGTTGTTTTACAGAATCGGCATTTAGCCTCCGCTGTGTCGAATGCGTGCGCTGTCGCTATCAATACAGATTTCTTGTCAGTTTTCTCGTATTTACGTGAGTATTCGTTCTGGTGGTGTATGTAGCTCACCCCGGACTCTGCTACTTTTTTAGCTTCGACGTATAGAAATTCTGATAGTAACTGTAACTTTGGAGTTTCTTGGTTTAATCTTTCGTGCAGGTATTCTACCCACTTGTTTATTAAATTGGTAGGCATCTTTGAGACGACGATTGATGATAGTTGTGGGCTTCTTAGATAGTCTGATTGTTTCAGTGTTGTAACTGCTGTAACATAGTTTTTTACCTTGATTGCGAACTTGACTATTTCAGAGTGGTAAGCTTCTGGTAGCGGGGATAACTTTCGGAGCTGAATTGACACTTGGCGCATTACGATCTCAGGTCTACCGAATCTAAGTTCGAGCGTGTCCATGACGTCCTGAGGTGAGGTGTTACCCATCAACAATGCGGATGCAGCTTCCTTCGCTTCTCCACGTAAACACTTACGTAAGCGCCACACGTTTTCGGTGTCACTAAACTTACAGATGCGCGTCGACTCGTGAAATGCTTCTCGGAATTGGAGCCACTCTAGGGGGTCTCCGTAGTACTGGGGTAAATCCTTAGAGGTGGCGAGCCGTGTGAGCAGGGTACGGCCATTTTGAGAGGCCGTAGACGCCTCGACTGCACTCTTGATGGCGCAGGTCAGCTCCTGTATGGCGGTGCTCGCGCCTGTGTCCCCGACCGTCACTTTATTATCTCCATCGAGCGGCGGGCCGGGTTCGGCAATGGACTTCTCCAACCAGTTTTCTACCTTGCTTTTGTAGGGTCATTTCGCCTGTTCGCGACCATCGCCCAGTTCGCGTCCATTTTGCCGATCTCCTTTTAAAAAACTTCGAAAACAAGATAATTAACACACCAATCAAACGAAAGATCATTACCGCTAATACGTTAATGTATAAGAGGCACGCACAGATAGACAAAAGTTCTGTGCGTCCAACCAATCATTTTAGAAAAAATAATTAGTCTAGGCTCTTCAACAAGAAAGCGCAAACACGCTGAATTTTAGATAAAAATTAGTGTGCAGCGGCGTGTTTGATGGTAAGTTTTATATTGTTTTATGTGAATTTTAGGATAGATAGCTATCTCTACGGTTTAATGATGAATAAAGGTATAATGTTTTTTATGAATTTGGTAATGTTTTTTATTTTTAACGAATAAAATAAGGTGGACGCGAATTACTACATCGAATTTTACAAAACTTCCACTTTGCGTCCACAATGGACGCGAACTAAAACTATCCTCTATAATAATAAACCAAATTGCGTCCACTGTTTTCGTTAAATACTTGCTTATAAAAAATAATTAAAACATAGGTACTGTTTAATATATTAAGATTAAACAGTACATTTTTTTATTATTTTAAATTAAAAATCAACATTATCATCATTTAAAATTCACTTTAAAAAATAAAAATAATTCTTCTCAACATTGGTTTAAGTAACTTAAAATTAGGCAATTAATTTTGCAACTTGAAAAATAAACAGTAATCAGTTCTGTTAATTTTACCCTAAAATCACAGGGAAAGACCCGCGTTGATTATAGTAAGTTTTTGGCCATATTAAATTAACAAAACAATATAACAATTTTGTGTCAACATACAACTAAAAGAATTGTTGAGTCAATAAATTATCAGACAAGGTAGCATATTCTTTGCATATTTTTTTTATCGATTTATTCTTCTCTCGAATATCATTTAATGCTTTCTTTAAATCTTCTTCTGTGTATGTTGTCTTTTCCTTCTTTTTTCCTGTATCCGAAGAACTTACCTTAAATGAAATTACTTAATATATTAAGATTAAACAGTACATTTTTTTATTAAGATATATATGTGGTTATAATTAAATTATATTTTTTTATTAAGATATATACGTGGTTATAATTAAATACTTAAATTATATATTTAATTAAATTATAATTAAAACTAAATTATATTTAAATTATAATTAAAATTAAATTATAATTTAATTATAACCACGTATATATCTTAATAAAAAAATGTACTGTTTAATCTTATTTTAAGTTACTTAAACCAATGTTGAGCAGAATTATTTTTATTTTTAAAGTGAATTTTAAATGATGATAATGTTGATTTTTAATAATTAAGTTTATTGTTAAATAAATAAATGGTTCAAATACAATCTTTCTTTATTAATTCTTAAAAATTTCACCCATATATTCCTTTTCTATGCTGCTGGACGCGAACTGGACCATGGGTGGACGCGAATTGGATTTTGTGGACGCAAACTGGGTAAAACGCCTAATTCTGAGGTTTATCGATTTAAATAGAAAACGAAAGATATTTCTAATACAACTGAAAGTTAGTCTTAAAATAGAGTATATAAGGAATACATTACACAAATTTGACATAGAAATGAGTGCTGGAGCATTTTTATTATCGCCGTCAAACTTGCCAACTGCACTAAATGGTCGCGAACAGGCGAAATGACCCTAGGAGCTTGCTGACGACTGTGACCGGCGTGAATGCAGCTCGGCTACATCCACGGCCATCTTCTTTTCGAGCAACTCCTTCTGGATGCGCGCCTTTTCTTTGGCCAAATGGGCTTGGGCTTGGGCTTGCGCTTCCTCCAATTCGATCTCCGCTTTGGCTGTCTCATATTGGAGGCGCAGCCGTCGCGCTGCGGACGACGACGTGTGCGAACATGCGCCATCGCGGGCGCCGCCGCCATTTTCGGTGCACGAGTTCGCACGTGGCGGCAAACGTTCCAGGACGTCTTTGGTGGTGCACTGCACTTCTGATTTCGCTAGTTTCTTTTCTTCGTCTGCCGTTGTAAGTTCCTGTTTAGTGTGAGCACGTGTCTTGACGCCACGCGTCGGTGAACGAAATAACGACATCTTCTAGTTCGCGCGCTTGGTTCCTTGACCTCGGATCCGGCCGAAGGATCACTTTGTGGCGGATGAGGGTGCGCGAGGTGAAGAAAAGAACAACAGCTATTAATTTTAACACTGGGAGCGATCGTCTTTTTTTTTTTTTTTTTTTTTTTTTTTTTTTAATTTTAACACTGGGAGCGATCGTCAGCGGGCATGCCCAACTTACGCGCGCGGTCACGCGTGGGCGTCTTGGTGGTCGGGTGCGAACTGGCCAACAAATATGGCGGACGCCGGTCGTAGAACGCGCCGCCGTGCGGGCAAGCGCCGAAATAATTTTTAAATACGCGGACGCGGTTGGCCCGTTTGGATATGCCGCGCTGAGGCCCCACAGATTATTTAATACTCAAATAAATCAAAACACTGTCTCTTTATAAGTTACTATTAACTTAATACCTACTAATAATAATTTTACAAAAAAATCTTATTATTACGTAATATTATATTATTTCGACGGGCGGGCCGTCTCATCATCAACAGCCATGTGAAAGGGCCGTAACTTGTTTAGTTAGTTGAATAATAAACAATTGCAGTATTATACCGTCAAAAATGAGGATCTGATCAAAAATGGCAACTGCGAATGCATCATCGTCATCATCTTCCGAGCCTTTTTCCAACTATGTTGGGGTCGGCTACCAGTCTAACTGGATGCAGCTGAGTACCAGTGTTTTACAAGGAGCGACTGCCTATCTGACCTCCTCGATATATATGACCCAATAATCCTTGGTAAGACATACTGGCTTCTGATTACACGTAACGACTATCAAAGATGTTCAATGACAGCTGCTACCTACAGATTAACGTGCCTTCCGAAACACAATCATTGGTGACCAATTACTAAGAACACCCTAGGTACCACACACACCATAAGCAATTAACAAAAGAAAGCCATAATAAAGTGCTGAAGTAAAGACTAACCCCATTGCTTGCCGCGCGCAATAAATATTTACAACGTATATTAATGGACGCCCAACAGCCAACTTTGATTACCTATTAATTACCCATAAAACTTGATTGAGTTGTGATAAATATGCGCTTTACTGTATGTAGTTTAATTACGAGTTTGCTCCTTGGTAACCATGATTGAGGGTTAAGTACTGAGACCCCATTTATTATGCGAAGGAGGTTTGACGTGCTGGATTCGGAACAACTTATTCTAGGTTGAAGTGTGCAATTATAATGTTAACAGCTGCAAGGAAATGTAATGAATTAGGTTATTCATACTTAGTATCATCAACAGAGTGACTAATGATAAGTTCATCGTGCTTACGGATAGTAGGTAGTTAATTGACGATCTGAAAGAACACGTCAACATGTCGCTTCTGATGCATGGGAATTGAACATCAGTACCTAGTTTACTGTCTTATCTATTACTTTTAAATAATTGTTTATAATAAAAACATAACATTTTAACAGTAAAAAGTATCAGTAGGTATTTATTAACATAACATTTTAACAGTACAAAGTATGAGTAGGTATTATCTTTATATGCTCATTGCAGTTTTGTTTGAAAATTTAACTTTATTCGTTTAAAACAAAATCAAACATAGATAAGTTATTGAAAGCGATTTTGTCGATTCCAACGATTGTATAAGCCATCTTTAAAATGTCATAGCGTCTTTTATTTGACATTTAATACTTATTATCGAAATGGTCCACTTCCATACAGTTATAATGAACTATGAATGAGGTTAATCCACATTATGACAACAGCTGGTCCACTTATTAGAAGTATAGGAGTGTGGGAAAAAATTGTATGGGGGAATATGGTACATGAACAGAGGTTTTAAAATTATAAAGTATTAATATAAGAAGATGTATCTAGGTGTAATGATATTGAGTAAGATATTCTGAAATACAGTGTTGTGTAAAGATTAAACAGTCTCGTTGGTATATAAGTAGGGATATCATCCCATAGACACTTTTTTTGACTGCTGGTTCTTGCAAGGTTCAGAGTAATTTTCTCCAAGTGTCTGTAACTTTGGCTTACACCTCATAAAAATTATATACATAAGTATATTAAAAAATCCGCAGAGTAAAAAATATGCCTCTTAGACACGAATCATAAACCTCAGTAGGTATTCCAAAGAAATAGAAAAAAAAGTATTTATTTACCAAAGCTTGGCTATGCAAATCACAATATAAGTTACAATAACGAGTTCTTGGAGAGTAGCCGAAAGATATCTAACGCAGTAAATTCTAAAGACTTGGTGCAGCCTAAAATATTCTGGTTCACACCGGAATTTACCTGCTCGTAACTCATGAAAGGTGTTATTTTGTTTGAGATGGATATTCCAAAATAAATTTTATAATAATTAAGGGTATTCTTCATTTTAAATAAGAACTTAAATAATTACAGAATCACATACATGTATAGAATCGAATCGACATGATTTTATTGTTTATATATTTTCTTTATTTATGTTGATAACAATGCCGTCTGCAAATATCTGTTCATGGTCT
Source organism: Helicoverpa assulta (assembly GCA_963856015.1). NCBI lineage: Eukaryota > Metazoa > Arthropoda > Insecta > Lepidoptera > Noctuidae > Helicoverpa > Helicoverpa assulta. The sequence goes on from CAWLCW010000026.1 coordinate 2,961,780, forward strand.
TCATAAAAATTCTACTGTCAGACTATAATATATCTTCAGACTAAATCATCCGCCATAAAAACCTGAACATTTACTATAAATAAAAACCTTATTTTACATTTTAATCTAGACCATAAACTTCACAGTAAACTCCGCTAAGAAAAGAATAAACTTAAAAAAAAATGCAAGCAATAATTCCAGAAGCTAGTTTATATCGCGCGGCTGTTATCTGTCGCGTCTACGCATGCCAGTAAGTAAGCAAATGTGCCGACAGGGGCGCACCTTGCCACCGACGTGTGTTTGACATACGGATCACTAGGATAGACAGTAAAATAAAATATAATGTATTTATTGTGGTAGATAATTTTTACTAGAATAGACAGCAAAAATAAAATTGAAAATATAAGTGTTGTATGTAATTCTACTGATGCAAATAATGAAGAAATTAATAATACAGAAGAATTGATAAGTGAAGGTGGAGAGTATTAAGTTAAGCGTGATAAAGCTACCTACGTAAAAGTACGTAATACCATAACCATTAAAGAAAATGAAAACAGAAATATAATAACTAAGGAACACGTAACCGCAGATACAAATCAGATTTTAATAGTCCAATTAACGCGGCCACTTTTACATTTCACTTTTATCGCATTAAACCCATAATTTTACTAAACCTATAGCTAAAGCTATAAACAAAACAAAACACATTCAACGATTATTATAACACCCATTTTCCTCATTTCACTAAGACCAATAAGTTGGGACCAACATTGGTTAACATTTTTGCCAATAGCGACGGCGCTCATCCGTAGCTTCTGACGAGTAAATCTGATAGCACCATCTTCTAAGGCTTCATAGATCACTATCACGACACTTCATGACATACACATGCAAAATGAATAATGTCAGCTATCTTCATCAGCAGACATGCCGTCTACCAAGATTCAGCTTAGAAAGTAGATGGCTCTATTTGATCTGGGATATCTTGTCTAACTATTGTGCTTTTGGGGTGTTGGAACAGGTCCGTTGAGTTTGTTTGCGTTACTTTCACTGTAACTTGATGATCTGAGACTTGTTCTGTTAACGCAGGTTCTGTTTTTTTCGTCTGTTTGTCTACCTTTTAAAAATCTGTGTCGTCATTAGTGTTAGTCATTACTTTAGTCACCACACTCTCATAATTCGATGTTCTGGTCACCAGGAAACCCACTTAAGTAGTTTCATTGGTGGAACCATGTTATTTTACCGTCATCTTTCAATGAAACGAATTCAGGACATATAACAACCCCCTTAGTAAATATGTCGTATATGTTAATCACATTTTTAAAGGATGCTGCTTAGACAAACTTGTCGGTGAAACTTTATTATTATTTTGTGACTAACCGCTTAGTGTTTTGTATTTTGCTATCGTCAATTGTCATCTCCAGACAGATCGACCAGATAACGAGGCTACTCGTCTCACTTAATACGAACATAAAGTCATACAAAGTATTTAATGGCTTGCATAGCAATGACAATCCTTTCCTACGCCATTCAACATCATTTATCTGATCTCCGTACACATAAAAACTATTACAATGTTTATAACACAACGCCATTGCGATCTATTGACCTTAATCACACGCATTAGAAATGTGACTAGCAAACAGAGAAATCAGACATTACACCGTGCTCCCGATATATGACGGCCACACAAAGAAATATTATTGAAATCAAGTGAAAATATTGTTTCCGCAACCATTGGCGATCTCCCACATTTTTTCTAGTACTCATCTCGTTCAGATTCATTAAACCCGAATCTACTATCTCTTTCACGCGGACCGTGACGGTTGACTGATCTTATTTGTTTATTTATCTATTGTTTAGTAAAAGCTGTTTCACGGCGGCGCTGATTATAATCATTTGTCCACCTTTCCGACGTTTTCTCGTCTGTCTTAATTGTCAATACTTTGACACTTTCAAATTATACAGAGAAAGTAACAATGGTATTTCACGAATCGATTTTAATCAAAAAATGTTTCTATATTGCTAAAACATGACGGTCAGTCGTGCGTTTTAATAAATGGATGGTTACATTCATTCGTGCTGTGATAGCATCTAGTATTCAGGGCATTTCTCGGGATTTCAATAAATTCTGGTTCATGGTCTAGATATTTTTGTACATGAAAAATATTTCGTATTTATTTAATGTGCGTATTCATTATTCACGTTGGGTTTATGGCCCGAGGCGTGTGATTACGCGGTAGAAGTACAAAACACATCTGTACTTTTTGTGACATTAATATTACATTGTGTTCAATCGTCGTTGTCATCTTAACGAGCGTACGACTTTTTTCTTCATTTTACTGTTGAATATAACTTCCAGTTTTATTAGACGCAAGTATATGTACGACATCTATTCTCATATTCTTACATGAGTCACGTATGGTAGCGGACACCCATCATCAATCTGGCGCGGCTTAACCTACTATCGACTCAAACAGCTGTTACTTAGCTAAGAGCTTCCACACACATTAATATACAAGATACCTTTGCTTCATGAATACAAATTATTCATACTCTTGGATGATATGGGCTTAACATGCAAAGCTAGCGTTAGCGTCAATATTTATATTTAAGGAAACACGAGCCTATCGCTGTAACCCAATTCTTATTTTATACTGCTTTTACTTTTAACAGTTAATACTAGAATTATCATGTACACGTGTCCTCACGTCTATTTTAAAACGATTTTCTGATTTAATTCATCTAGATATTTTAATAATTTTCATGGACTGCCTGCCTTTCTAATGTTCACTACCTAATAATTTGATAACACGATGCTACGTGGCAAATCCTTCAAATATCTTTAGCTAATCATTAATGGCATAAATGAAAGACTAATGCATTTTCCGAAGCACAAAGGTCACCCATCCTCTGTCTAAAATCGATCGTTCCGTAACCTTATTTTCTTTAGCTACAAGCCCATAACTTAACATTACAACGTCCCCAATAATTCAATAAACACCTCCAGTCGAAGCAATTACCTGAAGCCAATAAGTTTCTGTACAGGAATTTATTTGTTTAATTAAAAGGTCAATTTAAGGTCGTTTAGAATTCATTGAAACCTCTCGAAGTAACGACGAACGGTATAAAGTTTCCGACCATTACTGAAAGATATTTCTCACAAATGTATTATTGAATTTGTGTAGGTACATTTATCTCAGTTGTTCTTCGAGAAAGTGAATTTTGTAATAGAAATCCCGTGTTTTATGGGTGTAGGACGTAAGCGATATGAGTATATGGTGAGGTGAATACTTGAGAAGATATCATGGGAAACTATTGTGGAATCACTTCAAATAGTCAGTAAGTAATATTGTAAATGTGAAAATTATTCTCGTATACTTTGATACTGCTGACGGCAAACTTTTAGTCAGCCTGATAGTTGGATAGGGCTCTGAATTACGGAGAAGTACCTATAGAATGCCAAGTAAAGTATTAGACTGGTTTCTTATTTATTTTTATATGGATGAAACGATGTAAAGGAGTAGTGACGAATGATAGATTGGCAGTCTACTACACATATTTACCTCTATATCATGTAAATTGCACAGTCTTCTACTGTATGTACATAACAGCTGTCAATACAATTCTATCATCAAAAAATATCCCAACAATATATACTCTTAAATGTAAAAAAAAGCAATAGGAAAACAGGGATATGGAAACAAAAATGTCCTATATAACCAGAAATGCAAAGATTAACGGGGTCCAATCCACATTGGTCCCGCGTGGTAAATCACGGCCATTCTCCCTGAGACCCTAGGAGACGAATTACCTCGTATGCAAAGGGTTCAAATAGCAAGATTTATTAAAGGTATAAATCGTCGTAGAACACCTTCTGAAAATTTCGAGGAGAACAATGAATTTTAAGCGTATGAAATAGGTTTTGCGCTGCAGAATAAATTCTTAAAATTCTTCTTTCAATGTAAAATCGTCCTTTTCATACATTTTCTACAGCATTTGTTAGACATATTATATTATAGATGGCTGTAAAAGTTTCATAGGTATTGCATGTTTCATCGATATTTCATAGTTCATAGGTATGAAATTAAATCTATATAGAGGTAATATATTTGGATAAATCGATCGACAGTATCTTTGGCCGAAAAACAATGAAACCAAGGCAATAAAATTGATAATGCCAATAAAATTTGACACGGATATAAATAAAGACTTTGGGAATTTCGTAGTTTTGAGTAATGTGAAGCAGTTCGAAATATCAGGAATAATCAGGAAAAGGCAAAAAAGGTAAACTACATTAAAACTTTTATAACCCTTTCATTCCTTCTAAGAAAGTTCGTAACTCTGTTTACCCCATAAAGGTTTACAAGCTTCATGTTGTAGGTACTTACATAATAACGGGTTAAAGTACCCGCATGCAACAGACTTTTTAGTCGGCCGACAGTTTCATCGGGCGCTTGACAAGTATGGAAACACGCACATAAGAATGATCAGGTATTAGGCCGGTATCAGACTGTCCGTAAACTTTGATTGAATTCACGATTTTTTTTTGAATTTTTAGTTAGTTTTTAGTCGCTCTAATACCGGAGAAATACTTAATAGTTGTTACGTGGGTACTTCTATTCATCTTCATACTGACTTACGAGCCCAAACCAACTATCGGCCGACTAAAAGTTTGTAGTCTGCTCTACTCTTAATTCACACATTTCTCAAGGCAAAGTGAGATGCAGTCTCTTTGCTTTAAGTAGGTTATAACAATAACCTTTGTAAGGAATAAGGATATTGTGTTATAAGGAAGATATGAAGCCAGTATCTAGCTAGAAGCTTTTTAATGGACTTTCATATGAATATCACCTTTTTAGTACATGATCTTAGAACTAAGATACTTTGTTGTTGTATAGCGAAAGAAACCCACGCAAAAATATCGAAAAGTACCTGAATTTTTTTGATAGATGATAATTTAAAACATATCGTGTATGTTTGCAAGCTTTTCCAATTCAATTGTCAACAAGTTCAATGACCTTTTTGGTGAAATCTATTACTTATTTCATGTCGCTACAAAGCACATTATTTTTATGTGCAACCTAATCTCTAACTTATTTTTATTAATAAAAATACATATAGAAAAAACATATAGGTACTTTACTAAAACATTATTAACTCAAGCCTGTTTCCCAACATTGAGTAAACCCACGAACACTACCTCCAAGATAGTCCCGCATCCATAGTCATTAAGTAAATCGTTCATGCTCACAAGATGCAGGGTTACATTTCACTTTCGTATAAAACACCCAATCTTTGTAAAGATTACCTATAAGTAATATGTGTAAGCAATTATGTGAGAGTAGTTATTGGTAGGGTTACCATCTATCCAGGTGTTCTCGGATTTTGAGATAAGAGTGAAACAAAATCACAAGAAACATTTTATCGTGATTATGTAATATTAGCTTCTGCCAGCGGTTTCACCCGCATCCCGTGGGAACCTCGGCAGGGACCCGGATAAAACGTAGCCTATAGCCTTCCTCGATAAATGGGCTATCTAACACTGAAAGAATTTTTCAAATCGGACCAGTAGTTCCTGAGATTAGCGCGTTCAAAGAAACAAACAAACAAACTCTTCAGCTTTATAATATTAGTATAGATGTTAAGTTTACTTTGGTGCAGCCTTATTAGTTTGTCAAGTTGCTTGAACGCGTAATCTCAGAAATTTCTAGTCCAAACTGAAAAAATATTTCAGTGTTAGATAGTCCATTTCCGGGTGTCGTGGAAAAGTTCCCAAGGGACACGAGTGAAACCGCTGGTGAAAAGCTAGTGCCGAATACAAATCAGTGAATACAAAAGGTGACATTCATTATATGTAGCAAGCTATGTGTTTAACGCTCATTCCTTCTCTTCTCTTTCTCTACCTTTGCCTAGCTGTAAAAGAAAATTTAAAAAACTCACAATCATGGTAGCCCTAGCCATCACGATAATCGCCCAGTCCAAAATAGCCCTAATAAAAAGTGAAAACGTTGTTCCACACGTGTTTGGGAGCACGCCTCGTTGTTTAGGCTGTGCGCACGTGGGCGGCTCGTCGACGCGATTATCTATGGTAAGATTTATCTATCTTATCTGTTGTCGAGAGAAGTTTTGTATGTAATGTACCTAAACTTTTTTTTAATGTGTAAATTGTTTTGTGTGTAGAGTGGTGTTGTTTATGTTAATGAATGATTAGTATGTTATAGTTTTTAATAAATTTTGCTTTAAACAAATATTATGAAATGAATTATATTAAGGCATAAACATAAACTACCTACGTCCAGTTTCTGAGCACATGTATCGGCAGTTGATCAAATTCATTGTCCCTTAAAATGACAGCCAAATCAACTTTTTGCACAGTTTCACAACAAAGAAAGTCTCAATACCTTGTTCATTATAAGCATAGAAACTATATAAACCATAAAAGCAAAGCTTAAAGAAGTTGGCTGCGGCTGCTTATTACAAAGATTATTATATATTTAACATGATTTAAGTGTGCGTGTATCTATACTAATATTATAAAGCTGAAGAGTTTGTTTGTTTGTTTGTTTGAACGCGCTAATCTCAGGAACTACTGGTCCGATTTGAAAATTTCTTTCAGTGTTAAATAGCCCATTTATCGAGGAAGGCTATAGGCTACTTTTTATCCCGGTACGGGAAGTAGTTCCCACGGGATGCGGGTGAAACCGCTAGCAGAAGCTAGTTGTACATATGCGTGTGTGCGTTAGTATTTCCTTTAAAAACAGTTGACAATACAATTTCCCGTCTAACAGTACTAATAGTGGGTGTAACACTCTATAGTGGGCACTCCATTCATCTCCTCTTGCCGATCGATCTCTCCCGACGTGATAGATAAGTCTACCTATTATCCTAAAGGTCGCCATACTTTCATGTTATCGACAACGACTTTATAAGATGGATTGGAACGTCATTGATACATTTTCTATGGATAACAAAGTTTCTGACACTATATACTCGTTGGTGGTAATAGAGAGGATATATTTTTGGTTCTTTTGTTTGTTTCAACCCTAAAAGCTCCAAAAGTACAGAACTATTTGAAAAAATATTTCACTGTTTGAAAGCTACGCTCTTCCCAAGTAACACAGGCACATATTTTATTCCGTTACGAGCACAGAACGCGGAGAAATAAAATGGTGCACACCTGAACTACAATAGTCGACTCTCGTTAATTCAAACCTGCGATAATTCGAAACTCTCTTTAATTCAAAGTTATCACGAGTTCCCTACAAAATCTCTTTATATTTCGAACTAAATCAATACATTTTATGCACTTGGTAATTCGAAAGAAAAAATCATTGCCATATAACAAACCAACGCATTAATTCGAATTCCTAGTCGTTCATCACTCGACAATTCAAAGTTGCAGAGAGAAAGAGGCGGAAAGATTGTAAGTCAGAGTCAGAGAGCAGTCAGAGTAGCAGCAATCTGCTTTGAAGCAGTATGACGGAGTTGTTCCGAAAGATATTAATTCACATTATGAATACATAATGTATGTACACAAATGTATCTTTAAACTTTTGAAATTGTTATAGAATAGCAGTCATTAAATAATAATTGATCAACACTTAATAATTCGAAGTTTTATTTATTTTCTATCACAAATTTCGAACCTTTATTATTTCAAAAACTGATAATTCATAATATTTTAAGAGTTCTGGAGTCTCGAATTAACGAGAGTCGACTGTATCTGAATCAACTTTTCCAGGTTTTTTTTTTTTGTAAATGATCATCGCTCAGCCTCATTAGAACCATAAAAAATAAATTGTCAATCCATATAAACAAATGTAGAACAAATCCAACACTATTGTCAACATTACGATAATCACAAGCAATTTAAAACATCGAGACACTACAACTCAATGCTCAAATCGAATCGATAAGAGTAGGACATTGCAAACTTTTAGTCGGCCGACAGTTTGTGAAATGAATGGTAGTTTGCACATACCGGCGATCAGGTATTTGACAAGTATCAGACCAACTAAAAACTTTGATTAAATTATCAATTTTCTTAAAAAAATGGGTGACAATAGTCACGAAGGAAAAAATGTTTTTTTTCTTTAAGATAATCGGATTGATACCGATCATTGTTCGTGTGTATTCATCTTAGTACTGTTTTGTGAGTCCAAACCAAATATCGGCCGACTAAAAGTTTGTAGTATGCGAATACTCGTAGCACTAAATCGATCTTAGGCCGTCTACACGTGGGCGACTTCGCGATTTGTTTATAGATCGAACGCGTTTTTGGAACGCGACTTCTCGTTATCAGATTGGCGGAGTGTCGCCCGACTAGTTTGTGTGCGTCGATAAAGCAGTTGTCTTGTAAATGGTGGTGACAACCAGCCTGAATGGTGGTAGTGGAGTGGACTGGTTGAATCGTGTCTAATTAGCTGTTTATTATTTGATTGCAGGTGTTTGAGGAACTTCTGCATAGTAAAGGAATTAATTAATGTACTGTAGGTATTCGACTACTTATAGCATTCGTTGAACATCTTTGGCAGTCGCTAAGGGTAGTCGGGAGCCAGTAAGTCTGACAACCAGTGTTACCAAGAGGGCTGAAAAGGGTTGCTTAGCTCACTGGGTCGAGGAGGTCAGATAGGTAGTCGCTGCTTGGATGCCGACTCCAACATAATTGGGAAAAGGCTGAGGAGGTGATAAGGAACTCGCATATCTATACTAATATTATAAAGCTGAAGAGTATGTTTGTTTGTTTGTTTGAACGCGCTAATCTCAGGAACTACTGGTCCGATTTGAAAATTTATTTCAGTGTTAGATAGCCCATTTATCGAGGGAGACTATAGGCTACTTTTTATCCCGGTACGGGAAGTAGTTCCCACGGGATGCGGGTGAAACCGTTGGCAGAAGCTAGTAGCCTTATACTAGAGTACTCGCATAGAGTACCTATGTTAAAAGATCACGAAAAAGTTTAGTCAGAAGAAACCGTCTCAGTTGTTAATATCTCATACACAAACAAAATATTGTTGTTCTATAAAATTATTACAAAAGGTTAAAACACAAACAACGTTTCTGTTATCACTTGAATAAATAACAAAGGCTACAATATTAATTAAAACGATACAATGAACGTCTAGTTATTCACGAGGGTACAAATGTCTCCCTAACTCGTGTCACATCATATGACAACTGTCTAGACTGGACATGAATTAACTAGGCTAACCACTGAGTAAAAGGGCAATACCTATCTATACTAATATTATAAAGCTGAAGAGTTTGTTTGTTTGTTTGAACGCGCTAATCTCAGGAACTACTGGTCCGATTTGAAAAATTCTTTCAGTGTTAGATAGCCCATTTATCGAGAAAGGCTTTATTCCGGTACGGGAAGTAGTTCCCACGGGATGCGGGTGAAACCGCTGGCAGAAGCTAGTTGTTAATATAGAACGTAGGATACCTACTAGATTATATGTCTTTCACTTAGTAGATGTTATTAATTTTTCGTAAATGAGCTGAATAACAGACTAACGAGTAAAAAGAACTTTTGAACGGAATATTCAAAAGTTTTTTTCAGAATATGTTTAATAAGCCTCATTTCAAACAAATTAATAAACCGATCAAATCAAATGTCTGAATTTTAACTTACAACAACAAAATCAAAATCAAATACAAAGTAGGCTGAAAATCAGCACTTTTTAAAGGTCAAGCTTACAAAAGACAGCCCCCCCCCGCCCTTCACCACTTCCTATTTGTTTTAATGGGAAGAAGAAATCTAAAAAGTTGGCTCAAAAAAACTATCAAAATGGAAACTTCTACAAGCTGCGTAGAAAATAAATAAAAACAATTTAAAAGCCGATGTAAACTATTATCCACCGTCGAACCCGCTGAGCCATAACCACCCACAATAATTACTCAGAGCAATTATCTAAAAACCAGTGAAAGTGATAACCACGGCCTTTTCTAGTAAAAGCATTTCGAAAATAGCTTTACTATGACGTAAATTTACGAATAGGTAATTTCCATGGAGAATAAAATAAATAGCGGAGGTGCCATAACGGAAAGTCCTAAGAAACCCGCACCAAAATGCGACTCTGTGAGGGACAAAGAACGTTACTGTCTTCACCCTTATATGCCTTCTTTGAACCCGATTTTTTTTAAATACCAAAACTAGTCGACATATGCCTCAAAGAATCCGAACGCCTCGTTGGTTCCCTCATAACTAATCGGTTTGGTCAAACCCACCGTACGTATTTGACGAAAGCGTCTGACCTACCTGCATTATGTCATCTCTGCTCATCTGTCTTCACTCTATAGTAATTTCAATGTCGACTTTTCCAATAATTAAGCAATGTACAATACAATGAACAAGATTTTCGACCAGTGGCGGCGTAGCATCGGGTGGCACCCGGGGCGAGTAGCAATTGGTCACCCCAAAATATTTCATGACCTTTTTTTTTTTTTAGGAAAAGAGAGGGGTGACAATCGGACGCGAGTGGTTGAGAGAGGGGTGACAGTCGGAATGTGTCACGTATTGTACTGTAGTAGTTTTGAATATTGCGCATCGACTGGTAGTAAACTTAGGTTTTGCAAATTATGCCGACCGAGATGGCACCCCCCTAGACGTGGCACCCGGGGCGGACCGCCCCCCCTCCGCCCCCCACTTACGCCGCTACTGTTTTCGATTACATTTCTTTGTTCCATATCCACTGATAATTCAGTTGGTACACCATCGATGGTGGTGCTATTAAAAAGGGCAATGGATGTCAAAGTTGTGAATAAATAAGCACGTGCATCTGCCAGTTACGTAAAAAAGTCGCCAAACGGAATATCCAATGACGGACGGGTTCGTGACTCAAATACTGATGGAACCTGACTTTTGTCAGTACGTGACTTCACTTCAGTGAAATTAAAAGTGTTAATTCTGTTTCGTTGTTATTTTTTTTTTGTTTCAATGTTAATTTGCGAGACGAAAGAGTTTCGTTTACGTAATTGATACTTTCTTGTGCTTTTTCTGCTGAAATGTTTCTTTGTTTTGGTTGATTTTGCAATAATGATCTGTGTTCTGTAATTGTGTTCACTTTCTAAGAGTCACAATGAGTTATTGTTTTATCGTTTAGAAGATTTTGGGTTTTGTAATCGTGTTCAATATTTTATACCTAATAACTTAAGGAAAATACAGTTCGCACCAAATAATACTGCAATTCTGAAGTTATTTATTTAACTCCCTGCGCATGTATGATGTTGATGAACTAACTTTGATCTCAAAACGGATAAGAGCACCAAAATGACACTTACAATAAACAAACTATTCATAAATAAATCAGAGTAAGAAAAGGTTAGGAACCACTGACATAGCGGTCCACATACAAGGAAATGTCAGCACTCAAAACATAATTGTTAATAATCATTGTATAACTAAACGTTACGATTGTTGCGATCTGTTACGGCGGAGATGATCGCAATAAAAAATCGATTCGACTCGATTTGAATCGTCCTCATATCGATTATTTTCTCACAATCCGATTACGATCGGTGTTTTTATTATTACGGGTTGGTCGTGATACTTATCGATGCAAATATAAATTGTTACGGTAACTTGCTTCTTTAGATATGTTTGACAATTGCATACGTTTTGTGTTTAATCCTAAAAAAAAGTATACCTACTTCCTGAAATAAACATGAATTTATTATTTTTATGTCCTTTTTAAACTGTAGATTTATTATTTTTAAACTGTAGATAAAAAAAATGCCAATTATCAAAACCGTTAGCGGATACATTCGATCTACTAAGACGAAATTAATGATTATTTTAATCAACATACATCATGTTTTATGTAACTTTTTTTTGCAATAAACATGTCAATAGGTACTGGATCAGAATAGTAATTTATCATTCGGACATTGAATAAATTATAAAGCTCCTGGAGGTTCATTCTAATCACAGATATTCTTTAATGAAGTTCTTCATCAAAATGGAACATTTAAAAATAAAATGCATTCCAAAGTAAAACAATAAATTTTTATTTAAAAAAAATACTTGTTCTAAGTTTAAATTCAAACCTATTTCGAATGAAACAAAAAAGGCCACAACTCTTCGCAACCAGAACGCAATGGTGTCAGTAACGCATCCTGCGGTCGTAAATACTTGCACACAATCCACATAAATGATCTATAAAGAAGGAAAAAAAATAAAAACATCGCTTTAGCCGCAACTAAAGACGTTAAGTAGTCAGACGTGAACGCAATCACCTGGTAATATCAGTCACGCCATTTCTTTATAACTCTTCAACTTGACCAAGAAATTGTACTACGAAACGGGCTTTTTACTCTCATATAAAAAAGTACGAAGTCGCTGATGTTTTATTTGCTCCTATAGAGTTCCCTTGCGAAGTCAAAGTAACCTCAAAAAGTGCACACGGTAGCTTTATCGCAAAAGTGTACGATTTTGCGACTGCACTGCACTTCGCGACTTTTGCATACGCCCGCTATATTAAAACCACGGGCTTCGAAATACGATCGCGGTGGACAAAGAAAAAAAGTGTCGTATATGCATTACCTCAATACGAGTGTAAGCCATTCTCTTTGCGGCTTACCCATTATGAGTCAATTTTCCCAACAAAATTAAGAAAGAAATGGTAAGAAAAAAATGTGTTGATACACCGTCAGCCCACTTTCTATAGTCTTATTGTGTCGGGATTGTGTTTGTTTTTTGTCAACTCAAACCAGACGATACCTATGTTTGTACACGTTTTAAGGTCATTTTCACTTTCGTCCGTGTTGTGGGCGAGTGTCGTCGGGTGCAAGTATTTACAATTTAAATCTGTTGATGTTACAGCTACTAGCTGGGATTCTGTTGAAATTTTTTTTTGGGATTACGTATATTTTATTAATGCTGGCACTCGTTCACAGAAAGATTTTGTATTTTCGCGTTGTATCATGCAAATAAACTGAGTGAAGACAAACAAATATGGCCGTTTGTTTTCGCTGTTGTTTATTGTAAAAGTTGGCGAGAAACGGGTTATGTTATTGATTTAAACTTTTCACTTGTTAACGGGATAAACAAGTGCGACAATGCCAATTTTTTATTGAAAACTAGCTTTCGCCCGCAGTTTCACCCGCGTCCCGTAGCTGGATGGTGACCAAAAACTATCCTAAAACATTCTCCCGGGTCTAAGTTACCTTCTCTCCAATTTATAGCCAAATCAGTCAAGCCGTTTTCATGTTATGTCGTGACAACGGAAAGCGGGTTTCATTTTTATATATATAGATATTCAGAGAGTGTTCTTGTTTTATTTAAATCCCAGAAGCAGTCTTTCCTACATTATTTTTTACGCCAAAGCTCTCTAATATTTAAACTAATAGGTATTACTCCTATATTTTAACTCTTCGTTATTATTTTCATAAGTTCTCACTCGACAGAATTTCTCACACGAATCGTTTTAGTTCTAAACAATATTTAGTAGTGGCAGCACGTACTCATTACTAAAGAAAGTGACAATAGAATTTCAATAAGGCTTTGTCCGATTATTAATAGAATGTTATCGATATATCGTTTCTCGGCATTGACAGCGATAGATATGTTTTTAAGAATCGATTGGGATCATGGGAAAATCTATATCGATTTATTGAGAATATACAACTTTTCAGAGTTCTTTAATATATTGTGTCCCAAACTGTAGAAAAAATCAACTGATTTCACTGCTAAGAATTCCAATACCAAAATATTAGGAGTTTCAATATTAAACTTACAAACATAAAAGACTAACAGCATTGTTCATTATATCAAACAATTATAAAATCACGGTTTATTAAAAATAAACTAGTCAAAATAATAGGTTAAGTTTATTTAATGTTCAAATAATTCACCTTTGACACTGTAGGTTATAATTCAAAACAATTCGGAACAAGATGTCATTGAGTCAATAATATTTTATTTATTAATTACTTATGAATTCACGTTATTATGTATTCATGAATAAATAATCTATTGAATTTATTAATGTAATCTGACACCATCTTTGTTGGCTGTTCTTTAATATTTATAGCTTGGAAATTGTTTGAGAAAAAATCTATACTAATATTATAAAGCTGAAGAGTTTGTTTGTTTGTTTGTTTGAACGCGCTAATCTCAGGAACTACTGGTCCGATTTGAAAATTTCTTTCAGTGTTAGATAGCCCATTTATCGAGGAAGGCTATAGGCTACTTTTTATCCCGGTACGGGAAGTAGTTCCCACGGGATGCGGGTGAAACCGCTGGCAGAAGCTAGTATTTAATAATCGGTCTTTCTTCAATGGTCACACTTTTTCTACTACCGTAAAACTACGTTTAAATATCCTAATTTTAATATCAAATAATATGACATCTTTTAAAATTATTTGTGGTGATTTTTCACACAATGTGTAAATTACAATATCAGCCAATTCAAAGTCGATACAAATTCAAATCCAAATACAATAACAGTTCTAAAATAATAACGGCAAACCTATTGTTTGGTAACAAAAGGTTAACCCTGCAAAATCCGGCAGCTCTACAAAAGATAAAACAATGCACGACACACAGTATTAATGGGCAAGTTATTAATAGCAAATACGGAGTAAGAAAAAATGAGCGGAGATGCCATAATGCAGGTAGGTCAGGCGCCTTCTTCTAGGTCCAATACTTACGTTAGGTATGACCAAAACGATCAGATACGAGTGAAATAACAAGATGTTTGGGTTCTTTGAACATATGCAACGATTTTTGGCATTACAAAAATCTATCGAGTCTAAATAAGGCGTGTAAGGGTAGAGACAGTAACGTTCCTCGTCCTTCGAACACCCGCATTTTGACACGCTAATTTCTTAAGAGATTTTCCGTTATGGCACCTCCGCTAGTCATTTTGTTCTTCATGAGCGCACATTATTCAGTGGATATAATGCCATGGACATATTTCTATAACGCATTGTGGTTGGTTAATTAAGCGACAGAAGGGTTACTGTGGTGCCCGTTCAAAAATTTGTAGAATGTGGGTCACGGCTGATGGAGAGATTTACTATAAGTATTGGTTTTAACAAACATAAAACGAGCCCATTGGGGCTCGTTTTATGTTAAGGACAAAACTAAATAAGTACTCGTATTTTTTCTTGCATAAATCCTAACCTATAGTATATCTATTTAACCTATTGATAATTTTTAATTTGGACCGGATATCCATTATGCAAATATCAATCTTCCATTCTCAAATTAGACCCAAATTGCAGTACTTATATTAATTTGACTAATTACCAGAAAAGTCTTTTCTCCGCACTTCCACAATTGTACCTACTGATTGGTAATTGTCTTCCAGCTGATTCCAAAGGTGTGCGTTGACCTCACAACCTAGCTACCGAGTGTTGTGTTTGGTACCTTTTAATACCTTAAAGCTAATGAAAGCGCAAATCTGATCCTAGAATCTTTCCGTACCTATAGTAGGGGTCTCGTCAGCCATAATAAGCGCTGGGCCAGAATGTTGCTATAATCTGAATGAAACACTTTATAAAGCATAGTTTACATACATGAGCACATAATTTGAATGTCATGACATAAGTAACGGTTGTATGAAATGTCACGCGATGCGTGTCTCCTTAACTACTGGTGCTCCGGATTGTTGCGATTTTGTTTTATATGGAATAATTATTATATTTTTAAAATTCAAGTCTGTGGCTAGATGACCATGATATTCGCAAAACTCAATAGTGTGTCAAGGGAGAGGGCTATCTATATGTAGCAGTAATCTGACCCTATGTACATAATCATGAACATGACGGCCATATGACAAAAACTTCTAAATAAATACTTTAGTTTTATAATGGCGTAGTCTATAATATCGGCCCATTAATCTGAAACCTGAGATTCAATCTTTTTAAGTAAATAAACACCAGTGTATATGTAACAAAAAATAATAACATAGGGGATATTTCACCTAAATATTTGGACCCAATTCGACAAAGAAAGCCATGAGAAACTCAACAGAAGTAACCATAGTCATAACTATTTTACATTGAACTTTATACCACCATCACCATCACACATATATCATACAACAAATTTATTCACAGAACACAATCTCACTACTAACCTTAATGTTCCGACTTACATGTAAAGGTATGATGTTCAGACAAGACGTCTGACCCGGCGGCGTGTCTTATGTAAATTTTGTAATTCGCCGACTCATTACACGCAATGATTCAGACGTTTGATACAAGCTTTATATTTTGTGATGTTATTTTTATTATTTTGATTTGCATTGAAGAAAGGTTCTGTTTATTTACGTTTTTAACTAATTTTATTATTATTATTTTGTCGCGATGTTTTTTAAATTAATAAATAGGCCATTTTTTATCAATCATACTTTTTTTTTGTGAAGTATTAATTACTTAATTAATATCCTTCGTGTGTTTAACAAGACGAGGCGGACTTAATGACTTCCTCCAATCCTTTTGACATTAAGAAACATAGTTGGTCCTTCAATAATGAATGCCGACTGGCGGCTTTCATACAAACGCGTTTCACTTCCTATAAGTACTTCAAAATTGATTGGAAACCTTTAGGACCTCAAAATACTGAGAAGAGACATCGTGCCGTTAGGGATCAAATCTATGTGGGCAGAATCTAATAAGCCATAAGGACTTTTCCTAGAAAAGGGATATAATAAGATACTTGCATCTCATGAAAATTGGTTGGTCGGTACCTCAAAGAGTTAAAGGGAAATGATGATGACAATTCAGCGAAAACGCACAACGATTGTAATTTGAATCTACTGCCAGGAAATGATTATCGAATGAACAAAATTCATTTTATATTTCAGTCGTTAAATCTGGTTTTCATGATGGGAAAACTGTGATTAGCATCGGCATTTAACATTTGCATGATTATAAATCTAAGTAATTTAACAGGTTCTAAGCAGTTTGTAATTATTGTCTTTACGATAACCAAGCACACATAGTCGAGACACCTAGTCTTGCTAACAGTAACAATTCCAAATATTCAATGTAAGAGGTATATTAAAACGGCTATACCAAAGCTTCAGAATTCAAATTATGTGGGACAATGAACGACAACCGTTCAGAATTACACGCACAAACTGTACAACATTCCTTACTGTATATAATATTATCTACAGATTATTGTAAGTCTACATCAGATTGGAGTATCTCTACATACATTATATTGTAGTTAGTTTATTTACATAGATATTTACAATGCTATAAATATCACTACATACTATAAAACAAAGTCGCTTTTTCATCTGTCCCTATGTCCTTTTGTACGTTTAAATCTTCAAAATTACGCAACCGATTTTCATGCGATTTTTTATCAGATAGAATGTTTTTAGACGAAGGTTGATATG
The DNA here is from genome assembly GCA_963856015.1 of Helicoverpa assulta. Lineage (NCBI taxonomy): Eukaryota > Metazoa > Arthropoda > Insecta > Lepidoptera > Noctuidae > Helicoverpa > Helicoverpa assulta. Next base: position 2,979,116 of record CAWLCW010000026.1, read on the forward strand.
TATAATAACAACCATTAAATAGTGGGGGAATACTGTTATCCCGTGCGAAACCGAAGCGGGTCGCTAGTTAAAAATAAAACATAAAACTGTTTTATATAGTTAGTTATATTAGTTAAGTCAATACATCTTTACATTAACTCTAATGCCATTATCATGCTGCTAATTAATAAAAAAACGAAAGTCTAAAAACAGCCGCAGGCAGATATTAAAAACAGGCTTTATGTTATTTGCAAAAACAGAGTCACGTTAAGACCGTGTTATTATTGACGTGGTTTCCATTCAAGATCAAGAGCTTCCACTTTCAAAAGCAATGACATATTCAAATGTATTGAAGATGCAAAAATTTCTCCGAGCCGTATATCTAGATAACCTTTCTATTTCTGAACTGGGAGTTGTGACAAAGTTTTATTAGGATTGTTACACATTTTTGGCGCTGTATTTTATAATGAGATGTTGCTTTATGAGTTGACATCCCCGCTAGTCAATTTGTTCTCTATGGTGCTCGCTGTGGTTCTTGCACATAACGTACAATGGCGGACTTAACGCATAGGCGTTCTCTTCCAGCCTTCCTTTGGGTCGCGGCACGAAAGCTTTGGTAGGTGCAAATTTAAAAAATATGAAACATATATCTACATAGATTAAAATTTACATATAAATTAATAATAATCATATATACATAAATTATCTTATACAATAAAAAAAAACTTCACCAAAGTCAGTTACACAAGGCATTTCATAAAATGCACTTATTCTTGCTCATCTATACTTTGAATAAATATAATTCAAAACCAAACCCTATTTAACTATTCTAAACCAGCCAGCAATAAACTAAACATGTACAACGAGCCTTATATTGGTAATATTACAGTTGTCATATTCAAATTTATTACACAGCCCACTTAGCATCTATCACTTTCACTTTAAAATGTATGGAGGCGGTTCAAAAATTGTAATAATGTATTCTGTAGTGTAGTTTTATATGCGGGATACGTGTGTTGGACTTTTTTTGGTATGCGTTACAACATAGTGAATGAGTGGAGGGTTACGTGAAATTGAATTGGAGCAGTTTTGTATGTTTTATAGTTTGATGAGGACTTTTTTCAGTTTTTAAGATGTTTATCGAATTGTTATTTATTATTTATTTTGGATCACAATGTGCTTTAATTTATATTGTACTTAACTATATTTTAGGCGAAAGTTGTATATACAGGGTGTGTCGTACCTAATCACATTAAATCCTATCACATATACTTTATGATATTCTATGGCGAATTGTAAAAAAAATAACCAAATCCATTCAGTGGTTTAACCACAGGAGTCAGTTTTCGTTTTCTTAATTTACAACAACATGTGTAAAGCAGAGATAAAGTTAGGAGTATCGAATGTTTTGATCAGTTGACATCTGTCAGTTTTCAAGGGAGAATTTCCGTTGTTTGTAATGACTGACATGTATATGGTGTTCTAATTTTCGCACATTTTTATTCTATTTCATCATCATCATCATCATCTCAGCCATAGGACGTCCACTGCTGAACATAGGCCTCCCCCTTAGATCTCCACAGATACCTGTTGGAGGCGACCTGCATCCAGCGTCTTCCTTTGTGTTAATCGTAATTTCATTTAATATGATTATGAACAACACACCCATACATATAGTGGTAGAGGAAGACCAAAGAAACGATGGATTGATTGTGTGAAAGTAGATATGGTAAGAAAGAATGTTACTTGTGAGATGACGGCAGATAGAGGAGTATGGAAGAAGAAAACATGCTGAGCCGATCCCAAATAAAATTGGGATAAGGGCAGGAGGATGATTTTAGGCGAAAGTTTTTCCAATAAAAATTGTGGTACCTATGACTGTAGTGCAGTAGTTTTATATGAAAAAAAAATGACAATATGTAAGTACAAAAAGCTGTCTATTATTTCATCTATGACAGTTATTACATCCATTAAATCCTACTAATATTATAAACGCGAAAGTTTGTATGTATGGATGTATGGATGTGTGTTACTCTTTCACGCAAAAACTACTGAATGGATTTTAATGAAACTTTACAATAATATAGCTTATACATCAGAATAACACATAGGCTACAATTTGTAAACATATTGTTCGAAATACTAAACCTGCGCAGACGAAGTCGCGGGCACCAGCTAGTATTTAAATAATTTTAGCTACATTACAAACGTAGCTTTTAATTTAGTGAACAACCAGAAATCCTACTGCTGTACCTATGTGCAATCATGAAAATGGTATGAAACTATGAATGTGTGATAAAGTTAAATATTTAACATCGGTAAGGCCAGCATTTGTACGAATAGAAGATAATATATTTGAAATATAGTTGGAATGGAATATTATTTTATGCTCGCACTGCTATTTTCAGGAATAGCTTATCATCAGGCAAGCCTTTTCCCAAATTTGTTGGGTTAGGCTTCCAGTCAAACCGCGCGACTGCCTATCTGACCTCCTCAACCCACTTACCCAGGTTACACAATACCCCTAAGTAAGACTGGTGGTCTGGCTTCTGACCACCCGTAGCGACTGCCAAAGATGTTCAAATGACAAGCGGAAATATGCATATGCGTTATGATTTTGCATCGATGAAAATCCGTCTAGATCGATTTTAAATTTCAATAAAGTAAAGCGTAGTATGAAGGAAGATAAGTATGCTAGAGGCTCTGGTAACCGTAAAATGGAAATTGAAAGTAAATTACGAACCGCACTTGTACCATTAAGTTAGAAACTTCATTAAACTTGTAATTTTTTCAGGTAAACTTTTCGCCTGTAAAAGTTTTAATAAGTCTGTCACGATTATTTATTAAATTTGGAAAGTTTTTTTTATTCAGGGGGAAGATGTTTTTTGTAAGATTGTTGTAAGAATCCATTTATTATCAATTTATCTATACTAATATTATAAAGAGGAAAACTTTGTTTGTTTCTTTGATTGTAATGGATAAACTCAAAAACTACTGGACCGATTTTAAATATTCTTTCACCATTAGAAAGCGAGTAACATAGGCTATATTTTATCCCGGTGCGGGCAGTAGCTCCCACGGGACGCGGGAAAACGGCTAGTATAACTTTTATATCTTTTACTTAAATCAAGTCGGTAAATCGTCAACATATTCATATTTAACGTCGTACTTTCAATTCTAGACCCAGATTTTCAAATTCAATAATTTAATCCTGTTTTACAATTTTTCTGGGAACGAAAAGTAATTCTTCCTGGATGCAAATAAAACCGCAAGAAACCAATCCTAAACAAATTCCTAATTGACACTAAACGCTTCAAAACTAAAACAAATGCCAATCCTGAGTACCTTAAGACGTTCAAACAAATTTAAACCACTGACCCTTAACTCCGAAATTCAAACTAGTCACTTCAAAATTAGTATAATTAGGAAACTTTCAAAGGGTTCAAAGACAGCCCGTGGTTAGTAAGTAAATGCCTATTTACTCACGTTGTTTGAAGGTGTCTAAACTCTCTTCAAACGATGTCTTTACATCTCGAATTTAATTTTGCAAGTGTTAAGCAATTTGGGTTCTAACCACTATCGAAACTTAGTTTGAGTTAAATATTTGCTGTTATTTTAAAAGGTTGCTTTTCAAAAGACAAATTGTTGTTAATAATTTTGTGAGCTTTTATTATTGAAAAAAATATAAAACCTCTAATCTTTTAAAGTCAGATACTTAGACCATTTATCTAGGCTTTAGAAGGCTAAGTCTTTTTATACGGTTGCGTGAATTATATTAAAGTAATTCCTATATGAACGCGGGTGAGACCGCTAGCGAAACTTGTATCGTGTAAATACCTATGGCGGATCTCTCTATACAGTTGTCACGAGGAAAAATATCAGAAAGTCTGACTGACATGGCCATCCATCAACCTTGCCTACATATCAGTATTCTACAATACTCAAGTTTAAACAATTAAGCGACTAAAGCGCTTTTGCACTACCGCTGTACGGTACACGTCCATTCGATGCATATTTCATGAAAGCGCTGAGTGGCTGCCGGGAAAACTTTAATGTGTATTATTTAGTAGGATACACATTTTTTATTTCACTGCGGGATGAAAATAAAGTTTCATCATGTTTTGAGAATCTGTTATGAGTAGGCATGTGTTTTTCGTGAAAATGGTGAATTTAAAAGTTGTTTAAATTAAGCCTCATAGGGCTAACTTTTTCATAATAACAGATCATGATCATAATATGAGTGTTCGTTTTCTTGATCAATGTAGGTCATTGACCCGCCCAACTGGTGTTACGATCGTCACCTGTGCCCGTACACCTATTGCCTTCTTGACGTTGTATTCTCTCATAATCAAAGTAGGTATTTTATTTCTCAAAAAGGCCTTTGCAGGCACTTATGAAACGTCGCACTAGCTGCACGGTTCTAAAAAGTTGATCTCATGGAGAAGATCCGGCAAGAAACTCAATGGATACTGTTTTTTTTTTTACCTGTATCTATATCCATATTATTACTGTTACTGTTACAGCCTTTTTATCGTCCCACTGCTGGGCACAGGCCTTCTCTCACACGGAGAAGGATTGAGCATTAATCACCACGCTTGCTCAATGCGGGTTGGTGATTTCAGACTTTATAGTCCAGGTTTCCTCAAGATGTTTTCCTTCACCTTTTTATCAGCCACTGGTGTCCAATATATACTTAGACAGTACATACAAACTTATAAAAGTTGCATTGGTACTTGCCTGACCTTTTTTTTTCCGACGTCAAAAATCATCAAATGACCCCTCCCGCTGTGGGTTAGCAGCGGTGAGGGAGTGTCAGACTCTTACTGACTAAAAACCGTCGTGTTCCGTCATAAGCCTTTTATGTACCAGGGCCGCGGTATCTCTTTCGAACAACCCGCAGCCCCGGCAGGCCTTGGCCCTGCTGGGCCCCGCTGGGGTTGCTGTCATCTCTTTGAGGAGCGCGTGGAACAACGCGCGCCGTCGACACGGGTCTGTCGTCTAAAAAGACAGAGGGACGATGAGCCACCCGAACTCACCGCCCACAGACCCACGCCTACGGTGGCCGGGAGTCATCTCGCGACACCCGGCGCCCGTGGTGTCTACCTGGTCCAGCGCGGCGGCCGGGATGAGAGGTGCGAACTCTCTGGCGTTCCGCCTCCTCCTTCTCGAGCATGACCGCTTCGCAGAAGGAGGCGACGGCATCACATTCCCTCTCGCCCCGGACCATGGCCTGAACCAGGGCCGGACGCGAGAGGTCGCCGCCGCCCAAAGCTTCGACGAGGACCCGGCGGTGCCCCTCCCATGCGGGGCACACCTGGACTGTGTGGTCCACCGTGTCCTCGGGGTTGTCCGCACAATGGTGACACCCGGGCGCCTCCTCACGACCGATTCGGTGCAGGTACCTCCCGAAACAACCGTGTCCGGTGAGGACCTGCGTCATGCGGTACGTGAGGGCGCCATGACTCCTCCCGAGCCACTCCTCAAAGAGGGGACTTACCGCCACGATGGTGGCGTGCCCTGCACTGGGTTGCGACAGTCGCTCCCTCCAGGCCACCATGAGATCGCGCCGGAGATCCGCCCGCTGCGCGACAACTTGCCGCGGCAGCGGAGTTTCCCCCCGGCGCAGTGTCTCCTCGCGCCAGTCGTACAGGCGCAAGAAGACCCTCGCCTCCAGATCCCACGGTGGCAGTCCAGCAAGTAGGCCAGCTGCTTCGCGGGAGATCGTGCGGTACCCCCGGATTAGCCTGATGGCTATCACCCTTTGGGGCACGTTCAGGTAGCGTACAGCCCGCGGCCGTACCGAACGTGCCCATACCGGGGCCCCGTAAAGGGCCATGGACCGCAAGACTCCCGCGTAGAGTTTACGGCAGGGGGTACTTGCCTGACCTGGAATCGAACCCGCGCCCTCATACTCGAGAGGATGGTTCTTTACCCACTAGGCCACCATACATCCATATTATTAACATTGACTTATTGGTCAACTACAAATCTAGGTATAAACATTCGTCAAAAATTGGCTCACGACTAAACAGAACTATAGATAAGGACTCGTGATTCAAATAATCTTGAAAAGAAAAAAAATGTTGGCCAGCGCGTGTAAAATATATTCGGCCAGTTAGAATCTATGGATTCAAAAAGTCTTATAAATGAGACATCTCGTGACCGAGCGTGAATACCTAGGCATCCCATAGTTTAGCACTTAGCACTCAAAATTTCTGTGACACGAACTAGGCCACACGAATTCTTTTGTTTATTGTAGTAATTATTTGCCTAGAAACCTAATAAATAGATCTTGTAAGTTGGGTTCCCGTATAAGATGCAGTTAGTTATATACACATAGGTCATCATCTCCCAAATGGTGTTGTCGGCTTCCAGACCAACCGGGGGTAGCTGAGTACCAGTGTTTTACATGAAGCGACTGCCTATCTGACTCACTAGCATTTCGCTTATGAGCACATAATAATTAAAACAATAAGTTTGTTATACGAGCTTGTAATGTTGTGAACTAGACAATTGTGTATTTTTCTTGTTTTATAAATGACTAGCTTCTGCCAGCGGTTTCACCCGCATCCCGTGGGAACTACTTCCCGTACCGGGATAAAAAGTGGCCTATAGCCTTCCTCGATAAATGGGCTATCTAACACTGAAACAAATTTTCAAATCGGACCAGTAGTTCCTGAGATTAGCGCGTTCAAACAAACAAACAAACAATCAAACAAACTCTTCAGCTTTATAATATTAGTATAGATTATTGTATTATGGAATAGTTTTGATAGCTTTATGGCAAATATATTACGCATATTTTATTTTACTACTTAATAAAATATGACATCGTCACGTACCTAAAGACTGTCGTTGGAAATAAAACTCACCTGGAAATATTTTCTTGAAAACAACTCAAGTGACTCGTTAACTCGAGTTCCACTCGATCACTTCACAAACTGAATCGACTCGACAAAATCGTACGATTATTGGAGATGACAGTTCGATCATTATTTTAAATGATCGTTTAACTTCTATACTATATATACTTCCCCTGCCGATTTCGGCTATGGTGACTGCTTTCAGTTACCACTGAGAGAAGAACTAGGATGATCAGCTCTTCTATGCGCCCTTTGATGGCTGCAGTACCCTATTTTATGTGTAAACGTGCGCGAGCATTGGCTGCACGTTAGGATACCGTCCACGTAGTTATAATGAATGGCTACTGGTGTTTTAGCCTTAAGAGCATCACGCTTCGCATCCAGTGCGGATTTCCTTTGCTCTTCGAAATCTTTGATCGCATTTTTAAGTAGGCCTCTCCATACAGGGCGGCAAATGGCTTTTGTCTCCCAGTTCTGAGGATCAATGTTGCACCTTTTCATGTGTCTTTTCTGAACATCCTTGAAGCGTAAGAACTGGCCACCTTGTTTCCGTCTGCCGTTCTGGAGTTCAGAAAAGAAGATGCGTTTGGCCACCCTATTATCATCCATGCGTAAAACATGACCGCACCATCTGAGCTGTCGCCGCATCAGGTACGCTTCTATGCCGCAGACATTCGCGCGTCGTAGCACTTCGGTATTTCTAATCCGATCCGACCATTTGATTTTCAGAATGTCTCTTATGCACTTTAGATGAAATCGGTCCAGCGCCCGTATATGTTTCCGATAGAGGACCCATGTTTCAGCCGAGTATAAAAGATTTGGGAGGACTATGGCCTTGTAAACGGAGATTTTTGTCGAAAGCTTCAAATCATGTGTGTGTAAGACCTTGGCTCGTAATTTACCGAAAGCAGCTGATGCAGCGCCAATGCGATGGTTTATTTCGGTATCAAGGTCACACTTGGATGTAATTGTGCTGCCCAGATATTTGAAGGTATTCACTTGCTTCAGCTCAGTATCGCCAATGTTTACCTTGATAGGTTCTGTAGCTCCTTGAGAGTCGCTTGCCATTACCTCAGTTTTCTTAACACTGATTTTTAGACCGAAACGACAACAGACTTCCTGAAGGTTAGTCATCAGGTTCTGGAGCTCTTGTGCAGAGTTGGTAACAAAACACAGATCATCAGCGTACATGATCTCCGTTATAAGAGCATGAGATACTTTAGTATATGCTTTTAATCTGGCCAGGTTGAAAAGTCCCCCATCAGTCCTGAAACGTATTTTGATTCCAGCAGAAGTTTGTTTGAGTGCTTCACTGACAACGACAGAAAAGTAGAGAGCAAACAGTGTTGGCGCAAGCACACAACCTTGTTTGACCCCACAGGTGACAGGAAAGAACTCTGACTGGTCACCATTATAGGTAACACAGCAAGTCATCTCGTCGTGCAGAAGGCGAATCATTCTCACAAACTTCTCAGGACAACCTAATTTTGCCAGTAAAGTCCAGAGGGCTTCCCTCGGCACGCAGTCAAAAGCTTTTTCTAAGTCCACGAAGCACATACACAAAGGTTGGCCTTGTTCTCGGCTTTTTTCCTGGAGTTGCCTGATGGAAAAGATAGCTTCGCCGGTGCCCCTGTTAGGTCGAAACCCAAACTGAGTTTCTGGCAATATGGCTTCGGAGACTGGTAAAAGCCGGTTGAGAAGAACTCTGGCAAATATCTTCCCAGGGACAGAGAGGAGCGATATACCCCGGTAGGAGTTGCAGTCGGAACGGTCTCCTTTGTTTTTATACAGTGTCTGTATACGGGATATTTTAAATTCAGGTGGTATTGTTTCCTCGTTCCAAATGCGATCAAAAATTTGCCAGATGTATGTATGAAGTTGCTCCCCTCCGTATTTCAGCAGTTCTCCGGCGATGTTGTCAACGCCAACTGCTTTTTTATTTTTCTGCTCTTTGATGGCTTGAACAACTTCAGCAAAAGTTAGTGGTTCAGCAAGCGACTCATTCGTCGGCAGAGGATGGATACGCCTTATATGCTCAAGATCTGCTGATCGATCTACATTGAGCAGGTGGTTAAAGTGCTCTGCCCAACGATCAAGTATATCCTGCTTAGCAGTGAGCTTTTGGGAACCATCTAGGGATCTTAACGGAGTGCAGTTTTTTATGGAAACGCCAATCAACTTACGCATTTCTTCATAGAAAGCGCCTAGTTGGTGGGTATCTGCAAGCCACTGTATCTTTTTTGCCTTTTCAAGCCACCATCTATCTTTCATCGTCCTCGTTAATTTCCTTAAGGAATCACCACTACTTCGGACTTCTTGACTGGATTTATGATTTCCTTCATTACGCTTTATGAGTACACGATGCTGTTTGAATGCTTCAGTTAGGGCCCTATCATTCTGGTCAAACCAGTCCTCGTTGTTTCGTTTTTTGTATCCTATGGTTTCCGTAGCCACAGTCAGTACGGTGGATGAGATCTGTTTCCATTTTGATATTAAGTCACCTTGCTGGGCATCAAACACATCTAGCGCATCTGTTAGGCCTTTCTGGTATTTTTCTTGAAGATCTTTACAATCCAGTCGATCTAAGTTGAGAGATATTGGTTTAGCCCTGCAGGGTCTTCGTGGTTCACGAAGGCGGAGTCTCAACTTAGTTACCAAAAGCCTGTGGTCTGTCCAGCAGTGCGCGCCGCGCATAACGCGTGTGATATGCACCTGGGAGATGTCCCTTCGTCGCGTTATTGCGTAATCGAGGAGGTGCCAGTGTTTAGAACGCGGGTGCATCCAGGTGGTTTTGAATTTGTCGCGAAGCCTAAACAGAGTGTTTGTGATGGTGAGGTCGAATTGGGCACAGAGTGTGAGTAGTAATTGTCCATTACTATTCATATTGCCCACACCATTATTTCCAATCACGCCCGGCCACGACTCAGAATCTCTGCCAACCCTCGCGTTGAAATCGCCTAGCAGCAGTATTTGTTCGCTTGAACGTATGCTGGTAAGGCATTGGCAAAGTTCTTCATAAAACTGATCTTTGACACTGTCCTCGTTACTCATTGTTGGTGCGTATACGCTTATCACATTCAGGTAGTTGTCGTTTGGTAGGTGAAGGCGTAATGTGATAATGCGGTCCGAGATGTATTGTGGACATTCTGGCAGCTTTTTTGCGATGGTGGATTTGATGGCAAACCCTACGCCAGCTAACCTTCGTTCACTTTGGGGTCTTCCTTTCCAGAAGAATGTATAACCACCGCCGATTTCCTCAAGTTCGCCTTGGTCAGCTAAGCGTGTTTCGCTTAAAGCTGCCACGTCTACATTGTATCGAGCAAGTTCACGTGCTACGACAGCAGTTTTACGCTCCGGGCAAAGGTTTCCGTCATTATCGATTAATGTACGCACGTTCCATGCGCCAAATGTCATAAATGATGTTTTTATCTTATTTTTCTTGTTACGTCGACCGCGAGTAATGGGGTGCCTAAGCAGCCGCGGTTGCTACTCCCCCAATTTGACGGGACAAGCATTTTTTTAGGACACCTTTTCTAGCCCCCTCCCCGGCTGAGCGGGGGAAGCAGTGCCTCCCTAAATAGGGCTGCTTCATCACCTAAGGTGCTGCCCAATCCACACTGTTGTCCCAAGTGCAGTGCAGAAACGACCACTCTCCTTAGGCTGCCATACGTGCAGGCTTCAGACAAAGCCGGGTGTGCACCACCACCCAACCTCTCTACTTCAGCCCATCGCCGCAGGTCTTTTATCAGGATCCATTAACCAGAAGCAGTCAGTTGCGCGTGAAATATTTAAGTGCGTAAGTGTTTGCGCAGACACAGACGCACTCTCTCGTCCTCCACCCTCTATTCCCAGTGGAACGGAGAGCCGCCACGACTGGAGAAGGTTTCGGATGCAGTGAATGGCCGACGAGCACTTTTGACCTCTGTCGTCGCCCTAAGCCTATCACAAGACTTCACTGCCCCGCCGAATCCGCCACTACCGGTTGCCTATCAGCGTTGGTGTGCCATCTTCGCCGGGGCAGATTCTACGTAAAGCGGGAGGTATCCGCAGCACTACTACTACCGACCGCCGCGCTACCGACGGCGCTCGCCGCCGTGCTCGACACTGTGGCGCCCTCCAGCGGACACGCCAGGTACTGTGGAGAGCCTGCTGGCGCACACGTCCGGCGCCGGCGGTGACCGCCGCGCTACTGGTGCGCGCGCGTGGTGGCCTAGTGGGCAAAGAACCTATACTATAACATAATACAAAAATATACTCGTACCGAATGTTTTTTGCAATTGATAGCTATCAATTTATAAGAGAAATAGCGTTTTTGAACTGACTGACAGCAGTTGTCAACTGCACCAAAAAACGGGATATAATTAAAAAAATAGGCAGTCAAAATATTCGAATTCAGAATATTCCCCGTTTCACTTTTGTTTTTTTTTTTCGTCGTCAAACAATCTCATACGAATATGTAACGAGGCGTTTATTTGAAAAAAGAAAACAATAGTACTCCAAATAAAACCTACTTGGCTTCATTTTCCCGAGAGAAATCAGAAAATGCGCAGTCGGCAAGTTAATATTTGCACACGTTCTGAAACTGACAATTAAGTAAAAAGAACACTGAAATATTTCGCTTTGAATAGTATTCGAGTGGAAAAAGTGCTTATCTTTTTGTAGTACCTTTGATTCTATGTTTTACTAGTTTTATTTTTAGTACCAACCAAGTTCATTGAGTCGGATGAATGTGGTTTGAGAAACTTTTCGTAAATACCTTTTCAGTTTTACAAGTTATTACGCTGCAATGTATATTTTTTGTTGGTTGTGAGTTTCCAAAAGAATTTTATCTTGTTGAAAATTCTATTAATTCTCAATTATCAATAATACATGAGCAATTTCCCATATTTTTGGACCACTATACACGGACACTATATGAATACTCATAAGCTTTATAAAATTGTTATATATGTAGATGACACGTTGAACTAATCAATTATTTTTCTAGAACCAAATACAATTAAAATATCCTTCATCAAAAAATGCCATGCCATTCATGAATACTTAACTGAATTAATCCAGTTCGTACAAGTACCAATATGGCGGACCAATCAATGAAGTCCGGGACAGGAACAAACTGCATAGGTACAACCGCAATAATTTATCAATGCAATTGTTAATTAAATGCTCAGTTTCATTATTGAAGCCCACTGTTTTATATTTTCGTTTAAAAAGCTGCATGTTTTTGGTTTATTCATACTGCATTTGTGAAGTCAATATGGCTATGAAGAATGTTAAGTACCTACATGTGAGATGACGGCAGATAGAAGAGTTTGGAAGGACAAAACATGTTGCGCCGGTATGTAGGTTAGTTATTCACTATTTAAGTGCTAAACAACTGAAACATTTTCGATAGAGTTTAGTCAGAATTTGGAGATAGAGATACATACTGAGAGACAACCACATTATAAAATGCAACAATGCAACTGACGAGTTTATCGATAAGAGATATCGATCAATTGTCTTAGAACTTAATCAATAAATAACTTAACTATAATCCCCACACATTCTCTACTAATAAACATCATTAGCATCTGCTTACTTATCTCAGTAACCATCCGTCATCCGTTATCCCTATTTCAATATTCACCGTGACGTATCGTAAACACGTCATCTGCCGTGGGATAGCATAAATCTGAATAATTGGGCATATAGGTACGTATATCTACCTCTATAGTCCGACCGAGCCAACTGTGCAGTTGATGGAAAATGAAACACAAGATTGACTGAAACTTACATCAGTGTTGTCAGTATTGGAAAAATAAAAAAGAAGTGAGAAATGTATAAAATTGAAAAAATAATGAGTAAATAATTGACAATTTATATTTAAAGACTGGTACCAGTAGGGACCCCGATGGGGTTCGGCTACCAGTCTAGTTGGAAAAATTATGCGATGGACGATGATGAATAAATAGATCTATTAAAATATTGGCATGTTACATAAATCGTTAATGTGTTGCGCCACAAAAAGTTTTAAGTGTGTATACGCCATTTTTTTACTGCAGTAATATTAAAAGCGTTCTTGAAGAAAAAAAAATTCAAATTCAACTCCCATTTATCATGGTAAATGTCTTAAAATTGCAACACCAACTCACTGCCAGCGCCGATGTGAACAGATAGCCCAGTGGGTCTATAATATAATTAATTACCACAGGTATCAATATAGTTTATAGCCATCCTAGTGACCTGGTCCCATAACTAAGTCGCGTGGGAAGTGGAAGCTTATGAGCTGGGTAATTTAAATTTAGATTTTTTGTGGGAAGGTATTTTTTTAAATTATAGTTTAGAATTTTTTATGTATCTTTTATTTGGGAATCTGTGTATTGTCTGTTTTTATTCCAAAATTATTATGTTTTTTTACACAATATTGCAAATTATAAAGCTTAAATAAAATAATTAAAATTTATTATTTAGAAAATAACGGCACAATTAAATATACTTACAGGTTTTGGATCATATGTAAGTACCTAAATATATTTTTTCAAGTTTTAAGCTTAATACAAATAATTTAAAAAAAGAACTATTCTCAATAGATCTACTTACTACACAAATCACTTTTAACTCCACATCACCATCAACATCATCATCATCATCATCATCATCTCAGCCATAGGACGTCCACTGCTGAACATAGGCCTCCCCCTTAGATCTCCACTAACTAACTCCACATATGTAAAATAAAACAATGAGGGCGACCAAATTCACTGGTGGGACAAAATAAAATAATTAACAACGAACAAGTACACAAGAGAATTAGCTGGCCGTCATTTTGTTGCCTATTTCCATAACAAAGCCAGGGAAGGCATTAAAATATTTGTATAATAACCGACATTAATATTAATACAGAGAAAGTGTTTTTGTTCAACAATTACCGTAATAACACTAATCAAAAATGTATGATGTGAATCGGAGTTTATGTAAACGGGTTCTGTACATTTTGTTTTGTGTGCTTTATATTAATTTCATTTAAAAAAATATTGTAATCGATGCTTTAAAAAGTGAGAAAAAGATTAATTAATAAAAAAATGTTGGAAGTTAGTAAAACTATTTGGTAGGTACTACGGTGCCTAGCCTCAGATTTGCACGTATCAATTATTTACCTACTAAAACTCACCTCATGAAACCTATTGGGGAAACACGTTTGAAACTCCACTCAGTAGTTTTTGAGTATATCGGAAAAACAGATACCTAGACGAGACGGGATCTTAGCTTTGTCGCGTAGGGATGGAGGTAATCCATTTTTCTCTCTACAGAACCCCAAAAAAATATGTTTTAATGCAACTTTTATTACTGTATTACAGTATGAGAACATTGCTAATGGTCAACCAGAATTATTTCGTTCCCATGTATTTTTAATTCATCATTTGCTTGGGAACAACGTTTATGTACTTTTGTCAGCTGTAATTGAGTTTAAGCAAAATGTTCATGTTTCTAGGTTATTTTGTAGATTAATACGAAAGTGGAGTGTGTCAGTTTGACAGGTAACCTAGATTATTTGAGTAATTTTAGATGGAACTGTTAATAATTTATTTTTCGTGATTGGCTTCGATTTATTAGTCACCTTGTATAAAGTATTTTTGTGATATTTTGTGAGTGACACGGCAATATTCGATAATTATTTATTTGTTTTAATTAATTGCGGGTATGACGTCAAAACTTGAAGAGAAAAAAGCAACTTAAGTAGTATTTAACAAATTGAGGTAATACTCAGTTATAAAACCTGATTCCTTAAAAAAAAAAAGAACAAAAATATACAGAACCCTTATAACTTAAACAATTTTCTATTTATCTGTTGACTTTATTAGTGGAGCTATAATTTTGCCACAAGTCCCATACTAGTAATGTCAAACACCTACATATTTCTAAACCACCAATACCACAGATAGTTAGAATATTTGGAACAATGCTATGCAAATTGTATCTCTAATTTCAGCTACATATATAAGCGTGTTTTACCTCGGTTCAAAATGAACGTTTTCCAAATATAAATGTAATTACATGCAACCGCGGTAACCGCGTACACATTAGTGTTTTATTGATAGCAACCACCGGCCACAATAATTTGATTATATTGCTTCAGCAATAAGCTATGAAACTGAAATGCCAAACGCAGTTTGGTTGTCAGAAGCCAATAAATTTGACAACCAGTCTAACCTGGGAGCGTTGTGTTGCAGGGGTAACTGGGTTGAGGAGGTCAGATAGGCAGTATAGCTCCGTGTAAAAGACTAATACTCACCTGGTTAGACTGGAAGCCGACTCCAACATAGTTGAGAAAGATGATGAGTTGTTCAAGCTATGCCCTCTTTGTTACAAGGAGTATCCATGGAGTTTCTTGCCGGTCTATATGGAACTTAACTTCAGACTTAGGTTTAATATTATAAAAGCGAAAGTTTGTGAGTGCGTATGTATGTTTTGTTAATACTTCATGAGCAAAAGACTAGATGAATTTTAATGAATCTTGCAGTTATATAGCTCATACTTCAGAACATCATACAAGCTACTTTTCATACGACTGTTGGAAGTTCCTTCAGGAAGCGGGTGACTAACTCAGAAGCTAGTTTGAAACACAAAACTTTGACTTTGATGTCGAAAGCAAGTTCGTGTTCCAGGCTCGCCTCAAAGAGACTGATGACAGCATAATTGACGGCGTAAGGCCGGTACCAACCTGCCTATGAGATTCAATTCAAAAGGGTTACCGTACTGGACTACAAAAGGCGAAAAAAGGCTAACTTTTGCTGAGTAAACAGTAAATAAAATACGCTTCTAAGGATATGCCAGTGTGTGTGCGGGGTGCCTTGTAGGTATTAAGAGGGTTGAAATCCCTTAAACAGCAACAATAGTAGGAGCAGAAATGAAGATTGAACTAGCGGGCGATAAAAAAGCGACAGTCCTACTAATTATGTACCAAATACTTGAGAAAGAGTTAAAGGTTTACAGATTATTTACAAGAATGTCACTACAAATACTAGCTCTAAGCTACTTTTTATCCTAGATAATAATCCCTAAATTCTACAAGTAGAATGGGACACCTTATTCACATCACACCACCATTCAAATCACTGTGTAAAACGTACCATTTCTGCTCACAATTCGTACAATAAAACCGTTAAATATTTGCCTATTTTCCCCAATGTTACGCTGTATTTTCCATGAAAATAAAACCGATTCGTGGAAGAATAGACACGATGTGCCGAAAACGATATCTTGCCGACGCTTCGGCAATTAATAGCTATTGGATTCCAATCAAGCGCTGTGTGCATTCACTGTTTCTTTTGTACATTCATACCAATGGCCTTGTTGTTCGCTTTCCACGGATTTTTCTCTTAACATTACTTTCTTGTGTGTAGTGTGAATTAAGAGGATTTTTGTAAGTAGTAGTATAAGATTAATTGTAAGACTTTTACTAGAAATTGGAAAAGATTAAGAATGAAGTAGAAATGCTGAATATATTGTTTAACAAATTGAATATATACTTTGATCTCCTTGGTTATAAATAAGCATAACTAACTTTACACGTTAACTTCTAAATTGGAAGTGTGACTCCTCAAAGGGACACAAACTCGTAGAAATGAAATTATAACTTCTTCAAGCCACCAATTTTACACCTACTTATTATACAATATACACAAAGTTTGAATGCAATTAGTTTATTGAAAACGAAAGTAAGTTTTAGCTTTATTAAGTAGCTATATTAAGTATGGCACAACTTATTTAGATATACATATAAGATATCTCTTCAAGCAGGCCCGCTATAGCAGAGTTAGGAGTAGGAGTATATTCCCTTTTTGTTTTTTCTTTACGCCACTGAAAGTTAAATTAACGACAAAAAAATCCGGCCAAGTGCGAGTCGGACTCGCGCGCGTAGGGTTCCGTGCCATTATTTATAAAATGAGCAAAAAAATCACGTTTGTTGTATGGGAGGCCCCCAAAATACTTTTTTATTCCATTCTAGTTTTCAGTATTTGTTGTTATAGCGGCAACAGAAATACATCATCTGTCACAACTCTCTAACTATCACAGTTCATTTCCTTTGGATACGGAACCCAAAAAAATCACAACAGAAAATACTGTAAGCATCGTAACTTACTTTTCTACACAATGTACGACAGGCCATATTAAAAATGGCGGATTCTGTTCAGCTTATTCACCCCTTAGTCACGCATGTGGTTAGTGACTCAATCTGTTTACACATTACACCTCACTTTGTTACGTAATAAACTTTCTTGTAATTAATGTGTTACAAGGTGAAACAGTGACAAACAAAAGGATGTGGTTTATTGCGGTTTTAAAGCTTTCTTGACCTGTCTGTGAATCATGTTATACTAATTAATATAATAAAGAGGAACCATTTTTTGTTTCTTTGTACAGCAAAAGCTTCGTAACTACTGAACCGATTTGAATAATAATCACTATTGGAATATTTTTTAATTTACTTTATAAATCCCATTTTGAAACTTTTTCTGTGTATCAAAATAAGAATGTACCCTTTTTTCTCGTTCCATTTATATACCTATATACTTTTATTTTAACAATGCCAACAATTTTAAATCTATACATATAATAAATCTGTAGAAAAGTAATTTTTGTACATTGAAGAAATTGATAAAAAAAATAGCCGGCATGTTAAAGGATAACTAACAGAACCCATTTCCGTCATTTTTGTCATTTTTGTCTGTTTGTCTGTTTGTCTGTTTGTCTGTTTATCTGTTTGTTCGTTCGCGATTCACGTAAAATCTACGAATTCAATGCAAACAATGCTTATATACAAAAATTCTACGTAACTTGGGGTATTACTTAGTTTTTGTTTCATCGAAATCGATTCACTCTATCAAAAGATATGATTAATTTTGTGAATTCAAGATGTAAAATATTACGACACGCAATCTGTTTGTCAAAACTGTACATTTGAATGTTGTACTTATATTAGTTGTTCGGCCTATTATTAATCTTTACACAGAAAATCACACCTTTATAAGTAACTTCGGAAGAAAAAAAAATATGAAAATTTTGTTTAGCCAAGGTTAAAGTAGCTCCATCTGTGGTAAAAATACATCAAATTTGTCAAAAGAGCGAGGTGGTAAATGACAATTAATTACCATACATTCTTTACAGAGGATTATTATTTCAACAGATGGAGTTGTGTATTTTCCGTAATTCACCATATTTTAACACGTAGTGTAATTTTTCGATAGACATTTCAATAGTGTTTGTCAGTTTGCCATACCACATCAAAATCCAACTATAATTATTACCTTGATGAAAGGAAAATTAATAGTTCTCAGCCAAATTTAAAACGGTGCCATCTAAATTATTTTTTGAACATTATGTCAAAAATGATGACTTTAGTGGAACAATTAATTATCATTTAAACTTACAGATGGAGTTCATATCAGGATTTTTTCATAAACATAGTTTAGCTTATCTTCCACTAATGTGGTGGCCTTAAAACAAATTACTTTGAGTGAGTAGTATTAAGTAGACCTTAATTATTTTTTCTGATGCAAAATATGTAAACTTAATCCTAGAAGAAAGGAAGATCTATCTCTCGCAAGCGCTGCTAAGCGTGAGGTAGGTAGTGTAGGATTCTGTAGCTTTAAAAACAAGCCCAGATACAAAGTGCAGATAAGAAATGGGAGCTTTCTCGATTTAATACCATACACACGTAAAATGCTTTATGCGTCTGGAAACGTACAAATTACGCGTCGCATACCAGAGACATGCTTACTTTCAACTTCTGATCGCAAATACACTATTCACGATTACGAACAGTCTCAGTAAGACCCGAGCCAAGTCTAAAAAAACACCTTTTATATAAAACTACGTTTGATGTCATTCAATTACAAAGACGGAATTGTTCTCTTCTGCAAATCCTATCCACCTATATCCTATCCTAATCCAGCATGCATTGCAGGTGTGCATTGCACAAAAACCAATGGTATCCTATTAGAGAAGTCAAAAGAGTCGGCCTGCCAACGTCAGCTTTTGCGCTAAGCAAGTGTTCTTAATAGTACCATCAGAATTACATTCATCGTTGAATGAGGTGAATACATTTTCAGAAACCACAATAACAGTAGGAGCCAAAGCGTATGATCGCTTCATAGAGCTCTGATTGGCCCCAGGTGACCAACTCAGGTCTGATTTGTTCGTTCATCAGATCTTTGAAAGTGTTTCGGTGGATATTTACTGTCGTCCTGTTTACGTGTGACACAAAATATGGTATATAAACGTCCTCCGTAAGAGCGAAATTTTCCCGGTGTGCGGTAGTGACGCACAGTATACAACACTTCTGTTTCTTTTGATTTGCTGGCTCCACCAAGAAATGACAAATTGCGAGCGTACTTTTTGAAAATCTTGGCAAAACTGCAGGTTTCAAGTACGAACACATGAAGTGGACTCTCACAGATACGTACATTTTGCCTATTCGTGAACTAATGCAAACATTTCGGTGGAGTCCCTCCCGGTTTAGACCTAACCCCACATTAGGCGTGCGCGATCCTCGGGCGTGTGAGTAGCGCGTGCGTCGCGAGCACGCTGCGTGAGCGTCGCGTTTTGCTGCCCTGCGGCATTTGCAGCGCGCTCGACTTGACGTTTAACTGCTAAGGCGTTTAGCGGGCGGCGGGGATAGCGGGCGAAGGGGTAAGAACGCAACTCGAGCGCCGCGTGCTCGCCGCGAGCGCGTCGCTTGCACTCTTCACACATGCCGCAGGGCAGCAAAACGCGACTTTCACGCAGAGCGCTCGCGACGCCCGCGCTACTCACACGCCCGAGGATCGCGCACGCCTAATGTGGGGTCAGCCTTACCATAGTGAGTAAGTGCACAGAAAATCCCCAATTCATACAAGTCATACAAGTGTTTCTCCCCAGTAGTGAAACTATCCTACCCTATGCGCCTGCTGATGATGATGACTCATTTTATCATCCATCCAGCTATTCCCCAACTATGTTGGTGTTGGGCTTCCAGTCACCGAATCTATTTGAGTACCAATATTTTGCTTGGAGCGACTACCTATCTACCTATCTTCAATCCAGTTAACTACACAAGACGATGTCCATGGTAAGACTGACAGACTTTCTGGCTTCTGATTAGTCGCAGCAGCTGCAGAATGTACAAATGACAGCTTTGTCAGACTCAAAGCATATAGACATAGATTATAGCTATTTCCTGTGAAAATTACTTACGCACCATACGTAATAATTTTCCAAATTGGCTGACTAGATCCAGAGATTTCCACAACGTCACAAACTTTACTTCTTTTGTTTAGATAAATGGTCACATCCACAACACAACCTTGATCATTGAATCTATGCGACTGCGAAGTGGTAATCCTAATTATACTGTCACGTGAAAGAATGCACTTACGGGATAAGTAGTATTTTGACTATTCTATATTGCCCACGCAGACGAAGTTGCGGGCAACAGCTAGTGTACAATATATTTATAAGTACATTTTTAAGGCCAAGTCTAAAACAAATTAAAAACGTTGACACCCTACGTTATGTGTCTAACCCAGTTTACCCCAACCAATTGGAATACAAGTGTAAACTCAATCAACTGTTACCGTTGTAACAACACATTGTAATTATGATAATCATTCATAATCATATCAACGTGATTTATTTTTTTTAGCATTTGAAATTGGAGCTTTGATTTATTACATAGAGAGCAAAATATTATAATTCTGTTAATCTATACTAATATTATAAAGCTGAAGAGTTTGTTTGTTTGGACGCGCTAATCTCAGGAACTACTGGTCCGATTTGAAAATTTCTTTCAGTGTTAGATAGCCCATTTATCGAGGAAGGCAATAGGCTACTTTTTATCCCGGTACGAGAAGTAGTTCCCTCGGGATGCGGGTGAAACCGCTGGCAGAAGCTAGTTATTTTATAGTTAAAACAAAATAAATCAATGTCTTTTGATATATTATACCCGCCTAGCCTTTTCCCAACTATGTTGAGGTCGACTTCCAGTCTAACCGTATGCAGCTGAGTACCAGTGTTTGACTAGGAGCGACTGCCAATCTGACCTCCACAACCTTAGTTACACGGCCAACATTTTTTTTTTAATTTTACTATAATATCTTTTAATAGTAAGTAATGTCAAGACAGAAAAATGAGCTCAATCCTGTAATTTATAACATACTAGCCGTTTTCCCGCGGTTTCACCCGCGTCCCGTGGGAGCTACTGCCCGTAACGGGATAAAATATAGCCTATGTTACTCGTGGATAATGAAGCTTTCGAATGGTGAAAGAATTTTTAAAAACGGTCCAGTAGTTTTTGAGCCTATTCATTACAACCAAACAAACAAAGTTTTCCTCTTCATAATATTAGTATAAATTTTCTCTAAAACCTTCGTCGTCATCAGTACCTGAGAGCTTTACATAAATTTTAAGGAATTAATAAATTATCTCATAACTCACGCCAAGAGATAATTATTTCAAAAATTGCTTAATCTGATGATAGAGACAATGAGACTTCTCTATAGTTATTCGTATTGACACCCGTACTGAGGCGAGCAAGGCACCTAACCAAACGCATGTAACGAAACCATAGCGCGATTCAGCCATGTACAACGCCATCTATCGAGGTATGAGGTAAACTTTATTTCAGCTTTGATAAGGCCAGAGAACTTTAATAAAATATTAATCAGAGCATCTTTTTGGTCTTATTAATAATTAGGATTAATGTAAAATTCGTTAGAAATGCATTTTTTTAAAACATTAACAACCGCGATTAGAATTCTAAGACTTTTATTTGTATTTCAATACTCGAAAAACATTGTAGAAGTTAATTAAAGATGAATGCTACTGCCTTATGTCAGTCTCGACGAAAAAGGGCTAAACTAAGCACCAATTATATCATAAGACTAGCTTCTGCCAGCGGTTTCACCCGCATCCCGTGGGAACTACTTCCCGTACCGCGATAAAAAGTAGCCTATAGCCTTCCTCGATAAATGGGCTATCTAACACTGAAAGAAATTTTCAAATCGGACCAGTAGTTCCTGAGATTAGCGCGTTCAAACAAACAAACAAACAAACTATTCAGCTTTATAATATTAGTATAGATGAGTCCATAATAATATCAAAGATAACATGCAAATTATGACACTCTCACTGAAATATCTTCATTCCAGACTGAAACTGAACAGAAACTAAAATATCCCGAGGATTTGACTCCCGAGATATGTTCAAAAATACTTAAAATCTGATGATAGAAACCCTTATTTTAAACGATTTAAATTGCCCACAACGACTGAAAGACCCAACCAAACGCATGTAACGAAACCATAGCGCGATTCAGAGAAATACAACGCCATCTATCGAGGTAACAGGTAAACTTTATTTCTTCTGCAACTTGGACTGAAAATACAAGGTGGCTAGTAATAAAAGCTCCGACAAAAAAAATAAGAATTGTCCTTACTCAAAATACTAAAGCTACTGACTAAAATACTGACTTTCCGACTACTTTCGTCCGAATAAAAATTACAAAACGACCGAATGAGATACTAAAGTCTTCGAAAAATAAACATCACTGTTTGTTGCTATAATACTTTTCTACCAGTATAAATTACGTTCTACTGAAAACTATGCCTTGTAATTTTTAATCTTTACTTGCCTACTATTAATTCATAAATTATCTTTCATATTTCATAGACTTGGTGCCATTTTAACTATAACATTACACTGAAAATATTATTTTCAGTGGTTAAACAATACTTTAAAAAAATATAAAAATGTACTTGTAATAAAACTTACTTGCTTCATATATCAATAATTTTACTTACCACGGGTATGCTTCGATATCGATACTTATTTCAGGTTCAGGAAAAAGTTAGAATTAAATTATTATTTACGCTTTAATCTAAATTCAAGTAGATTTTGGTTTCCTAGAATATTTTTAACCGACTTCCCAAAAAGGAGGATGTTCTCAATTCGGCCGGTATGTTTTTTTTTCTATGTAGGTATGTACATTGATTACGCCGAGGTTTATGGACCGATTTACATGATTATTTTTTTGTTCGACGCGGAATAGCTGCCAGTTGGTCCCATAGTCATCAGGTCAGGGTCTGATGATGGAAACCCTGAGAAAGGGCAACCTTCGAAAACATAGGGTAAAAACTTGACACTCAGGTGTATGCCTGAAAGCACTGTTCAACAGAGAAGGTTTGGAGCTGACCTGATGATGGAGACCAGAGAGGGTCAAGGGAACTCGATAACTGAATATGTAAACTACCTCGTGTGTGGGCTTATATTTTTTGTATTGACGAGACCTTTGCAACAGTGAAGGTTTGAATCTGATGATGGAAACCCTGAGAAATCAAGGGCAACCTTCAAGCAACAAAAAACTATTTATTTTCTTAACATAAACAGACGTAACATGCAAGCATCGGTCGTTGCAAACGCACTGCGCTCGGATCTTTCGAACTCGCACACGAAATCAGCCGAACGCGGCCCGAACCCGATCGCGTGTGCCGAACTGTTGAGGTATTTTCATTATTATTGAGAGTTAAAAAATAAATTTAATAACCAACAATAGAAATTATAACAGTTCATGCAAGTTGTAAAAATACGATTATTTTGTCAAAACCTCTGTTGTCGGTATCTTAGTAATTTTGTCGGAAGTTCAGTATTCTAGTCGGAACTTTAGTTTTATTACTCGAAGATCGAATTTTTTTAGGAGAAAAAGTTATTTGAACCTGCTCATATTTGTAGTTAAAATTGATATTTTTTGTAGTTTATGTTTTGGATTTTTTGTCGGTAATTCATTATAACGCTGGTTAATAAGAATAATAGTCGGCCACAGATCGCTGGAGATTAATTTGTTTTTCGGAACCAATATTATTATCCATACAAGGTGTTGATTTGCATTTGTGCCATATTTCAGGAGGAGGACATAAAATACGTAAATAATCGATTGGAATTACAGTAGACGGGAAATAGTTAATATGCGCTGCTTTTTTGTCATTGTAATGTCGTAGTATTTCAGAAGTAACCCAATTTTATGAATGAAATTTATGAATGATCGTTCCGTATGCTTTGTGTTTGCGTTTGTGTGAGGGCGCAGCACGGATTTAAGGCCAGTAACACGCGCGCCAAGTTGAAATACGGCCAGATGACATTGACGGAATTCCAAAAAAAAATTAAAAAAAATGGAATAATATTTTAAAGTGAGTTTCGGCCGAACGTTCACCTTCGAAAAAATACAAGACCTTAAGCAGTACATAATCCGTGATCTGGCAAAGATTTATACAAAATCGGTTTTTAGGGAAGTTTTGCCCCACAGGTTCCACTCATGTCGTACAATGTTAATGTACAATGTTTTATTTTCATTTTGGCAGGTACCCATTCAAAATATGCTGAAGAATCTGTACCTATCTGCGGATTATAATAAAAATCATCCATTCGTTTTTTTTTTTTTATTAAAGATTGAAATTGCACATAATTCATATAAAGTTATGAAAATAGTAAGCTAGTTACAATTAATAAGTAAATACTAAGCTATTTTAATTTTCTATTTATCATAATATACTATACTAGCTTCTGCCAGCGGTTTCACCCGCATCCCGTAGGAACTACTTCCCGTACCGGGATAAAAAGTAGCCTATAGCCTTCCTCGATAAATGGGCCATCTAACACTGAAAGAAATTTTCAAATCGGACCAGTAGTTCCTGAGATTAGCGCGTTCAAACAAACAAACAAACAAACTCTTCAGCTTTTTAATATTAGTATAGATATTTTATATCCAATTAACAATAATAAATGAATAAGTAACGAACCTGGTGCGCGGGCGGCATGCATGTGTCGATCGGCGGCGCTCGCGGCGCATTACCGCTCCTGCAGTACTGCACCCACACACACTCTGCGAACAAATTGTATTACGTTATTAGTGTTCATCATACTTCTATACTAGACTAGACTAGACTATGCCCGAGTAACATAGGCTATATTTCATCCAGGTACGGATGTTACTGGATTGTCCGGGTAACTGAGTAGAGAAGGTCAGGTAGGCAGCCGCTCCTTGTAAAACACTGGTGGTTAGCACCATCCGGTGAGACTGGAAGCTGACCCCAACATAGTTGGGAAAAAGCTCGGGAGATGATGAGGGAACAAGTTCGCCAGGATGACCATGAAACCTCGGTAAACAGCTAGTTACGGCATAATTTAAGTATTCATTCCTATCTTAAATGCAATAAGTCCTACTAGATAGTAATCCTATTCTAAAAGTAATTACAGTAAAAAAATGTGTAGCTGAAAAAGATCAAGAACAGAAAATTGCTCGTTCTTTGTAACAAGCTTTAATTAAACCTTAAGTTTAATTAAAAATTCCACAAATTCTAAAACTGAGTTCTACAAATAGAGGGCATTAGGTAGATAAGATGGAATCGATAAGAGTAGAAAGAAAATTGCTTTTAGCGTTTATTGGATAACTAGCTTTCAACCGCGGTTATGCCTACTTCCCGTTGAAACTACCTCACTCACACTCACCCGGATGAAAAATTACATACTTAAGTATAGTTTTTTTCAAATCGGTTTCATAAGTCGGTGTCCTGACATTATTTCATTTGATTCTAGTAGAACAATAAAAAAAATAAAATATATACACTATATCTAAAAGGCGTCAAAAAATTCATCCCCATCGCTGTCAACTGGGAGCGTACCCAAGAGGCTGGCAGCACAAGGGGGATCGGTCAAATGTAGAGGATTTCCGCCCTATTTCCAAAATATGTCTATTTTCTAAAATTCTGGAAAGAATAATATATAAACAAGTTTATGAAGCAGTGAGATGTAATTTCGGTGAAGAACAACATGGTTTCCTAAGAAACCGTTCTACAACTTCGAATCTCATACTCTCCCATGAATTTGTATCTGAAGGCATGGACCATGGTGCGCAAGTGGATGTTATATATACAGATTATTCTAAATGTTTTGACCGAATAAATCATTCAGTGCTCCTGGATAAATTATTGTCGATAGGTATTCATGGAGACCTTTACCGATGGTTTTCGTCATATATTGAGAATCGCACACAGGCGGTAGTATTGAAAGGGTACGTATCTGGCTGGAATTATGTTCCTTCTGGTGTACCTCAAGGCTCAATCTTAGGACCTCTGTTATTTACATTGTTTATCTCTGACATAAAAAAGTGTTTCGTACATAGTTACATCCTACTTTACGCAGATGATATGAAGATACACAAAGTTATTAAAAATATATCAGATGCTAAACTACTTCAAAACGATTTAACGAGGTTCGAAGAATATTGTGTACTTAACAAACTCCAGCTAAACGTATCCAAATGTCTCCAAATCACGTACTCCCGACAAAAAACTACTATTAACTTTGAATATAAATTAAATGATGAAATACTCAAAAAAGTCACTACAATTAAAGATCTAGGGGTAAAAATGGACTGTAAGCTTTTGTTTGATCAACACATTGATTACATTGTTAATCGAGCATCCAAGGCGTTAGGATTTGTTATAAGAGTTTCAGCGGATTTTCGTTCCTTAAAAACTATAAAAATTCTTTATTGCGCTTTCGTACGTAGTCACTTGGAATACGCGTCACAAGTCTGGAACCCTCAGTATGAGATATATAAGTCTCGTATTGAAGCTGTACAGAAGAAATTCCTTAGATACTTGGATTACAAGGCACGGCAATATTCCGATGATTACAACCACCGTTGCAAAAGATATCACTTCCTACCGTTACACTACAGGCGTGATGTTAATGACATTTCATTTTTCATTAATATAGCCAATGGGTCGATCGATTGTCCTGAACTATTATCCAAGTTACACTTGCGTACTAACCTTCTAGGGCTCAGACGTAGGCCACTTATGCAGATTGCTTCTGTTTCTACTAACTATAGAAAAAATTGCTTTCTCTTGCGTGCAGCACATGCATTCAATCATATGCCAGAAGACTTGGATGTAGATCTCTTTTGCACAAAAGCTCTCACAGTGAAACGTTTATTAGCGAATATTTTTTTTTTAAAGATTGACTCGCGTCTATAAATGTTGATCTCTAGTATCCTTAATGCGTTGCCTAAAACTATACCTACATATTATATATACTTTAATTTTTACATAAAATTTGTATCACTTAATTGTTAATGTTTACTCTTTTTTTTTTCAAAACTGTTGTTATATGTGGTCTACGATAGTTATAAGTACTATATTATGTCTTTTATTGGTGGAAGCTTGTTGTTAGCAAATTAGAAATATAGTAAGTTATTAAAATTGTCATTAGTCTGTAAGCTTTCCTAAGAATAAATAAATAAATAAATAATTTTTTTTTTATTGTTCTACTAGGATAGTTTTTTTTTGTGTTGTAAATATCTATGTATATAACTATGTAAATAAATAAAAATATACAAAATTTGATTCTAAATAATCCATAAAACTCGTTATTATCGTCCAATGTTAAATAGTACCTATTCATAAATAAAAAATTCTTTAAAAACAAGCTTTTATTTAAATGCGCTAAAAAGATAAAAATAAACTTTTACTGTAACTTTACTGTCAACTTATAACGATATACACGATTATAACGAATATATCTCAATTTATTTTATACTTTTTAGTTTTCACCTGGTAAGTTCCTAAGTCTAAATTCTGTAGCGGCGCACAGTGGATCCAAATTGAAAAATAGTGGACATAGGCAACAAAGTTCCAATATCGATTCGATATTTTTTTATGTGATTTTTCATGATATTCCAGACAACTTTTACTCTTGTGAAATTTCTTCTAAAGTTGATCGTTTGTCAGAAAAAAAATAAATTAGATTTTTTTGTATGGAGCGAATCACGTTTATTTTTTTTTTCTTCAATTGTACGAATATGTTAGGTCTGTGGCGTGAGTATATGATACCTAGGGTCATTCTCTATCCAAGAAAAAATATATCAGCGCCGGCCATCTGCAGCCGCGCGAGTAATCATTCGGTAAAAAAATAATATTTTCTATGACATTTTTTGCCTTTTAAGATCAATTCAAAGTATATTTTCTGTCTCACTTGGCTGTTTTCACCTTATTTTTGGTTAAATATATAGTTTTAATGGCACATAGGTACTCACAACTAGTAATTCTAGCAGAGGTTTTGTTATTATTGCATGTTATCGGTGACACCTGCATTGTGATTGATGACTCATTTGTTTGTGCGCTCGTCTAAGCGCATAACTAATTAGTCATCGAAAAATGCTCGTCTCCGATTGGCTGTAATTTTTTTTACTACCTGCTACCTGTAAAATAAATATTATTTGTCAAATATAGGTGAAATAGTTTGATTTTTTATGGGCAAGACGTTAATAATCATTATCTACATAATCAACGGTTAAAGACAGAACTCATTTCACGCAAAATAACATTCATAGGTACAAGTAATTACATGTTTTAGAGACCTACTTATATGAATAATAAGTAAAATAAGGATTAAAAACTTATTTAGGTACCTAAAGTAGATAAATGTACTTAGTAACCTGCCCACATAATATTCATAAAAATAAACTAACATTATATTTGTGTTCAAAACGATTCATGTGATACAATAATATTTCCATACTGTGTAGATATTCGTTCATCAATTTGTTTTTTCATCTCCAACTCTTCAGACTTTATAAAATCTGCTGTCTCCGAAGTGAAAGTGAACTTCACTGGTCGACAATACAGAGTTGAGCAAGGTGTGGGGTTCTCCCAAACTATATTTTCATTCCCAGATGATGAGCCAGACACTAGCCGAAGAGGGACGATGCTTATCATGACTACTGATGAAACACCGAACTCTGTGGCTGTGTTTGACGTTTTCTGTTTATAGTTACTCTGCGACGAAGAACCATCAAGCCCCCATTTCCAGGTCAACTTGAGTTCTTCATTTTGAGACCTATCAACAGAATTCACATCTGGTAAAATCCTCTCCACAGTGTGGTCCAATAGTGCTTGCAATTTAATTTGAGCTCCTTTTTCGGTAATATCCATACTCTCTTGTGGTGGATAACATTTTTTCTTGGCATTTACTAGCTTTGGATAAGATGGAAAGGCAGCACAGTTTT
The DNA here is from genome assembly GCA_963856015.1 of Helicoverpa assulta. NCBI lineage: Eukaryota > Metazoa > Arthropoda > Insecta > Lepidoptera > Noctuidae > Helicoverpa > Helicoverpa assulta. The sequence goes on from CAWLCW010000026.1 coordinate 3,008,042, forward strand.
CTTCTTTCAGAAATTTTCGAAGAGCTAAGTACTTCCATCTCGAGAGCGCAAGTGAGGTATAAAGAGCTAAGCACTTATCTTCAGAGACGGTACTTAGGCTCTGCTTTTTGAATAGTCGCTCGTGTACTTGGGATAGCGTTTCTGGATTACTGGAGAGGTATTCGACTACTTTTGCCAGATTCGTTTTGCCGTTGTCTTTCAATTTTGTTAAGTACCAGTGCTGCAACTCTTCCTCTGAATTTTCTTCTACTATGGAAGTAGAACGTCTTTTTTTTTTGCTTATTACTTAAGTCTTCGAACGGTTTTCTGTGTTCCTTTTCTGTAGATGTTCCCGCTTCCGTAGTACATACCGCATGATTAGGAACATGGGAATTCACATCCACTGGCTCAGATAAGTCTGTGTCCGAAAAGCCCAACTCACTTCTCAGGTCAACACTGTCACAAACAGGCCAGTTGATATTTTTTTTCAACCAATAGCGATTATTTATACGATTCATAAAAGTTTTTTGACTTCTACTTGACTCGATCCACTTTTTATTTAGACTTACACAAAAAAGCCGACAGAACTCCTTGATTAGGTTTTTGTCTTCTTCAGAAACTGTGGTATTCAAAACAGAAATTATACTTTCATATAGAAACATATAATTTTTCAGATCACCACCACTTCTTAATTTCACAAAAAGATCTAGGTTGGTACAAAATCCAGCCATAGTTCTAACGTAAATATTAAAATAAGAGTATTTCACCGTGTTCACAAATAAGAGGGACATAATAAATGTCTTTGTATTTATAGTGTTAATTACTCAAGTAGTGAACATATTAACATGACTAGCAGGTAGTAAAAAAAAATACAGCCAATCAGAGACGAGCATTTTTCGATGACTAATTAGTTATGCGCTTAGACGAGCGCACAAACAAATGAGTCATCAATCACAATGCAGGTGTCACCGATAACATGCAATAATAACAAAACCTCTGCTAGAATTACTAGTTGTGAGTACCTATGTGCCATTAAAACTATATATTTAACCAAAAATAAGGTGAAAACAGCCAAGTGAGACAGAAAATATACTTTGAATTGATTTTAAAAGGCAAAAAACGTCATAGAAAATATTATTTTTTTACCGAATGATTACTCGCGCGGCTGCAGATGGCCGGCGCTGATATATTTTTTCTTGGATAGAGAATGACCCTAGGTATCATATACTCATGCCACAGACCTAACATATTCGTACAATTGAAGAAAAAAAAATAAACGTGATTTGCTCCATACAAAAAAATCTAATTTATTTTTTTTCAGACAAACGATCAACTTTAGAAGAAATTTCACAAGAGTAAAAGTTGTCTGGAATATCATGAAGAATCACATAAAAAAATATCGAATCGATATTGGAACTTTGTTGCCTATGTCCACTATTTTTCAATTTGGATCCACTGTGCGGCGGTCATCTTAGATTTTGATTTGGTAAAGTGCACTTTATTCTACTTGTCAAGCCCTGTCATTGGATACCCATATGGATGGGATTGAAAAAAATAGGTTATTCACCATTTTGTAGCGGCGGCCATCTTGGATTTTTATTTCGTAAAGTGTAATGTGATCTACTTGTCAATCCCTTTCATTTGATACCCATATTGTATAGGTACCTTAAAAATAACTAGTCCGCCATCTTGTATATTTAGCCATGTTGGATTTAGGATGACGTCACATAGCTTAACATGCATTGTCATCCAAACTAAACATGTATGCAAAATTTCAGCTCAATCGGTTGAGGGCAAGTGCCTTAAAATTGAGTTGCAAAATTTCACCCGAACACACATAGTTACATACATACATACATACATACATACATACATACATACATACATTGCAAGTTAAATAAAAGCTTGTAATAAAAAAGCTTGTAAAATATCACTAAGTCTCGAAATGCATAAGAAACAACGAAATATATGAAGAAAAGGAAATTCCTAGATTACATCTTGAACTATCAGATCTTTTTATAAATAGATCGTGTGCCCATTTCTGAGTAAATCATATTAAAAACACATACATTTAAGTAGGTAGCTACCTACCTACGTAGGTACACTTTCAAACAATCGTTTTACTATTGTAATAAAGCCGTTTCGCGGAACTAACGGAATATTAACTATCGTCATTATCTTATGATTACTTAATATTATAACGTGATGTGTTTTTTGTTTGTTCTACTGTTTAATAGACACCTTGTTTTGTTAGCTGTTACATAATGCGGGCCAAAAAAGTGTTACTATTGAAGTACAAAAGTAAATCCTTCGTGATAAAGATGGAAATACATATATTATTAATTTTGAATTATCAGTCTCATTACTGTCCCACTGAATATTCCTATTTTCACAAAGAGATGGAATTATCATTAATCACCACGCTCGCCCATGATACAGATTCTACTTCCTCCTGCCCTGTTCCCAATTTTATTTGGGGTTAGTGCAATATGTAATCCTCTTCCATTTTCCCCTGTCACTCGTCATACTGACACTCACTCCCTTCCTATTCATGTCGTCTTTCAGGCAATCCATCCATCTTTTCTTAGGTCTCCCTCTTCCTCTCCATCCATCTACATTCATACTTATTGCCCAAGGTACAGGTTCAGACTTTAAATTCTAGGTTCACTCTTGCAAAATCCACTCTTACTACCGTACTACATTCAACATCCCACCTAGTAACAAGCAAACAAAAGTTAATTCTTTTTTCTACTCAGCAAATATTTTCAAATATTTACTGACTCGGATTATTATCGCGGTAATCGCCGCGCGAGACCGCTAGTCTAATGAGAACCATGCACATACAGTTAGGCACGCGCCAATGTTCAGAAAAAATGGCGGTGAGAAGTAGAAGTTGTCCCGTGTATTTGAACATCTTTGGCTGTCGTCACGGGTAGTCAGAAGCCAGTAAGTCTGACTACCAGTCTTACCCAGGGGTATTTTGCTACCCGGGTAACTGGGTTGAGGAGAACAGATAGGCAGTCGCTCCTTGCAAGACACTGGTACTCAGCTGCATTCGGTTAGACTGGAAGTCGACCCCAACATATGTAGTTGGGAAAAGGCTAGGCCGATAGATGGTGATATTATTGCGCTAGTCTAATGAGAACTGCGTAGATACAGTTAGGCACGCGCCAATGTTCAGAAAAAATGGCGGTAAATGGTGAGTAGAAGCCAGAAGTGTGTTTGAGAAATAATTGTTAAGCTCTATCACGTTTTTGGATTTATGATTGTGATAGAAGACTGTGTTTCGGAGCGCACTTTAAACTGTAGGTTCCGGCTGTCATTTAACATCTTTCCCTGAAAAAAACATAGCATGAAACGAGAAAAATCAAACTGCAACGTCCATAATAAAGAATTGCTGGTTTAAAATTGTTTGAACCATAAAACTGGGTAAAATAACCACTACTCCTTAACTTGGCCACATAAAAACTTTAATAACAAACACTTAGTCCGGCTTTGACTGTAATTAACGATCATGTAGGATAATTTTCTTTATGTGGCTTTTATGCTCTGTGGTCCATTTCAGTATTTCGAAAGGAGGTTATATTCTTAAGGTTGTCTATAAATATCTGAGAGAAAACTACTGATACACTATGGACATTATTTAGAAAAAAACACCATCACCAATTAATTTAAATGTTCAGAAAGAGAATAAACAATCCGTGAATAACCGCATTCTATTTTTAAATCGCCGTCAAATTCAAATTCGGTTTCGCTATTCGCAGAACAGACAGAAATAACTTATTGGAATTCTCACGACTTTTACAAGATCATTTGTGTGTAACAGTTAGAGAAATTGGCTTCGATTCTAAGTTGGTATTTATAGAAATGTTTTAGCTGGAAGAACAAAACCGTAATATTACCTGGAATTTGTGACAAAACATTTTCCTGATAACTTACTTACACATTTTGAAGCATAACTTCATATGGGAAAACCTTTGTAAACAATCAGGGTGTTGTAACTGTAACACTAGTATATGGAATATTTTTTGCCAACATAATGTAGCAAAAATTGCTTCGTAACGCCATACTTCGGCTTCTTTCCCAGCCCCATCGTAAGCTTGATGTAAGTCGAAATTGTTGGAGTTTAGATAGATATACTTTACGTTTCACGATAGAGTTATTGGTCCAAAGTTTGGGATAGGCAACTAAAAGACCATCATCCGTCTGTTGGAGAATATACAATATTATATGGTGTGAAAACTCCACCATGTTTTTTGGGTTTACACTACCTGGCAGGTATAAGACGGTAAAAAGAGGGAGAAAGAACGCCATAAAACACATAAGAAGAACTTAGTTATAAATCTCAACATTAGAGTACAGAATAACCATGCCATATTGAAAACCAAATCTCAATCACAATTCCAGCATATTAGAAAGTAGAAATGCACAAAAAAACAACTGAAAACGACGCATAATCGATGACAATTTGCTGATGAAGCAATGGCGCGAAAAAAACGCCGCCATGACAGTTTGATTCGTGGAACCACTTAGCAGTAATAAGGTTCCGTTGTGCAAATTACATACTTTTTGGTATCACGAGACAGGCATACGTCATCGTCTAGATTTATTGAGATATTAAATGAAATAAGGCTGTGTTTTTTGTTCTGAGAGTGCCAGTTATGGTGGAATTAAAGTATTAAGTTTTATGCCAATGTGTGGGCGGAGTGTGTTACGAGGACGAGATGAATTATTTTGTTTGTGGCTTTAGTTTTGAGTCTTTTCTTCATTAAGAAGTTTAGCTGTTAAACTTTTGAAAGGGACTTAATAAACAAATGCATTCTTTCATATTTTTTAACTAGAATAATAATGTTTATATCAATTGTCATTGTTCAGAAGAATTTCTGAAATTCATATGTAGTTACAGTTTATCAAAAAATATTCAGCGACTCAAAACGACGAATGTAGGTGACTTGTAATTTGGTCCAGTGCATAGCACGAACGTGACATACAATCATTTTTGTTCCTAATAGACAGATTTCTTATTAATTTATAAATCATGCACTTTCGAAAATACGACTGCATCTTCTTCGCTCTAAAATCAATTATGTTACTTAATTTTAAAGAAGAAAAACTGATTTTAAGTTCCAAATGTCCATCAAATTATTTATCAATCTTTTCCGTTCTGTAACTCACCTACATTTTAAAACAAGACAAAAAATCACAATTCCAAGAACATTCTATTAGATATTTAATGCTATATAAAAGCATCTGGATATTTTATTATAAGTATTGAAATAAAGTACCTAAAGTAAATCGTTGAAATAACTGTAAAAGGAAAACCAACAAAAATCCGCCATTACGATCAATCATAACGCGGTATTTGCAAAATGTAGTGATGAATATGCGCAGTGAAATAATATGCCGGTTACGAATAGCTTTTGATATGCTTAGGGCTGTCAACTGGTAATTTTAAACATATTCCACCTTTTATAAAACGTCGTTTTAAAAAGTACCAGGTCTTGTAGGACCGGGAGGTCACTCGCTTGCTCAAATGAAAAACTTGATTTTTAATCACGACGTTTATTGTACGAGCTCGGGAGGTGAAGTGACATACTTCAATATAAAAATCCTAATCTATTCTTTATCATAGAACGAATTTAAAATAAATAATAAATAAAACAGGCAGTACTAAATAATAAATAAAACCTTACAATGAAAAAGTTTCTAACTAAATACATTACAGTCTTGATGTTCAACTTGTGCGAAACGGTGGTTCTACCAACGGTGAACTAAAGCAAGTTCTTAATATGATAATACTATAATGAGGTTATAATAATGTCAATAAATATGTAAACTTAACAAAAATTATTATAAAATTAGGACGCAGAGTTTTTAAGCTTTCCAAAATTAATTATGCGTACATACGAATGTGAAATAAAAATGTAAGTAATGGCCAAAAACAAAACGAAAAAAGGGCTCAGGTAAATTATATTTTTATCTCTCGCTAAGCAAATAAAACCTGAAGGTATCATTAAAAATGTTATTTTACAAAATTTTATTTAATAATACACATTTCATAGCGTTTAATTTTAATTTGAAACAGGTCTTTATTAAGTATACGCGTATGAAGATAATGAGCTGGTGAGATGGTAACAGATGGTAATATTCTAATTTGTACAATTTATAAAACAAATGTTTTGCTGCTGAAATTTATAAGTATACTTACATAATAAACTTTTTAGTTTAAATTAATATCCATTTTAGTAGGTTATTTAAAAATGTGTACCTACAGGGAACTTTTTTTAACTAGATGACATCGGAATGTATTTTATAATTGCTGCAAAAATTATTAATAAAATCGTCAAAAAATATTAATAAGTACCTAGTGTTTTTTTTTTATGAAAGCCGTCTTTGGAAATTATTTTACTATTTCTCATAGGTTGTTTTAACGTTACACATATTTATAAATCGCGATCCAGTAAATAAAGGTACGATACCTTTTTATTTTTATTGTCCCTTTATATACAGTATTAAGTCCCGATCATTTATAGCTATTTATCTAAAATAAAACATAAATATAGATTTACTCAAATTTGAAATAGTTTATTTGTCTAAAATTAACATAAAACCCTTCTCAGCAAGCCCTGAGCGGCGCATGCGCCGTGATGCGCTCGGCGGTACCGTTGCGAGTGGCGCTGTGTATCAACAACGCATCACTGCAACCATTAGCTGGATTCTTGCTGCCGCGCGACCAGATACTCCATTCTGATTCACGGCAGACCAGAGACGGTATAAGGAAATTGTATTTCGAGGAAAATCGTTTCGTAGATTACATTTATTTTGTTTATTATTGAATTCGTAATTCGTTCGGCTGTCATTGAACATCTTTGGCAGTCGTTACGAGTAGTCTGAAGCCAGGAAGTCTACAACCAGTATTGTTATTAACAACAACAGGGTATCTGGGTTGAGGAAGTCAGATAGGCAGTCGTTTCTTGTAAAACACTGGTACTCGGCTGCATCTGGTTAGACTGGAAGCCGACCCTAACATAGCTGGGAAAAGTTTCGGGAGAGAACACTACAAAAAATACGAACAAATTGAATATGCTATATTTCAACTACCGATTGCACTGAGTTGTGTGTATGTTTTAAACATGTAAAGTAGACCGCAAACAAAAATGAACTTAGGAAATGGCTAGGCAGATGATGAATGTTACCATCATAATATGCTACTCCAAGCTATGATGAATACGGGTTATACCTCTATAAATATGGATTAATCTTCTATAATTTTACTCAACTTTCCAAATAAAGAGGAGTTTAGGTATTTATTTCTGAGAAAATGTAAATAAATACCAAATACAAGATATTAATGATTTACCTTCATAGTCGAGTAATTCAATGAATACTGGAATAACGGTTATTCCGCTGATTTCAGATTCGGAATTTGAATTTCAAATGTTATGTTAATTTTCAGTCGTTACGATAAATGATTATGTGAAAATATATTTTTTCTGTTTGCCACGCTTCGTTAAGATCATCAGCTGATAAATTCCCTGGAATTTAGCCTAGGTGGGATAATTTATCGGTTTAACGTATTTTTGCTGTTGATTTTATTCTGAACTACTTAGCCGTTTTCTCGCAGTTTTTCCTAAAATTAAGCATTTGTTACTCGAGAAAGGAATAGCTTTCCAACAGTGAAAAATTTTTCAAATCGGTTCATTAGTGTCGGACTCTAACTAACAAACAAAGAAATGTTTACTCTGTATCATATTAGTATAGATTATTATATCTTCAACAAAAATCGTAAACCTACCAATTCCTGGAGGCACCGTGAACTATTTATTTTATTACCGTTAGTTTATTACCGAAAGTGGTTACTTCATTAACTGTAAGTGTCAGCCACATATTGCGGTTATACCCAAACAATGGTTTACTGCTTACCGTGTTGTCCTAACTGACCGTAAAACTATTTTCTTAGTAACTAAACAATAAAGAAATAGTTAAACCTTAGCATGTAATCGTAATAAATATTGTTCGTGATTAATTGTTTCTAGTTTTTGATATTGTAAGTACAGTTATCGGCACGGATATCGAGCCATGACCTTCACCTGCGCAGAAGCGATTTACTGCCTTATTGCTTTATGCGTACGGCACCCGTACGCATAAAGCAATAAGGCAGTAAACAGCAAAGCGATCCCCACTCTTCCGCCGAGAGCCCAATATCCGTGCCGGTATCTGTAGTTCATGGGTAACATTTATTATGTAGATACTAGTTTCTGTCCGTTGTTTCACCTGAGTCCCGATCTACCTCTCGACCATAGATAAAAAGTAGCATATACATGTCATTTTGATATATAAGCTACATTGCAAGTTTCGTTAAAATCCATCCAGTAGTATTTGCGTGAAAAAGGAACTGATATGCATACATACAAACTTCCATGTTTATAATAGATATTAGTAGGATTAATCTGCGTATTAGTTGGAGGGAAGATTAATTATTCACAAAATTCCGAGACAGATTTCTTTTTCTACCATCGTTAATTATACACTACCTACACAGCAATTACAAAATCATTATAATATCGAATAAGAATAAATGAAAATATTGTTCATGTTCTTATTATTTAATAAACTTAGTATTTTTTATTATTTTCGGAGCTTATACAATTTAAAGTACTAATTTAAATAATTATGTACCAGCTGAAAGTATAATTACCTATAACTCATCAATACGTATAATATCGTTTGACGCAATTCTCTTTCTTTTTAATAGATATTTTACAAACAATACCACCATAGACAGCACGTGTAACAAAAACTGGAACACACCTCAGAAAACAGAAGAACCAAAAACAATCACGAATTCAGACCATAGAGCAGACTTCATAACATTACAGTTATTTACTTTCATTCCAACAAAAAGAACTGCCGAAACTCGAACCGACTGCCCGTGCATTTGATCGCGTCATAAAATTTAATGATTCTGCAAAAGAATTAAAAAAATACACACAATACTGCTAACTGTTTCGCTCCATCATTAAAAATGGCAGAGCAAAAAATGAACAAAAAGACCGAATGAATGAATAACCCCTGACCTTCGTTCAGTTCAATGAACTCTCCAATTAAAATATGCATCCTATGATATAATGTTACATTGGACAACAATTGCGTGTTTGGAGTTTAGTTTAAAAGTTCCCTGAATTGTTTTAATGCTAATAAAGTGTAAAACAAGTAAACCGTTTCTTCCTCTAAGAGTAGCACACTGCCAACTTTTAGTCGGCCGATAGTTGGTTTGGGCTCATAAATCAATATTAGGATGAATGGTAGAACGCACATAACAAAGATCTCGTATTAAGCCGATACCAGAGCGACTGAAAACGTTGATTGGAATGAAAATTTTCTTTCATCGGGTCAACTGTCGCCCGACTGTTTAATCTGCAGTGTGGGTACTCTTAATATACCTGAGTCGGGTTAGGCCGTATTTAATTAAAGGTTCTAACAAAGAGGTTGAGTTATTACGTAATTGCTGGTTTAGATGTAGGTAATTGTGCGCAGCGTTTTATTTTTGCTTTTGGCTCGACTAAAAAAACGTTTATTCCTTTCAAATGGTTTTTATAATCTTTATTGACAAATCGTAAAGATAATTTGCTATCCGATTTCTACTTGCTTATCTTTTTATTGCAGTAGAGATTAAAAAGTCTTTAAAATTATTCCACCTAAGAAATCTTGGAGTTTCTTTGGTGTAATACAAGTTAATCAAGTTTTATCAATAAAATAATTTCTCAATGAACTTGGCCGGTGGTCCGCAGTGAAAGTATTACAACTTTCATTAAAAAGTTACTTAACCAATGTTTGCGTATTGATCGGCAGTTTAACGACCGTTTTGTCTAAATGGTGCAATTTACACCCATTATCATAACATGTTTATATTGAATAAAAAGACATTAAAAACTTCAAGAAATCAAAATAAGCTTGAATGAGCTAATTGATTTTGAATTACTTAAATTATAATAAATACGAAAGTTTTTTTGCGTATGTTTGTTATGCTTTCACGGTGACACGCTTAACTAATTTAGATTAAATTTTGTATAGTGATAGGCCTTAGGAAAGTATATAGGATTTTTGGGCTTTTATTTTAGTTCCGTGTGAAACTGCTAGAAAGTGACACTAACTTTTCAAGAAAGCGTTTAATAACAGTTCCGAAAATTGCAGTAAAAAAAAATATCTACAATTTTTGAAACTGTCACTTTTAGCTAATTTCATGCGTCTTAATAGCCATCGTAAAATTTAATTAATTAACTTGTATTTTTAACAAAACTTTTGACTTTAACGAAAAAATATCTAAATGAATTTTAAATGGAAATTAACCGGGCACCCTAATAAAATGAACAATGAATAATTACGAAAGACTTATACTTTCTCTTTAAAAGAAATAAGTGACTTTCGTTAAAAACCACTTATCCGGAACATTTTTCACTTGGACGAAAGATAATTTGAAAATGAATTATCGAAAGGTTTCGACTGCACTTTGTTTTGAGTTTTTAAATTACTTTAACGTTTTAATAATGAGGAGGAAGGTTATTAGAATGGCGTCCACGGCCGATTTCGGCCACGGCGGCTGTTCTTATTTTAAGGAGATCAGCCAGCTAGAATAGTACACGAGCAAGACATGTTATAGTACACGAGCATTTGCGCAGACACAGGTGCACTCACTATTCCTTTACTCTCATAACCCGAAGGAAGGTTATTATATTAATTACTAGCTTCTGCCAGCGGTTTCACCCGCATCCCGTGGGAACTACTTCCCGTACCGAGATAAAAAGTAGCCTATAGCCTTCCTCGATAAATGGGCTATCTAACACTAAAAGAAATTTTCAAATCGGACCAGTAGTTCCTGAGATTAGCGCGTTCAAACAAAAAAACAAACAAACTCTTCAGCTTTATAATATTAGTATAGATGCGGTTTGCTGTTATTATATTTTATTTGTTTAAGAATGAAATGCATATGTAGCAAAAGGTCAGTTATTAAGGATAACAAACAAAAACTCTCAATCCAACGCAAAAAATAAAATATTAAAGAAAATTCATTAAAATTCATAGCGATTTATTTTTTTAATGTTCAACAAACAACATTGTCCATTTGCGAATTAACATAATATACCCACGCAAATTAATAAATTTGTTTATTTTGCATACTTAATGGTCGTTTAAAATAAATAAAAATCTGTTAACATGAGATAAGGAAAATATTTGCATATACAATAATATAGGTTAATGATTTCACGGTAGTGAATACAATTTGAATTATGCAAAATATTGATTGTCACCAATTTTATTCTAATAAAAGGCATTATCCTCTCGTATGTCGCTAATTATAAAACAATAGAAAATCAATTGGGTCTTGCGTACCTATATCTGTGCTCCAACATACAACGGGTTCATACAAAAATATATTCATATAAATTAAGTCATAAAATATATTTGTAATGTTGTCAAGCACTAAATTCCGTATTAGGTAAAGCTACTGCAGAACGTATGATTTTAGCATATTATAACATAAGATATTAGCTTATCATGGGACAAGAAACCTAAACATTTCACCCGCTTCTCACCTAAAAAAGAAAGCATTACTACATATTATAATCTATTTTCATTCAACAAAACAAATCATAAAAATTCCCGCAGCACAGACTAGCACGTGCTATCCGCTTCGCATTCAAACTCTCACTGAGCCGGCAACTCGGTCGCACCGGCGCGCGCGCACCCTGCCTAGATATGACCAGAGATTTGCATGAGCGCGTTATTATGCGTGAAAATCTAGTAATTAATGTATAGAGGCAAATAGTTGAGCGCAACACTTTCCTAGGTTGTGATTTATATTGTTTTAATTGTGGATGATTGATTAATTCGTTAAATATGTAAGAAGATATTGCATAGAGAGTGTAAGAAGACTGTCAATGTGATTGATAACTTCTACGATGTAGGTATGTCGCCGATACGAGACTATGATTGAATTTGAAGCGCGGTATATTTTATTAAAGAACAAACGTCAACAAATGCATTAAGTAACCAATATTACTTACAAACAAGCGGCAATATTGATCATGATTATTAAAAATATACGAAGAAATATTATAAAGGCAATATTTTACAACTATACTTATCCAACAAGCCTTCTTGATGACACAAAGAGATAAAGGCCATTAAAAATAAAATTCAAAAAAAGAATATCGAAATATTCGCACCAAAAAGTTTCGTAAACCATATTGTAACGGTGCACAAATTATCACATCTTTGTGGCCAGTACACTTTACACAATGTAACAATTACGATTCGCGGTAACTGTAAGTTCGCATCAACGACTCCATTCATGAATATGATTTATCGATATTTAAATTGATTGCAAAAAGTATCCTTTTTTCCGTCAGCTTTAAATTAATTTTAAATCTTGTTGATCTTTTCAATATAATTATAGTGCGCGACCCGAGTTCAACTCGGGTAACCGAATTAATCTTATGTCGATACATTTTTCGTAAGTATACCTTAGCGGTTCATTCGTCGCTTTTCGTCTATAGTTAGTATACATACATATTATTACTCAAAAATAAAAAATATACACGCACCTACCCAGCCAGGATTCGATGTCCAAACAAAGAAATTAAGTTGCAAATATGGCCTACTCATACAAGCATACATAATTTAAGTAATATGACACTCATTGACAAGTTTATACAAAAATACTGTTATAAACATTAACATTTTATAATAGAAACGAATGTTAAAAGCACTTGTATGACAGATTTATTGCGCCTATTCTCTGCTATTTATAGCTTACTTTCTAAGATTCTTTTAAAGTACACAGCAGACTAAACACCGACAGTAGACCCGATGGTTGGCAATTTTATTTTTTAAAGAAAATCTTTATTGCGAAGTTTTCAAAGGGTTTGATACCGGCTAAATACCTGATCTTTGTAATGTGCGTAGTGCCATACAATACGTCTTCATACTGATTTATGAGCCCAAAACAAACTATCGAACCACAAAAAAAAAATTGCAGAATATTGGTTTGAAAAATAGAGACAAGAGCCCAGTTGATAAACTAGTACGTACCACATATGAATGAAGTATAAAGAAATTGTTCTATTTGAGGAAATACTACCGTAGGATGAATATTGTTTCCTCCACAATTTCCTGAACTAATATCTTTTTATGGTCCCGTAATTTCCATAGGTGAAGTTACGTCATTGAATCAACTGTAAATATACTGTTTACATAATGCGATGTTATTTCTATATCGCAAACGATTTAGAACTTACTACAAGGTGGTATATAAGTATGAATTATTTCTCAAAATCTGAATACATATACAACATGTAACTTAATTAACGCACATCCTGAAATTAGTTTGTTCAGAATCGTTTACTGAATCAATTTATATCATTTTTAATATAGGTAATTTTTTATCCCAAAAATAATTAAAACTACGGAAATTATTGTCATATTAACCCTGTACAGTCAAAACAAATTCAAATAGACCGTAACTCAAAGTAATAAGACTTCGTGTATTGTCGGCTTTTTCCGTAGTTTCGTTATGTTGTGTCGAGTCGAGTGCGTTGCGTGCGTAGTAGGTAGTATGACCAAAAAGTTCTCCAAGAATTGGTATAACTAATTTAGTAAATAATAATGCATATACATGTTAAATTAAAAATTCAGTGTATGTATTATGATTATAACATAATATTCTAATTAGGGTGTTTGAGGGTGTGCGTTAATTACGTTACATGTTGTATAAGCAGTTCATGGATACGGAGCCCATTTGTGACAATATTTTTATGTAAATACTTAAGCAAGATGTTCCACAGGGTACTACATAGTATAGTTGTACTAGGTAGTATACATATCTATGTACTAGATATACACATATATGTAGGTTTCAACCGCGTCCCGTAGCCGGATGGTGCTAAAAACTATCCTAAAACCTTCTCCCGGGTCTAAGTTACCTCCCCTCTAATTTTCAGCCAAATCGGTCAAGCCGTTTTCATGTTATGTCGTAACAACGGAAAGCGGGTTTCATTTTTATATATATAGATTACATAGTAGAAAATAGCGATAAATTCTACTAAGCCGAAAAACAAATGATTCAGCGACTATCTTGCATTAGAACATTTACTGATTCACCAATTCTTCAACAACGCCCACGTAGAGGATAAATTGTGAAAGTTAACAAACTTTATAATGTCATCTGGGTTTTACCTCTTGTCATAATTATAATCTCTCTATTAGATTAAAGCATGAATCGGAAATCCCATAGATTGAGAAAACTCATTTACGACATTCGACTTGCATTTTTCTATATAATCAGATTGGAATCGGCTTTCGATCTTGAGAATTTTAGACATTAAGGGAAATAAAATATAAATATATAATTTAAAAACTTAACTAGAACACGTCTTGAACATTTTACACTGAATAAATCTGTATACACACAATGAATTCATCATATATCAAGAATTACCTTTTCTTAAAATTGCTTTAATTTTTATGGGAAATGATCCCTCCCGCTGCGAATGTCGCGATAGGAAGTATCAGACTCTTACTGACTAAAACCCACTATGTTCCATCTCGCCCTTTAATGAACCAGAGCCGCGGTAACTCTTTCGATCAATCCCGCAGCTTTCCTATTCTCAGACATTTATGAATCACTTTATTATCTTTCTTAAAATGCAAATCCTGTTCTTTCCTAAAAAAAACCTTCGCCAAATACAATCATAAGTGCACATCACATACCTACAACAGTATTCTCTCTCGTAACAGTTTTATGACTCCAAACGGGTTCAATGTACCTATTCTAAGTTCTCACGATCAAATAATACGATCATTTAGTAAAATCTATTTCAGTTTCTAGGTACACTGATTAAGGGTCAATGACCTGTTGTGTGAATTTTTGGAACTATAACTACGTAGGTACTGTGTTGGGAGAACAGTTTATGTTAAACACTAGCTTCTGCCAGCGGTTTCACTCGCATCCCGTGGGAACCTCTGCACGGATAAAACGTCTATAGCCTTATAGCCTTCCTCGATAAATGGGCTATCTAACACTGAAAGAATTTTTCAAATCGGACCAGTAGTTCCTGAGATTAGCGCGTTCAAACAAACAAACAAACAAACTTTTTTATCCCAGTACGGGAAGTAGTTCCCACGAGATGTGGGTGAAACCGCTGGCAGAAGCTAGTTTCAATATAAATTGAATTTTCATTTATTGGGTAACAGTTAGCAGTGGTTTTCGTCGTAGTATTCAATACTTAGTACCTACATATGTATATGAAAGACTAGCCGTTTTCCCGCGGTTCTACCTCCTTTCCTATGTTATTCGGGAAGAGTGTAGCTTTCCAACATTAAAATAATTTATCAAATCTGTTCAGTAGTGTTTAGGATACAATAAAAAAAATCCTCATTATTATATTAAATATAGAAAAGAAATGTATATTATTTACTTTGTTATCCATCAACCTTTTAACACTTTTATAATAAACATATTGTAGCTTAATAGTTTCATACAAAATATTTTACTTTCATTTAGTTATCAGCGTCATAAAGCAACTTGCATCAAATGGGTCACAGAGAATAGTCTCGTTACGGCGATAGCTACCGTATATCTACTATCTTCAATATTGCTAACCAGTAACTTAGCTGCTTACCAACTTATCGTGAAATGGAAATTTGGCGAAATATTTGTCGTTTGTGGTAATCTTGTTGCTTAGTTTAAGTCAAGTAAAGATATCTTAATAAGCTTATAGAATTAATACTTATCTCACAAAAGAATAATTTTATGTCACATTTTCATAAGTATCGGTAAAGGGATTTGTTATTTTCATAGACATAGGCAAGTACATATCTGCTATGCCAATAAAATATTTACAAGTGCGAATATTAATATTAAAATTAGCAGTGTTTCTGCAAACCAATCTCATTTTCACTTCTTTAAATGTTGATAACGTGATCAATATTTAGATTAAAATTGTATCTAAGAATTTTCGAACACAGCATTTTTTTCAGAAATATCAAATTCTGAAACATCACACCTTTACGAATAAGTGCGTGTGTTCCACAAACCCATATTTTTTAAACCGTGCATCTTTTTATGCAAAATTTAATTTAATTTGACAGTTTAATGAATATTCCACTGAATAAAATCACGCGCGAAGTAAAAACACGAAACGGAATCGTTCCGAATGACACGAATGTGAATTTACATACTGTTTTCATAGAATTGCATTTTCAGTAAAGAAATAAATTTTACGAATATCGATCAGTGTGCCAAAACATTTGGTCTTTGCATGTGTGTTGATTAAAAATGACATCAAGTGGAAAAATAGTTGAAAATATTATGAAAATCGTATATTTAATGTCTTCGTAAATCATCATATTATTTGACCCAATTAGATTCTTATAAGCTTGGTACTTAACATGTATTTTATTATAAGTTATTCGCACATAATTTTCTGCATCCGCAGCTGTCAGTCTTGCGTATTTTAATACAGTACAGAGCTTTTTATTTCAATGAAAATGAAACAGCTGCTAAAAATCGGCACATGAAACTGCGCCCGATACGTACATACAACGATGTAACTGCACTAGCCGCTTCTTTCACATTTTTACAGAATACTCTTCAATTGATAAATAACAGAAATACCAGCAGTTATCTTAAAATACGGATGAGAGCAGTGTGTCTGGCCACATATCGTGTCCGTGCGGCGCCGACGAGACGCTCCGACGATTTCGTGCATTTTTTTGCAAGTGACGACTTGGATTTCTAAATAATTTAAATACGTGCACGAAGTCAGAAGCGCACTAACGCAGATCGCGTATTAATTGCTATTCAATGAATTGGGTTTGTGTGTACCGTCGCGTGCTAATTTGTTGCTAAGTTTTATTTATGACGTGTGCTGCACGAAGTCGATTGGATCGATCAACATGTTACAATTTTGAGTAAAAGTTGAATGGGAAACTTACGGTTCTAATGACACCGTCAGTGAATCCAATTAAAGCACAAAACCATGTCACTGTCACAGATGTATTTAGTTTAGAGTAGCACTTGATGCGCGACGAGTTCGCGTGTCGGCGCGGGAGGCGACGTGCGTGCGGTGCGGCGGCGCGGGCGCGACTGAGCACTCGTGCGCAGCTCTCAGACGAGACTCCAAATCGCATAAGTAAAATTGTTGCAGTTTTATTAAGGACAGGTTGTTGTAAACGTAAAAGTGGTACTAATCGTGTGTAAATAATTACACAGCACGGATTATGCGGAGCGACGTAATAAATCGCACGGTATACTAGTTAGTCTTGTTGAGTCAGCGGTTTAAGTAATAAATAAGGATTTTTTAAAGAGTAATTGGTATATGATACGGTTAGCCTCAATACATATCGTTAAAATTAAAGTTTTCTGTGTTATCAGAATGGATAAGCTTTAATTAATGAAAGGAAATATTTTAGAAAAATAGAACAGATATTAATCTATTAAGTCTTGGAGATCCAATAAATAAGATAAGTAAAATTAATGGCTAACACTGAAGCTAAGATAGTATTGTAATGGGTGAGCCATTAATCACGGCTCGCTATTAAATTAGCATTTTGCGAATACACACTTACACTTCTATACTTCGTCGGTGAATGTAAGTAATTATTGACAGCTGAAGCTCACAGATAAATGGTTCATAATTAGCATTTAGACATTTTTTACGATGCTGAAAGTAGTGTCTTTATTTATCTTGAAACTGATCTTACAGAACAGTTATCCTTTTATGGTTATGACTGTAAAAAGTGGTAATAAAGACCTATTTCTGAAATATTATTGCTTATGTACTGAGAAAAGAAATTAAAATGGAGCTTTGTAAAAATATTGTCTTTGCTTTGCTTCGCGTATTGAAGACATAAACGCGCGCATCGGCGCGTACGCATACAATGAGTTCGAGTTTGATTTTGGTAGATAACATTTGCCAGCTTTTAAGGAATGCTTGAATTTTTAATCAGTATATATTTTCATCATCATCATCTCCCGAGCCTTTTCCCAACTATGTTGGGGTCGGCTTCCAGTCTAACCGGATGCATCTGAGTACCAGAGTTTTACAAGAAGCAACTGCCTATCTGACCTCCTCAACCCAGTTACCCGGGCAACCCAATACCCGTTGGTAAAACAGTCAGTAGGTATATATTTTATGGATCTTAATTAAAATTATTTGGCAAAGTTACAAAATAGGTTTAAAAAACCGGCCAAGTGCGAGTCGGACTCGTGCACGTAGGGTTCCGTACCATCCAAACTAATATTCTATATTTATATATATTTATGGATATCGAGCAAAACTGAACAAAAAAATCACGTTAGTTGTATGGGAGCCCCCCGAAATATTTATTTTTTTCTAGTTTTCAATATTTGTTGTTCTAGCGGCAACAGAAATACATCATCTGTGAAAATTTCAACTCTCTAACTATCACGGTTCATGAGATACAGCCTGGTGACAGATGGACGGACGGACGGACGGACGGACAGAGGAGCGAAAACAATAGGGTCCCGTTTTACCCTTTGGGTACGGAACCCTAAAAATCTGCTTATTTTTTTTACCTGTATTAAATACACATAAAACCAGAGACAGTTCAAGTAACTGACTCCAGAGAAAGGATCCTTTCAACAAAAGTTTGCCCAAAGTCCAAACGTATGAAAATATATGCTGTTACCATTAAATCACGCTAGGTTTCACATCGACTGACCCACAAAGGCCACACAACGAGTTTACTTATCTCACTCGTATTGAAACTCATCAATAACTGCATTTTTTTTTCAATACATTTCTAAATGTAGCTTTCGGTAACTAGCTCTCTCTCTCTCTCTCTCTCCTGTAGTTTCACTTACATGTTGAATCCCTCATGAAAGCTACCTTCCTTTACATCATCAACATTTTCCAACTAGCATGCATCAGAAGTTCCGTAGTATATCGAGTCCTTTAATTTAACGATATATAATACTTATTTACTATATAAAATAAAGAATAAGTTCTGCTCTCTGCTCTGTTTTGTTTTTACGGTTTTAGAAATTTAAGATTTTAGAATTAATACTCCTTAGAAAACTAATCACAGGTACTTTAACAGCTACTAACAATTGTGTAACGAGTTACTGCTCCTACTCTAGTTAACTAGCATTAACTACTTAGTTAACTGGTTGCTATTATTCGTAGTTAGATTTACAGCCCTACGTGCTAAGGTCTATTCACAGTATTGTTGGGCATAAACGTACATTTCTTCTATCCATATAAAATAAAGTCTTGTTTGTTACACATTTTATAACTCAAGAATGGCTGAACCGTTTACGCTTCAAATAAGAGGTAAGATAGCTTAGACCCGGGAGAAGGATATAGGATAGGTTTTTGTCACCAGCCGCCTACGGGAAGCAGTTATCTCGGGACGCGAGTAAAACCGCGGGTGGAAAGCTAGTATACTATGTAGTATTGGTATTCAAGAGTAAATTCGTATGCATCAATAGGATTAGACATAATAGGATGGCTAGTTAACGCTCAATCCTTCTCCGTGTGGGAGGAGGCCTGTGCCCAGCAGTGGGACGATTATTCATTTATTTTTTGACTACAATATTAATCGGCAAACACAGCATTCTGTTCTGAAAATTGGAAAATTTGCTAGTGTGAAAACACTGTTATGGTCAACATGCACGTATCTAAACACAAAAGTTACTTACGAGCCGCCATTGAGTTTGGCGTGACTGTACCAAGAAACACCTTAGTCCAATCTTATAAGCACTAGAGGTAGAAGATACTTCGCCTTCTGGAGAATTTGACGTTGGCATAACTTTAAACTTCATCAAAGCTATAAACTGACAAATAAACAAACAGTTAAAGTTATAAATAACAACTTTATCATTGCAATAACTCTGTAAAACAACAGGCGAGATAAAAACATCTTCCGTATTTTAAAAGGCGACGATAAGAAACTAAACTCCTCTCTTCGTGTATCTGGACAAAGCAAGTAAATTATGAACGAGTTAAGAGTTAGATTTCGAATGTGGTGCAGTTGTGTTGTTATAAAACAATAAATCAATGCCGTTACTTTCATAGATCGTAAGTCACAAATCACTAGAGGACTTGTCTGTTAGATGTGCAGGGTTGCCAAAGAGAAAAAATAGTAAAAAATATTCAATTATAGCGATGAGAACCAATTTTTTATGCACTTTATTAGTTTTTATAGTAAACAGTACTATAAGATTAGTATAACTGTAAGATGTTTTATTACTGAAATAAATATGCGAGTGCATTTTTGGCTGTTGATGTTTATTCTTGAAATCATAAAAAGGCTTAGGCACTTATGACTCTTTTATATTTTTTTTACAAATGTAACTAGTCTAAGATTTTATAAGCTAAATGTAGTAAACTAGGGAGTCACGGTTTTTGCAAGATCTCTGAAAGGTTAGCAAAACTGTTTTAAATTATTTGAGTTTTTTATAAGGAACATAAGGTCCTTCATTACTATGTAGCTAAGAATAACACTAGAATTACCGAGACTTTTATAGTGGAATATCGGGTTGTAACAATAACTATGCACTATAACAAAAGAATATTTCCTTTACTTAGCACAAATCTAACCCAACATACAAAATGTATCACTTTTTTATCTGCAACAGCATTTTTCTACTAATTAAATAATCTTATCCCGTCACTGGCAACCCTATCAATGAGTGAAAGTGATAGCAACGCTATAACGATTAGCCGCATCTCTTCTGGCGGGAAAGCAGCTGTCAAATTTACTTGTCAAGACTTGTCACACAGAAGTGTTGCCAGCGTAATGTATAGCGACGCGAATAATGTGTTACTGTGGCTTTGGGTTTGGAGAAAATGTACTGATGTTGTTAACAGTGGTTATGTACTTTTTATAGCGATTACTATGGGGTACATTATGCTAGTATACTGCTTTGCTTACTACTGCTGCTAACTACTTTGTGTACTGTACTTAGTTATTTTTATTTAATAAATGGGTGGACAAATTGAGGACTTAATTCTGGCATAATTTTTTACATGATGAAAGTCATCATATATGACCAAAACCTGCTGACTAAAACCTACCATGTTCCCTCATAAGCCCTTTGTATACCTACGATTGCCCCGGTAACTCCTTGAAATAATACAGAATCCTCGGCAGGATACACAATTTCTAAAGAAATACTTTTTTGATCATTACATTTTTTGATCAGCTATCGCTGATGTTATTCACGTTTTGGTTGCTTAACAACTGCGCTTAACAATCAAAATTCGAAGTAGCACGTGTTGAGGCATTCCCTAATTAAAACGAAGCAGTAATTAGTGATTAATTAATTCCGCTGAGTCTCACACGACATTGCATCACGGGGAATCCTAATGTGGGAATGTGTCAGTAGGCTTTATTGCAAGATAATGCTAATTGACTTGCTAGTGTTAAGGGAATACGTAAACAATTATACATGTGATTTTTCAGGTAAGTTGTGTAAGCAGGAAGTGCATACAATAATTCTTCTAAATAATTGTAATAAACTAAGATTAATAATGGCGTCCACGGCCGATTTCGGCCACGGCGGCTGTTCTCATTTAAGGAGATCAGGCAGCTGCGCAGGACATATTATAGTGCACGAGCATTTACGCAGACACAGGTGCACTCCCTATTCCTTCACTCTCATAACCCGATGGGAGGGCAATCCGACACGACCGGAAAGAGATCTGGCGCAGGACCGACATTTACGTGCTCTCCGATGCACGGGTGAATCAATCACCAACTTCCAGACTACGGGCTGCTTTGTGAAAGTTTAAGAAAACCCACAAAGCAATTTCGGCCCGACCCGGGAATCGAACCCGAGACCTCGAGCACAGCAGCCGCGCTTGCGACCACTAGACCAACGAGGCAGTCTAACAAACTAAGATTACTAATAAGCTATTAAAAGTACAATTTAATTGAGTCTAGCAAATAAACTACGCCTTTAAGCTGGGGAGTCTGTTGCGCCACTTCTTCTTCTCACATAGATAATGGTGATGAGTGGACGTTTTGAGGGCTGTCTTTTGTTATTGACCTTCGAAAAGTGCTCATTTATCAGTCTAATTTAAATTAAGTATTTTGAACAAATTAAGAATTAAGTTCAAAACAATGACGGGAAATGCTCATTCTGTACTTTCTTTATAATTTGACAACTTACCTACAGCCAAAAAGCACTAAAAAAACTACACTTCGGTGTAACACCCATCCATTTGACAGTCTCAATAAAAACCGTAATTGGCGACACCCGGTATCGTAAATCCATGTACCTGCGAGTACAAACTGTGCTCACCCTTTATAGCCAGTTGAAGTGTTAACAAACTGCCAAACGAGACAGTGACAAGCTAAATTATTGCTGCCGCATGTAGGCGCGTTTTTTGCTCGACTGTACCTAGATACAGTGGTGAGAACTCCGTTGTTTACCTAGATTGATTTGATGAGTGTATCTGTGACTCTGTGTTGATTGTCAGTGTTTATGAGTGTTCTATTGAGGTTAGGTTTTTAGCTTGGCTTTTGTTTTGAGATGTGGATTTGTGTGTTACGAAATACTTAAGAATGAAGGGGTGAATGAAGGGGTGTTGATTTTCTTATGTAAAGAGATAAAACTTTTCAGTCGATTCGAGAAATCCTTCACTCAATCATTATGCAGTTTTTGCACACATCAGAGTTGAGTAAAAGCTTATTGATTGTTTTGAAGCTATGGTTAATTATAAATTAATTATATAATTAATTAAATCACGTTATTTGCTACATCCAAAACAAACGCAATATTATTTTATCTGCGAACCAACGAACAAACATGACACCTAGTTTGAACAACTAAACACAATATTAGGTCCATGCCACGGAGTAAGGAGAAATGAGCGGAGATGCTATAATGCATTTAGGTCCCGCGCCTTCTTCTAGCTCAAATACGTACGATGGGCATGACCAAAACGATCTGTTACGAGTAAATTAACTACGAATGCCGGTTCTTTAAGACATCTTTCAACAATTTTTGTTATTACAAAAAATGGGCAGGTCCAAAGAAGGCGTATAAGAGCGAAGACAGTCTATTCCTCGTCCCCCTAACACCACATTTTGGCGCGCTACTTTCTTAGCCACTCAAGCGTCCAGGCCGCGCGGTGATTTTCGGCTCACCTGTCCGCGCATGAAATGTCAATTGCTTTTTTGCGACCAAGCGCGACTCTTTCAACAAAAACGATTACTACTGAAAAACTACAATAGCTAGATTCGAATAAAAAATACTCACGGAAAGCTAAAAGAACGTACAATTTTATTTGATTAAAAGTAAATTACTTTAATTAATATTATAGGATGATAATAAAGTATAAAGTTGAGGATTTCAAAAAAAATATCGTATATTTTTTTTATTCAGAGTTTTATAAGAAAAATATAGTGGTTACTGGTAACAATGTTTTTTTATTATATTAGTACAGGATATACTCTTTAAAATGATACCAATATCTTAATATAAATATTTAGTTTTCTGTCATGAAAAAATAAACAAAGTTAAGTGATTCTCAAGCGGTCACTGGGCCTCGGGCGACGTAAAAATGTGACAAGATGGCCGCCCGGCTAATAGTGTGTTCACACGACGAGGTTGGTTTAATGAATTTTTTTATTATTTTTTTTAATTAAACGTTTACTTTTATATAATTTTATTACATATCCTTTTTTATTATACAAATTATGTTAAATAGAAAAAAAAAGAAAGCGGTTATTGGTATTACAGTAAAATAAATACACTGTAAAACTGTAAAAAAAAAAACAGTAAACAAACATTATAATGCGCAAGGGCCTAAGCTCATTAAGGCACATTTTTTACAAACCACAAAACATTCCCAAATTGATCATAAAACGCTCCGTGTGAACAAACCATTAATTTCGTTGTAAGTAGATCAGCCCAAGGGGAGTCGGCTCACCAACACTAAAATCATGAATAACGTCTTAACATTTTAATCATTATTGACCTCATCTCAATGTATTTCGTTTGTAAATGGCCATTAACGTGCTAATAGTGAACGATTCTCGTATATTTTGCATTTATTTAACAAAAATAACCAATTAGAATACACTGTAAACAATAGAAAAGTATCAAACAATGATCGTGTAGTGATCGTATAACTTTTCCAACTAAATTATACTATGTAAACGTTTTGAAATTGTCGTAATAATACATATTTCGTAAAGGAAATTTCTTCACGTTTATTTTGATATAAAATAACAATCTAAATAAGGTATAAAACAAGAAACTTACCACATTTTTGTCAAGAGCTCCACACACAAAAAAGTCACTTGTCAAAAACGACGAACTGTCACTTCAATATATTTTTTTATAAATTTTATGTTGCCATTGCACAGAAAAAATCACAACTCACGGATGACAAATTTAATAACGCGCCATCTAGTATCAATCAACTATATTAATACCACCTGGCTATAGCGCTGTACACGTTTAAACTGAACGATGTCGTTCGGATACTGTAGTCACCATGGACGCTTAAGGCAAGAATTTTTTTGGTGACTGTTTTCACCTCGGACGCTTGAGTGGTTAGAAGATTTTTCGTTATGGCATCTCCGCTAGTCATTTTGTTCTCCGTGATTTAAACACAATATTAGGTCCGCGCCAATCAATGTAAAGCTAACAAAGCGATATAATTTATTAGTAGATAGTTGTTTGTTCACAAACTGCTAACAATAGCGATGTGAATGTGGATGTGATACAGTCTTTATTATTGCAGTTGATCAATTTAGTTGGAATTATAAAGCTAGAATTAGCTAGAGACTATATATAAGTTAGGCCTCCCCCTTAGATCTCCACAAATACCTGTTGGAGGCGACCTGCATCCAGCGTCTTCCGGCCTATGTTCAGCAGTGAACGTCCTATGGCTGAGATGATGATGATGATTATGATGATATATAAGTTTCACTACCGGGTTTCAAAGTGATAATTAAAGAATAACAAACAGTGTTTTAGATGGGCATAAAAATGTAAGAAACCTAAGTAAGTAGTACCATAGTTTTGGGAATTTTTGTCAGTTAATTGTCACACGCCTTAAAGTTTATTTTAACAATCCCTAACCACAATACTTTGCAAGTGCCTATGGTACCTTTACTGCAACCACTTATATTTTATTTTATTACAAAGCTGATCTGAACTCTTATCCAGAAAATTCCTGTGTGAATTGTCACATATTTGTCTGAATACTCACAGAAAATATTCTCAGACCTTAAAGTATCTTAAATATTTCATTTTCTCTTTATTAAAACCGTTGATTGTACTACTGCATATTTAAAGACTGCAACTATGATAATATGTTACACAAAGCTCTGTGTTTAAACTTTGACAGACATTGATTACATAGAAGCCTGATTAGTCAACAAGCTATTCATTAAAATATTAAGTAGTTTTTACTGTTTATTAAAATGCTTTGTACATGCAGTGTAATTACAAATTATGCAATTGAGTTTATGTTTCGTAATGTATTTATGAAGGTAAACTCAGTAATTGTTTATTATTACAAGGATATTGAAAGGCATTAATTAGCAGTTTTACTTAGGCACCAATAAATACACTCGGAGATTTCAAGAAATTTGATTATATAACATTGTTATTGGAGCAAGCTTATTTCAAACGAGTACCTTAGTATGCTAGATTACAATTGAAAAACTTGAAAGAAAAACCCTGAACTATGCCACATTTCATATTTGTTTATTTATTTTTAATTTCAAGTCGCACTCTCAATTTTTCCACCTTGTTCTGTAAATATTCCCAGATTACACAAATTCCCAGTTTTACATCTTAGCTAACATAAACCAAGCTTTGTCTCCGTAAACACAGAGTGCATACGCACGTAGTGTAACCACGACGAGGCTCGCAACCTAATTATGCAGCGGTTTAATTAGCTCTGCCCACAAAACCGCTCACTTTTCCCCTTCCGGGTGACGGATTCCTATCGGCCGCAGACCGTGTATGTAGGTCTGTTTACTGAGGTACCATTTAAATAGGTATATAAGGTATCATCATCAAGTAGCTTCTATATTTAGCCTTTTCCAAGTATGTTGGGGTCGGCTTCCAGTCTAACCGCATACAGTTGAGTAGTGAGTAGTAGTGTTTTACAAAAAGCGACTGTCTATCTGACCTTGTATTTTTCATTACATTCAACCTCTTCATTGTAAAATAAACTATATTTGCTTGAATTTAAACTTATGAACAATCTGACGCATCCGTTAACACTGCTTGTTAACTGTTCTAATTAAACATAATTTTCAAACTGATACATAATAAGCATGTTTTATATTAATTTGGGCAGCCGTGCAAAAAGACAGCAACTCGAAATTCACAACTACCAACAAAACAGCACAGAAAATTCCAAATTCAAACTGCAAAACAAACGGACATCGTAACAAGTTACCAACATAGAATAAACAATTTTCTCGTTGATATGTTTTAGCGAGGTAATTAACGTAATTAGGTTGTTAGCTAAATATTTCAGCGGTTACTTGCTGAAGTATGACGGTGCAGTAGACAGAGGTAAAGTATTACCGACCTAGATGTGGCGCGTTCCCTGAATACTTTAAAAGGTTGGGCTTTGGTGCCACTGGAAGCGATTTTCTTGAGGCATATCTAGAAAATAAAGAAGGAAAAATATTTCCTGTTTTAACACCGGTCGATGGGCGACAATCAGTTCAAACATGTGAAAGTTCCTAGGAGCATTGATCAAAAATATAGTTTCAAGAGATATTCCAAACATGCTTTAATAACTGAGCATTTTGGAACTGTGCATATATCACTATCCATTAATTATCAATTTTTTCTTATAAAATCTCATAATTATCCAACTTTTTTTATAAAAATAGCTTGTACCTAATGTCGCCATAGGTAATATCACTTCTACGGTCGCTACTTTTGTCATATGCATTTTGCAGGGTGAACGAATCCATAGCAATTTCCCGCTATCGCTGCCGCTTATGAAACCCCGCTTACAACAACACCCAGCCTATCGTAACGTTAATACCAGGATTCGACTCAGGATTGGAAAGCAGGAATTATAAGTGAATAATTAATGGCGTCAGGAATCATAGCGTGCTCCAAGCTTCTTTGATAAAGGTAAAGATTATGAGGGGTACATAATATTAATAACTAGCTTCCGCTCGCGGCTTCGCCCGCGTCGAGTTCGGTTATATCGCGTTTCCAAGAGAACTCTTCAAAAGTCCGGGATTAAAAACTATCCTATGTTCTTTCTCAAGGTCAACTCTATCTCTGTACCAAATTTTATTAAAATCAGTGCAGTGGTTTAGACGTGAAAGCGTAACAGACAGACAGATAGACAGACAGTTATTTTCGCATTACAATATGAGTAGGGATTATTATACGTAACGTTATATGGATTGCGCATTATCATGTTTGTTAATTAATGTTGAATTAGGAAGTGTGTGTCATGTTTGGAAGAATATTAACTTTTGTGATATGATATGAAGTAGGTCAGGTTTATATGTATGTATGTGTTAGGTTGAACCATGATTCAACTGGCTTAGGTTAGGTGCAACCGACCATGTGTAGCTAAACCTGCCAATATCCTGTTAGCCTATATACTCAGTTGTTTACTCCTTTATGTACATCCATATACACTCCATTTTATACCGTCTTATGTATTGTGTGGAAGTAGATACAGTAAGATATTAATATTTAACAGAATTAACGCGAAGTCAAGTTTCATCTTTAACATTTCATCAGTATTTAGTACAACAAATGCTCCGAATAGTTTATTGTCTAGACATTTTGGACAATAAATAAATCGTAACTTAACACAGAAATGTTTCAACCAAAAAAATGGATAAAGATTTATGAGGTCAAATGCAATTTACTTTACTTTAATATTTAAAACGCTAATTACAATTTAAGGCCACATTTATGAAGGTTTTTGCCCTAATTTCCAATTAAGGCATCGAGTCCTTCAATTAACTTAGCCAGGCAAAGCCAGGGTATTTTATAGCGTACTAAAGGCCGTTAATTAGTACTTAAATTAGCCACAAATTAAATTCTGGACCACTTTGAAATGAACATTTTAGTTGGTACAAGAAATGGTTAGGAACGAAGTTTTAAGTGTTTTAAAAGGGTGTGAAAGTATAACTAATATTTATAAAGAAATACTTAAAAGTTGGTTTAATTTGTAGTTTTGGAATATTAAAGTCTTTTAATGTTCTATTCTGTTCTATTAAAGGGTTCACGAGTGATTGGGAACATCACGTCACGCTTTTAGACAAAATAGCTTGGATATGTGACACACATAAGAATGTTTCAACAACTTTCAGGAAAGTAACTCTGTCTGTCTTTCTGTCTGTCTGTCTGTCTCTTCTTCACGCCTAAACTACTGAACCGATTTTTGTGAAATTTGATACAGACATAGATTGGAACTTGAGAAAGGACATAGCATAGTTTTTATTACAAAAAAATGTAAAAATAAAAAATAAAATTTATTCCGGACATATAGCGCCATCTATTGGTCAAACCAAAAATCTGCCGGAAGTCACTATTCCACGCGAACGAAGTCGCGGGCAAAGGCTAGTACGTGTATAATTATGATTCCATTCATACTATTTTTTCAAATGGCTTGTAGAAACAGATGCTGTTCAAAATAATTCTAATGTGACGTCAACAACCGCTAAAACATTAAACACTTAACAGTAAGCCAACCTAAGACTTTCTCTATTCTACTAACTTTCAATTATGATAACAATAACTATTAGACTGTAACACGACTTCATTACAATATACCTCTACAGTACTTTAGACTAAGCCTTTTATGGCAAACCCATTTCTAGTAAATAGATTGCCGACATACATGAAGATACCATCTTAATTAACCTTAATATCATTGTAGGAAGCAAAGACTGAGGTAGTAATATCCTTACTTAGAGAATTGAACCAACTGGATACGCCTCTACGGTGTCTTTTAATTTGCCAAACATGGCGCCACTCACACTCCAATACATCTAGTAGGTAGTCAAGTTTATACATTTGTTTGACATTTTTCATTATTTATTCCGTTGCCTTCCTTTGCCTAGTGGGCAAAGAACCAACCTCTCGAGTATGAGGGCGCGGGTTCGATTCCAGGTCAGGCAAGTACCAATGCAACTTTTCTAAGTTTGTATGTACTTTCTAAGTATATTTTAGACACCAATGACTGTGTTTCGGATGGCACGTTGAACTGTAGGTCCCGGCTGTCATTGAACATCCTTGGCAGTCGTTACGGGTAG
This sequence comes from Helicoverpa assulta, assembly GCA_963856015.1. Classification (NCBI taxonomy): domain Eukaryota; kingdom Metazoa; phylum Arthropoda; class Insecta; order Lepidoptera; family Noctuidae; genus Helicoverpa; species Helicoverpa assulta. The sequence goes on from CAWLCW010000026.1 coordinate 3,037,322, forward strand.
TCAGAAGCCAGTAAATCTGACACTGTTGTAAAGCACTGGTACTCAGCTGAATCCGGTTACACTGGAAGCCGACCCCAACATAGTTGGGAAAAGGCTCAGAGGATAATGATTTATTCCGTTGCCTAGATACATAGTTAGGTCTTATATTAAAGTAACTAATTAAAAGCGAAACAGGCAGGGACTGGCCCATAACCTGTTAAAACAACATTAGTGTTCGCAACAGACTGATTTTTATTCAAGAAAAGGGTTAACCAGGAAAATAAAACAGAAGACGCCACCACTTATTACACTTTACGTTTTACTACACATACAAACACTATTTCGCTTACAGATCATAGCGCTTCCAGTTGATTATATTATCTATGTATCCTTCGTATCAAAATGTTAAAGTACTACAAAGTAGAACTAGTTTAAGGATAGTAATCACTGGCTCGTTTTGCTGGCCGGCAGTGTAATGGGCCTTAATGGATCACCTGTTCATTTGTGCTGGGAAAGGAGATGAAGAGGTAGGTACTGATGTGTAATTATTCTTCCTTGTTCTTGTTAAAAGTTTTAGTTTAGTTTTAGGACCTTTTTCAGACGTTAAATAATTGTCAATTTATTTTAGATTAGAGTATATTTATGTAATAGATACTTATTGTGCCATTTACTGGATCAGTAAGAGGTAGCTTGACTGGAAATGCGGGATTGATCGAAAGAATTACCGCTGTCCTGGCACACAAAAGGATCCAGAGAGAACATGGTGCTAAGAGTCTGACACTGTCTCAAAACAAGAGGTAGCTTGACAGTAAATACTTAGGTTCATAAGACATAAGTTCACCTTTGATCATCCTCCGAGCCTTTTTCCCAACCATGTTGGGGTCGGCTTCCAGTCTAACCGGATTCAGCTGAGTACCAGTGCTTTACAAGAAGCGACTGCCTATCTGACCTCCTCAACCCAGTTACCCGGGCAACCCGATACCCCTTGAATAGACTGGTGTCAGACTTACTGGCTTCTGACTACCCGTAACGACTGCCAAGGATGTTCAATGACAGCCGGGACCTACAGTTTAACGTGCCATCCGAAACACAGTCAATGGTATCTAAGATATACTTAGAAAGTACATACAAACTTAGAAATGTTGCATTGGTACTTGCCTGACCTGGGATCGAACCCGCGTCCTCATACTTGAGGGGCTGGTCCTTTACCCACTAGGCCACCACGACTTTTTTTCACACGATAAGTTCACCTTTGATCATTTGTGATAATTAGCACATTGACTTTGATAACTATTAGATTCAGCATGACATTAGCTGCAAGATGAAATAAAACAAACAAATATAAAACAGTTTTTCCTTTTACTAATCCTTCCTGACTATCCCTACTATCTTCCACTTCCGAACTATTCTCAAACAACCGGACTGTTAGCGACATAATAGTATTAAAACTTGGAAAGCGCGAGCGCTCAGTTGTCTTTTACGACATCGACGTGACCGGGTATCTGCTTACAAATTAGTTATTTTTAGTTCATTCGTTATGAAAGTCATATACGACTGCTAAAGAGATGTACCTAGTGAAATGGTGGAATAAATTCTCATCTACATTATCCTGACGGACTTTGCAGAACAGCTTTGGTTAAGAATGGGCGAAAAGGGGAACCTAAATTGTGATTTCGAACAATGTGTAGTACTTATAAAGCTGAAGAGTTCCTTTGTATCTTTATCTGTATATTTGATTGACAGCTCTAATATAATGAACAGATTTTGTAAAAATGTTCAGTGTTAGATAGCTCATTTATCTTGAAAGGCTACTTTTGTAACGTTGTACTTTGCTAGTTCTAAGAATAGGTTAGAATTAAAAAAAGTATAAATAATTACAATAGATTTATTCTAAAATTAATAATAAAACACCTAAATTAAACTAAAATAAATATTATAATATAGTCTACATAATTTATATACGGAACCCAATATTAATTATTTACACAAAGGTCCTTGTAACTATTGCGCCTACGCATCTCTAAACGGGTGAACTGGTTTCGCCGCGCGCGATGGTGGTGCCTCGAGTGCATTCGGGCCGGAGACACAGGCAGACGACCAAATTGCATCAGACGTGACGGCTGTGTCACATGTTTTTTTAGTCGACCTTCATTATTTCGTACCTGCCTAATTCCTACTTATTTGTACTAAACAAATTATAATCGGAAATCCCGCTGGGGTAAGTTTCCATGCATTGCTTAAATACTGTTGTAAGGTGTTCTTCTTGCTAAATTTCTGTCTAAAGCAGCTGTTCTTAGTTCACTTTGTTTGCTGGGACACTGTGACCTTTGGACCCGGCAACGTGGCCCAAGCTCTGCTAATGCTAGCCTTGTCTCTGCGCTTCCAGGATTTCTACGTTGGATTTTTCTACGCTCCTCTTTAAAACCTCGCTACGCAATCGTTCTACGTGGCGGCGAGTGAAAGACCAAACCTGATCCTGTCTGGAATTACCTGGGTCCTGCTGGAGACCAGGAAGTTTAACCTGGGAAGGAGCTGGGCTGCCGTCAGAGCTGCACTACGGTTCAGGCCAGTGTTCCCAGTGTACCTTCTATCTCAAGATCTATTCGTGGTTAGGGCAACAGAAGTTGGCTTAAATAAAGTATCAATTTCTACCAAATTGCGTACTTTATTTGGACCCTACCTACCTACCTGTCGGCCAGCCTGACTACCAGGCTACCAACGGCCGCACTTTATTTGGGTGCGTGAAATACCTACTCATTGGACGCTGAAACTGTTGACAGCAGCTAGAAAACTTGTTCCTTTTAATCATCATTTATGGCTTATTGGTGTTTGTACGTTTTAATTGTTTATCCCCTAAACGCACCAATTCTAAAGGCTTGTACCTACTTACTATTTGGTTTAACAGTCATATTATGATATTATTCATTTTAAAATCACTAAAATTTAACACACCATCATCTTACACAAAAACGAGACTCAACATTTAGCAGCCGAGGAAGTTAGTTTCTGTTACTGTTACTGTTACAGCCTTTGTATCGTCCCACTGCTGGGCACAGGCCTCCTCTCACGTGGAGAAGGATTGAGCATTAATCACCACGCTTGCTCAATGCGGGTTGGTGATTTCAGACTATATAGTCCAGGTTTCCTCAAGATGTTTTCCTTCACCTTTTTAATCAGCCATTGGTGTCCAAGATATACTTAGAAAGTACATACAAACTTAGAAAAGTTGCATTGGTACTTGCCTGACCTGGAATCGAACCCACACCCTCATACTTGAGAGGTTGGCTCTTTACCCACTAGGCCACCACGTTAGTTTCGCAAGTACTAATTTATGACTACTATTAACTTTAGCTTACCACCTGGCTGTAGCCATGTATACTGTGCACCTGGCAAGTGCTGATAAAGTTGCACTCAACCATGGAGAAACAAATGATTAGCGGAGATGTCATATCCCAAAATCGCATCAGAAAATTTGGGGGAAGAGCATTACTAGCTCCACCCTAACACGCCTTCTATGGAACCAGTAATTTCTTTTAAAAACCAATCACCAATCAATCATGACCAATAGTAAGTTTAATAGTAACTGATCATTTTGGTCACACCTGCCGTAAGTTACGTGACCTACAAGACGGCGCCTGACATACCCCTTACGGCATCTCTGCTTACCTTTCCTTCCTCCGTGCCCACAACTGAAGTTTATAATGAGAACTATAAATACCGGTGGGAGGTGGAACAACCCCTATGTTGTACATTAATCGGCTTATCAGCAACGACTGGTGCTCCGCAATCTGTCTCGCTGATTGTATCGGGGCTCTTACTAGTGGTTCTCGTTTAGAAATAAGTAAAAAAACCGGCCATGTGCGAGTCGGACTCGCACACGAAGGGTTCCGTACCATTATTTATAAAACCGCATCTAACTGTTGCCGTTATCGACATCGAGCATAAATTAGCAAAAAAATCACGTTTGTTGTATGGGAGCCCCACAAAATATTTATTTTATTCTAGTTTTTAGTATTTGTTGTAATAGCGGCAACAGAAATACATCATCTGTGAAAATTTCAACTCTGACTATCACGGTTTATGAGATACAGCCTGGTGACAGACGGACGGACGGATGGACAGAGGAGCGAAAACAATAGGGTCCCGTTTTACTCTTTGGGTACTGAACCCTAAAAACTGGACTAATGTATTACCATGACCATATATTATAGTAGAATAGTGACATCGTAATTTCACCTAACTACTGGTAGGTACTATAGAGGTAGAAGACTTTTTTGTACTTCAGTAGATTTTTACATATCTCCATAACATTTTCCAAGATATTCTTAGAGAAAGCACATAAAATCTTTAAAAAGTTACATTGGTACTTGCCTTAGCTGGAATCGAACCACACTCACACTGTCTTGAGAAGTTGGTTTACCCACTGGGCCACCACAACTTTTCTAAGTCGACATAATACTGAAATTATCGATAGTAAGGGACACACCAGCGATGCGTTTCCCAACTCTTCACAAGAGTACAAAGCCAGCCGAAGTCTAAGCTTTAATTGCTTTAATCTGCAACACTATCACAATTCTTTCCCCGCTTGTTAGTGCTAGAAACAGACAACATCAAGATTTCTTTAATTACATAACTGTAAACGCCTTTACAAAGGATTGACACTGACTTCTAGGAAACTAGTGGTGGTAATACGATGTATGTAGTGCAAAATTGTACAAAGTTCTGACCGCAAAAGATTTTATTTAGAGCAGAACATTTAAGTGGGTGATAATTTGTGTAGAATGTTTGTATACTTAAATATCTAGTTTTCATCATCATCAGCCTATCGCAGTCCACTGCTGGACATAGGCCTCTCCAAGTGCACGCCACTGAGATCGATTTTCGGCTTCTCGCATCCAGCTCCTGCCAGCCGTCTTGCGCAAGTCATCACTCCACCGTGCCTGAGGACGTCCTACACTACGTTTGCCGAGGCTCTCCACTCTATCTTGACAACTTGAAATATATAGTTTTGACACCTAATTATACTAAGTGGAGATTTTTGTTCCATAATTAACTAAAAGTCATTCAATAGCTTTTAAATGTAGCATTGGGAAAGCGATACTCCATCTATACCTACATTTTAATATTTTATGTGGACTTACTTTATTTTCATTATACATAGTGGCTTCCCTCGCCTCTCAGGATTGTTATTATTATTTTGAAGACATTGGGATAAAAAGTATTGTTTATTTACGTTCTAAGCCACTGCTCACATGTTTTGTCGTTTTCATCACGCGAGTTAACATTCATAGAATATTTGGGCACGAGAGATGAGCATTTTGCTTCTTTGAACTAAATGTGCCCTTACGTGAAATGTTACTTCAAAGAAAGAATTTGTCACCTTGAAGTCATCCATTCCTGTGCTTAAAGCCTTTTTCCAAGTACATCCAGGTCCCTCTTAGCTCAAAGGAACTCATATCCTTAAAGAAACCAGTTCAGTGAACCGATTCAATTCATTTTACTCGATTGACCCGAACCACTTGCTTAAGGGCAGGTTATATTTACTTCAGTATGGTTTTGAGGTCAAAGAAGAGTTTTTAAGCATTAGTATTGGACCTAAGTACTGAAGGTAGGAAGGTTTTTTCATGAGTATGCAATCTCTAAACGGTACCTTTGTGCTAACCAAAGGAAAAATTAATAGAATATCTCTAATATTATAAAGCTGAAGAGTTTGTTTGTTTGTTTGTTTGTCTGTTTGTTTGTTTGTTTGAATGCGCTAATCTCAGGAACTACTGGTCCGATTTGAAAATTTATTTCAGTGTTAGATAGCCCATTTATCGAGGAAGGTTATAGGCTACTTTTTATCCCGGTACGGGAAGTAGTTACCACGGGATGCGGGTGAAATCGCTGGCAGAAGCTAGTCATTGATAAGTGTAATAAGAAAAACTATAGATCATCTATTTCATTAGATATCTATGTATACATATGTATGCAATATTAATTATACCTTAAAAATATAATATTTTTTCCGTGTCGCTGTGCGACATCCGAAATCCAAACAGTGATTAATAATGTAGTGCAAACACAATTGTACGATTGCATACGCTACACACTAGCATAATTTAACACAACAACAACCACTAATAAAACAAACAATGTTAATATAAAATTAATTAGGTAACAATTTTAATGAGCCACTTATCTACGACATAAACTTATAACAATTTTATACTACTCCTATCTGTTACAGTTTGTTAATTTAGGATCACGCTTTCTTAAGCTAAGAGAAAGTGCCCACTGACCACCTTAATGCAATTTTAATTTTTTAGTGTTCCGCAAATTATTCTTAGATTTTAGATACACTAATGGGGATTTGGTTGTTAGAGAAATGGTTATGATTAGAGATATTTTTAGGTGGCTGTGGTTATGCTTTGGTATGACAGGCAAATGAGAATAAAAATTTGAGAATATCTGTTTTCAAATAGGTAAGTTGCACTGTGTTTTGAGCAGCTATTTTCAAACTCATAATAACGTAGTATGTTTTAAAGAAGTTACGTCCATATTAAAAGTACTTCTTAAGGACAATGTAATCAATTGATCGCACAAATCCTTTGTCATCTGACCAAGTCATCAAGAAGATATTAGAACTCTTTCTCATAAAACCGAAACGGCTTTGTCATGAGATCATCAGGCGAAACTATTTGTACAAAAAGTCTACTATAAAGGGGTTCTTTGTGCGTTATTGGAAGCAGTGACTGAAATTCCCGGTAAATATTTGTAGGCCAATAAATTTTCAAGTCATTGTGGTGTCTGAGAAAAGGGTTCTATAGATAACGATCTTTACATGCCGCGCATGATATTGTGTGGCATTCTTTCATAGAGGACCACGGATTAGTGAAAATGGAGTAATCATGTGTTTATGATATAGTAGCCCATTTACATACATAGTACTATGGGATTAGCCCAATTGTAAAATTGTGTTGTAGTGTAAAATGGTGCTGAAAATGGATTGTTGCCTGTTTTTCTCTAATTAAATAATTCTAAGTGCTGCTGTAAAATTCCATAGTTCCGATAGTGGCATCTATATATATAAAAGAAAGTCGTGTTAGTTACTTCACTTATAACTCAAGAACGGCTGAACCGATTTAGCTGAAAACTGGCAGGGAGGTAGCTTAGAGCCAGGAGAAGGACATAGGATAGTTTTTATTACAAAAAAATAAAAATAATAGATACAATTTATTCCGGACATACAGCGCCATCTATTGTTCAAACCAAAAATCTGCCGGATGCCACTATTCCACGCGAACGAAGTCGCGGGCAAAAGCTAGTAATTTAATAAAAACAAAACTACTGTACAAAACTATTGCAGCCCCAGTTTTATTAAAGGGATCACATTCTTGCTTTAACATCTATTCATTTTTATTACCAAATATACCTACCTTTTTTTTTCCGACGTTAAAAATCATCAAATGACCCCTCCCGCTGTGGGTTAGCAGCGGTGAGGGAGTGTCATACTCTTAATGACTAAAAACCGTCGTGTTCCGTCATAGGCCTTTTATGTACCAGGGCCGCGGTATCTCTTTCGAACAACCCGCAGCCCCGGCAGGCCTTGGCCCTGCTGGGCCCCGCTGGGGTTGCTGACATCTCTTTGAGGAGCGCGTGGAACAACGCGCGCCGTCGACACGGGTCTGTCGTCTAAGCAGACAGAGGGACGATGAGCCACCCAAACTCACCGCCCACAGACCCACGCCTACGGTGGCCGGGAGTCATCACGCGACACCCGGCGCCCATGGTGTCTATCTGGTCCAGCGCGGCGGCCGGGATGAGAGGTGCGAACTCTCTGGCGTTCCGCCTCCTCCTTCTCGAGCATGACCGCTTCGCAGAAGGAGGCGACGGCATCCCATTCCCTCTCGCCCCGGACCATGGCCTGAACCAGGGCCGGACGCGAGAGGTCGCCGCCGCCCAAAGCCTTGACGAGGACCCGGCGGTGCCCTTCCCATGCGGGGCACACCTGGACTGTGTGGTCCACCGTGTCCTCGGGGCTGTCCGCACAATGGTGACACCCGGGCGCCTCCTCACGACCGATTCGGTGCAGGTACCTCCCGAAACAACCGTGTCCGGTGAGGACCTGCGTCATGCGGTACGTGAGGGCGCCGTGACTCCTCCCGAGCCACTCCTCAAAGAGGGGACTTACCGCCACGATGGTGGCGTGCCCTAAATATACCTACCTCATATGGACTAAAATCTAACTTAAAACTCAACTCCCATTTGCAAACCGTCAATTAGGGTATTTCAAGTTTACTTCGCACTCCATTTTCTTCTCACTCCGCGTCCACGACCCATATTTTACAGAATTAGAATCCCATTTATTTAAAGAACTCCGCATTATACCGACTTACCAGAACCGTAATAATTTATACCTATTATATTAGCATGAGATGTGGCTATTATAATAAATGTTTTGTTGCTCCAGATTGCTAGCTATTTAGGCTTTCCTGTCTTTTGTTTAAAAGGTTGACTAGTAATTTAGACGGAGGTAATGGATATTAGCCACAAAGTATGCTGTTAGATTATACCGTTGAACAGTAGCTAAAAGGTATTTCTGAAGTATGTTACACGAGTTCTTTTGTTGGTATATAGGTTGTCTTAATGACTGCAGACTTGATGAAAAATTTGACACAAAATATTAAAGTACCTAAGTAATTATCATAGAAAAACAGTTAATTGTTCAAGAATATTTTTTGTAAATTGTACGGAACACTTAATTTACCGTGCAAACTTTTTCTATGTAAACATTGTATCTTCATAATAAATAATAACGGTAATTTAAAAGATCATTATCTTTTTCTATCATAATCAAAGTAATGCGTACTCATTGATGTCAGACAATAGACTAAAGTGCAAAGAGGTTGCGTAAGCATTGTCTCTGGTCTTATGAGATTTTAAATGTGGAACGTTAACGAAAGTTGACCAATTTTGTTTTCTTTTTCAACCATGATTAGTATGCAAATAGTTGGCGGACAGTTTCTACTAAATCTTGGGAATATTTTTTACGTAAAATAGACTGGCGAAAAGAAATCTTAGTAAATAATTTGTAGTCTTGTATTTTTTCTTCGGCTCTAAAAAAGTTTGATACTTTTCAATTAATTTCTCTACTTTCAGTTAAATTGTATTGCGAAGTTATAAAAGTTTTAAAGAGATAGGCCCATCTAGCATGTTTTTTTGTCTCTTTATTTTCTTACTTCACAGAGCAATAGGTACAAAAAGTAAATAAAAAAAGCGATTCGTCAGCATTAGAAAATAATTAACCAAAACCAAATTTTTAATTACCTATTGAAAATCTTCCACCTTCCATATAACTTAAGCTCAAACTAACAACTAAAATACCAACGTACTCACGACAGATTAAAATTACAAGCACAGACTAAACAGAACAAAGACCACACGCAATCATAAATTGGAATCGGCAACAAAATAAGTCTGCACGACAGTTCGAGACTTTCATTGAGTCACTATTAAATACCCATAGAAATGGCTGAGCAATTATTCGTAGGTACAGCACAAATTACATTATTTAATTACAATCTAACATCTAGCGAAACAATGAAAGTTCAAGAGAATTGCTAATTGGCCGTGATTATGGACGAAGATATAGTTTGCTAGATGTGGCTTGGTTGGCAAGTCAAAAAATATATTTTATTTATTTATTATACAGCTATATTCAAACTTAACTATCTTTAAAAACAATTTTTTATTGTCTTTAATAACTATGACTTAATATATATATTTGTCTGTAGTCGATGATCCTTAACTAAAGTAATGGGTTTCGGCTCGCCATTACCTACCAATTAATAATGATATAAAACTGGTATGAACTGGAAATATACGTTTTTTTTTTTCTGAACTTAGTTTTTCTTTTACCACAATTTTCTAAAAAGTTTGTTCTATATTAAAATTACGTCGGCTGTTAATTTAGTTTTAATATTTAAAAGACTTGTACCGAAACACTTCAGTAACTAAGTGTAGAAGTCGGAAGCAATTTATTTTGCTCGTTAGACGGAGACCCTTTCATACTAGAGTTTGTTTATTGCTTCTACAAATAATAATTGGAATATTGCACTGCTGAGTTTTCTTTGAAAACAGTCCAATTATCGGAAGAAAATATCGAAGAAAAACCTTACTTTTCACGCTTCACAAGTCACTCTCAACAATTAATTATTGGGGAAAATAAATCATAACTTTGAGACAAATGTTTGTACTTTTATGATACCTACATTTAGCCCAGAGATATCTTAAAATTCTATTTCTAAAGTAATTAAATTGCAGTGGGGTACATATACATAAAAGGCTTCAGAAGGAACATAGTCCGTCTTACCACAAAAACTTTTAAACGTCAGTTTAAGACTTGTCTAAAAAAATGTCAAATTATGACGTTGACATATGGTTCATTTTGCAGCCACAATTTTTTTAGACAAGTGTAAAACAGGTGGTTAAGTTTTTGTAGTAAGGCCAAGTGGGTTTAAGTCAAGAAGAATCTGACACTCACGCTGCACCCACAGCGGGAGGGGTCATTTGATTAGATGATTTCCCACAAAAAAGATAATTAAATTATTACATTGGGTTATAGAAAAAAATACCCAGATGTGAGCAAAAGCTTTAATTTTGCATTTTAATTTTCCGAGACTTTCCACAATTCGACAGCAGAACAGTTCTCTCTAAAACAACAGTAACATCAGTGGAACATATACAGCAACAAATAAATGTGAGCAGTGTTTGAACGGAACTCCCTCGTTACCCAATTTCAGCAGCATGCAGTGTATATTTGTTCTGCAGAGCAAGTACCTTGTTACACTACGTGAATACAAACGGGAACAGTTCAAAGTTACAGAATCACTTAGTACTACAATCAACGCTTGTATCTTTGCCAAGTTTTTCTGCACTGAAGTGTAGTCTTGAGATGTTACATTCTGTGCCGTTTTTAGTGCCACCATTTCAGTGACAGTAATGGATAAAAGAAACGGTTTATAGGTGTTTCAAATGATTTTATTGCAGTTTCCTAGAAAAGGAATTTCCAAAGCAAACTTGAAAGGTATGTAGGGTATCTTTCAGTCATGATTGCATTCTTTCGAAGCTAGCATAAGACTCGGGTTCATCTCAAGTTAAGCAAGGCAATTCGGCTACGTAACTATTAAATTCTAAATATATTTCATTTACATACAGCTTATATAATGTAACTTTACTTCTACCCCGCAAAAAATAACAATAAAAATGCAAACAAATACCTTAAAAAATACATTATTTTATTTCTCAAAGCCACTTCTAGTGCTTTAACATCTAGTACCCAGTTATCGTGTCGGACGTGTGCTTGTAAGCGGCGCGTGCTCGCTATCGGCGCATCGGCGCGGGCGCAGCGCAGAAAGCGGAGCTCGCCAGTAACTTGATACCAGGCTCATGTGTTGTCACATTAGTTTGATTTAAGGAGTTTTTGGTATCTCTGATATTGTGTCATTTAGAAAAAAAGGAATGCAAATTTTGAAAATGATAGGTAAGAACAGTATTAAAAAAAATGGTTTACATACGTAAGAGGTATTTGTAGTAAAGAAATGAGTCGTCATCATCATTTTCCTAGTCTTTTCAAAGTATGTTGGGTTCGCCTTCCAGTGGAACTAGATGCAGCTGAGAACCAGTGTATCACATGGGGTGACTGCATAACTGACCTACGCAACTCAGTTACCCAGGCTACCCGATACCCTTAGTAACACTGGATATCCGACTTTTTGGCTCTCCAATAAAATAATGTGAAGGAATAAAACTAATTCCAGAAATGCACCTCAGATAAATGTCACAAAAAAGTGGTGCGTCATGAAACATACATGATAGCATATTTTTTTGAAAGACGGAACTTTTTACTAAGATGGGATTTTACAAACTAAGGTACCAAGTGAAACCGCGGGAATCAGCTATATTTCCATGGCTCTTACTCTCATATTCCGATAGGAAAGGACCCCAGATGACCACAGCTTAGCAATCACCTATAGATTTTTTACATAAGCTCCATATCCATCCAAATTATGAATTAAAATTAGTAGGTACCTATGTAATGGCAAAACAATGGATAGATAGCTTATAGAAACGATTTTTGCAAAGTAAGGGTCCACTTGTATCCGCGAGCTCTTTCACCAATATTCCCACAGGAACGTGGTCTATATTTCAACTGGCTTTCGATCGTCATTGAGGGCGCGTTGTAGCGCAAACTGACGATTACTATTATCGAACAGCGATCGACTCAATGTCAAGAGCATTGAAACATTTTAGGGTTGGCACTAGACATCTAATATATCTTTTTAAAATATATTTGTAAGAAAGAGACGCTAAATATTGTGTTGTAAGAATATATGATCAAAATCAACTAAATTGATTCTCCCCACCACATAAACCTTCAAAATAAGATTTATGTGAGTTGATCTACTCACAGAAAGTAAACTTATTAAACTATCCACTTTTTTATTATATTTTTTGGCTACTTAAAATTAACAAGAAGTAGGTACTGAATGGATATTCTACAGTATTTTTTCTCACTACAATTAAAACTTTGTAAGTATCAACCCTGATAATAAATGCGCGTGCACACGCCATTTCCATCAACTAATTAAAGCATCCGCAACACTATTCATAAACGCAATGCTTTCTCTAAGACCATCACCTTTCATTCCAAACTCAACCTTTTTCCTTTACAGTTAAGGCTGATAATTCCTCGCAGTGTAAAATTAAAGATTCAATTGAGATTTAGGAAGTTAAAGATTTAGATGTCATGAAAGTCTTCTATTTGTTTCTTACTCAGAAGTGTGTATTTATGTGATGGCGGCAAATGATTGACATTAATGCACTTTTACATCGCTTTACGATATATTTTACAGTTTTAAAGTAAAAGTGTCGTGACCAATTATTTATAGGTATTTTTCTTTTTTTTAAACGCGTGTTAAACATAGTTATTGTAGGATGATAAAATTGCATAACATGGGAAGATTTTAGTATAAAAGTATTGGGTTGCCCGGTTAACTGGGTTGAGGAGGTCAGATAGGCTCTTTGCAAAACACTGGTACACAGCTACATCCAGTTAGACTGGAAGCCGACCCCAACGTGGTTGGGAAAAGGCTTGGCAGATGAAGATGAGTAGGCTTTGGTAATTTGGGGTGTTACTTTATTTGAAGCAGATATATTTCATGTAATAACGTGTGTTAAAAGTATCATCTTATGTATCAATTTAGATACAATATACATTACATACTGCAAGGATTACATACACGCCTCTCCACAAGATATAGGAGCAACAAAAAACAAAACACGACGTCATTTCCACGCCCAAAAAAAGCAAAATTAAAAAAGAACATCGTTATTTTCGTTTCAGTTACAAAAGCTGTTCGAGCTTGTTACGGTTCCGTACATACGGGAACCGTCAATCAGCTTACGTCTGACGGACTGGTAATGACATACGTCTGCTTATACGGGCTTGTAAATATGAAGATGGTTTTTGAAAATAAAAATATTGTTTGGTGTGTTTGTGGGAATATTGAGGACGAATTTGATATATAAAATTGTTATGAATCGACAGGCTGTGACCATCACAACCGTTAAGTCCGCTGCTTGACAAATGCCTACCCCAAACTAGGGACATTCGCCCATACTCACGGTATTGGGCATGCATGGTTAATGAGCGCAGTGCAGTATTGTACATTAGCTTCAAAGATGCTGCTACCCATCTCCGGGCAAGGCATTTCAGCCTTGGTTAACACCAAGTCCTTCCACCACGAGCAGATGAGATTGGCAAATGGTCAGATGGTGCTGATTGCGAAGAAATTGGCTGGATTTACTCTCACTTACCTGTCCTCTGGTGTTACGGGTGCCCATGGGCGGCAATAATCGCTTGCCATTAGGCAATCCATTTGCTCGTTTATCACTGTCACAAAAATACATGCTATGTATACGTAGGGACATACTAAAACAATGTGTGGAGCTATCACCTATTCCAACATCTAAAACAAGCGCATAAAATTAACTTAAACCTGTTGTCGGACCGCTTAGTAAATCAGTATTAAATCTAACTTATAAACTAACTTCAAGTTTAGATAAAGTTTTAAAGTACACTTCAAAGGACATAAGCTAAGTATTAAGTGAGCAAGTTAACAACTTACACTTGGTTTAAGCCAAAAGCAAACCGCTCTTAGCATTAGCATACGGTACGTTTAATATAATAATAAAGGCAGGACGGGAATATTAATATAGCTGCCGTTAGATGCCATATCCTCGTTTTGCGAGAAATGTCACAGATTTATAAGTAAATGGAGTTCTAACTAGTGAAGTCAATAAAAGAACAGAATTATTAGACGTAGGGGCTGCGGTGCAATTAGCAAGCGACTTGCGAACGAAGGATTCCCCAGGTCTGAAAGCACCCTTAGGAGCTCATTAAAAAAGTCTAACTTTGTTTTCTTCATGAACATATCAGTTATTCTACTTTTTGTCAGAAGTGATGACACCCACAAACTAATCTGAATTAAACTTTACGCAATTTTGATTCCGCGCTTAACGAGGATCTAAAACTTACCTCGCAGAAATATAACATTGATACACACTGGTAATTCAATAAATTACACCTAAAGCATCCTCTATACAAACCCTTTTTTTTTTTTTTTTTTTTTTTTTTTGTTGTCGCTGGGTAAAAAATGCTATTACGCATGCCCTTCCCGTCGGGGGACGGGAGAGGGGTATGTGGGGCTCCCCGGTACAGACGTTCCCGGTATACCCACTAAAAAGGCCCAGCGGCACTCCGACCTCGCCTGAGTGGAGGGGGTCTGGGAATCTACGGCGTCCAGTCCCCCACCGGCGATTGCCCGCCTTACGGCAGGCCTCTATACAAACCCTAAGAAGGTTTCCATCAAGCACGTCCAGTTGTATTGGAATCCCAGCACTCCATTTCCTACCCCCTCTGTGGCCAACACTAACGAACATGATGTGTTTTACCTGAACATTTGTCACCATACACAACATAAGTTACGTATGATATTATATGTAGGTATATAATGGAATGTGGTATTCGCAGTATGCGGTACTGGGTTTGAAGTTCGCGCTAGTTGTGTGCGTTTGTACATACAACGTTGTTTGTTTATTAGTTAACCATTCATAAGTACTGTGGGTACTTTTGCACCCAGAAGGGGAGAGAGATCACCGGTGTGTGACACTGTACCATACATGTTTCTTTTGGTCTACTCGCTTTAGCAAATAGGAACAAATTGCAAAAAAAAAACACGAACAGTTAGTTAGCAATAGACTCGCAGAGACGCGTACACATTTTTTCGCGAACAAAAGATGCATCTGCGGTACATGATATAAAACACTAGCTTTTGCCAGATGTTTCACCCACATCTCGCAGGAACTTTTGCACAAACCCGAATAAAAAGCCTTCCTCGATAAATGGGCTATCTAACACTGACAGAATTTTTAAAAAGATAGCGCCTTCAAAGAAACAAAAAAAACTCTTCAGCTTTATTATATTAGTACAGTATATACACTCTCTAAGAGCTCTGCCTCATTGAGACGCCATGGTGACGTCGCCAGCGTCGCAGGCCTGGCTACTTCTGGCATCCAAAGGTCGCCAAGTCGAGTGGCCATGGCGTCTCGACGGTCAATTGTTTACGTCGTCGCTGAAGAAATCGCACACTGACTGGCGACCACACTGACGACTGAGTGAGCGAGGTGCACTGTACCGTGCGCATTATAGTGGCAACCGTGGCATCGCCGCCAAGCTGCCAGAGTATCCAGAAGCCACGTAGAGAACTTTAGCTCGTGGCCACGCTTCCAATTTGGTGACGTTGCCAAACCGTCGCCAAGTGAGTTAGGTACCATACATTTCAATATTAACTGCTTGAATACGTAGCCGGCGACGTCGCCATTGGCGTCCTAATGAGGCAGAGCTCTAATACTACGAATGCATTTTCTGAACCCATAAACCAACCAGTACTATTTATGTTGCAAATAATTTTACTCACCAAGGTGCGACTGTTTTATTTGCAACCCTTTCACGCTCAGTATTGTGCAGTGACCCTTCAAAGCTATCCGCAGTTAACTGGAAAATCTGACACAAAAAAAAATGTCACCATCCGCCCTTCAGTAGTCTGAAAGTTGAAAATAATAACTGGCATATTGGAATAGACTTTTTTTAAAGGTAGTATATTAATGAGGCTATATTGGTTAATTTAGCTATAAACTTCTTATCTACAAGCGTAATGAACTTTCTTTTAGGGTGTGGAGAAACCACGGGAAAATATAAGTATAAGTAAAAAAGATCCCCGACGAATTGAGAACCTCGTCCTTTTTGGGAAGTCGGTTAAAAATATCACACTAAATATTACCTACCATTATTAGGCCTAATAGGCATCTCTCATTCATCTATGAAGTTAGTTATATTTATTGCGACAAATGCTCCATTATCCTCTTGTATATCGCTAACTATAAAACAATTGAAAATCAATTATGTCTCACGTATATCGGCGCTTTGACATGCTATGTATTTTTATTACATTTTTCATACGCATTCTTTTTTGTTCCAAAAAAATACAATCAAACACAAAAGCTCTTCGCTCAGTCCAGTTCATTTAAAAAGTGTCGCTTACACGTGCCACGCAAATTGCAGCAGCACTTTATTCCTCGCCTGTACATATGAGCGGAGATGCCATAAGGAAGGTAGGTCAGGCGCCTTCTGCAGGTCAAGTAGTGATCAGTTACTAGAACTAATGAGACTTTCGCGTACCATGTCAAATCAAAACCAATCTGTCGAAGATTAGTCTTGATTATTCTTGATGATTGATGATTTTATTTTGAAAATTATAAGCGGCTTCTTAAGAAGGCGTACAAATGCGGAGCTAGTAACGTTCCTCGTCCCCCAAACACCCGCCTTTTTGGTGCTTTCTTTGGAGATTTTGCATTATGACACCTCCGCTAGTCATTTTGTACTCCTTGCCACATATCAATGCTTAGCTCAACTACAAACGGGTGTAAGCACCAGCGTATCGATTTTATCAGCAGCCAGTCATACACCGTGAAATCGTTTGAAACGCTACGAAGAGAGAAATAATGTTTCAATTACTGCAGATACGATTCCATACAATGAAGATGCTTTTTGATGATGTATTTTGTGTTTTTGTGTCAATTAACGGTTAGCACAGATACATATTAATTGGTATTATGCATCGACACCCATTTAGCGTAGTTTTTGCAATATCAGAAACATGTCCGTTAAGACTAAAGTTAATTTAAAATCCAGCTTTATCAGTGGTTTCATCCGGGTCCCGTAGTAATAACTTCACTGCCTCGTTATTATCTAATAGTGACAGATTTTTCAAATCAGACAAATATTTCCTGAGGTTTAGCGTGTTCACACCAAAATGCAAACTAACTCTTCAGCTTTATAATATTAAAATACATAATAGACAAAGCTTACTCCAACACAATATTAAACACTTATACTAAAACACATATTATATTTGACCCAATTTCCAAGTAATCACTTACGCCCCGGCTCAATGTGTCAAGCGACAGATTCTCATGATTGATTCACGTCAGGTTTCACGCAGAACTCGTCTGTGCTATAGACACCAATTATACCCATATAAGCTTACCAAGCCTGTTGGAAATCAATATGGACCCATTAAGCAGGTGAAATGGCCTTATAAAATAAAAAATGAAAATTGTTGCAAACCTTTTTTGTGTAATTAGTCGGAATTTTTGATTAATGGTAGGTACTTATGTGGTTCTTGTGGAAGATATAGCGTTGATAATGATGTTGAAATGGTTTTTGTGTGGGCTGATTTATTAAATAAGTGAAATCATTAATTATTATTCATTACTTTAAGTACCTACGTGGTAAGAGAAGGCACTTAAAATAAGGGTACCTTATACTAATTGCTTATGGAAATAAAATTATACTAGGTAGGTATGCCATTAAATAAATCTTAAGAATAACCTTTAATAAATATGATAATATATTCCCATGATTACAGATCTCTTCTGCTAGTAAGTTTATAAACATACTTTAGCGGAACTATGTATAACAGGCTTATGTGTATGTGTATGAAATTCACTAAGTTCCAAGCCTATCAAATCCGACTAGCATACTCATAAACATACCTATCTTACAAAACTTTATATCAAAACCATTTTGGGCTTACAAAAGGTCTTTCGAGTTGTAGAGCTGTCTAAAATAATCTTGGATTTTCAGAACTTTACAGTCTCTATTCTGTAAAGTTCTATATACTTTGAACTTTGTTCTCGAACGCAGTAGACATTATGCCGCGAATAAAACCCGGGATTTGTGGTCTATGGTACGTCTATAAAAGGAGGTTAAAACCTTTTTGGCTCGGCAAAATGGCTGGAATTAAATGTCGACGTTCTTTAGTGTCTAAGTTTCTGCACAGTCGTTATTTTTTTTTTGTAGTGGAGTACCTTTTTAGTCCTGGAAAATCATCAGATCATTCCAGTAGTACCTAAGTATCAGACGTTTTTCCCTGAATCTTTTCGGACTAAGTATATTTAAAATATATTTGTAAGATTTGAAAGCATCATAACCATAACCAATTTTAGCGAATTTGGATCGCCTTTCATACCTAGAAAACCGCCTAAGCAAAAGATCTTTATACAATAAAATAAGTATTGTTTGCAAATGAACAGTTGCTTCAATAATGTCTTGCTTATAGTTACAATGTTACCTTTGGATAAATTTATAAAAGAGGCTTCCTACCTGGCCTGGTAGATTTCTGATGTCACCTAAGACATAAATCCTAGTTCAACTGGGGATCCTTTTGTAGGCTCCGAAATTAGTCCCACAGATAAATCTAGACGGACTGACCAAACAAATGGATGAGACCACAAGTTACTGGGATATATTCCTTCGTTGGGTTATACTTTGTCAACTCCTTTCGATATGTTTGGCTCTAATAACAAAGAACATTCTAGATCTTTCAGCTTGGATTATCGGATTTCTTCTTCAAGACATGTTGTTTATTTAGTATGTTTAACAGATGCACCGAAAGTCTTCTTGCAGAAATTATAATGAAAAAATACAAAAAGCAGCCTGTATCTTTCTCAACAGGCTCTTGATTATCTGTATACAAAATCATAAATCGGTTCAGCAGTTTTGGCGAGAAAACCGGCCAGACAGACACAACTTTTTTTACCAAAACAGAAGGGTTAAAACAAAAGCATATACTTAGACAAATATTCACAAAAGCAAATCCTACGTGCTCCTAGTATTTCAGGCGCGACACTACTCGGCCAGTATTTAACCACAAGCCTAGGTACAGTCTCATGTAATATTCATTGGAACCGTCTCACTTTCTTTGTTTCCTAACATTTTAGCGGAGCATGGAACTCGCAATTCTCTCGTCAACAGAATTGCACGCTTTTGAACCGAAGATATTTTTACTGCACAGAATCAGTATTAACGTATTTTCCTGTAACCAGTAAGTAAATGGAAAAATCGTTTCACGTGATTGTGGAGCGATGGTTATTCGAAATTGTCGTGATTGGACAACTTTGTATCTGAATGGAAAGGGGTATTTTCTGCGTCGGTGAATTAGAATGATGATGAAAATGAATTGTACGAGTAGAGACTGTCTGGTGTTTGTCATATTTTTGGAATTGCGCCCTCCATGATGGTGATTACAGTAGCCATCCTATCAAGCACGTACCCAGAATTTTTTGTCGGGGGGGGTCCAGGTCCAGGCAAATGATTAAGGTATCGCGTAAATGGATACTTAAAATTAAAAGAAAATTGTTTTCACAAATTATTTAATGCATATCTCGGTAATATAAGACAGTATTAAAAACGTCTTGGTCTTAAGGACATTTGGTGTAAAACGTCGTCTACTGAAAGAATCTGAGTTGAATGGGCTGACATCAATACCAAACCAGTTAGACGATCATTGCCCATTTTATTGCGTAAATAGGTTTTAACCCTTTTTAAAGTTGAAAACGATCTTTCGACGCTTGCAGTAGATACAGGGAGAGACACTAACAGTTTTAATAGTGTGTGTATATGTGGATAAAATACAGCATCACACTTAGCCAACACTTCTATTGCTTCTCTCTTGATTGAAGTTTGATCAGCATTTTTCCACTTTTCAGCCCATAGGTGATATTCGCTCTCCAATGTGACCGCAGACACATCGTCATCTAAGTAAGAAAGTAGATTTGACAAGTTCTGTGCATTGTTGACACATATCTTATGTGGTAATAACTAAAACGTAGTGATTATATACTCTCTGGTAATAACATTTCTAGCGTTGTCAAAATTTGTACATTGCTCCCTTCAAATCGACTTTTCAGACTTCCAAGAAGGTCATCCAGACACGGAATGAAAATACTTCTTTTGAAATATTCCAATGGTGAATCTGCTGGATAATTTTATGGGTTGCATCTATTTTCGGGAGGGGTCCGGACCCCTTGGGCCCCCCCCCTGGGTACGTCCTTGCATCCTATTATATTATCAACGCGAAAGATTGTACGACTGGGTGAATAAATGTATGGGTAATGTTTGTACAAAAACTAAGTAGGTAGGTAGTTCATGGATTTTTTGAATGTAGGTTACACAACAGAATAACGAAGGCTCCTTTTTCCGGGGCTCGGAAGCTTTTCCCTCAGGAAATAGGTGAAACCGCTGGCAGAAGATCACACCTACATACGTTGCTTAAGTTTTCTAGTATTAAGTCTGGCGTATATCTATACTAATATTATAAAGCTGAAGAGTTTGTTTTTTTTGTTTGTTTGCTTGCTTGAACGCGCTAATCTCAGGAATTGCTGGTCCGATTTGAAAAATTCTTTCAGTGTTAGATAGCCCATTTATCGAGGAAGGCTATAGGCTACTTTTTATCCGGGTTCGTGCAGGGGTTCCCACGGGATGCGGGTGAAACCGCTGGAAGAAGCTAGTATAACATAATATGCGTATCATCCTGCAAGTATACAGTTATAGAACTAAATTTTAAGTACGTAGCTTATATTAATATCCACACATGAGTAGTGCCCAATTAAAGAAACCATCCATACGTCAAATTATACAAATTAGGTACACGATACAACTCAATATCTCGAACAAATTGAGTGAGAAATTGCTTTTCGTATGTAGGTAGATTTACAAGTTATTTTCCTGTAGAAGACAGCCTGTCATATGTAATGGCCAATCTAAATAAAAATCCAATGATCATAGATATGTATCCCTTCGGTGAATAAGTAGACGAATATTTCTCAGAAAAATAACGAAGAAAGAATAATATTATATCGTTTTCACTGAATGACGATCCAATTTATTATGTTCGTGGTTATTTTTTCCTTATTATCTGGATATTAAAAAAAAAAGAAAGAAACTAACCAAAAATTGATCTTAGGAAATGGCTTTATTAGTAAATTTTACCCATTGATTTGTACACTTACATCCAACAGCACTTTATTTTTTGTAAAAAAAGTTTGTTTTTGTTTTTTGTTGTGTCTCCGAAAATAAAGTCTGGTTTTAACACATAATATATATTTAACACGTTATGTACATCATCATCCTCCGAGCCTTTTTCCCAATCATGTTGGGGTCGGCTTCCAGTCTAACCGGATTCAGCTGAGCACCAGTGCTTTACAAGAAGCGACTGCCTATCTGACCTCCTCAACCCAGTTACCCGGGCAACCCGATACTCCTTGGTTAGACTGGTGTCAGACTTTCTGGCTTCTGACTACCCGTAACGACTGCCAAGGATGTTCAATGACAGCCGGGACCTACAGTTTAACGTGCCATCCGAAACACAGTCAATGGTGTCTAAGATATACTTAGAAAGTACATACAAACTTAGAAAAGTTGCATTGGTACTTGCCTGACCTGGGATCGAACGTTATGTACACAATGACACAAATACACAGACAAGAATAAACATAGAAAAAAAATTACAAAGGCACAGCTTATTTATGTTGAATGCACGAAAAAAAAGTAGCGATATTAATATGAATTAATATATCCATAGGCCACTTAAATCTGTCATTCTTAATTAAGTCATATTTTTACCGTTTCACTTCGATAGTGACCAATTGTCGTTCATAATAGAGAAAGTTGTCTATCGATTATTTTTTACTTACTCATTGGCGATCAATAGAAAGTGCAATCACCAAAAAAACTGATTGACGAATAATGGCCGGCAGTTTTTACAAAATTATTTATCACTTAATTCGCACTTCGTTTTGAACATTTGGTGGGTTAATTTAAGTTTTTAGATGGCAATATGAGTGTTACTGACCGATAAGTCAGTAGTGGTGATGAAGAAAACATTATTGAATTCAGTAAGTTACATTTTACCTAATTAGCGTTAAATTTTTGAAAATTATATTGTTTAAGTTGAGGTCCAACTGAATGTACACTATGTGAATAAATAAAGCTAAAAAGTTTGTTTGTTTGCTTGCTTGAACATGCTACCTCAGGAACTTCCGAATTTATAAGTTTGTATGCACTAGATAACTCCGACGCGAGTGAAACCACTGGTAGTAGCAGTGTGCTATAAGATGGTAGTAGTATGTACCTAGTAGAATACTCGATAAAATAATATTTTGATAAAACCTTACACAAAAGTTAGTAAAACAAGCTTTAACCGTCCTCCTACATTTATCTTCATAACCATTCAATACCAAGTAAGTATAAGTAAAACAAAATTACTTATTGACCAAACACTTACACGTGCCATAAGGTAACATTCCTTTACCAAACTCGTTTAATTGTTTATAACAAGCCATAACAAAGTTGATCAACGCCTACCGTGATACGGAACGTGTACGTGAATTTAAAACTTGTTGCCTATAAAGTTTCATCAGGCGCTCGAACAAGAAGGAGTTTGTTCCTCCTCGTTATATTAAAGGTATTAAATAAAACTTTTTTGGTAAATAATTTTGAGCCATTATTTTGTGTAATGGAATGTGCTAAGAGCATTTATTCATTTTCGTTTATCTTTGAGTGTTGTGACTTTGTTTGTCAAAATATTTGCGCCTGCCTTAAAATTTAGATAGGCAACTTCACTGTACAGAACATTATAGTAACTATTTTATTTAATTTGGCACTTAATGATTCGAGTGTCTTAACTAAAATTAACAATTAAACTTGATACAAACTCTTTATCTAGATCACAACATGTAATAATCAATTCATACTACAATTCAATATCAATTGACCACTTTGGTACAGAAAGACTATCTGTAGAATAATTAGTACCTAAGTTAATATAAAATGAATGTGATTCTTAATAATTTAGCGTACCTAGCTAACACACCTGGCCTGGAGAAACCTTAAATCACTCGTCAGAGACATCAGAAAGGATCCCAAAAACCTGTAAAATATATTCTACATTTTCTCATAACTCCAGAAGACTCAATAAATCAAATAAACGACTGTACCACTAACCATATTGCTGTGTCTGCGATAAAAGAAGTAAGATAATATTTTTCCATCTAGACACCAAGCAGGTTGTATAATATAGAAATGTGTCAGCATAGGTACTTACATTTGGATGAAGGAGACTGAAATATGTAAGGGAATAAATCTTCGTAAAGCCCGACTCGTTCTCAGTGAATATTGATATTGTTCATGTTTACACAATGGGCCAAGTACGAAGTTTTATGGTGACCCTATTTTGTATACCTCTAGAGTGGCTGCGGATGTTTGCAAAAGGTTTTAATAGTGTTTGTTACCCATAAACAAATATTGGAGGAGTTATGAATAAAACATGAGCATCTGAAAGTGTCGAAAATATGACGCTGCGGAATGGTAAAACGGAATACCTTGCCGTAAAAGTGTTAGAATGTATCCAATACTTACCGAATTGTTACAATACATTGTTAGTGTACTTGACAGTTGAAGCTGAAAAGATGGATGCTAGAGATACTTCAATTCGAACTTAGTTTTGTTTATGTGGTCGTTATAAGTAATATCTATAGAGTATTAAAGTCCATGCATTTATTGAAATGAACTATGCATAAGTTTCATAAAATGTTAATCAGTATACCTATATTAATTGAAATCCCAAATGAATAAAGCAACACCTTTATCATGCCGATTAATTCCCACAATATACCTTCCATATAATACATTCATACAATAAAATGCATTTATAACATACATTCCATATTTTGTTACTGTATAATTCACAAATCGACAAGCTTATAATTTACATTCGTACATTATTCATCGATATTTTGCTGATTTCAATTTACATATTCATTCATTTTGCCTGTAGATTTGTACCTCGAATACGAAATGGAAATCGATTGTTTTTTGTTTTTGCAATTTATTAAGTTCCAACTGTTTTTGAATATAAAACTATGATAGCTTCATAGGAGGTAATTAATAAATAGGCCCTATGAATTAATGAAAATAATTTAAATACTGAATTACATAAAAAAATTACTTATAAGAGTGAGACTCGGTATGATTCAGAACAGCTGATTAATTATTTTGTTTTAAGCTCTTATTTTTCTTAATTCATAACTTGTCACGTTTTAACATATAAACAAAAATATAAGTTATGATTATGAGAAAAACACTGTCGTTATTGTTAGTTTTTCTCAGAACTATACTGATAAGAGGGAATAACCCCATCATGCCAATAATATTTCTTGGTACCTATAATATTGTGTTGTATATCAATTGATATTATCTAATAGTAAACTAAAAATATAGATAAATAATTGCCAAAACTATTGTGTAGGTATTGATGAGAACAATGAAAACAATGTTGATGTTCTATATTTCTTTACCAATTTTTTGCAAAGATTTTTTTACAGCTATCATACACTAAAAAGGTATAATAAGAAACCAAATGCATAAAGTACATTCATGAAAAAGGAAAAGATTATAAATAATATGCTCTTTTGAAAATAATGCAATACCTATAACAGTTCGTTGCACCAATGCTTGTAAGATGACTTTGTCGAACAATGGACGTCGTTTGTACCTACAATATAAATAAAGTAGAACAGAAAAAGATAAACACTAAATTGGCTGTACCACCTCAAGTTTATGAATGATTTCCATGACTAGGTAGTTGACGTGACTTATTTACGCCAACTTTGAGTCAGTCAACACCCAATATAATACTCGGATAACCTTTGGTTGAGCCCTCGACATATATTTTGAGCATAAGAAAACAATGACGTGAAATCGTCCGATCTGAACCAAGGCCATTATGCTTAATAATGCAGAGAGGAAATTAATCACCTGTTTATTAAATGTTGCCATTTTTTGTTTTTAATTAACCTTTTCACTTTATGCTTCGAACAGATTAATCAGCCGGCGCGACGACGGTACTTGCAGCCGAAAGATTAACGATCGCCGGATTATCGACTGAAATTCAATCATGGAAGTACGGAGTCACGAATAGCTGCTCGATATGATTACCTGAAATGAGATAACAAGGGAGAATTTGCAAGAAATTGTCTAGAAAACGCGTTACCCATAGCGGTCCGGTGGTTGCGTAAACCAACGCCCCACTGCCGCCACCAATGAACTGGAAAGCAAGGTCTTCGACCACACCACATTGTTTTATTTTAGCCGTGTCGTTCTAATTAGGACTAGTCGAAACAATACCACAGGAAGGAAACGGCCGGACACGGGCCCCCAGACGCCCTGTGAAAACTATCACACGGCTAATACAAAAACTATTCCGTTCCACCGAATTTAACCTTAGTATAAATAACAGTGCAATACTGAAATGACATCAGTCTCGAAACGTCGGTAACAATCACATCTACAACGATGTTGTCACAAGTCTTCACCCTCGCTCTCGTTGCGTTGTCGGCAGCTCAGCTCCACAAAGTCGAGCTAGCTGATGAGAAGACTCCTTACGATTTTGTGAAAGAACGCTTGGACGCTATCGGAACCGACCCCAAGTCTGGACTGCCTTTATCTAATAGTTATGAAGTGGAAGAAAGTGAGGATTACCCTGAGCAAATAGAAGGAGCCGCGTCTACTGTTTTGAATACTGTTACTGGTGTTGGTGGTGTGGGCGGAGTTGGTGGTATCGGTGTTGGTGGGCTCGGCTTAGGCCAGGGCTTGGGCTACGGTGGCATCGGCTTGGGAGGCCTCGGACAAGGACTAGGACTTGGACTGGGAGGAGTTGGCGGTGGACTCGGCGTTGGTGGTGCTGGAGTCGGAGGCGTCGGCGTCGGCGGTGTTGGCGTTGGAGGTGTTGGCGGCGTTGGCGGAGTAGGACTTGGCAATGGCGTCGGCCTTATTCATCCTGGTATCGGTGGATTTGGAGTTGGTGGTATCGGCCTCGGCAACGGCTTGCTGTACCATCCGCTCATCGGACAACAAGTTGGTGGTGGATATGTAGACAAGAACGCTTACGATGCCGCTCAGAAGAAAGGTGCAGGTGAAAACTTGGAGAAAATAGAAAAGAAAGCTGAAGAAGAAGTGAAACATGGTCAGGAAGGCTTCCAGCAAGGAGCTGCTGCCGCTAAGGCTGAAAAGGGCGAGTCCAGTTTCTACAAGGACGAAGAAGCCAAGAAAAAAGCTGCTGGTGATGAAAAGTTCTACGAAGGCAACCAAAAATTAGACAAACACGGTACGTTTTTACTGCAATAATTATAACCTTTTCACCAAAGAAACCAATGCCTCACGCATAAACTTTTTGTGAATAACTCATTATTTCGGTACAATTTCACGCTCACTTGTCAATCACTGAGTTTTTGTCGTCAATTTCGGCAAAAGAGCAAAAAACCTCATAATAAATTAATATTTAGTAAACTTAAAGTAAATAGAAGGCTATTAATATAATAAATGACTTTTTTACTGGTAGTAAATTTTGCAATTATGTTATAGGAGCTAACGAGGAACAAGTGAAGAAAGCTAAGAGTCACAAAAAAGGTCATGTGAGCAAGGGATTCAAGAGTTCCAGCAGTAAGAATGAGGAAGAGAAATCTGAAAGCTTCTACGATGAGGCTCATGATGAGGCAGATCACAAGGTTGCTGGTCACAATGCTGGGTCGTTTGGCGAGAATGCTCAGCAAGGCTTCAAGGGAGCTCATGAGGAGAAGATCTTGGATGCTAATGCACAAGGAAAGGAAGGACATCACGTGTCTCAACAGCACATTGATGACTCGAAGGCTAATAAGGTAAAAGATTTGTTTATTAATGACATCAAGTAAAATACACCTTTGTAGAGTATCTAGTTATCCAAGCAAAGATTTATGCAATTTCCCGTTAATATATCTTGATAATACTTTATAGGGAACATTAGGTACACAGACATCTCTGAAACTACTCAATAAATTTTACGCTCCATCTTAATCACTCAAACAATGTTCATAAAAGCAGAACATAAAATTGAGTACACAGCTTATTTATTATACACTAGCGGCCAATGCACCCGGGTCACAGAATAGAAAATACTTGAGTCTTTAATATCACCAATACATGAACTAAAAGCCATTTATTTTAATATGTTGGTCCGAAAATGGCTGAGTTTTATCGTAACTATGGTATTCTAAAGTTATTTTTCCAACTGTGCCGGATTTCTTGGCCGGAAGTGTAAAAACGAATGCCAACTTTTACGGGTCGTGAAAATGTTACTTTAGTTTAAACATTGTTTAAATTGAAAACAGTTGCCTCTGAGGTCGTTAAACTGTTTCATCTGTACAGAGGTCCTATAAAAGCCATTGAATAAAACCTCTAGATGTGGAAACTTTTTAGGGTTCCTGTGTAAAATGGCGGCCATAATATTGCACGATATTGTTTCGTTAACCTCTCTACGGATTATTTTAATGGGTGGAAAAATGTGGACATCCTTTGTTTTGATAATCGGTTTAGTGGTTCTGTTTTATAACCCTTTGTGGGATCGAATAGAATTTTCCTTCACACGGAATATTACTATCTATAGCCTATAGCAATCTTAATGCATTAGAAGCAATATATTAAAAAATGTCGTGGTGGCCTAGTGGGCAAAGAACCAACCTCTCAAGTATGAGGACGCGGGTTCGATTCCAGGTCAGGCAAGTACCAATGCAACTTTTCTAAGTTTGTATGTACTTTCTAAGTATATCTTAGACACCAATGACTGTGTTTCGGATGGCACGTTAAACTGTAGGTCCCGGCTGTCATTGAACATCTTTGGCAGTCGTTACGGGTAGTCAGAAGCCAGTAAGTCTGACACCAGTCTAACCAAGGGGTATCGGGTCGCCCGGGTAACTGGGTTGAGGAGGTCAGATAGGCAGTCGCTCCTTGTAAAGCACTGGTACTCAGCTGAATCCGGTTAGACTGGAAGCCGACCCCAAAATAGTTGGGAAAAAGGCTCGGAGGATGAGGATGAAGCAATATATTTTGATGTGCACACACTTTATTGGGACTATATTTTTTGCAGTAATGCTTGCTCAATTTGTCTGTATTTTTTTGACACATTTTATCCGAGTATAAGTTAAACTAACATCAATTTTACTACCTTTGCAATACAGTTCCTATTATACCTTTATTTCTTCACATTCCCCAGGGAGAATACCTGCAAAAGGGCTACAAGGGTGGTGCGGAAGTCCTGGAGAAGTTCAACAACCTTGGAGCCCACTCCGTGCATGGTCACCAGGAAGCTACCGGAGGCTACCAGCAGAACAAGGGAATCTTGCCCATTCACCGCTAAAAACTGTCCCTTATACATGACGCGAATAAACATTTTTGATGCTTCTTAATTGGTGAATTTTATTTTTAAAACTGTAATGAATTCCTTGAATGGCTGTCTTTAGCTTTATAGATATTTCATTGAAACTGAGAGGAGGTGCCAGCAGGTATGTGTCTACATACGTCATCATCCTCATCCTCCGAGCCTTTTCCCAATCATGTTGGGGTCGGCTTCTAGTCTAACTGGATTCAGCTGAGTACCAGTGTTTTACAAGAAGCGACTGCCTATCTGACCTCCTCAACCCAGTTACCCGGGCAACCCGATACCCCTTGGTTGGACTTACGTATCTCTTATATTAATACAGAATTAAATGCAAAGAAATAAACTTTACTTCCGATAGGAGAGCGGAGTCGCCAGATGCAATTCAATATTATCAATCAGTCAATTTGACTTTATTTTCCTCTGGTAAAATAAATGTCTGCTGGCTAGGCTGGTCTAACATACTTATGAAGTAACATGCCACTACGGTGTAATAACGTAAGCTTGGCAACAGACCATGTGTAGCTCAACATATCTCATTATTATTACACGCGATTATTCATGGGCATAAAAATAGCTACATAGATGTTATTACATGTCAACCTATGTATCATATGAAGCTATTTAGATATCTTTACAAGGAAACTACTAAGTAATTAATTTACGTGTCTCGAAGTATTTAAGTCTCAAACAATTATCTGAATTGTTACCTACCAATTTGGTTTTGGGTAATAAATATGGAAAAAGCTTCATCAAAAAGCGTTTCCCAATATAAAATATTTGTTCAACATTCAATACAGCAGCGAAAATTTTCCGAACGAAATACATTTAATTTTATAGGCTCAAAAGCCTTAAAAAGAAAAGGCCGTAAAGATAAGGAAATAGGGAAGTGTTTTATCGTTATCTTTGAGTTTCTTTTTGACTTTTCTTTATGAAAAACTTCTGTAAGTCTACAATACAATCATTTTCTACGACTTGCTTAACGATTAAAAATGTGATAATCGTTTTTATCAAAGCAGTTAAAGGGTTATTCTTCTAAGCTTTTACCTTATTTTTATGAAATAATAAAGAAAAACAAACGATATTTATTTTTACCTAGCACCTTTATATAGATATTTATCGCAACTAGTAGCTGACTTATCATAAGAGCCTCTAAAGGACAATTTGAAAAAACAATCTGTTGACTGAGAATTTGACTATTCAAAATCCACAGATTATAAAGATCGCCTTTATTCATTGGTCCCTGACCTATTAGCTAGGAGCACGTGCAGACTCAACGAAACCATAGTAAGTAAATTGTTAATTAACTCGTTTAAGCTATAACTTTACAATTAAGCGTATAATATTTTTTTTATTATAAATACTCAATTGGCAAATTGCAATTGAACTCATTTGTATAATCTCTTTGGATTGACCACAGACAACGCTGGTCGCATTTAAAAGGTAAAATAATTGTTTTTGGCGAGAGATTTTAAATTGAAAAACCCAAATAAATGCTCAATTAATTTTATTTTTAAAATACTAAAATAAACATGCAAATTACATTTTAATTATTAAATTAACATGCATAGGTACAAAATTCAAATGCCAAAAGCTATCCTATTAGGCGACTGCAAAACTCATTTCGTAGTATTACACTTACCAGGTACTTATTACAATTTCTAGCAACGCTTTCGGTCCATTTACTATCTAATATTCGAAACAGAATGGCATATTCAGAATACAAGAAAATGGTATTATATTTACAGAACTATTTTGAGAAAATTGTAATGGACTTTGAAACTGCAAGTGTTATTTTTTGTTTACAAAAAAAAGTGGAAATGAGCGAAGTTACCGTAAAATCTATTATTCCTTATTCCTATAACATCTTACATAAATAAAATAAAAATAACTTAAACTTCTAATCGAACTGCATAATCTTCATTCTTTTATTGAATGGACATTTCCCATAGCCATTGCAATAGACTCCGGGCGATCGCAATGGACTATTTGACATATAGCCCGATTCATGACTGCTACAAAACCTAGAAAACAAACCAACCAGTAAAGTTTTTTTTTACGAAATACTAATTAAACGGTAAATCAATTAGTTATAATCATTTAGCAAAGACAAAAGTGTGTTTAGAAAAAGTTGATTCAATTTATTGATCGTGAAGGTTGTTTCTATTCAAATTTTTTTATCTGTTCTGATATAAAATAATCCGCTGATTCAGAACGTTTTTAAAAAACAAACAACGATCATAAAAACATTTAAATTAAACATTTAAATCCGTGGAATTTATCTCATTCAAATGATACATAATTTCAAAGTTGGAACGCGTAATTTCACACGTACAATAATATTCAATTTGTCGTTATTAAGGGTTCGAACACATTATAAAATAAAAGTATTAGTTAAAACTTCATCAACGAAAAACTTTCAAATAGAACGAAAAAATTCTTCGAAATATTCTAAACATACTTTTATAACAGAAGCTTTTCTTCATATTGGACATGTCAACAACAACCCAAAACAGGCTTAACTAAGGGTGCGTCCACATCTGGCGAATGCGCCGCGAATGCGCAGCACGCGAGCCGATCGCGAGCTGTCCGCGAGCTGCGCGCGTGCATTTTTGTTCGTGCGCCGCTTCTGCGCCGCTCGCGCGCAGCTCGCGCGCGACCTAAGCGCCGCACGCGAGCGGCGCGCAGGCGGCGCGCGACGTCTGCCATCTTCGATAGTACTGAGCCAATATACGGAACTGTAAGGGCGAGAACTGATTGCGCGCAGATCGCGCGCCGCTCGCGCGCTCTATACGAGCCTTGCGTGAGTTGCGCTAAAGAGGCGCACCGAACTATTGCAGTGACTGCACGCGCGCAGCTCGCGGACAGCTCGCGATCGGCTCGCGTGCTGCGCATTCGCGGCGCATTCGTCAGATGTGGACGCACCCTAACAGACATTATGTCGCAAAATAATGTTCCTAATAATACGACAAGAGACCACAATACATCATAAACCACATGTCATTTCCCATGCCATTTCATCCCCATTTCCAGTCTTGACGTAAAACAATATAATATTCTCGTCAGATACATAAAACAGTGTAACACAGGCCTTAAGAAAATAGGTCGACATAATTCGTTTTATAATGCTGCCAGTTGTAAAAAATATATATTTCTTTATTTGAATTCGCACTGGCACACGCGAGCGAATTTGGATGCGTTCAGAATACCATTAGAGACTCTTTAAAAAGTTGGAGTACCCTGCTGACTCTGGAGTCGGTGGAGTGAAGACTGTGGACGAAATCTTGTTGGAGGTGTTTGAGCGCTGTAAGGAATGAAAATACTGTTAAAGTAAACTAGTATTTCCCTGCGGCGTCGCATGTGAAAGTGAAAGCACATGAAATAGACCTACGGAACAATGTTCCCTTGTTACCCATGTAGTAGAGCCATTCTAAACTCACGAATTAACAGAGCTGTAAAATGTTCTAAACTTAGACTTGCAGTTTATAATAGCAAGCATGCGCGTCTTAGCAACAATAAATTGAAAAGGCGCTTTATAGTTTCTCGTCTCGTTCTCGTGATATCAAGCGCCTTTGATCGCTGACCCAGCTGAATGTAGGTAAAACTCTTATAAAACTTAAGTGTGGCTAAAATAATAAAATATCAAACGTTGAAACGTAGGAAAACAACGTTCAGTCAGACTCTTGTCTAACTTTTTGCACAGTTTCCGTGAGAGCTTAACGCATCAGAATGAAAACTAGCCAATTACAGCTAAGTATTTAATATTTGGTAATTTGTGGTCCTAAATACACGCTTATATTTTCAGCAAAATTATAAAATATAAATAGTTTAGCCATTTTACCATGATGCAAATCATCTCACATACCACAACTATAGTTGAAAACCTTCCGTTGAAAAATCCTAAAATAAACACGCTTTTCAGAATACAAGTAAATCCTGAAAAAACACGCTTTTCACAAGCAAACTCTATGAAAAAAAAACTTACCTGACTATGACCGCTTATATTTGCAGACCTCTGTTTACTTATCCGTGTCGGAGTAACGAGGTTCGACTGATACTGCTGAACCTAGGGTCAAATGTTATCGATATATTTTGTACTTTTATACACCGGGACCAAGGGAGTACCCTGGGACGAGATAACTTCCGACCTTGAGATATTTATGAGGAAAATTGAGAATTTAATAACAATTAGTTTGTTATGTTAGATAAAGCAGTTTGTCTATTTGTTTTGATAGAGTATACGAACGTAATTCACGTCTTTACTTGTGTTGCTTGAGATAAAAAATACATAAATAAGTGTATAATCATCGGCAAGGATATTGAGCCCTGACCTTCACCTGCGCAGAAGTGATTTATTGGTTTATTGCCTTTAGTGTACTACAGTGCGCAAAGCGATCCCCACTCTTCCGCCGAGAGCTCAATATCCGTGCCGATAACTATACACGGTATAAAAAGATCGATACATTAATTAAATGAGTTTTTTTTAAGTAGTACGAATAAACAAAAATTCTTTCGTTCAGTGATAACCTTATGCGCGTTGTTTAATTGGCAATGATAACTCTCAATGTTTTGATTACATAATTAAGAATCGGAATACAAAGGTAAATTAAAAAAACCGGATGCTATTTCTACAGTTCACTTCGGACCTAATGGCAGCTGGTAACCAACTTCCGAGCACATAATAAGGTACCCAAAATGGTGTCTATGTAGTGAATTGCATGAGATGTTCCGAACCACCTTTATAGCTTTACGATAACAATAGATACATTAAACAATAATAAAAAAAGATAAAAGTAAAAATAAATAGTTAATAAACATCATTCTTACTGAAAATCAACCATATTTAAAGTTTATACAGTAAATAAATATTCATACAATAAAAAGTCACTTACGGAAAACGGCGTACTCTTAGCATTTCTCTTATAAGTAGGTGTGGACTGCACGAAACTCGGTGATATGTTGGTCCCAGGCGATATGGGGATGTTGAACGGAGATATTTGCTCTGAAATTGTAACCGTTTTTTTATTTCCCTTTAGGAAGATCAAAGATCGTTGTTTTTCTGATGTGGATGGGAGTGGGAAGAGATCAGACACTTACTGACTAAAATCGTTGTACCTAAATCTGAAGAGTTTACTAACTCGCTGGAGTACACCAATCTCAGGTACTGCTGGTACGATTTCAAAAATTATTTGGTGTTAAATAACCTACTTATCGAAGCAAGCTATACCTGAGACTTTTAATCCGGCTGCGAGAAGTAGTTAATAAAAATAGAAGAAACTAGGGGAAACGGGTGAAACCACTTGCGGAAGCTATCTGTCTATATTTGTCCAATAGCTGTTTAAGTTCCAAGGCCATTCTGTCGTAAAATCTCGCACATAATTATAACCCTAACATACATAAATTGAGGTAAAAAAATCTTTAAAAACAAGCTTTTATTTAAATGCGCTAAAAAGAAAAAAATAAACTTTTAAATTTTGGGTGGTATGGGGCCCACCAAGATCATCGGGCCCAAGCCAACCTCACCTGCTAGTCGGTACACCTGCTGAAAAACGAACGAGGCTCTGGCGCAGGCTTTCCCTTCGGGGTTGGGAGGTCAGACGGCAGTCGCTTCCGTAAAGGCCACATTATAGCCATATCAATGGACAGGAAAAATAGGAAAAGGGTCACGGATAGGGCGCCGCCGCATAACGGCGCGCAGGAGCTTCGCCCGACTCCTGTGGCAAGTGGGCAAGGGCTACCGTGCCACGGGCGGGCACGGTCAAAGAAGCGAGCCCCTACCGAAAAGAAGATCCGCTTCGCAACGTGGAACATTGGCACGTTGACTGGACGCGCGAGGGAGCTGGCCGACGTACTCATCAGGCGGAGGGTGGCCGTGGCGTTCCTGCAGGAGACTCGGTGGAAAGGCAGCAGATCCCGGTACAGGGTCCCCCTTTTATGGCAGAACTTTTTATGTCATAATCTTATTTTGCATACCAACAGTTGGCATAATCTTCATTTCGCAGAAAATCGTGTGGCATACACTCATTTAGCATACATTAAAAACGCATAATTTTGGCAAGCAGAATCATCTTTAGGCATAAATTTCATATTCATAATACTTAAATAGTAGAAACATCATTTCGCAGAAAGTTGCCAGTCAGTATTTCCTTTTGGATACATTTCATATCAGTAGTCATTAACAGGCAGAACTATCACTGAATGTTTATAGTCAGAATCATCTTTTGGCATAGTTTTGGAATTTTTATTTTCCTGTAAGAAGCATGCAAACAAGCCTGAAGCATGGAAGCAGGCATGCAGCATGCAAGCAGGCATGCAGCTGTAAGCAGGTCTGCAACATGCAGCAAGCATGGCTTCTGTCACGGCTCCGGCGCTGCGTGGCTCCGGCGGTCCCATGCGAGTTTATCGTCGCAGATGATTTTCACGCTCACCACCGCAGCTTCGGCTTACTGGCCGGCAGAGCCGGCCAGCCTCAACCGCGTCGGCGAGCGTTAAAACTACCTGCGCCTCAGCTCGCAGGCCGCCTCGCCCCTCCGCGCCTACGCGGTTTTGAATTGCACTCTAGGGGTAGGGCAAACAAGACTACGTGGAGTCGGTTTTGCAGCGATTCGTTTTCGTTACTAGCTTCAATTTTTAATACAATGTTTTTTAATTGAAGGTTATAAATGGCAATTTGCTAAATAAATTGAATCTAAATAAAATTCTACCATCTTCATCGTACGCCAAACGAGATTATATCAAATAATAGTTTCTCAAAATATACATTATACTAACTAAACGAAATAATGCGAAACTCTAACTATGCCAAAAGCAATTATGCGAAATAAAATTCTGCCATCTTAAAAGTATGCAACTGAAATTTCGGGCATATAAATATTCGGTGAAACAATGATTATGCTAAATATTTTTTATGCCTTAAAAACATTCGTTGAAATAAAATTATCCCAAGTGTGTTATGCCAAAAACAGCTTGTCCAAAAACACTGGGACAGGATTCAGGCATCTGTCACGGAGGCGGCGAAGGCGGTGCTGGGAATGTCTAAGGGTGGACGCAAGTGTGACAAGGAAACTTGGTGGTGGGACGACACAGTCCAGAGGGAGACTAGGGTGAAGAAAGCACTTTTTCTGAAGTGGCAAGCGTCCAACTCTCCCGAAGATCGCGATGCTTACAGGCTTGCAAAACGAGCCACAAAACGAGCTGTAGCCAGAGCCAGACGTAACCACTTACAGCCACTATATGATAGGTTGGAAACGTCTGAGGGGCAAAAGCTCATTTATAAGTTGGCTCGTTCCAGGATTAAAGCGGCACAGGACATCTCCAAGTGCCGCTGTGTCAAAGATCCTGACGGCAACCTGTTATGCGAGGACCTCGCGGTGAAGGAGCGATGGCGCTCATATTTCCACGAGCTGCTGAATAAGCAGCACACAGAAGTGCAGCCACCGGACCTCCCTCCGAATCAAGGACTGGTGCCACCGATAACGCCTGACGAAGTCCAGTTGGCTCTTCGCCGCATGAAAAATCGGAAAGCTGTCGGAGCCGATGGAGTCCCCATCGAAGTATGGAAAGCTATGGGGCCTCGTGGGGTGGGCATCCTAACAAACCTATTTAACCGCGTATGGGACACCGGCCGGATCCCGAACCAATGGAGACGGAGTATAATCACTCCAGTCTTTAAGGGCAAGGGGTCTGTGCAGGAGTGTGGAAACTATCGCGGTATAAAGGTCATGTCCCACACCATGAAGCTCTTTGAGCGGATCGTCGACTCTCGGCTCCGGCAGGAGTGCATTGTTTCGGATTGTCAGTATGGCTTCCGCCCTGGTCATGGAACCATGGACCCTGTTTTCGCCCTAAGGATCGTGATGGAGAAATACAGGGCGAAGAACACACCTCTGCATTTCCTTTTTCTGGACATGCAGAAGGCCTTCGACTGTGTTCCTCGCATGATGATCCCGTGGGCGCTGCGGTCCAAAGGGGTGCCAGAAGTCTATGTTGACATTATCCGAGACATGTACCGGGATTCCGATTCAGTGGTTCGGACCGCTGTTGGTGACACTACACCCTTCCCTGTTACCGTTGGAGTACACCAGGGCTCCGTCCTTAGTCCGTTTCTGTTCAGCGTGATACTGGACTCATTGTCCGAAAGCATCCGAGATGCGCATGAGCAGCCCCCGTGGTTGCTCATGTATGCTGACGACATCGCGCTGGCAGACGCGGACAAGGGACGGTTGGTGCAGCGTGTTAACATGTGGAAGGAGTCACTCGAGAACGGCGGTTTGCAGCTGAATGTGGGGAAGACTGAGTACGTGGCCTGCAACTCGACAGATCCCACCTCCGTCTGCATAGACAGTAACATGGTTGAGCAGACGGACCAGGTCAGGTACTTGGGATCTGTCCTTCACGCGTCTGGTGGCATCGATTGCGACGTCAAGGCACGAATTTCGGCGGCATGGGCCAAGTGGCGTGAGGTGTCTGGTGTCATTTGTGACCCTAAAATGCCGGTTAAGCTCAAGGGACAGGTCTATAAATCCATCATTAGGCCTGTCCTTTTGTATGGCAGTGAAGCGTGGCCTGTGCTTGAGCGGCACAAGCAGGAGCTGCGGGTCACGGAGATGAAAATGCTGCGCTGGATGTGTGGAGTTACGCGGAAAGACCGCGTTAGGAACTCGCGCATCCGCGGCAGCCTTCATGTCCGTGACATTGCAGACAAACTGCAAGAGCGTCGCTTACGCTGGTACGGACACGTTTTACGTAAACCGGCCACTTACGTGGGGAACAAATGTCTAGCCATGGCGCCACCGCCCGGCCGGGGCAGACTGGGTAGACCCAGGAAATGCTGGCTCGACATCGTAAGGGATGACATGCGTGCCAATGGACTAACCACCAGGGATGCCGAAGACCGAGCGAAGTGGAGGAGAAGAAGCAGGAAAGCGGACCCCGGGCCCGGAAGGGCAACCGGGACAACGCTAGGATGATGATGATACATACATACATACATTGCAAGTTAAATAAAAGCTTGTAATATATACCTACCTCATAACCCTACAAAGGGTTACAAAATACGTTCATTTGTTTTTCGGAACGATAAAAAAATATTTATAGGTTGTTCCGTTTTGTTTCCGCAACATTTGAATATCTACTTTTGTTTATGTTTGTGTAACCTTATTGTTTGTGGCTTTTACGGGTTATCAAAATTCTAAAAGGTTCAGTATCAAACTTTTTGTAATTGTTACGTGAATAAACCTCTTTTGACCGCCTTCAAAACGGAAGGGGTTAATTTGGGTATAATTTTATTTGAAAACATTTTTCTCGAGATCCCATTGTAAGTTTTATGGAAACGCTTTTGTGGTCACCGGTGACATTGACCATCGATATGTTAATTAAATGTTTACTACATGAATAATTTGTAATGCTTTGCACACCTTATTCAAAGAACACTGTTATAATCGGTAGCATAACAAGAAAATTATTCAAAAAGAATGAATGACACGTGCTTATAAATATTGAAACTACGATCTATAAGTCGTAGTCCAAGGTAGGATGCGTTCTTTCAGAGTTGGGAAATCGTCGTCGGATGGCCCATTTGGAAGCAGTGGGAGAAAGTGTCAAACTTTAACTGACTAAACCCACTATGTACCTTCTGGCCTGGCACCCTTTATGCACCAGGACTGCGGTAACTCTTTCGAACAACCCCGCAGCCCCGACACTACTAGAATGCCTGGTCAATAGTCCTATAATGCTACTAGTTATAAAAGTATACTGTTACTTGATTGGTTGGCGAGCTGTGCTTCCAAACTGCGAATAGTTCTCTGATACTCCTTTAGTTGGTGGTGTTGCTTTTGACATAGCTCTGTCATGCGTTTCAACTCGTTTCGTGCTGTGTAGAATTTCTTTGTCTGAAATATAATGTAGATAAAATAAATACTACATTATGAATAGTTCTCAAATAATATATTATAAGCGAGGACTTTTAATTGGCTCTCTGTCGACTATGACTTCCTTTTTTTTTTAGTTTGTTTTGTTTTTGTTTAGCTGTAAGTTCTCCATAGTGTACCTACTAAATAAATAAATAAATAAAAAATAATAAAAAAATATAAAAATAAAGTACATAATTGCATAGGTGAATCGATGAAAAAATACGAGAAACTACCTATGCGTGTGAGTTGATATCCACGCGAAAATCGTAAAACCACAAACTGGTAAAAATCAAAAAGGAAAAAGTGTAATCTTTTAGGAAACGACTTTTTAAAATCAGTGCCGTGCCGACTGTGCTCATTTTATTTAAAATAGGTCCATTTATACGCTAAAACTATTTGGGCACCCATAAGTATTGAATTTTCCAACGCCAATTAGTTTTCCTAATGAGGTAATTAGTGAGATTAATATGCCTGCATTACTGCAAGCCGATAATATAACAAAATAATATATTAGTGGCTTTTTTGTGCTGCTCATGGAGGTATTTAGCCTACTGCTATCACGCTGGCCAGAGGGTTGATAGAGGGTTTTTTTCGAGTTTTCCTTCTCTGGATGCGAGAAGCCGAAAATCGATCTCAGTGGCGTGCACTTGGAGAGGCCTATGTCCAGCAGTGGACTGCGATAGGCTGATGATGATGATGATGATGATGAATATATTAGTAAGCTAACTGAAAAGTACGTACTTATCTACTTTAAAGTTACACCATAAAGCACAGAATTTAAATAAAACGAGGGAAAAAATTTAAACTGTGTAAACGGCACAATTTAACATCATTATGCCGGCCGAAAATATTATCTCCGGAATTTAATTATGAAAGTGAGAAAATGAAAGCAGGAAAATTACTTACAGATTGCAATAAATAAGATAACAACCGCCGTCTGTGTTGCCTCTGAAATTGTAACACCTCACAGGACTTTTTAATTAATTCCTCAGGATCGGTGAAGTAATCTTGAACCTCCTGTTTCATCTTAAAATTAAACCGTTAATGAGAATATTACATTCCAAGGTTCGTAAGTAAACTTGGAAATTAATATTTTGTGAAATTACATACGTCGGGAACGAGTTTCATGACGGAACACGGCGCTCGGCATATTAAACATGTACTTTCTGTACCGCCTACAAGAAATTATACTTAATTATTACCGTTAATAAAAACACATCATTTGTAAACAACAATACTTATTAAAAAGTTATATGCCCTTACGTCCGCAGCCGCACATTATTTACTTACCTTTCTCTAAGCAATTGTTACAAAACATGTGACCACATGATGTTAAATGTAAAGTCGTTCCAGGTGCTAATTGAGCATAACAGTTATTGCAATGAATCCAGTCCATATTTTAAAATTAAAGATCTAACAAAAAATTTATTAATCACCACCATAATTTTTTTAATTTGATATGACAATTGTGTTTTTTTTTTTTATTGATTAAACTGTCGTGCAATGCTATCCTCTCATACTGCCTATATTATATAAAAAAATCGTATTAAAACTTTTAATGTAGGTAAATAAAGTCCAACTTTTAAAATGAAATATTAAAATATTAGCATTATCTTTTTTTGATATACCTATTTTATTTTCAAAAATATAATCATAAAAATGTTTTAAAGGATGAAAAACGAAAAAGGAACGCTATCATTTTTTTTAAACCTATTTTCAAAATTCGAACGTGAATTGCGTTGAGTATTTTGTTTTCATTTTGGAATACTCGCGTTAGGTTAGCGTCTTTGTTTATTTTTAAAGGAAATGCTTTAATTCAAGTAATTGATTAAGTATTTTGTTTTGTGCAATTGTGCTTTGACCTGGTGAACAATCTTGGAACGTAGGTAAGTATGTAATCAAGATTGATACAAATACCAGAAAGACAAGCGTAGTAGGACTATACTTGCAATTGGGTATTTTATAGTCTTAGATGAAGTAGTCACATAAATTTGACGAGCGGTCAGTAGGTCATTTTAGGGGCTTTAGCTAATCTATTTCTTATTTAGATATTCTTAACACTTGTACCTGTACAGCAAGAATCTTATAAATTGAAGGGATTCAGGTTATTAAGAATTTTCTTACAAATTAAAAGGTAAAAAGCGCGAAGGCGCTTCCAAAACTAACGTGTGGCAAGTTTAACCAATATTTAAATACTTTTTCAATGATCGCTTTTCAATTAAGTATCTTATAGACAATCAAATAAGTAGGTAAATCTGTCGTGTGTAGCGCAAATCTTATAAGTCATCCCACAAGTCAGTGTCCAGTCATAGTTGTTTACATGGCAAAACAATCACTGCAGATAACGTGACAATATAAAAGAACTTGCATGCTCGCACCGCGGTAGTAAGCGAATAGCCCGCGAGCTTGCCTTGACCATGGCATCAAAAATAAAATATATTTATCTCCTCGCCCTCGCATGTGTGTGTGTGCAAGCGAAATTGAAATGTATGTTCCATTTTTTAAGTGTTATTTTTTTTATTTGGCCAGTTCGATTTTTAAACGTTGAGTTGATCTAAGGAGTTTTGTTTTGTGGCAATGTTTTGAAGTGTGGAAAATGTTTTCTTTTGTTACTTAACTATATGTTGTGGTGTTACTATCATTTATCGATGGCTAAAAAGTATGAAATACAAAAACACTGCATTCAAACTAATAATGCAGATAAGCAGATATTTCGCTGTCGTCAACTGATTATTTAGGTATCATTTTTAGCAATAGGTACCTACCGGGCAGCTAAAGATGCTAAATGTCTGACATTTAAGACCGACACACAGTTACGGGCAAATATTTACATGTTTCGCAAGTTTTTGTGGAGAATCATTTACCTAGGTCGTATGTCCTTAGCCTGCTAAAGTTTAAGAACCGTTTTCACAATCTCTGGATTAAATTATCTAATTAAATGAGGCATGACATTATCAGGAATTTATTACCCACTAGTGACACTGACCACAAATAATAACTTGTAAATAAAAAAATATATACAGAAAAAAAAACAATGAACATTTCACCAAAATGGGCTTCCTCAATGTTATTTCCCGATTCAAGCATGGAATGGACCATAAATTGTAGTGGAAACCATTCACTTGATGTGTTTATTCGATTTGTATCCCGAATTTTGTGAATCGATTATTGTCCGATTTATGTACGTAAGTTACAGTCTCTATAAGTAAATCGTCTAGAATTTATTGCATTATTAGTTTTTAAACATAGAAATATTGCTCACATTTTTTTTTCACAAAAAAAATAATACAAGCATAGATGAGGGACTTTTTTTTAGTTAGGTAACATTTAAAGCCCGTGATAATAAGAATGTCATAGGTCGTTAAATTAGCGCGAAATATCTTCATATGCTTATTCAAAAGGTCAAGAAGTATGATAAATAGCTCTTAGTAAGCATGTAATGCATTCTTGATTACGATTTTTTCATATTATCTAATATAAAAACAAGTTCATTGACATTTAACATTTGGACGGATCAAGTTTATGTAACAAAACAAAAAAGTTGTTGCACTAGTTTGTAAAGAGTTGAAAGTAGATTGTAGAATGTAGATGATCAATTTTTTTTTAAACTTTTTTACAAGTTTAGTGTTTTTGGAAGTCGGTTTAATTTTTTTGTAAAAAAGTTTTTTATGTACAGCTTTTCAGTGATACGAAAAGTTGTCACTATCCATTTAAGTGGAAAGTTCTCATCAATAAAAATAATATAAGCCCAAATACGAGGTATTTTATTCAGTTGTCGAGTTCCCTCGACCTTCTCTGGTCTCCATCATCAGGTCAGCTCCAAACCTTCACTGTTGCAAAGGTCTTGTCAATACAAATAATATAAGCCCAAACACGAGGTAGTTTTCATATTCAGTGTTCGAGTTCCCTCGACCCTCTCTGGTCGCCATCATCACGTCAGCTCCAAACCTTCACTGTTGCAAAGGTCTCGTCAATACAAATAATATAAGCCCAAACACGAGGTAGTTTACATATGCAGTTGTCGAGTTCCCTTGACCCTCTCTGGTCTCCATCATCAGGTCAGCTCCAAACCTTCACTGTTGCAAAGGTATCGTCAATACAAATAATATAAGCCCAAACACGAGGTAGTTAAGATGTGCCGTTTAGGAGTTCCCTCGATCCTCTGTCGTCTCCATCATCAGATCAGCCCTAAACCTCCATAGTATTGTAGTCATCAGTTGTCAGTAGTTGTCATCAGATATACACATAAATATAAAGTTTTCACCCCATGCTCGCCTACAATTTTCAAGAGATGCCCTCGATTTCTCAGGGTTTCCACCATCAGATCCTGATCTGATGACGATGGGACCAAATTACAAGCATACCCTTTCAAATAAAAAAAGAATTTTTGAAATCGGTCCAAGCGTCTTTGAGAAATCGAGTAACAAACATAAAAAAAAAAAAATACAGCCGAATTGAGAACCTCCTCCTTTTTTTGAAGTCGGTTGAAAAGAAGAAACAGACTTATACCACCAATTGTAATTATAAATCCCTTTGACAAGCGTACCTACACTTACAGGTATATAATCCT
The DNA here is from genome assembly GCA_963856015.1 of Helicoverpa assulta. Lineage (NCBI taxonomy): Eukaryota > Metazoa > Arthropoda > Insecta > Lepidoptera > Noctuidae > Helicoverpa > Helicoverpa assulta. The sequence continues at coordinate 3,080,473 of CAWLCW010000026.1, forward strand.
GTACTTAGCCACTTAATTTTTTTGCCATTGATTTAGCCATAATTCACAACATATCTAAAAGGGACACAAAAAGACTTTTCCATACAATTTCTAATAGATTTCAAAATTTTGTTATTTTTAGTTAAGATATGCGTGCCGTTGCAGCACATAAAGTTATGTCAGAAGATGGTGAACACAGACACACAGAGCAAGACACAAATAGAATGTGTTGCGGCTAGAGACAGGTCAGTATATTGTCTAAATTAATATTAGTACCTGTAATTATAATAAATATGTATATTTTTTGTTTCTTTTGTGGTTTGGTACCCTATCGGCTCCGAACATACTGAACAGATATAAAAAATATCTTGGCGACTGACTAAAAGGTCCCTAAATTCGATAAACCTAGAATACCTGCCACCTATTTACCAAACTTAATTTCAGCAGTTCCCATTTCACCAATCTTATCACGTGCCAAATAGTCCAATTTGGACAGTTATGGCAACATTTTTAAAACTAACCTGCCTCAATAAGCTTTTCATTTGCAGTTAAGCTTAACTAACTAGGCGGTTTTAATTAACTACAGTTATAATGTGCGGCTTTTGAAATTTGTATGGTTTATTTCTGTTTCGACGCAGCCTTACAAAATGGTGATTCTAGTGCAAAATGAAACTCCTCGCCACTATAATTGATGCGAAAGATTCTATATCTGTTGCCATCCTATTGTAAAATGGTTGAAGTATTTAATGCAATGGAAAACTGGAAAAGGTCAAAGGCTAGTTTTCTCGGGAAATGAGAGAAATCGAGGGTGTAAGCTAGTAATAAATACCTTTAAAATACTCCTTGCTAAAAGCTAGTTGTTAATAAAGGCGTCCTAACCGATTGTCGACCGCGGCGGCTGTTCTTATAAAAGGAGATCAGCCATCTGCGCAGGACATAATATAGTGCACAGGCATTTGCGCAGACACAGGTGCACTCACTATTCCTTCACTCTCATAGCCCGATGGAATGGTAATCCGACACGACCGGAGAGAGATCAGGCATTAGGTCCAACATTAACGTGTTCTGTGATACACGAGAGTTGGTAATTTATTTATTTAATACCTTTATAACTCATTCACCCGCATCCCGTGGGAACTACTTCCCGTACCGGGATAAAAAGTAGCCTATAGCCTTCCTCCATAAATGGGCTATCTAACACTGAAAGAAATTTTCAAATCGGACCAGTAGTTCCTGAGATTAGCGCGTTCAAACAAACAAACAAACAAACAAACTCTTCAGCTTTATAATATTAGTACAGATTTCAATCTACAAATGAACGTGACCAAGAAAAATTACAAGAACTATGGATATATTGCCCGTGCAAAAACCACACGAATATTTATCGACTTTTTTTAATAATAAAACAAAAAACTAAAGGAAAAACAAAACAATGTAGGTAGATACTTAGTATTTGCGTAACGTATTATCTTCATTGTTTTAACTTTTTGTATTTTACTTGATAAATAATTCTTGTAGCTTCTTGCTACGTGGTCTTAATGCATCTTTGTAATAAGTTGAGTGCTAATTTATGTCCATAACAGGATCAATTGCGATAGGTAATTAATTTACTGGAGATAATGTATAGAGTAAAATCAATTAATGGTGGTAATTTTCTATGAAGACATTTTGTACCTATAGGTACTCGGAGAACTGTCTATTGTAAGGTTCACAAAAAAACAACTCGGTATCGATATTCACTTATCTGTCTAGTCGGCTCGAATGACAATACTTTAAAGTTTCGATAAAAGGGCTATCTCACACTTAAATTTTTTTCCTATTCTTAGTAGTCTTTGAGAATTGGTGGTGGTGGCCTAGTGGGTAAAGGACCAACCTCAAGTATGAGGGCGCGGGTTCGATCCCAGGTCAGGCAAGTACCAATGCAACTTTTCTAAGTTTGTATGTACTTTCTAAGTATATCTTAGACACCATTGACTGTGTTTCGGATGGCACGTTAAACTGTAGGTCCCGGCTGTCATTGAACATCCTTGGCAGTCGTTACGGGTAATCAGAAGCCAGTAAGTCTGACACCAGTCTAACCAAGGGGTATCGGGTTGCCCGGGTAACTGGGTTGAGGAGGTCAGATAGGCAGTCGCTTCTTGTAAAGCACTGGTACTCAGCTGAATCCGGTTAGACTGGAAGCCGACCCCAACATAGTTGGGAAAAAGGCTCAGAGGATGATGAGTAGTCTTTGAGAATTAAAATCAACAAAATCTTCTCGTTTTATCAGTATAGATGGACCACACAATTAAACATGTATTTCCTGACTTCTAGGGTAGAATGTCTGAGTCTAGTCCAGCAGCGGCAAGCAGACATCGTGCCAGTTGACCCTGAAGACATGTACTGTGCGACTAAGCTGCCAAATGAGGACTTCGTGTTGATACAGGAGTACAGAACTGATGATGAGCCTGATGGTAAGCATTCGATTTCCTATTAAAGTAAACGTTCTAAAAGATAGTCAACAGTTGGAAGTATTTTAACGCTACCACGAAAAAAAAGTATAAGGATTTTAACAAGTCTTATATGGTCACCACCGGCTTTTTGAGGAAATAGTTATACCCAATAAATATTTAGGCAGAAATAAACGTGAAATATGGCTTAGGTTGTAATAATTCATTCGCTCGTTTGAAAATTGCTAACTACGCAATTCGGTATCTAAGTTTATTCTAATTTGGTCCTTCTTAACGACTTCATTAAAACTTTTTAAAGTAAAATACTAAATACGACGGCTAATAACTTCCAATACAAAATTAGAAATATTTTCAAAAGTTTCGCTACAGTTTCTAAATAAAAACCACTAAATACTGTTCAGTTGAGTAAAATCCTTTTGAGCAACTAACTTTACTTTATAAATGCCAGCGTATTAAAGTAGTCTCTAAATAACAAAGTGACGCTTTCTATTTTATGAGATGACAAAACTGTATTCTACATATTTATGAAAGAGTTTTTTTATTTGTTGAGACAAGCTAGTCTCAGGAGCCGCTGGTCTGATTTGCAAAATAGTTTTACTATTAGTCCAATTGTTGAGGAAAGGGAGGCGGGTGAAACCACTCCTGGGAGCTCGTATACAAAATAAAGCAGATGGTACTTTTCTATAAATATAGTAGGATCTTATTTCTAAAAGGCTGAGGTCATCAGATATTCCCTCAATACATTAAATACTCATTTCGAATAACTTTCGCAGTATTAAAAGTCCATTAAGTCAAGTTTAATGCGGGAGGATCAATTTCCTAATTAAGCAGATTTAGGCATAATCTTCGGATGTCGTTTCTCCCTTATTTCAGCTTTTGAACATCGCAGACTTCTTAGCGAAAGATATTTATAAATTGTGAACTTTGTTACTGCGCTCCGTCCACATCTCGGAGAGAACAACTAAATTTAAATTAAAATTCGAGCACTAAAGATGTAGATTTGCTTTCACCGTACCTTGGAGAACTCCAAGAAAATTAATGCAATTTCAGAAAATCTTCTATCAAAGTTAATAGAACTCTAAGATGTCTCTCGAATCTTGGAAATAGATTGAGTTTCAACACACTTAAGTGCTTTTTACGAACGTGAGCTCACGTTAGGTCATATTTTATTAAAATACCTTTAGCTCGGGTGCTCGATAAAAAAGGACTTGAGCAAAGACTATAAAACTAATAAAAGGTCTCTGAAAATCTGAAAAAGGTTGAGGTTTTTCTTGAAATCTATGCCATCACGGAGTCCTGAAATATACATAGAGGATTGTTTTCCTATCGCTGGGTTAGGGCACTTACGTACCCTCAGTCTTATGTGATGAAATATGTATGAGCCCTACCCTGTCTCAGCAGAGGCAAACAAAGCTAACAAACATATCTTTACGGCGTAAACGTTTATACTCGAAGAACTCGAGAATGTATGGTGGAAATAAGTAGTGAATCCGAGATGAGATAAAAATTGCTCGACGGTTTCCATGAGACAGTTCTGTACTTACTTATATTCTGAGTAGACAAATACGTATAGGTACATACTATTAGGTACCTTATTTACAGTTTGTTACTTATCTTGAATTTGTAGCGCACGTGTGGAACTACTGAAAACGGGTATCTAATAACGAAGTGTTTCTACCCATAAACACAGACCAGAGATGTGTAAAGAGAACGGGTTTTTGTTTGTCAAAACGTAACCTGTACTTGATAAGCAAGACATTTTAGATAAATCCTAAGCACCGCCCCATCAAAAACACAATCTTTTACAAAGTGCATGTATGACACTTGAGCCTTTGATATCTCAGTTCAAAAGTTCACTGTATTTTAATTAAAACCATATCCTATATTTTGTGCAAGTAAAATGTATACTAATATTATAAAGCTGAAGAGTTTGTTTGTTTGTTTGAACGCGCTAATCTCAGGAACTACTGGTCCGATTTGAAAATTTCTTTCAGTGTTAGATAGCCCATTTATCGAGGAAGGCTATAGGCTACTTTTTATCCCGGTACGGGAAGTAGTTCCCACGGGATGCGGGTGAATCCGCTGGCAGAAGCTAGTGTATGATAAATATACAATTGTTACAGAAGTAATTTTAAAGGTATTTTCAGAAACGTTTTCCTAATAACAAGAATCATACCTAGGTATTACGGAAGACATAATCTCTTTACACAAAAAGTAACTTCTAAAATGAGGTTCAATTTATTCGAATACTCAAATAAAATGTTATCAGCCGCCATCAATCGAATACGGTAATAAGTCAAATAATGTTTTTGCTTGCGTAACTTTTGATCGAGAGAAAGTTTCGAATGATATGTCCCTAGGCAATCGGTTATACCGTCCCCATTTAGATAATAGTCGAGATTGTAGACATATTTAAATAGTTACACTTTTATTCTGTTCTAAAGTTTAATACAAAGATAACTATTTTAGAAGAAATAATTCTAAAAGAATTTAGTACGACACAGCGTTCATGTTGCTGTTACGTCAGGCGTGAAGCTCGAGAAAATTAGTTTTATGTCAAATTAACATAAAAAGTGTCGTTTTGGAAACTCAGCATGAAATTCTAAAATAACTACCTACTAAAAAATCTAGACACCACCAAAACGGAGTGGAGTGGAGAACTTTTTAAACAATCGTACAATAGCATTTCTTTCGCTACTGAAGGAGGAAATGTTTAAAAAGCTAAATTCTATTGGGTGTCTAAAAACCAATTCGCTCCGCTTTGGTGAAATCTAGGTCTATATAAAGTACATTACATTATATAGTACATTAAGTATCAGAGTTATGAACTAGAATCATTAGGAAAGTGCCATTAATAGGCCAGGCACAAAGCTTAAATCATCCTAATGTTCGATTACAAAACAAGATAAAAGACAATATTATAGAGTAGGTTCATTACTGAATTAAGAGGTAAACAAATGATGAAAACTTTGGAAGTCGTTCACAAAAGATAAAAGATAAGTATACTCAAGCTACCTTTGTTCATAAATTGTTTAACTTGGGAAAAGGTAAACGTGATATCGTGGTAACTAACCGACGGAGTTATTAATTATGCCGCCTGTTTTTGCATGGAATAACCATTTATTTAAATGTAAGTATAGTTAAAAAATGTATTAGGTTTACGTGAGGTTGATTCTGAAAAGCCTACTACTACATTTCAGTCACGTATTCAGAATTCATTAGTAATGTAAATTCAATTGTAGTATATAAGTACAGATTCGGAGGTATAAGGTCGCCGGAAGACGCTGGATGCAGGTCGCTTCCAACAGGTATCTGTGGAGATCAAAGGGGGAGGCCTATGTTCAGCAGTGGACGTCCTATGGCTGAGATGATGATGATGATGATGATGATATACAGATTTGTCCCGAATTACTTAAAATTCAATTTTATATAGAACGTAACTTATCCTTTTTTAAAATAACGAATATTAAATAGGAACACAAGATGTGTTGATTGTCTTTGCAAGGGCATAATGCCAATTTGAAACTCTTCCCAACATCGTCTTATTTTCCTCAAAAGTTTATATTTTAAACCAAGCATTCTCTTTTAGCGCCATTCAGATACGAAGCTGTCATAGTAGTTCACAATGACCTACCAATTAACAATCTGGATCAACTGAAGGGGCTCAAATCTTGCCACACAGGAGTCGGAAGAAATGTTGGATATAAGGTAAGGAAAACACATAACATACATATAAGCAAAGCGTTAGGTTAAAGTCGAATGTCTGGATCATTCCTTCCAATATCTGATTTAGGTTTTCTACCGCAACTGGGTTGAGGAAACCAGATAGGCAATTCATGTAAAACTGTTCACCTGTTAGACTGGAAACCGACCATAACATAGTTGGGAAAACACTAGGAAGATGATTTTCAGTCGTTATGAGAAATCGTCTGTGTATTTTTTTACAAAAGTGGTACCTTGAAATACATGCATATTTCATGGTTGAATCTGAAACGTTCACGTTATGTCTCGTCTAAGTTGAAATGGCGCGCACCTAAATTGCATTTGAGCTTTTGCTCTTTGTTCCCTGTTGACAAAGTATGATAAATTCACATAGAGTTCTCCATTCATACTTTAACATAGAACATGCAAGAGAGTAGGACTTCACCCTGCATCCAAGCCTCGATTTATTGTGTCGCGGAATTAACACTTAATATTTTTCTTATATTTAATGACATGGTTTTCCGCAAAGTAACGCCTTATTCCGTAATGTATGAATGTATCGTATAGCAACTGACACACTCACGTATTAAGTGATTCTGAAAAACGTAATGACTGTCGCGACATTCAAAATAAAAAACATACTATTTACGAAGGTCGTCTTGTTGTAAATGAAAAAGATTTAAAAGCTTCGTGTTTTATTCAATAAAAAAAAACATTGTCTGCCAGTCAATTTGTATTCCATACAGTAGACTCTGTAATCTAATTACCCTGTTTAAATTCATATTTTCTTTATAAAGCTTGAATACTATGTATACGATTTACATAAATTTATCATAAACTTAATACAAACAAGTACGCGACCTGCCTGATGACATAAAATAAAGTAACATTATCTTTACCTTTTTACGATCTCTTTCTAAACTTCCATTCGTACTAGTTACTTCTTTTACCGGACTGATGCATTTATTTCATGCCTGATAACACTACCTTAACTGTCGTAAGCATCCACAGTTAAATCATTTTTTAATTACCTAGATGAAGAAATTTCCTCCGAATGTGATAGAAACAGCAAAAAAAGTAACTATGAAACAAACTAAATGGCAGCCCAGAATATAGTGGGAGTCAGTGTGCAGAAACCACTCTTGGGTAACAGAAGATCATTGAAGATGTTCGGGGGGTAAAGTGACGAGCGCGCACCTGTGCTCAGAAGTTACCTACGAGCCGTCATCAAGTTTGGTTTCAATTGTACTTGTCCTTTTCCCAATAAGTTTGTTTTTTTTTTATTTGTAAGCATTGAAGTTGCTATATCCACGCGACCTTCAAAAAGCACCAGGAAATTCCGATTCACAATAAAACTATTTATGACCGCCTTTGTTCGTCCTATTATGTGTTTATTATGCACATATAAAACAAGTATGTCTTAGTTTTTTATTCAAGACCCGGTGGGAGTTCCCTTGCAGAATGCAGATAATGTCTTCTTGGGTTCAAGGCGAAATCGAGGTCCATGTTTGAGCTGGTGTTGCCAGTTGTCTTTAACCTGTTCAATTATTGAAACAAGATTTTAAAGGCTATGGCTAGCTACAGGTTTTGTTTGCGATGTTAAAATATTAAGTAGAATATGGCAACTTTAAAGTACCTTTACTAATATTATAAAGCTGAACAGTTTGTTTGATAGCGCTAATCTCAGGAACTACTGGGGCGACAGCCCATTTATCGAGGAAGGCTACAGGAACGGGACAACCGGATAGACCTTTTTATGCGGTTGCAAAAATTAGTTCCTACGAGACTAGGATGAACCCACTGACGGAACCTCGTGTAGGTAGGTATATTGATAAATGTTAAGAAGATTTAGGCCTCCTAAAAGGTCCTACTACCTATAGGTAACATTAAGAAATAAAGCTCTCAATATTACATGTCTTACCCTCTAAAGCCTACACGAATAAATGAAAATATCTTTTCAAATAACTCATGCTTGAAGGTCTGATTAAAATCCTGTAATAAAAGGCTGATTCTTAGCCATCTTTGTCAGACAAAAAGGTTTCATTCCTTTATTAGACACAATGACTGAACAAGCTCAAAGAAAATATGTTCTATTCTACAAAGATTAATAGTCAGAACACATACCTACATATTACTGATAGTAGCAATAAAGTTATTTAATGTCTAAATACTGGTTTCGAATCTACAACTTAAAGCAAGTCAAGGCTACAGAATAAATAAATCTCAATCATTGAACTAGGCAACTAAAACAAACCGATGTTGAATTCCGAAACCTGAATTCCACAGTTAGTTCGCGCGTGAACTCATCAGATAGAATACATTAATTTTGCCTTTAGGAGCTACCTATCGTAAACACGGCCTATTTCCCGAACCATCTACTGAAATGAGGGCGTGTAGCGAATACATTAGCGAGTTCACACCGGGTACGTAATTACCCACGGTATGAATTAATTTGTCTCATATACCTACCCTTGTACGGCTAAAACCTTCTTCACACCATACTTGGCAACACTGCCGACAAAGCAAGACGCCTCTCCGACGACCTTTCCTAAAGAATCATACTAATGAATTCACGTCGTCTACATACGTAGTTACATTGTGAAGAGACCCTAAGTACGACAAATGAAATTACTTAAAGAGTTTCAGCAAAAACGTTAGCACCTCAGACACGTAAAGTTACTTATTTAAACACGGCTCAAAAATAATTAGACAGCGTTCGTTAACGAACTGTTACAGTGAATGTAATTATAAAAGTTTCCACAACTTTTAGTAATGCTTCAGTAATTTACTTAATAGGACATGTCTGTGAAGTTTGGCACAGATGAAATCCAGACGTTGTCTCATATCTTGGTATGTTATATACCTACAGCCCTCAATACACATGTCGTCTCATGTTCTTAATAATCTGTGCTCCTCAATGGCTCCTTGTATTTCGATCAGAAACACAATACGAAATGAGAATGAATTCCGTTGTACGTACCGGAGATTATTAAAAAAATAATGTATGTCGCACAACGCACAATAGACTACGGAATGGGTTCTCTTTTCAAATGAACAATGATTTCAGCCAGTGTTCGCTCTTCGTATTCAGGCAGCGTAGGTGTCAGGCTCGTAGATCTTCGTATGTGAAGCATAGACATAGATGTTGTATAGTCGCTACGTTGCTTCGTGGACTACTTCGCGAATGCTACCGGAAAGATAATAGTTAGATACGACACATCCCACAATTTGTTGCTCTAAACAAAATTGTGTTATTTCAGTCAACTGCTTAAAATGTTGTGAGATAAATATTGCATGCAATTTTCACGATTAAGTCTAGGTAATTGTCTATGAATGCTATATTTGAGAATATATATCTTTTACAGCTTCATCAGTAATTTTGATAATAAAACAAAGCAAAGCTCATTAATCAAATAACTATTTAAGTTTTGACAGTGAACTCTGGTGAACTTACTCGCAAATTGCAAACCAAATATTATTTTATTAAACAAAAAAGTATGCAAATAGAGTTTACAGACGTACATTTGCATGAATAATGTCGACGTCTGGGAACACATTAGTATTACAAAGGGACAAGACTATGTTTAAATTAGAATATAAATAGCTAACTACACACGAAGTTTTGGAAAAATGGTAATGAAATCTTTTTAAGACAACAGTATTTACATAATTTTAGCAAATATTATAATTTTCTATTATTTCATTGATTAAAGACTACTTTAATTAGAATTTTGCATAAACACAATCCATATTAAATAATGTAATCAACAAGAACTTACAATCTCACTAGAATCCTACCGTTTCATCTCCAATGCTTTTACCATAATAATCATCAACGAGGAAAATTAATTATTTTAAAGAGAAAAATAAATTTTGATACAAAGATGAAATAAAATAACGACATTAAAATCAATAAACAACTTATATTTCGATTTCTTCAGATCAGATTCAGAGTATCAAAGAATCTTCATCTTAAAACAAACTGGTATGATAGATGTTGGTTTCATGCAAAGTATCTTTATCAGAGCCTCTCTCTAAACCAGCCATCTTAGTATTTAAGATAGTAGGTAGATAAGGTGTTAAAGTCGTAATAGTGTAAAGTAGCATTACTTGTATTGGTTTCGATGGGGCTGGCATGGTGTTATTGTGACCAAAAGCCCCTAAATTAATTAAAGATAATAAAAAAAATAAAAACAAACCGTATGTATTTACTGTTTAGTGTGCAATAAAGAATAAAGAAGATGTCTAATGTACATAGCAATAGGTATAACCACTGCTTGTAATTCCGCACAAATAGCAAGTGACAGCTGTGAGAAATATGCTTCTATGGAGCGCACTACTGTAACCCTTAAACGTTACGTGGCTGTTCTACTAATTCTGACGAGGAAAACCCCAAAGGATATTATCATACGTAATAATAGCAAAGATTTTGGTGTCAGGCGGATTTTTTCTTAGGAAATTATCCTCAAGCCTTTTATTCCCGAGGATCATCAAACGACCCTTTACGCAGTAGGTGTAGAGGGAGTGCCAGATTTTTACTGAGTAAAACCGGCAATTGTTGCTTCTGGAGCCCCTTTGTGTACCGGAGCCGCGTTAACTCTTTCAAAGAAGAGTTCTTTTTAAGAATCACGTAGCCCCGGCAGGCTTATCCTTTAGCCTAGCATAGAGTTCGATATATGAATCTCACACCCATATTTTCCCAAAAAAGAACACAACAAGCTATGTTTAGCGATATTTTTACCTTATAAGAAATCTTATCAAACTTTCACAGATACCTCTAACCATGCTGATGAAACGTTCAGTGTTCCCGAAGATGAACGATCACAGCATATCACCGAGGGAGAATGAATTAAAAGCATTGTCAACTTTCTTCTCAAAGTCTTGTATCGTGGGAAAGTGGTCCCCTGATCCTAAGACCAATTCTGCTTGGAGTAAGTACAGCACATACCCTCTAACTTTAATTCTAGATGACTATACATAAGACTTGTGATTTTATATAGACGTCAAAAAACATGGAACATAAAGAAGATGGATCAAAATTGCCCCACGTCCTATAACAATGTGACGTATCTCAAAAAAAAGATAAACATTTTTTAAAAATATGGCATACTATCTAATTATTTTTTTTTACACCTTCATACGAAAAAAATGCTTTAAAAATTGTTCAGGCGCTGTTATGAAAACATCGTTCATAGGACTATTTATGGACTATTTTATTAAATTATTTTTTTGTTTGATAGGGCAGCTGTTCCCAAATGGGGTTCCGCGGAACCCTGAGGTTCCGTGACAGGCCCTCAGGGGTTCCGTGGAAAATTCAAGATTTCCATATGGTAAATCGTTTCACTTTTGACAATATTAAATTATTATTAATTTTCAATTAAATTGTTTTAAATATTGCATTCCGAAATTCCATTTAGGCACCATGTAGGTGGGTACCACTCGGGAGTGTAAGTACGAGTTCGCGACAAGTGGCGGGGGAAGGCCACGGCAGCAGATAATTTAATTCCGTTTTTTACAAATTGTAGATTAACTTAATACCTCCAGGTCTTCGGCCATCGGCAAAAGTAGGTAGCGAGTCGGCCAAAAATCACCGCATTTTTTGGGCTTATTTCATGGCCAGGATTATACGTTTTCATACATTTGACAGGACGTGAAATGACACGGCATACGAGTATTTCTAGTGGCTATTTTTACCATGAATCAAAGTGGACATTATTTCCAATTTTTGCACCTCCGCGAATCCGAAAATTTCGCGCTCGCTTCGCTCGCGAATCCATGTTACGTGTGATGCTTTTATGTTCGTTTAATTGCTCAAGTATCCAACACCTAAAAATTTTCGCGCTCTTCCGTCGAGGCTTCCTTTGATGTTTATTTTTTATTCCTCTGGTTCAGAAAAAGCAATAACGCTTTCTTCGCTAGCTACTCATTCATTTGCATTTCCTTTTTGTGTGGATATTGTACTTTTTGAGACCTTATTAATTTACAATGGTTTTGTTTATTTTGTGTAGGTACTTAAACTAAAAAAAATTCGCGCTCGCGATACCGGCTACCACAGGGTGCTTGGAACTTCTTCTTTTAGATAAAAAAAATCGCGCTCGCACCTGTACAAACCCAATCTATTTCTTTTTGCGTTTACTTTGTCAGTCTTCAAACTGAAAACTATTCACATAATACACAAAGTCAAGGGCGGCAAATTGTTTTCTGGCCCGTGCGGCCATGCTACGCCCGAGTATAATGAATATGTCTCTTACCATATAACTATTTGGTGCGCTATCACGCGCCACGAGCCGTACCTAAGTGTATTTACGTCTTTAGTTTACTTCTTAAGCTAAGGTTCCGCCGAAAAATGGTGAGACGAAAAGGGTTCCGAAGCCAAAAGAATTCGGGAACCGCTGTGATAGGGTATACCTCACAGGTGGTCACATAATCGTCAGGTCAGGATCTGACGATGGAAACCTTGAGAAATTCAGAGCAACTTTTGAAAGTTGTAGGCATGCGCAGGATAAAAACTTGACTATAAGGTGTACGTCTTATAACAATATGCAACAGTGAAGGTTTGGAGCGGACCTGATGATGGAGACGAAAGAAGGTCGAGGGAACTTGATAACCGAATATGTAAACTATCTCGTGTTTGGGCTTATATTATTCATATTGATGAGAACTTTCCACTTATGCGGATAGTGACAACTGTGCTTGTCACTGAAAAGCCAAAAATAAAAAAAAAACTTTACAATATAATAAAACCCGACTCCCAAAAACACTGAAAAGCAAAAAAAAAACTATTCTTAGGAGCATCGGCCTAGAAGTCGGTGGGGAAATAAACTTAGGTACATCCATTAGACACTGACTTCTGAGGTAGTTTACATATTTTGTTGTCGAGTTCCCTCGACCTTCTCTGGTCTCCATCATCAGGTAAGCTCCAAACCTTCACTGTTGCAAAGGTCTATTCAATACAAATAATATAAGCCCAAACACGAGGTAGTTTACATATTCTTTTGTCGAGTTCCCTCGACCTTCTTTCGTCTCCATCATCAGGTCAGCTCCAAATCTTCACTGTTGCATAGTGTTATAAGACATTCACCTTATAGTCAAGTTTTTATCCTGCGCATGCCTACAACTTTCAAAAGTTGCCCTGAATTTCTCAGGGTTTCCATCATCAGATCCTGACCTGATGATTATGGGACCACCTGTGAGGTATACCCTCTCAAACAAAAATATAATTTAATAAAATAGTCCATGAATAGCCCTATGAACGATGTTTTCATAACAGCGCCTAAACAATTTTTAAAGATTTTTTTTCGTATGAAGGTGTAAAAAAAATAAATTAGAGAGTATGCCATAATTTTTTAAACATTTTTATCTTTTTTTTTAGATACGTCACATTGTTATAGGACGTGGGGCAATTTTGTATGGATTGTGATCCGTCTTCTTTGACAACTGGCGCTAATATCCTGGTGACCTTGAAAATTTCCTTAAAATTTTTTTCCCCTTAGTCTCAATTGAACGAAGCAATGTATGGAACATTGCGTAAAGCCTACCGTAAAGCTATTAATATCCCAATTTGTGGACAGGATAAAAGTTTGCAACGTAATTGTTGCGGAAAATAAATGGTTACACACGAAAATATAAATGAAACAACATTCGGTCAGCCGTTCGTGACCTTTTTGTGGCAAAAATGTTGAGTTGACATGAAAGTAAATGTAAAAGCATGATCGGTCCTTCATCTTTCTTTGTATTTTATGTTAGCTAAAAGCACTTTTTATATAAAAATATCCAACATACACACTATAACTATATTGTTCATAATCTATGCAATATTTTCAGAGAGCCAATACAATCAGCTATGTTCGATGTGTGAACACCCCGACAAATGTGACTATCCGGACAACTACAGCGGCTACGAAGGAGCTCTGCGGTGCTTGGCAACCAATGGCGGACAAGTCGCATTCACTAAGGTCATTTACGTCAGAAAATTCTTCGGGGTAAGTAAAAATTTTTTTTTCCTTTGAACAGAATACTGCTCTAAATGGACGTAACAAAAACCCGAAATGTTCTTCATAATTCACATTTCTACAAACCACAATGTGCGGTCCTAGGGGATTATGACTTGGGACTAATTTCATCTGTAGCTAACGTTGGTCTGTCTGTCTCTGGACCTTTTAGGAGATTAGCCATTTTATTCACTAGCAAAAACTGTTTCAAATTCGCCAGACTACGTGTACTAATATCATTTTAAAATTGAATAACCGAAAACGGGTTTTTATTTCAATCCTGAGCGTAAAACCTTAACCTGTTTTCACGGCGTATATCCAAATACCCCGTGAACTAATCCTGGAATCGGATTCTCTGAAATCACTTTGCCCCGTTCAATGTACACTGACTTTCAAATTTTCGGAGCGACTCAGTCACCTGTAAACCTTTTAGATTGGATCATCTCGATGCGAAAATGCAAATAGCTTTTGGTATAGCGCAGATTTTTGCTCGACTATAAATTTTAGCGAATGGGTTTTGAGATTGTAGACTTTTATGCTAAATAGAATCTGAGTATCTTTGAAGGATTTACAGGTAGAATTATGATATAATTTGAACTTAAAATAATCACGGCTTAATTTACCTACCTGCTAACCGCCGTTTAAGTTTGATCCATCTAATGCCCGCAAGCCGATATCCTACAGCTTCTTAGAATATTTAAGTAGGACCTTTGTCTCTCTAAAACCAGATAAAAGCCATGCCAATCTATAAAGCCGCAAAATTCATATTGCGTCGCTGTCATCAAACAAAGACCTTTACAAATTCCAGCCCGTTGTCTTTGGAAAATTGCTATTGCCTTCAATGGATAAAAATGTAATATAAGAGGTTATTAATATTCTTTGCTTTATTGGGGCTTGTTCATGTAGACTATTCTCTAGGGAAATCACTGTTGCGTCGAAACTCCAAATGGAAAATGAAGCGGAATTTAACTGTACATTTCTGCATCTCGTCTAAATTAATGATTGCATCTATCTGCTACACGCTCATGTTTATAAATGCATTTGCCTGTTAGCTTTTCTATTTTTTGAGTGGGTTTTCAGTCGGTTTTTTTGGTTGCTGATATAACATTCTGATATCAACTTTCAATCAATTTTAATGATTTATATCACTGACGAAAAGCAGTGCATAGAATACCTCATGATAAACTTAATCAAATACTTACTTATATGATTGATGCTGAGTAAGTAGGCTCAGCGAAATGATATGTTGGCTTATCCTGATTTGATGGACAGCAGAATTTCTTTATATCTATCGTTTTCATTATTTTTGTTGTGATGTAGGTACTATTATACTGATATAAGTAATAATAAATTCCAGGACACACTACCCTTGTCCATTTGTACAATAGATATTGTTATTAGGTAGTATGTTTTTTCGAAGCCGAAAATCGATCTCAGTGGCGTGCACTTGGAG
Source organism: Helicoverpa assulta (assembly GCA_963856015.1). NCBI lineage: Eukaryota > Metazoa > Arthropoda > Insecta > Lepidoptera > Noctuidae > Helicoverpa > Helicoverpa assulta. The sequence continues at coordinate 3,096,048 of CAWLCW010000026.1, forward strand.
AGGCCTATGTCCAGCAGTGGACTGCGATAGGCTGATGATGATGATGATGATGATGTTTTTTCGACATAAGTATTTCGACCAATGTATTTTATTACGAATGGTTTCCTTAGGGATTCGTCATATCCAGTAAATAACCCACTTACTTATTTTTAATCCCATATTCTAGGCGGTTGCCGTGCATCACATCTTACATTAGAACTACAGGTCGGCAGATAGTAGAAAAACACAGGTTTTTGTTAGAGATCCGTCTTAGCAATAACATAGTTTATTATGACACTAATTTAAAAAGTTTCAGACCTAATAAAATAGTGATCTATCATGCAGTAAAATCACATATCCTCTTTTTTTAACTCTTAGTTGCCAGTTGGCAATATCCCCGCTGGAACTGCAGAACAGAATCCAGATGGCTACAGCTACCTTTGTGTGGACGGGTCCAAAGTGCCGATCAAGTCCAAAGCCTGTTCCTGGGCAGCTAGACCCTGGCAAGGGTTGCTGGCACATAATGATGTACTGGCTAATCTGGCGCCTTTGAGAGAGAAGCTGAATGAACTGGCTCGTATAGGTAAGTGTTAAGAATAAGATTTTTTTTGCAGTTACAAATAAGTACGTATGTCTTGAGTATCTACTTGAAAAAAAATTACTGTCCCCCTAAGAATCTCCATTACATCCCCATCTCTTACTACACAAAATATGAACTAAGGTATCTAGAAATAATGCGAATCCTACTCGCACTTGGTCAGTTTTTTTTAATTTAGTGCCTACGCTTTTCGAAGTTTGTAATTTATACAAAAAAGTTTTTCAGTAAATTATACCCATTCTGTGGTTTTCTAAATGAAAAATAAAACCAACAGAACTTTCTACTTAGGTGAAAGATTTATCTAAAACTCTAAATTGCGAAATTGTGGAACTGACAAAAAAGCGAGAAAACTTTTCCATCATCGAGAGAAATAAATTACAAGCACAAAATTATAATCGGATTAGGCGAAAAAGTTTTATGTTAATTTGTGCCGCTTCACAAATTAAGTTGTCTTGCTAAAAAAATGGATGACAGTGTTCTTTCGTGTTGCTAAGTCCGCGTATCTATGGAAATTACGATGGGGAGCTTCCCTGAAGGCATAAATAAGAAGCCTCTTTATAATCCACCGTTATGCGTGCATGGAATATTAATTACGGTATCAAAACGAGACTCGAGAAGAAAGCCGAACTAAATACCTACCAACTATAGGTCCTAAATGTATCCCACGAATCTACAGTTATCTAAATCCCTCTTTCTGAAGTTTGTAAGAACTAAGTAAGTAGACGATAATGTCACAAAACGAGAAAGTTTCGATATATCAACTTCTGTTCCTCATTCCCGCAAAAACTACTCCACTTGCTTTGATGAAGTTTGTCTACTAACGGCCGTTCCCAATATCCCATCTTGGATCTTTCATCATAGGAATTTGGCATTACTTCTTAAGCAGTTAATTAATTAGTAAGCAAAACCACCGAGAGATATTATATTGGGAACGGCGGTAAGTAGGTGCAGCTAGTCAGTTAAAACTTACCCATAGGTACTCGCATCATATCTGATCATAACTCTCGTTTATGTTAGGTGGTCGCGGTGACACGACGGACTGGTTCACCAACGTACTGGGCATGTCCACTAAGATGCGGCACATAGCCGACGTGGCGCCCATCAGGCCGCTGGAGTACCTGAACAAGGCCAACTACACCGAAGTTATTGAGAGAGGACATGGCCCTCCCGAACATGTTGTCAGGTAATTGTCTTAAAATTAACAAAACATAAGTAACCATAGTAAAAGTCGTGGTGGCCTAGTGGGTAAAGAACCAACCTCTCGAGTATGAGGGTGTGGGTTCGATTCCAGGTCAGGCAAGTACCAATGCAACTTTTCTAAGTTTGTATGTACTTCTTTCTAAGTAATCTTAGACACCAATGGCTGATAAAAAGGTGAAGGAAAACATCTTGAGGAAACCTGGACTAAATATATAGTCTGAAATCACCAACCCGCATTGAGCAAGCGTGGTGATTAATGCTCAATCCTTCTCCGTGTGAGAGGAGGCCTGTGCCCAGCAGTGGGACGATAAAAAGGCTGTAACAGTAAGTAACCATAGTAGGTATTCAAAATATCAGTCATTTTAGGTCATCAAATTACAATAATCAAAACACCTTTGATCAGTTTTCGATATTTTTGTTGACACAACCAACTTTGAAACTGTTTACTTCAGCGTTTCAAACTATGGAAGTTAGATTCAGTATCGAAGTGAAGACCTGGAAACCTGAATAAGACGTTTTGCTTTGAATACTTCATCATCATCTCAGCCATAGGACGTCCACTGCTGAACATAGGCCTCCCCCTTAGATCTCCACACATACCTGTTGGAGGCGACCTGCATTCAGCGTCTTCCGGCAACCTTTATAAGATCGTCTGTCCACCTTGTTGGTGGACGTCCTACGCTGCGCTTGCTAGTCCGTGGTCTCCATTCCAGCACTTTTCGACCCCATCGGCCATCTACTCTGCGAGCAATATGGCCAGCCCATTGCCACTTCAACTTGCTAATACTTACTTTAATAAAATACGAACTTTATTCTAGTCAAACTTAATAATCCTTACTACTCAATTCCCAACAAAGTTCAGCTAAAAGTAGGTTTATTTTCTCAATTTTTTCTACCCTTTATTTACCCTACCCCTATAACATTCTTTACAACGCAAATGCCTACATAAATCTTATAAATTCTCTTGAAACATACCCAACTACATACTTAAAAACATAGGTTGCAATATAAAAGCTAGAAAAAACTGCCTAGAGCAGTACTCCCTACGCCCACCTTTTAATCTCGCCCTCATGAGCTGAAAGCCTGGCCTACATTTGTAAAAGACATTTGACACACTGACCTACAGGTAATGTGACCTCCGGTTTGAAGTTGGAAAATACCCTCATTATAAGATGGATATTTTTGCCAATTTATTTTTAGATCAGTAGAATATTAACTTCAAAGACAGATGTGTGGCTTGAATGTTTAATTAGGTGCATGGTAATCTCTCAGGTTTAAGAACATGGAAATATTTGTTTGTTAAATATTACATGCCTACAGCTAAGCTGGTAAATCTACCATATTTTAAGACCCTCACGTTTACTCACGTTCAAGCATTCTTTAACGTCGTCGTCTATGTAATGAAAGGCTCTTAATATGCCAAAAATAATTAAATTAAAATGTGTAGGTAGGTATAATTAAAATTCAAATTATTTATCACAAATATGTATCTACCTATACAATGAACTCGGTCCGTTAACTTTTGAGGGATAATCAGATTTCGAAATACCTTAGAGATTACACACGCTTGAAAAACATATTTAGGATATTTCTATTTGGGTCTAGTCCCTCTTCATCCCTATTAATTAAACCACATAAGTACTAAAAATAACAGGATAATAACTAAAATTATTTCATTAATTAATTTAAGCCTTTGAAAGGATGAAGACTCAAACTTAATCGAAATAATAATCGAATATAAAATTGTCTTTTTCATGAATCGATTGACCTCTAAAAGTTGATTATGTAACCACAAAGCTCGCTTGTATTGACTTTATGAGACAAAGAAAGCCCCAGTCATTCCCTTTTTAATTTCGCTCACATAAGCTGAAAGCCTTCTCTTTGTAGACCTGACGTATATCACTCAATTTTTATGTTCGGTCTTTAGGTACCTGTGTCATGATCGTTAGAGGGAGTGTCTATCATAATACGATGATGTCTCGATGTTTTTAATATAACTACATACAATAAGTTCTTACAACTATCCTAAGTCGCATTAACCCTCGTCTGAATCGATTTATCGTATTTTCAGCGTAATTCTTCGTCATAAAACTTTAACCTGAGATGCTCGTAAAGCCTGCAGCTTTTCTAGTTTTCATTGAACGCGGACCGCAAGTGCAATTCTCTTCAAAATAAATACCTCTCGAGAGACGGACCAGCATCTACCTAACGTTCTTATTTTTCCTACCCTCTCACCAAAACTTAGGTCGGCGCCATTATACCTACGTGTTGTGCTTGCATTCTTCCCTATTATCCATTACATTATTATTTACTCTTTTCATTTATCTCTTTACTTATATCTAACTTATCCATAGGTTGTGTGTGACTTCAAACGTAGCTCGTGCTAAGTGTCAGGCGATGTCCACGTTCGCGTTCAGTCGGGACATTCGTCCGCGTCTCGATTGTGTCCAACAAGCTACTCAGGAAGACTGCTTGAAGAGCGTGAGTATTTTGTTAACCGATTGCAAAAGAAGGAGTATGTTTTAGAGGTGTAATGTAATCTTTCAGAGAACGAGCATTGCATTGCAGAATACCTTAAAAGGGTAGGTATCTTTCGACTTGAACCAAATTGGCCTTACCTAATAAACAACTTCTAACAGCAATAAGTACTCAGTTCCAAATCTCAGTTACCTAGTTAATAAATGCAAAAATCCAAAACATTCTTCAAATGGTGGATATCTCCTTCTCACACAACCAAATTCATCACCTTGCCAATGAAAGTCATACCCGCGGTCTTACCTAATAAATACTTATTTATAAATAAGAATTTGTTGTCACTTATTTACGTATCAATTTAGTAGAAAGCCGCTAATTAGGTACACCATTTTAACAACACATTGAAAAGCCTTTTATCTGCATCTGAATTCTACATATAGCCACGTCAACGCTTTCGTTCATCATCTGCGGCTGAAAACAAAAGCTCACAAAAAGCTTAATTGGCAGCTCTATTAATTGCCTTCAATCAATACTTTATTATCCAGATGTGTGCTATAAAGCTCTTCTCTTTGCAAGTCTTAATTGAGCCATTTCCCGCAGTAACGATTGTTTTGTTTCAAAATATTTTGCCTCCATTGATTTTAATTTCCTCTGCTTTGAAAGTTCGTTTGGTTATTCGAATATTCCGATTAAATTGTTCCGAATGGGATCTTTGAATTGTATCTTTTACTTTAAAACTTCGTGTTTATTTTCAAAATTACTTTCGCGGATAAATACTTTTCGCTGCACCTAAGAATTAATTTATCTAAGCGATCTGTGTAAATAAACAATCATCGAGTGGCTTTCAGAATCTCTAAAATAACAAAATAATGTTGCATAACGTAGGTACTGTTCAAATTCTTAATTCACATGGAACACGAAAGACAAAATAACTAGATATGAAAGTACATCCCAATTCGTATGTAAGGACCAAAATGATGTCTTTTTCTAACTAAACAATCCTATAAAACTCCAAAACCAAGCTTTTCTTTATAAAACATAGTCCAGTAGGTACCTAGCTAAATAAATTTTCATACAGGTACAAGACAACGGTTCGGACTTGGCAAGCGTCGATGATATGCGAGTGATGGCGGCGGTCAAGAAGTACAACTTACATCCAGTCTTCCACGAAGTGTATGGAGACGCCAAGATTCCTAACTACGCCGTTGCTGTTGTCAAGAAAGGAACCTCTTTCAATAAGATTGAAGACTTGAGAGGACATAGGTGAGGGTAATTTTACTTACCTACATTACATTAAAGGTAGGTACTGTCGAACTGATCCGTTAATGGAGCCGGAAGACATGAACTAGTAGATATTCTGATGAGGAAAATAGACATAGAAGACATTAGTAATACTAGGTATTAAATGGGAACATAAATAAATAGGCTAGGTATACTTACTTACTTTCTTACTAACTGTAATAGGTACCTAGTATAAAAAATGCGAGAGGCAGTCAGTTTGTCTATCCAGCTGCCACGGCAAAACTACTAAATCGATTTAAATAAACAGTACTTGATAGACTGGAGTCTGAGAAAGTACATAAGCTACTTTTTATCTAGATGCAGGAAATAGGTAGGTACCTACCTAGACTGCCTCGTTGGTCTAGTGGTCGCAAGCGCGGCTGCTGTGCTCGAGGTCTCGGGTTCGATTCCCGGGTCGGGCCGAAATCGCTTTGTGGGTTTTCTTAAAACTTGCACAAAGCAGCCCGTGGTCTGGAAGTTGGTGATTAATTAACCCGTGCATCGGAGAGCACGTAAATGTCGGTCCTGCGCCTGATCTCTTTCCGGTCGTGTCGGATTGCCGTCCCATCGGGTTATGAGAGTGAAGGAATAAGGAGTGCACTTGTGTCTGCGCAAATGCTCGTGCACTATAATATGTCCCGCGCAGCTGGCTGATCTCCTTAAATGAGAACAGCCGCCGTGGCCGAAATCGGCCGTGGACGCCATTACCATTACTTAAAAGACTTAGATTACGCGAGACGCTGGTGGCTCCTGAGAGAAATAACAAGTAGTAGGCAGGTAGTTACTTACTTACATAAGGCACAACAAGGTCGAAATGTAAAGGAAGGAAAACTTTCCTAAACTAGGTATTGAATCAATGATCTATGAAGGACCCAATCAGCATCAAAAACTTTCCTGAACAAATTCCCAACAATATTGTGTAACGAACTATCTTCGTCCAAGTAAATTAAGTTCATATATTTCTTACAGTAACATCTGATTGGATTCATCCGGTCATTTCTTGTATTTATTTATATTCTTCCAAATATCAATAACTAGCTTCTGCCAGCGGTTTCACCCGCATCCCGTGGGAACTACTTCCCGTACCGGGATAAAAAGTAGCCTATAGCCTTCCTCGATAAATGGGCTATCTAACACTGAAAGAAATTTTCAAATCGGACCAGTAGTTCCTGAGATTAGCGCGTTCAAACAAACAAACAAACAAACAAACTCTACAGCTTTATAATATTAGTAAGTATAGATTCCTTAGTTAAAGCCCTTTTCTGGAACATTCTAACCTAAGTATCCAACAGTGTCCTATTATTCTGGGACCAACTTATTTCATCTTTCTTTCGGAACTTTACGATGTAAGTTTTAATGAACGTTTGCTTTTGATATAACTTTTAACTAGTTTTCGGACACGTGTGGATCATCGAGATATCTTTGCTATATATATTTGGTGTTTTCTTTAGGTAAAGCTAATAAAACTTGGATTAATAAAGGTGTGAACGAAGTGAAGTTACAAGTCTCTAGGAACATCATCATCTCTTTACCTACTGACTGTATGGAAATAAACTTTTTATAGAATAAATAGATAACAAATCAACTTTTTCATATCGCCTTACTTTTTCATCCTGAAAAAAACCTGTTATTGACAAATCTTTACTCTTTCAGGTCTTGCCACGATACTTTCCGCAGCTTCAGCGGCTTTTTCGCTCCAATGTTCTACCTCATCAATAAACAAGTTATTAATCACGACCAGGTTTGTTGATTACCTAACTATAGGTACATTATTTTTTTGACCTTCATACCAATTTAAAAAATCAGTACCTACCTACACGCCTACACAATATTTTTTTATGATAGGCAATAGATGCCTGCTGTTTTTTATTTCGTTATACAAAGCAGCAAGTTCTTTTTTATTCATATTTTTTTAGGAAGCTACGCTATAATTAAACTTTGTGTCTACTATATCATATACTATCTACAATAAATTAACTATTTACACAGGTTAATTATGTTCAACGGTCAGAATCTAGCAAGTACATAGATAGGTACCCCTACTGCCTAGGTGTATAAATTCAAATCCTAAGAGTACCTACATATGAGCAGAGAAAAATACTTTATTTTTATCTATACTAATATTATAAAGCTGAAGAGTTTGTTTGTTTGTTTGAACGCGCTAATCTCAGGAACTACTGGTCCGATTTGAAAATTTCTTTCAGTGTTAGATAGCCGAGGAAGGCTATAGGCTACTTTTTATCCCGGTACGGGAAGTAGTTCCCACGGGATGCGGGTGAAACCGCTGGGAGAAGCTAGTCTTTTATATTAATTGCCACTACAAGATACGAGTGTTATTGTGTTACTACGTGACCTATTTCTCTAAGCTAGCCTCTAACAAGTTAGATATTTATAGAACACTTTTCTTGATAACTATCTTATATTTTATTTTTGCAGTGCATCAAAAACTTTGCATCTTTCTTCTCGGCTGGATCATGTATCCCTGGTATCAACGACCCGGAAAATAATCCTAAAGGTACGATTTAACGATACATTACTAGTCCATTAATGACGCAAGCCCTACCTTCATAACTTAATCAGTTATCAATAATAAGAACCTAAGTAATCATTCACCTAAATTAATTTGAGCATATTGATATTGACTTATTGGGTATCTGTCTGTACCTACACTACACAAAAAAAAATATATTTAAACAAAATCTTGGTTCCAATCAAAACTTCAAGTCGGTGTGATACGGGCTATTGATTTTGAACCCAAACAAAATATCGGCAGACTCAAAGTAACTCAAATAACTACATAGGTACAAACAATATCCTGTTTCAGGTGATGACGTATCAAAACTGACACAACAGTGTTCAACCGACAGCAATCCCCTGTCATGTCTAAGCGAAGACCGAGGCGACGTGGCCTTTGTCTCAAGTAAGTTAACTCACACTAGTCCTATAATATAGCTAATTGCTCGTCCAATTAGAAAACTTGTTTACTCCATTTCTAATCGTGTTAGTAATTTTCCGTAAGTTGATATCACTTTATAGTAATTACTAGGTACTTTCCTTTCCTTAGTAATCTCAGGAACTACTGGTCCGATTTGAAAATTTCTTTCAGTGTTAGATAGCCCATTTATCGAGGAAGGCTATAGGCTACTTTTTATCCCGGTACGGGAAGTAGTTCCCACGGGATGCGGGTGAAACCGCTGGCAGAAGCTAGTCACACAATAAATAACAAATTCACCCGACAATACATTGCATGGTTTTTATAAATTTCCAGGTGCGGAACTACCATCCCTTGATGCAGCACAATACGAGCTACTGTGCCTGAACCGCGAGGCAGGTGGAAGGGACTCCCTCGCAAACTACGCTACTTGTAACATTGCCATGGCACCTTCCCGCACTTGGGTAGCAGCCAAGGACTTCCAGTCAGACGTATCCATTGCTCACACACCACTCGCTCTGGCCCAATTACTTGATACCAGAACAGACCTATTCAACATATATGGAGAATTCCTCAAGAACAATGATGTAATATTCCACGTAAGTACCCATTATTTAACAATGGACAAACATCCAATAAAGACTATTGTATTGTAAATGTTATTGTTTCAGAATGCTGCTAGAGGTTTAGCAACTACTGAGAAAATGGATTTTGAGAAGTTCAAGCAAATCCATGATGTTATTTCCATGTGTGGTAATGCCTAGAATAAGTTAAAGCTGGCCCTTTATTGAGGGTATTGACAAATTAACAAAATACTATTGTAAGACGGGCTGTTTTCATTAGCAGCACCAGTAAAACATTAACACAAAACAAAAATGAATTCTCAAAAACAAAGGCTGATTGTTTAACTTTTATTTCATTACTTACATTGACAATAAATAAATAATACCCAACAATATTTCATCTTTTATTCTGGTCCTGTCGGAAATGATTATAAAGCAGCTAAGATCAATGTGAGAACTACGGAAAGACCTAACATGGTATAGCCTGATGCATAAACTTCTTTGATTGTGAGTCCCTTAGCCATGTCCCAGAAGAGATGCCTGACTCCGTTCGCTAAATGGTAGCCCACAGGCGCAGCAAGCAGGAATTTTCCCAAAAAGAGTGTTGCCGGTGACAAATTCATGCTCTCAATGATGGCGATGTAGTGGGAGATATCATTTGGCAACACTAAAGCCCCAATTCCCAGCACGCTGAAGTACCCAGACAAGATAATTCCTAAAACAATTAATGTTATGTAAACACACTCGCACCATGTATTGTAAGACTGAAATTGACAAAACATCTAAGAGTATAACTATCTTTTACTGTAAAATATAGTCACATGTTTACTGGAAAGATAAGTTTTGAATATTTGTGATATTAAAAACTGGTAATGGACTCCTAACAACATTAATTATTATAAAATTTGAACTGACCTGTAGTCCTATGGGTAATAGACAGAATGCTGGTCAACTGGGGGGCGTATATCGTAAGATGTGGCGACATCGGCCGTTTCAGACGTGCATTCCTGTCGTCATGGTGTTCCAATTTAGGCGCTTCATACTTCTTATACACGATTTTAGGTACGCCTGCAGCTTGAGCATAATTTGCAGATGCTAATACTGTAGGAACCTTGTTTAAACTTGCAAGCACCGAACGGCTGCCCAATCTGAAACATTATCAATGTTAAAACATGCTACACCATCAATCCTACAACCAATAACACCAGCCCAAATGTTGTTACATAATTTGTCAACATACCTGCCGCAGCTCAAGAATGCCATATTTGATTTGTAATTAGTTATTTAAAACTTTCGTAGGCTTCTGCAAAAGACGAGGACAGACAATATTACTTCAAAAAGTGTATTTCATAATAGAAAAACGATAAAAACAAACAAATTACGCTCACCACTGAGTCTGACGATTTTCGAGAGCAGAATGACATTGACACTTTGACAGTTCGCTTAACATGCGACTTTTTCTTTTCGACTTTCACTAAACCATTTAAGAAGTCCCAGAATTATTTTCTGTAAATTGTTCAGTTGGAAATTATTAAGTTGGGGTTTTATTTTCAAATAAGCCCTACAATATAATTATAAGTCTGCATATTTTTGCATATGAATATACAAAGCCACATTTTTCGCAAAAAGTATGGATATGAAAAAAAATATATACATGAAACGGAACACAGAATCTCCATGCGCTCGCGAAAAGCGTTCCCTTGTACGGATTCTCAACGTAAAAACTGAAATTACTTAAATTTCTTGGAAGAAAATAGGTCTTTGAAATTTTATTTCTTATGAAAGTAATATTTTTTTCACGAATGATTTAGATTTATGTACTGAAGTTATAAAAATTACTTCGTTTATATGGGCACCCGTTTGGGTTTCTGTTTTGGTAGAAAGGAACGTTACGTTAACGTCAACTGTTTTCGTGCAATCTGGAAAAAAAAAGAAAAGCTATTTTCCCGACAGTGTGAAACCCAAAATACACAAACTGTGCGTTTTTATTTTTATTTCCAAAATATATTCAATTAAATGCTGCGTGTATTAATCTTATCAGCCGTGACTGCCGCTTTCAGAAGCAACTACGTTACGGTAGCTGCAATGAGTGGCGCTAAATCGGTCGACTTCGAAGTATTTGGCCGGGTGCAAGGAGTATTCTTCCGAAAGGTATGTAATTAATAGTTAAATTACACTTTTATGAATATACCTACAGAAGAATAGGTACTAATACTTCTGTAGCTGGTTCATAGATATCGAAGATTCTCTTGTACAGACTGAGGATGGTAGGGCCGGAATCTGCTGCTCATTTCATTACTTAATAATAATTTTCGAAACAAAAACTGTAACTGATAATGCGCTCAGATTTAGACTATAATGTTATTAATTAAACATTTCAACATATGATAAATAGTTTATTTAACAGCCACCACATTTCACACTTCTACAATTTAAGTTTCTTTGGTTTGAATTCTTGGGTTTTTGTCTAGACACCTATATTTACTTTTAAAGCCTGATTGATTATGAAACAGAAGTAATTTCAAATAAGGCAGCCAAGCACTCATGCAAATCACTGTCAGACGTTAGATCTAAAGTGGACTCCACTAATCTGTTAATATTGTGAATTTTGTAGAAAACATTAATCAGCAAATTATTTAATTATTGTCTTTATTTATACCCACATTAAAAATGATGATTGAATAAACATACAATATCAAAGGAAACCGAAACATGTTGTTTTTAGCTTGCATTACAACCTTATTTAAAGCTTTTGAAAAACAATAGACACAGTTCAGAAATAATACTTCATAATGACATTTTCACTAAGTCCCTGTCACAATATTGCTTTTGCAAAAGAACTGTTATAGAATTTTAACAGTTTATGTTAGGAGTTGTTCCCAAACATCAGTAGGAAGAACTATGGCCCTGAAATCTGCAGATTTTGAAGTATTTGGGACAGTTCAAGGGGTTTATTTTCGAAAGGTATGCAAACATGCTAAAATACTTAGATATCAAATAAAAATATTGGTTTCAATGCCAATCTGTACCACATATTTTGCATTATTCAGATTCATCAAATTCAGAAGCTCAATGTCTGAAACCCTGACTATCGTCTCTTTTTTGTTTATTAATATCAATTTCTACTGTTCTTATTTAGCAGACAAAAAGTGATACCTACTCTTAATTAGACGAATTACTCTTGAAAGCCAATTTCGTGGACCTCATGCTGCTTTCAGGACTTCATCAATAAATGATCAATACTTTTTTTGCAATGAGTATAGACTTACTTATTTACAACAGTTAGCGTCATACCTAATTATGTACCGTAGAATTGGGCATATGTACTCTTGTCTGCTACTCTATGTATAAACTCACTTATTTAACTCTAGCTGTGTAGGTATTCTCCTGTATGCTATCTTATGTACTTCCCTTAATAATCCCTCATGTACTACCCCTATGCACCATTTTTTCTTTGTGTAATTTCTTATGCATTCTCCACTCCCTATGTCCCCATGACGACCTCGGTGGCGCAATGGTCACCATGCCGGACTGCCGAACCTGAGGTCCCGGGTTCGATTCCCGGTTCGGTCAACATTTGTGTGATGAGCATGCTTGTTGGCCGTGGTCTGGGTGTTACAATATGTATTTATTAATATGTATATGTGTAGCTATATGTAGTTTATCAGTTGTGTTAGCGCCCATAACACAAGTTAATTAATAACTTAGCATGGGGCTAACCGACCGTGTGTGGAAAGGTGTCCTGTCCTGACATTATACTATGTATTGCTTTTGTACTACCTTACGTACTACCTCTTTTTACTTACGTATCGACGCTTGAAAGGCAAAAATGACTAAGCGACATTGAGTAAACTTTACAGAAGAGTGATTTAAAAAAGAATAATAAAAAAAAAAACATAAAAAATTACGAAATAGTCAGACTTATATTTTTTTAACATTATTGTTATAGTATCTAAATCCGAATTTATTTTAAAAAACAGTTGTTTTTCTAAAAAATTTCACTTTAAATTTCACTTCTGTAAAATTTACTCAATGTCGCTTAGTTATTTTTGCCTTTCAAGCGTCGGTATGTACTCTCCCTATGTCTACCCGCTATATACGCCCTTATGTACTCTCTTATTACTACTATATATTTATAGAACTAGCGACCCGCTCCGACTTCGCACGAGTTAACAGTATTTCGGCACTATTTAATGTATGTTATCTAGACTAATATTATAAAGCTGAAGAGTTTGTTTGTTTGAACGCGCTAATCTCAGGAACTACTGTTCCGATTTGAAAATTTCTTTCAGTGTTAGATAGCCCATTTATCGAGGAAGGCTATAGGCTACTTTTATCCCGGTACGGGAAGTAGTTTCCACGGGATGCGGGTGAAACCGCTGGCAGAAGCTAGTTATACATATAAACCTTCCTCTTTAATCACTCTATCTATTAAAAAACACGCATGAATATCGGTTACGTAGTTTTGAAGATTTAAGCGTACAAAGGGACATAGGGACAGAAGAACAGACTTTGTTTTATACTATGTAGTGATTTAACGACTGTGCATGTATGTGAATTTCCAACCACGTCGGATATGGATGTACCCACCCACAACCATTTTTGTATTGTCTGTACCAAGCCTTAAATAATTGCCAATGTTATCTTTCAACGAATCCTTCGAGAGAAACATTATTTCTTACGATTCTATCTGATACGATAGGTAGAATATAATCTACTTTTATACTACTAATATTATAAAACTCAAGGAGTTTGCTCGTTTATTTGCTTTTTAGGTAGGTAGCTCAATTATCCAGTTAGGCTATAGGCAACTTTTTCGTGTGTAGATTGATTAGTAAGACGTGTAGAAAACCGCTACCAGAGGCTAGCTATTGAACATATCTAAATTAATATTTTTGTCAACAGTACACGAAGGAGCAAGCTCAGAAGCTTGGTCTTCGAGGATGGTGCAAGAATACGCCCCATGGAACTGTGCTCGGCCACATGCAGGGACCTAGTGACAAAATGGAGGCCATGTAAGTTTTCACACAAAACAAAATAATACAGGAAGTGAACTAATTGAATTCCTTTATCACGAATTGTTCGTATCAATAAACTACCGTAATTAAAAACGAATAAACCGATAGTTCTCTGAAATAAAATGAATACCTAGGTAATTGCTATGGGGATATTTATCAGCTAGCGAGCAGTTTAAAAATGAATTTGATAGGCGGCCAACCCATACATTCGAAATGGACATAAAGATTGTATGAAATAATATCGCGGAAGCCTCTGTACCTAAAAGAAATACGCTATTCTGACGTCAGCCAACAAAATAAATCGCTTCGAAATATTTTCCACACTTTAAAATTTCAATGAACGAACTTTATAAAGTGACAACTTTAGCCGTGAAATGCAAAAAGTATTATCACCCTTCATTTTACGATGCAAAATTCCGGCCATTGTTATTCTGGCACAATTTTGCAGCGAAAAAAATGCAATCAAGAATTTCCCAACACCCTGCGGCGAATCTCATTTAACGGTACGGCCTCTGAAATTCACAACTCGATACGAAAATATTCGTTTACAAAATGTATTACTTTTATCTTGCTAAAATTTAATACTACTTATCCGTCGCAGGGAAACCTAGCAACTCGTAATGAATACGAAACCACGATTCATTACGCAGACCGACCAGCGGACAAATTAAAGTCTCCGCAGCTTTGTAATTAGTTTTCTCGTAATTTCTAGAAATTCCTACTGTCTTTGCAGGATGCATTGGCTGAAAACCACAGGCAGCCCCAGTAGTAAAATAGAAAAATGCGAGTTTAGGAATCAGATGGACATCGAACAATTTACTTTTACGGATTTTGATATTCGTCGAGATGAAATGTAACTACTTAGTATGTATTTTGAATGCTATGTGATATTTGGGAGAGTTTACCCATGACTGTAATGCGGTATTAGTAATTTATTTGATTAAAGTTAAAATACAAACAGCTTTAAAGCGCATCTCTCTTAGTTTTATTTTAAACCTTAATTTTCACACGTTAATATAATATTAAAATTAACCGCTACGTGCAAAACATGACAAATGGAACGACTCGACGGGAATTTTTAATTACATTAAGCTCTCGCGTCAACCTCCATCTCGCAAATGTGCAGAAAACAAAAGCTTATCTCCCGAGACCGTAATAAAAGGCCTCGACTCACTCATTACTGTAGTAATCAGTAAAAACTCTCAGCGCGCTGCAGATTCCGTTTTATCAAATATTGATGCTTCCCTGAGAAATTTTCATCTTAAGTTTCCCAGAGGGACGAAGGTCAACGCAACATTTTTCCCCAAAGTAAACCGCACTTTTATGATCGCAAAAGACGCATGAAAGTGATATATTCACAAAGTAAACAATCCATCAAGATTCCTTATTCTGTCGAAAACGCGATTTGTCACTGAATAAGTGAGTATTGACGTAAATAACCCTGAACTCGAGGAAAACCTACAGGTGGTTTTATAGTTTCAAGTAATATTACTTGATTAAGGTATTTTTGTAACAAGCTACAGGTTACATGAAATGATTCCGCTAGGGAGGTGAGCTTGTAATTTTCGACACGCGAGAGTCGGGAGAAAGTATTAAAAATAATGTGCTAGGGTCGGCGGTTGAATGAAAAAGTTTCTCCCGAAATATGTGCCTTGGGAGGCATCCCATTAACGCCTGAAAGACTTTCAAGGTTTATGCTCTGGTGGATTTAATATGAGTTACTTTCATTTAGATATGACTGATGGCTGCCAATACGCTTATAATAACACGTTAGGTCTTTCCACAAACAGTTGAGAACGGAAACGGAAACGCGGAGTATAACATTTATTTGTCAGAACGCAATTTATTAAGGACACAAAAGAGCAAAGCAAATAATAGCATTTAGACGAATCAAAGAATTATATACCATCTGTTAGCTAACAATAGACATCGACCTTGAAGGCTTTTACGGAGGAGTTTTCCTTCGAAAGGGTAGGAAATAATTACGTTCGAGTCAGTAACCCGGGCGTGCGTTATTGATGGGCTCGCGCGGCGGCGCCGAGACGCGCGGTAAGTGGGTCAGGGAGGAGCGAGGGACGCGCAGTCGCTCCGACACTGCGCCCTCAACCCTCAGCCATGGCGGACGCGCCGCCCGAGGTCCTCGAGCTCAACGTGGGCGGCGTGCACTACGCCACGACGCGCGACACGCTGCTCCGCGAGCCCGACTCGCTGCCCGCCGCCGCGCTGCAAGACCCCGACCATCCGCGCGACGCCCGCGGACGCATCTTCTTCGACCGGGACGGAGTTCTCTTCCGTTATGTTTTGGATTATCTCCGAGACGGTGGCCTCGTGCTTCCGGAGTGTTTCCGAGAACACAAACGACTGGCTCGTGAAGCCAAACACTACAGACTCGCCGGACTAGAAAACGCGGTTCGAGACGCTGATCCTCGTCCTCCGAACCGTGAGAAGGGCTGCATCACCGTCGGCTACCGAGGGAGCTTCGCGTTCGGCCGCGACGGACTCGCTGATGTCAAGTTCCGCAAGTTATCACGTATCCTCGTCTGTGGAAAGGTGAACCTTTGCCGTGATGTGTTCGGAGAAACCCTGAACGAGTCCCGAGATCCAGACCACGGACTTGCTGACAGGTACACTTCTCGTTTCTTCTTAAAGCACTCGTTCATTGAACAAGCTTTCGATATGCTGTACGAGAACGGTTTCAAGCTGACTGCGAGCTGTGGCAGCGGCACCGCTGGCGGGGCTGCTGAGCTCAAACCAGGAGTGGATTCAGAGGAAAATCGTTGGAATCATTACAACGAATTTGTATTCACGCGCGAATAAATTGTGCGTTCTCTCGGAATGTGATAATCATCTGCTGTTGATCGAGTGAGGCTTAATAATATTTCTGTCGTTAGAAGAATGTTTAAGAGCATTATTTTCATAAATAATGCATCTCTCTTGTATCCAGAGATAGAAGTAATTTAACTTTGAAGTTCTCGTAAGTCGTTCGCAATATTTGCGTAACCGGATAAAGCTTAAAATAAAGTTTTCTTGTCATTATAAAATGACTTCTATGATGGTCGATCATCCTAAATGGTTGGCAAGTAACAAGGTTCATAGATGTCGGTGATATGCCGTTGAGTAATGCAAAAGTTCAAGTAATAAATGTTTAATTATTATGTAGATAAAGAAACCTAAACTGTAATCATGTAACAAATAGGTAGTGTTAAATGTAAAAATATAAAATAGTAGTTAATAACCTCCTTTAGGGCTAATTTCGTGTACTGTGTACCTATTTCTATCAAGTTTTTCAAATTATTTTATATTCGATTTATAAATCAATGTTTAATAATGTATTTTGAAAATACTGCGTGGGCCATCGTTTTTGATAAAAGTAATATGCCAAATTATGATATGACCGTTATGTATGAGTAATATGATGCGGTAGCTCTGAGTTACTAAATCATGGTGTTGAATATTTTATGTTTTACTTCGAGGTACTGCTGTGCCCGGTGATGTGTTGTGATGAATACGTTTCCCCTTCCTCCTCGTGTAGATTTAAGAAAATTGGATTTCAAAGTGTAGTAAATAATGCAATGAGCGCGTGTGAAATGTACCTTAAAAAAATAGTGTTTTAATAGTTGAAAAATTATACATCTCAGGAGAATATAAGATTGTAATAAGAGCATAAGAATAGAACGTGAAACTTTTATGTAACAAGTTAAAGACGCAATTATGACTTGAGTATCAGAGCTGTTCAGAGTTAAACTTAGGGAAAATATTGTCGCGCGCACTGAAAACTTTGATCGTTAGCATACGAATTTATTTTACTACCCTTTAATCGTTTCAATTTTCTAATTTTATTGCAGTCCCCAGTTTTCTGATGTTGCTATGTCGAATTTAAGCGATCGCAGCCATATCATTAGATTACCTAGATAAGCTGAACTTCCATAATTATCTTCCCGCTTAAAAATGTAGTTAGACATATTCCGTAGCCAAATACCTCAATGTGGATTTAAGGTTAAAAACCAAAGAGTGTGGATGCGATTCCCGTGTGCTGTAATCCGATGTATGGAGAGTCAAATACTTGTAATAGTAAAATGTGTCAACATACAGAGTGTAAGTCGTTGAATATGCGCTTAAACGTAGTCGCCATTATTATAATCAGCTGACTGTCACTTTGACAGATATTATTCGGTATTTTGACAGATGATTTTAATTATTTTTTAATTCATCTTTTATTATTGTGGGGAAATCATGCTATGAATTCAGGGAGTAAGTACTTATTGTGGCAGAAAACTAATCAGTGTTAATTATGATTATTTTACTGTATAAAATAACAAAAATATATAAAAATCGACTTCAAGTTGTACTAAAATTCATTAATGATATTGTAAGTAAACTTACCTATATTTTTATTAAAAGTCATAGATAAATGTAACCGAAATCAAGTAAGTAGAGTAATTTACCAAGTTATGTTAGCGAAATAATTATTGTGTTTAGATGAATTAGTTGTTAGAAAAAATAATAAAAAATATTATTTATTTAACATTTATCTAATGGATACTTTGAGGATCCGTTGTGATTGTTATTATAATTTATTTGTCTGGAGAAAAAACAGTGTTGGACCTGGACTCGATTACTATTGTAGGATTTCTAAAAGAATAGTTTTGAGAATAAATTTAGTTAAAAAATGTGCCTCTTTTATTTATTGCAAGTGTGATGTAAAGCAGACCGGAGTTACCTATAGGTACCTACACAATTTCGGATTGCCGAAATTAATCAGGATTTAACCGGTTTGAGCATTTTTTTATTCTTAAACATACGAATGTTTAAAAAGTACCAGTATTATTCAGTGGAGCTTTACTTAAACATAATTCACATGTTGCACACACAGAACAAATAGGTACCTAGATTAGTCACACGTAGAAACTTTTTCTTCACATTTTCACATCTCAATCCTGAATGATTTTCACTGACAATATTGCGTTCATAAAAATTGATAAAGAAAAAAGCTTTTCTCCTGACCTAGTGACCTACAGGACTGAAAATATTTACACCCGAAAACCGGTCTACTATGTTTTCTAAAAATAAGTTCTATACAGAGTTCAAAGAAAGTTAGGGTTGTAATGAAGTGCCTAAGTAAGTATTGTGTAACTGTACGTAAATCTTATTTATTGGACAAATGTAAAGCTTACCCAGACGGGACTGAAGTTTTCCCACCATTTACCCAAGTCCCTAAACTGATTCATATTTTATTAAGTTTTGTGTTCAATTCTTTGAGTATTCCTCGGTTATTTGTTTTCAGTAAAGGTGAAGGAAACCTGTCTGCCCTTATTTTCATTTGTTTTGTATCTAATTTCAACACAAGGTAGGTATCTAGTATCTGAACTATCAAACCTAGGATGAACCTAAATGCTATGACATATGGTGAGCCAACAATGCCGACCTCAGCCAGTCTATTAAATAATATTTATAACAATGGAACCTACAGTTACCTACTCCATAAATTATGATAGCGTTGCTCATCGATTATTATATCCTGGTAATCAGAGAATCCAATATCCGGAGTTGCACCTGCAATTTCACAATAAGGAATTCTTTAATTTCTATAGAAACTGTCCCATTATGACTATATGGCCTTAATTATCTCACGTAGTAGGTACGTGTATCTATCATAGCTATTGTTACGGTAATATTTTATATTTATTTCAATATAATAAAACAGTTTGCAATGGCAGCTGATATCTCGCATTGTGACACAAACGCTACAATATAAAACAGTTTCCTGCATAGAAACTAAACAAAGATGAAACGCGCTGTATCTACACAAAGCGGAGCAAACTGATTGCTGGCCCATATTTATTGCGCACAATAGCTTGCCTACATTTGCATTGATCGCATGTTTTTCCATCTTTTCGTAAACATTGAAAGATTCGTTATTGATATACGTCTAAATATTTCAGTTTTCGCAAACATGAACTCGTTTAATGTACATTAAAAAAAATATTTTGATAAAGCATTGATCAAAGAACTCGTGCCTTTTCCCCGCTGAAAAGACTTTCAGGTAAAAATATGAAAGCCGTGGTATGAGTTCATTTGACTTATTTTTTTCAGTGCACACGTAACTACTGAAACTTGAAAACAATAATATCTATGTATAGGCGTCTAACGCATTGAGCTAAAAGCTTTTCGCCTCTCCCCATACCAAAAATTATAGGACCGCACGTCACAAGTCTAGAGGTTAGGTCAATGAAAAGTCACATTTATATGCCTAAATATACTTAAACAAGAGCTACTATAATGCTCTTCGTATGCTTCTAGCCCATAAAAGGAATCAAACCGTCATTAACTAGGTAAAGTCTTCAAGAATCAACGATAACATTAAGGGACTTAATGCTTCTTAGATTCACGTCCCTAAGTCGATCATCAGAACAATTAAGTGAGGAAAACGACGTGTCTTGTAACCCCTGTCATCCCTCTTAGGGACTCAAGGGTGATTTATTCGCTGTTGTCCAATAGTCCACTAATACCTGTCCGAATAAAACGTAGTGCGCTATAAAATACAGGATTTTCGAGAAGCGATCGAAAAGCTCAGTATGATATACAGTTTTTCTCGGAAATTTATTTTGGGAAGCCGTGATCCGTTGTCGGTGGGTACTTTTCTTGCGGTTACTGTTTAGTTTCTACTTACTGTTAGGTAGGTACCACCGACAGAAAAAGGTTATGGTACGGTAGGTATGGTTTCAATTATATTGGGTAACTTTCTAAGAAATACTGATTAACTTTCTGCTAACAAGCACTATTTTTAGCAACATTTTTCTTAACAAAATGACTATGATGCGACGGCGGAAAACTGAAGGAAATGTAATTCCAATAAAGGTAAGAAACTGTTTAAGCTGACCATTTCAGTAAGTTACTATTAGTAACTTAGGATTCAGTTTCAGATTGTTATTTTTCAACAAAACTGAATATCGTTTTGGAGGTGTTCATTACATCACATATTATTAGTACATCAATTTTGTACAGCTTTTATCGTTTTTCTTGTGACGGCTGTAGTTGGTAAATTGCTTTCTTACCTATTTAATAACCTACATTGGTTTCCTGTCGCAGAATATTTACGATATACAGGTGAAGTTAATAAATCATCTGAAAATACTGCAGTAACCTTTCAAACCCACGCTAAGGTTGAGAAAAAGCAATTTGCCCGAAAGTATCCATGGAGTTTGTTATTTTAGTTTCATTAAGATCGATTGTGACCTACGCGATACCTAGCTCAGAAAGTTGACCTTTGTTAATATTTCAGCAAGCAAAACTATGATTTAGTGGATGCCTAGGTACTTAATCCATGTAAATTTATTTAGGGACAAAAGTTATAGATTTCTCCGTAACTTTATTCTGATAATGAGTGCAAGGGAAGAGTCAAAAGCATGGATCGTGAGTTTTTCAAATTCCATAAATAAATAAAAATAAGTACCAGTAAGCATTTACACGATAGTAGGGGTACCTATATAATATCTCAAAAAAGCTTTTTAGGACTTTAATGGTATTATTCGTGACCCCAAGTACTCCAAAACCTCTAAGTAAATATTTACCTCGATGCTGAAATCCTCAAACAAATCTTACTAAGCTCAAGGTTTATTTATAAAACCTACTAGCCTGCAAGGTCCATTGGACTAATATCCTTTGATCGCTAACTTTAGGGTATGTTTATCCATTTATTACAGGCCCGTTTTACACCCTATAACTAAACCTTTTTGCCTTATCTTGTTTATCCGTATTAATAACTGCTCCTCTCGTGCCGAGGGAACTACTCCCCGCGCCTGGATAAAAAGCCAATGTCCTTTCTTAGGTTCTAGAATATCTGTGTAGGTACCTAGGTATCCGATTTAACGTAAAAGGGTTCAGCAGTTTTGGCATGCGACAGACAACGTAACTTTTGCGATTATTTAATGTTAAGGAAATATTTTAATTAACATTTATGGTAGCAAACCCATAGAATTCTTATCTTTATAAAACTCATTTCAATATTGCAATCTGTGTCTAAGTAATGGGTCTACTAAGCTAAAGCTAGCACGTATGCTTATCCTGCAAGTCTGGGTTATACTTATTGCAATGCTAGCACTTTCTGACATAAATGGTTCCAATAACTTTTTATAGACCATTTCTATTTCTAATATCGAACAGGCTGGTCCGTCCTGTAAGATTGTGATTGTAATGAGTAGCTGGGGAATATTTTTATAAAGGTTACATTTTATTTCAAAGAATCAATATTGCAGTCTTTTATCTTTTTGAATTTCGAAGGACCTGGAATGTTCTAGAGATTTAAGACGCAATACACAAATTCCAACATCCCCAAAATAACACCGAACTTCCCCCTTCGGGAAAAATAATCTTTCCTAGCGAACTGCGTTAATATAATTCGGCAAACGACATTAAACGTAGTAAATAACAGAAAATGGCACACTACCTAACGACCGGAATACTTAGATTAGGAATAGACCTTCGTGCTAGGTCTCGGAAGTAACTTAGGTACGTTCATAACAATCAAAGAAATGGTAGTCTCACACGGAAATATAAAGCCATGCCCCATTTTCTACGCAATAGAATACTCGGCTTTTCCGGACTGTATGTAAACGGACTTATAAAATATGTATGTATTGAAATATTACACTAGAAGTCTTTAATCATCATGAAAATGTTTT
Organism: Helicoverpa assulta; assembly: GCA_963856015.1. Lineage (NCBI taxonomy): Eukaryota > Metazoa > Arthropoda > Insecta > Lepidoptera > Noctuidae > Helicoverpa > Helicoverpa assulta. Next base: position 3,118,775 of record CAWLCW010000026.1, read on the forward strand.
ATTCTCAAAGCAAAAGTCGGACGGTTTTTACGACATCGTTTTATTGCGGGGTGGAGGTCGCGAAGTCTATGCAAATAGTCTTATCGGTATCGAATCCTGGCTCTTTGATCAGAGTTCACAAAGTTTATTAGATATAAAAGATGGAAGCTGCTACTACTACTGAAAGTTATATTTTCCTTCGATTGCATAATGATCTAGGTATATGAATAGTCTCTGTTTATACCTAGTACGTAGGTACCAAGGAAAGTTGCAACCCAAGAAAGCCTTAATGGTGGAAAGTTGCAAAATTGTTTGCCTCAGCCTTATTGTTATAAAGTGTTAATGCGTGTGCCTCATAACTTTTGAAGTAAGTAAGCAAAGTCCCAAATGAGTCACACCACTTTAAGAAGTGCCTTTGGTCCAAACACACCGCCTTTGGACAGCCCAAAGGCTTTGGACTGTTTTTTAGTAAGCAGGTTTCTGTTTTCTAAATAGGTGGGTACGAAGGCTTGCTTTGAAAATTCTTTCTGCCCTAATGTCTGATCAATCACAGATATGATATGCGGACACAGAGATGCCATGCTGGTATAAGGCAACTTATAGGTACATAAATTATGATGGTTACGTAAACAGCGGAATTAATATGTTCTCTTCAACCCTAAACTCTACTCAGAAACACGCGAATCAAAGTTCTGCTGTACAGTGAACAACGATTATTTCAGTACAAAGACCGAATAAGTTTCGGAGTCTTACACAAAAGAGCCAAAGTTGCACATACTGCTGCTCAATGTTCAACGAAAAGCATTATACATGAGGTACTTACATCAGATACAATTCACAATCTTTGTGTGTGCATTATAACTTGGAACAATAGTTCTAGGTGATGAGTTTTTCAGTGTTGTCTAATGTCTTGGAACTAAAACTTCACCGACAAGCCGTTTAGTTTCCATGACCCTTAAGATGCAGGCTCTTGACGCGACAGGTGGCCCTCTCGGCCAGCGTTTACGATTTCAAGTGTCAATAAAATGAAGGGAAACTCGACATCAAACATCAGGGAAGTTCTGACAACCGGAATTTACCAAGTTGTGAGTGCCGTCAAGTTTTGACGATCCATCATAAACTTCAGGTCAAAATAAACCGTTCGTTATGAGTTGAAAATTATTTATTGGTCGTAGAAACTTTCTGTTTAATGGTTCGAGTTCTTTTGCGTGCTGGCCTTGACTGGAAATAGTTTGTCTTATTAAACTTAGGCAAACATGTGGTTTCCTGTGGAAAGTTGGAGAGGTTAATCGCACACTTTAGAAGTAATAGCTATTAACGTTAATTAGCTTTATACGAATCAACAGAAGCGATTTTTATGTTATCATACAGAGGTGTGCCTATCTACCTGTCTTTAAATCACAGCTCGTATCCTTAACAAAAGATATAGCTTTGCAGGCAGTTTTAGGGCATCGGCAAGTTGAGATGTCTAGCGTCTCAATTTTACATTGTGAACGTCTCTAAGGTTCAGTGGTTCTTACGAACAGACCTACAACTACATAGGGACAAATGACTATACTGAAGCGGTATTCTCAATGGACGAATTTGTGGAAATTAATTCATGTCCCTAATGCCCACATACATATGGAGAAGAGAGAACTTAGTAGATATAAGTAGGTACCCACAAGTAGGTACATAAGCAAAGGTCAAGAGGTTCAACCTCGTAGGTGCAAACAATCTACTAAAGGGATCCTTTTCAGCACCAGCGGCCCTTACATACCTACCCAACACTTCATATTTCATCATAATTAAATTCGTGGCATGTACCAAGACAATTTTGTTATCCCATGAGCTCACCGTTTTGTCCAAAGCTAATTTGTACAAGGCCGTCGTTTTCCCATAAAGAATAATATCATTCGATTTTCAGTTACTATGTTTATGGGGTCAGGTTATTTATGGCTCCGATTGTCCATGGAATGCTTTATGGGGTGGTTATGGGCTTGGTGAGTTGTGGACATCACGGCCAGGCTTTATTTGGAGTGGGCTGGCTATGCAGGTAATAAATTAAAACATACCTACTTATCGGATAGGTACCTGGGTAACAATCGCAACGTAGTCATCAAAAGGACATCTAGAAACTCGCATAAGTAAATACTAACGCCTGTTTATTTTCAAGTATGTTTCCTAAAATTGTTTATTCTTAATGTTAGCATACAAAGGTATAAAGGTCGACTTAATAGTCACGTAATGACACAAACTGTATCAATTTACCCTGTCCCTTTCGAAAGCCATTAGGTAAAGCCGATAGCTGCCTTTGAGTTACCCTTTTAGGCACCCTTACCTGAGCTAAACATGTTCATAGGTAAATACATACACTTATGATCCCTAATGAGGACGGTGATATACCTAGGTACCTAATCAGCGCAGAATTTTATGCCGGTCTGTTACTGAAATGGTGCTATTTGAGGGATGTATAGACTTTTTTTTGTATCTCTCGCCTAGGTAATGGCTATTAGCATCTTTAGAAAAACACAATTCCCTGCTTAGTTATTTTTGTTAATTGACATTTTATAAAACGACAAACATTTCCAGTAGGTACTTACTTACTACTTAGGCATGATTTGCATAAAGTACCTGGTGAAAAGTTTCCAGCCTTTGGAAAGGCTGATTTACATTGAGTCAGTAACTGACGTCAGCGTAGGCGCCGAAAACTGACGCGTGCTATTTACACGAAGTCAGTGTTTCGTCAGTAGTCGAGGATATTTCTTTTGGTGTACACACGTTCGTAAAGTCAGTGCGGAAAAATTAATTCTCGAAAACAACAAAAAATTAAAGTTAATAATTTGTTAAGAAAATGTACCTCAGTAATGATGCAAGAACTAAGTGATATGTGTGAAGAAGAGATATCTAAAGAGAAACGAATTTGGATTAGAAAATGGATAGAGGACAGAGACATAACTGGGGGTTCTCTGTTGTTAACCCAGTTGAGAACTGAAGACCTTAAAGAATACAAACTGGCTTTAAGAATGACGCCAAAAAACTTTGATGATTTGCTTATGTTATTATCAGGCTCTGTTCAGCGTCAAGACACATTTATGAGAGACGCCTTGCCAGCCAAAGTGAAACTCGAAATTACGCTGACATTTTTAGCTTCTGGAATGTCCTTTCGAAATCTCAGTGCGTGGTCCTTATTCAATAGAGCGGCAGCGACTGACTTCACTGACTTGGGCGTATTTACACGCGGTCAGTAGCACTGGCGCGGGTGGAGGGGGAGCGAACTCGTATATTGAAGTCAGTACTGTACTGACTTCAAATCAATTTACACGATGGCAGTGCCGGGTCAGCACTGACTTGTCAGTGGACTGACGTCAGTTACTGACTCAATGTAAATCAGCCATAAAGTTTTAAGTAAATCTAATTGGGTGTTTTTCAGAAAACTTGACCCTAGCAAAATCGGCCTGTCCCACACCTTCAAACATTTTTATTTTGATTTCTTTATATGGCACGTGTGAAAGTGAGTTTTTGATTAATTTAGGTATATATTTTAATGTACAATTAAATCAATATGTAGCATAAAAAGTGGATAGTTATTTTTATATTTAAAATAAACCTAAAGAGGACGTATAAATATCGTGTGTCCCATGGCGCTCTTGGAGATTTCAAATACATCTTACTTCAAAAATATTCGTTTTTAGGTATGTTTAAGTTTTTGAACTTAGTCTCTGTATTTCTAAAAACGTATTTTTAATTTTTATGCCATCAATTTATTGTTATTTTAAGAAATATCATTATTTTAATGTTGTCCTACGAAAATCATTGTTCCGGAAAATCCGGTTTCGTCACGGTGAATTTGATATCGTACTCAAGACAAAATCTACTAATTTGTGTTTTTTCTACCTTCTTAGCAACTTTATGATCGTATTAGGATTCCGCCATTGCCGTTTTAAAGTCAGTTAAGGCTAAAACTGTGACGACAATGTTGGTGTCATCGGCGCGCAAAATTTTTGTTCCGGATAGTGGCAGTATTTAAAAGGTTAATAAATTGTTTTCTTAATTCTATAACACTGTATATAACATAAACAACTCATCATTATTAGATTAGTAAGGCTAAAAACAAGGTAGTTTAAATAAATATTAGTTATTTTCAATTTTAAAAGTCTCGTGAGATGAAAACGTCACCTCCTGTGCGTTATGTTACATACTACCGGAACAAAATCGTAACGATCTTGAATTGTAAAGCTTAGTGTACAATTAAATAATTTATGGGAGCGTCCTGTCCGCGCGTGTGGTAGGTATCAAACGAAAAGGCTTACATTTAATCGGTTTTGTTTATATATGTGTGTGTAAAGGTTTATATCTAAAATTGTAGTGAGTTAATACTTTATTCTTTGTAATTGGGTTTTGAAATCGGCAGTGTGGACATTGCTCAAATTATTCTTATCCATCACGAAATTTTCATAATAGTCACTGTCCCATATTCTGGATGTTACAAAAATGGTTTTAAAATATATATTTTTCATTTTATAGCGTTTATTTTGGCATCATAGTTTTTTTTTAGTATCTAAAATTTCTCACTAGGCTTGATTTTGGAAATTGTAGCGGGTATCATTAGTAATGACAACTTTTCTAGTGAGATGTGTCCAAGAAGTGACGAAAGTGAAATTAGTTAGCTGATTATTTAATAATCTTATAGAATTATGCTATCGTTTTGTTTGTTTTTAAAAGATTTTAAGTATATCTTTATGCCACCATAAGTTGATTTCGTTTTAATACTTGTTTGTTTTATTTCTAACTAGCTTTTGCCCGCGACTTCGTTCGCGTGGAATAGTGATTTTTGGTTTGACCAATAGATGGCGCTATATGTCCGAAATAAATTTTATTTTTATTTTTATATTTTTTTGTAATAAAAACTATCCTATGTCCTTTCTCAAGTTCCAAACTATGTCTGTACCAAATTTCACACAAATCGGTTCAGTAGTATAGGCGTGAAGAAAAGACAGACAGACAGACAGAAAGACAGACAGACAGACAGACAGAGTTACTTTCACATTTATAATATTAGTTAGGATTAGGATTAATTATATTTTGTGACGTTCAGGAATACTATGCATCATACGCTGACAGAAAAACTTTAATATTTCTTAAAATCATATTATAATTTTAATTTAAAATGCAGACTTAGCTAGTTAACAATATATTATTTAATATTAGAGTAAATATAATAGAATTCACGAAATAAAAAAAAAATATTTCCTGTGCGTCACAGGGTCAAGTTTTCTGAAAAACACCCAATTTTGCTTTCAAATCAAAAGGGTATCTGTAGGGTCTTTCCATTAAATACGTCCTACATTATAGGTACATACGTAGAGAATACCTACTTGGGTAATAGTAGATAGAAATAGGTTCTATAGGTCCCATTAGTATAGGTATTACGCCTTTACCCTCGTCATAGGTACTTGTAGAGCTCTTTGTGAAAGAGCTAGTCCGGTAAGTAGTACAACTATAAGCAGGTACTTACCTATTGCAGCAGGGAGCCAGCGCTGTTCCACTTTGAAGGGTTGCCGGCGTAATTAGTTAAAGGTAAAGTTTTCATCTGTCTCTAGACTTTACGAATTTATTACGCAATTGTTGGATATTGCAGAAGTTCTTTAGCGAATGCAAACGCTCCAAGTGAGAACTATGTCTGCTTTAGAAATTAAAAAGAAGGGAGTGGTCTGTGGTAGTCTTGGACGAAGAGTCGTCTTTGAAAAACCAGGATTGGGGTAAGCTCTCCACGGGTAAGTAGGTAATCCATACCTAAGTGTCGTCCATTACACTATATTGTCCTCTCGAGCAGGGCCGATGAATTAGCTTAGACTTTAAGGTTTCTATGGCCGTTAGACTGCAATGGGTACCTACATACCCATGCCTCATAGACACATCATAGACCCATGGTAATTCGTTACAAAATTCAATAAAAATAAGTATGACTACGCATTTACGAGTCACCTAAGAATGAGACGTAAGTAAGAGTAGTAAGGTAAGACTTTTAGCAATTTTTTGCAACACGCTAAAATGTATGTTAGCACCTGAATTTTTCAATTCTAAAGCACAAAGCGACACAACAGGCCGACGACCCACTAACTCGGGACTATCTAGTCTAACCAACCGCCTAAAAGGCAAATCCATTTGGTTGCGGCTTGCCTGCATTTGCATCCAGAATTCTAGACAGAGCTGTATGCAAATGAAATAGCCATTAAGTTTGTAATTGAATTGTCTGCAACTAGACGCGGGAATTGGATATCTAAGTACCATCTATACTACTCTATGGGGATAGATAGGTTCAAACTACAAAGACATAGAGAAAATGGATATCTAGCTAAAGGAGTAAATATACATCGATCATAATAGTGGGTGCGGTATGTTTGCACAGACAAAGGTGCACTCTCTATTTCCTCACTCTTGTCGCTCGTCGGGAGGGCAAACCGATACGACAGAAATAATTAGATGCAGGACATTTACGTAGGTGTATCGTGTATCAATCACTGTTTCTTTAACCCCACAAGGCCACAAAGCTATTTCGCGCCGACCTGGGAACCGAATCTGAGAATCCGTGCATAGCAATTGAGCTACGTGACTACCAATACAACGGGACAGTAAAGTATGATAGAAGTAAAAAAAAAAAATACTTAACCGAATTTGATAAAATTTTACAGAGACATACACAAATAGGTATATTTTTTTTGAGTGATCCTAATCCAGGAGCTGACCGAATTACACGCGATCGAAGTCAAAGGCAGAACGCAACTTGGTTTTTAAAAAACCTGCATTTCATTTCAAAGTGTCTTTTTTCAAAGTCATTGTAAAAGTAGGTCTTTTGTGGTTCCACTAAAGAGGCTTTACAGCGAGCGTGGCATTACATTCATAATAAAGTCATACTTCATTGTTAAATTCATTTCCTTGGATGAGAACCGTCTACGAGCTGGCCGTAAAGTATGCTCTAAATAATTTATGAAAAGATGCAAGTGGTACTAAGTATGTAACTACGGCAAAATACTGCGGTACTAGGTACATTCTACCTCTCAGAGAAATATTCCTAAGTTGCTTCTAGCGCTTTGCTCGATTTTGTTCGCGGGTATTTCGAGTTTGCGTAAATATGGCGTAAACAGAGCTATCTATGAGTGAGGATAATGTATCAACTACCCGTGCACGTCTACGCCTGCTACTGGGCTTATGAGATAGATGGCAGAAGTGGGCCACTGGCTGGGCCCTCGCCCCGGCTTCTAACGCTTAGAGAAAACACTTAGATAGGTACACAGCCAGATATTAGGCATATTGACTAAATATTATTTCAGTTAGCCAGACGTAACTTGGGAAAGTCTGAAGTTATTTGGCTGGACAATACAGTAATTACCACAGAGATAGGATTAAGTTTAGTTAAAGTAAATAAAGACGACATTTCAATTTACTTTTTAATTTTCGCTAGGTACCTACATGTTACGATACCTACAATAAATTGTACTCAATAGACTGGCGACTTCATGCATAACTAACATAATTATTCAATTAAAAATACCCGTAATGTATTTCATTGTAAAATACTTTAAACTTCCGTCTGCAACTTCATTGTAGACTTAAATATATGTTGTTTGAAGTACTTCAATTCCTCTATGCTTTCAAGAATATCATCCACAGACCGATGCCTGAACTTTTTCTGTGGCATGAGTGAAAACTCTTTTTGGTACCACCTCTTTGCTAACTCCTTGATTGTGCTGACATCTATAACTCTGTAGTGTAAATAATTGTCTAGTATTGGCATGTATTTTCTTATAAATAATCTGTCCATGTAGACACTGTTTCCACCTAGAGGGCATTTCTTCTCTGGTGCATGGGATTTGACAAATTCCAGAACTTGTTTCTCTGCTTCCTTGAGGGTAACATTTGATTTGCGGCTAGCCTCTGTCAATCCACTCTGTAAAAATAATGGTTGCAGTTCAAAAAAATGCTTATCTTGTGAAACTAATCTGTGATTTGTGTGGCATTTCAAGTCTGTTTTTTGTTGAAAATATTCTCTCTTTTTAGTTTACAATTTTTGAATGGATTGCAGACATGTGTTTCATTTGATATGCTCCACATAAGTAGATCATCATCAACTTAATAAATACTACACTACATAGACCTCTTTCAAATCCAGCCCCTGCCTGCAGCAATGATGACACAATAATTATTAGTAAAACTAAATTATAACAATATTAAACAGAAGAAATCAATACCTCACCATGCTGACTAACACACCAGTCATTCATGCCATCCAGAATGCTATCCGGCTGGTTTATAATAATGTTGGGCCCTTGAGCAACAATATTCAAGTCTGCATCTGTCACTACACAGGCTATTTCCAAGATATGGTCCTTTTCTATATCCAGACCAGTCATTTCCAGGTCTACCCATACTATTCTCTTGGCTGCATTCTTAACGGCTGATAGGGCCATGGCGGGAGGGACTTTGGCACCTGAAAAAATATACTAAATCGGTCAGTGGGTCGTCTATCACATAGGTAAATAGGTATCAAGTACATGGCTTTAGAATAAAACAGCATGTTGATGTCGTATTTAAATACCTTGTAAAAACATTGAAGAATAAACGTAATAATTGCTATATCTGCAAAATTAACTCTAGGAATACAAAAATTCTACTCCAGACTGCAAAGTAATTCATGTTTTTATGTCCAACGTTAGAAATGTATGGTCCAAGATTGAATATACTTACGGCTCGAAAGAAGCCTGACAGGAGGTTTTGTTAAATTAACAAAACTTGATTTTAAACAGAAGCGTACTATATTCATTTATTATTGCTGAAATGATATATACTTCGAAAAAACCACTGTATTTTATCAATAATTTTGCTTGGTTTGAGGTTATGCTCGCGAATATTTCTGTCAATATTTTTTTGACAATACGTAATCAATAAACTACAGCACGCCCAGTATTATTTAAAGTAGAGGCTACTTAAGTTTTGTGGCCGAATTTTTTAAATTATTTACTAACAAAGTCATATTAGATAATGTAAACTAAAAGTGATACATAATCATATCGATTAGAAAGAAATTAAAAGTCAATTATTTTAGTGAGCGCTTTAAATTACTTTTTTGGTTGTTAGACTATTTCACCTTTATTTCTAGACTTTTTTTTACTAAAATGCTTCTCTATTTTTCATCTAAAAAGGTCGAGGTTTATTAATAATGGGGATATTTAGTCTATATTTTTTATCTGTGCTTCGTAAAACTGACCGTCTGTGATTCTGTGATTCTTCTCGATTGTCATGGTGTATTGAGGGTTGATTTTGTTTTTGTTACAATAATTTCAATATTTTCCAGTAGAAAAAGCCCTGCTAATAGCAAACACGATGAACAGACTAATAATAAATAATTGTCGTTGCATCAGGAGATCGAGTAAGTGTATAAAATGTTGTAACTAATGTCATATTACTGTATCTTAACCTAAGCGGATTTTGATTGATTATTTTAGACACCTATGTACCTATGACTTCATCGTGGAAACACTAGTTTTACGTAAATGGACCATGTCGTACTATTTGTAAATACAGAACATAATATTAGATGTTTCTGTCGATGATTACTATAACACATATATTATCTAATTATTTTTTTTCTTTCATCATGACCGTCACATGGTTAGTGCGGTTTCTTTTGATTGATAAAACAAAATTAATTAATAAGAAGTTAACGGCGAGCTAATCTGTTACTTCCTAAGTTGTCTGACCTGAGCCAACCTGAGTTATTTTCTTTCTGTATTATCTTGACTCAAACCAAGACAGTGTTGTTGTGAAGTATTTCATTTTAAATCAGTGGTAAAATATTAATATTTCTGTTATTTTTCTAGCAATACTTTGGGACAGCAGACAGTTTCAAAACTTTCCATACATAACACTTTCAAGGTCGTTGTCATATTATACAACCCAGCCAATCGGACTGCATCATGATGTCACACAGAAGCCGTTTAACACAAGAGTGCACTGGCACCCTCAGTTCATCAGACCATTTTCTATCAGCAGATATTACTTTGATAAAGAACCTCTGAAACCATCCTCCAAAGTTGAAGCCTCTGTTGAAACTATAAAGAAAGGCATAGAGGAAAAAGAAAAGTCTCCAAAAAAACCTGAAATACAGAAGAAAAGTCTTAAAGAGCGCTTTATGAATGAGCTACGGCATTACTACCATGGTTTCAGACTTCTTTTTATTGAAGTGAGGATCTCAGCAACCTTGTTCTTTAAAATTTTAAAAGGTGAAACATTGACTCGAAGGGAGCACAGACTGTTGGTCACAACCATTGGTGATCTATTCAGAATGGTTCCATTTATTGTATTTGTATTGGTTCCATTTTTGGAATTTGCACTGCCCTTTTATATCAAATTATTCCCAAATGCATTACCGTCAACATTTGAAAGTACTGATCAGAAAGAAGCAAAATTAAAGAAACATTTAAAGGTTAAGTTGGAAATAGCCAAGTTCTTCCAAGAAACATTAGATCAGATGGCTCCACAAGCTAGCAATAGGCATTCAGAGCTTGCCCGGGAATTCTCCAGTTTCTTCACTAGGATTAGAACATCAGGTGATGTTGCAACCAGTGAGGAGATTATGAAGTTTTCTAAATTATTTGAAGATGAGATCACATTAGATTCCTTACAGAGACCCCACTTAGTTGCTTTGTGTAAAGTTTTGAATGCAACTACTATTGGTACCAGTGCCATGTTAAGGTTTAATCTTAAGATGAAGCTGAGATCATTGGCTGCTGATGACAAGGTGATTGCTAAAGAGGGTGTAGATAGTTTGAACTTCAGTGAGTTACAACAGGCATGTAGAGCGAGAGGAATGAGAGCCTATGGTGTGTCTGAGGAGCGATTAAGAAAGGAGCTGAGGAATTGGCTTGACTTATCATTGAATGAGAAGGTGCCTCCATCGTTATTGCTGTTGTCAAGAGCACTGATGGTTCCGGAACATGTACCAACTACATACAAATTGAAGGCAACTATTTCTGCACTGCCAGAACAAGTTGCCACACAGACAAAGGCTGCTATTGGAGAAAAGGAAGGAAAATTGGACTTCAAGGTATTACTGTTTATTTTGTTATTACCATCTTAATCAGTAGTATTTTAATTAATTGTGCAATTTAATTAATTTGTTTAGACTTTTGATTACTTACATATTTATGACATCAAACAAACAAACGCAAGATGAACCTTTGTAACTTGTAGATTGCACAGTGTACAGCATAGTTCACATTTTTCCATGTTTCTTCTATGAAACCAATTTGTTATACCCATTAAAATAAACAACTTATTGGAGATTAACTTGTTAAATTCCAGACTAAGGCAGATGCCATTAAACTGGAAGAACAGAAGATCAAGGAAGAAATGAAGGAGTTGCAAGAAGCAGAAAGAGAGAAACAGATCCTTGAAGCTAAGAAGAGAGAAAAAGAAGAACTCAAAGACAAAGCACCTATCATTGACTTAGAGAGTGCACCAACTATGGTCGATCCTGCGCCCGTCATCATTGTCGACGCTCCTAAACCGAAATCTGAAGAAGGTCTCTCTGGCAAAGACATTGAAGTTATTGAGGACGCTTTAGAGAAATTAGGTAAGTCCATCCTTACAGATTGGCATTCATCCATTTTTCTCCATGTACCAAAGTTCAAGTTTGCGTTGTTACCTTCAAAATTACATATTCAACTCATTTTCGTCACGTGTATTAATAGATTCCGTATGTCAGACATGTGCTCAAAACGTGAGTGTAAGCCATGATGAATGGAACTTTTATTTTTGTATCGTATTCAATTTGCAAGTGGCTTTGTCGCCATGTTGATTTGTTTTCTTTCACTGCGTTTTCCTTATCTCAATAGAGTGATCCGTGTCGGTAGTCAGGCTGAAACTCGTTTCCGGTAATAACTGGTTTATCTATGTACTTTATCATCTTTGTTGCACATTGCACTTTGTTATTTTATGTAATGTGTATGTATTTACAACTGAATGAAATTAGTAGGAAAGATTACCTACAGAGGTTTTGTTGTGATAACAATTTCTGATGCAATGTGAAAATCCTACTTCCAAGTAGGATATCAATTTATAACACCATTATGGTAGCAGATTCATTGTAAGAACGGGTAACTCTTTGAATAAGCACTAATATGTGATTGTCTCCTTATCAATACATATAATTTGGCTACTAACCAAATTAAACTATACCACACCTGTTAATATCATTCAGTTTTCAATATAAACAATTAGTTAGGTATATATAATTATGTAATAAATGATCTAGAGATATTTTCAGATAAAAAGTTCCTCTTTGCGATTTTCCTTGAATAATGCTTGAATAAATACCAAGATTAAAATGACGGAAATTTTAAATCATTCCGGTGTAGCATGTGAAAATATTCCTAAGAAATCGAAGGTCATGGCTGTAAACACATACAAATAGACCTATTCCCATTAATAATAGTGACTTCTCAGTTATTTATAAGCCCTAATGGAAATGCAACATATTTGGCAACATTGCAACGTTATTTCGTGGAATAACTCAGATAATTCTATAGGCATCCATAGACTATATGTAACGCCGCCGCCGTACAAAGCCGACCATGAGTCATAGTGTTTGTAAATATACAGACTTCATGGATGGAAAATTCAATGTTCTATGGCTAATTCTGATACTATACCAGATTTTAGCTAAGGTTTTCTTATTTTAATTTAAATCATTCGTTCAGTTGATTTGGGTTTGAATTTGGAAATACAGAAGTTATAACATCCTGGTCCTGGAGAAAATTCTTCCTTGCTCGATATTTTTTCTATAATATGTAGCTACTATAGTGTTTTCCTTAAGTACTGTAGCATAGAGCAAGGGCTTTGCAGTTCAAAGAATTTAATTACGGTAAACAAATATTAAACTGAAATTGCATACAGTCACGGACAAAGAGCTGCCCTGTAAATTTATGACCCAGCGCCATAGAACGGCGCTCGATCACAAGGTCGGTGTATAATAATTATAAATATGTATTTTTAATATATAATAATTATAATTAGTAATAATAACTATGTATTTATGAGCATACAACCATTCTTGCAGTCTAAATAACGAAGTGTAAAGAATTCTTGCAAAATCGAAAATCATACATAAAAAAACATTTCGGGGTAAGGTGAAAACATTCTACGCTGACCCCAAATAAAATGAGGATAAGGGCAGGAGGATGATGACTATTTAGGACCACAAAATGGCAAAAAAACACGTTTGTTTTATGTAATGTTTGTTATCATCTTCTGTGAAAATGTTAACTCTCGAACTACAAAGGTTCATGAGAAACAGCCTTGTGACTTGTGTAGTCTTAATAATACACCCCAGCGGGGCCCGACAGGGCCAAGGTCTGCCGGGGCTGCGGGATTGTTCGAAAGAGTTACCGCGGCCCTGGTACATAAAAAAGCCTACGACGGAACACGACGGTTTTTAGTCAGTAAGAGTCTGACACTCCCTCACCGCTGCTAACCCACAGCGGGAGGGGTCATTTGATGATTTTTGACGTCGTTGAAAAAAAAAGTTAATAATACGGTCCCGTTTTCCCTTTAAGAAAAAGAAAGAAAACAACTTTCCTCAACCAGTTTTCCCTATTTAGTATTGTTGTGCTGGACCAATGCCAAGGTCTGATTTGCTGTAACGGCCGTCCATTCACCTTTGATCCGAGATTTTGGCTTTACTCACTTACTATCGTCAGATCTCAGTGTTACTGAGAAGTAATATTGTCTGTGCCAGCTTTTCAGAGGATTTTACTGATGCCTAAATTGAGTTTATATAGTTTCTGTGAATTTTGGCAGAGAACAGAAAGGTTTTAAGATATTATTCTAGTCTGCCCCGTTGATCTACTCGTCGCAAATTACCGATCTTTCGAGTCCTAGGTCAGGCCAAATTAGCTCTGTAGGTTTACTGAAACGTTTACAAAGCTGCCTGAACTCTGGAAGTTGGTGGAGATACACCCCTGTGTCTGAGAGAGCTCAGGAAGCCGAGGCTCCCAACTGTTAACCAGCAATCGTCTTAATTACGATTCGTGTCCCGAGTTGATTAAAGTTTTCTTATTCACTGACTGCACCAACTTCCATCAAAACTCATTAGTCTCTTGTATTTTTTGGAACTCTTTCATTGAACCCTTCCAAACGGATGAATGATTCTGATCTAAAATTCACTTACCATTGTTTTTATTATTGTTATTAACATATTTCTTCACCCATCCACAGCTGAACAGAAGAAGTCGCTGCTCCTGGAGAAGGAAAGCATCCAGGAGCTGAAGGCGGAACTCCTCGACTACAGTGAAGATGTCAAAGAGATGCAGGAGATTGTCAAGACTAAGCAAGCTGATCTCAAACTCTCGAAGGGTGCTCGCAGGTATTGTACCACTGTTCTAACAAATGATAGTTCTTTCAATCATCATATTTTATCAGCCAATTGACGTACCTACATTGCAGTACGTCTTTAAATCAGTTAAAAATGAATAAATATAAGCTATTCTAATTAATGTTTATTCATTACATAAGTCTATTAATATTGGCTTACTAACAATCACAATTTACAGTAACTGTATTTACTATACAAGTTGTCTTTTTGATCGATTGGCAAATATCTATTTCCATATTATATAATATCTTTGTTACCGGTACAATGTACAGATATTAGTGTATTACATAATTCTATTTATCGTATGTTTTATGTGATAAGACTAAAAAGGCATAGCGCTAATTTAAACTGATGTAAGTCTGATATAAATAACTAGTGGTTTATCGCGGTTTCATCCGCGTGGACCGACTAACTTTCCCGTACCTGGACAAAAAAATATGCCTGTCACTTGAGCTATCCTCTCTAACTCCCCAATAGGCAATAGGGGAATAATTTTACAAAGCGGTTCAGTAATTTCGGAGCGTCTATAATACAAACAAAAAAGTTTCCTCCTTATAATTAGTATGGATGGGCATTACACCTTTTTTGTATTCCACTGTTTATGGTGGGATTACTTATAAACTGGTTGATTGACGATGATGTCACAAGTCTTTGAAATTTTTGGTTCTAAAAGCAGTTTGTTTTATTGCAAAGTGAAAGTGCATTGACTGGTTTTAAATATGGTATACATTCATCTAGAAGTTATGACGCTAGTAGAGGTCGATGACACTGAACACGTTCTGCCAAAATGAAACAATTTAAAAACAAACATTTTTGAACAAAGTTATGGACTCACATTTCGCCAGTTATAATCTAGGACCACGTAATAAAGCACAATCCTTTTTTTCT
The DNA here is from genome assembly GCA_963856015.1 of Helicoverpa assulta. Lineage (NCBI taxonomy): Eukaryota > Metazoa > Arthropoda > Insecta > Lepidoptera > Noctuidae > Helicoverpa > Helicoverpa assulta. Next base: position 3,134,055 of record CAWLCW010000026.1, read on the forward strand.
GTCAATCCTGCTTTTAGAAGTCGATTGCTACTAATAAATTGTTAACAGTCGAATCCTACAACAAGTCAGTAAAAAAAAACGAATTACCTATAGTAAGCTAAAATTGTTATTCTACTGTCCACAGATTATACAAGGCTGTCAACAACATGATAGGAAAACTGGACGCAGCTTTAGCTATGTTAGACACCAAGGAAAAAGCCCTCAAAACTACACTGGAGCAAACCAAATCCGAACCACAAAAGGCGAAGGAACAACTTATCCAAATTGATGAACTCATGCATTCCATTAAGAGCCTACAAAAAGTACCTGATGAGGCCAAACTGAAGTTAATTCAGGATGTACTCGGAAGGCTGGATGATGATTTCGATGGGCAGTTGAAGATTGATGATGTTTTGAAGGTTAGTACCATTTTATTATGCTTTTTTTGGTAGGGAAGTCATCAAAAGACCTCTAAGACTGTGGTTGCCTTTGTTCCTTCTGAAGTCACTTTTGTGCTATATAATTGTCACTGAACCATTTCAAACAATCCCACAGCCCCAAGGACTTACAAGGGGCATCATTTACTGGCACGTAAAACTTCTAGGACAATAGTTAGGTGCTCCCTGTTTTCAGAAAAACAGACTGGAAGTCGACCCCAACATAGTTAGATAAAGCTAGAAAGGCCTAAATCTAGATAGGTATGCTTAAATACATATGGATGGAATTGTACTATTTTAAATCCATGAGATACCTACAATCGCGATGAAAACTGATAAGAATGTTATTACCTATTATAAAAAGTATGTCAATCGGATTAGAAATGTTCTTGTTGACATTGCAGACTTTTTATTGATTTAGTACAATAATAGGCAAAGCACATTTTTATACAACCTTGGATAGATAACACTCAGAAAGAGATAAGCCTTCTTTTGACCTTTACTTAGAGTGAGCTAAAAATATATACTTATTATGGTTTTGTTAATGATTCACCAGCCACCACGTGTAAAAATTGCAAAAATGACCTAACAATTCTCAAGGTCAATGTCGAGTTTTCACCACGATAGCAAACACGTGACTGCCAGTACATATCTAATTCCCCGCGAGTGATTATAGACGCGATAACAGAGTATGCGACCTCTTTTAGTGTAAACGCTAGACTTCCTTGTTATCTTTAGCAATAACCTTCATGGACAATTAAAAAAAACTGATATTTATAGTCTTATGCGACTAGGGTTACCATATCTCAGGATTTGTCCTGAGATTTCAGGATTTTTCGACTCTTCTCAGGATTCCGGCCGGATTTAGCAAATCTATATCATAGCTCAGGATTTTGAATAAAAAACAGGTTACATTTTAAAGATCTCTCTTATTAAACTACTAAAAATAATCTTCTTTAGGTAACAATCGTAGTTAAAATCAATACTTATGTATTAATTTAAAACAAACTTAAAATATATTGATTTCTGACACTTACGCGAATATTAGACATTTAAATAAAACTACTTTACGGATTTTATCGCGGTTATATTAATATTATTTAATCCACTGGTTTTTCAATTTAACGGTTATCAATAAACTTAAAATAATCTTCTTTTGGTAACAATTGAATTAAAACGCGTGCGCAAGATCCGCAGTGTATACAACGATAATAATACGTTTTTGAGAGAAAGTTCTTATCTGTAGAAAATCTCAGGACTTTTCCATGGAAATCAGGCCCTTTCTCCGGACTTTTGATTTTTTCATCTGGTAACCCTATATGCGACTCAATAAATAGAATGTATATGTTATGTCCTTTGTCTATAAAAATGGATTGTAGCATTGCGTAACCTTTTGCCTTTGTTTATTTATACGGAATTCTTGAGGTACCTAACTGTTGACTGGACTATGTCTTTATTATACAAGATTTCCTTTTGATTCGCTTTGCTAAAAGTACTGAATGAAATGTCCAAATCATGCCGGTATTTCCCGACACAAGCGCGTTCAAGAAAACAGAAAGTTTTCAGCTTTACAAAATTAGCACCTATAGATTGTAATCTATACTAATATTATAAAGCTAAAGAGTTTGTTTGTTTGTTTGAACGCGCTAATCTCAGGAACTACTGGTCCGATTTGAAAAATTCTTTCAGTGTTAGATAGCCCATTTATCGAGGAAGGCTATAGGCTACTTTTTATCCGGGTACGTGCCGAGGTTCCCACGGGATGCGGGTGAAACTGCTGGCAGAAGCTAGTGGTTAATATATGCTTCCTATACATGATATTGAAATAAATTACTAAGATATTAAGCAGATGTGTCGATATATTTAATTACATGTAAAATGACCTAGCAAAAGGTCAGAACGTTTTGCAAAGGTCACTGACATTTTAACATTTATAAATGTTTTTCAATATTTTCTTTACAACTTTTTCATAATGAGGTTTGTATATTAACGTGACGAATTGCACGTACCTAATACATATATGTGTGAGTGAGAGAACAATAGTCTCGTTTATCACCTGTTTATCACTCAGTGCAAGTTTTATAGATTTTAAATGATAATATTTTGTCTATAAATAAAATATAATAGCAGTTTAAGTCGCGTCATTTTTTCAATTGTTTACCTTGCACTCTGCCATACATACTTACCTACATATGTCCCTGCAATTATAATTAACAAATATTCCTCCTTTTTCTATTCTCAAGCATGGAATTTTTATAATGATTGATGACTGAATGAAGATTATGCTCTATACAGATAAACTTTTATCAGGCAGAAAGATTCAAAGACGCTATTAAATTTGATGTGCCTCTTATTTTCAGACCCTTTTTTGAGAACCTACCTTCCCACACTTCTCCTTTTTCATTTCACATTGTAACTCACTATATAACGATAATTTTCCCAACATTCCAGATGCTAGAAATCATAGGCAACGAAAACGTGAACCTCTCTGAGAAGCAGATGGCTGAGCTGATCGAGCTGCTTGACAAGGAGGAGATCCTGGAAGTCGAGAGCAAGATACAGAAGGCGCTCGATAAGGCTGCCATTGCGGCCAGAGAGCAGGACAAGCCTAGCGACTCCGAAGGGAAGGTATGTGACGTCACTGCGTGTATTTAGTTAGGAATTTAATTAAAGAAATACAATTTCATTATATTTCACAATATTTACCATCCCAAAATACTTTGATAACAAATCGATGCACAGTTTATTGTCATTGTTATCTCCCAGTCAGCTGTTACGAAGTTTATTAATAAGGAAAGGCCACTTTCGATAAACATGTTTGTGTAATAACTACGCTGTTATTCTTTCAGAGTTTATTCGACATAATTCGAGAAGCTCAGAAGAGGCGGGAACTGAAGAGAGCCGCTGCGGCACAGGCCTTAGCCAAGAGCGAAACTATCGTCACCAAACCCGAAGAGACCAGTAAACGGCCCGAAAGCCACTGAGTAATGTAATTTTACTTAGTCAAGGTGTAAATACTATACTAGTGGATATTTCATACTCATGTTTACGCCTTCCTGCTGGTTTAGGTGACGGTAAATTAGCAAAGATGGCGTTCGGCGTTTGTATTTCATTGAAATAAGACTTATTCGGGCACGTGTAACGCAACGCAACTTTTTGTGACGTCATCCGGTATACGATAAGCTGTCACGGTCTGATTGCTGAGCAGTTGCACTGTCAGAATGTCTTATGTACCCGCATATAGGATAGCTGTTGTACTAGAGTAACGACATACATATTTATGTAGAAGAACTAAATATTAACGTTAACGTTTAATTTTATGAATGTGTTACCCTAATGACAATAAGCATTTTGTAACATGTAATCAATCACACATGGATATGTAAATAACGTTTTACTTATTTTATATATTATATAATTAATTACCCACACTTTCTACGCCGTACAAAGTTGTTCGATTGTTGTCATGTTTTTATTTATTCCTGATTTTTTGTTGCAAATATGTATTGTATTACGTTGATGCATTTCTGTGATCGCTATTCAGTTTAAGTTTTATTTTAGTTTATTTTAGTGTTTATCAAAAATATGTTGCGCACAAATTGTGGAGCGATACACTTTTACTTCTTTAAATTGTGAATTGGAATGAATGGATATTATATTACTAATACTGCTAAATACTTTCCTAGATACCTGACTACTTATAACATTGGATGTGTATATTATGTATAATATAAACTGTAAATGCCAAGTGCTGTTCAGAACAGTTGCCATGTAAAAGTTTCGTTATTTTAACTCAACCGGCAAAATATTCATTTATTGTTAAAAAAGTGTATAATCTGAATACATTCTGAAATCACTTGTATAACCTCTGTTTTATCAAATCTTCAGCTGTTTATGACGCTACGTGTTCCAGTTGAAATTCTTTCCTTAGTTATTTAATTTTCGTGGGGCATTGTTATACCTAAAATTCCCTTTTTACTGCCCTGCCGTCAGTATTGGTAACATTGTTTTCCAACGAGTCAGTGCTATCAGGTACATCGATTTACTGTTATTTGATGTACTGAAAAATAAAGTTTTAAAGAGTAAGAGAATAAAGAGATCGATGAAATTATTTTGTTTTATTTTCTACGTTTCATAGCTTTCGCCTTGATGACCTTGAGAGTATTATTCGCATAAAAAGTTGAGAACATCTGGTTGCCTCATTGATAAATCCGGCAATGTAGCTAAAATTGCTGGATTTATTAGTGTGTCATAACTAATACATTTCACGATTGTAAAAGAAAGTGCAATGGTATTATTTTTTTTTTAAAACGATTTAATCTTTGGACTCTGGCCTTGATGTCTACAGCAGAAATTATTTATGTCCATTTTTCAATTTGCCGCCTCTAGGTGGCGTGAAAGTCAAGCATCCGGTTTGAAATACTGAACGTCTATTGGTCGATCAGTAACATCGTTATACCAGATTAGCCAATAATCAAATTTCGACGAATCACAAGGTGCATGAAGTGTAATCACGGGCGGCTTGGCCGCCATGTTTAATGATTTTGAAAAGCGAAGCCATGCTATTGGTCAATAACACAAGACGTCATTCCAGTCTTTTGACGGAGTTGCGCAAAATAAAATAATTTTGTGACTCTCACTCACTCATTGCGGCTGCCATGTTTTTTTTCATGTGGGGTGTGTGTATATTGATATAACATGATAGTTTAACCCCGTATAAACTGTTACAGGTGAGTAATTTCTCTTGATTTTGATCGTCATTACGTGTCAATACGGAAGTAGGTCCATGGCGCGTCCTCAGTGAAAGTGCATCATGTAACACTGTCGCCTTCTTGTGAAATTGCATCGTATCGTAGTTGAAGTGAGTAGTATGAGTATGACTCAGATCAGAACGATGATAAAAGATCTGCCGTGCCGCGCGTGATACTATTCTTTGTTGATGTGAAGCAAAAAGTGTTGATTGTGAGGGTGACGTTGCGAATGCGAGGAGGCTCCGTCCGCGTTCACCCTCACTCGGGTGACGTTTTGGCGCCATCGACCCATTTAGCACGGCGGGGCGGGCATGGTACCCACGACACATCAAATTCTTTGTGCTTGCTAAATCTCAATGACCTTTACATCAAAACATTGAATGATAGTAAAATTATACGTTTTATTTTGCAGAAATAAGGGGTGCACATAGTGCGTCATTTGTTATTAGCTAGTGACAATGCGATTGCATAAAAATTAAAGCAAGCGCTGCATTAGAAAAAAACTGACCCACTAGCAAAGAATAGGCCAAAGAAATTAAGGATGTATTAGTAACGGAGGAATTAAAGGATCGATTTATATCACACGGCCCACGGCGATTGTAAAATGGACTCACGATTATTATACAAGATGATGGTGTTTGATAACGGCAGACACTATCACGGACAGGATGCGTAAGCATAAGAGAGAGAGTCAGGCGTTTGCCTGCTGGCCTGCCACGTCGAGAGAACTTCATCAAACTCCACACTCCATCATCTGATACCCACACACTTGGTACAGGTAAGTCGCTCCAATTCTTTACTTCAATCACATTCATTGCAATTCTATGTAAATATTTTTGTAGTCACTATCACGTTTTGTGCAGTCAACAGCCAGATTTTATTCAGCCAGATACCTGTAAGGCAATATCACACAATGACTAGGTGATTATCATGAATAAATAAATTTAGTACAAAAGTGAATAGAAGAATTTTCTAATGAATTAGCTACTAGATCATTAAGTATCTTGGCATGATCTGTTTAGTAAATAAATGATAAGTAGGCCATTAAACACTATTACCGTAACTGGAAGTAATTATGAAATAGTGAATTACCAACTCGTTAGTGATCAAATAATAATCAGTATAAACTAATTATTGTTTTTTCAACTGTCAAGAGGAAATGCAGTGCTCAGTAACACTGGAAAGTGACCATAACAGTGGGAATGTAAAAATGAAGACAATTAACAATTATAAGAATCCTTACAAAAAGGTCGGTTTTACATCTATTCCAATGTTATATGTTTTTTGTAGGCAACATGATAATATTTATGTTTTTGGTTGGTTATTTGTGACACTAAAATGTATTTAGATGTATTTTTCCTTGTGGGAGTGGTTAGATTGTATTTTAGTTATGGCCATGTTGCCTGATAAGCAGGAAGTTTCCTCATTAATGATTGTTGCCTATGAAAGCACCGCACCACTGTATTTTGTTGTCCCCTTTGGTTTGCACACTAGTTTAGGAGCATCGCTGCATTCTTCCTTTGTTCCATTGTTAAGTTATTATTTGCATCATCATTGTATTCATATTTTTTTCTGCACTATCCACTTTTTGAGTGTCATTTCAGGATATAGATAAAACATTTATATAACAAAATTATTTTGCAATCCATAATAGCCGTTATTTTAAGTTTATATTGGTAGGTACCTCCCAGTTGTGTTAATTTCTGGTTGTGTATTTTTATAATCTAGTGAAGCTGATGTTTTATTAATTCTTGTTATTTTGTGGTTGCAATACATAGCTCTTTTCTAATTGACTTTGACTTTAATGCATTTACTGCATTGATAAAAATAAAGCAATATTTCAAATTGGTTAAGTTTCAATTTAACACTATTCTAAAAGTAATGCTATGTAGGTATGCTGTATATTTTCTGCAGCCAGATATATAGCTGTACAAGGCTAATGCAGTAATAAACTAGCATGTTTTATCAAAAATGTTTTAATGCTTGTATTGCAGCTACATTGGTACGGATGACTGGTTCAAATAGGTATACTATTTGAAAATTGTTTTTTTTTTTTTTAAATTAATTAAGCATTAGTCCTTATGATGTAAATGCATAATAACATGTATGATTTGAGTATTTTTATGATATAAATGTGTTAATTTTTTCAGGAACCTAATCTTGACAACATTGTTGATCAGCTGTGCACACGACTCCAGGACATCAAAGATCAAGAAAGTGCATCACAAGTAGGCATGCCCACGTGTTCTCTAGAAGAAACTGAGGCTGTTCGACGATATTACGCTGCGTTTCCGGCTTTGAAAAAGGGTCGAGAGTCGCCATTACCGTATTATCTTCCACCGCCAGCGTGGTGTCGTAAATCAGCGGCAGATACCAAGATCAAAATGCAAAGCGAATTGTCAGTGTCTAAAGATTGGAATACAAAAAATAAAAAACTAACATCAGGCAAAGAGCGACGTAATTCATACCACGGTCAAAAGAAGAACAACAAGAAACGTTGCAATAGTTACAGTAGATCCTTTGACAGCAAAGAGATACTGCCTGAGTGGGTAACGCACGAGGGTGTCTGGGACATGGAAACTCAAGACCCGGTGAAGGAGTTCATCAGAGCCATAGCATTAGACGAGGGTTACGGAACTTGCGAGAACACCGTCACAGACGAGATCAAAGAAATAACACAAGGCAAGGTCGGAATGAACGAAAACATGGTACCTGACTGGGATGACAGCCTCGACCTCGACGCCGAGTGGGTCATCACTGAGGACCTCAACCCGCGCGTCCGTACGCCCATGGAGGAGGAACTCTACGCTAAGTTCGAAGCCAAGTTCGATCGCAGTATCGAAGCTCTGTGGTCCAAAGACCAGAACACTCCCGATGACGAGTATCAGGACCTTCCGATTGACTTCCAAGATCTGCTGTCATCCCCCTCCGATCGCCTGTTTGCCGATCCGTCTGCCGAGAAATGCAGTCTCATATCTCTGACCGAGAGCATTTGGTCCACTGAAGCGGCAGACTTCCCGCCTCCGCTCGACCGCGGAGACTCGCCTTCGCGCATCGCCGACGCTCTGCACGACCGTTTCAGGCCGCTCAACCTGGCCGACGTGGTGGCGGAGCCGGAGCCACGTGAGCTCGAGTCCTTCGCTCTGTACGAGGGCGACGAGATCTACGACGCGCTGAGCACGGTCGCCCACACCATGCGCTCCTTCACCGCCATCAACCACAGCCGCGACCGCAGCGGCTTCGCGGAGGTGCCGCCGCGCCGCGCCCGCCCCCCTCGCGCCCCCCCCGCACCGCGCTCGCCGCCGCCGCGGGCTGCATCCCGCCCGCGCGAGGACCTGCTCACCTCCGCGCGCACGCACTTCCGCCCCATCCGCCGCGAGCCCGACGCCGAGCCGCCGCGCTACGCCGACGGCGACACCTTCGACATCTGCGGCGACCCCGACCCCGTGGCCTTCCGCCGCAGCGACTCGGGCGGCCTGTACCTCGGCGCGGGGCTCGAGCGCTACCTGGAGTACCGCGCCGCGCGCACCATCGACTACGGCCGCCTCAACCTGACCGCGGCGCAGCGCTGCCCCGACCTCGACGAGCCGGGGCTGCGGCTGCGCTTCCCGCTGCGGCAGCGCGACGCCGGCGTGCAGACGGACGCGCCGGTGGCCGACGCCGCGGCCGCCTGGGCGCCGTGCGAGGAGTGCGGCCGCGCCGCCAAGAAGATGCGTCCCAGCGCCGCGCGCTCCATCTGGAGCTCCCGCGCCTGCCGCGCCTGCGCCTGTCCGCCCGCCGCCCGTCCGCCCGCGCCGCCCGCGCCCGCGCCCGCACGCGAGGAGCTGTCGCGCGAGTGGGAGGAGCTGGTGTCGGACATGAGCGAGTTCGGCGCGGCGGCGCGGGCGGACCGCAAGCGGCGGCACTCGGCGGCGCTGCGCTGCGCGGCGCAGTGCGGACACCCGCACGCGCGCTTCCTGCCGTGCTGCGCGCTGGCCGCGGACCGCCCGCTCACGCGCTAGGCGCTGGCCGCGGACCGCCCGCTCATGCGCTAGGCGCTGGCGCCGGAGGACTGAGGCGCGGACGCTGCCGAGCCGCCTCGGTGCTCATCGTTTCCTTTCCCGATCTATCGTCCTACACTCTGTATATATCTTTTTCTTCGAGCGTATTAATTTTTGTATGTCGAAAGTGAGAAATCGCAGCTTTTCAAATTCGAAAACGACGTGCCGCCGTGATCGGTCTCGAGAATGATGTCCTTTGTGGCTCGATTGCTCCTTCAAGTGGCATTAGAATGAAAAAGTTAGCAATAAAATAGGATTAATTAGCGAAGCCTTAAACGTTACTTTCTCCGAGTGTCGAGGGTTGTAGAGGTACAAAAGTGGAAGGCTAGAAGTGCTAACATATCTTATGATTGTAGATATTGAAGGAAAGGAGGAGTTATATGTAACGTTAATTTTAGTTCAATGTTTTCTTTGTAGAGATTTCATATTGATGTAGGAATGTTTGATGGAATGCTCTCGCTTCATTGTCGATACTCGACGAAAATTGATAAATGTGCGAAAGTGTTCGGGATTGTGCGTTATTATTAAACAATGGCCTTGAAATAATTAGCAGTATTGCTGCGTGTTATATATTTATTTTAAAATGTTTTGTTTGGAAAATAACTATATATTTTATTTTAGTTCAAAAATTACATGTTAACGCAAAACGAAACGAGAGCATTTCAGGACAAACATGATAGGACGATTCTAATATAATTCTTACAATAATATCGTCCCGACTTGTTTAATAATTTGTTAATATAAAATGTAAGTAGAACAGGTATTTTATTTTTGTTAGTATTTTTCGTTTACGTTTCCAGGCGATCTAAATTCATTCAAAATTTTTATATCGTAAAGTAAATTGTTCTGTTTTCTTTTGCAACATTTTTGAACGCGATCTTTAATGTAAGGAGATATTTAGAGGCATCTCCCGTTGTCCAGCAGTGGGTACGCCTTTCGGCCGAGTGTTCGCGAAAGATGTACCCACAGTTGTAACTGTTCTAAGCCGAACTAGTGTTAGTGCGGCTTTGTGTCCGAGGTTCGAACGATATCGGAGGCGGACAGTTGTGGTTTGTCCATGTTGAATAAGTTTTACACGCGGCGATTTTATTGATTTGCCGCATAATATAATGTAGGTTGGCGAGCGCGTCGCGGGTCAGTGTTCATTCTCGATACTTGAGGCCCGCTGCGTTCTGCCGGATAGTGGTAATTCGAGGTGTTAGCAGTTTTGTATGAAGCTGGACTATGTTAGTGGGGGGCGCTGCATGCAAGCCCCCTGGAGTGTCGTCGGATACGATGAACTAAGTGTCGTGCTCTTTGATATATGCCCGGCCGACGCTGTTCACCGTTTACGGACGTACGTTTTCGTTCCGGAAACAGTTGGTTAACTTTTTATAAGATGTGTCAAGCATTGCGATGCTCTGTGGCGGTATCACAAACGGTGAGCAGCGACGGCCATCAATTGTAACATAATTTACAGCTCCAATTATGGATTGTAACAGTTCATATAGGCGTAACTGTTATTATAGTTGATGTAAAACATAAGAAGTGTATATGTTATATTTTCGTATATTTTCATTTTACACGGGGTGTTGTCTGGGCGCGGAGGCCGCGTTAGCGCAGCGCTCGCTCGTCACGGCCCCACACAACTTATATTTATTTCATTTGAAAGCCTTGCCTAGTTACAACTTCATATTAAACTTTAATATTCGTGCATACTTTTCTATTTTATGTGTCGTGTTTTATATATTTATTTTTATGTAGTGTGATTTACTTCTGTTTGTAATAACTGAAAACGGAAAATGTAAAAAAAAAATGTCATTGCAAAATTTACATCAGGAAGGCTATCCTTGTATATATTTAGTATATTGTGAAATTAATGTATAGTCATTTTCAGTTCTTTTAAATGATGTGTCATTATGTTCGCTAATTCTTTTGTCAATTTCCTTATCTGAAATATTTGATGTTATGTTCATGCGGGTAGACAAGTACATCAGTTTACAACTATACAATGTTTCAGATATTGAAATGTTCACGTACTGTCTAAAGCTACGTTATTAGAGAGGTTGGGTATTTTTAAACTCATTCAACTAATTAATTCACATTCATTTTCTCGTGTCACGTAATGTATTTCATTTTTCTGTCATAAGTTCATATTATATTGTACTTATTCCATTAACGATATTCGCTAAAGGATACCTCGATAAAAAATATTAGAAAAAGCAAAAAAAAAAAAGTTTAGATTCAAGTCCGCATATAATATTATGTTTGATTAGTTATTAATCTAATGTAATGTGCCTATGCACTTGATTGTCTATTTATCCAGGACATCTGAGGATAATGGTTTTTCAACAAATGTTGAAGGAATGCTTGAACAATTGTTGAGAAACAAAAGGAGTTTGCTGTGGTATTCGGTAAAGGGGACTTGTTACAATCAAATATACGCCAAGCCTATGCAAGCTCCTTAAATATTGAGTAGGACGTGAATAAATCTATCAAGACAGCTATCATTATGTCATCAATCCGTTGCTCCCTCGTCTGATGGGTTTATCAACGTCCTATGTACTGCCGAGCCTGTAGGGCCACTTGCGTCATTTCACGTGTTACGCGACACGTACTTTATTGCTGTGCCAATGACAAACTGACGTAAGTGGACTTACTGGTGGTTTATCGGTCCCCACCAATCACAACTCTTTTTATGCGCCACAAAATCATTTGTAAGTGGCAAATAAGATCTTCGTCGTTATTGTAATAATATGTACTATTGGTATTTCAACTTTTTTACTGTCAGCAAATAACCAATGTTTGTTTTACACACAATACTTATTTCTTCTTGAGAGCAAACACTTTTTTCTGTGTATATGAAATTTGGACACGTAGCAAATCAGCACATATTAAACAAATAAAAAGTTTAAAAAAATATGATACATCTATTTTGCAATGTAGACACAAAATTCTAAATCTGTATTGCTCTCTCATCAGGAACAAGTCGGCTTGTAACCGATAGCTCATAGTAGCCTTGGTTACATGCATATTTGTTGTTTACATTTCATATCAATTTATACATTTTATTTTCTTTATGAAGTTTCGTAAAATCATTAGAGATTTAAAAAAAAAACTTTTAAGCCGGGGTACGAGCCGTACACAAGGGATTTCACATCTTATATTTTGGGCGCCAAACTTTAAACTGCACTGCTAAAAACGAAAAAACCAAATAAAAAAAAACACTAACCTTCAATAACTTACCACTTTAATGTTTTGTCACAAATAAGAATTAAGAATTTTCGATATTTCTAACTATAACTTATTGCGAAAATTGGCACCTTTATTTTGCAATTAAGTATAGGTAAAATAAACGACGATACTAGGTATGAAAGAGCTTTGAATTAGATTGTACCAAAATATGTATACCCATTTGAAAATTGTTAATTCATTTAGAAGTGGTTATCCCTGAAAATAGTTACCATTTTCATAATTACGTTAGGTTGTGCTCGCTACTCTGGTTCTTGCCACCTGTGGGAAGAAATAAAAATAAACGATCGATCCACAATTTAGTTTTTTATTTCTTTACCTTTATGGCCTTTAAGTTAAAACACCACACGAATTCAAAACCAAGCATTTTTTGTTCTGTAAACATCACCCAACACTAAGAAGTCTTTTTTTTTTTTTTAGCGACGTAAAATCATCAAATGACCCCTCCCGCTGTGGGTTAGCAGCGGTGAGGGAGTGTCAGACTCTTACTGACTAAAATCGTCGTGTTCCGTCATAGGCCTTTTATGTACCAGGGCCGCGGTATCTCTTTCGAACAACACTAAGAAGTCTCAAGATGTAAGAATTAGAATAACAATAAATTAGTGGGCGAAGTTGTCGCTCCACTCAAAAAGCCAAACTTGAGTAAAGCTTGTTTCTGTCTTTTTCGCGCTCCCCGGCGCAAACGAGAGAGCGCTATACAAAAACCACGGTTTACACTTTCATCCATTGAAATGCACGCGGTGCTTCGTAGCGAGCGAGACGCCGGTTCAAAATAACAGTGAACCGTCCGGTCTTATCGAACTAAAATAATAACTCAAAGTAAACGGACGTTGCAGTGATACGAACTGATTTCACATGTGATATTGTGTTTTGGACGCTGTTAGTGCTTGAACTGTTGCAATCAACGACTTTTCATTTTTGTTTTTTCTGTGAAAGGTAAGTTCTTTTATTTATTTTGCTAGTTTCATTCAATGGATCAGTAACAACTCGTTTTTTACATGTTATAATAGTTTCAGACGTCCTAAATATATGGAAGGAACTTATTTCCTTCATGAAGGTACATTTCTAGATATTTCCCAAACCATTTTCAGGGAGTTTTTTTTTATAAAATCCTGAAAACGAGTCTCCTACCTTTAATGTGATAGAAACCAATTGCCGCATCCTGAAGGATCAAGTTGATTTGATCGAGTGCATAGTGTGAGTTCTAATCTATATAGGAAGGTATGGTTATAAATCTGTGATAAAACCGTTAGACTTAGTCGGTGATGACTATTTTTTGCAACACAAAAACAAGAAAATCTGGTCGTAAAACGCTTTTTACGGCACATCTTACAAGCTTACCCACAGTCGCCGGCTTCTTCGAATCCCAAATATGGCAACCTGAACTGAAAATTACAGCTACGAAATCAATTGGTTTTGCCAGCTATTAAAATGTGTAATGTTAGGAGATAAAAACAGATAAATACCTACCTACTTAGTTATGCAGAGCTTGTGCACCTCAATTCGAATCCGAGTAATTCTACTTCATTCGCTTATAAGAAGTAGCCTGTAAGCCTTGACGCTAGCTACCTATTGTACCAAGCAACCGTTTTGTATGTGCTCTGAATAAACAATGCCTAAGCTGAAGCACTGGTAGATAGGTTCAAGGCGGATTCGGGATTTCAGACGTCTTCAATTCCAGGTAATTTGGGATCAAATATTATACTTGCAAGGGGTTGTTGAGGGTATCGCTGATAGTTCTTCCCGCTGGTTGCCACTATACCCACAGTGGGATCATGACTTCCTAAACAGTAGTCTGCGGGTACAGACAGTTTTAAGATCTAATCATGCCCTCAATATCTAACCATTTTAATCTTAGACGATATTCAAATGCAAGTAAAGTTAGATTTATGGGCATCATTGCTGGTTAGTTCTGCGTAACAGCAACAACATATTGGAAGCTGAAGAGTGAGTTTTGGAGGCTTTCTTTCGTTTTCAATTAATCCTTATATGTATCTCATACATAATCTTAGCCCGTAGTGCGCTATCTACCTAAAACTGATTATATTCTGTGGCTAATTATGCATTTTAAGCACTTGCGTAACACCAGATTTTAATGAGTAAGCGGCGACTTTTTATTACTTTTTCGTACAAGGTATCTATTTTGTTGTTGTAATTTAAATAATAAGCATGAAGAATTACGTGTCTACCTACGAATTAGTTACACTGCAGTAGTGGTTAATATTACCCACGGTAGCTACTTATAATTTTTCGATCGGTAGAGTGGGATTTTAATAGATGGGTTCATATGCGGAGCTGCAATTATTGTCAAATGGCATTTAGATTTGTTGGAACGGTAAGATAAACGCAAGTGCTCATCTATCTCACTGTGTTCCTTCTCCTATACCATACCTAGACTCCTCTATCTATTCCATAGACAGGCTATACAAAAAAAAACAAGTTGACTCAAGTATCTAATAGTAATGATCCCCGATGCAACGGTCCTCTAACTGAAAGAAAATCATGTTTGAGACATATTTTTTATTTATACAAATATCTTTTGTGAATGATGACAGATTATATTAGATTTACATTAGGAACTAATCCAAGATGGCAGCCAGCCACTAACAAGGCGAACTACTACACTATTGTTCGCAAAAGCATGACTTACGTATCTTACACGGTTTCAAGTGTTATAAATAATTGCACTAAATTGACTGTTAACCGATTTGTTCACAATTTAGTTCTGTGACATTTTGTTTCCGCCAAAAAGGGAATTGTTAGTAGATTTGTAGTTTCAATACTTCGTTAATAGAAATATACCAAAACGGGACTATCTATTTAGGTAAACAGGGTTTCAGCTTATGTAAATTATGTGCAATTACCCAGGTATCTGCCTACACCTGTCTTTAGATTCCTAGAAATCTAGATGCTGGATCAAATCTCCAACGCGATAACTGGCCTTGCTATAAAAATACTTTATTCAAATTCATTTATAAGGAGTGGGGTTCTAAATCTGATTGACTCATGCTTCCCGAAGATTTTTTGTTCCCTTTTCGTACCTAAGTATAATAATAGCACAGTAAAATTATGTCACTTTCTGCAGTTATTTTGTATCAGCCATTATAAGAATAGAATCCGGATATTGCGGAGGCCTCGACCGGCAATAAGAAGTATTATCTAGGTGTAAGACTTACCGGACAATATACCGGATTTACTTTCATAACACCTCAGCATAGATAGATCCTACACTTATGTAGGTACATAGGTTAACAATTAAGGAATCTACCTATAACCAAACAGTCTAGCTACCTTTTGCCCTTATGTAAGCACGTGATTATACAAGGACATACCTACTGGGTACCTACTCTTCAGATTTTAAACTAAGATATACGTAATGTCATCATAAGGAAAACACCTCCCGAAGCCATATTACGGCACCTTTCATGCTGCGTGCTATGAAATCTAGCAAGTTTATAATGAACAAACAAAACACAAAACTTAACGGATGCTTGAGGAGAGGCACAAATCAAGCAATCTTATTAGCAGAGTGAGATCGCGAGATAGCCACAATAGTCCTGGAGGCGCTATCTTCTACCCACGCCCAGACGGTAATTACCAGGCCACGGGCCCATTGTCCACAGTGTACCATAAACAGTGATATAACCTCCTCACATGTTCATAGATCCGAGATATCGCATCGATTGTTTTTTTTTCGATTCGATTCTCGATAGATTTCACTAGTATTTCGATAAAGGGATACTTCTAGTGCAAGTATTTGTGAAAGGATAAAATATTATATATTTTTAAATTGTACTTAGTTATAATAGTTAGTAGCTAAGTATTTGTTATTCATGCATCGTTCATATTTAACCTATTTCAGCGACCGTAAAAGTATCACATTACCCGCCCATTCAAGAGTTTGTTATCGTGTACCTTACAAGCTACGTCAACAATAATTTTATGATTAGCACTGCATTATTGCAACGTTGCAATCGTAAGCAAAACGATTGCATACAAACTGATTTCGTAAGGGCGATCTATTTTCCTTTCAGTTGATTGAAAACGTTAGGTACCCTTGTGCGCTTTGCTTGGCTCGTCTTTGCTTTTAAAATTATGAAGTTTTCAGTAACTACGTATAAGGCAAGAAAATCCTTAAAGATGAGCTGCTATTGCGCAGTCAAACTTCAGGCTCCGTCGCCCTCATTCACAATATGGCTGCTATCTTCCAGCGTTACTTTACAAATTCCTTTGTTTTGATGGCTATCTAAATAACAGTTGGCGAACAAAAGATATAAGTAGCTACTTGTGTAAGACGCTCGTGTTTCGGGCATTATGCCTTTTTCTCGACCTCCAAGCCATCCTTTCACTACTGGGATTAGTTTTAGTTACGTCACACCTAGATTTATGATCATGTTTCACGGTACTATACTGGTTAAGTACGTAATTGGTTCGTTGTAAAGGCTTTATTAGTTTAGATCTGCTATTCAGTTGTTAGGAGCAATAAATATTGATGTCTCGGGTTACACGATGCTCCTGCTTAAGGCTTATGTAGGGCTGCCATCCGTCTGGGTTTCCCCGGATTTGTCCTCGTTTAGAGGCCGTCCGGGGACCGTCCGGGCGGGGTTTCAAGAAGTGTCCGGGGAAAACCCGGACACTTTTCATGTAAGGAAGCACTTCATTTAATTTAAGTATATGTTAATAGTAAATGGATTACAAATTAGGTATAATTTTGTTTAAAAAAATCGTACTCGTTCGGGGAAAATAAGCGATTTGCGCCAAATGTCCGGGTTTTTTTAATGTTGGTCCGGGTTTAGCAAAATTCGAGATGGCAGCCCTAGGCTTATGGCATAAGCTCTTTGTCTAGATATGTTGGGATCGGATTACCCATTGAATTTGTGGTTGAATCTTTATTTTTGTGAGGTCATTCTGCCAACATTAGTTAAAAGTAGGTATTATTCATCTTTTACACTTTACGGATGTAAGTGAGTGCCTACCGAGTCTAAAGCGTTACTGAATATAGAACATTTTAATTGGTACCTAGTTACATAGTATTCTTTTGATAGGTGTCAAGATTAAGTTACTTATGCCCAATTATTATGTTATATCTATTACGAGTTTGCTTAACTATTCAGCACGAAATCTGCTATCCCTGTCTGCTTATATCTACCACTGTTTTGCGCAATAAAGTGTACCTAATACGAATTTTACTGCAATATCAAAATGATGATGCACATAATATTTACATAAAGTGTTGGTAATTACGTTATTGAACATACAAACAATTAATGTTTCCAAATCAGCATGTTTTGTATAGGTACCTACTTTAAAAAAATATTTTGCAGTGAATATTACGAAATAACGGATAGGAAATATCTTTTGCGTTTGCTATTTAAAGGAAACGGGTTTAAATAGTGGCATAAATATGCATATGTTATTGTTCAAATATAACTGATTAGGTACCTCGTAGTTAAACAGCTCCTTTTATAATTTAAGCATACTTTTAATCGGAGAAAAATATAGAGTATGTACCTCTTTCAAAAAGTAGGAGGAGGCAAAATAAATAACCTGCAGATAGCTATGAACCAGTTTCAATAGAAATCATCATCTGACACTGGTATAATATTTCTTGTTTAGTGTTGAACATCTCGTATGAATGAGACGCGATTTACCCATGCGATAGAGAGCCTAAGAATATTTACATTCGACTTTTATCAATCTCAAAATAAGGGGAAAAGAAGCTCTTGATTACTATTTTGATTTATACGAGAAAAATAACCTAGGTTCAACAATGGAAAAATCGTGAAGTTAAATTCATAGGGGAAATCTGAGTGAGTTCCTACTTACGCTCTACGAACGAGCTAATAGGAAAAAAATAAGAAAAAGTTACATCCCAAACCTATGACTAGACATGTTACACAAGAAGTCATTCCTTGATGGGAAATAGGTAGGTACTCCCCTTACGCTTACGATTTTTTTTTCATCTTGAGCAATGCGTCCAAGATCAAAACTCAGCAAAGCGTATAAATACGGATCAAAAATCTCATCTAGTTATTCCCAATTTTGTGTCCACGACAAAACGGCAAACCTCACGAGTTCGCCGCCATATTGTTTCCAGATAATCACCATAGACAGATGAGTCACGAACGATCCTCAGATATCTACGTTCAAATTGACTCCCTTTGTCAAACCGCTTGCTTACGGTACCAGTCTATCTTGATCTCTATCGACATAGCGTGCGTAAATCCTTACAAATTTCGATCTTAAGGACTAATGAATAAAGGTTATGGTTGTGGCAATAGGCCGGTGGTCGGTCAACCGGCAAAAAGCTTTATTCGTCTCAACAGCGCGGGCGCCGTCAAAACTCGTGCGGTTCAGAATCCAAAGCATTTCACGGAGTTCTCTTGCGAAATTTATTATAAAAACCTTTGAAAACGTTCCGTGCGCGAGTTTTCTGAGAAGTGGACTTGAAAAATTTTCGTTAGAATTAGTTCGGCGTCTATATTTGGATATTGAAATGTGCTGCGTTAAATGCCAGTGTCGTGTGTCCAGCTTTTTGTACTTGGTATTGCTCATGCTGATTTGAGCGTAACCTTATCGTGCCTGCACGTACACACAAATTATTTTAGTATTTCGATGACCTTTCTAAGCCCTGCTGATGTCAGTATCACTTTTCCAATAGTCATCCAATCTTGTAATTCCAATCTTGTATCTATTCGGTCCACTTGATCTCTAAAGCTTCCCAGTAACGCCGTCCAACGGGAAACTAAACACGGCTAATATACGACCATCGACAGGAGAAATCTATAAGTTTTATCATAAAGCAAGTAACTCTATACAACTTTTTAGAAAGTTAGTATCACTTGTAACAATTATACGGCTTGTAACATAAGCGCGGCGTGTTGTTTTGAAACCAAGCCGTAGTTCCCACGCGGCGGGCGGCGCATGCGTCGATCCGGTCAGATAACCATTTATTTATCACCTATAGGAATACGACGGCGCGACCACCGAGGTAGGTAATGACGCTCCGTGCACATCTGGCCACTAAGTATTGAAGTTCCTGTTACATTACGTCTCTTTATTGGCGAGCCGCGACAGGCGCAGGAGTCACTCGTAAAACGACGATTGAAATGCTTAAACAACTTTTTATGGGCGAACAGATGGCACGGGTAAACGTACGGCCATAAGATAAATATTCGTCGTTCAACATTTTAATATGCAATCTGAAATGGAACTAGTTATTCCAGAAAGGCCATATGGACGAGAAATTGATCTTGTAAATTAATTTTGACAAGACCATTTCCGGCAGCGTGGGCGCAGATATGCAGACGTTGATAATTTTGTCATTTGTTAAAAATAGAGACGATTTTCGTAAAAGTAAGAATAAATCAATAGACTTATAATGGGGAATGAGAGGCTGTCTATGGTGCGACGCCCGCGCAATAGTCCGAGCGGAGCCGAAGCGGTTCGGTCTTTATCGGCGCATTCATAATGGCCGTCGAGACGTTGCGATCTAATGCCAGTAAAAAGTACAAAAAGCTCCAACAACTTCATGAGTCGTGGTTCGTTTAACTGCAGACGACTCACCCTCTATAATTTAAGCCGCAGCCAGCAACGGGCTTTTATAAATAAAGGATTGGAATTCGGTGTCGGCGTGTCTAGGTACGGCATTCATTGAGATTGTAACTTTGAAAAAGAATCAGCGTTGAATTCTTCGAAAAATAAGTTCAAGAAGTTACTTCTTGTATTTTCAGTTTACACTGCGCCGATAAAGCTTTCCTTCGCTGTTGGTAAACTCTAAGTCAGAATTTGTGTTGAAATTGTGAAGGTGATAAGAACATTTGCATCATACATTAAATGAGTAGCTACATACATCATAAATTAGCGCTATATAAAAATTTATTATTTTAGGATTCATACATCATTAGACTTAACGAATCTCATTCAGTACTAATGAGTTCTTTAAACAAATAATCAGTTTCTATAAATTCCTACGGCCTCTTTGAAAACATGGCTTCTTTAAGATTTAATTTATTCTCTGTTTTCCACATAATAGGCAGTAATATAATGATTGATGGACACAGGGTAGCCGTTATACCGGTACTGAATTAAAGAAAAGCTAATCAGCCAATAGGTTACTATAATGTTAACGATACAAGGTCATATATTTCAATAATGGAGAGGTATTTTAATAAAATGCCTATTTAGATATCTTCCTTTATATTAGGATATTAAAATAACTCCGAAACTTTATTTCTATCATTACTATCAATCATCTTGGAACGAAGACTCCTAGGCTTTCTATCTTCGGCCGAAGACTGAAAGTTAATACTACGAATGTGGGTATGCGAATTTGCTCATTTTTTTAAACAGTTAATTAATGAAAGTTTTTGCATGAAAGAAAAATCTAGGTTTTTAAGGCACTGAAAAACAAAAACCTTATCTATACTAATATTGTAAAGCTGAAGAGTTCGTTTGTTTGTTTGTTTGTTTGAACGCGCTAATCTCAGGAACTACTGGTCCGATTTGAAAAATTCTTTCAGTGTTAGATAGTCCATTTATCGAGGAAGGCTATAGGCTACTTTTTATCCCGGTACGGGAAGTAGTTCCCACGGGATGCAGGTGAAACCGCTGGCAGAAGCTAGTTTTATATAACCATAGTTTATTACGCAAATAGGGACATAGGTACCCAAGTAGCAAAATGTAGCCCTGTAATTATCCTAGGAGCACGTATTTTTTAATCCTATAGAAATCCTGTAAACGATAATGGTGTCTGAACACAGCGGGCGCGGCGCGACGGGACGGGACGGAACGCGACGCTGAGCAGTTGTAATGTACTAGATATTACGGACGACATCATACAGAGCCGTCCCGCTCGGCGCGACGCGACGCGACGATCTAGTACATTGTGTCGCGTCGCCGTCCCGTCCCGCCGCGCCGCGCCCGCTCTGTGCAGAGACCATTATATAGCCGCATTTGGGCGCAGTTTATTGGACTATTTCGCCCTATAGTCGCTTTGTTATAATCCGGTAAAGTGCTATTTGATTTTATAATTACCTTATCAAGTGCTTTAACAAAATATATTTGTCCTATAAAAATCCGCTAAATGCATCCAAAAAGAGCGATTGGTCCTTTTATGATCTGGCGCGTGCCGCTACTAGAGTAATTGGTCCTACAGTGATCAGCGTATATCATTAGTAGATTCATTCAGTCGATCATTCGTTCTTTTTTCGTTAATTCATTGTACTGTGCTTGTGCATGAGATTGAATCCTCTTTTATTTTCAAAAGATAAGTAAAGTCACATTATAATAAGGTTTGTCATTATGTAACATTTGCCGTGTGTCTGTTTCGTAAAGAGTGCCTACACAACTTGCGAAAATAATTTTATTGATGAAATGTTAGACGATAATAAACATATCTTCATACGCCTTCAAAATTTAACATTTTTAGTATTTGTTAATTCAGTAATAAATTAATAAATACCTGTCCGACATAGGGTGCCATTACATTGCATTTATCAGAACCTTTATATGACTTTTTAATCTAAGTTAAGACGCTTACATGACATACCTACGCCACCATATTTAAGTTTCAAGGTTCCTTACTTATAAAAATCAGAGGCTATGCTAGCTTGCTGCTAAAAATCCGTTAAGGGTCACGACTAAGATAAAATTGTTCTATAATATCTTTACCTCTAGCAGCTTTATCTGTGGCATTTATAGGAAGTGCATGTCTTATAGAAGAATGAAACAAGACGTTAACAAGATAAAACAATCTTACTAAATGCGATTATCGGATCAAAAGTCACACTTTGCTAATAACTTTTATAACTTGCATTTATAAGACTGATCATGACTGACTGCTCTAATAAGAGTCGTGTAAAATAATCATATTGACATTTATAAAACTAAACTATAGGGTCGAAAGTACTTGTAGTGCAAATCATCTTAGAAGATGCTTTAGCAGGATCAGTGGCCTAAGTTAATGCGTCTACTAGATTTCTATAGGGCGTGTAATCTTATTAGTCAATTGCTATAGGAGAATTTTGCTAGTTGGGTAAGTACCTAAATAAAATAAAGACACAAAGAGACATCCACACGTAGCTAATCCAGTATCGTCACCGATTTGCAAATTGCAATGATTGCAATACTAAACAAGATACTTAGCATATAAACTAAGTAATTATCAGGCATTAAACTCAGAACTGACTGGTTGCACTTGAGACGCCAATAATCCTGCTGAGTATTGGTATTTTGTACATTATAAGGTACAGAATCTTTCGCGTTTAGTTGGTAAATAGGTTAAATGTTTTATTGAAGTAATTATGTAAATTGGTGGTGCAGTAAATATAAATAAAAAAAAAATAGATTTCATTTTCGTCAAGTTAAGCAATCTGCAACAAAATGCTTATTTACCTAATCCTAAACTTTATAAATACACTAAAACACTTGGTTTTAGCTTAAAACACTGTGAACTGCCAATACTTACGAAACTGTCTATAACATTTTCATAGCAAGTAATATCTGCAAATTGGGTAGTGCTTTGAGGAAAGACAAAGTTAAAATTCTAGTGCAGCCAACTCTGTCTTGTAAATTACTCGACTGTTTTATAAAGGCTAACAATAGGTATTTTGACTACTTATCCCAGTAAACTAAGCTAAAAACACAATCCCATACACCACAAAAAAAAAACAAACGCAATAACTCTTTGTCTATGGCCATTAATCAGCTCATGAATAAAAGAAATCGCCGGTTTGGGTTCGTTAACTCAAGTAATCGGATGAAATTGTAAGTAGAATTACGCATAATGTGAAAACTGCTTTGAAACCATTTATTATGGCACTTATATTCTTTGAAATGGTGGAAATAAATTGTTTTTGCACCTTCCTTATGGCGTTTTAAAAGGTCAAAATATGGTTTATGGTAATTTTTGTAGGGCTATGAAGGACAGTGCATTGTTTTTTTTACTTTTTAATTCCTAGTTCTACTGTCAGCTATGCATTAATGTTTCATGTTACCATCTAATACTAGCTGTTTCCCGTGGTTTCACCAACGTCTTCTTAACGGGTATCCCTTCTCGGGCTCCAGACTTTCTGTGTGCTAAATTTCATTAAAATTAGTTATGTAGTATTGGCGTCATAACATATACATACAGAAGGAAAACAGGGTACTTTCGCATATATTTTGGATACAGTAAAATATAAAGCACTTTTTTTCGTACTGTTTTTTGTCGATTTGAGAAAAAATCTCTCTAAATTTCAAGAGAAGTAGAACACTATGATGTCTCTTGAATCACGAAAAGAACAGTCTTAGAAAGATTACTTTTTAAGATCTTTCATAAAAAAAAAAAACGTTTTTTTAGTCAGCTCTATGACAATTTTATTTATTCATGAGCTATGTTAATTTATTAATGAAACTAAATAACTTATCAGATTATTTTTATTACAATTCAATTTGTATCAATTAAGGAAAGTGGACGATTTTTTAAAGAATTAAACTTGTAAGTAACTCGGTTCAGCTACCTAAGAGATTGAATATTTAAAAATTATGTGGAGATTTATGTGCTGGTAGTAGAGGGAGATTTTCATGTATTTCAGATCTATGAAATTTTATCTATGGTATTAGATAAAATTTGCTCGCTACTTGTTTACGTATAGGAGCACCGTGCTGCTCCCCCTCATCGCTGCCACTGTGGTGAGGCTGTCACCAGCCTCGGACACCACGGCCTGTCGTGCAGCCGTAGTGCGGGCCGTATTGCGCGGCACGCAAATATCAACGACATTATTCGTCGGGCTCTTGTTGCCGTCGGGGTGCCAGCTGTACTGGAACCAAATGGCCTGGCACGCGACGACGGTAAGAGACCAGACGGCATGTCTTTATTCCCTTGGAAGATGGGTAGGCCTTTAGTATGGGACGCAACCTGCGTCGATACTCTTGCGCCATCCCATCTTCCAAGTTCTGCGTGCTGTGCTGCTGCTGCCGCTGCGGCCGCGGAGAACCTCAAGCGGCGGAAATATAGTGGCTTGTCGGCAACTATATTTTCGAACCGTTTGGGGTTGAAACCCTCGGGTCGTGGGGTCCGAATGCGCATACCCTATTTAAAGACCTGTCTAGGCGGCTGGTTGACGCTTCTCGTGACCAAAGGGCTGGCTATTACCTCGGACAAAGGATCAGCATGGCCATCCAACGAGGTAATGCTGCCAGCCTCTTGGGTACGCTCCCAGTTGACAGCGATGGGGATGAATTTTTTGACGCCTTTTAGATATAGTGTATATATATATTTTTTTTTATTGTTCTACTAGGATAGTTTTTTTTTGTAAATATCTATGTATATAACTATGTAAATAAATTCTTCTAAATGGTATTAGAACCCTAATATAAATTCAAATAATAAATACGTGTGTTTTATAACGTGATATGAACTTTTAATTAAAAATAATGTGTCATATTTCTTGTATTTTTTTATGGAAGTCAAAAACTGTATCAAAATCAAAAACTATAATATATTTACACAGTAATTTAAGACGCAGTTTTCACTTTATTAATTTTACATTTTTTATTTAAAAAGTCAAAATTTACGATCGAGTATTGATTGAGATAATAAATAATGGTAACATTATGAAATCGAGGGTCAACAAACGGCCTCGAAGGCACCCGTTGATTCAAATCCTAACACAAAATAGATCCGCAATCTTATTAAACAAAAATCATGTTTTTCTAGTTTTCACTTCAAAAATAACGTTAGAATCAAGACCGATTCGAAAATAGTATGAAAAAAGTACAAAGGATTTTATATTATATCTCTTTAATCTTAAAGTACAATTTTCGTTGTGGTGTGAATGTAAAGCGATTGGTATATGACCTCTTCTAAGCTACATATAGCAACGATTTGACACACTGGCCAGTTTTAATTGAGTTTTACGAATTGTGTGTGAAATGATTTATGTCGAGTGTAAGTCACGATATTCTATAGGCTAGAGTCTGTAGGTATGCTAGATTTCTACCAAGCGAATTTGCTAAAGTAAACTTAAAAGTTCATAGTTTGCTAAAAAACTAGATCAAATAAAAATCTAGGATAAACATTTTTATTCGTCTTTTTATCTAAATTCGTTTTAAAACAAATTAATTAACTTACTTCTCTATAAAAAGTTACTTAACGGTACCTTAAAGGAGCAAATAATTTACGAGCAAATATTTAGAAAAAAAACATGATTTAAATAAAATTAACGTCAAGTTCATTAATTAGGTAATTAATATCAAATTGATTGCATGAGAACATTAGGCAAATGATACGGGCTGGATAATATTTTATGCCATTTCTTTCTAAAAGGAATATTGGATAAAAATGAGTGAACGTTTATTCATTTAATCCTCCACATTAAGATATCACAAATTGACATTTAGGCATAGAACATTAATTGACATATTAAAGAAATTAAAAGTAGTTAAATTCAAGAATTATCGTTAAAACTGGTCAAGTTGGTAATAAAGATAAGTTGCGTAAAGATAAGTGATCAAAAGATAAGTTTAATCTTTAACACTTTTGGGTTGTCCTTGCCTAATGGCTTTTATTGGGATGATGTGTGATGTTTTATGGAATGTTTTACGACCCGAGGGTCGTGGGGTCCGAATGTGCACACCCTATTTAAAGATCTGTCTAGGCGGCTGGTTGACGCTTCTCGTGACCAAAAGGCTGGCAATTACCTCGGACAAAGGATCAGCATGGCATCCAACGAGGTAATGCTGCCAGCCTCTTGGGTACGCTCCCAGTTGACAGCGATGGGGATGAATTTTTTGACGCTTTTTAGATATAGTGTTTTATTTTTATTGTTTTACTAGGATAGTTTTTTTTTGTGTTGTAAATATCTATGTAAATAACTATGTAAATAAAATATTCACTTGTCAAAAAAAAAATGTTTTATAAATATTATTAAATGGAAATACATATACCGTAGAATGGACGTGTATAGCCAAGTGATTTTTATACTGATAGTGGATCAATCGAAAATAATCGAAAATTATTATTAAGTATAGGTAAACATAGAATTTTGCTTATCATAAAGTTGCGAAAATGAATCGATAAATACTACTTACTTAATTTTAATAATTTGAAACTGCGGTTTTTCAAAAGCAAAATCCTCTTGCAATTTTTACGAGGCGTTAATACGTTATTAAGAAGCTATTTTATTTCGTCCAAAATGAGGTAAATTTTATAATGATTTACGACCCCAAAGGTTAATTACATTGAGCCTTACAAATATCAACAAGATTAAACATCTACATAACATTTTGACCTAATTTGGTATAAACATTTTATGAGCGCCATAAAATATTTTGTATAAAAATATTGCATAGATAGGAGACCCCCCAGTTTGCGATTTCTAAATTGATTTCTTATATGATAAGATATTTTAATTTGGACAAATTAAGATCAATTAACTTTAAGGTTAGTACACTGCACCGGTTAGGAAAATCTCGTTTTGATTTAAAGGAACACATGGATATAATCTCAATGTAAAGTTGCATGTTAGAATCCCTTTACACATACATATAAAGCAGTTATACATAAATAACTTCTTAAAATACTTCGCAATGTAAGTAATCATCAAAGACTGTCTTCTGTGTTATTCTATCTTTCTTCCTTTGTTTCTCGTGAGTTCGCGGTTAGAGACCTGACCTCTCCGTATCTATGAGCTGTATTTATAAGTAGAATATTCTTAATTACCTACGTTCTACGTTACTGCCTTTTTATCGCCACACTGCTGCTGCACAGGAGAAGGACTTTATAGTCCAGGTTTCCACAATATACAGTTACACAATATACAAATACAGTTCGCCGGTGGGGGACTGGATGCCATAGATTCCCAGACCCCCTCCACACAGGCGAGGTCGGAGTGCCGCTGGGCCTTTTCAGAGAGTATATAATCACTACGTGGGCCTTTTTAGTGGGTATACCGGGAACGTCTTTACCGGGGAGTCCCCCATACCCCTCTCCCGTCCCCCGACGGGAAGGGGATGCGTAATAGCATTTTTAGCCCAGCGACAACAAAAAAAAAAAAAAAAAAGGTTTCCACAATATGTTTTCCTTCACCTTTTTATCAGCCATTGGTGTCTAATTACATACTTCATTATTACTATTTTTTCTTTCATTATTACTTAATAAAATTAACCATAAATTCTCTTCCACTTCCAGCGATGCACAAGAACTGAGCGATGGGCCAGTCGGAGCAGGCTCGGAACACGCGAGCGAGCCCGCGCGCGCGCCGCTCGCCCGACCTGCCGCCGCTGCCGCCGCAGATCCAGCCATGCAGCGGCTTCCTCGGCAACGTGAGTACTGGCCTTATGTAGTAGCTGGAAAAAATAGTGGAATTTTCGGGCCTTTACAGGATTCAAACAAAGCTATTAAGACTTTAGGATTAATCTTCAGACCAAGAAAACAAGGACTATACTTAAATCAATTTACAATATATACATCAAAGTCAAAGCTCTTATGCTGTGTTCATAGGTTGCAAAATGGTGTTAGTATTTACATAATATTAAGTCTCACTATTCCCTGCTCGTAGAGCGTACAGAAAAAAATATAATTAATGTTACATTATGTGCCTTTTCGAGGAGAAAAAAGCTGCACTTAAAAATGCATTAACAACAGACTGCGTTTCAATGAAGTTCTTAGCTCACTATTATACAAATAAAGCAATAAAGCTTCTTAACTACCATTCAACCAAAACGTAAACATTTCCTGAACATTTATCATAGAACCGATTGTTACGAAAGCTTCGCTACAAATCCGTAGCGACAATGCGCTCGCGTTCCGTTTCACACGCGCTTTGGACCATTAGCATAAAATTAAGCAAGAGCCGGCCATCCGTCTTGCTTTACCGACTTTCCTCGATATCAGCCGGTTTAAAAGCTTTAACGGTATCGGGATGAAAGTGATGCGTAAATCAAAACGTTGCCCGGCCTTGTCGCTTTCAGTGAGCGTAAGCGCAAGATGGATGGTCGGTGACAATTTATCGTGTTCAGCTGGAAATTATGTGGAAATTGAACTAGTTGGAAGATGATATATGGGCTAAGTGTTTTTTTCTTGTCTTGCTTGCTAAGTGCAGTTTGATTTGATTTTCTGCTGTTACCACGCAGGCTAGGGTAGGTACTGAGACCGGTGTTTATTATGGAGACTACATATATACGAAACATTTTTTTAAATTAGACCAATTTTCTATAGCCTCTTTTAGCCAATACCCTAAGCTGGAGTTGTCCAAACCTTACTCTGTTTACTTGTCACTGTTTTTCAGTCAACTTTAAATTGCATGCTACCTGATAATACGAGTATAGAAACAAAAACAAAACACAACTTATTAGCTGTAACTTCAGCCATAATAGCGCATCATAGGGATCGGATAAGCCTGGTCTACAAGTCCCTACTTATGACGGCGTGGCCCCGGGCCTCTATGTAACAGATTATACAAAGCAATCTTGCGCAGACATAAATTGCTTGGGTTCCCTTCAATGAACTTAGCTATAGCTCTTATTAGAACGGTGAGTAGGTTAGCCATGGTGAAATGTTTTGTGGGATAAATCTTATACCGTAACACTCGCAACAAGTAAGAAGCAATTGGTAAAGCATATAATTGCCCCTAACCCATTGACTTCCATTTTCTTGAAAATATATGTGCCATTGACAACACTTATGTGTTCATTGATTAGGTACAATTGACTGAATGACAAATACCTACATATAAACAAATTATGGGTTAATTAGATTTTAGCTCTAACTCATTACCATTTACATTCATGATTATGTGCTTAATTTGAATAAAAAAATACCAAATATGCAAACAAAGTCAACGGCTTTTATTTTAACTACACCAATTGCTGGTTCTTGTAAACATTCAGAAGGTAGATGTACGGTTGCAAACAGTTGGTTCCATGCAGAAGAACTGGCCACGGATACAATTAAAGTCCATGTTGCTGTAATACCAGTAAGGCTGGTCACCATACTCTTGACAGTGACCGGGGGGCATACAAACATAAACAAAGAGTGAGTGGCGGGTATCCACAAGATATAGCGTACAACTTTGATATAAAATACTAGTGTGAACGCACCCGATCCTGTTCATTTTGCCTAAGCTGGCTTAGCTTATGGAGTTTAATCACCTTCTTTTAAAGTTGGTTAGCTAGCTTAGAGCAAAAACATTGAAGATTGGTTCAATCAATTCTAGGAAAAGCTTTTGGAAATTCTGCCATTTTTTAACGCATCAACTTTATATTTCATGGCATCCGTTTATTGTGAAAATATTGTGGACTCTTGTGGACGATTTTTTACTTAGAAAGCTTTTTAACTACATTTGCAAGCTTGTCAACTACCTATAATGTCTTAATTTTGACGTTTCGCTGAAATAAAGTATTAATTGCTTCCGGCAATCGTTAAATTCAATGAATGAGTGTAGTTCATTGCATGAATCAATTTCATGTAAAAACTTTTATAAGGAATGACTTAATCATAAAATATTTTATGAATGAAACTAAAACCATCGTAAAAAGCATCGCTTTCTGTAAATTCTATAATTAAAGTTCATTTTTAGAGATAAAGCAAAAAATAATTCAGATAAGACCAGAATTTTGTAGAACAATACAACAACCAGAAAACTCTAATATACCTCAAAATTTTAGCTATTGTAACTCAAAATCACATCTATGCTGTAAGCAAAAACAGCACCAAAACTATGCAGTGACATCATGATCTAGATCACCTACATTTTAAACTAACCTCTTTTGTTCTACACTATTGTCACACACACTTACATAATCTTAACCATAGGCTACATAACACCATTAACCATTACTTAACACTTACACCCAAGTACAGTTTGCACTAATTGACAACACTACCGTTATCCGAAACTCGGCTATTTCGCGATGCACCACCGTGACCGACTTCCAAAAACGCCCAAATGTTTATTTTTGTGGCCATTAACTTCCTCAACTTTCTACCTGTTGCGAACTTTATCAGGTGTTTTAAATGTTAACAAATCGCTCGTTTATTGGAAATAAAAAGATAATAAAAATACTAAAAGAAGATTGGGTTATGAAAGTAATGAGTTTTTGGGCGCGAATTTGATGATATGGTCTCAGAGTTTGGTTTGGATGAAGGATTAAAAGTGCCCACTGTTGTGATAGTAATTATTATGAATTTAATCATTCAGATCAGAAGACGAGCGCGCTATGCGTCTATGCTTCCAGAATTCATAAACAAGCCTCAGTTTTATATTTTACACTATCTGATGCAGACTATTTTAGAACAATAGCAATTTCAGAGAAGACCTTAAATCCATTTACCGTCCTCCACCCAACAAGGTTGCATACAATAGCATAGTGAGTGTGGTTACTCTCTTATTGTCAATTTTAGTGTGCCGCCCCCCGGCTTTGTTCGTCCTCAATGTTAAGGGCTACGAAAGGGCATTATGCCCAGTAATATAGGAAGACAATGAAGGTTACTGCACGGCTGACCTCTCAAGAGCTAAGATTATACTTATTTGCCTTTTATTTTATAGAAAACCGCTCGCTAGCCAGGATGCTGGGGCAACAAGAAATACGCGACTATCTAGACACGGTGTACCTTTTTGCGCAAGCGCCGGATGTATTAATATTAGCCCTTTTTATGATGGAATATCTGAGCAATTTAGAGCCGGTGAGTATTAAGAGTTTTATTGGTGGAATTGAAATTATTGGCATTAAAGTTATGATTTTTATTTTATTCCGTCTGAAAAGTCGTGCGTATAAGTGCGTTGCTAATTAAAAATTTAATGGGGATGGACCTGGTGGCTATTAAACTTGTAGAAAAAAAAAATGACATATTTTATTAAATCATTCACTATATTTTAGTTACTACCTTACCCTATACACCAATAGTCATTTACGCAAGATGTCCTTCTAATTTTGAAATCATTGTAGCACCCTCTTTGAATTCTAAAAACAGACTTGTTTCACACTGTATTGGCTCTTCTGTCAGTGTCGGCAATAAATCAAGCACTTTAAACGCAATATTTAACCGTTCAACTGTATCTGCAGTTCAGGAAAGCTCTCGTTCCACTTCGTCTGAATGTGGAGCGGGGGGGGGAGGGGTGTGTTGTCATAATTCACGACACGCCATGCGCGTGGGCAGTGATGGCCACTTTGTTCTGTCCGCCATTACTTACAGAAGGCATGAACGTGACTGTGTAAAAGTAGAAAATGACATAGCTGAAAAACATTTGCATGTCAATAGGGTTGACTAAATAGAAAATGCAAGATTAGGTGCTATGATATTTTCAAAAAATATAATTAACGAGTAGGTAGAACTCTAGATAACACATATTACATACTAGCTTCTTCCCGTACCGGGATAAAAAGTAGCCTATAGCCTTCCTCAATAAATGGACTATCTAACACAGAAAGAAATTTTCAAATCGGACCAGTAGTTCCTGAGATTAGCGCGTTCAAACAAACAAACTCTTCAGCTTTATAATATTAGTATAGATAAGCTTGGATTTTCAAGTATCCCGAGAAAATAGCAACATCCTAGTCACTATACTAACAAAAGACAATCGTCTATTACTTCAGTAAGCTCCCATTCGGTCACCCGATATGGGCTACTTTTATTATCTCATAGAAGGTTACACTTTAATATATTCCTAACAATCACTGCTATAAATTCTAGCCACCGTTATATCAAAGTCCTCTTATCTCAGCATCGGACCACACAAGGTCTAACAGTAAAGTTTTCAATAGGATCTGATTCGATGCAGGTATTAATTAAGAAGAACGGCTGAGGAGTGCAGGGGGGGGGGATATGCAAATTTCCAATTAGTACCTATCCACTAGAGCTTCCATCCATCAATGTCGATCATTTGTTGCTTTTCTATGGTAGATTAGGGTTGAGGGTCCATTTTTTTGATGATAACAAGCCTATTTCAGTTTGTGGGGCAGTGATACGGATCATCATGATTTTTTTGTTACTTACTACATATTACTATTTGTAAATAGTATCATCCAAAGCGATTGATAATTTAAATCGTCAATTTATCCCTAAGGAAAGTAAGCAGTTATCGTTAAGAGCCCAGGGTCAGAATTTGTGATTTGAAATCACTTAAAATTATTAGGGTTTCCATTATGGCACCTATGCATCAATTTAAAAGTAACTGAATGAATATGGGGTATTATTCATATACCATGCCTCTCCTTTATGAACCTTTTTGGCAAATCAGGAAAAAATGATACAATTTCGCATTTGTTCAACCCTGAGAGACACGCATACACCTATCGTCTGCCACCACTTGTCAATCCCGCGTCCCGGTGACGTCATTAAAGCGTTGATTTCCAACGTTTGCAAGTCATTGTACAGGCGGGTTCCACAAGTTTTTTGCTCTTTATTGCTTAACCATCAACTGAGTTCTGCTTTAATTGGCAGTCGTAGGGTTAATACGGGAATTATTTTTCGTTTTAATCTTTTTAGCAATGTCAGTACGCTTTCAGGCTTCTCTCTTTTTGTAATGTCTTGCAGAATTTATTTTTGTTATTAATTTGTAGTAAAGTTTTTGTTTTGTTTTATGCAAAAAGTCAAATCTGCGCAAAGCCTTTTATTTACCCCACAGCAACATAAAATCACAAGAACTCACTTTTTTTGAAAGGCAGTCAGTTAGATGAACAGTTTCATGCGCGGTACCTAGTAGAGGTTCCCGTTAAAAAAGCTTTTTTAAAACTATTTCAAAGTCAAAACACTGCGAAAAATCCCAAAAAATATACTCAAAAACGGGCACAGACAAAATTATTTTCTTCTTCGAATCGCAGGTGATTCTGATAGCTCCACTTGCAAACCAGCCAGTTTCTTTCATATCTACAATCAAAAAGTTCTTAATGAAACACAAACTCTTATCTGTTCGGCCCACAAAACTGCATTTAATCGGTTTCAGTGTAACTTGCCGGCCCAGAAACGAAATGCAAAACAGTAGTACATAACCGGCTGTATGTATATAAAATCGTGTGTATGTAGGTTTGTTGTAAGATAGCCTCTTTCGAAGTAGGCCGACTGGCTGCACGAACCTGTTGGCACACTTCCTAATAGGGTTGCTGCGTTGTCAACCGTCCCTTACAGACCGTTGTAGATGTTGTAGTGTAGGTTTAAGTACCTACTGGTAAATGTGGTAGGTAATTGTTTTAGAAGCTTTGTTCCTGAAGCACCTGAAGACTTACTTCAAGTGTTTCATTAACATTACTTTCTTACTTCATTTTGCGAATTCAGTCTAGCAAAGATACGCGTAGAGTCAGAAATGAGAAAATAGAAGAGACACAGGATATCTTTAAAATATATCAGGCCACGAGTAAAACCACGTGAAACAGATAGTTTAAATAAAGAAACTGCTTCGAGGTGTTTTCCAGTAGATCGGTCATAAATGACAACAATCGTTATATAGCTTAGCGTGTATTGATAGTTTCAGGGATTTTTCCACATGACCTTGATGGTTAGCGATGGCATAGACACACACATGACTGTTCAAAAAGTTATTTTCCAAATTCGAGAAAACATTGATGACCCTAAGAGCTGTAATTCAGTACGTGGGTGAAGGCTGACTGTAGCCGAGTATTTTCCACATAATAGTGTTATCAACGCGCTGACCTTTCTAACAATACTTGCTTTATACAATACCAAGCCGGACGTCTGATGCCTCGCCATTACTGCCTAACTGTTCGTGGTTCTAAAGAATTATTGTTTTCTAACTAGAAATTAAGTTGGCCGTCTGTGATTTAGTAATTTTCTTGGTAAGTCCTACTAATGTTACAAAAGTGTCTGTATAAATGGATGTTTGTTCCTCTTTCACGAAAAGACTGCCGGACACCGGAGTTTAAATTTAGGTAGATTAACATACACGCTACTTTTTGTCCTGCTGGACAAAAAGTAGCGTGCTGCGAGGAGTAGTTCCCTCGAGAATAGGGTGAATCCACTGGAAGCAGCTGATAAACAATAAAGCAAGCATATGCATAGGAGAATAGAGTAAAACATTGATTTTGTAGGTATATCTTTATTCTTTTCTCTAACCCCGAAAACACATCAGCCATTCAATTGTAATCAAAAGAAAGGAAACGGTGACAACTTAATCAACTGTCTACAAACATAAAAAAAAAAAACATTTTACACAGAAAAAAGGTGAAATGTAAACGGACAATACCTTTAACAAGATTGCTTATATAACTTTTTGGTTACAAAAAGATATTAATAATGGGCCACGGTTGGTTTCACAAATTGAATGCAATAAGTATTCCCAGATGAAAAATCGTTCACGAAGAGACATTATAACTTGTGACCTTTGCTTCGAAAAGTTACATTGTGGAGCACCACTTTCGCTTTCTTTTGTCATTTGAAAAATTGTTTAAAAAATAAAAACGTCATGTTCGATTTGACGTTGACGTTCGAAATATGAAGTGTGGACACGCTCTATGAATGATGTTTTTTTTTGTCTATTGTGACACACCTACCTGCTTTCATCGCAAACTTTTTACTAATTAATGTTGACTGAAATTATCGTTCTTTTTAGGGTTCCGTACCTCAAAAGGAAAAAAACGGAACCCTTATAGGATCACTTTGTTGTCCGTCTGTCTGTCTGTCTGTCTGTCAAGACCCTTTATCTCAAGAACGCGTGGACGTATCAAGTTGAAATTCACACGAAATACTCAGGTCTATTGTCCCATTGTCATTGTATTTCATTTCATTTCATTTCATTTCATTTCATTTCATTTCATTTCATTTCATTTCATTTAAGCTGGGAAAATATCAAACTTCTAAGCCAAGCCAATCAAAAGATACAGCCGATTATGTCGATATTTTCGACAAATTTTCGACACTCGCAAAGGAATCAAAACCTAACGGGTACTTCCCGTAAACTCAGAATCTTGAAATTTGGCATGAAGCATTGTCATATAATGCAAATATAGGAAAAATTACGAAAATCACATTTTTTTAGTTATATATTATAATAAAAATATTTTAATAAAATGAAACTTACTACCTTATTTCTCATGAACGAATAAAGGTATCAAATTGAAATTTATACCAAATACCTAGGTCTATAGTCCCTTTCAGCAGTGAAAAAATCAAACTTCTAAGTTAACGCGATCAAAAGATACAGCAGTTTATAGCGACACCTTAGTGGAATTTCCGTCACACGCTAGGGAATCAAAACCTACAAGGTACTTCCCGTGAATTCAGAATCTTGAAATTCGGCACGAAGCAACGTTATATAGTACAGATAAAGGAAAAATTGCGAAAACGATAAATTTGAAGTTACATAAAATATTAAAATATTATTTTTGCTTACATGACATAAAATATTTTTTTAATAATTATAAACTTACTTCCTACCCTTTTTCACATGAACGCGTAGAGATATTAAAGTTGAAATTCATATCAAACACTTCTTAAATCTAATTGCCTCTAAAATGTGAAAAACTTTAAATCATTCAAAGGTCATTGGGCACCTTAGTATGGAAACTATACCCACGAACGAAATATGGCATAGTATAATGATATAAGGCTCTGATTTACTATGGCGTTAGTCTCTAGAGAAGTAGAATCTAGAGAAAATCAGGTTTAAACATCAAAAATTTTCACCACTTCAATGGTGAATTTAAACGACCAAATGGGATGGATTCGAGTAATTATTTCTTTATAGTAAAAGAGTATACTCGCCGTTTATGCCCATAGTCATCAGGTCAGGATCTGATAATGAAAACCTTAAGAAATCGAGGGCAACTTTCTGAAATTGTAGGCACGCATAGGGTTAAAACTTGATTCTCAGATTTATGTCTGATTACACTGTCAAACAGTGATGGTTTAGAGCTGACCTGCTGGTGGAGACGAGATAAAGTCGAGGGAACTCCTCAACGGTATGTTTTAGCTACGTCGTGTTTGGGCTTATATTATTCGTATTGACAAGTAATTTTCACTGGAAAGTTAAAAATTAAGACTTTTTACAACAAAAAAAAAAACAACTTCCTAAACCTCAATTCTCTCTAAACCTCAATACGACTGGCGACTGGATTTGGCGAGTGGAAAAAAACCTGAAATTAGGGCTCGTGAGATGATTAAACCACTCAATAAGAAAAAATCTCATTCCCGCAATGGCTGATATAACCCAAGTTAGAAGGGAATTCGCATCAACTCCTATAAAATAAACTCTAACACAAGGTAATTGATATAAATAGTAAAAGAGTTCCCTGAACTATATCTTATCTTTATAATAGATCCCGCAATGCCAATCAAACCTATCCAAAGTCCTCGTCAATACGAATAAAATAAGCCCAAACACGTGGTAGTTGCAGCATACTTTTCAGGAGTTCCCTCGATTCTCTTTGGTCTCCATAATCAAATCAGCTCCAAAACTTCACTGTTTCCCCATAATTTAAAACTACTTTCATTCGTGTCCGCCACTTTTTGCAAAGCGGGTCAGATATGCCCATTGCCCAATGACCTTTAAGACATAATTAGTTATTTTCAAACAGATTTCTGAATGATGACTATAAAATGTTGTAAATAAATAACTTTAATAAAAGAACTTTTACAAGGTACTGGCCTACTATTTTAGTTATATTATAAAATAAAAAATATTAACTATTTTGACTCTCACGAAATTACCACAACTATGATTGTTCTAAACTGAACGGTTTGCGCGAGAGTCACTTTTTATCTATACAGGATTTGTACGGAACCCTCGGTGCGCGAGCCCGACTCGCACTTGGCCGGTTTTTTTTTATTGGAAGTATACATAACCATGATTTTGCTAGTTACGTGATGTAACTTGTGTAGTCATTAATCATACGTCGAAGTGAGAAAGTAACGCTGAAAGTTAAGAAACTTACTTAATGTTAGTAATTATTAGACTTAGGTACCAAATATTTGAACTGCATCAGCTTAGCAAGGCAATGCCTTCTCTTTCCTGTCGTACACTGGATTGATCAATCAATAACCTACAAATCCAAAATATTACTAATGTTTTGTAGGCCATAAAGCTATCTGAATAGGCTCTATACGCCATAAATAGAGACAACTTACTTAAGCTTCGCCTACAACCGCCATAATAACTTAAAGTTATGGATCCTTAAATTGCGTTATGTTCAACATCTCATAAGAACATGCTGGATATAACTTGTCAGGGTATACTAAATTCTATACCATCGTCTTATATTTATTCGATAGGTATATACCTGTCATATTTGTATTCATTTACTATTTAAACCAACCTACTTAGCGGAAACTATTGTAAATTCAAGAAATGACGTTAAAATAAAACGATGCATACAAAAATTATTGCAATATTTTCAGTACATTCAGTTTTACGGTGCTTTCACACTAAAAACAAACAATTGACGACTAGTGGTGCAAAGGATGACAATTGAAACGTAGAAACAGCTAAGCTTCACAAAATCTGCTAGTGTGAAAGCGCAGTTAGTCTCCAAGCAATACATATCAAACAAGACATTATTTTGACAACAAGTGCACATAAATCACATTTATAGTTTTCCAAACATTTCCATTCCAGAAATGAGGTGACCCATTCACGGTGGGTCAAGATCGAAACTCCAAGCCCACGCATATGCACCCAAATGTAAATGTAATGTGTTGTCTACAAGATAGTAAGACATCGATGTCGCTATCAATTGTGTAGTGAAAGCGATGGGCGAGTCCATTGTGCCCAATGAAAGTGGTCGAGTTCATCTGAATATTGGACAACACCTGATACCAGTGTTTGAGACTTTGAAATGAGTGAGAGTGATGGGAGTGGTTATTAATACGTCGAGACAGATGATGTCATTGATCTCAAACTCCTTCGGTTGGAAGGACTCGTGTAGTTTCGCCTTTTCAGCACTATAGTTATTTTTCTATACCTAGGTGTCTAATGTTTTTTTTTACATAGGAGAACAATCTATTCAAGGAAAATATAACTAAACTTATTGACAAAGAGATGTTTACTGAAACTTACTTAACATTATAAATGCTAAAGTAACCGCCCAAACTCCTAAACAGATTTACATGAAATTAGGTGTCTACGCTGATAGTCCAGATAGTCTAGCTTACATAGAACATAAGCTATCCGGGTTCGGAAAGCAGTTTCCTTGGGACTCGCCGAACCACTAGTTTAGACTGTTTCAGTAGTTTCAGTATTACAATTCATCGTCTAATTAAAGAACAATTTGATCTTCATGAGTTCAGGTTACTCACTTTCTTTTATCGCATGAGTTGAGCACATATTGACACTTTGTTAAATTGAGACCGACAGGTGACTCTAAATTGAATTATGCTTGTCATAGTCAAACGGAGAGATATTAAGTCTAAAGACCTTCACTAAACTCCCAAGAAATATTCAATAACAAAAAAAAAATAACAATCGTTTCTCACACGGAAGTTCAAAACTCGACAAAATCGATTAGCTGGAACAAATAAACCCAAGATCCGACAATAAAAACGAATGGTCCACAAAATTGATCGATTGAATCGGCGAAACAATTGCACCTTGTGGTATCTATGTTCTAGAATCGATACATCGGTTTGTCTTCCGATCGATCGTCCGATTTGTCGTGAAAGTCGTGGCCGCGGGCTGTGGCACACTGGGATGAAGGTCAGATGCATACTTTGCAACCAGCGAAAGTTTATGGTATAATTGTTGGTCGGTCAAGTGCAAGGAAAGTATGCAAGCTTTTGAGCTTTATCGCCGTGTTCTGTTCACGATCAGTGTATCTTAATGGTATTGAACAAGCAGCGTCACGTTTTTGTGTTTCTTTCTTTTGTTTATTGTTCGTTAGAGTAGATTGTCTGATTAATGGAGTCAGGCATTCAGAAATGGCTTCTGAATATTTTTTTTTTTTTCAGAAATAATAATACTTTTTTTTAATGTGATCATGGAAAGATCGATGTATTTCGTATATCGTTGTAAGAAGGCGTATCAAATAAAATACATTTATTAAAAATATTTGGGTCCAAAATCGCATTCCAATCCCACGTCTTAAACTCCAAATAGAGCAACTAATATACATTATCATTTTCAAATTCTAAGTCGTCTTAATCTTAAACAATTGATTTATCGATTTTATTCACACGTTAAACTACAAAGTAGGATTTAAAGTCGGACAAATCGATTTCCTCGATTAGCACGTTGCTAGAACACTTATAAAGTGGGTGTCTTACCATAGAAGCATTTTCTAAGATGATAATAATTTACAGCCGCCCCAATATTCTATCCATATGTAGTTTTTTTGCGTACTAGAGAAAGGAATTTGACGTTCTTTGTATGGGGCTTGTGTATGTAAAAAAAAATCTAAGTAGGTGCCTATATCTTGGACACCAATTACTGACACGTTAAACTGTAGGTCCCGGCTGCCATTGAACATCCTTGGCAGTCGTTACGGGTGGTCAGAAGCCAGTAAATCTGACACCAAACTCAGGTCAGATAGGCAGTCGCTCCTTGTAAAGCACTGGTACTCAGCTACATACGGTTAGACTGGAAACCGACCCCAACATAGTTGGAAAAAGGCTCGGGACATGATGATGTATGGGGTTTATGTACAAATGCTAACTCTATTAAGCAAATCAACAGGTATATACAATAAAGGGAATGGTGTTTATCTACAACCAAAAAGTGAACTGAAAATGCGAAGTATTTGGCATCTTAATTGATTTGTACGTACGTTTTTGCGGCATAGAATTGAATTAAGATAGTGCGAATGTTTAAGCGCGTTGCCTGAGAACCTAGATTGTTTAGTAATGCAGTTATTTTGTTTACATTTGCTATTGGTTCTACTTAGGCAACCAAATAATGGGCTCAATACCGACAGCTGAAAATTGCAATAAGGACGCAGAAAAAATTGTTTGCAGTAATTTAACCCGTTGTATGCCGGAGCGCAGATATAGTCGAGACACAATTGATTTTCAATTGTTTTATAATTAGCTACATACAAGAGATTAAGTGCGGTTTAAAAATAGTGGCTTCTTCATATGATCTAACTAGCTTCTGCCAGCGGTTTCACCCGCATCCCGTGGGAACTACTTCCCGTACGGAGATAAAAATTAGCCTATAGCCTTCCTCGATAAATGAGCTATCTAACACTGAAAGAAATTTTCAAATCGGACCAGTAGATCCTGAGATTAGCGCGTTCAAACAAACAAACAAACAAACAAACTCTTCAGCTTTATAATATTATGATCTAATTATAAGAAAGATTTTCATGTAGGCAGATATTTAGTTATCAAGATTTCTGAACCATAAATATCCCAAGCTTTTCCTTCATCAGCTCATTAATACCTCAAATAAACTTACTCCGTTTAAAATCAACAGCCATTAATATCAATCTGGAAAGTTCTACAATCACTTGTAGAAACATGTTACAAGGCTGAAGCAATTAGTTTCCATTACACTAACTCTTGCATAGATAACGCTTAGTTTATCTGTATTTACTGAGCGAATCATTGAACAAATTAATGGCGATAATTTCTTTAGTAGATACGGAAATATATCGAGTAGTATTGATGCTGTGTAAATAAGATGGATCTAAAAGTTTGGCAAGCTCAAGTTATAATGCGTTTTCCATCATATGGTTACGAAAATTAAGGACTAGTGGTTAGAAACCGTAACTGCGTCATGAAAAAATAAAAACCTGTATATAAAGTCGATTGAAAACATTGAGAAGGCAAAATGTGACTTACTGCAATGTGTATTATGAGTCTTACCTACAGGATGCTACAAAAAAAAAATCAGAAAACCACAGCAAATTCACAACTGTATCTAAGCTTTATTCTTACTGTATCAACATAGCTTTAGTAAGCCCGCTACAAGTGAAACGACACATTCTCTCAGTAGATACAAGTGCGGTTTTTTGTGAGCTGAGCTTTCACGCGGTCCCGAGTTGTTTACAATGCATTCAGAGAAACAGTACTAGGGCCGTCTGTTTACTTGTTATCTTCTTGTTTAGTTTTTTTTTTTATATCGTTGTGTATTACTAGGGAAAATATGATAGAGTATAGGGTTCGAGTTATAGAAAAGTTATATGAATTATCTGGTGAAGTCATTTTTATATTTTTCACATAACTGTTTTACCAAACAGTATTTTGTTCTATAATGAAGAGTATCTGTGATAAGGAGGTAGAAAATCATTAGATGACCTATCCCACTGTGGATGCAGTGGGAGGGAGTTTCAGAATTTTAATGACAAAAATTTTGTCCCTTTAGGAGCTCTTTGTGTACCAGGACAGCGTTAACTCGTTCTAACACAGCAAGGCAAGTTCCAGGCCTTAATTTTTTTTTTTTTCAAATTGACTACACAGGCGTTAAAGGGTGGCATCCCTATACACAAAGCTGTCTCCTCCATCAGCCATCGTTTGTACATTTTTACTTCAATGTGCCGTCAACAGACGCGTCCCTTAATTGTATAATTCAATTTAATTGGTTTAATTGAACCCGTCTGAGGTTTACGCTTTACGTTATTACGTTATTGTTGTTTATTACTATGGGTTTGTTTACGAGGTTACATATGGTTTGTTGTGTGAAGCTTAGGCCCAAGTTAACCGATGATACAAACGTCCGTTTTTCTAAAAATAACTGTTCAGTGTCGGTGTTGGGCCATTATTGCGTTTTGATTGTCATTTGTTTTAATTCTATGTCGAATTTATGAGAGAGAGATTATACGTATTTCTTTTACAGTGTGTGTTTTGTACGACGAGTCATTAGTTTCAAGTCCTGTTAGCTAAGAGCCGAGTAAACATAACTAGAAACAAAGAACTTTAAAGAATCGTTAAAATGTGAAAAGTAAACAAAAGACACATAACGTGTCAGATTACAATAGGTATAAGTAAAGATATGAATATGAATTTAAGTCTTTATTAAGCCGGATGAAGAGAAGAACGGGTGATAAACACCACTTCTACAGTTTTATGTACCATAATATCTTCAACATATCCGTCATTCGAATGCCGTATTGTTCATATACCTACGGGGATATTAAACGAAATGGGATAGGACACGGAGGAAGGGAAGATAGCGGAGATGTCATAAGGAACGTAGGTCAGGCGCCTTCTTGTAGGTCAGTTACTAGAACTAATGAAGCGTTCTGGTTCCTTGTCCAATGAAAACCAATCTGCCGAAGATTGGTGACTTTATTTCGAAAATAATGGGCGGGTTCCATAGAAGCTGCGTAAGGGCGGAGCTAGTAACGTTCTTCGTCCCCAGAACTCCCGCATTTTGGCGCGCTGCTTTCTTAGGAGATTTTGCGTTATGACATCTCCGCTAGTCATTTGTTCTCCATGTCCTAGGGTCACATCAATCGTACATAATGAGAGAC
The DNA here is from genome assembly GCA_963856015.1 of Helicoverpa assulta. Taxonomy (NCBI): domain Eukaryota; kingdom Metazoa; phylum Arthropoda; class Insecta; order Lepidoptera; family Noctuidae; genus Helicoverpa; species Helicoverpa assulta. Next base: position 3,176,829 of record CAWLCW010000026.1, read on the forward strand.
AAACAAACACAGTATGACGCATTGAGACATTGTTATTAAATTGAATAGTAGGAGGTAATGCATAAATAATGTCGTAGTTTTAAATGATTATGCGGTAATCAATATCCTGCTTTATTTGTTTTGGCTCTCTATAATCACTATCATGGAATTAAAGTCTGGAAATAAGCTGTTTACCGTAAAGATTAGCGGGAATGTCAATATAATTTTCAATGCTTAGTGCCCATAATTTACGTAATTTTATTGAGCTTATTAAAGATAAACAGCTAAAAACAAAAATCTCACGACCTTTCAGCATCATGTTGTAAAATACGGAGCCTCGAATAAAACTTACATACAAGCAAAAAATAACAATGCGCATTGTTTAGACGGAGCACCTAGTTAACTGTTACTAGATGTGCCATCGTGAGATTGGTGATCGTACCTTAACTAACGTTTTAGAAAAATAAAGTATTTCCAATAATCCAGCTTTCATGGACTTCATAACGTTATAAATGAGCATGGATCCTTTTTTAAACCGCTGAAATGTATACGTGTTTTTAAGCGTTACGTATCACAACAGCTTAACAAATATATACTCAACAGGGTACTTCGACTGCTAAAAGGATTAGCCCCCTTGCACAACAATCTCATTTTTAATTGAGTTGGTAAATAAATCCACCCCATACCGTATCCAGTTTTCCTAAATCTGAGTGAGTCAAGGAAATGATCTTGAATGAGCATATCTTCCGCCTTCCACACAACCACACATTACTGGGCGTGCCAAGAATCTAAATAGCATAAAAAACAACAATTCTACACATACTACATTATGCAACATAATGCAACACTTTACATAAACAATTAAAGTTCACAAAAAGGTTAAAAACCGTGTAAACAATAGACAAATGCTTTAAGTAAACAGTAAAGTTAATTGTAAAGAAAATATTCTTCGATGTAAATTCGTATGAGAAGCGATATGCATAGAATTAAGTCTTGTAAAAAATAGTGCACGTTAATACAAAGTTGTTTGCAATTAATTTTATGTATGAAGACAACGGAGGAAGGAAAGATGAGCAGAAGTGCCAGACAGCACCTTCTACTAGGTCAAATTCGTACGTTGGGGGTATTTATTTATCAAAGAGTTTACCTACAGCTTCTGTGTAGATAAAGCTTAGAGTACAATTTCTGTTATTACTAGGACTTACACAGTCGCCAATTACAGGTTAACCAACATACGCAAATTAATAATAGGATATAAAACGATGTATGACCAAAACCATCACTTAGCAGTGAACTAACGCAGCGTTCGGGGTTCTTGAGACATTTTGGTTTCCCAAAAAATGGGCAGGTTACAAAGAAGGCATATAAGGGTGGAGACAGTAACGTTCCTCATCCCCCGAAGACCGACATTTTGGCGCGCTACTTTCTTAGGAGATTTTGTGTTATGACATCTCTGCCTCATTTTGTTCTCCATGGTGAAGATGCAATTATTAACAATTAATAGAGATCTGATCGAGAAATAATGATAACTGAATGTATACCGAGGGTTTATTAATTAGTCGACTTTTTTACAATATCATGAGCTTGAAAATGTTTTATGTAAGCTTACTTATGCTATTAATATTGCAATAACAATTATCTTTATTAATTATAGATAGCATCTAGTGCAACAATGTAATTTTTATGATACCTGAGGCGTAGATATATCTATAGATCAAGATCTTTAACCACGTAGTTATTAATATTACAAAAACATTATAACATATCTACAGTGATCTGACACAGCATCATGAGTAACTGAACAATTCCTAATTTTCAAAACTGCCAAACATTTTGTCGTGGATTTTGTTCGGGACGTAAATAATTTTTGGCGTTTATGTTATTAAGAAATTATGACCCTTTACATCGGTGGGCACTTTTGAAAATTTTGATTTGTTCAGCTACCTTTGACGCTGACCGTACCCGAACTTCGCCAAATCCTTCGAGAAACATCTATCGTAAATCTACCAGTGGGCGTCTCTTGACTGATTAAAACGATGCAGTCTCCTTAAATCCTAAGTAAGTGGAGTCCATAATTACATTCCCACACCAAAACCGAAGTTAAAATCGTCACTTCCAGTGTAAATTGCCGCCAATTTATCTAGATACAAGATCACACGTTACTATCCAGACATATACTGACTCTTCTTTATTGGGGATAGAAATAACGGCCTGAAACTTGGAGTACTAAACCAACTGGATACGCCTTGAGCATGAATCTCGCTTCGGGATTGTTCGAAAGAGTTACCGTGGACGTGGTAGACAAAGGGCTCAAGGAGGAAGATGGTGGATTGTAGTCGGTTAGAGTCTGACACTCCTTCACGCTACACCCGCAGAGGGAGAGGTCATTTTGATTTCCCACCAAAAGAGAAAAAATCTCAAAAAAGTTTGAAAATTTAAGCGCGAAAATTTCAACGCAAAAAATTGTGACAGCTCACTCATGCATTTTCGATCACTTAAATCACACATATGAGTAAGAGTGAAACTCTTGTACCCTGATCCTTCGAGTGGGGCAATGTATGGTGTGTCCAGTTTTTTGAATTATCGAAGACTTTAATACATTAAACTGTTACATTTACTTCGTAGATAGCATCGTTTGTAAGGACGAAGTTTCCGAGATGCGGACTTGAGAAATAGTCGAATTTAGGCCAGGTTTGTCTTTGTCTGGTCCTGAAATCAATTGATTTTGTCTTATTGGTTAAAGTCGTATAGGGGGCTTTAGAACTATGTTAGTGATTGGAGTGGTACATTTAGCAAGCAGAAAAGTGACTTTGATGTTCAAGGTGATTTTTTCTCTTGATAACTTATAATATTTCAATTGTTGTTATATCGTATTCTATAACCATAACGGTTTATTTTCCAAGTTTTTGCAGTCCTATGCTGGTTTGATATTACCTATTTTGCATGAGAAATTCTCATTTACCAAGTTCCAAATAAGCCCAGATTACCAACCGTCGTGATGAAATGCTGTCTTATCACCCATCTACTTTATCATTCAAAATTACCATAGAACAATAGGTTGAACAATTTCATTGCAGCCTATATGTATAATATCAACTCTTACTATTCGTTACAAATTAACTATGATGATATCTTCCCAAAGATACCTACATTGTTATCGTGTGAAAATCAATTTGTCCAATCCGTAAGGTCAATCTATTGTTTCTAAAGCAATTAAAAATCTATGAAACGTTTCCTTATTATAAAACGTTTTTTTTTTGGTAAATAACGGAAATCGTATTTCCTGTGTAAAACCATTGCCATTTAGAGTAATTTTTTTTTTGTTATTGTTATGATTTAATTACGTCTTGAAGGGCGAGAATGGCTGACAGGATACTTTTACTATTTTGTCCCTAAGTTCTTGGTACCTTAAGTTTGAAGTTAAGTTAGAATTTGATCATCATTATCATCTCAGCCATAGGACGTCCACTGCTGACCATAGGCCTCCCCCTTAGGTCTCCACAGATACCTGTTGGAGGCGACCCGCATCCAGTGTCTTCCGGCGACCTTTATAAGGTCGTCTGTCCACCTTGTTGGTGGACGTCCTACGCTGCGCTTGCTAGTCCGTGGTCTCCACTCCAGCACTTTTCGGCCCCATCGGCCATCAGCGAGCAATATAGCCTGCCCATTGCCACTTCGACTTGCTAATCCCTTGGGCTATATCGGTGACTTTAGTTCGTCTACGGATCTCCTCATTTCGGATTAGAATTTGATAATTTAATTAAAAACGAATTAATCAATGAATCTAATTTCCTATCACATTTTCAAAATATTCCGGGTTCTAGTAGCGGTATAAGCAGTTTCTTCATATAACTATAATATGAACTGAAAGATTGAACTGAGCAATTACCATACTTGCTTTGCCGTTGCATTGCTATATGATGTTCTAACAAATATCAGATGAAAATTATATTACCTAATTTTAAATAAAGTTCCCTTATATATTGTCACTCAGTCATATTTTATCATATCATACCATCATTCTAAATGAACGCCTAGATTTTTTTTGTCGAACGTAGGTTGCCAATTGGTCTCCTCCACTTGACCATAGAACCTTTAGATTTTCAAATAACCACTCTATAACTACACTCTTCAAACCATTAATCTTTCGATGGTCAGCAGTTATTTTCTAATTAAACGCAAGTTGCATTTAACTCCTGCAATAATTACGTTGTTATGACTCAAACATAATTACCGCACAGTCGAGATAACGATAGAAATGTACAAAAAAACTTTTACCCATAGTTAATGATGATAAACAAGACATTGATGAATGATTCTTTGTATCCTTAACAAATATTGAAACAGTGGATATCCATTTTGAAGGTTATTTCGAGATTAGGATCTCATTTTTCATTCTTACAGAATAAAATAGCAAAACATCAGCTACAACTTTGGCATGTTTTGATTTCAGTTTCATTTTTAAGAAAAAAAAACCTTTGAGGCTAGTCTTGGCGTAGATTATTTTGCTACATGCTGTTACAGCCTTTTTATCGTCCCACTGCTGGGTACAGGCCTCCTCTCACACGGAGAAGGATTGAGCATTAATCACCACGCTTGCTCAATGCGGGTTGGTGTTTTCAGACTATACAAGTCCAGGTTTTCTCAAGATGATTTCCTTCACCTTTTTATCAGCCTTTTTACTTAGAAAGATACCTACAAACTTAGAAAAGTTGCTTTGGTACTTGCCTGATCTGGAATCGAACCCACACCCTCATACTCGAGAGGTTGGTTCTTTACCCTCTAGGCCACCACGACTTTTTTCAACATGAAATGCTACATAAATTAAAAGCTAATAAGTAGGTTTCCATTATTATATGCAGTAAACCGTTAATTTATCTAACAGTTATAAGTTATGATCAATCAATAAACTTATATTGATAGAAAACTATGGGCACACGCATCTTTCTAAGTGTTACAAACGGACTCTGGACAGACATACTTAGATACTTTCCTAACTCTAAAGAACCACAGCAAAAACAGATTACAGTAATTATAAGTCGGTTATTTAACGTTAACTAAGCCAAAACACTGTGTTTAGTTTAATCAGCCGTGACTAATCTTGACACGGTAGACAGTTGTAAGCTGCTTACATATACACATATTAGATATAAGCTCTAGTTCTTTAACAATTGCTACACGGCATACATAAGCCTGTAATATTACTAGCACTGATGGAAATCACGTTCTGTATGAAGGGGCTTCTTGTAGGACAGTAAACTTATATCTAGACTTAATTAAATTAAGTTAAAGTGTATTATTTCAGCAAAATATACTTCACATTCTTTTGGATTCACACGTTTAAACGGCTGAACCGATGGGAATAAATTTTGGGAAGCTGGCATCTGGATACTGGGAAATAGAATTAGTCACAGGTGACATTTATTTATTTATTTTATTTATTTATTTCATATAGGTTCTTCACAGCTGACAATCTTAATATATAATTTATAAACATAACAATACGCCAATTAAGAAGTACACAGTAATAATTTTAGTTGAGAGTAAACAAGCTGAAATATACATAGATTAGAATAGCTTATACAAAAACCGATCGATAGACGTATATATATATTATTACATTTTATGATTTACGTGTATGTGTGTGTGTGTGTGTGTGTGAGTGTGTGTTCATGCGTATGGGTATATATGTATATATTTGATAGGTTTGTAATCAATTGTGATCCGTATTGGTTATTTTAGTATAAGAGGTTGAGGGTTGAAAGGGAATTTCTTTTCATTTAAATTAACATTATTATGGCACTACTTATTCTGGGACAAAGATTCTAGTATAAGTTTTCTGTACGATGAACGAGATGTGTTAAAAGGATCTAGTGAAGAGAACTTGCTGTTGTATATGGCTGGAATACGGTTGTAGGGGGACATTTTATAGTAATTTGTTCTGGCGGAGGGCACCATTAATAATGAAGTGTGTCTTGTGCGTCTGCTGGGAACCTTAAAAAATATTTTTTCTATTAATTCTGGGCAGTCAAATTTGTTATTAATAATGTCAAATAGGAATAACATGTCGGTTAGGTCACGTCTTTCTTCCAGTGTATTTATTTTATGGTAATCACAAGATTCTTCATACGAATTGTTAAATATTTTAGCTTTGTAATTAAGATGTTTAATAAATTTATGCTGAATGTTTTCAATATTATTAATATGAATTTTAAAAAATGGTCTCCAAATTAAATTAGCAAATTCGAGTATACTTCTAACGTAACTAAAATAAAGCATCTTAAGGCATTGCAAATCTTTGAATGGTTTACTGTTGCGAATCACAAACCCTAGGGATTTATAAGCTTTACTAATGATGTGATCTATATGCGCCCTAAAGGTGAATTTGCTGTCTAGGATGACGCCTAAGTCCCTTACCTCCGACGTTCTGGGGATAGATTCGGTACAAATACGGTAGTCGTAATCGATTGTGTGTTTTTTCCTGGTAAAACTTATTATTTGACATTTCTGAGTGTTGACATTTATTTTATTATTATAATAATAAGTTGTAAGCCGATTTAAATCAGATTGTAGTAGCAGGCAGTCATCAATAGTAGCGATTTTACGAAATATTTTTTTGTCGTCCGCATAAAGAAGGTGTTTTGAGTGATGAAAACAGTCCGGTATATCGAACAGGTATATATTGTAAAGAAGAGGGGATAACAACGATCCTTGAGGCACGCCCGAAGTGACATCAACAAAGTCTAAGACATATATATACCAATGACCATTTTATAAAATATTTAAAACCATCCCTGAATTATATTACACAGCAGTTACTAACACATCAATTTTGCAATATTTCAACTCAAAACCTTCAAAACAAACAGTATTGTTTCGCTATTATCCCAGAAATAGTTTGTCGTAAAATACTAATACACGATCGAAGACTATTATGGTTTCCCATAAATAAGAGCTTTTGGTCCAATCAGCGAGTCCGTGGGTCATGGGAACGGCTATGGGGCGCAATTACGGAGTAAGGAAAATGAGCAGAGATGTCATAATGCAGGTAGGTCAGGCACCTTCTTCTAGGTCAAATACTACCAAAGCGATCAGTTACAAGTGAATGAACTAGGAGTTCTGGTTCTTTGAGACATCTGTGAACGATTTTTGGTCTTACAAAAATGGTCGGCACCAGAGAAGGAGTATAACGGATGAGACAGTACCGTTTCTTATCCCTCGCACACCCGCATTTTGGCGCGCAACTTTCTTAGGAGATTTTCAGTTATGACATCTCCGCTAGACATTTTGTTCTCCATGGGCGCCATCCACCATGATTGTAAAGCACCATAGAAGTACTTCAAGGTGTAATACTGATGGGATTAGTTACGGTTTGTTGTCGGTGTCTGCCAGTCTTCGTTATAACGTTGTCTAACTGTGATCTCGTCTAAATTGGGTATTGTAAGTTGTTTTGATGTTTTTAGGCTGTGGCATTGATGTGTCATCTCAATTTTTTTTTGTTGTGTATGGGTAGGATTACTGTAACTGTATTTCGTATTTTCTTTTCGTGAAAGAAATGAATGCGACCTTTTTTTATTTCTTTCTAGTAGGTACATGTTTTCCATATTAATTCAGGCTTCATAGTAAGCGGTAGGTAAAAGAAAAGATGACGACGAATTAAAAACATCCCCCTTTTTAAAAAGTCGGTTAAAAATTAAAATCTGGGCCAACTTCCAAACTTTTAATTTAAAAAAAATAAACGCAAGTAGCTTAAAAAAAATCAGCAAAAAAATCACGTTTGTTGTATGGGAGCCCCCAAAATATTTATTTTATTCTAGTTTTCAGTAAGTGTTGTTATTGTTGTTGTTGCAGTAATTGTTGTTATAGCGTCAACAGAAATACATCATCTGTGAAAATTTCAACTCTCTAACTATCACGGTTCATGAGATACAGCCTGGTGACAGACGGACGGACGGACGGACAGAGGAGCGAAAACAATAGGGTCCCGTTTCAACCTTTGGGTACGGAATCCTAAAAAAGGGTTATTCTATATAAAAGAACACAATTAATTGAAATAATAAAGTCAATTGATCGGTGAAATCAAATCGATTATTGCTTGTTAAATCGTAGCGTGCAAATTGATATCGTTAAAGATATTAACTTAACGATTGTAACCTAGTTCTTTTTTTGTGTCTTACACGTGTGTCTTGCTACTGATATTTATATTTAAGTACACTAAGTTTTTCCCACGGTTTCAATCGTCTCCTTAGGCAAAATACTAATTAATACTAGCTGTGCGGAGATGAATTTGCGCCGGGTCGGCTTCCAGTCCAGTCTAGGTAATCGGTCCCCAGCATAGTTGGGAAAAGTCTCGGGAGATGATGAATAAGAAATGGCGTAATAATACAGTTGAGTACCTACTGTTTTTATAATCTCAAAACATTTACTATAGATATATAGAAGTATGGGTAAGTAAGTGACATGGATAAGTTAGTCGGCAATATTCTCACGAACATTTCTATCTATCGGTGACCGGCTGTCTCTCGATGGGATCGCATGTCAAGTGTCGGAGTCACCACTTGACATTGACGATATTATAATAAACTATTATGTTTCGACAACAGGAAGATAAAATATGCATGTCTAAATGACTCTTTTAATCTTATCTTAAAAAAAACTCTTTTAAAAATTATCTTAATTTCAAATAGAAAAATTAGAAGACAAAGAAAAACTTCAGGATCCTATTCAATTTTGAAAATAAGAGTTTGTTTGTTTGCTACGATTTCACACTTCAACGGATTTGGAAAATATTCTCCCGAAGGTGGTATGAGACGGAAATCGCCTGCTTTTTATTCGAACGCTAGACGTATTTCCCTGGGGAAACAAACGAAGTCGCCGACAAAGATTATAATAAAAAAAAAATAGTCCTTCGGTAGCACAAAGTTCACAATTACCAAGATAAAATCATCAAATGAAAACCTCTTTTATGTAGCTAGCCATAGACTATAATGACAGTTAACCATAAACAATTGACCGAGCTTATTACCGCGGTCCGCCATTAATGCTTGGCGCCTAGACTCAGGTGTGCTGTGAAATTATAATGCGCTTGACCGTTCTAAACAAATAAATCAATCAGCTGTCTTAAATTTGATCTCTATGCTGATAGAATAAAACAAAAAGTTTGGTAAATAAAAGACTGGCTAAAAGATTGCTTACTAAAATTGAAAGCTGGTCCAATTTGGTGAGAGTTTATTTATGAAACAATAAAAACTACAAAATTATAGTAGTCATTTTGATCCTTGGCCTTTATTGACCCATATTGCTCATTTAATTTGTCTAGACACGAAATTAATCCTTAAAGTAGATAATCAAGTTAAGAAATAAGAAAAGACTGCGATGAGTGCGGTGAGGACCAATTTTTCGACGCGCTTTATTAGTTTTAAGTTTTTTTTTTTTAATGTAAATATAGATCTAGTTTTTTTAAGATAATATACAGGTTTGAAATTGCAAATAAAAGTTGATTTACTTTTTAAAAAAATTAAGAAAATATAAAATGTTTTAAAAAAATCAAATGCTTATTTTCTTTGTAAAAAATAGCATAATTGAACTTTAAAATACAAGAAAAAATATATAATACGGGTCATGAGGGTGGTTTCAATTGGACCCCCATTCTATGGAAATAATTCACCTTTCGCTTGTAGCTTTTAAACAATAGTCAATAGAAAAGCTTGTAATATTATGCTAATATAAGCAAAGCCATAAATAAAATACAAATTGATAGAATTTCTAAATCTAGATTGTGTTAAAAGTCTGCATGAATTACAATTTTACAAGCCATCGCTTTTAAATAAGTTTTTTAAAGAATGGATCTCATAATAATCTTGGAAATATAGTTCAATTTAAATTTAAATCACTTTAAATGTATTCATGTCTGACCACCCACTGGTTATGAGATAGGTACTCTAAAAATATCAGGTTACTATAAAGGACAATGGGCAGATTGGTATACCCCACCAATAGCGATGTCATACATATCATTGGATAGGCCTTTTTATGTAGAACAACATTTACTATGACAGCTTTGCTGAAATGTTTGTCCGTTCTGAGATATAGATCAAAAACTGTGCAAAAGTTAAACTACAGTTAACTTAATAATCTATTGATATCTCAAGTTTTTAGTGGAAAAACTAAGTTCCACCAAGTGTAAGTCTCCTGAGTCCTACCTGCTGTGCCCGTTAGGGTCCATAATGTTTACTATTATTTAGCATTTCAACCTTATACTGTACCAACTGGATATTGGGCATAATGATTAACCCCACCAATAACAAAGTCATACATATCGATGGATAGGTCTTCTTAACTGGAACAACATTTACTATGACAGCTTTGTTCTGTTGTTTGTCCGTTCTGAGATATGGCTAAAAAACAATGCTAATCAACACTGTAATCTGATTTTCTTTGAAAAATAACACCAATGTCTTTCTTTTTTAATTTTTTCATAATCATTTTGTAAGTCGTGGTGGCCTTGTCGGTAAAGAACCAACCTCTCAAGTGCGCTTGTGCGATTCCAGGTTTAGATAGTAGTAGTAGTAGTAGTAGATTCAAAATACAAGCTTAAAATTAATGCAGATTAAGTATTTAAAGGAAAATCTATGTATGTCTTCGATGTACTAAGTACCTGCTATGAGTCTGCATTTGTTACTATATTTAGCAGTTCCACCTTATACTTTCCACCTTATATTGCGGAATGAAATAGACGATATGAATATAAGAATAATATCCACATTTCGTTCATACGTTACTTTGTACATTTAAATAATTCAATATGATCTTATTAGCCTTTTCCCAGCTATCTTGCGGTCGGCTTCCAGTCTAACCGGATGTAATTGCCTATCTGATCTCCTTACCCCAGTAATCTGGGCAACTCGATACCTCTTGGTAAGATTGGTTGCCACTCTCTCTGTCTTCTGTTGTTACCCATGCACGACCATGGTCCAACCACACCAAGCGTTTGCTTATGATCCTTATGATCGATCGATACATGTGGCTGTTACTCAGACAAGAGTTTCTCTTTCTCATGATCATTAAATCTTTCTCATTCTAAAGTATATAAAAAAATATTGATTCGACCGGCTTTTAGTTTAACCGAATGCATCTGAGTGTTTTACAAGGAGTGCCTGCCTATCTGACCTCCTCAACCCAGCTACCCGGGCAATTCAATACCTCTTGGTTAGACAGGTGTCAGACTTTCTGAACTATGACTACCCGCAATGACAGCCAAGGATGTTCAATGACAGCCGGAACCTACAGTTTAACGTGCCTTCCGAAACACAGTCATTGGTGTCCAAGATATACTTAGGTAGACAGTACATAGAAACTTAGAAAGGTTGCATTGGTACTTGACTGACCTGGAATCGCACCCGCGCACTTGAGAGGTTGGTTCTTTACCGACAAGGCCACCACGACTTACAAAATGATTATGAAAAAATTAAAAAAGAAAGACATTGGTGTTATTTTTCAAAGAAAATCAGATTACAGTGTTGATTAGCATTGTTTTTTAGCCATATCTCAGAACGGACAAACAACAGAACAAAGCTGTCATAGTAAATGTTGTTCCAGTTAAGAAGACCTATCCATCGATATGTATGACTTTGTTATTGGTGGGGTTAATCATTATGCCCAATATCCAGTTGGTACAGTATAAGGTTGAAATGCTAAATAATAGTAAACATTATGGACCCTAACGGGCACAGCAGGTAGGACTCAGGAGACTTACACTTGGTGGAACTTAGTTTTTCCTCTAAAAACTTGAGATATCAATAGATTATTAAGTTAACTGTAGTTTAACTTTTGCACAGTTTTTGATCTATATCTCAGAACGGACAAACATTTCAGCAAAGCTGTCATAGTAAATGTTGTTCTACATTAAAAGGCCTATCCAATGATATGTATGACATCGCTATTGGTGGGGTATACCAGGTCCCATATATTTGTGCCCATTGTCCTTAGGTTCGAATTTGTCTCATTAAAATATTTTTGGTAAAATATGTATAGGCACAGTAATTATATTTTATAATGTCAAATAATAATATCACTTCTGTGATTTACTGCAAACAGATTTAATAATCTTGTCGTTCAATTTTAAATTTGGAACGGAGGAACATTCCACGGTTCGCGGCAATTTTCAATTCACAAAAAAAAGTTCAAAGCAGTTTTTAATAAAAACGGAACTAATTTGATAGTTGTCTTTTTAAGATACAATAGCAAAATTCGATATGGCAAATTATATTTCACGGGTTTGCACTTTTTATAGAGAAAAAATAATTTTTGTATGATAAAAAACTGTGTAACAAATTGACAGTTATTGCGATATGCTGGTTCTGGTTAGTTTTCGCAGAAAAATTGCATGCAACTTCACTTTAAACGGTATTATTTTGTTAAATCGATGAAACAATTGAATTATTAATTCGTACTTACCTAACCCCTGTAACGGACTGAGAAAAAAGGAAAAGGTCGATTTATCTTACTTTACGAGAATCAGCACCCATGCAATCATAGGAGTTTCAGATATTTCCAGGAATTCCAACAAAAAAGAAGAATATTCAATGACCACAATTAATCGTGAGCAAAATGATAAAAATAATTGATGATGGCATGCACAAATGCAATTTGTTTGTAAGATTACATCTTGTAAAAGGAGGGTGTGTTGTGAAGCGAGCCTAGCAAAGCCATATCTCGATCCATTTGTTTATAAGCCATTATCTTAGAAATAAATGTGGCTGCGTGCAATCACTGGATTTGGTTTACGACGGAACGGCCCGTATTACGGAATACTAGCCTCCAATTAATTGCTGCAGAGTATCTTGTAAGCGTCCAATTGCTATAAGAAGGCAGTGAAGGCACTCTAGTTGTTCATTCTTATTCATATTTATTGACTACTCAATGCATTTGCCAACGCTTTGTGAGATCCTACTTTCCAAGAAAATAGAATGACAATGTTGCAAAAACCCATAAATCCTTAGTATTTAAGCAGAACGGGCTAAGCTGTTAAGGATAACCGACAGTTTATTGTTCCCCACAATTACAACTTGCAAGTACTTACCATTTTGGACTTGAAAGCGAACAAAGGTTCACCGCCAACGAACTGCAAATTAGTACCTACACATGTACTGTCAGAGCTTACCTTATAAGCCAAACCACGAAATACCACGCAGATTCACACAAATATGGTCTTAATTTCCATGTTATTGTTATACGATAAGATCGACATTCGCAGATCAATGGGGACAATTGTAAGGGTGAACGAACAATACATGTTAGTTGACAGGTTCCGTTCACATCGTGAGGTGGAGTCACGAATTTTTAACGCAAGCTCACGACGTGTTGTGATCAGCTGTTCTGTGACACTTCCAAGCAGAATTGGGCGCGAGTGACACACATGCACGACGCATGCAATGACTGCCCCACTGACGTTATTTATTGGACTGCTGATGGACCTATGAGTTACTAGATAATTAGATAACTAGAATATTCGTCAGTGATTTGGCGCCCAGCGTTTCTTCAAACCAAATTTAATAAGACACCAAAGCCAAAATATAATATAGCCTTCCATGTAATAGAGAAAACAAAAAGAAAGCTTACGATTTTTTTGCAATACGACAAGTGAATTGAGGAAAGACCGTAATTAAATTGCGTAATGAAATATTAAATATAAATTACTTAATTTCATTACAACGTTATCAATATAATTAAGGCCGTAGATTGAATCGCGTTAAAGATGATGAAGATTGGAGACCGAAGAAAATAACCAAATTAATGATTAGACTTACAGCCTAATCTTATAACAACTATTCTCATAATAATAGTCTACATTATATCATGACAAACGACTGCACCTATATGGGTGTTCCATTTATGTCCACGCGTGGGTATGACATAAATTGTATGGGAAAAACCATACAGGTGAAGATTTTATATCCGGATCATTAGCCGCAAATATTTCGTCATGATAGGTATGAACAATAGCCTATGTGACAGAAGCTGTGGTCATCAATCAATCATTTTGTATAAAAAAACAAAGAATTTTTATTGCCACCTTTAAAAATTTTAGAGGCCCGCGAATAAATTGTTTAACAAATGAAGACTATTCGTTATATGTATAGAAAAAAAAATATGTGTAAACAAACTTTATTGTCAACAAAAGTATAATTAAAACTGAATGATGACTTTCTTAATTTAATGGAGAAGAAGAAGGTATAGGAATAACTAATTTGACAAAAAATAATTTTCATAAACCACTTTGAGCACAAACTTAGTATTCATTGCAATTGACCCAAAGTACCTACTTAACATTTGACAAAATTAAGCCAATTAAACAAAAATAATAGAGACCTGTTATCCAAGATAATGATAGTGATGCAATTTTATATAAAACACAAGTAGGAACGCCTTTGTAACATCTCATAAAATACCATCAAAATAATAATAAAATAGTTGTACATTACAGTCCCTTATTACCAGATGGGTTTGCAGCGATAAGACCGATCGTGGTATTTGAAATTACTCCTACAGAATGTTCTCATTATTATCTCACTACAATGGTGTCTTTTGTATCGTGTTTATATTTAAAGGTATTGTATAAAGGTCATGAGTAATCTTTAAACGTTGAACTATCAACTTTTACCTTACCTTTGTTGCTTACTGTTGTTTTAGCCTCTGATTCTTAGTTTTACATAATGGTCTAAGGTTGAGTGCTGACATCATCAATTCCTTCGTGTTATTGGTGGTCATCAGATCACAGATGCCCATCAATAGTTTTTGAAATTCTAAAAAACAATGAACTATTGTCTATTGTATTGTGAACCTATAGTTCTCATAGGTTTCTATGTTGTCTCTACCTATGAGAAAATTAGATTAAAAAGGCGTATGCAAATTAGTGATTCTGATCAGAATTTTGGCAACAGCAGCTCGATCAGGTGTTCTAGTTTAGAAAAACTGAGCACTTATTATTCTGAAATAAGTTTACTAGCTTCAGTGATGCTTAATGAATTATTGCAAACGTTCAAAAATCCACGTGGAAGGAGGGGTCCTACTGAGAACATTAGCTTCACCAAGCCGGTACCATCTCCAGTATTAAATCCGAGTTCAAGTAATCGGAGACTGTCACCCAGCCCTGGGATTACAACCGTGACGGTAATACGAGTATACAATATATTTGACGCATATACCTATAATTAAGGACATTTGCACACGTGCGGGCCTGCGGGGTTTCTCTCGCAAATTCGACTCTGGTTTAAGCCGGTTTTTGTGACAACTTTCTAGAGATTCCCACAGCGTTAAGTACCCTTAGAAGTGCTAATGTATATTATTGGGCAGTTATTATTAGTTGTACGCTGTCTGCCTGATAAGACTGAATTTGTAAGGTTTTAATCCGTACTTGTTATGGTCAAGATAATTGATGATTGCTGTGTAAATCGTTGATATTATTTCTAGACAAGAAATCAAGTATTTATTTTAAAATTGCTTGGTTTTTTGTGGAAATTTATCATCCACAATGTCTTATTTAACAACGTCTATTTCTAATAAATATCAAGTATTATAAAAATAAAACTGCAAAAAATCTAAAATTCTTTATGGCATACCTAAATCTTGTAATATTGATAGATACATTTTCGTCCTCGAAACGACGTCTAATGAAATACGTCCCCGGTCTCCTAACAAGTTTGTGAAGCCGATCGATTGTAAATAATGAATTGCTGTTGATAATGAGTGGTTTTTTAGTCTAAAACGGTGATTTAGAATCGGCGCCATGGCGCCATATTGCTCGGAGATTGAAGATAGTCGCACGCGCAGCCGCGGCGATGCTTTTGTTGTTCTACGATGTTAGAATCGTTGGGTGTACAATGTTGTAATTCTTTCATGACATTTTTTCTCGACCAAAAGACGCCGAATAATTTCTGTTAGCGAGCTTGTTTTTGTTTTTTTTTTTTCACTCATCAATTTAGTACATATTTCTGCAATCATGGTGTCCAAATTTTAAGTGGCCAAGATTGTCTTCGTTATTCTTAGCTGCAATATTTCGAAAACTATGAATATTTTTAGACCCTACCCAGCAGTCCTCATTTCTTTTCCTACCATAACTAAAACAAACACGCATTCAATTAGCTACACTTTCGATAGAGGGTTCGAATAATCGATTGGAACCGATTGTTCACTCGATTCAACCGCAGCTCTAAGTGCGAGCGCCATTATAATCTATCCGTCAAGATCGCTATCGAATCCAGATGGTTGTTTGAATTTCCCCTTTAGTACATTTTATATGGATATCCGAGGACATTCGCAATAAACCAGCGGTTGCCTTTGTGCTCCGTTCCCACGTCCGATGGCGATATAAGAATCGATTGAACTTTGTTCTTCGCTGTTTGTTTAAATTGTTGCGTTCTATTTGTTGCTTTTGAGGTAATTTAAAGGAGTTGCTACTGGAGTGCTCTTGTTTGTCTTTTGTTTTAGTCGTTCTCAAGTTTAATATGTGTAGAAATACCTACCTAGGCCAAAAGCTCAGCTATAAGCTTTTCGACTCGGTATCTCAATGATATTTATGTGTAACGGATGAGAAAGGAAATAAAATGGTTTTCGTTATCCAACAACAGTAGTGAACATTTTTCTCTGACAAAAGAAATTTCGCCAAAATACGTTCAACCGAGAAGCCGAAAATAGATCTCAGTGGCGTGCACTTGGAGAGGCCTATGTCCAGCAGTGGACTGCGATAGGCTGATGATGATGATGATGATGATGACGTTCAACCTTGAATCGTTTCTCTTTAAACCACTTTAAAGTTAACGTGACCTACATTAGAAAAAAATATTTCTTTCACCTGCTTTTAAGCTACAGTTAAACTCTAGAGAACATAAACAAACTGTTAACTACGATGTTTTCGCAAACAATAGTGGTTAACACGTAACGTTAACTCGTAACTTATACGTTGCAGTAACTGTTATGATAGTTGCGTATAACGGAACGCCCGTGAATGAGAAGTACTACATTGTTTTTGGCGCAATGATAAGAGATCTAAATACCCTTTTGTTGTATTGTTGTAATGTCACTTAATGCATTTTTTTGGAGTGAGAATAAGTGAAGGTTTTTCTTTCTTTGCTCTTCTGATATTTTCTGATTGAAAACTAAAGAATTGGATTCACTTAACACTTATGCCGCAAAGGTCCCATTCGCACAGGAACTACTTCCCGTACCGGAATAAAAAGTAGCCTATAGCCTTCCTCGATAAATGGGCTATCTAACACTGAAATAAATTTTCAAATCGGACCAGTAGTTCCTGAGATTAGCGCGTTCAAACAAACAAACAAACAAACTCTTCAGCTTTATAATATTAGTATAGATAATATTTTCATTTTTTTTTAGTCAAATACTTAATTCATTCTTTAATATTATCAGTTTCGAATAGTAAAAAGAATTCCGAGAGTTCCGAATTGGAAATATTCTTTCTTATTTATGTTTCTCATGCAGAGTCACGCGTCAGATGAAACGTACGAAAACCAATTTATTTCCCATCAAAAACCCGTTCGCTGATCGCCAATCGAAATTCACACAATCTATAATTTTTGATGGATATCAATTGTGTGCAACTAGCACCGCAAATAACTGAACAAAGTTATCTAGAAAAATCCTTTTGAAGTGTCTGAATCCGGACAAATGGCAGAATTTTGGCCACACATTTATCATTTCGTGTTTCTTCAGAATTGGTTGTGCGAAGATGCAATCAAAGTAATGGATTTATTGATAACCTAAGACTTCGTGTTTTACAGCATGTAAGCCGCAGACTCAGACGATAATACCGGTTCTTCCATGACAAAATAATCTGAATGATCACTGTCGACGAACTCCAATGTCTGTCTGTCATCGGTAAAAACATTTCGACTGGCCACGCTAAGCACGATAGTAACGGGTCGATAACTCTGACTTTTTGCCATCAAACCCTCCACCGATGCACAAGCATTCGAACAAAAACTTTTTCGTATTAATTTGACATTTAATTAACAGTGACACTATTATTGCAACACTGTAAATGTAAAAAGTTATTAATATCACAAATGTAGGTCATTATTTGTTATGTAAATAAACGAATACACGGCACATTAAACTTGTGTTAAAATGTCACTGAATATCTTCATCGCATACAGAATTTGGGGTTTATAGGGTAATAGAGAAACTTTGAGCAGAAACGATGGGGTCGCGTTGAGCGCTGACCTCCGAACTCGAATGGCTCATTGAGTAAAGCAGCTGAGCGGCATCGTCATCCATTCAGCCGACGCTATCGCCCGTCGCTCAGTGCCGATCCTAAACACGGAACGCGTCACACGCGCCAGCAACGTAGGCTGCGTAACAGTGTACCTTTGCCTTTTATTTTTTACGCGCGCTTGGCGGGAACTTTGACAGCTAGAATTTTTTAAATCGACTTCGCTAAAAGCTGGCAGCCATATTGTACGAATTATTTTATAGTGAAATGTGTGTTTGATTGTGAAGCTAATATTTTGCAAAACAAAACAAAGTGTTTCGAGATGATGACGTCTGTGTACCATGAGGTGAGTGCACGACATTTCCCACTTGGCATTTAGTTGTTTTTGTTGAGTAATTGTCTTCGCAAATTGGACCCTACCGTTGTTAACCTTTCGTTTTTCATATTATTTAGACAATTTACGTTGTGAGTCCAAATTGTAAGGCATTTAGGGATTTTGCAAGAATGTGAGTTATTTTATATTTTTCCAGTGTTGATTGTTTTGCGTACAAGTTCAAGTGTCATGGCCGTAATTTAAATTCTAAAAAAGTCGTTATTGTTAAATAACGTTAAATATTAATTTATGCAATATCTCTTATTGAAAAACCGTTATGAGTTTCAATCAATGTTTTTGAACACGTGTGGCATGTTCAAATAAGATTTAGTGTGATAAATGTTTCGTATGCGTCGTCACAGAGTACCTAGATGTTAAGTGTAAATATTAGTCTAGACACTGCACCCATGGCAGGCGACAGGTTCAAGAATATTTAGCATATATAAACATTAAGAATGTGCGTTATGTTTTATCGAATTCGTTAGAAGTCTAGTGTTATGTAAAGCATAGAATGTTTACTTTCGATAAGTTTAATCCAAACGTTAACATTTACAAATCTGTAGATACAACCCTCCGTTGAAATACAGTAATATTCCTGTATTTGCTATCGCCGTTCCCATTAGACCTTCTTAGTATTTTTCATACCGATAGTATTCCCCGTAGCCTTATCTAAAAGAGCAACTTTACACTTGCTTCTCCAATGACATTCGCTGTAAACTAGACGTCTCGTGACGTCTAAGAAACCATCATGTATCACGTTCAGGAGTTGATGAATTACAACCTACACGTTCCCGGTGCATAAAAGCATATCTCTAGGTACTGGTGACTACCAAAACCGGGCAACTAATTTTAATTTAGGAAGCGGAAAGAATCATTACCATGCAGTTTGTTTATCCAATTTAAAATGAAACAGGCATGCCGCTTCACTGGTTTCACTGCAAGTTGTTTCCATGTTCTTACATATTACCATATCTACACTTTATTTTGAATGTTTGTGCTGTTCGTTATCGACGCTGATCTATTTGTATGGGCAACGGAAAGCAAGCAACGAAACATGCTATCGCTAGCTAGTCAAATGTTTACTCTATTCTGTTTGTTTACAATCGGCAGAATGTTAACTTCGAGATTTCCATCTTTGGTGTTTAGTAGAGGTTTGTTAGTTTTTTAGAGACTGGTAACTTATCTCTGGCAGCTGTCAATTAGTGTGTGGTTGGTTTTCGGCCGTTTTTTGATGATTATTCCCTAATTATGTCAGAAAGCTTTTGTCACGTTGTTTTGGCCCGAACTTGGTATGGTTGCCTTTTATTTCAGAAGCGACAGGTGGCATATCGTATAGAATTAGGATATCGTGTTTAAAATTTCGCATCTTACATAATATGCCAAATATTTTCTGTTGATTTATTTATAGGTACACCCTAATAGCAACGATTTGATTTGAATTTTTATAGTTTGTTTGTGATAGCTTATCAATACAATCTTGAAACCGATTTTTAATAAAATATTTGCCAAGGCTATCAACATTCTGCGTCATTGAGAATCGTTAAACGTTTAGATCATAAACAGGCAAGTCCTCAGAAAAAAGTTTATTTTTATTACGTAGAGACAATGTTAAGAATGTTGATGTAGCACCTTTTTACTATATAATCGTCGTTGCGTTTAAAGAGAGATTTATCAATGAACTTATTTAGCAGGTAAAAACCATTTCGATGACTTTCACCATATCACTTTCAAACGATGATAAAGTGTGCGTTACCCATCATTACATAGTTCACGGCACTTTCATGCTTTCTCTGCTATCATCATTGTTATCACCATTATTTTCATATCAGACGCTTCAACGGCAAAAACATCGATGCCTTTAAGTTTCTCTCGAGTAATCATATCGATATTATGTAAAGTATCATCCGAATAACGATTTGAACTCTGACTCAAGAGCAAATTATATCTCCGTGGAATGCCATTCAGCGCAGATATTAGGATAAGATTAAGAACTTTTTATTTCAAATCTTTATTGATATCGTTTTAAGACTACCTGATAACGTGTTTTAAATTGTTTCTCACGATTTTTATATTAAGAACTCATGTTTTAGAATTAAACCGTTTATTTTTATGATGGAATTAGGTAATATCTGTCAAAGTAATAAAATTAAAAAGTATTGATGATTTCAATTGGATTTCTTTAGAACCCAGAATAACTTAAGTGGGCCTATATTTTACGACTAAGTGCACCGTTTTGAGCCTTTTAATATAAAATATTTTAACTTCAAATGGTCGTAATTACTTTGTTTTATTTTAAATGTCCATTACCGGGTTTTTGTTCTGAATAGTCGGCGGTAATTTACATATATTTGAATATAAAACGTTATTATGTAGTTTAATGTGCGTGCACTACTAAATATTTCTTAATTTTTGTAATAATGCAGTTGTAAATCATGATGAATTTATTTGTGTCATATTTTGCGCCTCATAGGTATGCTTGGTTTACATCAGACCCAAAACATATTTTTCCGATCTTTATTTACCTTATTAACTAACTATATTTAACAAACAATACCTGTCATTGTTATCCTTTTTTACATAAATCTAAATTACTTTTCTATGACCACATACCTAGTCTTTTATCCTCCGTGCCACATTACTCTAATATTCTATCATTTTCAATCACTTATTTAAATCGTAACCGTCATTCGTCTAAGCATATCCACATTAACATTTCGTATATAGTTCGACAGGAGCGTATGACTGTGGCGGTTTTGATGACGTCATTGCTGACTCATACTGGCTAGGCCATGTCTGCCTCCCATTCACGAACTCCTTGCTGGAAATTTTAGCTTTAATATGTCACTTTAGAACCTAATATTTGGGGGTTTTATTTTATTTTGGATGAACCAAAAATTTTAGAACCTAATAGGTATTTGGGGGTTTTATTTTATTTTGGATGAACCAAAAATTTTAGGTAGGTACCTGTTTTTTTATTACTACCTACTTGCAATCATTTAAGTAGGATTTCGAAAGAATATATTCGTAGTACCTAGTTACCACCATACATGATGAGCAAAATAATAATTAATTGAGCAATCGAATCAGGAGATCGTGATTTTACGTTACATTACAAAACTTCGAATTGAACAATTATTATGTTCTGATTTTTTGGTAGCTACAACCTACTTTTACACTTATTAAGTTTCTTCAGCGTTATTAATTTTTAAGTGAAGGCTTGCTACTAAGGCTTCGGGTACTACGTCAAAGAACGTTGGCTTACAATAAGTAGTCATTAGCCATCCATATCGTTCAAAAATAACCGTCGTTTTTGAACGACAATTATACATAGTTGACCCTGATTGATCGAATGAAAGTTTAATAGGTACCACAAGTATAGAGGAAGCCATTTGTTATTTATGACGTTTTAACTACACGAAAATACCTTTCAACAAGATTAAAATGTTTTATAATCTTTGTGTTAGAAACCTCAATTTTGGAAGCGCATCGCAGCCGGTTTTATAATATTTGTAAGTATGGGGTTAGTGGGATTTAGTTACGACACGAAAATTGTTTCCTATGGGCTGTAGCTGAGTCATCGAATGTGTTCTATTTACTAATGGGAATTAAACTTTCCCCTCGTCTCTGAGTTCATTACGATAGATAGGGGCGTAGTGACATGAGTCACTTTTAATTTGTCCATCTGTGGGACCCTTGTTTTTCTAACGACGGTCGCGCCTGGTCAATCAAAAACGCCCCTTGACAATTTCTTTTCCTGAAAAACCTTTGGTGATAAACATTTTTATATTTTCATAATGTGCTTCGCAGATTTTGTTTTAGCCAAATGTTACTTTGATTATGCTAGATTGCATGCGGTCTATTAAAATAATTATGAGATCAAACAATCAAAACATAGCGTCATAAGAATTCTTAAAATGCACGAAGCATCCAGACGCAACGCACCGTAGGTATTTTGCGTGCTCCCTTATTTCAGTTCGCATGCATTCATTAGTGAGTCATCTCTCAGCCGCGCTCACAATTTTGCACTTATTTCCGCTGGCCGTGACTCTGTACCGTAATAATGTCACAGAACAAAACAAGACTGTCTCCCCATTCATATGTGAGACTCTCAACAAGTCTCAAGTACCTATTCTTCAATTCATAACATTGTCTTGCACAGTTTTTTGCCCCTTTGTGTGTCCTTTCGTCACGCCATTTGAGTCTACGAGGTCGAGAGGCCCCTGAATCGCACCATCTATCTTCATAATACCTGTATTATTCTTATTTCTTATAGTCAAAATGGAAATGTATGACCAGCAACTTTTTGCAATTTCAGTATTGACTTCCGCATTATTTTTCTTGGAGCAATTATTTTGATGCCTTACGAAACAAGTGCTCGATAATTGCTGCGATTATCCTAAGAAAAAACTGAGATGACGACAAAAAAATTAGCGCAAATAATTCGAGCAGATCGCAATGAGTCATTGAAAGCTGGACGATAATAATATTGTAGCAAGCTTCGTTATGGATCTGATTCGGCAGTAATAGGTACTCCTACATATCGCATCTCTATTGAATCGAAATCAGAAGTCTATGCATTCAATCGCACCTTAACTAGACTGACGCAATCCTCAATTGAAAACATTGTTGCAAAGCTTAGCGTCCCTGACTTTTTAATTATACATATTGTGTAACGTAAGTTTACCTTTCTGGGAACTATCGGTGTCGTCTGCGTGAAGATCGACCGTGGGAGTGCGTCCCTCTTGACGGTTGACTGATGTTACCGATTACAAACAAATTAATGAATGGCTTATCGTGAAGCAATCAGCTTTTAAAAAACCAACCCGCAAACAATGGAACATCATTTGCCTAATTGAGAGGAAGTTCGGGTGGGAACCGAACGAGAAAAACCACTAGTGTTCGCAAGCTTACTGAAGATAAATGCCGTATCTTTGTTTTTCTTTAATGATCAATGAACATCTTCGCACCTTCACCCACATAGTTATATAGTTCACCGTACTTAATCGGCGAGAAATGCTTTATGTAGCTAAACCGATCAACCTCGCCTCCGCATCTAAAAAACAACTTTTTAGGCTCATCGTTCTTTCGGACCGACGCCCACAAATCACAGTTGGGTGATACCAATTCCAGTTGTACGCGGTTCTGATCTTAGAAACCAGGTGATTAGCATAAACGGAGCCGGTCGAGGCGAGGCGATTGATATAGCCAACGGCTTGTTCTACCACGGTCCGTCGCCGCGTATCCATTCAAATGAGATCGGTTACATTAATTTATTCATGATATCTCTAAATATCAATATAAATTAAACAATAGATTATTGCGGATGTGGAGAATTTATGTGGTAAAACTGTTACGTTCATCGGTCATTCGACACCGCGTGCATAATCGATTCTGTGGCTTTGGCTTTGCACTTGACCTTCTAGCCATTGGTTTGTTGCATCACACGTGTGCGGTCATGGCGTGGTGTATATTTTGCATAGAATCTGTCACAGGTTTCTATTTGTAACGACTGGTTGTCTGTCTAGACACAACAGTTAATTGATATCCTTGAGTATCCATTACGTTGCATCATTGATATAACTAGATCAGGCGATATATTAATATCAACGTGTGTAACAATAGCTAACTGCAGACTTTCCAATTGACCTTTATTGGAGTTAGGTACAAAGCTATGTGGAAATAGTCCAAGGTTAGCCACCGGTAACGGATTTGAGATCCGGCGGTCACGACTCACTCGACCGGGCTTACTTAAATCTTTGATAATTGCTGTCCTGCAACCCCACAAAAGGCTAGCGATTTAGCTGATATTGAGTATTAATATCCGTGTTAGTGTACGCCTCGTTTAAACTGCGCCATATTAATGTAGTTTACGGCTTCATAATGTAGCGTTGATACATTTGTTTTGCCTTCACACTCACCGGTGTTGCCAAATATTTCGTCTAAGATATGTTGAGCTATTGGTACGATTATAATGTCAGCAATTGATTTTAACCTTTTTGCAACCATTAGAAATCTACCATTGGATTAATAAAAAAGTTAGCCGAAAAATTAGCAGGTTGACTTGAAAAAAAAAATTTCGACATTAAATTAGTTCGGCTCATGACATTTCTTACAATTTCTTCACAATTCAACAGATTTTCCGATTGCTTCGTTTTGTGAACGATTGAGCGGTCCACGGTCACGAACGCTCCGCCCGTATGATCGGCCGTTCACCGTAACTAATTTTGATTTTATGGAATTGCATAGTGTGAGTCAATCGTTCGTCTCTTCTTGTTGCAAATATTCTACTTACTATACTTTGTCAACTCTCCCATAGCATTTGACTTGATGTTCAGTCACGGTATTTACGAAATCGATGTTCAGAGACTTAGATATAACACCTATCGCGTAACCTTTACCTACATAGTTCTTGTGTGCCAAGCTCAATTTGAATCATTCTAGAGTGTTTATAATTTCTCTCCTTTTAAGCGTAGATGTGCTGTCTCTTTACGGATACGCCTTTGATGAGATATCAACATACAAGTGTATAATATGCAAATATCTGAAAGCTGTCCGTGTGACCCACAAACGGGTCGTGTCTGCAGGCTAGCGGCTGAAGGCGCACGCGCCGGCCCAATCGTACACGATAGCGAATACGAGATAGCCAGTACACAATGTTTTATTAATCAACCCCATTGTGTGGACCCAGCTTTGTAAGGGTTTGTCAGAACACTTGTTTATTCATGAAAAAAACGATAGTCGAGTTATTCTCGTGACGTTTCTCAGAAATTGTATTATGTGTTCGCTTCATTGGTGCATTAATGTAATTATTGCTTGCAGTTACAGTTCCTTTCCCTTCTTGGCGTGTAATTTCTTTCTATGAAGGAAGTTCTAATAGCCATTGTTTAGCTAACTGTAGTACAGTGTGTAGGTACGAGTAACTGTGTTTTCTTTAAGGATGATCATTTTCTTGGAAAAATACTGGGAAATCAAAAACGGCAGTAGATATTATTCATTGAACAATCTGGCCATTATGTTCTTTCTGCCTCTATTGTAATTTTGATATCTTCCCCAGTCTATCTAAACCTACATATTATTTGGTTAATGTTTATTTTTAAACCCGAAAAGGTTCTCAATTCTATCGCGTATATTATTTAAAAAGTGAAGAATCAAACCACAATCGAATCTTAATAATTCTATCAACACTGTAACCATAAACGCAGCAACAAAGTACATTTATTAGTGTTGTAATGGACAATAAAGAATAAAGAGCCTCAATCAGAATAAGGCAGTGCAATATCTAGCGCGGTGCATCTAGGACCACCGGCCGCGAACATTTGCATATCGGTTCTCGCTTCATCGCAAACCTGTTGCACTCTGCGTACTAGTATCTATGTTAATTAACCGTTACAACGTCCTTTTTTTAAGTAGACTACCTTTTTGTTTTGGATATCTAAGGCTTTACTGGATTTGCTTGTGTTTCTTGCATTTCATCTTGTCCCTCTTCTTTTAGTACTAGAATCTGTGCTTAATCTGTTACATCGACCTGCAAAATGATTCCATCTATCTATTTGTCACCTGATCTTTCTATTGTTTATCTGCCAATTCCATCTTCCTAGAAAGTTATATGATTTCCTTAATCTTATCAACTATATGCTATTGAAAGTTTATAGTTTCCTCAGCTACAGCATAATAGTGCAATTTCCATCAATTGACCTAATTCGCTTAGCAACGAGTAGTTGATACGTAAATTACAATCTATGTTTCTCTTTGTTATTATCTTGAAGATACACCGTAAAGTTAACCACACGTAACGATAACATTACCTATCTAAATCATCAACATAATGTGTTCTATCATTATTCTGGTCTCATTGTTCTGCGGTCAATGCATCGAGGAATAGCCATTCCGTATTGTTATCAAAATCAAAAGTCTGATCTTGAACATCATGTTGGTTGATAAAGTTTATTCTAATAGTACCTAACTTGATGCTTGGTCATGTGCAATTTGTTTAAAGAGCAATTCCATTCATATATCCTAAAATTGACGGCAATGACTGATTTCCCCGTTAATTTGTTGTTAAATTGCAAAAACAAATTCGACAATTCCGTATGAATTTTGCTCGGTTGCTCAAATTGAAGTGACCTAAATAATATATAAACAAAAATATAAGATGGCACTGTTATATCATCTATGTTCTAACACTTATCAACACACAGCGTGACAAATACCCGTAATTTACTTTGTGTAAGACATTATACATTAGCAACCACAATCTAGACGTTTGCGATACGATTGCATTTCAAAACTTTGTCTTGAGTGACGTTACTTATACTTTTATCCCATTAAACGAGTTTAAAGCTGTAAGATTACTTCATAATGGTATTACATTTATAAATAGATTTACATCTGTATTTTAAATGTTGGGAGGGATGCCTGGCAGCCCTGTAGAAACGAATACTGGGTAACATGTGTAACACGTGGATTATTCACGCTTGTCTGATAGGTAGGCTGTTGATGGCCGTACTAAGATTGCATCGCCTACGCCTTTTAGATTAAGAAACTATCTGCTGACAAGTCTATTTGTTTGACTGGCGCCGTGTCTGTGTGAAGGAGTTTGCTATTAACTCGATATGAATTGGGTTATTTTTATTCTGTTTTAGCGCTTAAATTACTTTATCTGATTCCTTTTTTTTGAAGCATGATCTGATACATTCGTTTATATATTTGCAGCGGCTAAGATTGCAATACATTGTTTATCAACTTTCGTATCACATTCTTTACATTTTAAATTAGAAATGTTGTTCAGAGCTTGATCGATTTTGCTCTCAATTTCATATTTGATATTACAAAATGCTCCATCAATAGCTAGAAAGTAGGTACATTTATTGCGTGGGATTAACATTTAGATCACTGTTTGGTCACGACTTAAAATGTATATGATCATGTCTTAGGTTTCGTTTTTAAGTTAGTCCATTAACAAAAATTATTATATTCGTACGTATGTCACTCTCGCTTTCTCTCGCGTATGCTGTGTCATTAAAATTCAGTGTGCCGTTTCGTGATTATAATGCAGTAAAGCTTGATTGGTGGCGGTTGAACCCAGGCTTATTGCAAGTCGTGTTGACAATTCAATCCTTCTTGTACGGTATTGCAAATTAAATGCGTCTGTTGACTCGGAATTTATTGGTGCCAGTACGAATTTGAAATAACTTATTAACATTTTTGGACCATTTTTTGTGTAGGTTCAACGAGTTGGGAGTCTTAATTAAAATTTTGAGCATCCACGCAACGCTCCATTTTTTGCTCATAAGTTGCTTTTTGGAATGTTGTACATTTGCAATTTATATTGTGCGAGCAATATTGTGCGAAACTATAAATAAATCATTTGAGCTTCATCGTGCTTCGTCAAATCCACGTTCAAAATTAATTAACTTCATTGTGTCATCAATTTCTACCGATTAATGATCTATTGTTAATGATTGTTGCATTTCACGATTCACAAGCGATGACAAGGTCAACCCACGCAATTTATTGTTTTTATATTAACAATGTTGATCATGCTCTATTGAATGTAATTACTCATACTTCTGTTTTTAAAACAAAGTGTGTGTCGACACTCTATCAACCATTATTGTTCTTTAGCAACGTTTGTTTAAATGAAATGCAATTAAAATCGTAATCTGTTAAATGGAAGACACGCTTGGCTAAAGTTACAAGCGGTGAACGAAATTGAATAACAATAAGTAGGGTAGACTGGGTACAGTTGTGCCAATTTTCGTTTGATCACCAATAATTTTGTTATTTGACTAATTAGCTCGCAGAAAAGGAACTTGTATCGCAATTTGTACATTTGTGTACGTAAAAACACTAATATATTGTTCATTAATACAATGTATTACTCATAAGATCAATTAAAAAAAAAATGGGAAAGTGTCACAACCGGCCACATACCAAGGGCGGTTGTGACATGCATAAACATATATCAAAATGGTCTATAATATATTTTATTGTAGAAATGTTTAACATAATAAGCTCACAAACATAGTTTTAACAATTAAAAAAACAACATTTGCTCTGTTAAAACTTGTAGCTGTAGAAAGGCTTGTAGCTTGAGCTACACCTACGAAATCCCTTGTTTCACTTCTTCATCGGCATCTTTATATTTTTTGATATCACACTGCGCTCTTTCGGTCTTCCACAAACGTATTCTGGACATGTAAAAGCAAAAAATAATAATATGAGATTTATTATATGTATAGATATTCGTCACAACCGTACCCAAAAAAATTGTCACAACCGTACCCAATGCATCATTTTGAAAACAAAAAATTGCCATGATTTTACCAAATACTTTACGTAAAAAGAAATCACTTGTCATTAAATATTAATGTTCAACTTTTAAAGAAAAAAATAACAAGATAATCTATCTGTATAAAAATAACAGTAATTAGGAAAAGAAATCGAACAAAAATACTTACTTTTGATTGTTGAAAAGCAATGTGGGCTCCTGCTTACGTCAACGTCGTGCGCCGGCTAACGCAATACTGGGGAACGTGTCTAGGCTTGCAAGCCACGTCTTTCTCCCTCACACCCCTCCCCCGTATTACGTATAGTTTCGTTACAATTGCGACTGTCACTACCGTACACTGGCACAACCGTACCCAGTTTACCCTACCTACGCAATATTTTTGAAAAGAAATCTGTAAAAGGAAAGAAGCCTTGAAGATAAGGTTTCATGTTAATAAAGATGTCTTTTTTACAAAGATGTCATGGGTGTTGCATCATACAACAATCCGCGTATTGGGTGGTAGAGATTTTGTTATGGGTAAAGTATTTTGAGGACATACGGGGTAACATTTTCAACCTACTCAAAATTGTTATTAATATTTTTGGTACACTGGTCTCCAGTTGTAACTTAACATCTGCTGCCAGATTTTTGCTTCATGCTACAGCAAAAAATATTCTCGCTCTTAACTTAAATTGTTCTTCAAATCACTTTCCCATATATCGTGGGAGTCTGTTTCGCGATACTTCGACTGAAGATACGATAACTATCAGATAAACGCCTACTATTTCTTAACAATAAATGATCGATGTTGCTCCGTTGTGCAAAACGATGCACGTTACTGTACCATCATTAGCTGGGAGCGAAGCATTGTTCAATCAGTTAATGTTTGTCTAATAAGACCTTATTTATCTCTTGATGGGCTTTAATGTCAGTTTTATGCAATGAAGCATTTTGATGAGATACAATTTCTATAAACATTGTTTCATCAAGACTTGCTTGTAATTTCTGGTGGTTTTTCTGTAAGTAGTCTAATCTTGTAGGGTATTACGATTGTAGGTTGTACGATGGGTTTTAATGAGTACCTGGCCTTATAACGAAGGCAAGTTGAAATTTAAAATTAGCAAAAATGAAATCTTCATAAAATATTCAAAGTCTGTAGGTCAGTTGAGTACTTTATCAGCTTCATTATTTGCCATACATATTACAATGTTGTTAGATGTTCTTGTTCCATTATTATAAGTGGCACCTGTAGGTGCTTATTGCACAAAATGATTAGAACTCTAAGGCTGATCACTAAGCTGTGATCGCTAACCATTTTCAGTGCTATGCGGTTCGTAAAATCAATTTTAACGGACAGTTATACCATTAAAGTGATCGCCACTATTTTGCACGGTCGTTATTTTCCATGGAACAATATCATCTAGTTGAAATTGAAACTTGAGATACCATTAGTCTGCTTTATAAACGGTTTCTTGACTTTAGAAATAAGATACTCCAAACTTAAATATTTATTAGTCTTCACATTGAAGAACCAACCCTTGTGGTAAAAAAGGGATTTTATTTACTTATCATTGAAAATCTCCCATATTTCGATACGCCTATAAAGATAGCATCAATAATAATTATAATTAATTACTTACTTATCGTCCAAGTAATTACTATAGTAAAGGTCAAAGTAAAAAGCCTGTTACAAAAGATAATAATACTGAATGAGAATTCCTTGATGCTATTAAAAACATTAAGGCTGCAAAAGAAAATAAAAGGCACTGGGCGCTATCAAATAGATGGCTATCTTTCTTATAGCCTGGGGTCCGGAAGGTACCCTAACTCCTACGTCACTACCCTCCTATCTCACCGGTTGGAGATCTTAAGGTTATCGATTTTACGACAATCTTTACCTGTGTGAGTTTTAACCGCGTATAGTTTGGCTATCACATTATCAAGGGCTGCATGTGCTTTTGTTGTCTAAATGACTGTTTTAATAGTGTTATTTAGATTTTTATGGCTGATAAAATTATTTTATGAAGGCGTTTTTTTCAAGTTTATCAAGTGCAATGTTTTTTTTTGTTATTTTGGTACTCGAATCGTGTAACGGTATTTTAAACGCTATTAAAATTGGGTGAAACTGGAGATTTAACGGATATTAATAATTCTGGGAACTTTTTTCACCAGATTTTAGATTTCGATTTCAAGGAACTCTTACAGGTTGCTGCAGTAAATTATTTTGCCTAAAGAAAAACAAATACCTCAAGTAAAGTTCGAAATAAATCACAGATGCCAGTCACACATATCATTAATGAATGAACCTAACAAAACAACATGTGAACAAACTTCCTGACTTAAAAGGCACATCTGTAGAAGATACAGGTTTTTCCTCAGAACATGACATGTGTGGGGCCATTCATATAGAAACAATAGTAGCCACAGGGAGCCCATGTAAAAAATCAAACATTATACCAAAAGTAATGAACAGTAGTAGAAATACAAATCTATAGAGTAAGTAGTCATTAAATTGTATCGTAATATTACCATTGCCTTATTAGTAAAAGTGTTTAACAGCTCGCAAATTATGGCTCCAGGCACTAATTTGCTGTCCCCTACCTAATGATCCTAGTGTGATAATTACATCTCGTTATGTTCTTAAGTTATGACCTTCACCTAGTAGTCCCAAAGTTATTTGTGATAGTGACATTGATAATGAGTCTTTGTTTGTACATGTGTGTCTTTAGAGGTACCTATATGTTCATTCACTGCGCTAATAGTATTTGCTTTAGCTACATGAGCAAATGTGTGGTTAACGCTTTATGGATCTTTGTGTTTAAGTTTATTATCATCTTTAGCAGGATCTAGCGTTATATCTCTTTTATTAGTTTTACCGTTAATAAATGGCTTACATTGTGGTCTATATTTATTCTCTGCCTGGAGTACCGTATTTTTTCTTGTTACTAATTTCAAAATATTGGCATGTAGGCTTACAACTGCTTTATGTTTTGGGTCACCAATTGCGGTAGTCATAACATAATGTACGTACATCGTGAGTTACTTTAATCGGATTACTTCGTGCTCCCGTCACGAGCTGCACCACATTCGTGCCAAGGTCCAAGTGTTGCGCTAATGTGGACTTTACGTTATATACCATAGTGCTTTGTCTACGTGTTTCAGATGCCGTGGATTAGAAATATGTGCGTGTGGATTTCCAAACACGTCGCTAATTAGAACTACACGTATCTACTTAATTTCATTAGAAAACAGTTACGGCTTCATTTAACAAAACAACTAAAGCAAACGACCTGTGTACGATCGTGGTCATCAGATCTATTTTTCGATAACAATAGCGTCATAATTCATCTTTTACCACAGCGTTCGTGTCGTTCCATTTCCAATCTTGACTTTTCCGATATCGATATTCGACATAAATCTTAATCGATAATCTTTTCGATACGTTGGCGTCTTGCTGGCTCGTTTCGGAGACTCGCTTTCTCCAGCCTACAAAAAAAGTTGATACGCAAGTGTGCGACCTGTTCTGCCCATCTATTGATTGTTATTGTGCTGCTTGTAAAATTATACACACTTCTACTCGGCTCGCATTACGCGCCGAGCGCTACGGGCAATGTTGTATCGATATTTATGTTTGATTTTATCGATACAACTAATCTTAAAGATGTATTATTTTTCTCAATGAACGGATGAGACTAATCTAATCGATTTTTTCGTAGATCCTACAACATCTTAAGTGGATAACCCACTATTAAATTAAACAACAGTTTATTTTGCAAGCCTATAATTTAGATATTGATAAATTCCATTAATTATGCGAACGAAAAACTGAACTCAATACGACAGACTTCCATCAGTCTGTCGGTAATTACGATAGCTATCAAACCTCTGTCGAATATTAATTGGTACTTTTGCTCTCGATATTAATATCGATTTTCAATGCGGCAAAAGTGTTTTTTTAGCCTCTCCATTCAAGTTGTAAAATAACTGCTAAATTATCCTTAGCTTGAAAGAAGTAGAGTTCAATATTGACTAAATTTGTTGCGACTACATTCCGCAAGTTTGCTTTGAGTGTTGTTTTTTCTCTGCAAATCTTGTGTATGAAAGTCTTACAACCGGATGTTGTTTGGCCGTCAAACCGTCTATCAAATGAAGGGTAAGGTTCATCAATAGCAGCTTGAAATAATTCGTCTACGAACGTCATAACATCAATCAAGAACTTAAGAGAAAGGAATGTAACAAAGGTTTGAAGATAAAAGATTTTGTAGTCATAAAAGTGAAATTTCTTTTGTTGGTAATATTGAAATTAAAAGACATTTGGTGTACGGTGTTGAGATTGACGGTAAAGATATGCGATCCGAAAGTATGGAGGAAGAAAGCGAAGTAGTCATGTAAGTACCTAAAGATTACATCGGTTACAGAGATGGTGAAAACCAACTGAAGTTTGCCACTGATGAGAGAAGAGATACAGAGAGATTAATGCAAGAACGAAAAATTCATGAAGTGACACTTAGTAAATGTCATAATACTCGTAATATCCTATGTTATATAATTAGAAACATTACGGTTAGTCGGCTAAATTATAATTTTAAAAGACTCCTGCAATAGACTGACAATTTTACAACAAACATTATATATTTGTACGTTTTTCTCACACTATAAAAAGAGGTATAAAGAATTCTTCAGGTATTTATGTAAATTAGGTATCATTGTTGATGAACAACACTTATTAGCAGTCGTCAGGTTTGTTTGTTTACTGTGACAATTCTTTATTGCCGCCGCACCCTGCTTTGCCTTATTATACCACATCACGGCATTCTTTATATGGATGAATGTGCAATAAAATGGCAAACTCTTTGTGGTCTTTGCAAGGACATGCTTTTGAATTCAGTTTAAGTACAAAATTAAATTCCTTTTTGAGTTATCTTTTCGCTACTGTCGGCTGCCTTTTGTTTTTTGTCGTCCTTTCGTTTGTAATTAGTTCCAAGGTTTTGTGGCACTATGTTGGACATGCTTTTGTTATTTTTATCTTAACTATGTTGAAAAATAGTTTTGGGTTCACAAAAAAAGATACTTATAATTTCTAAAAATTCTTGCCTTTCAAAATTTCTCTTTGTTACGATTATATGGATTTAATTTTGTTTGTTACAAAAAAAAAACACTCAATTTAAATATTAAAATTTATTTAAACCGGGTGACCCATAAATTATAACTACACATATTTTTTTTCATTTAATCCGTTATTCATTCATTCCCCATCCATCGACAATAATTCAATTCGATCCGCAGTTTTTTACCTAACAATGCCTCTATTATGAATTCCAAAACATCCCTTTTAAATGTCCCACTTGGAAACACATCAGCAAATTGCATAGACATTCTACGAGGGTGCATAGAGGCAGATGGGACACCAAACATCTGCCTGGCACATGTGTGCTTCCAACACATCACAAAGCCTTTTAGAACCGCAGTAAAAATAGCATTATTCATGAATCTGCGTCAATTTAAACTCTGATTTGTATTTTAATGATCACCGGTAAAAAGTGACTTCGATCGCAGCTTGTTAGACCGGCAGCTGACCCCAACACACTTGCCAGAGACTAGGTTGATGACGACTTAATGATAGCTATAAAATTAATAAAACTAGGTCCATTTGAACGAGATATCAATAAAACTAAATATTATATGCCCATTCGTTCAACTGATTGTCATTCAATTCTTTAATAAACATGTTATTCTTCTCCTGATAAAAGGAGCCTAATATCAGGTTTAGCTTTCATATTTATCATTGAAACTTAATCTAGCGCCTCGAAATCAACGCCTGTAACGGTAGTTTTATAGTCATAAATAATTATAGCTTTGATTGGGATATCGGATTTCGGTATTCATCAACGTGATCTGATATGAAATCGTTTTATATTAATTGTAAAGAAACATAACAATGACGTATTTCGCTCCCCTATAACTAGCGTATTATAATTTGCCATTACGGTCAAGCTATAAATAAGGTCCGAGGCGAATGAACTTCGCAAATTGTTAATGCATTACACATTGCTATTCACTATTATTGTCTAAATAATACTAAGAATTGCATTTATTTTACATCCCATTGGCACTGTTCCAATGCCTGCGAAGGCTGTACTTCTTACATCTCTTTATGCGTCCGCGGCGGTCCGTGTCTCGTTGTAATGTGTCCTGTTAAGATGGCTATCGCCTAATTTATGGTCATGTTCGTAATGCCACAATCAAATGCCGACGATCCGATCTCGTCCTTTACGATACGGTTTATACCGCCGTCAAAAATTTTATAGGTGTATTCAAGGAGTGAAGAAATTGTATTGTACTCAAATGTCCCAGTAACCGAGACTTAGCTCGAATTTATTGAGAAACATAATATTGCACAAATTAATATTGCACGCATAAACATAACATTGATATTGCCTGTCATTCAGATTGCATTACCAATGCAAAATAATATAACAAGGTTTTTCGAAATGATGCAGGTCATAATGCGTACATATATCAGTAATGCTTTGAAATAAAACAAAATTCCAAAAAGTTGGAAGCACTTCGAGTAATTTTAAAATTGCCATGCAAGTCTCTAATTTGGCTTTGCTAAGAAATTATCAAAATACAATACCATTAAGCGTGGGACCTCATTTAAGCGTAAAACCAGACTTTTACGCATCACTAGAAGCCTCCAGGGCTAAGCGATTAACTAAAAAGGTGGAATTCCAAAATTTGTTGTTACTGCTTCGGCAGACAGCCTGGGATTTAGCTGGGGGCTGTTTCAGCCTGTCTCGTGCACTTATTATGATGTTAGAAAGGAATGACTGGGTTGAGGTTTACACGTGCTTCTAACTCGCGTGCCCAAACGTGTGGGAGAATGCCCCGGGTTTCGCAAATGATTCGCGAATACTTCTGTAACTCGCTTTTGTCATTATCATATTACTTGGTCCTGTAATTTGATTGACTTGCTCTTAAATTTTTAGGGAAATTTTTATGGGTGTTTGGTTTTGAAATTCGGCTAATGTGGGAATATTTTTAACTTTCCCAGCATCTGTAATTTAAATTTTTACATAATCATCTGTTCTCTTTGACTGATCATTGTTTCTTATTTTATTTGTAATGTCTTCAGATCTTTGTAATGCATTGTAGCGAGCTTTTCCGTATACATCATTGACTGCCTATACCGGTCCTGCTATATTTGTTAAAGCAAATTGCTATACGTCATTGTTTAGTGTCATGCAAATTTAGATTTTTGCAACGTCTGATTAGTCGTGGGCGTGATTTAGTGGCACAGGTATTCTTTTCATATAGAGTGATGTAATATCAATGAATGTTTATGTTAATTTAACGAACGCATACCTACATAATCATTTCATACGCCTGATTTAGAAATTCATTGAGACGATATATTAGGTAGTGGATAAAGTAGATTATTATTCAGTAGCCAATTTATGATGGTAAATCATTGGGTTGGATAATATTGAAGTCCATATATTAACATTGATATAAGTATTTACAACAT
Source organism: Helicoverpa assulta (assembly GCA_963856015.1). Lineage (NCBI taxonomy): Eukaryota > Metazoa > Arthropoda > Insecta > Lepidoptera > Noctuidae > Helicoverpa > Helicoverpa assulta. The sequence continues at coordinate 3,213,208 of CAWLCW010000026.1, forward strand.
AAATTGTTTTATTAAAATTCATAATCGCGGTTTAGATATTTCTGCTACCGAGACTTACCGCTTTATTATTTACATTCTTTTCATAATTATGTCATCGACATTTACCACTCTTTTCTTTAATTTCATTCTTTAATAATGTGTCATTCATTTACTAAATACAGTAATATTATTTACTACAATACCTATACCTCTGGGGATTAATGATCACCAATGTTACGGTGTTCGAGAAGATTCAGGCTTTCGTCGTGGTTATTTATTTGTTATCGATAATCACCAGCTTCACCGTTATTAGAATTAAGAATAGCGGCAACACAATTAATTATAACATCGATTAGTTAACGTCTAACAAGTTATTAAACATTAGAGGAAGAATCTACAGTATTGCTAGTTATAACTTTTGTGACATTGTGAAATTATGTGCTCATAATTTTCCAAATAATATGCTTTAGTCTGATCTTTTCCTCAATCAACCTTCAGTCTTACATGTAGGGCATACTCAATGAGAAGTTTGTAGTCACTGCCAATTTAAACTAGTAATTTCGATTGCATTCAATAGATGATTTTGAAAAGTCAACGCTCTTAATTAACAGATACATTCCATTCACCAAAACATTTAGAACCCAATAAAAATCCATATGTAATAAAAAAATACTATCTTATCTCCAAATCAACACTTTAGATCGAGATAGCCAAACATAATCTGATCTCAATCTTTAATTAATAATAGCTATCGAATTTTAAATATAAATATTTTATTTTTAGTGGTGATCGTGACAAATCGGTAGCTATATATTCCAGCTACTGCTTATCGTCTAGCCGGTTGATCAACTCGAATGGACTCGATACTCTAACATCTCGATTCTCGAGTTTCGACGTCCCACATCGAGTCTGGGTGGCTTCCATGATTTATAGAGAGGCACCCGCCAACTACACGCTGTTACTAGTTACCTGTATAAAAGCAGCTATTTATTACTTTATTAGCAATCACAGTTAGATTGTGTCGTTACAATATAATATTTTGATGGCACGGATTAACGTTCTTATTTATTAGTGAGATTTTTATTGAGTGTTGTAAAAACCGGCAGTTTTGTACATCTCTATTTGGGTTACAAGCTTTTCCTAGTTAATGCGGTTCTTTGTGTTGATTTTACCTTCATTAAATTCTAAAAAAGTTGGAAGAAAATCTTATCCCCATAAGTAAATACATAATTAGTTCTGATATGCAAAACAAGCGTAAACTTTACCTCATTTTAAACTAACAGGTTGTTTACCATAAAATGAACTAGCGGTACAGAATCCGATCGTTTAGCAGTCGGTATTTTTTGTCCACATTTCCTAGTAATTGGAAATGGTCTGTCGATCTAACGATGGAGGAAATTATCCGTCCTATCCAATGCGGTGCCTAGGGTTACCATGCGACCGGACACCGGCGGACATAATCCTTGGTAGTCAGTTTGTGAGCGTTAAACAAAAACGGCCAAATGGATATCAAGAAATTTTCGCCAATAAAGTAAATCACGCATGAGGAAGGTTTTAACCTAAACATTTGATACTTAACATGAAACTGTTTCATCAAAAGCGAAGAGAAACAGTCATATAAGGTCATATAAGTTCTACTGTTAAAACGAATGATTAGATTTTCACATTTATTACACCTATTTGTCCTGCGTTTTTCGTTGGAAGTCATGGAAACCCTCGGTTCAGTGTGCAATCTTCCGACGTGTACTAGATCAAGTGATTGCGAAACCTCCGGGCTGTAGACGAAACAGTCAGGAAGTTTCATTGATTTAATTTTCCAGTGGCGCCATTTTTGTTCAGTCTTATACCGCCTGACAAACACATCATATAGCATGCAATGCAGTTCGTGGTATAGTATAGCTGCCTCGTTGGTCTAGTGGTCGCAAGCGCGGCTGCTGTTCTCGAGGTCTCGGGTTCGATTCCCGGGTCGGGCCGAAATCGCTTTGTGGGTTCTCTTGAACTTTCACAAAGCAGCCCGTAGTCTGGAAGTTGGTGATTGATTCACCCGTGCATCGGAGAGCACGTAAATGTCGGTCCTGCGCCTGATCTCTTTCCGGTCGTGTCGGATTGCCGTCCCATCGGGTTATGAGAGTGAAGGAATAGGGAGTGCACCTGTGTCTGCGCAAATGCTCGTGCACTATAATATGTCCTGCGCAGCTGGCTGATCTCCTTAAATGAGAACAGCCGCCGTGGCCGAAATCGGCCGTGGACGCCATTATATATTATATAGCTTCATATATAGGTATTGTATCTTTACAAGCTAACTACCAGTCTTACCAAGGGGTATTGAGTTTCCCGGGTAACTGGGTTGAGGAGGTCAGATAGGGCAGTCGCTCCTTGTAAAACACTGGTACACAGCTGCATCCGGTTAGACTGGAAGCCGACCCCAACATAGTTGGGAAAAAGGCTCGGAAGATGATACGTTCTTTCCCATTCTCTAAAATTCTGGAGCGAGTATTTTAAAAATTTCTTTTCAATCGCGATGGTTCATAAGTGATCCACTTTCTGGGCTTAGACGGATCTAGTCTGGAATGCCAATCTAGAAATTACAATGTATTTATATAACTGTGTCAATCAAGCCATTCACTCGCAGTAATAAAACTAATAGAAGGCATTAGAAAGAGGGCACATAATCGTTAAATTAACGACACTATATATCGATATCGATTCTTAAACGAGAGGCTGGTAATCGAATAAGAAACATCGATAAAAGTTATCCGGTCTTTTATGCGGGGGACAAATCACTTGTATGCAGTTCCGCGTGGTGACCAGACAAACAGTTACGAGCGGTGTAAGTTAAAAGTGTATGTCTTTTTGGTCATTAAAAAATATAATTCCATAAGAAGCAACTAATTATTGATCGGTGCAGCTTAAATAAAATATAAAAATAAAGAGCTGATCATTCATCTAAACAAAACATCTGAAAAAAAAAAACATTTCTCTTATCTCATTAATGAACGCCTAAAACTTTAGACGGTGCTTGTTACATAAACGCCAATTGACTGTAGTTAATGAAACTTGTGTAATATTTAATTACATAGACAAATGCTACAAAACACAAACACCCAACCGTACAAATACTCAACTTAAAGTGACAAAAACATATATTTACTTTAAAATATCCTGCAATGACACATGGGCACGTCAAAATAAAATCTACAATTCTTCTAACTTGGGCCACACACCAACACATGTGTAGGTATGTACAGCCTATAAAATTCTCTGCGTCTTATAAAAGATTCCCACAAACCCGTCGTCTAGTCGTCTGCCTAGCGAGGCCTTGTCTCAGTTAACCCACAAACCCAGACACTTGAGAATGTCTTCTGCTATTCTTGTACTAAGAATCATAAAACTTGGAGCGTTTATTCAGCTGTCATCAAATATTTTATAGCTTTATATCTACCAATGGCGTTTGATGACTTCACAAAATAGTTACAAGCGGAACTTGTAATGTAGTTTCGGTACAGTTAAAATAACGTCGTGTTTACCTACTTCATGCTTAAAGAAAGTTAGTAGATACAGGTAAGCCTCAGGAAATAAAGTCTCAAATCGATCTTAACTAAATTTTGAGTTGACGTTGTTTTGACGTCGTTTTGAACGTAACGGCATTTTCAATTTGAAATGAATTTTATGCGAGTAACTTTTCTACGTGAAAAGAGTTTGTTCAGAATTTCTAAAGTAAGAAACATAATACGAACATCAACTAAAATGGTTTATACGACAACAACTCAACCCTTCAACGGCCGTCGTGTCACGATTGGACCATCAAAACGGGACGCTTGTCATGTCTCTTATGTTTGTTTGTCTCAAATTTACGACACAACGGCCATCATGTACGTATAATATTGTCACTATAGTTGTTTATGCGACTGTAAGTTGGCGTTTAGGATTCTTGGAAGCCTTGTCTGTTGACCTACAAACGTGTCTTCCTGAACAAATAGGCGTCGGTTTGCGTTGCACATAGCCCGGCCAGTTGAGTGGGTAAACAAACTTTGAAGTCCGTGAAGTATTTAACTGCTTTTGACTTGTTCTGCTATATTCTTCAAAGAGATGTTTTAATTGCTCATGTGTTGAACAAAGCATCTTAGGCAGCATGTATACATATATGTTGGATAGCCCGTTATTTATAAAAGGTAGTAAACATAATGTTACTTTTAAACCCCCAATTAGCTGTATTTCGTACATTCCATATTTTACAGAAAACTGATATAAATATTCACGCGAGCAAAGACACAAACAAAAACTAGTTTAACAAACAGAAAACTCGTAAATAATCCAGTAACAACATAGAACAATTATGACGCGAAAACTTCCTGCGAAAGTATTTTGCAATGCAAATGTATTTGCAATCCAGTTTCACATTTTCACGCGGCATATAACAGGTTTGAAACCGTACTATGCTTATATCACGTCACTACCCGCTAGTTATAACGTTTTCCGATGTTCACCTACTTAGTATACCTAATATACGGCTGTTTTTACACTTGCATCATTTAATGTGGCCACTACTTTCAAGGATTAAGGACAGATTGGCTCTTATTTTACTAATAGGTACGTATGTACCCATTTCCTGGTATTGTTATGTCCAAAAACTCCAGCAAGATTTCGGGTTCTTATAAAAAGGATCAAACAGAACAAAAGGCTTTTTACACAGCTTCTCAAGGGCATCTCTTTCTTTGCGAACATATTATTAGGATTGTCATACTGAATAACTATATCCATATCAAATAATTCAGTATTTTCAATTTAGAAACCAGCTAATTGAATGCTTTCAAGTATTCATACAGTAGACCAGTATAAGACCTACATATAGGTATAGTTGGACGAGTGGCATCTATGGCTAAACCGTTAATAAGATCTTCATCAGATAAGATCAGATAAAGAGGCCTCATTACAAATGTTGATCAGATCCTGGTTGTATCGCAAAAACATTTATTATATCGGTAAGGTACCGACTATGATAAAGAACGATCGAGTTCTAGTTGATCAATATTGATGACATTGAAAATCTTTTTTTTTTCTGAGCAACTCTACGCATTATTTTACTTTTTGGTATTTCCTTGTTCAAACTGAGCATCGTTTGGAATCAAAAGTTTAAAGTTTTCATGTCATTTTGATAACATTATCTTGTTGAAAAATTATAATTCCAGACTAGAATACATTTGGGATCCCAAAGGTACAGGAAAACTCCCGTACAAACTCTCAAAAGAATTCCCTTATACCCGCTGTATTTCCTACACTACGTCATACCGGCGAATACACAGACATACACTTCAAAGGAAACGTTAAACAAACATTGCCGTATGCAGCGATGCCAAGTGTCCAAGTTTTTGTGCCCGAGGACATTCCAGCATCTGTCTGCAGTTCGACATCGATGGTCATGAGGAACGCAGTTTTTGCCCAGCAATTCGCGTCATTTCGCCTGATTGATTCGTTGGCACGCTTTACAAGTTCCATGTTTAAATTTTGTTTTTAATTACTTCATCAAAAAAGTTTTGTATGGTTGTTATGCAAAGTTTGGTTGTACTTTTGTTGGTTGTGTTGATTTTTGGTACAGAAGTGCGGTGTATAAAAAAGTACATCAATTAACGCGGTTTCTTGGACTGAATATAAAAATAGCTATGAAAAATATTACTACGGAATGCGGCGCCAGAATATCTATAAAGCTTTAGAGATAAATTAAATATCAACCTCAGAATATATTAAAACAAACAGAGATATAGAAATATATTACACAACACGGCATTCCGAGACCGCTACACGACTTTAATAACGTTCTGGCCTAATTTAAACGCAAAGCTCTGATTAATGTCGTCACGAAATCCATATATTTTCCCCATACATCATGTTAACGGTAACACACGCTGATGCACCGAATATACCAAGTTTGACCTTTCTGTCATGACATTTAGATGCGTTGTTGCGTACAGAATGTCAATTTCGTGCTCAGATAAATGCGCACGGACTTATTAACTATCGAACGCATTTTAAAAAACAATTTGTTCGGATCCTTGAGATAATAGTAGATAGAAACGATTTTGCTTTTAGAAATGTCAGTTGTTTTTATCGGTAAACTATTGTTGAGCTGCATACGGTTTTTCGAGTCTCCTTTCGAAATTCCAAATAAGATATGGTTATTTGGCAGTACGGTACTCGCGCATTTGTTACGCAGAATTAAATCAAGTCATGTTAATTTCAGTGCTGGTTTCTCTGCAATTTTTTGTGCCGTTACTTAGTTTCTTAGCTTCTCTTAAAGTGTGTGAATATTCAGTTCCATATAGCTCGAACAAGTGACCGACTTATGAATTTAATAATGAACCTAATAGTATAAACTATACGTCTACTAATAATAAAAACCGGCCAAGTGCGAGTCGGACTCGTGCACGAAGGGTTCCGTAAATTACAGTTAAATCAACCTATCTCAAAAACTATAAGAGATACTTTGATCAAACCAAAAATCGTTGAAAGAGTTAATTAGCATGCATCACCTCTATTTTTTTTTAGAATTTTATACCCCGTAGTTATAAAAATAGAGGGGGGGGGACATACTTTTTACGACTTTGAGAGCTGATATCTCAAAAACCGTTCACTTTAAGAAAAATGTTTTTTAGAAAACTTTATATCATTTTAAAAGACCTTTCCATTGATACCCCACACGGGTATGTACATCGAAAAAAAAAATTTCATCCCTCAGTTACATGTATGGGGGGCCCCACCCCCAATTCTTTTTTTTACTATTTAGTGTCATATTTTTGTAGCGGTTCATACAACACATATTCCCATCAAATTTCATCACTGTAGTACTTATAGTTTCCGAGTAAATCGGCTGTGACAGACGGACAGACGGACAGACGGACAGACGGACATGACGAAACTATAAGGGTTCCGTTTTTGCCATTTTGGCTACGGAACCCTAAAAATGGATTATTTCTTTGTTTGTATCACAAAGGACTCTTACCTACTGATCCGATTTGAAAAAATATGTCACTGTTGGGAAACTACACTACCCTCAGATGGCATCGGCTATATTTTATCCGATTAGGTACAGGAATTAAGTTTCTACGAGTCGTGTGTAAAACCGCGAGAAACAAATGAAAACAGAACTTATCTAGCTTCAATCTTCATGTTATCTAATTAATGGTATGTTCATCTTGTTGCAGGGCAAGTCAGTAATCCGTCCGATAGCGTTCAAGCCGCTGGGGGGGCGTCTGTCGGCGGGGGGAGAGAGGTATGGCTCCACTCCAGTGCTGGCCAGCAGACCACCTTCTCATCTGACGCTGTATGGCAGTGAGTATTGTGATGTTAACTATCCTGTGATTATACTACGACTTACGATAATGGCTCAGACTGCTGTACACAAATCGGTGTGTGATTTCACCCTTAGAGGCTAACCGTCACTCATCAATTAGTCCACCAAGTGATGATGTAAAACCTAAAATCCTACGTTGGTTGCCTTTGCCTACCACACATGGTACTGAAAAGAGTTCCTTATCTTAACTTTATCATAAAGACCTAAAAGACTGAAGAGTGTAAAGACCGTGGCTATGTTGATGTACTTAACTTATTTATTAACATATCTGCCTCTTTCAAAACCTAACAGGCAATTAAAACCGTTTATTTCCAGGCTCATCAGATGTTCGGGAAGGGCGATGGTGCGGGTCTCCTCAGCCCGCGTCCTTATCCGCGCTGCCGCCCGCCACGCCGTCCGCTCCGTTGCACCAGAGGCATCACTCCGCTATTGTGTGAGTAGGCTTAGCAAACACTCGAATTAATTATAATATGCTTCAGAATCGAATTAAAATATGTCTACCAATAGTAACTTATCTGTTTTATCAATCCTGTTAGAAGAAAAGGAGGGTCGATTAGATCTTTTAACATTCATAAGGTTGGTTGCACCATACTATATGATCATACGTGTATACAGGTACATATTTTTATGGTTACCTATAGTTGTTTGGTGCCACCGTTAATCTTGCAGGCTAGATTGCCTTTGATATTAATAGCACCCCTTTGGATAAGTCGGTAAAGGATCTTAGTCAGGGTGGTGTTTAAAATACTCGTCAATTTCCTACTTCAGTTTAATATCCTTTTTTTGCAATCCTACAAGCCAAAACTAAGCTACTAACAATACACCTTTATCACCAAGTCATTATCTGATGATGGCATTAGGTACAACTGAAATCGGCTCCATCGTTTCCGCTAATCTCTCCGCTCCGCTAAACCAATGACATCATTCTATTGTGAACTGTACGTTTGTACTGGAAAAATTATGGCCCACTTGTAATCGCTGGTTTTAGGCACTAGATTTGGTATTTGATAGTATACAAAACCATTGATGGATTTAAGTACCGCGTATCAGTATGAAACTATAGCGTTACATTTACGTGCATATATTGTGAGTAGTGGTGAGTGAAATTGAACGATTCTGACGCAAATATCCGTATTGTATTCATAATAATGTTAAACAGTGAAGCTATATCAGTAAAATTAAAGAGATTTTCAGGAATTGGCACTCTGTAGGTGAAAATGGAAAGATCTGCAACGACAAGAGATTCTCTGAAATTAAATAGGAAGAAGCTAAGTTTGCCTATAATTATTCATGAATACAATAAAGTGAAGTTTGGAAAAAAATGCAAAATAGTGTATCATCCACAAAAAAATAATCAGAAGCTAAATCTACACATATGTCCGCGAGAGCATAATAAATCAAGCGGTCATTGACACAACATTTTGATAGAAGACCACTAGTATCCTATATTAGTTCTTCAGATGGATTAATGGCTATATTATAGTTTAGTGACAAAACAGATAAATAAAAACTACATAAATATTTGCACTACTGGTGAAGTTAATGTTACTAAGAATCTAACTAATATGTTGAAAATGTATTGGTTTATAGTGGCAATTTCTTACTTTTTGAAAATTAATTATAGATAATAAAAGTCATGATTAGTAACGATCTTGTGTAATTATATTTCTCTCACAGAAAGTGTACGTATGATCACGCATTTTCGTGTACTTAATTGTTTAAGTGAAATGAAACGTGCACCCATCTATGTATTTACTTACACAACTTACTTTTTTTAACTTACTTACTTACAGTTACGTCAAAAAAAACTAATTTGTAGATTAAAACAGCTAGAATTCCCACGTGTGAAGTATTTAATTAATTGTCACATCTGTTTCTTAAAAGGCTTTTAAATTGCCAGTTTAATAAATTATATTGTAGACTTAATGTTGCCACCTGCAACGAAAACTGTCCAGGTGTGCCAAAAGTTTGATAACTCACACTAATTTCCCCATTAACAGCCAAAACCTTTATCACTCATTTTGCATAACACACCGAAAATAAAATTAAGTATAGCCAAGTTTAAAATAACGGAATGTTTTTCAGAATACAATAAAGAGTAAATCCGGGTAGGTTTTATAAATACACATACCGGTACTCAAAGCACACTAGAGCTAACACAAAACAATTAAGATTTTCATTCTATCTTTTCTTGAGTTTTCCAATTTTCTCCCCAAATACAAAATTAAAAATCTAAATTATCATGAAAAAATCCTAAAATGACCATTATTAAATAATTTCCCTGCAAATCAATTCGTGAATCTATAAATAACAAAAGACGACTTTGTTACTTGATCCCTCATCGCTTCTGCGATCACAGATGTTACAATCTCACACGCAGAGAACAAATTACTCATCAACTAGTCAACTGTGTCGTTCAACTTCATTTCTTTCTAAATACAGAAATAGATTCAATTATTACCACTAATTGAAGTCTGAGTAAGACAATGATGTATCACTTTGAACCCTCCATCACCAAACAGACGTAATATGGAGTTTCAGATGAATTTTCAACGTTGTGCGTATGCATATCAAAGAGTAGCTTTAGTATTTGGGATTGAAAGATTAGGCACTACCAATAATATTGAGAAGTTCCTAACTTACTTATCTTATAGTATGGAAAAGTAAATTTTGCTAGATAAGTGTTCATTTACCTACCACCGTCCATGGGGTTTTATTTATAACCCGTCTCTATGATAAGGTCATCTCTGTGACAAACATCCAAACTAGTTCATTGATTTCAGAGTTGAAAGGTAGCTAAGGAGTCCATTAGTTCAGCCATTTTAGAGGGAAATCATAAAATAAGGATTGCCCCGAACACTGGTGCTAATGAATGAGCTCCATACGAGAATAGATCACGGCTTTCTATGATGCACCCAATGCACTACAGTTGACGCGTCAATGACACAGACGATGCATCTGTCCATCAAACTGCATAATTAAGGCTGTTAACATTACTTCGGCGTGATGGGCATGTTGTAGTTAATCTGAGAAGTCATTCTAAGAAATGACCAGCACTTTAACTCATCAACTTTGTACCTACTGGAAGACAAGTTGTGAATGGAAGATTATAATTTGTAGATACGAGATCAAGTCGAGCGGTTTGCCGATGTTAGATTTAGAATTTATTACACACCATTTCCAAATAAAAACACGTTACTATACAAAAAGTCTGTTGTAATACGTTCCTTAATCTTTTATGTTTCTTTAAAATAGGTTCATAGTCAGTTCTTATTCAAAACGGCAAGTTTACCAACACTACAGCGACGCAAGCACGCCTCGCGTTAGTGAATGAGTTAGGAGCCGTAAAATGTTACTGAATCATACTCACTCGTGTTCATTCACCAGAAAGGTAGACTAACGTATAATTTAATAAACAGTTAATAAATACACGTTACGCATTCGGGTTTTAAGAAAGTTTTTATAGGTAGCTATTTTGTACAGTAAAAGTTATCCGTGCATAGCTGAAGAGCATAGCAGGTTTCAGTCAGGTATAAACTTGTGTCGTGTTTTCCTTTTAGAAAATACCTTCATAAATAACTCTACAGTAACAATAAAACTATACTACAGGATATGTTAAAGTTTGTTTATTCTTAACTATGAAAGTATTCGATTTTTACCTGTATTCTTACACGTAAGCTTTTGCTTATAAGAAAATCCAACATACCAACACAACAATTACTAACATACATATTCACCTTTCTTCAGCCATCATCTTTAATAACATTCAACAAAGCAAAAACAGCATCGTAATACAGTATTTACTCTTTACTCAGCAATTATTTCATAGCGCGCAGCATTTTAGCGGCCCGGCGCACGCGCCGCTGACATTCGTGCGTCGAACATAGTAGTGGCTAGCCGGTCCGCGTACGCAACGAACACTGTTTATTTATCAAATGGTGATTTTATACGTTTACATTGATATAATGGTGAAGTGTATTCAAAAGTGAGAGTTCGTCGTGATATGTTTGGGTGAGTTCGAGGGTAGATCGAAAAGATTTGTGTATGCTGTATTAGGGTAATTCAGCTTTGATTGCATGTAGTTCTAAGACTTTGTAACTGTGTTATGCAAATTAAATAACACAGCGTTTTAGTTAGATAATGTTGTGTCAGTACCTGTACAATGTTGCTAAGTTAATGTTAATTTATGCTTTAGTTAAACTATTCCAATAAGCAGGTTAGTATCAAAACTGACAGTTCAAGGTTCAACGAACGTGACTGATAATAACTCGGATGTCCTTTTTATGCAACCCAGTGTAATGAAAAAAGTACATCAGAATGAAGTATTGTCCATTTGTGTCCATATATCACCAAGATGTGCCTTTGCTAAATTACAGAGCAATTACGTCTCAACTCTTTGAAAGAAACATACTTAAGTCATTTTGTATACCTACCTAGAATTTTATGACTACCTTAATAGCACCAGTGTGAAGCCCGGAGCTCAGTTTTCAAATAAAAACAAGCACAATATTTCCTAGCTACCATATCTATTCCTATTTTTTATCTAACTATAGTCACGGTACAGTGTTTCTCAATGACTGTACAGTCAGCTTCAAAAGTCGTTGAACAAAACTAAATTTTCAAAACAGCTAGCACCGTGTCTTGGATAACTTATAGGAGTATTTATATAGGTACTTTGTTTTAAATTTAGAATGTAAGTAAATGTTGGTATTTGTATTGTTAAGAAGTTACGACCCTTCACGTTGTTAACACTTTCGAAAATGTTGATTGTTCAGCTACTTTTCACGCTGATTGTACTAAAAACAAGCGGCACTTATTTTAACAAAAAAATAATAAAAAATTGTACAAGTCTCAATTGAAATATTTCTGTACCAAGTAATGAATTGTGAACGTTATTATGAAATTTAGACCGATTTTTATAACGTCTGCCTGTCTTTATTTCATAGACGAGTTAATTATTTCGTAGTGAAATTCTGTTTTTGTTATAAAAGTAAAATTAAAAACAAACGCATTTCAATAAACAAACGTCACTTTTATTAGTTTTGTTTTCTTATTTATGAATTCCTTGGTATTGAAAGATTCCTAAAGATTTTAACACAATGACTGAAAAAATGCATTTAGTATTTTCATTATGTTTTTACGGAGATGCTAATAAACAATAATATGCAAATAACCTTTTTTTACTATTGTTAATTTCTTGTCAAAAAATGCACGGGGCGTCAAATAAATAGCTGAAAGATATTTGAAGAGATCAGTGTATACTGGGACCTGTAGGTATGCTTAAGGTCATTCCATCTCAAAAGAAGGCCTTTAAAACCAATCATAAGCTGTATGTCATATTTAAACATAGTTATCTTTTCGTCATCACCACTATTAAATAATATTTAATGATGATTGTCAGTAGTCACGCCAAAATCCACCAAATACATATTGTTACATGGACATATGTCTAAGATGGGCGATTATTTTGATTATTTTTTTGTTTATTTCAGTATACGATGTTTGCAAAAACGTATTAAGATGGGCGTGAATAAGTGATATAAAGTTTATAGCAGGTCACTTCATTGCGTCTTTGTCTTATGACAAACCTTTTTGAATTTACAACTACAAGATAATAAACATTAAATTTCTGCTGCTTATGTAACAACTCACAACTCATTATGTTTATTATTTTTACATCGGAGATTTTTGGCATACTTAACTTTCAACAAGAGATTAGACCAATTACGGTACCTATAATTTATTGGGACCACATACACTAGCGAGAAACCCTTAAGTATTTTTTAATAAAATGCATTGTTAAAAAAAAACAATGTTGCAAACACTTCCCTTTGCAAACCATCACCTAAGTAGGTTACAAACTATACGTACAGCTGCATTCAGTACCAATGAATGAGTAGCTCAATGGGCTACACTCCGGCGCATTGTTAATGCCTAAAGTACTAACGTTCGATAGAATCGAAAGTCTTTTGTTATTTAGTTGTTAATAGTTGTTTTATTTTGTTATATTGTTATTGTATGCGATACAATGTGCGGCTACTGTTGAGAGTAATTTGCAAAAATGTTAGTTAAGGGTCACGATAAAATGCTTTCATATGGAGTGATTTAAAAAGTTATGAGAATCACTTATATATTTATAATAATTTATTTATTATTTATTGTGTGCAAGAAAAATTCTTCTCATATCGAATTTTTATAATCTCAAGCGGTCAAGATCATTTATTTTCATCTTTTGACTTTTATAAACAAAAGTATGTCGTACTCCCTGATGTTTAAAAATACGTTATAAAAACAATAAACTCTTTAAACCTTACTCATATAATTTGATAACAAAACATAGCTATTAACAACATAATACTAATTAGCAATCGTTCTGCTATTTCCTTCGTGTTATCAGTGGTGATTGAATTTCCTTTACAGTCATCTGTTTTGAGATAACAGAAATAGGACATGCATTGGTACATTATTCGTCATTTGTTTTATTCGTGTTGTCAGTACCTATTGCAGTGATACAAATAAGTAGATACTAAGACTAAATAGTGCTTTTTGAAAATCGTCATCAGCTCATCTAACATACATGTATGATTCACAAGTGAACATAGGTGTACCCTGGACACTGATTGAAATAAATTGGTCTAGGTGTCTTTGAACTATAACCATAGTTTTCATTAAAAAAAGATAATAATTTGACGACTTAATCATAAATTTAACGCAATATTAGTAATTTCTTCCTTTCCAAAACCAAATCTTCAGATGGCTGATGCTTTCTATGGACATAAAACTGTAATAAAATAAATATTTATTTCTGAAGATGTTTACGAGCTAAACAGACGCCTATATTTTATACCTCTTTTACCCACACACGTAGCTTTGGCAATCAGCGGTTACGCTGCAGTTGCAGCAACACCATCATATCTTCAGTCTTACAAGAGGCGTGACAAATGGTTAACGTAACCCTCGTAACAGTTAGTTAATCTGTTACACTAGATAATTATAAGATAAGTATATTTCCTTACTTGTTGTGTAAATAACATAAAATCTTGTAAGATCCGTCTTAATCAATACAATTTTATTTAACTTTCGATATTTTATTTAGCGTAGATATACCTACTTCAGTCATAATGTCACAATAAATAATATGAAATAGTTTTATTTTTCATATGTATCTTTCACAGTTTTCAATAACTCAATCCCCTGAATCTTTTCTTTCATTAATGTTTATCATCGCCTCGGCAAACGTAGTGTAGGACGCCCTCAGGCACGGTGGAGCGATGACTTGCGCAAGACGGCTGGCAGGAGCTGGATGCGAGAAGCCGAAAATCGATCTCAGTGGCGTGCACTTGGAGAGGCCTATGTCCAGCAGTGGACTGCGATAGGCTGATGATGATGATGATGAATGTTTATCAGTAGAATTGCTCAGTTTACGTACAACACTCGTGATGTCTGCAGTCTTACAAGAGGCGTGACAAATTGTTAACGTAACCCTCGTAACTGTTGGTTAATCTGATACACTGGATAATTACTTGCCGGCTAATTATGTTTTGTTAAGGTAGGAGTAGACGATACCGTTAATTGTAAGCTTGACAAGAATTCAATTAATTTTTATGTTGCATGTTTTTGAACGTCTGTTCGTAAACGGAAGTCATTCTAAGAAAAAAAATGTTTAGGTAAAGAAGCCAAATAATATTTTGCAAAGTTTTTCACCTATATTGACGTAATAAACCATTTGACTTAGTAAGTTAAGCATAAAGTCAACGATTTTAGTGTCATTCATTTGGTATTTTTCTCTTCAAAGACGACTAGAATTAGAAATTTTTGAGCCACATCAAAAATTTTGTTTTCATTTCTGATTTTCATTCCAATCAGAATGTAAAAAGATCTATGTACGTACATATGTATTCCTCTTAAAAAAATCAATTCAATTGCATGTGACAAAGTACCTATAACGGGTTCATATAAAGCCATATTTACTGTTCCTAATAGCCAGTTTTCGTGGTTACGGCAGAAACCTCAGATTTTCCCGATAATGAAGATTGAGATCTGTTATGAAACGCTAATTGTTGGACTGAAACATGTTATTATTGTAACCATCTGATGAGCTGGCTATTTGCTGACCTTCAAACCTTTGTGTTACATAGTTTTCTATGAATGATTGTGTAACGGACCTTCGTTGTGAATGAACTTATTATTTAAGGAAGGGAGGAAATAGGACAATACTTCTGCGGTCCCTGTTCTAAAGTTGCAAGAATATTATAACTTCTATTTGTGAGGAAAATACCTACAAAAATTTTTAACACAAAAATATTGAGCTGAAAAAGTCACCTGTTTCCATTTCCCGCTTTCTCTTTTTATTGAACAAGACGACGAATTTTAAACGATTCTGCATTTCTATCAATAAAAAAAAACTAATAAAAACATTATATAACATCATTTCATTCATGATTTTAACGAGTTACATCACAAGACTTTATCTCGAACTCAATTAATCCCATTCACAAACGAACCAATAAAAAACAAACGAACTTCGGTTCAGTGCTTCAGGCATGACCTTGTATTGTCGGCATAACCTCTGTAACGTCTGTACCGATTTAGATGAAGCCTCATAATCGATGCTGATTCGTTATTGACCTAGATATGTTTTTTTTTATGTGGCTCTTGAGTTACTAAGTACTGTATCTATGAAACCATTTTAGCTTAAACCATTTCTGATGCAATGTAGTTTATTCCATGTGACAGCAACAATGGCTTGCCTCTGAGAAATAAATGTTATATCAGCCAGCTAGATTAGTCACTTAGTCAGTCATATTGTATGTCATTCTGTACCTACTCGTTGATGTGACTCGCTTCTCACGTCACTTTAAGGATCATGCGACCATCCATTACGAAGAGGAACATAGCTGAGTTCTCTTATACAACTTAAAGGTACCTATATATATAATAGCATAAAAATATGAACATATAAGATGGTTTTGGTCATTCTTATTCACAGCTTGATCATGCTTATTTATTTCAATTGTTCAGAGATACAGAACCATATCACCGACATATCATAAAACACATAGGTAACTTTAAATAAAACCCGTGAAAAACCTCATTACAAGCATATGAAACAAATTCCTACAACCTTGATGATCCCCTAACAATAGGCTTACGGAGATGTAGCCAGGAACTACGGTCCGACACACACAAACTCATTTGCATGTACAACATTAATTGTGTACGTCTGTGTGCGTGTTTCGCAAAACTTGCTAGTTTTTGCCGCGGTAAGGAAATATGAGGAATTGAGGAAGGGTCTGCTGAATGTCGGATGTAGAGGTTGGATGTTGGTTTTCGTGATAGGAACTCCTTATTGGTCACTTTGTACTATCGCAAAGGAATTGGCAGTATGCATGTATGATATGTGGATGGCATGTTGAAGGTTGTCGGGGAAAACCCAAGAACCCTACCCAAGAACTTATACACTGTTTATCGATGTATTTGGGTATTTAAGAAATAACTAAGAATTAACTTATAAAAATCTCTAATCACCTTCTAAGCAACATTTTAACTAATCACTACTTAAAGTCTTAAGTAGTGATTAAATGTTAGTTAAGACATGCTTAAGCAACGTTTATAAGTAAGAATTTTCTTAAACAGCCCTTAAGTATTACTTATTATTTAATTCACGTTTATAAGTAAGGTTGTTAGTCATTAATTATCGGAAACATACCTGGAATACTGATTGCGGGTGACACATCATTAACAAAGTTTCGAAAGAAGGAAGTGCTTTGTATTTTGGCTGATATCAAAATTCTAAAAACTGTGTTTGTTTAACTGAAACATTCGATTTAACAGTCACGTTTTAGTTTTAACAATGTCTTTATTTTCACGACATTTCGTGACAAGAATACGATTGTGACACATCCGAAATTTAGTGTAGGTTTTCCCCGAAGTCAGGATTTTTGTATTATAATTTACTCAATATTTATAAAATATTCCAAACCCTTTTAATTACATGCTATCACCAGTTTTTTTTTCTCGACTAAAATAAAAAGTAAAACAATGCTGGGTACAATTCTATGATGAAACCGGGTTTTGCAGTCAGGAATTTGATACACCGTTTCCTATTTTCATTAAAATGGTTTCAATACTCGTGTCCACATTAGAGGTTCTTTACTTTACACTAGCTGTTCCTAATCAACTTTCTGTAATCAACTTCCCGCATTCGGTTTACGGGTTAACATATTGTATTACTGCAGTAATAAACATGAATATCACACACACACATTGCAGTATCAGTGTGATTTCCTGTTAACAATCGAAAGCTTCATTTTCACAGCTTCCCATATTACGCTTTCCCATATAATACATAAAATATAGGCCATAACTTTCTTCGTGCACTTTCCTCCAGTGTCTAACTAACACCACAGTGCGGTATATTCACTTAATTTAATAGATCATCATTACCGATTGTATCCGCTATTTACACTTGTACGAGTAGCTCCGGGAACAATAATATGTATTAAGAGAAAAGTAAGGAAATCTTTGTGATGTTAAGAATATCTTTTGCTTTCAATATCTCTAAGGTATTCTCAGGTGTATTTCCGAATATTTCGTTACTTGTTGTGTAAATAACATCAAATCTTGTAAGATCATTGTTTATACTAAATTATCACTTCATTTATGTACTTTTTGCTATCATTTTAGTATGAACTTCTGTTACCGTGTAGGCAATTGAAATTGTAGATATGAAACCATATTTATTTCTTCTATCTGATACTAAATGTCTCACAATTGTCAACAAGTCAATTCAATTCATCTTTTTATTTCAATAATGTTTCTGTTTCTCAGAACAATCACTTCAATTGCTCAGTTTACGTACAACATTCGTTGACCGTAACGTGCCACTTTCAAATGTTTTTTGTAACACTAAATTATAAATAATTGTCATTAATTCACACATTAGGGTCTTTTAGAGCAGAAATCTACATTTTATGTTGTTATTTAGAAATTATGATGTTTCTAAATGACATTTATAGTGTAGGGTATATAAGGTAAATATTTCGTAAGACTTTCAAAGAACATGTCTTGAAGATCTTGCTGTCTTAGCTATATAAACTAAGACTAAATAAACAGTTAGTCATTGATCGTTAAAAATATCCTTCATAAAATTCAAGTGCTCATAAACCGTCTGACAACTGAGATGGATAATGGACAAACCCACAAAGGTGTGCTAGTATTTATATACAATATTCCATACACAGTTCATATACAGTAAAACGATGTACCTAATACTCCATCGTCACTTAAGCGAATTATTATAAAAAAAAACCTTCAATCATTCAATACAAAATCAACATTTGATCAATAAACATCAAGCAACGAATTGCTGTATAAATATTGAAAAACAGATTAAGTTTTTTTTTATGTCTCGTTGTACGTATATACCTATTTATTTTGTGTTGATGTCACAAACAATATTCGACCACTTCCTAAGCAATCATATCGGTAAATACGGATCTGTGTTTCTTAAATTGCAATGCAAATAATAAGAATCTAAACTCATTATTTGGTCAATAATTTAATTGGTAATTTGGCTATATCATACTCACTTCAAAATAATACGGGATTCTTTTGAACGGCTACCAGTCACGATCTTAAGCATGTATATGGGATACCAATGTAGCTAGTATAGGGTTACAACAAAAGATGCGAGGATTGTGTGAAAATATATGGCTGAAAAAAGGTTACTTGTAAGAGAGAGGATTATGAATGAACAAGACATGCTGCGAGACCCCATATACAATTGGGCAAGAGGACGATGTCTTGAACAGTTTATACAATTCTCATAGACCAAGATGTATAGGATTCTTAAAAACTTATTTTCGCTGAAAAAGAAAGAGTCATATTAGAATACCAATATTCACATGCTACATCACCTGATCACCTTACATCATTCACCAACGCCACCACTGACATTGACGCTTCATACAAATTAACAGCGTACAATAGATTCATATGCCACGGTAACGCTCCGCCGGTGAAGCACGACAAGCCACGGACCGCGACTTGCCTTTCTTATGAATAACTTTATTGCACTTGTGTCGGGTAAAGGTGTTTGTTTGAATTAATCGCCCTTGGTATGGGTTTTAAGAACAGGCGTATTTAAAGTCAGCGATGATAATAAAAGGGGCATAGACGAAGTCTTAGATAGACTATGAAATGTAAGATGCCTCTGACCAAAGACCAGATGTATTTAAAATAAAAAAATAGACTTTGAAGATTGTAAGTTAGAACTACAAAAACACGAAATAGAAAGCAGACGATAGATAGTCACATAATAAACGAATTCCAAATGAGTCTTCCAATAAGTCTAAATATTACCAATTAAATAGACAGTTATGTAATCTAAACAACCATAAAAAATAATAACAATACTCAATAGTAATGACCGAAATGTTCAATCTTCGTTACGAATCCATTCATACAATCGGTCTTAACAAAATATTCCTTTACATAACACAAAGGGCTTGAAGAAAAGCCTCATTATGCATATCGAAGTTAATAATTCATAATTTATACTCCTCTAAGGCCTAAGTTCACCGACAGTACAAACATTAGTTTTCTCAAAACAACTGTCATTACACTACACACATTACATTTACACGCACAAGTTTAAGTTTTTTTTTTTTTAATAAACAGTCGTTTTAAGTAAAACAGACGTACGTTGTCGATGAACTTGGGCCTAAATAATTCACGATCTGTGCCTAACCAACTAAATTATTTAACTAGGTATTCAGGTAAACTGGCAACGGAATATAAACAAAGTCATAAAGTAACCTGCAACCGTTCGCAATTTCTGTTAGGTACGATCTTATTCAGATAAAGGTACAATGTTACTTAGCTTACCAGCAAACTTCAAACTTTTAGTCGGTCGATAGTTGGTTTGGGCTTATAAATCAGTATGGAAATGAATGGCACGCACATAACAAAGATCACGTATTGAGCCAGTATCATACCGACTGAAAACTTTGATTGGATTCAAGAATTTCTTTTTAAAAAATTCCAACCAACTGTCAGCCGACTGTTTAGTCTGCGGTGTGTCTGCAGGTTCAAAGTTTAATACTAACACTTAAAACTCAAATTGTTGTAATCTCGTAAAGTTATGAAGACATTTGAGAACCAACCGTTTTATCGATCCAATTACGACATATTCGTTAAATGATAAATGCGAGTTATGTGCTAATTGCGTCGCAGTCTGTAATTTATTGAATCTCGTACAAGTATGTGAACCTATTTGAATTAGTTACGTAGGTATGTAAAATGTAGTGTAGTGGTTGGCATATAAGTTCGTTTTCAAACATACAAAAGTACTACTATTACTTACTAAATATCTTCTGTCTTCAAGATATAGATACTGTCAACTTTTGCAAAACTGACTAGTCTGCCATCATTTTCTATGTCAGCCTTAGCGTCAAAGTTTTAGGGACATCTCTCACTGACCTTCTAATCTCTAGTCAAACCCAACTCCCTAATCATTCCTACGGAACATATATAATACATTATCAACCTTATTACTTCCAGCACAAAGTCGAGTTCGGTGCTGAGTGGTGCGGACAAGGAGCCCGTGCCTGCACCCTCGCCCGCTGACTCCGGAGTAGCAGAACTGGAGAGAGATCAGCATGACTATGGGTAAGTTGACGTCATACAAATTAGAATAGAAGTAGATTGTTATATTTTAGTATTATATTACAGACCGTTTTTTGTAAGATCTACTACTGTTTGCCATTGTATTTCCACAAGGAGCTTGATAATTCAGCAATTATCATCATCCCGCCCTTATCCCAATTTCATTTGGGACTAGCATATTGTTAATCCATACGTCTCTATCTCAAATAACGCCATCTCTATCAAATAACTTCATTTCAGCAGTAAGTTACATTTCTCAAGCCTCCTCAAAAGTTAGTTCTGATGAAAAGAAGCTTGCAAATCCCTACTAATATTATAAATACGAAAGTAACTCTGTCTGTCTGTCTGTCTGTCTGTCTTTTCTTCACGCTTAAACTACTGAACCGATTTGTGTGAAATTTGGTACAGACATAGTTTGGAGCTTGAGAAAGGACATAGGATAGTTTTAATTACAAAAAAAAATTAAAATAAAAAATAAAATGTATTCCGGACATATAGCGCCATCTGTTGGTCAAACCAAAAATCTGCCGGAAGTCACTATTCCAAGCGAACGAAGTCGTGAGCAAAAGCTTGTATAGCAATAAGTTTCACATAGAACAGCATGGCTCTCGCAATGGTAAAGTCTTTATCAAAACAAACGCTAATATTAAAAACAGACTCAACAAGCCATAGCCAGATGTAACAACCCTATGAATGTCGTCATACACATCTACCAGTTCATGGGATTCATCTTCACATAGGAATAAATAGTTTTTCAACAAAGTGACACCTATTGAGCGTTCTATATAAATGTGTAATTGTCTTTCCTTAAAATGTATCCCTATTTCTTCGCTAATACGCCAATCCGCCTTGAGTAAACGTGGTGATTAATGTTCCTTTTTTTTCTGTCTGAGAAAAGGCCTGTGCCCTATAGTGGGAAAATATAACGGCTGAAGATGATAATGGCAGTGTTTTTGGAAAAGCTCGTGGACTCTTTATTAAAGATGAATTCAGATTTGTAGATGGCAATTCTGATTAAGTAGTAACCACAGACCAAACAATAGTCCATCACTGGTTTACCCAAAGCTCCACATAACAGACTTCTTGCGGCTATAAATATTCAGCTCTCGCCGATTTTAGTAGGTTTGGGTTAAGAGGTTTTACGGCTCGCCGCTATAAAATCGTATACGTTTGTAGGTACATCCCAGAGCATATTATACTTTCTAATACTATCACTGGGTTTATTCCTAGTTGTAAAAGTAACATATATGAGTTAATAAGTCTTCATGCACATTTATTGAGAAGCTTACCGTTTTCCGCATCTTAAGAGACCCACTTTATGTACCTAAATAATAATAAATGTTTCTTCGGATTTTACTTTATTTACGTACTTTTATATCAACACCATTGTTATGCTTTTACGCCTATTATTTTGCATAATTCAATACAATAAAGACAGAAGACCTTATAAAGGTCGCCGGAAGACGCTGGATGCAGGTCGCCTCCAACAGGTATCTGTGGAGATCTAAGGGGGAGGCCTATGTTCAGCAGTGGACGTCCTATGGCTGAGATGATGATGATGATGAATACAATAAAAAAAAATACCACAATAAATTACGAATTCTTTTCACCAAGTCAACATCCTCCTGTATTCTATTCATTTCACTTTACTAGTACTAGACCTTCTAATTCCATCATCCGTACTGGGGCCCGATTCTCCTAATTTTACCTAAGCGACATACGATTCACGTTTGACTCGGTTCGATTGAGATCCAATCCCGACTCGATTACGATTGAAGCGTATGTGGCATTCCGCTATTTTTTTTTTTTGAAATAAACGTTTTTATCCTTTTCTGAGATTCAATAATGAATCATTTTGTCTGCAAATGATTTACGATTGCAAAATGAATGTAGATCAAACTACCGTATAGACCAAAATCACCAAAATAGCAGACCAATCGCAAACCAATCGAATGTCGTTGGAATACGATTGGTCTTATGTTAGTAGCAGGGGCCCGATTCTCCTAATTTTACTTAAGCGACGATCGATCGACGTTCGACTCGATTCTACTGAGATCCAATCCCGACTCGATTACGATTGACGCGTATGTGGCATTCCGCTATTTTTTCTTTGAAATAAACGTTTTTATCCTTTTCTATCATTCAATAATGAATCATTTTGTCTGCAAATGATTTTTATTATTATTTTTAGCCCATACTGTCCCACTGCTGGGCAAAGGCCTCCCCATCTTGTTTCCACACTTCTCGATCTTTCGACCGAGCCCACCAATCTCGACAATAGGCGTCAAGGTCGTCACGCCATCTCTTCCGGGGCCTACCCCGCCTGCGGTGTCCATCCTGAGGTGTCCACTGAGCGACGATAGTGGCCCATCTTTCCGGATGCATACGGCTAACGTGTCCGGCCCAGTTCCACTTTAATATTGCCGACTTTTGGCCTACATCAGCGACTCCCGTTTTGGAACGTATGTCGGTATTTCGTACACGATCAGTTCGTCTAATGCCTAAAAGGCTACGTTCCATCGCTCTTTGGCAAACCTTGAGCCTGGACTTCTGACACTCGGTGAGGGACCAGGTTTGCACACCATAGGTTAGGACGGGCAAGATACACATGTCGACTAACTTTCGTTTGAGTGAAAGGGGAAGGTCCCCTTTCATATAGTGCTTCATGGACAAGTAGCTCTTCCAGGCGTTCTCGATGCGGCGATCGATTTCTTTCTCTTGCCTGTTATCGAAGGAAACTAACTGGCCCAAGTAGATGTACTCGTCGACATAGTGTAGAGCTTGCCCATCTACCTCAACTCTACCTTTCGTGCTGTTGGTCATCGTATGTGTCTTGCTCATGTTCATTTGAAGTCCAACCTCTCGGCTTGCCCTGCTCAGGTCTTGGAGCATTTGTTGGAGCTCTGCTGATGTAGACGCAAAAAGAACGATATCGTCAGCAAACCGCAAATTTGTCAGCCTTTTGTTACCGATGACGATGCCTTTAGATGTCCAGGGCACGGTGAGCTTCCTGAAGACTTCTTCTAGTGTACAGGTGAATAGATTAGGGGAGAGCGGATCACCCTGTTTTACGCCTTTCTCTATTTTGAATGATGGACCAGAGGAAAGTACTTTAATCGATGCAGAGCTGGCCCTGTAGACTTCTTCCAGAAGCTTTATATATGTCTCATTTATTTCTTGTGCGCGTAAGGATGTAAAAATCGCCGTGTGTTTGAGACTGTCAAAAGCCTTGGAGTAATCCACGAAAGCCAGGTACAACGGTTTGTGGTACTCATTATATAGCTATAAAATGATTTACGATTGCAAAATGATTGTACAGCAAACTATCGTATAGACCAAAATCACCAAAATAGCAGACCAATCGCACACCAATCAAATGTCAATCGAATACGATTGG
The DNA here is from genome assembly GCA_963856015.1 of Helicoverpa assulta. Taxonomy (NCBI): domain Eukaryota; kingdom Metazoa; phylum Arthropoda; class Insecta; order Lepidoptera; family Noctuidae; genus Helicoverpa; species Helicoverpa assulta. The sequence goes on from CAWLCW010000026.1 coordinate 3,237,600, forward strand.
TCTTTTATTGGTAGCAGAATGCCCGCTATGGTTAAAACTGCTATTGCGATCATATTGCAATTCGATTTCTATTCGATTTTGACATTATTAACTTAGGAGAATCGGGCCCCAGACTGCCCGATATGGTTAAAACTGCTATTGCGATCATATTGCGACTCGATTTCTATTCGATTTTGACATTATTAACTTAGGAGAATCGGGCCCCTGGACTATTCGCAAACACTTGTGTTACTTTTCTAATCTTTTTTTTCTCACTTCCAGCACAACAGAACGCGTCCGAAGTCACGAGGTCCGAGTCCGAGCGGCACGAGGCCTCATGATGCAGAGCTTCGGACGCTCCCGGGATGAACGGGACGCGGAGCTGGCGAGAGTCAGGAGGGACCGCGCACTACTGCGGCAGAGACTTGAGGATACCGAGTGGAGTCTGTGTCAGAGAGCTGGGGAGATCGCGCTGTTAAAGACGCAGCTTAAAGATGCTCAGGTTGGTTGAAAACTTGGTAGATTCGATCACAAAAGTGTCCTGATTTTGTGCATATTAATACAGAAGTGTATATAATGAATATATAAGTAAAAAACGTTGTAGAAATGAATGAGCAAATGCAACGATTGAATGAAAATACTAAACTTTTCCGCACAATTTTGGTATTGACAGAGTAGCTGCAGGGATATAGTTATATAACTATAGAGATAAATATTACTACTCTTCAGACCGCTCCTAACAATTATGAGCAAAAATATTGACATGACTTTGTTAGATGTGTCATATTGAGAAGAATTGTGTCTCCGACGTAATACACGGAACTTATTACTCACAGATTTATTCTATTTAATTCCAGAATGAACAAACAGCAAAGGGACACGAGTACCTCACCCTGAAAGCGGACTGCCGCCAACTGAGAGAAGTTCTCGACAAGAAAGAAAAGGAAATCATGAGGCTCCGAGCAGAAACGGACGAAAAGGAGAAGTCTATCAACCGACTTCAATCCGAAGTCGACCGACTTACCAATGACCTCATGGAAAGCGTTTCAGACCTGACTAAGACTAAGGAGACTAGCAAAAATGAAATTGAAAGACTAAAAACGGAACTCAAAGAGTTACGACAGGAACTTTCAGATATATCCCTTAGTGGGTACGAAGGTATTGAGTGTGGGAGAACAATGAGAGGGATTTATGATGTATGCAAGACTAATGAATATCACTGGAATTCCAATGACAGTGCTCTCGAAGATGCTGAAGTTCAAAGACTGAATGGAGAGTTGCCCGATTCTTGTTCCGAACCCTGTGCAGCCACCGCCATCGTCGACAGACTCAAATGCGAGCTCGAAGCTAAAGAAACACAATTCAACAGCGAAAGGAGAAAATGGTCCGAAGAGAAAGACAAAGTACTGAGATACCAGAAACAGTTACAATTGAACTATGTCCAAATGTTCAAGAGATCTCGCACTTTAGAAGCCGAAGTGGACGGCCTCAGGCTAGAACTAGAGTTATGCAACAAGAATATGAAAAACTTGAACAAACATGGCAAGACTATCGAGCTATAAACTTACCAAATTAAATAATTTAATATTTATATTTAAATGGCTATTTTTCTAATGTAAATATAAATTAAGACAGGCGAGATGGCTTGTTAGATACTAATATTAATAAACACGTGATTGAAGATGATGTAGTTAATCAAAGTATGGCAGATCATGGTTTTAGGTAAATAAACTGCGATGGATTCTTGCCTTGTAATGACAATATGAATACTGTAGTTGAGTTTATCAAAGTTATGTTAGATTATTGCCGTCATAATACTCAACTAGCAGATTAAGAAGGGGACGAATATGTGAACCAATTGTAAACTGAAGTAGAAATGACAGTTCAATAAGATTAATTAGCAAAAAAAATTCACAATGATGGATTTAAATTATTTAATATAATTTCAAATTCTATACAATGTAAGCAAAACTTAGGGCCCAATAAATAATTGTACAAGACATACAGGGTTTCTCAATAAATCTTGTAGGGTGCGTTATTGGCTGAATAGTTACAAAGAAGACATTATTTAATCAGGAAGATTTAGATACTTATGAACCATTTGCGGAGCCGGGGTAGATCGCTAGTATTCTATTAAAAAGACCCAGGGGGGCAAAATATGAATGTGGGTATACAAAAATTAATGCTAAACCATAATGCTGAATGGGAAGAGATACAACAAGAAAACTAGTTAATAAATAATGATTACAACAATAGCGTCTTTCTTCTGTAATCTTTATCACGTCATTGACATAACAGCTCATTAATTAAAGTGTTTTATCCTCAAGTTTGCAGTCGGTTCACATCCCACGTCCATTGTACATTGTATTAGAGTTATGTTGATCGTACTTTTGTAACTTAGCAAGTTAAGTTATTGTAATAAAACCTTTTTTGAAATAATTCATGTCTTTTTGTTATTATCGCTACATTATTGAAGCTTTTATTTATATTCTTATATTGTAAGTCAAGCTGAAAATAAGCCAGCCAGGTATAAATAGGGTCAGTGTCTTCTAGAATATTTTTTTACTTATTTTCATTACTTTGTCATGCCATAAAATCATAGGGAAAAAATAATAAAAATTCATACAATACTGAAAACCCTAACTTATCTAGTTTCAATATTTTCACATCGGTAATCTTGTGGTTGAATGTAACAAGCAATGCCATCTATCGGTATTTTCCGAAAGCACGTTGCCTTCGAACTTTCTAGAATATTTTCATTGAAACGAAACCTTGTAGGCGCGTCATGCGTAACTCCATATTAGTATTATTTCCTTTATTCAATCTTATGGACCAAGTCCACTAAACAATGCATCCCATTCGTATGTAAATTGAATTTATACGGTTTTACAAATAAATAAGCAACTTTGTGGTGTTTATACGTGTTTATTGCACTCACACTTGCATACATTGGGGCAGAACTACACAATTGTACTTATTTAAATAAAATGAGATCAATGAACATATGGAAATACCAAAATACCTACGAATAATATCAATAAGGTTGTGTTCTAGTATTTTAGAACTTAGGTTTAAAAGTAAGACCTAAATTCCTGCCACGGAAAGTAAAACCTTCACCTTGTTTGTCAACGTTGTTTCTGGTTGATTTCGCTGGCTCCACCTGAAACATATTCAGTGAAATCAAAAATATGTCATAAACGTCATAATAGAACTATAATAATTCTATGACGACTTTTTCATGCAAACATATTATAACGGTCAAAATCTACCAATACTGAAATTGTGGGTAGTTATTTGTCCGCTACAGTTTCTGCTCCTTTCACAAAGGTTTGAGCCGAGAAAAAACTCAGTGGATACATAGGTAACATACTCGTATATATGTGTAAATTGTGGATAGTGATGATTCCTCATACGTCTATATGAAAAAGTGTCGTTTCTTCTGCAATGGGACATGGGGCTAGCTGAGGAGACCGCCATCCTTGATCGCACTAGGGTGAGTCCCCTACATTATTTTAATAGTATCTTCAAAGTATCGTAAAAGCTGAAAACTTCTTGGTAAAATCGTACCTACTGATAAAGGCGCCTAAAACTTCCACTCTTTACAGCGCGATGACATGCTACTGTTTGCTATTTTTTACTCGAAAAAATATTTCATTATGCTATATGATATTTTATTCTGTTCTAAGAACAACGTCAGGTCTAAGAGATTTTCCTCTGATACTTTATTCGCGAAAGTCCGTACAGGACCCTTCAAAATCAACTTTAAACCTAAAAAACAACGTACCTGAGTAACATCTCCAACGACAGGCCTCTTCCTCCACTTATACCACCAGTATTCCACTCCAAGAGTCACACAAGCCAGTCCAATCCCCATGAATATGACTATAAATACTCCTCCGATGTTCTGAATGGAGATACCGTCGGACTGATCATCTTGCTTCTCACATTTCATGGTCTCCGGGTTGTTGTTCCACCAGATTTCTTTGAGTTTCTCCAGTTTACGTTTGTTTAGTAGTTGTAGGATTCTGTAAGGGTGGTTGGAGGTGGATTTTAGTTATTACGTATTATAGATTAAAGTACGCCGTCACGTCTGTCTGTCTGTTCTTTATAAACTCAAAAGCCACGGACGCTAGTTTGAGTGTGAAATCTCGTTTATTTATAGATTGAGACTGATGATGCCTTTGATTTTTGATTATCCTCAAGGTGTTTGTCGAAACCATTTTAACTTAATTATTAATTTTCCTGTAGTTATATTTAAAAGTTCATATTATTTTATACCTAATATCTACACTTTTAAAGTTCTCTTAAACTTACGATGACTCAAACACCGCATATCAAATGATTCATTATGACAAGATGTTATCGGAAAATCCATTTCATCATAGGTCACATTTAGCTTATCTTGTATCGACTATTGCCATGTTAGTACAAATAACCCCATAATCTACTTTTACTATGTGTACCTACATACTCATGATGTAGGAAATTAAACCACGCTGGTTATCGATTAGAACTTGAAAGAGCTTCGAAGCCATTAAGAATTAATGCTGCTCACCATTGAAAGCAAAACGATCGAACGTAACTAGTCCAACACAAGTTCAAACAAACATATCTATTGTGATTATGTTTATATCAAAGGTTTGAAGGTAAACAAATGTTTAGCGAAAGTGGACAGTTTTGGCCTTACTACAAAAACTTAACCACCTGTTTTACACTTGTCTAAAAAAAATGTGGCTGCAAAATGAACCATATGTCAACGTCATAATTTGAAATATTTTAGATAAGTCTTAAACTGACGTTTAATAGTTTTGTGGTAAGACGGTTATGGCCATACTACAAAAACTTAACCACCTGTTTTACACTTGTCTAAAAAAATTGTGGCTGCAAAATGAACCATATGTCAACGTCATAATTTGACATTTTTTTAGACAAGTCTTAAACTGACGTTTAAAAGTTTTTGTGGTAAGACGGTTAATGTTTAAACTTTTGTGAATAAATTGCATTTAATTTTTTCGTAGGAAATATTTATCAGTACCTAACAAATCGTGTTTACCTAACAATTCGAAATACATATTGTTTTAACCTTAACTTTTTTGTTACTGCGTATAAAATGACTATTTATTTTATAAGTTAAGCTTGCCGCGTTTTCAGAAAACAATCGATCAATCCGATCGAATCGAGACTGAACACTCTTTGCCGATCAGACACAGCCAATGTAACATAGAATAGAATAGCTTAGGTGAATCTTTAAAAAAAAATTAGTATCAGAGCATAATAGTGAAAGAGGACGAGCAAGGAAACGATGGATGTAATGTGTTAAAGACGATGGTTACAAAAAATGTTACTTGGTGAGATGACGGTAGATAGAAGAATGGAAGGAGAAAACATGCTGCGCCGACCCCAAATAAAAATCGAATAAGGGCAGGACGATGACGATGAGAAGCAGTAATTCCCGAGATCAAACACGCAAACAAAATACGTATTTGTATTGTAAATTAGTATACATATATACGAAGTAACGTCACCAGTCACCTTTAGCTACACACCTACGTTATTTGCATAGGACATTACCCGTTTATGTTCCATGCTACACAAGATTAGTTCTAAACTAGCGGCTATAAAATTAAGTAGGTAGGTATTACATTTAGGCAATGGGTGAGCATTGGATTATTCTTTTGTCTGTGTTTTTGTATCATTTTTGTTTCTTTTGTGAATTTTAACGGAATCATTGTTAGGAGCGTTTCCTATTTTGAATTGAGTGTCTGTGGAGTTTCTTGCAGTTTCTTCTCCATGAGACTTGATGAGACCCACCCACTCCTAGATGTTGAAGTTTCGTAAGAAATTGTAATAGGTCTATATAGAAATAAAACCTTTGACTGACGCTGAGAGACATTTTTCGAATGATGGTTTCAAGAATAAAAATGTGCAATACAATGTTTTTTTTTCTGTTATTTGTTGCTGTGGCTGTCCATATTCCCATACAAAACTAATGAATGTTATTATCCTATTGATTTCCTTATCAGCTATTGATTTGCGATTTCAGATTTACGATCTATGGAATCCATAATAGATAGTCATAACTTACTACAATACGTACATACATATTTCTTTTTATAAAGTTATTAGATAATGTACCTATGTATTGTATGTTTACTTGTCTGTTACTGACCTAATTTGTAAAGAGGCCCTTCTCTTGAAAGGGGGACCCTTATCAAGGGTTTTGAACAGGGACACGTTCATAATCAATACATTCTTACTTTTATTTGAATACAAAGATATACTTATATATCTACACTACTATACATTTTGACCAGTATTTTTCAGACTTTACTTGAAGATTTAAGAGAGAAAATAGTATTTTTCCACTCCTAATGAAATGTAGCTGGAATTTTTCTTAAAAATAATTCAGTCACGTTGTGCAGCCTACGCTCATAAGGAAATCCCGATAAATAGATCACGTAAATATTGTCTATGACAACACGCACATAAAATTGGCGGGAAGTCGTGAATTAAGAGGTCAGTGACCGAGAATGTGACTTACGCGTTTGGGCTAAGTAAACTGAATTCAGATACGTTGAACAAATATACTGAAGTCTGTTTGTTTAGTCGGAATATGGTTCAATGGACAGCTTGTATTTAAAGTTTGAGCAAATATTGCACATTGCATAGTTAGCTATATTAATCATCTCATTTGCATCACAATGAAATTGAATGTAAACCAGTTTAAATGTCTTTGAAGTAAATTAATTTACCTGAATAGTACACAGTCTTACCAAGGGGTATCTGGGTTACCCGAGTAAGCTGGATTGAGTAGGTCAGATAGACAGTCGCTCAATGTAAATGGTACTCAGTTGCATTCGGGTAGACTGGGAGACGACTCCAGCAAAGTTGGGAAAAGGCTAGGGAGATAGTACATTACATGTATAAAAGAAAACTTACGCATTATTAAACTGGTCTTTCAAAGGAGATCCTTGCTGCACGGCAATCGCATACGGCTTCCTTGAGAACTCGTCTCCAACTGACTGGAGATCACAACTCGTCATAACATGGTACTTCACATCTGTAGCGTCTCCCAGCCAAGCGAAACCTTCACTGGAACTCTTGGAATCTCTGACGCGTTGGATAGCTTCCTCTATGGTGTTTGGCAGAACAGCCTCTTCCATTGCCTGCCACATCTTGCTGTATTTGTCGCTGACTGGGTAGTCCCAGACGGCCAGTTTGGCGCGTTCGACCTCTTTCAAGCTGTCGTTTAGGCTCATTTCTTTCCATATTCTGAAATTGAAATGTAATGGACGCTACAGAATTATAAAAGACAATTTACCGAATTTAGTAGTAACATGTTCTTGGTTGTAATTTATTAAAATTTGTGCTGTTTAGACGTTTACGTAGTTTTGATAATTTGTAAGTTTTATCTTGGTGTTACATGGGTGGGTACTATCATTTAGTCGTACTAGTAAGTGTGAGCATTATTTGAATTCACCAAAATAGTGTTTCATTGCAGCGATAGAAAAATCACTTGGCAACAAATCAATCATGTCATAAATTTAGGTCTTGTAGTAATTAATGACGACACAGTTAAACTTTACTACGTAATAATTAACACATACCTACATAATTAAATGATAATTTAAATGATTTACATAATCAATCTACGAAATAAATATTAAATATTAAACGAATGTCAAAACGAGGTAACTATTGGCCTCATAACGCGGAAACCACGTTACCTACTCATTAAAAATGATCTTCACAAAGGCTTTTTGAGGCTTTTGAAAAAAGAAATACAATGATATATTTCTGAGAAAAAGGCAAGGAGGTAAGTAATAATAAGTTCGTGACGGTGGTTAATATACGTCAGTTGTGGTCATTTATTTCAAAGCTTCGGGAGTTTTACAATGGCAGTAGCTTCTTTAGAGACCCATTAGGAACATTGCTCGCAAAATTCAATAATATGACCATGGTGAGAGGAGACTATAGATTATTTAGGGATCGCAGAGCAAATTAATGATCGACAGAGTAAATGTTTGGACACTTCGAGGATTGTAATGAATGGTGCGGTAACTAGTTTTAAGGGGCAAGACTTGAATAATTGTCGTAGTAAATCACTACTAGTCTATACTATAATAATGTGTTGAATTGAGTTAATGTTCTATGAAATCAATCATGTTATCCTGAAATGTGGGGGCAGAGAATTAGGATGTTTTGTGCTAGACTGTTTGAAGGACCATGACACTCATGAGGCAACCTGACTCGCAAAATTCTTAATTTGATGTCACAGGTCCTATAATTAATTCAAAGCATATTTAAGTCTCAGAAACATTGAGCTACTAACGAAGTCTAATTCTCTTTTGTTTTAGTCGTCGGTTATATTTTAGCAAATGTCAGATCGATTCGTGTATTTATGTTTAATGTTGCACGCTTTTTTTCTTTTTCTGATGGGCAGAACTTGAATTAACATCACCTTAGCTGGAGCTAAAGTTGATATATCGAACCTTTTTGTACAGAAAGGTCAAGGCGATCTACACTTGAACATAACTTATATAGTATCGAAGTACCTATGTTGATTGTCAAATTTTGCCTGAAGTGGGCCATTCAAAACAAGTCGAGCAAGAGATGATGAACACGTCATATTTGTTTTGGAAAACTCGAGACTTCGAGAAATCAATCTTCATCAACGTCAAATCAATTTATAGCTAATATGGCGGAGCTAAATATAAATTCTAGCTCAACTCGAAAGACCCACAATAACTGTTAGAACTTAATTCTGAACAATTCTCTATAAACATTTCAATTGTTGAGTCTAACACTAACAAAAGCCCATAAGAGCATACTCGACAATAGCTTATAACAGTTCAATGGAATAATAGAAAACCGGGCTTCGCTAATCTTTCTTGCGAGCTAGAAAAAGGAATTAGGTCACTAGTACTACTATACGTACTAGGTGGGCGATAAACTGGCCCATACCAGGCACTTTCGCTCTAGCGTAATCATTCAATGGGTTACATCATTTTATGTGGTTTGCAGGAAGTTAGTATTTGATATGGATTTACCAATTGTCTGACACTAGTTAAAATTAGAAAAAGACAATATCTTGATTTGCCCTACTCTAAATTTCAATTAAAATGATGGTCATTGTGAACACCGAATAGTGTGTTTAGGTAGATTGAAAAGTACAATATATGAGTAAGAACAGACTTCTAAGTGAGATTCGAGAAATGAGTCTTTATTGAAATATTCCTAGTTTAACATATTTTTTTAATCAAGCAGCCAATATCCGGTTGCTAATGAGCGCATGACCAGATTCCTTAGCCCTGACCTGGCTATCTTTTTCGGTTTTAATCGTAGCGAGTGCCGGCTGACCTTCGTGATACCTAGTGCAATCACGTATTGAGTGTAAAGGAACGTGCACTTGGGTGCAGTGGGATATTTCGGAATTCGAAGAGGTTCCAATTTTGAAGTTTGATTTAGATGTCTTAGTTGCGCGAGGGGCAACAGAGATGGCGTGTTGAAACTTTAGTCTACGTCTCATCTGCGACTTAAAAACCCAGACTTGTTTTAATCGTCTGGACAAAATATGTCGACATTTCCTCATAATCAACTAGCTGAAAGTGAAACATAAGGTTTTTTGAATATATCTTTTGCATGTTCTTCGTTGAAAAAACTGAGGGAGATAATTTTTTCTAACGTTCTCGTCGGTTTGCAAGATCGATCATTTTTAATTTGCATAGCGTGTTATCTTTGATCTGATAAAAGTGCATATTTTGACCGATTACGAAATGAAGAAAGATAAGCGAATAGCATAATCTATACTTCTATACTAATATTATAAAGCTGAAGAGTTTGTTTGTTTGTTTGTTTGAACGCGCTAATCTCAGGAACTACTGGTCCGATTTGAAAATTTCTTTCAGTGTTAGATAGCCCATTTATCGAGGAAGGCTATAGGCTTTTTATCCCGGTACGGGAAGTAGTTCCCACGGGATGCGGGTGAAACCGCTGGCAGAAGCTAGTAATTTATAAGTTTATTGCTTATATGGCCATGAACATGATAGTGAGAGTTTGAACCTCAACCTATAATTACGATAAACGATGCTTATCAAATACTGACGAGCAGCTAATTAAAAAAATATATTTTATCGAGCTGGACCAAGTATTGGCCCTTTAGGCACGCCACAGATGCTGTTAATTAACTGAGATCTATGCTACTCAAAAAATTAGCTGATGTGGTCGAAAATTACCAATAGTTAAATAAAATAGCGTTACAGATGCAAAGATTTTGGAATCATTTTAGATTTTAGTGACATTTAGAAAGCAAAGATATTCCCATACCCAAAGCCCCAAAGAGGTAATTAAGGCTTCACCAAAAACCGAAGCGAATTACGATAAAATTACCGCTTCCTGTCTAAACTATAGCGTAGCTAATTTTAATAATGAGGTTGAATGACTTCACGTCTTATTTAATCACAGATTAAATATCTACAATATTTATGAAGAAAAAATATAAAAAGTTCACCTTAAAATGAAAGTGTTGGCGTCGTTTGACCGATAAGAAATGATAAGGCTTATCTGAACGCAGATGGACTAATTTAGAAGATTTTGAGATAAAACCGTAGTTTGTAACTTTGCAGGAGACTTTTTAAGTGGGTTAGTTTATTAATGTAAGAATAATAAAAATTAAACTGTAAACGTGAGTTCTACAATTAGGTATAATAGTCTTAACTAAACTTAATCTATACTAATATTATAAAGCTAAAGAGTTTGTTTGTTTGTTTGTTTGTTTGTTTGATTGTTTGTTTGTTTGTTTGTTTGTTTGAACGCGCTAAGCTAGTGGCTTATATAAAACTTGCTTCTGCCAGCGGTTTCACCCGCATCCCGTGGGAACTACTTCCCGTACCGGGATAAAAAGTAGCCTATAGCCTTCCTCGATAAATGGGCTATCTAACACTGAAAGAAATTTTCAAATCGGACCAGTAGTTTCTGAGATTAGCGCGTTCAAACAAACAAACAAACTCTTCAGCTTTATAATATTAGTATGTAAAGTTAATTTTCAATTATTTTGTGGGCCCTTGGAATTCTCCACAATAAGAAATAAATAAAAAAGGGCCATTTCTCTTGGGAAATCTCCAAACCCCTTCTATTACAAATAGACTTAAATGTTCTGTAAAAACATTTTCAGTTCCTTTGTTTAGTTTTCAAAGCTGTATTTAATCATGTATTTCTTCAGTGAATCATTGTAGGCCTACTATCCTCATTTATTAGGTATGATAGGTTACCTAAAATGTAATTCGGTCAGTAGGTTACCTAGGCAGTTGCTGTCAGGTGACAGTTATATCGTATGTGCGTAACACAAATTTTGAAAAAAGCAAATTCATTAAATGCGTATGCTTGACGTCGGAGTTTCGTGACCCAATTTTGAGATAAATAAGGAAAAATAATTTCATTTGACATTGCAGAAAAGTCAATTTATTCAGCCTAATTATAAATGTAAACACCTTTTTGGTTTTTGTGAAGGAAAATTGTGTTATCATTTCATATTTGGAATAGGTTTTTCAATTCACAGGACCTATTTATGAGTTATCTCTTTCCTGCATTCCGATAAAGCTATTAACTGATAAATTAAATCAGCAGATTAAAATAGGTATTTATTATTAATTGCATAGTAAATTCTGTCCTTTAAAATGCTTTTATCGCATGGTTTTTCACAATACGTGACAAAAGGTTATCTAATCATTTTAAATACTTTTTTGCGCTGATGGCATACGCTATAATGGTATATGTTGAGGCTGGTCTACCATCTCCCCATAGAAACCCTTAGGTTAGGTATCCAGTCATAGATGAAAACCATGCACAAATCATTCCTCAAATCACACTAAATCAGTTTAACACTTACTCATAAAACTTCTCCTCGATGTTAGCCATCCTCTGGAAGTAAGTCATGGCCGCCGACCCATTAAGCGGGGCGTACTGTATCTTGTATTGTTTTGACAAGTCATCCAGTGACTCGATAGGTGTGTCCAGCCGTGAAACAGTCAGGAACGCAGCCAAGTTGGCCGTGTACGATGCGATTATGATGAAACTGCGAAAAGGTGTATCTAAAGCTGATTTTCCGGTCGCTTTTTGAATACGAAGTATGCAAGAATGCCAATTTAAATCAGCGCCATTTTGGTGACGTCAGTAATTCGCACTAAAGGATTGGATCGAGCTTATACGACCTCTTTAGAGGAAAAGCTTTTGAATTACATATTATGATTATAATGAAACCTACGACAGGACATCGGGTAGGTAGGTACTCATTTCTAAACTGTGCCAATCCGAATTACCCATTTACTAGGTACTTTGTTTGTAGTTAATCTTACCCAAAAAGCCACCAAGTGGCCGCCAAGAGTCGCCCAGACAAGTTTTTCGGCGCCTCGCCGCCTCCCTGAGGGGTTAGTGACGTCATACAGAACCATAGGCACTCCTTCAAAGTGAACTCCCTCTTTTCCTCGTCCTCTTTGTATTTCTCACGGTTATTTTGATAACTGTATGGACTCCACTTGTCGAAAACCCACATCAAAAAACTGGAACGAAACTGGCCTTCAATGTTTTGAATATAAAACTATTAGAAGATGCATAAATATCCGATTGCCGAAGCTGCGGACTTCAATAAATAAATATTTTCCAGGAACTTTGAAATAAAATACAAAGACTCATGATTCTCGCCTGTGTTGAAATAGAAAAATGGTCTGCACTGCATCCTAAACAAAACGTGACTGTGAATCGCTTTATACATCCGCTAGCCAGCAAGTTATCCTATTTAAGTATGTCAAATTCAAACAGATTCCTATAAAATATTATGTGTTTATGTTTGTGTGCGGTTTTCAGTCCCGTTAAGTTCGTATGAAATCATGCGTGAGGACATAAATAGAAAAGATTTAGGTCAACTTTTCCTCGTTGAACTCCGATTATTTAATCATTCGTTATGGCACAGTGTGACCGCACTAATAATATGTTTGTTTTGCGTTCTGTAGTTGTTACATTACCTCTTTGTTGATGCCATGCTTTATTTTAGTAGCCCGTATTTAAAAAACAAAAACCTTAAAATCTTTGTTCCAAATTCAAAATGAAAATTTGTTTAAAAAATGCAGCGGAACATAAAGACTCTTTAGTGAACTCATTAGTATTTGCAATTCTATATTCTGTGACAAACGCACAAAACTTTACAATCCGCTTTTTTGCTTCATTTATTTTAAACGTTTACCAAATTCGTTTCGTTTTTCAATAAGTTGGAGCACATTTATATTCTGAATATCACAGTAATGCTATTCATTAGGTGCAAAATGTTTCAGCGATACATATAAGTACCCAGTCATTTTAAAATGCCAATTTTCAGCTCTAAATCAACAGCTTTTAAGTCGAAAATTGATTGGCTATATTTTGGGGATAACTTGTTGCCACGCGAACTCATTTTACTTCAGTCTTTTCAATAAACCGCTGTGACTAATTTTTCAACGCACATCCACCAACAAAAAAAAAAGAACGTTGCTCTTCAGAAAAGTAATTATTTTTGGACTGTTTGTTTCCTTTAGCAAAAACTAAAACTTAATAAATATTTATTTTATAATGATACAAGAATCATAGTTGTTATGCCGTCGTATTTCGTCATTATTTATTATGAAGTTTTGATATTAAATTATCGGTGACCAGTGACAAAAATAAAACAAATGCTATCAAGTAAATACCTAATACCTAGTATGTGAGTTCTAGCAATAATGTTAGCAAGGTTTGGATGATATGCATGATTTACAAACAACTGACCCTTCATATATAAACCTTGATGGCTACTGCATTATATAAAATTAATTAATTAAGTACTTATGTAGCATGACATTATTCAAAAGCATCCATTCGTTACTACACCAATTATTAATATAAACATAATTATAGACGTTAATGTATCTAACACTGTATGTTCCTAAGAACGTTCCAGAACACTGCGTAAATCCTCAATGTTACCTACTACTTACTACGCCGGGTACCTACTAGAGCAAAGGTCTAATTAATAAGGATTCCCTTGGCACGTGCAACAGCCATATTCATAAATAAATAGTTACTTCGACGTACCGACATGAGGTGTTAGGTCCATCGTTTGACCTCGTTCCATAAAATCAGATAAGAAATAATGGAAGCAGGTGGGCACTGCCCCATCGATCGCGTTATGTATCGTAATAAATGTCAAAATGTCACGGATGAGCGCCCGTTTTCAGATTACGCACGCCAGAACGTTTATAACCGCTATGATAAAATACAGGTTTTGAACTAAAATCGCATGGTCTCTCTCTTGTATGCAAAAGTTGAGAGGGATATAAAATAAGGTCACCCGCGAAGAATTCGAAAATTGTATCATGAGTTGGGGCAGTTCAGCGTCATAAAGGACAGGTTTTTCAACGCCATAGCGAAGCGAATGATGTCATTGGATTACCTGGTAAAGAAGTATGCAGCCAATATCGAAAGCCAAACGTCATTTTCCAGAACAGTTAGGAATTTGAATAGGGACGTCGGAGTTCTTGGCAGTTTCATCATTATTGTTATTCCGACTAAATCGTAGTACGGTACCGTGAAGTCGACGACATTTTCTCTTTCAGCCATAACGGACAGCGACGCTAGGCCTATATCCGCTTTCTTATCAACGAGTTCTTTGATAATTCCGTTCCAGTTCCCATTCTCATCCATTGTACCGAAATTGCCGTCGGGCGCTAGTATTATTTCATAATCGAATTTAACGATTTGCCGAATCTCCTCGATGAGGTCGATACAATAACCTTTGAAGCCTTTAGGGGCTTTGTCGTCTCGTATAATAAACGGCTTTTGCTAAAAGAAAAATAGATTTTCAAAAGCTTCAACAAAATCGTGCGTTTATTATCAAAATTCCAGACGAGAATGACACAGTTGTTTGAACAGTTTGATGTTAAGTAAACTGACGAATTTTTATCAAGTTGCCAACCGAATTTTAAACAATAGGAGAGTTCATTTACCCACCTCGACTGTAACGATTCTGTACACTAGCTGCGCGGAGTAATTACTCATGTTATTAGTGTCAGTCAAGGTTAGGTTAGACGAGAGGCCAGCTTTCCAGGAACCCAGCGAGTGGCTGCTAATAGAAGCGCCGTCTTTGACCGTGATCGCTAGCAAATCAGTGCTAAATTCCATATAGCTCCTGCCGTTCATCGGGTCATCTTGTGGAATAAAAAACGGAGCGTATGTTGGCGTCTCTTTTATCTGTTGAAAAAACCAATGACACGTAACCGGTAGTAAACGTTCGGTCTAGATAATTAGATATACAAAAAATGTTCCTGCCTAAATGTGTCAACGTACCTCTTGGAACGCCGTTTTGAGATCCAAGGTCCTGTTTGGTGTATTCTTGCCGTCGTAGTCGTCGCATGTAATATATTTCATGTCGTTTGGCCACTTGCCAGAGTCCAGTAGTGATCTGGAAATTCATAAGCATGAACTCTCATGGAATAAGCCAGGATATATTTAGACAAACCACGTTGCACGTGGTGAACTAAAGTAGAAACTAGAACACTAGAACAGGAATAGTAGAGGTCATTACTTGATACTTAAAAACGTTCTCAAAGACAGGTCGAAATAGAAGGCGGATGTGATTTCTGGCTCGCCGTTCATACTGTATGTGGTTTTAATCTTTCCCAATCGGTCTCTGCTATTCGCGTCTGGCGTCGGCCGCATGTGCACGATGGTGGCATTTTTACAACCGCAGCTAATGTCGCCCTTCTCCAATGACAGAGCAAACCAAGCAGTTTTCCTTCCAAAATATTGGTTCTTATCTGCGGCGTCTAGAACATTCTTTATAGTTCTTAAACTCCCAACGATAAAGAAATTCACAATATCCAAATTTCGGAGACTTTCGAGCTGTGTTTTAATTTCGTTAGCTTCAAAACTCTTTACTGGCGTGATCACATGCCGTGTCGGTATGTTTTGAAGCAGGGATTTGTATTTGTGGTCCATAACTGTAAACAAACAGATTTTATCATCAAGAACAGTTAAAATGACTTGGTAACTAACAATAAATTTAATTAACGGATAAAGTTATGCGGGCGCTATCTAAACAGTTTCAAAGTGGGGCCTTGAAAGCCTTCACATAAACGCTATATTAGTTCGAATTTCACGCTTGACGTCGAAAACATGTCATTATTGATTGATACGATAAAACTGCGAACGTTTGTTAATGTTGTTTAGGTATGGTTGAACCTACCAAAGAATTCGTCGAAAATAATAGCGGCGTTTGTAATATCTTGTTTAGTGACGACAGCTCTTATCGCTTCTGGAAGAATATCAGCTGGGGGCATGACTTGCAGTAAGAACCTTGTTTGATTAGCGTTCAGGGTCCTCCATTGCCTCAGGTCACCGACTTGTCCGAAAGATCCCGATATGGTTGGTAATCCCAAAGCCTCTGTAAAGGATTTAATGGTCTCGGAACCCACGCCGGTCATTGTGAAGTCGAGAACGACGTGTGGAGTCTTCTTCGCCAGGAGCATGTCATTATATTTTCTGCAAACTAAAAATGTTTGAATCAAACATTATATTTGGCATCTATGACTGTTTATAACGCTCGTCAGCATTTCATTCAAGTTGTATCTCCAAGATAAACAACGTGATGCATACAATATTTGCATACATTTTTAACGCAATTTACACTCTATTAATCCTGCTCGACTGCAGCTACGGACACAAATAGACAATATTCACAAAGCTAGGTTTAGGTACATAAATTGACTGGCAACTAAGCCCAAGTAAAACCTAGGCCTGGAAAATATTCCTACCATTCTCCAAAAATGATTTTGCATCTGTTCTGTTTCCCACTACAATAACAGGATCCACAGCAAGACCTAAGCTAGGGTTTCGTCTCACATATTCCTTAGCCACTTCAAATGCCTTCTCAGCCAAAGCATTACTCTCCTCGTTGATCAGTACTGTAGGAAAACACCACGCATTGTATAAATAAGATGTCTATTTAAAAATCTTTAAAAAAAAACCGGCCAAGTGCGAGTCGGACTCGTGCACGAAGGGTTCCGTAAATTACAGTTAAATCAACCTATCTCAAAAACTATAAGAGATACTTTGATCAAACCAAAAATCGTTGAAAGAGTTAATTAGCATGCATCACCTCTATTTTTTTTAGAATTTTATACCCCGTAGTTATAAAAATAGAGGGGGGGGGACATACTTTTTACGACTTTGAGAGCTGATATCTCAAAAACCGTTCACTTTAAGAAAAATGTTTTTTAGAAAACTTTATATCATTTTAAAAGACCTTTCCATTGATACCCCACACGGGTATGTACATCGAAAAAAAAAATTTCATCCCTCAGTTACATGTATGGGGGGCCCCACCCCCAATTCTTTTTTTTACTATTTAGTGTCATATTTTTGTAGCGGTTCATACAACACATATTCCCATCAAATTTCATCACTGTAGTACTTATAGTTTCCGAGTAAATCGGCTGTGACAGACGGACAGACGGACAGACGGACAGACGGACATGACGAAACTATAAGGGTTCCGTTTTTGCCATTTTGGCTACGGAACCCTAAAAAATATTCTTACGTTAACGGTGAGTCATACTGAGAAATTGAAATAAAAAATGGGAGGCCATACGGCACAACAGAATCTATGGAGCCGACAGAACTTTAAAAACAAAGAAATGCCTTGAAGTTTTTTTTTTGTATTATTTACTTACAAACATTTATATTTTGAGTGGTTTGCCCAAAAGCTATATGAACTAAATTAAATAAGAGCAACACAGTAACTGTAGACATTTTCTCTATCACTATTTTATATCGCGCATCGTTATTGCCGCTCAATACACTGACCGCCTAGCTATCTGACCAGCGACTGGGGTGGTTTACCCACTAACTCTGTGTACCATATAGTTACCACGGCAATGTCTGTCCTTGAATCGGCTTGTCCTATCGATGTATTGGTCATCACTTATAAATGTTTGTCCAAGACCATAAACAGACCACATAATTAATATAAGTAGGCACCTACGTAATACATTCCAATATCACAGCATTACTTTGTTTTCAGTTATCAAAACTTAAGATATCCTTATACCTATCAGCTAAAAATAACAAATATTTATCTTTTTCTTACACAATTTTGTGAAATCCTAAAATAATTTTATACGCTTTTAACATAATTTAACCAGACTAGGTAAAACCGCGGAGGTAATATGTTTAATGTTGTGGTATTCTTCTTGGCGTGTACCTAATTACATGGTGGGCCATGTGGCACAAATACAGGATTCTATAGTGTATTGTAGATATTACCATGTAGAACTAGTCATTAGGTTGTCTCATCCGACTAATAGAGCACAAGTCTGATTACGTCAAAGCAGACGTTTATATATACTAATAGCCCTTTATAGAATTATTCTTGAAGTAGGTACCTACACTAGGAATGCTAGACTAATCTGTACCTAAATATTGTATTGAAAGTTACAGAGAAGCGTGTCTGTAAAAGTATTTCAGTACTAAATAGCTCTCAATTAAAGGTATTTGTAAACAATTCCTAGGCATGTATTAGTGTAGTAAAAAACAACACAGCCAAGTTATAAGAACCAGTCTACAACTGCAACAAACTTCACAATAATATGTGAATCAATTGGTAAATAAAGCCTAGGAAACAGCAACAGTACTAGGTACCATGAATAGGTACCTATCCAACCGAACATCAGACGGCCAATGTTTCACATTTGCGTATCTAGTTTTGATAGTACGAAAGTTAGGTAGGTATGTTTATAATATGGGTATAACAAAAACAATCTTATGATTGGACTATTTTATTGCCAGAAATGTTTTACAAACACTAACTCCACAGTTGAGAGAAGTAAAGCGTAAACTGTACACGCTACTTTAAATCTAATACTAAATGTACTTTGAATCAAAATTATTATTTAAGTATTGTAAGATACAATCTGAAAGAGTTAGTCACAACTTTAATACAATAATATTTATCATAGTAAGAACACAAAATGTTAACTTACTTGACAATATAAATGAAGATTCGTTTCCACAAGGGTTATCTTACATTCGAGGTCTGTTACTATCACAATATAAGAAAATAAATTAGAAAAACAGGATATAAGAAAAATAAAGTTGTCCATAGAATTACACAAAAAATAGCACAAAAAAGTTATGTCAATATGAACTATCACCTTATTTGTCAACTTTGAACTTTAATTAAATTCCAAATTCTTAAAATTAGTGTTACAATGTGAACAATTATTTTAAATAACGGGTCTACCCAGCGCGCCGGCTGGAGTTCGAAAGCGTAAAACAATACTGTCACATTATATTCAGTTGTGAATAATGTCAACGCAAACTCCATCCAACACTCAAGGAAGGTAAGGTTCGGTATCAATGCTAGCTGCCGACTGCAACTGTGCAGCGACTGCATGAAATCAGTTTATATCTGAAGATCCAGTTGTGAAGCTGTGGCCGATTTAATTCTCACACGGCACGTGCGATCGGCAGTTCCTGTCGGCAGCTAGCTTTCAAAATGTACCTTTACTCGTCCACACTGCAAACCGTAACCAAAATGTCAAAGGAATGTTCAAATGGTTAAGTAATAATGCCTATGAAATATAAAAATGTGCGTTTTACCTGCTAACTTAAATTTACAACTGAATTAATTATCTAAACTTTTAATTAATCTTATTCTTTATCTAAAATCCTTGTTTTTCGGAAGCTGTTTTAAAAAACGCGTCGTTCACAGAACGGATTGTGAATTGATTTCACACTTAGTGAATTACTTTGGCAGTACATTACTGGCGTTATTATGTAAACCGATACATGTAACCTTCAATTCAATAATCCACCGCTACTAGTCCGTTGAGATAGACACCAATACTCAAAAACAGCATACAACACCTAAACCGACTCGTGCAATTATGTTCAGTTCACTGCGATGCACACTACGGTTGCCACTGACAGTAACATTAAATTTACAATTTACAGGTACTTCACAGGTAAGATTTAATACACAATGTATTATAAACCTAAACATAAGTGCGGTCACAAAAGAGCTCAACTCTTATTGTACATGCTGTATATAATCTGTAAAAGGGAACTACCAAGACTTCCTAAGTGTCAGGGAATCTAAAAGTATTGTGTAGCTATGTGACACATAAGACTATGTGCATCCAGGTAAATTCTATTGTATATCATCTATTGTCTGTAAAATTTGGCATGTTAGGAAGTCCAAGTAGTAGTATTATTTGTTTTATAAATGTAGATATGTATATGGGTTGAGTTGAGCCCTAATGAACATGGTTGCATTGCAGTAAACCAAGCGAGGTAGTTTTGGTAAGGAATTTTAGGCGGCCGCCTCCTCGGCCTCAGCGGGTGGCGCTTCTTCCGCTACTTTCGCCTTCTTCTCCGGTGTGGTCTTCTCTGCATCGCCATTGTCTGCGGGGACAGATTTCCTCTTCACACCGGCCTCTTTCTTTTCTGTAAAACAAAATTGTAGCGGCTGTAGAATTCGTAATAGATATCAGAGGTGGTTAGTGAGTAGAAGCTTAGTGATTTTTTAAGTTAATTGGGTTCGTAAAATGAAGGTGGTGTAGTAGTTTACCTGCGTCACCGTTTTCGGTGGCGTCGTTGCTCTCATCAGCGTCTCCATTCTCAGCGGGAGCGTCTTCAGCCGCCGCCTCGCTGCCGTTCTCCTCCTTGCCATTGCTTTCCGGCGCTTCCGCTACTTTTTTGGCGGGAGACTTCTTCACTGGGGACTCTTTCGCCTCAGTTGAGGTGACCTCCTCGGGTGCGACTTCCCTGAAAACGTAACATTGCAATATTATTCACTGATTATATTTTTGCTAACTTATGTTATCCTGCTAACAGGCTGGATCAGATTGCCTTATTTGTAAAATCATTCTGGAGCAATATAAGGCGACAAGTTGAGTTGTATATTGTAGTTAACACAATTAAATGAAAACGTATTGTTTAGTACACGTAAGTCTTCAATCTAAATACCAACGCACCGTGGATAATGCGAAGTGCGCGAGTCGGTACTCAGTAACGGAACATAACAATGCAACAGTTCCACACGCGGCCAATGCTCAGCGGCTAAGTGGGGCGGCAGAAAAGGAAAAGTCTGCCGGAACAAAAACAAGTGGCTGTTGCGCAAGGCTGCATGTGGGAAAGTTATAACAGAGGAAACTGAACGTAACCATGATCACCTTTACTGAATGAATACGTTAATCGCTCCAGTGGGCTACACAGCTACACTTCACGGCAAGCCGTAAAGCGTTAAAAATAACTAATGACAACACGCGACGCTTGCGATAACGTAACCGAACAGCAACCTGAGTTGCAAAACTCGAGGTCTCGGCAAATTCAAACGAGCGCGCGGCCGGCGTCCGGCGACGCTACGCGCCGGCACGCCGCGCACACAGCGCCATCTTGGATAAAACAAGCGGCCCCGCGCCCGCCGCCCGGCGTGCTTTTAACTTTTCCACATATTTTAATACGCTACACCAGGAAAAACCATATCATTAAAACGAAACGTCACATTCTCCTGCACATATTGAACTTAATAATTTTGATTCCGAAGTTCAAAAATTTAGTTATTTCGATTATCAGTAAAATGAACATTTTCCCGCGTGTCTTATCTTTGGCGGCATTTTACAAAATAAGCATCACCAAACAAATACCATTTGCAAACAATATTCATTAACCATTGCACAAACTTATTGTACCGAAATGAATGTTTAAACACTATGAAAACACTGAATGCACGTAGAAAACACGCATTTCACACAAAAATAGGAAGCCATTTTGATCACGTTTTCGAAGCCGCCAAAAATAATAAACCGTAAAACTTATCAAAACTGAATTAATTCAACTAAAAAAACTTACTTCTTTTCGACTGCTGCGTCTGCCATTATGTTTTTTATTGTTAAGATATACTTTTAAATTAAAGAAATAATTATAAGCACGTGTTACGCGCAACGTACAACTATGTTCACCGCACAAACACCGACGACCAAATGAAGGAGGAAGAAGGAAAAAATATAATGCGCGACGCCTCGCGCGGGGACGCGCACTCGCTGTGAAGCTAGCTGCGGCTACTTCAAGACGGTGAAACAACGAATAGCGAATGAAGCTAGTTAGAAAGAGATAGTTGTAGGTTTCATATTCTTCTTCAGACAACCTTGAATCAAACTCGAAACAACAGAGTCAAGCAACACTATACCTTCCTCTTTCTAGTCTGTTTAAAAAAATACAATCGTTAAAAATGTTCCAACGAGACAAAATAATATAAAATGTGAGTTCTTCTGGAAAATTAATAACACTAAAAAGCCCATTTTACGTCTAAAACGTGAAGTAATGCAAATAAGATTGCGCTTACTTAGGTACTAATCACAAATCAGTAAAGTAAACACATAGGTACCTACCTAGCTACCTTCCTAGAAGATTGTTACAAAATGCCTCAATGCCTAGAACTACATTGAAAGGAATTGCTCCTAGAAAAGCTAAAAATATCCAGGGCGTAGGTATTTTCCATTGATATTGTGCTTTCCATACAAACTGTGGCAATAGTAACTTTTTAATGTCATCATAAAATACCAGGTTCATCGTTTCAGCCATTACACACGCACCTAGCGTAGGTTTCCACCTATATTTATTACCGTACCGTACATACGTTCGCAGGTCGATTGAATGTAGGGATCGCACCAATTTATGGCTGTGACTGTACCTCCGCTTATCTATGAAGGCATTGGCATAATTTCATTCATGTGCGTAGTGAACAAGGAACTAGCAATACTATGCCTGCAGGTTAACTAACCTGTAGACAGGTACGATGAAATGTAGCATTCACAATTCAAATAAAAGTCGTTTACGTTTTGTTTGCCGTGTTTAAGTACTTGCCTATGTTTTTACCTTTTGTAATTTTGTTATGATAAGAGTACAATAATTGAATGGTAATGTTATGAATTTATTATGCATAGAAATATAAATACCTACCTAATACGTGTTGGTTTACGAGAGTTCAATGCCCGATTGTCTTGTTCAACCTACCTGTTTTAAAGTAGTAGGTAGGTAGGCGTAATGCCTAGCGTATCTACGACAGTTTGTTCTAGGTAGGTATCTATATTTCATTTCCACTTTGTTCTTATTTAAATTAGGATTTTTCTAATTGACGCATTTAATTCACCACGTTGCAATGAGAACGCATTTATTTCCCGCCAATCTCAGTTCGCTTGTGCCAGAAAAGCGTAAGTCCGAGTCTTGTCCGAATGACTCCTAAAGCTAACATGAGAGAGCCGTAACAAAACGTCCTGCCGTTCGATTTTCTTCTTTATATTAATAGAAATAAAGATACTAACGGTTCAAACTAGATGCAAAATATAACGTTGTCCCGTGATAGGTCGATGGCTTTTAAAAGAAATCTTGGCACTAGTTGGTGATTTCGTCAGAATATGAATTCGTCAAGCAGAACACAGTTCGTGATCCGTCCACGTGCCTTGATGATACCTACCTACGTGATTAAGTTAGACATCTTATTTGAATATGTAGTTTGCTAAATCTAGTTTTTATGCGTAGCCATAACTCAAGTGCGGACTGTGCGGAGCACGAACAAAGAAAAAACGCGCCAAACGTAATGCACGGGCCCCACAAAAAAGTCTATGGTAAAATAATGAACTCTAAAATAGGTCCTCTGATCTGTTACTCAGTAAACTCGTATCACTTTCAACTCACTAGTATTACAATCAAGTTTATTGGTTTTCAGGCATACATACATACGACATGGTCATACTAGAAGTGCCTACCTACTAACTCACATGAATTCAATTCTCCGCGCTTAATACCTACTTGTTACCTCTTCAAAAATTACTAAGTAGGTAGGTTATACTAATCTCGTGTTTCATTTTAAAATACCTACCATCTAGATGGATAATTGGAATTTACAACCGGATTTTTTTGGATTTTATTCAGGAACTCAAAAGTTAGGTACCTACTTACCGAATATTTTTTTTCATTTTTTCAAGCAAAATATCCTACGAGTTAATGTACCTACTTTATCATGCAATTTCAAACTCTATTCAGTGTTCAGAAGGTATTATTTCAAAGCACCTTTTAACAAGTAGATTGGTTTATTGATCTCAATAGGTTAATTACGTTTTGAACCTTAAACCTTGCGCATAAAGTTCTAAGTTGTACACAGGATAAAAAATTGGTATCTACAATCTTAAATATAGCTACCTACACGTTGAGTTTGTTAGACATTATATTTAACCTATCCTTAATTTGTATCCTTAGCCATACTAAAACTCATACTTACCTATAATGTTTATGATGCTAATGGGTACTTAAAGAATATTTAATTAATTATATTTAAATAGATAGGTACTAATAAACGCGAAATGCGGGGCGGACCGAAGTTTCGTCTAGACTAGACACTCATCACATTATCTAGGTAGGTATAAGTACAAGCTACATACCTACAGCTAGTCAGGCGCATAAGAACTCCATCAAATATGTCAGGTAATTCCATAGAGTGTTGTGTTTTGTAGATAGCTATAAGTTACGTAGGTAATTGGAGTGCGAAAGCGGGCGATAGAGGTACTATACGAGTACCTATGTAGCGTTTGTTTTACCTACCGAGAAAGGTAGGGATGCGATGCGTTTGAACTCATGAAGTCCCAGTACCCAGGCATGCAAGAATATATCTAGGTAGGTAGGTAGGTATATGCGGTACGCACGCCGAGGCTGCGAGCAGTGTCGAGGCGTTGGCAATCGTTGTCAATCGTTGTCAATCACTCCTACCATACTACTGCTGTGAAACGGTCACGAATGTTCCTACGTACCTACGTGGGTGGGATATAGGTAGGGTTACCATATCTCAGGATTTGTCCTGAGATTTCAGGATTTTTCGACTCTTCTCAGGATTCCGGCCGGATTTAGCAAATCTAGTGATAGCTCAGGATTTTGAATGAAAAACAGGTTACATTTTAAAGATCTCTCTTATTAAACTACTAAAAATAATCTTCTTTCGGTAACAATTGTGGTTAAAATCAATACTTATGTATTAATTGAAAACCAACTTAAAATGATCTTCTTTTGGTAACAATTGCAGTTAAAATCAATACTTATTTAGCGAAGTAAAACGAACTAAAAACAATCTTCTTTTGGTAACAAGTGCGCAAGATCCGCAGTGTACCTATACAACGATAATAATACGTTTTTGAGAGAAAATTCTCATCTGTAGAAAATCTCAGGACTTTTCCATGGAAATCAGGCCTTTTCTCCGGACTTTTGATTTTTTCATCTGGTAACCCTAGATATAGGTGAGTATGAAACGATCACGTTCATTTTCAGTAGGCACCGGATGCTATAATATTTGACTAGTAGGCAAGTCCTGCTTATTGTAATATCCGAGACAGGAACACTATATTTTTGTTGTCCTATGACCCCGAATTTAATGAGTAGGATATGGAATCCAGTTAAAAACTGTTTCAAATGCACATATGTTAAATGTTGAACATGGATTTACTACTTTAAACTAACAACGGCCAGTTTACGTTATTCGAGGAATTAAATCTTGCCTACAGACAAAAAAAAGACGGCGTTGTGCGTGAAGCGACCCTAAATTCTATCCCCTCCCTAGGTACCTATTTAAATTCGCGTCTGAGCGAGACGTGCAAAACAGCTAGGGCTGCAAGCGACAGATTGCCAGCCCTTTATGTCATTATGTCCATAGCGGCGTCTATTTATTATTGAATCTGTATACAGTTAGGTACAACAACATTGTGAAAGTGCCTACTCCGGAATACTACATAATAAAACATGATATTGGGTCATTTTATTCGTTCATATGCTTGGTTATTTTAACAGGATAAGCAGCGTAATTTAAACCAATATGGAGAGCCTTGACACCTGCGTGTGACGTGTAGCGCAAATAACAATAGTAGGTAGTTACATTCCTAACCCATTCCCACGCTGCGGTAGGCACTTACGCAGCACTTTCCTTATCAGTCGGCCCTCTCGGGCGGCTTGTTATTGTAACCGTAGTCCTAAGTTAGTTTTAAGTTTCATTTTTGTTATAATTAATTAGTAAACATGTCCCAATTCGTTAGTCTTACATCAAACTCTGTGAGCTCGAGTCGTGATAATAAAATCTTATTGCGTTACTCTAAATATTAAGTTTTATTTCTATTTTAAAAAAAAGATAATTTCTCGCTCCCGAAATCTAACTGGCGCAGCCGGTATGATTGCTGGTTGTTGCCTTCGCGAAAGTTTCGCGTGTGTAAAGCTGTGAAAAGTGAAAAACTCACGTAGAAAAGTGTTTCGCGAGTGGTGACTATACATAGAGTTGTTCTTACTTAACATCAGTGCGGCGCTCTATCAAGGCAATCCTCGAACCAAATAAATAAGTTAGATATCGCGTAAAAAATCGCAGGTGAGCAGAGATGGTGCTAGTTTATAAGGCGGTTGGACAGTGAGTACCCTTCTACTTCCTTCCCAATTTCCCAGCACATTTTTGTTAATAGAATATTAAGTTACGTGTATTCTTGTGTTGATAAAATTTTAACATTGTCTTTTTCTAGTGTGATTTTTGATAGAACCTCAAAAATCATATGAAAAATTTTCATATATTATAAAATTTAATAGTGAAAATATAGATTTAAATAATTAGCAAGTAAGATTATAGTGAAAAATATCTTTACTATATTAAAGTAGTAACATTCTACATTTTCTTTTATAAGTTTTTCATATGATTAAGAATTTAACCTTGCAATTTTAAACTCAAATTGCTTTAATTTTTTTTTTTACATTGATTTATTTCTAATTAATTTTAACGTGTACTTTTATATTTTACTTTAACATTTATTACAAAAAAAAAAAATGAATCAAGGTGAAATTCCCCATTCTACGCCAGAGGCGGCGGCAGCTGCGTCTGCTAGCTTCCCCTCGCTAATATCTCTATCAGAAACAACGATACCCCGAGATGTGTTAAGATTAATTCCCGAATATAGCGGCGAAACTAACTTACTTAGTTTATTTTTAAGAAAGTGCAAATATGTTATCGAAAGGTATCAAGGAACCGTAGAGCGGAATGAATTTCTAATGCAAATAATTACCAGTAAATTAAAAGGAAAGGCGGCAGCCCTTATCAGTGAAAGGGGCGACTTTGATACGTATAATGAATTTAAATCTCTGTTGGTTCAACATTTTGGCGAATCAGTACCAGCCTTAGAATCAGGACAAACAATTTTTGCTAAAGCTGTTAATAAAAGACAAGCCAAAGACAAGCCTAGGTTCCAAAACGCTGTCGTAACTGGACAGATAGAACGCAATATTGTTCCAATAAAACTTAAAGAAAGGGATACGAAAGTTCCAATCAAAAATGTAAAACGTCCTCCACAAGTGGTAAAACGTCGCCCTCAACAAGAGAACAAGCAATTTCCAATACTGTGATATATATACTAAAATATTGAATCACCTTCTGAACTCTACCGAAACAACCGACGAAAACACTAAGAAAATTTATGCATGCTTAAAACTATTTAAAAAACTTGTAAAAGACCTTACTGCGAAGGAAAATCATTCCATTTATATGACCTTTGTATTTGGATTACTTAATCAATTTATAGTAAACTTTAGGACTAAGTGAAATAGAAATAGCCTTAGCATTTAGTAAAGTGTCCGTTTTACATAAGTCTGTTATCACTTCTGCCGAATTATTAGATTTGTTGAAACATATTGGCAGATATGATAATGTAATGTATTCTATAAATGAACAAAATTTAATTAATATAGAGGAATCATTGTCTGTAAAATCTTACCTTAAGCATAACGAAATAACGTTTATTATAGAAGTTCCACTTATTGATGATGTTACTTATAATTATTACAAATTGTACTCCCTTCCTATGTCCAACAATTCCAGTAACCATACCTTTATTGTTATTCCTGAATTTCCTTACCTATTAGTAGAAGGTGTTCGATACCGCTCGATCGAGCAACCGTGCCAAGAGATTACAGCTAAAGAATACCTTTGCTCTGAAGATAAACTGGTTCAATATGCGGAGAAAACCTGTATCAAACAACTCATAAAGTATCACCATAACGCCATAGACACTATCCAAATCCAAAGGCGGCATTCTTACTCTCTACAAACGAGATATATGCCTACGCCCATCATTATTTTACTTGATTTACGAGAACAAACCTTAGATGCTATAGGTATGGAACCAGTAGACCTTAAAGGAGTTAAATTGGACGATATTCGACATCTGAACTACATACTGAAGAAAAGTGTAACCAGTGTAAAAAGTGAAACAAGTGATACAAGTGAAACAAATAGTGTCGCCATTTACTCGTTGTACGCGATCGTCATTTTATTGTCATTATAGTATTAGTATAGTATTAGTAGTATTATAGTATTATTATAGTCGTAATTCTGTATAAGTACTCTTCTGTAAAACTCCATTACTCTCAGTTTTCATTCATTCTCAGTTTATTATAATCATATATTCAGTATTACGAAGTTCTCGAAAAAACACTGCTTTTCCGATAACTTCGGTCCAAGGGGGGAGGAGTTACATTCCTAACCCATTCCCACGCTGCGGTAGGCACTTACGCAGCACTTTCCTTATCAGTCGGCCCTCTCGGGCGGCTTGTTATTGTAACCGTAGTCCTAAGTTAGTTTTAAGTTTCATTTTTGTTATAATTAATTAGTAAACATGTCCCAATTCGTTAGTCTTACATCAAACTCTGTGAGCTCGAGTCGTGATAATAAAATCTTATTGCGTTACTCTAAATATTAAGTTTTATTTCTATTTTAAAAAAAAGATAATTTCTCGCTCCCGAAATCTAACTAGGTACATTACCCATACGTTAATAGACCTACTTCAAAATAAATAGTGCGTGAGTGCTAATAAGCTGTTATATATATTATAACATTACAAATATTATAATGTAAGGTACATAATGTACGATGTTTAGACATCGAATAAAGGTATGTATGAAATAAGCCCGCCGCGCTGTGCTCGCATTGAATAGGTCTATGCATGCACGGTTCCGTGTTTGTTTCCTAATATACGGATAGATGTCAGCACTACAAAAAAATCTTCTAGAAAAAGTGTCGTTCTCGTTACCGCGTTGCGTTTTGTTATTGCTAGCAAAGCAACTTGTCAGACGGTATTTTGTGGTATTTTATAGTCGGCTGTTGGTGTTTATTAGGAAAAACCTTGATTGATAAAGCGTACTTTCTTATCTAATTAACAACAACTGATTTGATTCATTGTTTTTTGGAAGAGATTAGGCTTGGACAGACTTAGTTTTAGATCAGTGATTTGTGTTTGAAATAGGTTGTATAGGTATGGTTTTTATCATAAATTAAATTAGGTATGAGCCTACTTGATAAATTTCTTTGATCTGAGTATGAGTACGTATTGTATTATTTACCGCAGTTTAGGTTTATTTTAGGACCCAAATATAAGGAAGTACTACCTATTGTTTTAATATTTGTAACGAGTTAGTGAGTACCTGCTGACGATATCCCGCATGTTGATAATACTTATCGACAGGCGTGTGTTCCAGTTGCAAAATATTTTGTTGCTAGTTTTTTCCTTAAATTAGGTAAATGTGTAGTAGGTGTACAAATGCATATTCTAATCAATAGGCAGGTAGGTAAGGCAGGATTTTCAATAAATCCCATGACATGTGGAAATGTTTTACGTTTTGTCACCTCAGAAGCGTTTAGTTATTCCTGCGGACGAAAATGACGATGATGTATTATACCTACTTTTTCTTAATGGCGTAGGTACCTACCTGGTGGGTGGGACTTACCTTATTACTGGGTCTAAAACGCAACAAAACTTATCAGAAAAAGTAGTACGATGAATTACCTATCACATAACCCTTTCGTGGTCATGATTATACACCTAGTTAGCTAATTACATTAATGTAAGCACCACTAGGTTGCTTCACGACAACATACCTACCTACCAACATACCTTATCGCGCTTACAATTTCAATGATTCTAGTTAACACAACTTTATGAACTTATGAAATATCAACACTATATCAAAAGCTTATGGTTGAAATTCAATTGAAGATAAAATCTCTCACGCTAGCAAAGGGCGGCTACCTTGTTGATCATTAGTAGTGTGCGTGCTGATTGAAAATAGCTGTGACACTGACACACTGACTATAAAATTAAAGCTGAATAGTGTAATATTCGCATAAATGCTGTACAACAACATCGGTGCAGTTATTACGGAACTATTTCCTAGCAAAATAACCGTACGTAACATGGTTACGTATTGTTTAGGTTACAGTTGGTTTAACAGGAATCTTTTCTCCATCTTTAAAGTAACTTTGATTTAGTAGTTGGAAGTATGGAAAAACCTATCCAAAAAGTAGGTACTAATCTAATGTTTAGTTCTGTAATTTACCGCCTTGTTAACATTTACGGGGCGCACTGTAGGCACAACAGTCAAAAGGCATTGGGCATGGCTTAATACAATGCTTGTTTCTTTAAATAATATTTTGTTTTAGATTACCGTTATGTAAATAAGCCCTTTGCCCCGAATAAATGTAGTGTTACTCAGCAAACCTAGGTACCTTTTAAGTTACAAAATAAATACGAGTGTTTTTTTTAATACTTAAGTCAAAATAATTTGAGCGGACTAGTGGTTCGTGCCTGAGCAATGTTGCGATTTGGGATCAATGGCATACCGACCCACTCATATTGGCTGTTCATTTAAGAGCAGCAAAAAATACAATGTAAGTACCTATATCTAGCGATAACGAGAACCTGTCTAGGCGCCGACCTTTTTTATAATGTATACTATGTACACTATTATACCTACTTCCTTGCTTTTTGTTTCAATAGAGGCCAGAAAAAAGTAACTATTTTGGCTTTTATTGCTTACTAGCTTCTGCCAGCGGTTTCACCCGCATCCCGGGGGAACTACTTCCCGTACCGGGATAAAAAGTAGCCTATAGCCTTCCTCGATAAATGGGCTATCTAACACTGAAAGAAATTTTCAAATCGGACCAGTAGTTCCTGAGATTAGCGCGTTCAAACAAACAAACTCTTCAGCTTTATAATATTAGTATAGATATAGTAGGACCGCGGTATGGCAATAGGCACAGTCACCCGCTTAGCTAGACCCCTATTTTGTGATCTTAGCAATATCAATAAAATACCTACCTACCAAAACAAATTCAGAATTTATAAAATGGCAACTTAGATTGTATAATTTTAACTAGTTAGCTGAATCGCTAGAAGCAAGGAGCTAAAAGGCTCCAAAAGGCAAAAAACCAAATGTATCAAGGTATACCTCCGTGCAATGTTGCATTCATAATGATGAGATGTGCTTCGAAACCCTTTAATTAGTCATACTTGGGTTCGCATTAAATAACGGTCGACAGCGCCCTAAACGAAATGTTTGTTTCTGAGAACAGAACTACAAGCTGCAGAGCTGCAGACATATTTTTTTTTGCATTTATAGATATTTATAAGGTGAATGATTGTTAGTCTAGTGATGTAACCATCATAGTACCATAGATGTAATATAATAAACAAGATTGTGCACTATCAAAATATATATTTACGAAAATGAACTCTTTTCCAACGCAATAAGGTACTAAATTGGTTGCATAATACACAGAGGCAAATCCGAGCCGAGAGGGATAGTTATAACGGAGGCCGCGTGTCTCATTCTTACACCTTGCCAGCATAAAAAAATGTTATGATCCACAGTTTTGTCTACCCAAAAAAACAATCGAATCACTTATATTTTTATCTTATTTTAACAATTGTAAGTCAACAAATTAATAACAACCGCATTCATTTATTCGCATTTATTCTTAAAACATAAAGAACATAAATTTGTAAGGTATTTTGCTTTTTTTTATTTTCTAGTGGTAACCCTGATCATTCTTGGCGCATATTCAGCATTTAAAATTTTGTTTATATTTTTTTGTATTAAATCAATTTAAACTATAATGGTGTTAAAGGTTTGCGTAAAAGCACAGATTATATAATAGTTACTACGTAAGTAAAAGTGAATCCTATGGTGGTTGCAACATATCGTTCCACAGGTTAGCTAATAATAACA
The DNA here is from genome assembly GCA_963856015.1 of Helicoverpa assulta. Classification (NCBI taxonomy): domain Eukaryota; kingdom Metazoa; phylum Arthropoda; class Insecta; order Lepidoptera; family Noctuidae; genus Helicoverpa; species Helicoverpa assulta. The sequence continues at coordinate 3,269,715 of CAWLCW010000026.1, forward strand.
TTTTCGTAATACCTTGGACCCTGTGCCCGATATCGGTGGCAACCTATTTTTTATATTTTTAAATGATTTTTATTTTTATATTTAATATTTAAAAATGTAATTTATATGTTGAAAAATAAATAAATGATGAAAAAAAAAAAATTTCGTAAATCAAACAGCCCATGAATTTTATTCTTGTAATGAGTCAAAATATGTGTGATAGATTCTAAAATTGTTGTACTATTGTTATAGATTCCCAAAAAATGAAGAAAGGCGACATAAATGACTCAGCAGTCTATACTTATGTGAAGCAAAAATACAAAAAAAAACAGTCTTCTCTTCGAATCTTACTGTTTTTATACTGCTAATTTACGCTAATTATGAAAAGCCTGTATTAGTATCTTAAGGTAACAAACTGCGTAAGTTAAAACTGTGTTTAATAATCTTAGCAAATTCGAATTTGTCTCACATAGCTTCATAGGCGTAGCCAGCTTTGGGCTCAGGGTGGGGCAACAGTCAACCTATCCCCCGGGGGAGGGCGGGGGCCCTCCGATTTTTTGTATCTTGAGCCGTTAATTTCAAAATTGTTAATCTCTTAATTTGAGAGGTTTATATTTTCAGGTACAGAAAATAAACAATCATACACAGGACAAAAACCAAAAGTAAGGTTTCTGAATACGCGAGCGAAGCGAGCGCGAAATTTTTATCGGACTTACACCAAATATTACGTAAAATTTAGCCCAAACGTACTTAACTTTTTGTTTGTTGATAAATGCAGAAATAACGGCATGTAGTTTCTGAATACGCGAGCGAAGCGAGCGCGAAATTTTTATCGGACACAAACCAAATATTACGTAAAATTTAGCATAAACGTACTTAACTTTTTGTTTGTTGACAAGTGCAAAAATAAGGGCATATAGTTTCTGAATACGCGAGCGAAGCGAGCGTGAAATTTTTAACGGACTTAAACCAAATATTACGTAAAATTTAGCCCAAACGTACTTAACTTTTTGTTTGTTGACAAATGCAAAAATAACGGCATGTAGTTTCTGAATACGCGAGCGAAGCGAGCGCGAAACTTTTATCGGACTCAAACCAAATATTACGTAAAATTTAGCCCAAACGTACTTAACTTTTTGTTTGTTGACAAATGCAAAAATAAGGGCATATAGTTTCTGGATACGCGAGCGAAGCGAGCGTGAAATTTTTTACGGACTTAAACTAAATATTACGTAAAATTTTGCCCAAACGTACTTAACTTTTTGTTTGTTGACAAATGCAAAAATAAGGGCATATAGTTTCTGGATACGCGAGCGAAGCGAGCGTGAAATTTTTTACGGACTTAAACTAAATATTACGTAAAATTTTGCCCAAACGTACTTAACCATTTGTTTCCTGACCAATACAAACATAATATAGTTTCTGAATACGCGAGCGAAGCGAGCGCGAAATTTAAATCATTTTTTAAGACTCAAAACAAAAAAACTACGTTAAATGTCGCCCAAATATACATTTTCATGAATGGGGGGACTAGGTATGACACACCCGATTTACGTCTATACGAAAACCCCCTCGCTCGCATAGATAAGTCGATAAAAATAAAGTTAGATAACGTATAGCAACGTCGCGCAGCTAAGCTTCGCGGACCACTCGGAATGCCTGCCGAAATGCGGACCACCGGTTATAACCACTGTGCAAAACGATCGTTCTATTGTACAGGTCGTACATGGCTGGGCAAGCAAAATAGCGAGCGCGGTTTTTACACTAGGATAAAATTGCATTTCCGAAATTTTGATCACATCTACCAGTTCCATCTCCTTCAATGCATTATTTTTTGGATTAGATGGACTGCTCTGCTCGCTACGCCACATAGCAACTATTCTTTTAGGGAATACGGCTCGCTTTCAAATGACGCGCGAACCGCGCACGTTCGGGAACTCGAGCGTGCATTTTGTTTTGATCGCGCTCTTTTCAAAGTCGACAATTTTTTTGTGCAATAACTTACGGATATTACATATGTTGTTGATGTTGTTAGAGTTAGTAAAACAAAACATTGTTTAATCAGACACCTTATAGGTCAGAGCCAGGGCCCAGGGTGGGGCAAGTGCCCCAGCTTGCCCCAGTGTGGCTACGCCCATGCATAGCTTAATCTCGTAGAATCAGAAATCATCTCCTATTAGAAAGGGACAGACGGCCTCCGTACTAACTGTTTCACTCGGCTCGTTTTTTGGGTATAAGTGCGCAGTCCTGTTTACTATATTATGTCTATGCATAGTACTAACTAGGTACTTAGGTATTTTACGCACTGTGAAAGAAAAGATACTACGTTGACAGGTATACATGAATACGAAGTACAAGCCACATTCAACTCTATTGCGTTCAGTGTACAGTCTAAAATTAGTTGTCCACAATTTTCACGACAAAAATAAACAGTCTTACTTATAATCGTGAATTAATTAATAAGTTATACTTAAGGGGTGTTTAAAAACAAATCTTACTTATAAACGTGGCTGAACTAAATCATTTTCTTAGCAATGTCTTAAATGAGCTGTCAGATTATGTAGCCTCACACCCTTGTTTAACCCGCTAATTAGCAAAATGGCTGGATTCTTACCAGCTGATTTTTTATTTCCGGTTTATTGACAGCTCAACTTTTTAATTTTATATTTTACGGATGTCATTGTTGCCATTACACAACGTTTTCATGACAAATATTTTTTTAAGCTACCAACATTCCGGTAGTGTTGAGAAATTAGTATGTTTTTATGTCATTATCTGTCCATTACTTAAGACATTCTTAAGCAACGTTTATAGGTCAAAATAATTTAATCACTACTTAAGGCTTTAAGTAGTAATTAGTTAAAACAATGATTAGAAGATGATTAGTTGATTTTTATAAGTAAGGCTGAAAGATTTCAAGCTGCCAGTCTTACAAGGTGCGCTGTACGGCTGTACCAACACACAAAATGTTGCTGAACATTAAAAAAAAAAACAACAATAATTAGATGCTTTATGAAGCACTAATTAAGTATATTATTTTATGTATATTCCGGTTGCTACGTCGCTTCGTCAAGGTTGTCTGCTCTCGTGTCTGTAATAATAATAAAATTAATTTTGCAACTGAGCGGTGCAGACTCGTAATGCGAATGTGGTTTTCAAGGAAAATAACATAAGGTTACTGAATTGAATATTTTGTTAAGTAGGTAATTAAATAAATATTTTGTGAAAGAGAGCCCTCAGTTTCTTTGATAATTTTACAGTGATAATTGAGTAGGACTGCACACTATTTCCTATCTTCGTATTATTTTTCTCTCGATTTAATCTAGGTATTCATAAATACTTTTATTTACTAGTCCGTGTTTATGAACAATTTTATTTTCTCTTCAGGTTAATTTTATTATCGAACAGGATATTTAAGCACAGATTACTATAATAGTTACTGTTTAAGTACCTTTGCCTTTTTACATTACGAAAGTAGGTATAGCACTCTACCCCAATATGCAGTTAATCGACACCAAATGTTGTAAACTAAACAATAACCAGAGAGAAAAAATATCGATTCAGAATTTAGTTATGCAACATGCCGCTGTGTCAGACTTTGGCAGCACGATCTTGAAATACTATGTACAAATACGATATAAGTAGGTATAAGCAATACCACAGAATAGAACGGCAAAGAAAGTGCTGCCACCTTTGAGAGTTGTAAGGAAGTTAGTGATATGTTGCCAGACTAAAATATTTTCCTACCAAATGAAAGTATTTGATAATTTGGTAAAGTATTCAAAATGGAATAGTATTTGATTATTAAATTACTCATTCATTCATGTCTACCGAATAAATAAATCCCTAAACAAATGTGTAATTTCTATGATGAGCGGATATAAAGGCGAATAACACACAATTGTTTTAAATTTTTTATTACTTCCTATTCATATTTGTGTTTTTTTTTTACTTGAATTATAATTAACGTAAACTTCCTGTTTTTTTTAAACGCAATCAAACCATACAAGTACTGTGTGTTTTAATTTAGAAGGCAGATTTCAAGCTGCTACATGATTATAGGTTTTTATCACTGGCCTATAATGACCCACTGCTGGACAAAGGTTTCCCAATCTCGGCGCCACACTTCCCGATCCTTCGATCGAGTGTTCATGTCTCGATGGTAGGTCATGACGCCATCTCTTCCAGGGCTTACCCCGTGTGCGTTCCCATCCTGGAATGTCCTCTGAGTGGCGAAAGTGGGCCACTTTTCCGGATGCATTCCTGATATGTCCAGCCCAGTTCCATTTCAATGTTGCTTTTTACATGATTACAGGTATACATGCAATAGAATTTTGCGATGGATAAAGTTTTATGACTTCAATCATAAACAATACATTTACAATAGCCCCGAGCCTCTCGGGGCTTAGCTAATAGAATACATACTTTAATATTTATAAAATGTTGTTTTCCACGTTATAAAAACATGTCACAATAATAATAGCAACAAAACGTGTTAATAAATAGAATGTGATATACAAAACTATGCGGATAAAGAATTGTAAATTACAGCGTGTTTATGCACTTCTCGTTTGCAGAAGTGAATAGACTGTATACGAATGGTCTTATATTAGTAGCAGAATGCCCGCTACCGTTAAAACTGCAATTGAGTTTCCATTTATATCCAATTGAGATATTATTAACATAAAAGTTTTGATACCTAACGCAATCTATTATCCTTGTCTGGGATTTCCCTAGCTCACTCCAAAAGAGTGAAACTTACGAATATATATGTATTTACGTGTTGTATGCTAACAGAAAACAGATATTAAATTATGATTTAATATGAGAAAAAAAATTCACGGTACGTTTATAAATTAGTAGCTTTTTCAACATTTTAGTAGAAAAGTCTTGAAGTTCTGGTAACATTTCTTTAATTGACCGCCACCCGTGAGCGAATCGTTCGCTCGATCTCGCTCTGTCGATCGAGTCCGGTTGTGGAAGCCATTTTATTCTTGTGAATGTGACAAAGTAGTTTTTGTGATTTTCCGTTTATGTAGGAATCGTGTCAATGTGTACCTGCATTGAGTGTATTTCGTGACGTGTCGTGATATCAAAATTGAGAATGTATGTGTTTCAAATTGGTTTGTGTTGACCTGCCCCGTTTCTTACGCGGTCGCACAGCAGGCATCGATTAGTGCAGCAAGGCGGCCTCTAATAACGGCGAATCGAGGGTGTAGGACCAGTCTCTGGGGTGCGCCATGGGCAACAATGCTGCCACCGCCAATAAGAAGGTGGACGCCGCCGAAAGCGTCAAGGAATTCCTTGACCAGGCCAAAGAAGACTTCGAGGAGAAATGGAAGAAGAATCCTACCAACACCGCCGGATTGAACGATTTCGAGAGAATTAAAACATTAGGTACCGGCTCGTTCGGTCGGGTTATGATAGTCCAACATAAACCTACGAAAGAATATTATGCTATGAAAATATTAGATAAACAGAAAGTGGTTAAGTTGAAGCAGGTCGAACATACGTTAAACGAAAAGCGAATCCTTCAGGCTATCAACTTCCCTTTCCTGGTGAGCCTCAAGTTCCACTTCAAGGACAACTCGAACCTGTACATGGTGTTGGAGTACGTGCCTGGCGGTGAGATGTTCTCGCACCTGCGCAAGGTGGGGCGCTTCTCCGAGCCGCACTCTCGCTTCTACGCGGCGCAGATTGTGCTGGCGTTCGAGTACCTGCACTACCTGGACCTCATCTATCGGGACCTCAAGCCCGAGAACCTCCTCATCGACTCGCAAGGCTACCTCAAAGTTACAGATTTTGGTTTCGCGAAGCGCGTCAAGGGCCGTACGTGGACGCTGTGCGGCACGCCCGAGTACCTCGCGCCGGAAATCATCCTCTCCAAAGGTTATAACAAAGCCGTCGACTGGTGGGCGCTCGGCGTCCTAGTATACGAAATGGCGGCTGGTTATCCGCCGTTCTTCGCCGACCAGCCTATACAAATTTACGAAAAAATCGTTTCGGGCAAGGTCCGCTTCCCTTCGCATTTCGGCTCGGATCTGAAGGATCTGCTCCGTAATCTATTGCAAGTGGATCTGACCAAGCGCTACGGCAACCTGAAAGCCGGCGTGAACGACATAAAAGGCCACAAATGGTTTGCGAGCACCGACTGGATCGCCGTGTTCCAGAAGAAGATCGAGGCGCCGTTCATCCCGCGCTGCAAGGGCCCGGGCGACACCAGCAACTTCGACGACTACGAGGAGGAGGCATTACGTATCTCATCGACTGAGAAGTGCGCGAAGGAGTTCGCCGAGTTCTGAGCGCGTAGCTGGTGCCTGCGAGCGGACACTCCCCTCAGTAGGTGTTTTTAGTGAATCTTCCGTGACATTGTGGTCGTGGAACGGTGACGTGTGCGTCTCTTTGCCACAGCTTTGGGTGATTATAGACGCTGAGGCGGCCCCTGGCTGGCACCCCATGTGGATCAAATTTGGAGTGTAGGCAAGATGATAGTAGAACTGATTTCCGATATTTCGGTGGCGTTCATTTGCTTAGTGCCCTTTCAAGTTGACATAACATAGAGCAGGTAGAGGAGCAGAAGTGATCCTTGTTCTGGTGATATCCCGAGTGTTACCACTGACACACTGTACTGCAGCGTTACTCCAGCACTCAATGTCTTGCTACCGGTCGCTCATACCGTACTCGGTAGTTTGCTGTTGATAGCATTGGGATGTGGTGAGCTTTATTATTATATAATATTTTTTATTGTTTTTACGAAATCGAGAATACAATTTTATAATATGTAATTGATCAAATTTTTCTTGTTGCTTTTAAGATTCACGATGGAACTTCTCAATTTGGATTTTATCTAATTACATCACTTGTTCATCAACTTAGAGCAATTACGACAACCATCACTAATACTTTAGTACATTACTGAATTGAATTTTCCTAAAACTGTATTACTTATCTTGATGGAATGTTATCATTAATTATTATGTATAGGTTCTAATTAATTGACATTTCGTTATTGGTTTTATTTATAGTGTTAATATTGTTGTATCAGTTGATATTTTTAACTAAGGAACTATAACTACATCAAACTATTGAAGAGATTAATTTATTGTATATGTATTCATTGTAGTTGTGTTCACATGTGCAATTTGACCTGTGTTTGTGATCTGATGTGAGGTTTCATTTGAATTTAAGTATAATTTGTATTAGTTCCTTATTTTGTAGGTTTAAGTGTAGTTATGTTAATTGTAGAGTCAACCATTGAGAAGTGCATGAATACATCTATTCTAAAGTCAGCCTCGACAAACTGTGCTATGACCTGGCCTTATTGCTAGCATCAGTTTATGAATAAAAAGCAATAAATATTGTTCATTTAAACATATTCCAATTTGCAACAATATTTCTGTCCTGTTAAATGTTTATAGTTTTATACATTACAACTTGGTATTCAGCACAAAATAAGACATGAGAGAATTTTTATATATGAGATATTGTTTTCATTAAGAATAGGAATATGTTTAAAGGTACCTAGTGTTAGATCATTGAAGCGCGGCGGCGCCGCGTCGATATCTTGTCATTGAGACTGATGGTATCAATAAGCTGTATAATGAGGACTAATATCATTACGATCAGGTTCAGCTATTCATTTGGATCCCACCATTCTCAGGAGTGTGTGATACAGCAATGATTAATTGGCAATGTTTACTATAAAGTTTGTTAGCTATTAGATGTAGGACTTTGAATCCAGGCTGTACAAATAAATATCTAGTAATTCGTAGTGCATTTTACATTGTGTACATTGTGAGCGTCTGTGGTAATAGTTATTAGGTTGAAATCATGGGAAGGTTACTTAACCGCTCTGTGCACATTCATATTTATTATAAAATGTTACTGATGTGACTTGAGCTATGTCTGATGCATGCATATGATTGTCGTCTTTGAGTTAGTACTGTCCTCGTTCTTACAATTGGAACTGGTCAACTTATGATAATAACTACTTGTAAAATCATATCAAATTGTACACTAAATTAATTATTTTGAGTCAATGTATATTGTAAATGATGCATTCTCAATCTTTTCTATGATCAATCAATGTCAAACTTCAATTATGAATTTGTATTCAAAGAAATTGCTTATTTATACATTTTTTTACTAAGCACTGTGCTATGTAAACAATGTCTTGTGGTGAAATGTCTATTGACAAATTTTGAATCCTTTGAAATCATGATTTTCTTATATTTTATTAATCACAGGTCTTAAAATCAATACCTATAATTTTATTTGGTGCCATAATTATATTCTTTGAAAATGGTCCTGCTGTGTAAATATTTAGATCATATTGTTAATGTTTTTATTCTCTTTATTATTATAAAAAATCATTGCCTACCCACTTGTATACAACTATTTATTGCTGTGCTAAATCGGTACTCTTATTGCATATTATGTCAGTATTAAACTTTGCACCGTTTAATTAAGTCATAAAGTAAGTCTCGACGTATCAGTGAATAGTAGAACAATACTTAAGTAGCTAGTCACTTCATACTTGTTAATTTTTTAACTAAACGCTGTTTCAGAAGTGGCAATGTTGAACGCTTTGTGTCCAAACACTTAGAATATTTATTAAGATATAGATAGTAGAGTTTTTAGATTAGTTAATTTCAAAGTTCTAAATGAGAGTATACCAAGTCTAAAGGCATACTACATTGAGTGCAATGTATTGTGCAGTGGGAAATGTTTGAAATTCTGTCTGAGATATCACACTAAATGTATGGCAGATGGCAAATCTACAGCATTTGGTGTGCCATCTTTCATAGAATTTGATACATCTAAACTGCTCACGCAATGCACCCATGCTAGTATGGCCAAGTTTCAAGTGAATATCTCGCCACATTTCCATCTGGCATCATTGAGTCGAAGGCAAACTATTAATTAACAGTTCTCAGATGGCTTTCGAGACATTGTTCTCAGAGGCAGTTATTTTTTATTACTAGAAGCTTATCTATTTTCCATTATCTGAGCAGTTTGCCTGTGGACTAATGAATTATTTGCTACTTTGTAAGAAAACGACATTCACCAATTAGACATTGTTTAACCAATCTAACGCTGTTGTTTCAAAATCGCGTAATCTAACTCGTGCAGTTTAGTAGTGTCAACGCAGCGTTTAATTTTTAAATATTGTATCGACTAATAAGAGTATCTGATGTGTACGCTTCGTTACAGTCATTGTATATAACTGTAGAGTGATCGTATCCCCAGTTATTAGGAGATTCGGTATCAGCTTTGATAACCGCGGTCTTTCATTCCAATTAGCTTCATAACTTGCTCATCGACACAATATGAACGTTCTAATGTGAACATTTTAAGCCATTTTGGATATTATAAACATTAGTGTGACCGTATGTGTATTTGCGAACCGTCGTCTTTTTATATCTGTGCGTATTAAATATTCAAATGTTCACATCTAGATCTATTATATCGAGTGCCTATAGCATTGAAAGTTCAAGTGTAAAAAGTCAGTTAATTTCAGTAATTATTTGTCACCATGTATTGATCTTCCATAAAATTACGATGAAATTAAAATATCGATGTAACAGTAAACAATGGTTTGATTTTATATAACTGTGATAAACTGTTCTATTCCAGTGTTGTTGTAGAGTGTATGTTTTTGGCACATCTGCTTTCCGACGTATGCTAGTTGGCTTGGTGCGTCGAAGATAAAATATTCGCCGAGGCATACGTGTGTTGTATTGTTTGACGTTGTTCGCACGTTTGCAGGAGCACGGCAGTAGCACGTGGGGCGGGCCGGTTTAATACGTGGCTTCCTAATAAAGTGGAATACTCCGCGCCGCCCGTACGCTCTACATCATTGCCAGACAGATGAAGATTTGTTTCACCGCTCACTGTTTCTATACAAGCTGCAATTATTTTCGTGCTAATGTCAGGATGTGAAGACCATTTCTTACTAATCAACAGACGTCTTGAATTTTTTGTCTGCTATCAATCACGCAAAATTGACTTCAATGTTTTTGTTGGACGTCGGTACGAAATTTTTATGTATTCATGTGTGATATCTTTATTTATAAATGTAGGTACTCATTGTAAAGTAAATTACGACAGCAAACGTTCATACCCCAAACCTGGGGCCCCATGAGATAAAAAATCACGCACCGTGAGCTTGCCTTGACATTGCCTTATGTCATTTCTCAATAAAATACAGAAAAAAAGTCCAACTTAAAAAATACCGGAATAACTATGAAATAGCTGGATGTCGCAATTTTACAGAACTGTTTATTCCAACCAAAACAATACGCCGCATTAAATTCAAACGTGTTCTAAAAATTAACATTTTATGATTGTCTGAAATTCTGTAGCGAATACAGGATGACTGCACGGACAAATATTTAAACGCGAATGAGTTACCACGTTACTATTAAAACATTTTGCTTGTAATAAGCTTTGTAGAAGGCATCTTCATGAAATTCTCTTTTTAATGTTTACGTAGGTGGTATGGTTAGGTACTGATTCATTCGAGAATGTTTAGGTACTTGCTTCAAGTCTTTGAATCATACCTTTTTGCTGACATTAAGGCAAAACAAAATGTAAAACTCACCACTTTACTGTTTATTTATAACGCAGAAAAACCCAACTTTTAATAAATTATCTAATTTATATGTAATGCCACATTAATTTGGTGTTTATTGTATGTAAGTAATATATTATCTTCTAGGCATTATCATTTTGTAACGTTCGATAACCTTTAGATTACACTACCGATTTGGCATAACTACACATTGAGTATGTAACCTAGGTACATACTTGATTTTAGTTCGTCATAGTATGAAAGTTCAATCTCTTCAATTCAATTCATCCCTATACATCATTAGAGCTTGGACAGAAGTTCGTTTTTCATAACGCCATTGGAAACCTATAAGAAATAAGTTTAGTCATCACTGCTATAGTTGTTTGACGCCTGTAAGAGATGATGTAAATCCTCGCCTCAAAAACAAGCAAAATTATACCAAAATCTTCGTAAGTGACAGCGACAGCGTTGTTACAGTAGAATATGTTTTGATTTGTCACGCGATCCACCTTGTGGGAAGTAGGATCATTATCAATCTACACAATAGATGTTTAGTTGAAACATGGGCTTTTGCAAAACACGTGCCAAACGATCTCTCGCCAGAAGCAATTATTTTGTAGTATTTATACGATCCTACACCTTTCAGTTTTCTTTCTTATCTTTGCACTTTATGTGCATTCAGCAGCATATCGATTTGAAAAGCCATTTAATAGTCCCGATAAGAGATGTGTCAGATACGATGTATCGTTGTATAGCATAGGATATTAAAAGATCTGAGATAGGAAGCATTCAAAAATATTACTTAATATTTTTGTGGTCTATAGCGGCTTGAACAGTTTAAGTAGGGCATGCAATTCCGGTAAAATAAAAATTACCGGTAAAAAATCGGTAATTAAAATATTTTTACCGGTAAACCGGTAAAACGGTAATTTTTGTATTTTTTTTTAAATTTGATATTATATCAATAAGATTGGGTAGTCTAAAAGCAAAAAATAATTAAAAATACAAGGTATAAGGTGGTAAACATTTTTTGTAACGTGGGCCGCAAAAAAAAACATGTCAGTACCATCCGAACGCGATGTCGTCGACAAAATGCAAGAGAAACAGCTGCGATGGTTCGGCCATGTAAAAAGGAGACCACCTGAATACATCGCCAATGTTGTGTACTCAATCTCAGTATACCCGATCAAAGGAGAGAGGCAGGCCGAAACGGTGGTGGTTGAGTGTCGTAATGACATGAAAATCTACGAACTCGAAGAGGAAGATGTCCTGGATAGAGCGAAGTGGAAGAAGAAGATACGGAAAGAGGACCCCGTCACAAGACGGGATAAACGCTAAGAATTACCGTGAAAAAAAAAAACATTTTTTTTCATTGAAGTGAAAGCCCTTTTTTATGGTAAATCGTGGGCATTTTATGGACCACTCTTTCAAACAATCCCGCAGCCCCGTCAGGTTTTGGCCCTGCGCGTGGAACAACTCGGTCCGCCGACACGGGTCTGTTGTCTATGCAGACGGAGGAACGATGAGCCACCCGAACTCACCGTCCACAGACCGACGCCTACGGTGGCCGGGAGTCGTCTCTCGACACTCGGTGCCCGTGGTGTCTTCGGTCCACTACAGCGGTTGGGATAAGAGGTGCGAACTCGCAGGCGCTCCACCGTCTCCTTCTCGAGCTGACTGGGAGAGACAGAATGACTGTGCCGCAGAAGGAGGCGACGGCTTCCCATTCCCTCTCGCTTCGGACGATGGCTTGAACCAGGGCCGGACGCGAGAGATCGTCGCTGCCTATTGGCTCGACGACGACACCGCGGTACCCTTCCCAGGCAAGACACACCTAGACTGTGTGCTCCACCGTGTCCTCAGAGCTGTCCGCATGGTGGTGAAGTAAAAGCCCTTGCTCAATAAGGTCATAGAGTAGGTAAAATAAGCATAAGCTACATTTTTACCTAATAGGAACTGACAGCTATGAGGAAATTCAGATTAACCGAATGAATAAAATTTGTTTAGATATTATAAATTAAGATGAGAATGAAGATTTGTATCTAACCTAGAGATAGTTAAGGAGCCACATAAGTTTGCTTTCCTAAAAAACAGCAACTTTAACACTCTTACAATATGTAATGTATGCAATATTACATTATGTTCAGGCTACATAATGAAGATTTGACGTTAAATGAACAATTGCTATATATTATTACAAAAACGTAAAAACCGGTAAATTACCGGTTACATATAATTTTTACCGGTAAATTTAAAATCGCGAAAATGGGCGGTTTTACCGGTAAAACCGAAACCGGTAAACCGGTATTGCATGCCCTAAGTTTAAGATCCTCCATACATATCCAGAATAGTCTGCTGCGCTGCATGTGACTGACTATCTGTCGATAATAGCTGGCAATCCACTTCCAATAACTAGTATTACAGAATACTGAGAACCTAGCTACTTGGCTGTAGTTGTTCTAACTAATGTGTCAAATATCGATCGACTCAAAGTGGAACACACATAATAGATCTGTCGGCAATCATGTAGCATTTTGCGCTTGCGAATAAGTAGGTGTGTTACCTATAAGGTGGGCTCGTTCTCGCAACTGTCTGTCGCAACCTTGGGGCCTGAGAAAGCACATGTTACGTACACCGCCAGTGTATACGCGGCACGACATTGCGGAATCTTTACTCTTGAACTGGCGTCGCTCACAATTACTACATCCTCTTTAATTTCGATGGTTAATGAGCATATTTGTTTCAAAATAAATGTCATCTTTCTACATTATTTTAAACCTGTTTGCTACCGTGTGACATGTAGACGAAAAATATCCTTGAATTTAAATAGCTACGTATTATCAGACAACACGGACTCTCACGCTGGCGCGTTGTTACGAATTGATTTGACTTGATTAGTGTTGTGAACAGTTCGTGTTTTCTAATCGGGATGTCTGTCTGGCAAGTCCATTGCCCACTACGTAATTGCCACTTATTCACAGTCCGGGGTACATAGTTATCCTCTACTCGACAGTAAAAGCTAGGGATAATAATAATAATCATGCGATGTTTATAGATTATCAAAAGGCCTTTGATTCCGTCCCTCACAGTTGGTTACTACATGTCTTAGACCTTTATAAAATCCACCCGACACTTAAACTTTTCTTACAATCTGCCATGCAAAACTGGCAAACCACACTTAAAATCAATGAAGGGCCTTCATCTGTATCTACCGAACCAATATCTATAAAACGCGGAATTTTCCAGGGAGATGCTCTAAGTCCATTGTGGTTTTGTATGGCTCTAAACCCACTATCTCACTTACTCGATCAAACTAACACAGGATACACACTATCTAACAACAACACACAATACACACTGACACACCTCATGTATATGGACGATATTAAATTGTACGCAGCTGACACAAACGACCTATTTAAATTAGCCGACACTACTCAACAGTTTTCCAATGATATATGCATGCAATTTGGCGTAGACAAGTGCAAAATCTTGTCAATAGTCAAAGGTAAAGTACAAAATAACACTTACACACTTGACTCTGGTGAAACAGTACAACCAGTCGATCAAGACAGTACATACAAATACTTAGGGTTCAAACAGTCCAGACAAATACAGCAAAAGATCACAAAACAAGAACTACGTAGAAAATTTGCACACCGCGTCAACCTCATCTTAAAAACCAACCTTAACTCCAGAAACACAATTAAAGCTATAAACACATTCGCAATACCCATCCTCACATACTCTTTCGGAATCATACAGTGGTCTAATACCGACATTCAAAATCTACAACGCACTATTAACACTTCATTCACTAAACACAGAAAACACCACCCCAAATCATGCACACAACGTCTCACACTGCCAAGACAAGAAGGAGGAAGAGGATTGATAGACATACACAACCTACACAATAAACAAATATCGACACTCAGAACATATTTCCACAACAAATCTGAACACTCACCACTACACAGACACATCACGAACACCGACATACAACTAACACCACTCAACCTACACGACCGAAACACACAAACTAACGAAACGATAACAAACACACAACAAAAAATAGCAGCATGGTCCACCAAAGCCTTACACGGAAGACACCGAGCCTTCCTGAGTCAGCCACATGTCGATAAACTTAAGTCGAACGAATGGCTCAGGAGAGGCGAGTTGTTTCCGGAGACCGAAGGGTTCATGCTCGCTATACAAGACCAGATTATAGCTACTAGGAACTACAGAAAGTATATTATAAAAGACCAAACTCAGCCGACTGACCTATGTAGACACTGCAACACTGCGTCTGAAACGATACAACATATTACGGGAGCGTGTAAATCCCTTGCACAGACCGACTACAAACACCGGCATGACCAGGTTGCAGCAATCATACACCAACATCTAGCTTACAGATACAAACTCATAGATAAGATAGTACCATATTATAAATACAAACCTGAGACAATTTTAGAAGGCAGGAATCATAAAATCTACTGGGACCGCACAATATTAACAGATAAAACTATTCATTACAATAGACCGGATATAACAGTACACGATAAAACTTCTAAAACAGTTTACTTAATAGACATTGCAATACCTAATTCACATAACATCCAAACCACCATTTCGGAGAAACTGAGTAAATATCAGGATCTCGCGATAGAAATAAAAACCCAGTGGAAAGCGCAAACCGTTCACATCGTCCCCATAGTCCTGTCATCTACCGGTATCATACCCAAATCTCTTTTACAAAGTCTCAACACACTACACATGCCTGCCCATACACTACACATGCTTCAAAAAGCCACCATACTTAACACCTGCCGCATTACACGTAAATTTCTTACATCATCCACACTATCATCTACATTTTCTATATAGTCATTCCTTACGCGCTTGGCTCCGGCCCGCATGTAAGGCTTTATACTCTCTTTAAAGAGAAGAAAACGAAATAACATACGAAATAATAATAATAATAAAATTTATTTAAAAAATAATGTTTACAAAAAAGAACACTAATCCAACAGAAACAAGTTTTCCTATTACAAGGATGATACAATTAATGTGCTTACAAATATACTAGAACTAGAATATGAATAACGATAGATTCGGAAAATGCATTATTTGATAGTGGACCGCCCGAACTAGGTTTAATTTAAACCTGTGTTTCAGGTCATCACTTTCAATCCAGTTTCATTATGGCAGAAAGTTTTAGTTAAAACGAAAATATATTCTATTACAATAAATAACTACACAACTAAGCTTAGCATACAATAGTACACATAATATAACTATATCTATGGAATAATACAAAAATAAACATTAACAAGTAGAACAGACTAAATATTATGACAAAATTTCTAGAAGTTGTTCTGTGTCTGTGTAATTCAGTGTCACTAAGTATTCTGACAACATCTTACTACTTTTTTTATACCTTAAACTATAGAAACTCAGTACTTTGTTAAGCCTATTATATAGAAGAGGTCCTAAAAACACGTAAAAACGCTTAGTAAAGGCATGTCTGATTTGAGGCTTTATGCAAACTAAGTCCTTCCTTCTCTTGTCCGAAGGCAGAGGGTCAAAAGGAAGTGCAGTATGCTGGTGTAGCACTATGTTTAAAATAAATAATTGCCGCACTGTAAGCACATCGCATGCTGTGTAGAGTTGGTGCGTAGGAAATCGAAAAGGGCGGAAGGTAGCGACCTTAAGAATTGCTCTTTGAGCACGTTCTAATGGGAGTAAAATTGTTTTAGCTGCACCGCCCCAAGAAGTTATGCAGTATGTAAGAATAGATTGACACAAAGCTAAATAAACCTGTTTTATTACTTTGTAGTCGGCAATATTACGTAAATTTTTAAATACATATATTAATTTGCGTACTCTTGTACATAGTAACTCGATATGTTTACGGAAATTTAGATTTGAGTCAATCGTAACACCTAGATATTTTACTTGGTCAGCTTTGGCTAAAGTGGGGCAAGAGCATGCATTGTCAGCATACGTGCAGTTAATATGTGCGTGAATGTTTAGGTTACTAAGTGGTGTGTTATTGTTTCTAATTGTAAATAAAACGTAATTGGTTTTATCTGCGTTTAATGTTAGGAGGTGATTCTGGAGACACTTAGTCACAACGTCAAAACCATTTTGAGCAATATCATACACCTCAGCTCTTGACTTGCCTGAAAACAATAGAGCAGTGTCATCCGCATATGACATTATAACTCCATTTTGGAGCGAAAGGCTGCATAGCTCATTTATGTAGATCAAAAATAATGTGGGCCCCAAAATGCTACCCTGTGGAATGCCAAAACAGCTATTTTTAAGATCAGAACTGATATACTGACCTATTTTTACACATTGATAACGATCGCTGAGATAGTCAGAAAATAGTAAGAGTTGTTTACCTCTTATCCCAAGTGATTCAAGCTTGTGCAAAAGTAATGAACAAGAAATAGTGTCGAAGGCCTTGGCCAGGTCTAGAAAGATCCCTATTGTGTGCATACCATTATCTAGGTTAGTAGTGATATAGTTAGTCAAATTATGGACTGCTTGGCTGGTTGATTTTTTAGCCCTAAAACCAAACTGACTATCTGATAATAGTCTGTTATCTTCTAAATATTTAATCAATCTAGTGTTAATAATTTTTTCTAGAATTTTTGAGAGGCCTGTTAACACTGAGATGGGTCTGAGGGATCAGTTCTATTCTCTCATATTTGTGCGCCAGATGTCCGTTTTCCACTCGACAACGTTACAAACGTCATTGGTACTACACACATGCTAATTTTCACATTCAAACACGGCAATATCATCCAAGGTTTGAAGCGTTCTAGTTTCATCTCGCTCTTGTCGCTAGAATAGATAGCGAGTCTGGTCACGTGCACTGGGTTTTCCCACGTTATAAGTTTGTTTATACTTCTTAGTAGCGAATTTTTACGTAATTAACAACTTTTTCATTCCTTTTGTTCTTATAATGCCTTCGAAACGTTCGAAAACACTTTTCAATAACAATTTATCCTTAAAGAGAACGAGACATGAAATAATACACTTGAATTATTCATGAAACAACTTATCTTTTAGTTACGCGCCACACTTATAAAAACTATTAAATTCCAGTCAAGAATAAATAAAAACGAGTCTGGAGATAACAACTTTTTGTTTGGTAAGTTGCTAAAGGGCTCTGCGCAACCCAATGCGCAACCCGATGTTGCCCTAAGACGTCTATTAGAAAATTGGCCGGGTGTAATGTATTTTCCATAATATTCATACATAAAGCGGAGTGCTCACAAAGCGATCGTTTTATGAGTAAGGTCGGCAGACCCGTTCAAGGTTTATAGGAAACGGTCCGAGAATGTTTTGTGTCAGCGCTCTCTTTATAATTCAGAATCTTTTAATGCTGGGCCACCTTTGAAATTTACTTTTCCTCTAATGGGACAGATATTGCGTGGTTTCCGTTTCAATCATTCCTGCCTTTGAAGCTTTTTATGGGCAGCTGTTAAAGCCTAGTGTTAGATAAATATTGATTTTATTCTAGTGCCCGGCAGAATAAATTAGTCAAGGTCAATAAAGACTCAATTTATTTTCTATCAAGAGCAGAGGCCAACATTTGCACTCAGATCTCAAATTGCTATTTTTTTATCACTTTATTTCGTAATATTATGTAATTGGTGCTTACTGTCACTTATATCGTAAAAAGGAGGTGTGATTTTATTTAGCCACTCGCAAAGGAATTTGACATCACATGATAAACAAATGAAAGATCTCGCTAGTTTGTCCGGACATTTAAGCCTCATGATTTAATGCCTACCTACTAACTTGAGACTCGTCTTGGCCACTGATTAATCAGTTTATCTCGATTAGACTTCCTACTCATAAAACACTTGTATAAACGTAATGTACCTACCTACGTTAGAATGTGTGATAAGATTACAATAATACGTAAGGTCGTAATAGTGTTTAGTGGCGACACATATTGGATGCCAAATTAAAGCTACGATAATTGGTCGTCTCGTTGGTTCATGGCGTGTTCAAATTAATGTTTAGTGAGAAAACGGCGCCTACTTATAGTATGTTCGAAACATCTGGAATGTTCTCTTGTTTGAATAAATGCTAAGTTTGGTAAATAATAGGTACTAGCTAAGTATCGGCCCTTTTACTATTCAAAGAAGACTAGTAGAAAAGTTGCAAAACTTCACTTTTGTTGTCCCTTTTTAGTTTGTTGTTTATTAAACATCTGTGGTCTTTTAAAATTGGCGCCATATATTTTATCTTTGAAGATTGATTCTGCTACACGATGTAATCTTTTTATACAGATGTTTTGCTTATATTTTTGGCATCATTGTAGCGGTCAATTCGAAGTGTTAAGATTTTACCTACTATCGACCTACTATCTACTATTTGACCTACTATCGCACATATAACTCGAATCACTTAAATCCTGAATACTTAAATGCCAAAATATCTTTGTCCCGCTTCACATTAAACCGTCTGAACCGATTGAGATGAAATTTGACATGGACTTTGGATGTAAGTAGGTACCTTCAGGCCAGGAAATACCTTGGAGACGGCAATAGGCTACTTTTTATCTAGAAGCAGCTTTCTGTCAATAGTTGCAGATAAAAAGGAAATCCGAACCTTTTAAAGGCTCATAAGAAAGGTCCAATCAATACCATGCACTGGTCCAAGTACCTCCCTACTTCAGTCTCTTAAAGAAAATCTACAAAAGAGATTCAATGGATGTTCTTTCAACAAACACTGTGTCTGAAATTGAAAACATCTAAGTTTTTCCACTAAAAGTACCCATACACGTTCTTACCATGTTTTTGTTATTCATTTCGGTTTGCCATTGTGCTTTGTTCTTTTTATTGTTTCGCATAATAATTATGTCTTTCAACATTTTCTCTCCACATATCAAATCAATTAGTTGGTAGGTAATTGTCTTGATTATGGCGAATCAACTATACAGACAGACAAGTTTTAACTTAATAGCAATGTGAATAAACGTACAATATGATAAGTAACAAACAATGCAAGGAAACAGTTTAAAATACACAAATGTGTGTACCTTACAGTGGAAAGCATTGAAATAAATATTGAAATAAGCAGTTTGAATTGGTTCGAACCGTATTTATTCGTGAACTAATTTGATCGGTAGCGAATGGTAGATAAACAGTGGAAAATCAACGGCGACATTACCATAGTGACGAGTTGTACATAGAGCTCATAGTTGTTTGACGCATATCAATTAACCTTCTTGATTCGTAAATGGAACAGAAAAACGTTCATTTGTTTTCTTTCTTTCCGAAATTTAATACGCAGTTTGAGTTTTCAAGTTCACAGATTCGTTAACTGCAAACATTAGTCATTGTTACAGTACAAATGGACCTTCTTTTTGTCCTTGTAACGCAGCTATGTAAATTTCTGAAGATTCAAGTTGAACGTACGAACGTCAGATAAGCGTACTAAACAGTAAAATTTATCTTTCGCCTCCTTGTCTAAAGTCTGGTATCTTATCGCGGACGATAAATTCTGAACGGATCGGTTTCGGAAGGTAGAAGATGAGGTCGCGGGTTCGCTTGTTTATGCGAATCTATAGATTGCTGAGGCGAAGTAATTATAAAATTGGTAAAACCATTGTAGAAATTAAAGTCTCTTACTTTTCAGGAAATCTTGAATCAACGGCCGTAGTGCGAAAGTGCCATGTAACTAAATGTATCCTAGTGTTGTAGATATTTAGACTTTGTTACAATACCTACAACATTACAAACAGACGATGCCATATTGTCAACCCTATTCTCCTTGGAAGGCTGACCTTTCAACATCTTGAGAAAGTTATTTAGACTGAAATATAAAATCTAGAAGACTAATTGCAGCAAAAGAAGAGTTATCTACGTAATAGGACACCAGCTGTGATATGAATATAATAGATATTTCCCTACTATGATGATGTCATCTCGCGTGATACAGTCGTATATTTTTCTTCTGCCCACTCTAATTATTATGAGAAAGTGTAAACTCGAGCAAGACTGCCAGGTCCATTCGCTGCAGCGGGCGGGCGTGGCGGATGGGAGCCTGACGTCATGGCCGCGAAAAATAACGCCGATCTATTACTGGACGTGTAATAAGGTACATCTATCTTCAACCAGAAGCATTTCTTATATCGAATCAAACGTACAAATGTTAAAACTCAGTTGTTATTTTGGCAAGAGAGGTTATCAACGAAAACACGCGCATTTTGTTGTTTGTTGATAAACGCGATAAAGTCAGCCGTTTTTGCGCGATTTGAATGAATTAAACAATTCTGGGCTGTGATAACATTGTTCTTGGTGTAGCCTCTAGTAGTACACGAGTGGTCTTTATAACATCGTCCTTGAGGCAATAAAGAAGGGTTAGGTAGCTCGACGAATTTACATACTTACACAATTTTATTGTCCTTTCTAAAAGTTGAACGCTGCAAATGATGAGTATTTTGATAATTTTGAGATTCATCTTATAATTTGAATTATAAACCAGAGCATAACATGGTGAAATCTATACTAATATTATAAAGCTGAATAGTTTGTTTGTTTGAACGCGCTAATCTCAGGAACTACTAGTCCGATTTGAAAAATTATTTCAGTGTTAGATAGCCCATTTATCGAGGAAGGCTATAGGCTACTTTTTATCCGGGTCCGTGCCGAGGTTCCCACGGGATGCGGGTGAAACCGCTGGCAGAAGCTAGTCAGTCTATAAAATGCCCCAGATCTTATCTAATAGGTAGTTAAGATACGGGTTACCGAGGAGTTTGCACTTGTCTTGCAAATGTCACCGATATTATTATCGTTTCTAGACTTATCAACATTGAGTTTACGTTTCCTGCAGTCGATACACACTGGCATTCCTTCTTTTTGTCTTTGGTAATTAAAATGATCCCGTTAAATGCCACCCACAGCTCGAATGCCTTAAATGGTGATACAACCATTCGCCCGTTTCAGTTTTTCTCGTGCCAAAACGGTATCGTAATTTTTGGCAATGTTGCTGTATAAGTTTTAATAGTAGCTAAGTACGAGTATGTAATTGGATTTAGTATTACAATTTGATACATGATATTTAGTGTCTGCCAAAGATCTGTAATGTTAGGAGTTCGATTTCGAAAGGTTCTGAGAACTTAGCAAAGGTCGTTATGTCGTTGACCAAAAAATATAGGTATAATAATAGAGCGATATAACTTTTCAATATGCATTTAGTGTCGATATTATGATTATACCTCTAATTGCACGCTATCACTTATTTTCAAGCGTTTAGTTACAGTATTTTAAAATGATACTATGCAGGTGCAAAAATGGTAAAATAATGATGACTTAAAAAATGAATGTGTAATTCAAACCAAAGTCATGTTTGCACTTACTTTAGTGTAACGATTCACGAAATGAAAGGTCAAATTACAGGCATTCTAATTACTTATGTAAATGCTTTCATTTTTTTAATGTATGACTTGAAGGGACGGCCTTAATGTGGCAAGCTTTTATTAGCGATGGGTCTAATGTGACGCTATAAACTCAATTAAGTCGGCACACATTACCTTTTGTGTCGACCGAGGGAGGCAGCAAGGTTTTTCATAAAAAGAACATTTTCTATCCGTCATCATCTGCATAGTCTTTTATCAACAATGTTGGGTTCGGCTTCCAGTCTAGCTGGGTGCAGATGAGTACCAGTGTTTTACAAGGAGCGACTGCCTATCTGGCCTCCTCAATCAACCAATACCCCGGGCCAAGACTGGTTGTCAGACTTCTTGCGTCTGACTACCCGACTGCCAAAGATGTTCAAATGACAGCTAGGATCTACAGTTTATCGTGGCCAAAAAAAGAACATTACCCAATTAAGAATAAAACACCTAAATATTATAATAAAAACTTGGTAACGGAAACTGGTGTTATCAATCCATCAGTTGATAATTACAAGCCGCGTAGGTGAGGATATAGGGCGATGACGTCACTGTCTATTTGTATATTCTTTTTACAGCATGTAACAAGGGGTTCCTGGTATAAATAACCGGGATACACGGGTCAAAATATAGCCAGAATTAGCACGGTCGGATAATTTGTTAGTCGCCTTTTGTAAACATCGCGGTTGACGTAATAAACAGACGATGGAGGTATACCTACCTACGTATATAATAGATACGTATGTTTTAGTAATGTGTATAGTTATCGGCACGGATATTGAGCCCTGACCTTCAACTGCGCAGAAGCGATTTATTGGTTTATTGCCTTATGTGTACAGTGCGCAAAGCGATCCCCACTCTTCCGCCGAGAGCTCAATATCCGTGCCGATAACTTTAGCTACTTTTAATGTTCTTTTCTTTTTTGATTGTTGGTATATAACTGTATATTACGTAGGTACGTCAGATATCGGAGGATTCCATTTTTAATTTGTCATTTGTCCTTAGATCGTCATAGAGGAAAAAATCTAACAGAAACCGTCTTCCTAAAATTTGTACCTACACTACATACTTAAGTTATTCTGAATTAAATTGGAAATTAAAATTCTAGGAACCCAGGTGCTGTACTGTGTTACTGTTACAGCCTTTTTATCGTCCCACTGCTGGGCACAGGCCTCCTCTCACACGGAGAAGGATTAAGCGTTAATCACCACGCTTGCTCAATGCGGGTTGGTGATTTCAGACTATATAGTCCAGGTTTCCTCAAGATGTTTTCCTTCACCTTTATATCAGCCATTGGTGTCTAAGATATACTTAGAAAGTACATACAAACTTAGAAAAGTTGCATTGGTACTTGCCTGACCTGGAATCGAACCCACGCCCTCATACTCGAGAGGTTGGTTCTTTACCAACTAGGCCACCACGACTGTGGGTGCACCTACAGGTAAATATAAACCGGTCATATTACATAATTGTTATTTTATGTCATTTTATATAAGTGTCACTTATCTTCATGCTTATGTAATCAATTTCATACTTTGGTCTGTCCTCAGCAAGTGAGTTGTGGGTGTGATTCTTGCTTGATTGGAGCTTAACTTATGTGGGCCATTAGACAGGAAATTTTGGATTTTTAAAGCCTAATTAACTTGGAATAGCATGGACTCTTAATAAATAATAGAAGTTCCCAACCTAAGAAATATTGGTGATTGTTTCTGACACCCTCTGGCATTCCTTGCTCATATTTTACTTCAGCAACATTTCAGAAGGAATATATATTATTATATTTTTTATAACCAATATTCGACTGTCAGGAGTTAGGTAGCGTAATTTAACAATTATTTCAGCTACCTACGTCCTTCAAGAACGCTAACTTCGTCAGTTTCAATAATGCAGGAATCGGTTTTAAATTGACGATAATTAATAATTCATTGTCGGCCAGTACTTATCCGATATCAATATTCATGAAGCCACTTACGTAAACGCCTGACAGTAAACAAAAAATAACACAAACACATACAAGAAACAAAGCGAAGAAGCGTGCAGTGTTGCCAAGTTTTACATAAGAGAATTAGCGATTTTTTTCACAAACCAGTATAACGGTGGCCTGACATTGTTGGTGTATTTTTATCCGTCTGTCTTCGTTGAGTGTTTGGCACCAATTCAACGGTGGCTCAATGACGGTCCGGTGTCTATTCCTGTCTGACATTGCTCTTGGTGTTAGGCCGCCACAAGGACAGGATGGCCGTGCTCTTGTATTAATAAGCGTTTGATACACGAGAATTTTAAATCCTCACACTCGACCGTGACGTAATGCTGAAAGGAGACGCTTCCATCAATATTTATTTATCATAACGTTCGCATTTCGAATGTTTTAATTCGTTTCGGAGAGCCAAATTGCTATCGATTGATGCAATAACCTCTTAATCAGCATCGTTCACAATTCACAATATAAATATTTATATTTTGATCCAACGAAAATGCAGCTTCTGCAGTTGCGATCTGAGCAATGTTTACTTTTATATTTATTGTGTTTCCAAAACATGTTGCCAAGTCGTTAAAGTCGTCTGACGGGGAAAGGCTTGACGTAACTGCAGTCTGCAGGAATTTGTCGATGAACCTTGTCGGTAAACTATCGAACGAATTGTTCCACAATTAGATTTACGAAGACAACTGCAGATTGTTCGGATAGTTTAAAACGGTCGACTGATTTAAGAAGCAGGCGCGACTGAATTGGATAATTGCATGTTTTCACCCGAATTGAAACTGAGTGCAATTTCGAAGTCGATAAAAAATTAGGACCGCCGAAAACTGAAAATCACCATAATGCTTGATAAAGCAAAGAATCGATTAGTTTGACAACTCTTGAGTTGGTTTTGACTAAATCGATCAATTAGACGTACGTTTTGCGAATCGGTAATCGGATCAAGATTCAACAAATCGTGTTGTGAATGCATCGCTCGTAGGCGTCGGGCTAACAATCGGCCATAATTGGTGCAGTATTACAATCTTTGATCCCAGTTAAGTGCGTGTTTTGTTCAAATGTTATTTCAAGGTGGGTGTTCTGTAAGGTTGCCAACCCTTAGTTTCTGCTATTTGGCAGTTTTTTCTTTGAATTCAGTGCTTTTTAGAACTAATTTAAAGTTCCTTTGCAGCAGTTTACCTTTTTTTCTTGAAAGTCATAATTTTATCTTCTTCTTACGAATGGTTTATTATTTGATGACTGTCGACGTGTGGTCAGCCCTAGTGGTGTACTGACGTCGATATTCACATTCATCGATAATTACGTACCGGTGTTTTCATCGTTTGTCCTCATTGGACGTGTGGAATAGTGTTTGGAAAGGCCAAGTATAAATATTTAGAGATGTTGTTATCTACATGTAGGTACATAAAGTACTTGTAATGTATAGATAAGAATTGTAACACGAAGCGAGACAGCAATTATTACGTAAGTAATTTCATTGTTTTATGTAAAATTCTGTTTGTCATATGGATGTGTTATGATAGTTGAAATGTATTATTCCTGAGCTATTCCTATGACAATAGATTGGATTCCTATATTTTTTAAATAATGGGTCAGTTTTAAAAAATATACTTGATTGTCTGATCTGTATCGAACATTCAAAACAAATAAGTATGGTGTCAAAGAATCAGTAACATCGAGGGGTATTTTCATGTGCTCTGCATGTTCCTTCGAGTATGTAGGTGCCTACATATAGGTAACAGGCTTGATCTGTCAGTTTTTTGAAGATAATCGAGTTATGGATGCGTGACGAATTATGCTCTTACCTGAAGTCGTGGTGGCCTAGTGGGTAAAGGACCAACCTCTCAAGTATGAGGGCGCGGGTTCGATCCCAGGTCAGGCAAGTACCAATGCAACTTTTCTAAGTTTGTATGTACTTTCTAAGTATATCTTAGACACCATTGACTGTGTTTCGGATGGCACGTTAAACTGTAGGTCCCGGCTGTCATTGAACATCCTTGACAGTCGTTACGGGTAGTCAGAAGCCAGTAAGTCTGACACCAGTCTAACCAAGGGGTATCGGGTTGCCCGGGGAACTGGGTTGAGGAGGTCAGATAGGCAGTCGCTCCTTGTAAAGCACTGGTACTCAGCTGAATCCGGTTAGACTGGAAGCCGACCCCAACAGGATTGGGAAAAAGGCTCGGAGGATGATGAGGATGACCTGAAAAAAGACAAGCTCTCCCTTCCTTCACTTTTTCATATGGATAAAATGATTTAGGGATGATGAAATGTTCAATAATTGTTAATATTTTGGTGAAAATGCTATCGAGGTAATAATATAAACAGGAATCAATGGAGTAAAGACACACGTTAACCTTACTGGTAAATGAATAATGTCTTAAAGGCCAATGCTCCACCTGCCACTAAAATAGTGCATCGCTGGTATTTGTACTGAAATGGAAATGCTAAGATGTACCGTTAAGTATGTATGGAATATACATTTAACATTCTTTAGTAATAATATTTATTGAATTTGCCCTAAACAAAATGTACCGGTATCGTTATAAAATGACCCCAAGGTGATAAAAATCTGATAGTATGTATAAAATATTTAGTGCTACCTACCTGTTTTGTAGGGGTTTTCAGTTACAGCCTTAAATATTAAGGAACTTTTGGGAATAAAACACCTTAGTTTTTGAAATTTTCTATTATGCAACTATTTATTTGCAGCGTTTTCAAGATCCAGATTAAATATCCAAATTGGTTAGTCACATCTATACTAATATTATAAAGCTGAAGAGTTTGTTTGTTTGTTTGTTTGAACGCGCTAATCTCAGGAACTACTGGTCCGATTTGAAAATTTCTTTCAGTGTTAGATAGCCCATTTATCGAGGAAAGCTATAGGCTACTTTTTATCCCGGTACGGGAAGTAGTTCCCACGGGATGCGGGTGAAACCGCTGGCAGAAGCTAGTCTATACTAATATTATAAAGCTGAAGAGTTTGTTTGTTTGTTTGAACGCGCTAATCTCAGGAACTACTGGTCCGATTTGAAAATTTCTTTGAGTGTTGGATAGCCCATTTATCGAGGAAGGCTATAGGCTACTTTTTATCCCGGTACGGGAAGTAGTTCCCACGGGATGCGGGTGAAACCGCTGGCAGAAGCTAGTTGCCTATATTTAAAATACATTATACATATAACTTACTAGCTTCTGCCAGCGGTTTCACCCGCATCCCGTGGGAACCTCGGCACGGACCCGGATAAAAAGTAGCCTATAGCCTTCCTCGATAAATGGGCTATCTAACACTGAAAGAAATTTTCAAATCGGACCAGTAAGTAGTTCCTGAGATTAGCGCGTTCAAACAAATAAACAAACTCTTCAGCTTTATAATATTAGTATAGATAAGTACAGCATAAACCATTATTAAAGCTCTAACTTTTAAATCTAACATCACTCATCTTGAGACGATATTACAATTTCAGCAAGTCATGTGCAGTAATTTTGCTAACCCATGGAAAGCCGGCGCCATTTTTCGACAAGTCCTGTATGCTTGTGTGATTTATTGCACGCAAATAGTATCCTTAGACGGATTTAGGATTAATGGAGGGAAAGGGAGTATCCATCATAATTGAATTTGATGTATGGGTAGTAAAAGTTTTAGCGTCTCTCTGTGTGTCTATTTGTGTGTTTTAAAAAGGAACGAGTGGAGAGTAAAATTAAAGTTGTATGCCGATTTGTAGTTTAATTTTTCTTAATGTGGCGATTAATAGCAGTAGCGTTTGTGTTACAGCCTTTTTATTGTCCCACTGCTGGGCACAGGCCTCCTCTCACACGGAGAAGGATTGAGCATTAATTACCACGCTTGCTCAATGCGGGTTAGTGATTTCAGACTATATAGTCCAGGTTTCCTCAAGATGTTTGCCTTCACCTTTTCGGCAGTAGCGTCACTTAAGGGAAATTATATTCAGTTTTTGGATTGGCTTTAAATTCTCAGGAAATCTCACTGCAATAATTTCGAGACTATTTATTGTACAGACTTATTTAAATGTATTAATTACTTAGTTGTGTTGCTTACTATGTGGGTACCTATATAATATGGCAATAGTGCAAGAGCTATATTTATTATCGTCGTGCTGTTTATTTATAGCGAATGCGGAAGCGTCTGGTTGCGATGCTGAACATATCACGACTTGTCACATTCGTGTCCAGTTCAAATTGTTTTTAGCCGACTTCCCAAAAAAGGAGGAAGTTCTTTATTTGAAAAATTGCCTTAAAAGTACCTTCCTCGATTGATGTTCTAATTTTTTATATATTTTTTTAATGAGTTCAAGCAAATAATCTAACTCTTTAGCATTATGATCCTAACTTATTTAACTTATTTAACTTATATAACTTATAACTTATTAACTTATTTAACTTATTAACTTATTAACTTATATATAATATATATATATATATAATATTATAAATGTGAAAGTAACTCTGTCTGTCTGTCTGTCTGTCTGTCTGTCTTTCTGTCTGTCTGTCTGTCTTTTCTTCACGCCTAAACTACTGAACCGATTTGTGTGAAATTTGGTACAGACATAGTTTGGAACTTAAGAAAGGACATAGGATAGTTTTTATTACAAAGAAATATAAAAATAAAATTTATTCCGGACATATAGCGCCATCTATTGGTCAAACCAAAAATCTGCTGGATGCCACTTTCCCACGCGAACGAAGTCGCGGGCAGAAGCTAGTACTATCATAAAAATAAAGATTAACTTATTGCTAAGCTTTTGACTAATTTATTGTCCTGATTGTGGAACTAAGAAAAACCGCGACTGCATAAGGTTAAGTGAAAGTTGGTAGTTCTTTAGTAAACCTGTATTGTTTGGAATTAAGAAGTTAGTAGCGACGATTACCTAATTTTCCCATCTAGAAAATGTTACTTGCAGCTGTCCAGGATTCTGGGTCCGACTGAGTATCTTCTGTAAGTGGAAAATGTACCTAGACATTATAACATACTATTTTTATCAATTATAGTAGGTACCTAAGAGTTTGCTTGAAAAAAAAACTTATTTACCTACTAAGTACCTATTACTCGAGCAGCAAAAGCGAATATACCCGATTAATCATAAAAAACACGTGTGTTGTTGTAATCGTACACTAAACTTATTTTAATTCCTCATAAATCCAAGGAAAACATTTGGTTCTGTCGGTCCGTCTGTAAATATCTCTCTGTTCGCTGGAACAATGCCGAGAGTGACTTCCGCGTTGCAATTACATATATTCGTGGCCGTGTGGAGAGGACTTTATCAATTTAATTTATTTATGTTGTAAATCATTTTGTTTTTCGTCTATTCGTAAATATAGAATAATGGATTTCCCACGCGATTTCAACTACCTCTCGAGAGAACTACTTTCAGTAAGTGGGTACCCAAATAAAAATTAGCATCAAAGCGTCTCCAGTGTTTTTTCCATTTTTTTAAATAAACAAGTAACTCTTATCGTAGATTATATATTTTCAAATTGGTGTGCGAAGGAGGACTTTACATTTCCAAGTCCTTGCGAAAGTTTAGCTGGTTAAAACTGGTTCTTTTCCCCAAAAGAAGGACCTTCACAACTTTACCACGCTATGACTAAATTTAAAACTGTAAGAAATCTTATCCCTCTAAATATTCCGATAACCGCGGCATGGCAGGATAAAAGTTGACCTTCCCAACTTTTGATACGAAAACTTTTTGGTCCTTTTTTCGAAAGGGTTCTGAGTTCCTGACTTTACATTCTTACCTTTAAGAAAGTTAATAAGTTAAGCAATGTTAGGGACGATTCTCCGTGAAAAGAGGACGAATAAAAGTGGTTAGGATTCCGGTTGTGGATTATGTAGGAAGAAAAACGTGGGCTGTGTATGGTAGGTAGATTTTTTTATGTTGTATTTTATACGCCGCTATTAAAATGGGTAAATAAGATTGGTGAAAAGCTTTCGCTAAATTATTTTATCTCGATAAACTGCTTGATGAAGTTGGTGCAAAAGTTCTTCTTGAATTATAGACGCCGGACAAACATTCAGACATAGGTAATAAGAAATGAGTCTTTAATAAATAAACAACATATTCATTTCTTTTTTATTATTCTATTGATCTGAGACAATATTCGTATCTTCGATTGAAGGAAGAGAGAAGCCTCGCTGTTCCTGCACCTGAAAAGGAAAATAAATAATTTACTTATCATAAGTCATAATGGACTAAGTAAAAGCATAATCATCATTTAAACAATTAGTTTATCCTCTTAAAAACCCAAATGGTATACTTGAATGAATCAGTTTGGTTAGTCAACACTGGCCAGACAGAATTCGATTGACAGTCTGAGGCGAACGTGACAGGTTTCAAATAGATGTATTGTAGGTACCTACTTATTGTTATTTGAATTACCTTCCTTCTCAGAATTTGAGTTACTCAGAGTAACTAACTTGCTCTTAAGCGACAAAAATATGATTTAAAAAAATATATATTTTAGGTACCTAATGACATCATTATACGCTTATGCGCTTTTGTTTATTTTGTGGGAAATCATCAAAACACCCCCCACCCGCTGGTACCTAATCTTTCAATTGAAATGAAAATACGTACTTATATATATAAACGTATACGTAAACGTTACTTTTTAATTATAAATATGAAAATATTTACAGAGTATTCCAGTGATTTACCGAATAGACTATTCCTTCTGAAAGGCATTATATAAAGATTTTTATTACACACGAAAACAATTGGTTTTTGTAATGTTTTCGTTGCTAATCCCTGAAGACTTCAGAGTGATGGAGAGGAATTCAAGCTTCGGAATACAAATTAGATATAAAACGAAAGAAAACATTGCATGTTATTCTTATGGAATAAAGCAGTTAGGTAGGAACAGATTGATATTTTGTTTTAGATTTGATTTCTTGAAGGTCATTTTTTACCTAAAGCTGTTTTTTTTTCTATCGCATTTTCAGGGACTCAACTGAATAGGTACCTAAGTCTGTTTCCACGTTTTAGTCAAACTCAATAGGTACCCTACCATATTTTGTAGAAATTTATTCAGCCATCTAATTCAGATGTTGTTTGTGTTATACTTATGAAGCAGACAACTTAAAACAGGATGATATTGTAGTATCTGAAACCTTTCAGTACCTACCTATACCTAACATATCTCAACTGATTTGTTGCGTAGTTGTGCCTCGCGTAAAGATCTCTAAAAAGACATTTACATATTGGTCTCAAGAGTGGCATTCCTCTTTCTTTTTTTTCAATTAAAATGCATCAAAATATCCGCAACGATATTCTCATAATCTGCATTCCTCATTCTACAAGTAAAGCGCAATAGCAAAGCTATCTAAGTGCACTAATGAGGTTTAACATCGAATAATTAACGCGATGCAAATACTGCCTGCGCCACGGCCGTGTATCGGCCATTATTTTACATGACTTGCTCTTAATGACAGGTACTTAAGTGGTTGTTACTTCTGCTTGATCTAACTTTAGTAAGATGGACGCATATTATATCTTTATCCTTACTTTTCTTCTTCTTCTTAACGTTTATCCCGTCTTGTGACGGGGTCCGCTTTCTGTATCTTCTTCTTCCACTTCGCTCTATCCGGGACATCTTCCTCTTCGAGTTCGCAGATTTTCATGTCTTTCTTCACGACACTCAACCACCGCAGTTTTGGCCTGCCTCTGCGCCTTTGACCGGGTATATCGAGATTAAGTGTCGCATTGCCTATGTACTCAGGTGGTCTCCTATTTACTATGTCTCTTTAATACCTAGTGACATAATTAAAGTGAAGAGTTTGTTTGGGTCTTATTTGAAAAGTCATGTTAGATAGCCTATTTATTCAAAATAGCTGTATGGTACTTTTTTCTGGATAGGTATACGAAGTAGATGTCACGCAAAGCGGATGAAATTGTGATGAAGCTCGTTACTTTTTTATTCTTATTTAGTCTTTCAGATTTCGAATTTCTTAAATCAGAAGAAAATGAATAAGTGATTACTAACAGTAACAGAATGGAAGAGGTAAATGTAGTGCACTAACCCCAATTCAATTGGGAAGAGGGTATGATCAGATTTGAAAGTTTGAAGTTCAAGGAATATTCTGAGAAACGAAACAAGGATGCACGTGTTACGAATCCTTCGTTGGAACGAGTAAGTTTATTAAAGGTCAAAAAATAATTAAAAGGGATGATAATTTAGAAGGCTAATTAGAGACTGGGATTTTCTTAATTCGGTTTTTTATTTTTATAAAAAATATTTTAATCGCAAAAATACCAGTAAATTAGCGAGATTAGGAGGGCAGTGCAAAAGTTACACCTACGTACGCGGACCCAGTATATAACTAGCCCAGTAACACTTAAGTACATTACAATATAAGCACAGTTTATAGTTTTGTAAAAGTCGTAAAGTCGATTGATAGATACGTAACAATGGATTCTGATACGAAATGTAATACTTTTTTGCAATGTTATGTACTTCTGCTTATAAATGCGTGGCTCGGGTAATGTCATGTTTTAGTACAATAATTTCATATTGTTTGTGTTATTTCTATAGATTTATAGATGGTTCAATGATGTTCATTGTACATGATCCTTACATAAATAATATTTTGTTTCACTTGGTTTAATACGAGGTATATTTTTTAGAGATCTAAAAGCACTTGGGCCATCCCTCACACTTTTCCATGGTCCATCCTCCGAGCCTTTTTCCCAATTATGTTGGGGTCGGCTTCCAGTCTGACCGGATTCAGCTGAGTAGGTACCAGTGCTTTACAAGGAGCGACTGCCTATCTGACCTCCTGAACCCAGTTACCCGGGCAACTCGATACCCCTTGGTTAGACTGGTGTCAGACTTACTGGCTTCTGACTACCTGTAACGACTGCCAATGATGTTCAATGACAGCCGGGACCTACAGTTTAACGTGCCATCCGAAACACAGTCATTGGTGTCTAAGATATACTTAGAAAGTACATACAAACTTAGAAAAGTTGCATTGGTACTTGCCTGACCTGGAATCGAACCCGCGCCCTCATACTTGAGAGGTTGGTTCTTTGCCCACTAGGCCACCACGACACCACGACACTCACACTTTTCCATGGTAATCGTGTACAATCTGGAATAACATTTAAGCTAAATAAATAATAGATTAGTATCGAGGTTTATGATAGTCTACTAGAGACTGGAATGGTATAGACTTCTGGAACCGTGAAGAAGTTTCCTGTATTATTATTATACAACAAGAATTTAAATAAACTACAACAAAAAGTTCGTATGTATACTTTTTCTTCTTACATGGCGTTCCAAAAAGTTTTAAACAGCCAGTAACATTTTTAAAATTCAAGCGAACAGTTTAGCAGCGAGAGGTTTTATCTCTCACCCCTGCAGAGCTCTTCAGACTTGAAACTGAATCAATAGCGGATGCATTAGCACTTCGCAGACGTTTTGTGGCAATGGCGGACTTTTTGTGTTCGGAGAGGGGGAACAAATGTACGTAAAAGTGGTGTTTTCTTTGTCTTGTTATACTAGCTGTTCTCTGCGGTTCTACTCGGGTATTGAGTTAACTTTTGCCCGCACATGGATAAAGGTAGCCTATTTCCTTTCTTTAAAATATGTTCAGTAATTTTGGGGTAAAAGCAGATAGGCAGCAAAAGAGAAGACAGACAATAATAGTGTTGACTGATGTGATATGTATTAGGTAGAATTATTTTTGCTAGTTAATTGTACTTTTATGAATAGGTAAGTATGTATCGGTTTTCAATTTCATAAATCGTATGTGATTAAAAAAGAAATTGAGACGAAATATTGCATAGATCCTTATTTTCGAAAACGTGATGATCGAAAAATAAAAATTGAAGTTCAAGACATAGTCTGATGTAATTTAAGTTTATACCTGCTCAGTTTTTTATACAACAGCTGTTAATACGCCTACACCAAGACACGTTTCACATTCAATTAGAGATCCAAAAGCAGTTTTCCTCGACAATTTCCCTATCGGGAATCAAAATCTTGTTCATACAGGGCTCGGAATATATTGCGTCCCACACGTTTGTTTTCTATTCTCATAAGAACAGTATAGTCGTGCGAAAAGCAATATTTGCATAGTAGACGTGCGACCCAGATTCCTTCAGGATGCTGTAATGTTCCTGTCAGCGTCTGAGGCACATTAATTTCATCTTCTGTGATAACAAAACGGCTGTAATAATACGGGCATAAAAAATCAAAGCGGGCAAAAATAATCACGTTTGTTGTATGGTAGCCCCTGAAATACAATATTTGATTGATTATATTTTTAGTATTTGTTGTATAGCGGCAACAGAAATACATTTTCTGTGAAAATTTCAACTGTATTACTAACACGGTTCACGGGATACAGGATGGTAACAGTCGGAAGGACAGCGAAGTGTTAGTAATAGGATCCCGTTTTATCGTTACCCTTTGGGTACAGAATATTAAAAACCTAAGTTTGTTATGACAGAGGAGTATCCTTTTGGACTCACAAAATATCTTTGAAATTATATTTGTTACGTGGGCGACGCCGTAGTGTGCAACTAGAATTATCTAGTTCGTCCGTTCAAGATTCTGTCATCTTCCAATGATTGGGGAATGTGTATTGTCAAGATTTATGAAAATTGGTTTATCCTGTCTTTTGACTGTCATTACATATTAAAAAAAAATGGTATTGCTTCTCGCAAGTCAACCTAGGAGATTGTCAACTGCTTAACCGGGCTGTTTCTTATAAAAGTTCTCCAACCTTTGTCCGTTTTTTGTCTCCACGAATTTCACATTCAGTTATTATCAATAGACAGATTAATTCACTAGGCAGTTTTACATACCCCGAGCGTGACCGGAGCTAGCAGCTAGTTAGTAATAACAATAAGTGGGGGATTGATAAAGACTAATCAATGAATGGTTTGCGTGACTCGTTAATATCAGCGAATTGATCTTTATTACAGCAAAGACGTCTGAAGATGGCTCTATAGCTATTGTCACTGACCAAGAAATCAATATCATTGTATTATTCAGTTGGTTCAAGGTTATGAAAACATCACTTATTTTATTTATAGATGTTAACTTACCTAGCGCTGAAAATAAACTAGACGGAAAAAAAGATACGATAAAGTATGTAGGTACTTAGATAAAATCAATTGTTGAGTTGCTTTCCCTATTTTATCGTTCTTTTGTTGATTAAGCTGGTTATTTTTTTCCTTGTTTTACTATCGATATGTTGCTAAACAGCAACTTTGGTAGCGTAGTATTGCTATCTAGTTTTCTTCTAGTCTTCTTCAAATCTTTGGTTCTTGCTTTATATCTGCGCCGTACACTTGACTGCGATATGACCAGCCCGTTTCAACTTCAGCTTATTTTCTGTGAACAATAAGAATTGATTAGGTATTTACCAATATTATAAATGCGCAAGTTAGTTGTCATTTAGGTACAGAACGTATTTCCCTCAGAACGCTGCAAAAGTGATAAACTCTAAAATATCTAAAACAAAAAATACCTGCGAAACAAATAAATTGAAAAACTGCAACAAGATCAATGGCTGGTCCGCTATTAAATATCTCTCGATACAAATAGATTCTCGTTTTATATCCTCCTTTTATTTTCTTTTATATCAATTGTTTTCAAGTTTGTGCCTTTTCAAATGGAGCATTCTTCAGTTGGATGGCATTTGTTGTATTTTATTTCGCCCAAGTGCTTCAATTGCACTTTGCAGTTTGCACTAAAAATATAAATAGGTTTTATGCGAAGATTGGTTTTATTGTATCGATATTTACAAACAGTTTAACTTGATTGAAGCTTTATCTTCTCACTTGTTTTATATTCTAATTTATAAGAAAAATGAGGTAAAGTAAATGGGGCTTATGTTTTTTTCAAATTAAGCTTTGCTCTCTGCTGCAGGCACATTTTAAGGTAATCAGATCTTCATAACAACATACGAATTGAGAACCTCTTTCATTTAAGAAAGTTGGTTAAAAATGATTTGATGGCTTAGTTACTTTTCCGGAGGTTTAATACTCATAATAAATATGTAGCGAACCTAAAATAATTCTTATAAAGATTTCTGTACCTACCAGTTCTGTACTAAAACGAAACTCTGGAAAATCTAATGGTAGGTACAATTGGCGTTTTACGACAAATTGTAGGAGAAGTAATTGATTAACAGAAGCACAGGTGCCTGCTATCGGTATTAATGAACAGCCGATCTATACCTGTTTAGTGCTCATGTAGAAGGCTTTTACGCAGAATTAACGAAATACTCTTTTGTTGTTTCTTTGTTAGTTTAAGGATAAAGAGACGTTTGGTATATTGGGATTTTTTGGTCGTCAACTGTTTAATTATAATTCTCTTTTTTAATTTAGCACGAATTCAAATCACGAAAATTCTAATTGATTTTATAATTAAAATGACAAGACAATATCAATAAAAACGATCACGCTTGCATCAATGTCCAAAATTCCCTTAATATATATAACAGACACTGTTAAGACTGGTGTTATTAGGAACCAGCTTCTGCCAGCAACTTCGTCCGCGTTAGATTCGGACTTTGTGCAAAGAGAGGAAGAAATAATAAACACCAGCCTCCTATTAGGAATCTAAATCTATGCGTACCCACTACTACTCCAACTAAAAAGATACAAAATATGAACTACATATTAATAATTACGGCTGCACACGCGACGGAAGCTTAAAAAATGGAGTAACTTCTCCCGTTTTACCAACGTTTCCCTTCACTACTCTGCTCCTATTGATCTTAGCGTGATGAAAAGTATCCTGTAACCTGACCAGGAGTATGAAGAATAATTGTACCAAGTTTTGTTAAAATCCGTCAAGTAGTTTTTGTTTCCATAACGAACATACAGACAGACAGACCCAGCCCCTGATAGTTATTTTGGTAATATATTCCATGTACAGAATTGACCTCTCTACAGATTTATTATAAGTATAGATATAAGTCAGTCTTCTAGAAAACTGAACAACTGAATAGGAATTCCATTAAAAACTGACCGTCACAAGGTTAGCCTAACCTCACAGATATTCTCACAGAGCAAGGAAAGATGAGCAGAGATACCATAAGACAGATAGGTCAAACGCCAAAGACGCGAAGTCAAAGACGTACGGTAGTCGTGACAAAAACGCTCAGTTACGAATAAACTAACTAGGCGTTCGGGTTCTTTGAGACATCTGTCAATGATGGTTTTACGAAAAATGAGTGGGTTCCAAAGAAGGCGTATAAGGGTAGAGACAATAACGTTCCTCTTCCCTTGAACACCCACATTTTGGCGACGGTAGTTTCTTGGGAGATTTTCAGTTATGACATATCCTTTAGTGATTTTATTCTCCATGCTCATATAAAACAATGACGTATACAAACCATAATTTATGGAATATTTTGGCATAAAGTGATGAATTGATTGATGTTTCCCTAGCGTGATGTTATAAATTCTTTTGAATTTATGAGCTGTGTATCTGACTTTTTATTTACTGAGGATATTTTAAATCATCGAATTTTAGACGCATGAAAAAAATATGACTGAAAGCTTGGCCAGTAATATTCACATCCCTTCCTATACACATAAAATAAACGACTCAAACTCATTTTTTTTTAAATACATACAATAAACGCGCTTTCGAAACTCACGTTCTGAGGATTGGGTCTCATGGAGAAGAACCGGCAACAAACTTCATAGACACTCTTTTCAAAAAGTGTACACTTTTCTTAAAGCACAGTAATATAAAAATATTAGCTTCATTTGCATTGTATTATTTTACTATAAAAAATATTAGCTAATAACTAAAATAACTCAACCTTCAGCAAAACTTTCAGCTTCTTCGTAAGTCAACTAAACTCTCTTCCTACTCCATAAATTAATCTCCACAAATCCAATGCGACATCTGTCTCTCTGTGTATCTCTAAATAACTGTACCTTTGATATGGGCACGGTTATTTGTGGATGTCTGGACTACGTATCCGGATAGATACGGTTTTAGCGCGGCCAGTCAAAACATAGACATTATGAACATGACATTTTAATGGAAGGGATAGACTTGTGACGTTATGGTGACAGTTTTGCGAAGATTTTATTTAAAACTAGATGGTAAAATGTATATTAAAAACCCGATTTCCTGAGAGAACTATACTTACCGCACGTGGTTAAAGTAACCTGTGTATATAAAGTATATAGTCTTTGCCTTCTTCTTCCTCCTGCCCTGTTCCCAATATTATTTGGGGTCGGCGCAATATGTCATCCTCTTCCATTTTCCCCTGTCACTCGTCGTACTGACACTCACTCCCTTCCTATTCATGTCATCTTTCAGGCAATCCATACATCTTTTCTTAGGTCTTCCTCTTCCTCCCCATCCATCTGCATTCATACTTAGCACACATTTTTGCCTATGTAAGTAGATGTTATTCTAATATACACGCTACATTAAAGCCAAATTTTATGAAAATCCATCCAGTTGTTTTTTGCGTGAAGTGGAACTAACGTAACATTTCACACGTTCGTTTTAACAAATGTCTTGTTTTTCAAATGAATTTCCTCAAACAGATTAGATTTATATACTCACGTGACTTGAATTAGCTAACATTAAGGAAAAATGGTGGGTTAACCTTGAGTCGTGGTGGCCTAGTGGGTAAAGGACCAACCTCTCAAGTATGAGGGCGCGGGTTCGATCCCAGGTCAGGCAAGTACCAATGCAACTTTTCTAAGTTTGTATGTACTTTCTAAGTATATCTTAGACACCATTGACTGTGTTTCGGATGGCACGTTAAACTGTAGGTCCCGGCTGTCATTGAACATCTTTGACAGTCGTTACGGGTAGTCAGAAGCCAGTAAGTCTGACACCAGTCTAACCAAGGGGTATCGGATTGCCCGGGGAACTGGGTTGAGAAGGTCAGATAGGCAGTCGCTTCTTGTAAAGCACTGGTACTCAGCTGAATCCGGTTAGACTGGAAGCCGACCCCAACAGGATTGGGAAAAAGGCTCGGAGGATGATGGTGGGTTAATCTTGAAAAGACTTTCAAGATGGGGTTTCCCCTAGAAATTACTTTTTCTGCTCTCAAATCACATCTTGCATAAGTGTCTACATAATCTAGGTCTTAGCCCAGGAGTGAACGTTTTAGACTGTGTCGTCGACGAATGTAGGTAGGTAAGTACCTATATTCCAAATGCTGGTCAAAAGATATGCAATACTAACGATAAGTGCTTATTTTTTCTAACTCCTAAAATGTAGGTGTACTAACTACTACCGGTGGCTATTTCAGCACAGCACACTGAAATAAAATAAGCCGTAAAGTGAGCTTGTTTATTACAAAATCAGCAGCCGTTCTTATTATTTTATTATTGCTAAGATTTATAACCAGAAACAACGCACGGCCATTACAAAGCTCTGAAAATAAACAATGAAATAATCCAAACTATTCATAATTTGAACCAATTACTTTAATATGCGTCATGAAATATATAATACTAGCGACCCGCCCCGGCTTCGCATGGGATAACAGTATTTCCCCACTCATTAAGGGATGTTATTATACATATAAACCTTTCTCTTTTATCAATCTATCTATTTAAAAAAACCGCATCAAAATCCGTTTCGTAGTTTTGAAGATTTAAGCGTACAAAAGGACATAGGGACACAAAAAGTGACTTTATTGTATACTATGTAGTGATATGTAATGTTAGGTGGATACAGTAATTTGTAAAGTATTAGCTATGCTATTTTTAAACCGACTTCCTCAAATGAGGAGGTTATCAATTCCGTTGGATTATTTTTTATTTACTTTACTTTATCAAATATTCTAGACATTTTTTAATATTGATTTTAATAAATGACTAGCTTCCGCCTGCGGGTTCACTCGCGTCCCGAAGCCATATACATTATATATGGATATACATGCCTACGTAGTTTTGCATACTTAGGTATATATATTTTCTACTGTTGCTATCTTCTACATATCTCATTTGAGAAAATTCTAACAAATTGCTTTATCACTCAAAATAATGTATGTTGCTGTCAAAATATACGGATTTATTGTGACAGTGATATATATAGGAAAGCCTAATTAATGGTCACGGCACGCTATTGTGCTAATTGTCAAAATGGTACGAAAGTGCGTGAGCGAGATCACAGTGTTGGAATGACTCAAAGATACGGATATCTGGAATATTATGGATAGTTTTCAGAAAATAATTTTATCATTTTCGAACTATTTTAGAAAAGTTTCGGTAATTAATAAAGTCCCGAAATGTCTTTGTATCCATCCATCCTCCGAGCCTTTTCCCAAACTATGTTGGGGTCGGCTTCCAGTCTAACCGGATTCAGCTGAGTACCAGTGCTTTACAAGAAGCGACTGCCTATCTGACCTCCTCAACCCAGTTACCTGGTCAACCCTCAACCCGATACCCCTTGGTTAGACTGGTGTCAGACTTACTGGCTTCTGACTACCCGTAACGACTGCCAAGGATGTTCAATGACAGCCGGGACCTACAGTTTAAATGTCTTTGTATCCATGAAATAAATTATAGAAAGGTCCACCATACTGCACGTTCTTTTCTTTTTAGTAACAGGACATTACTATGGTGTATAAAAGGTAAATGTCATAATATTTAAATGAATTCTTTGAAATTTCATCTGTTTTCGTAAAACAACAGTTCAACAGAATCATAAAAATAACGTTCGTTCTATTTAGAATCGCATTTTTATTCAGTTTTGTTCAAAACACAATAAGTACAGTTTGCGAATAATATTTCGATTCTGTATCGATAACGTGATAAATTCGATTGCATTTAAATGCACAGTTGTTCGGACTCCATATTCATTTGTTTATTCGTGTAATCGAGACTGTCAAAATAATAACTATTGCATACATTTTGTTTATCTACACCTATAATACAGTGGAAACATCTTTTTGTTTGTACCCTAAAAGCTCCGAAACTACTGAACCGATTTGAAAAATTCTTTCACTGCTGGAAAGCTACACTCTTCACGAGTAACATAGGTTATATTTCATCCAGGTACGAGCAGTAGTTAAAAAAAACGGCTGGCTGTGTCTATAAATCAATTTCTTTTTTCAATACAAGTAATTTATTTGTTTATTCTCTCAGCTAATTTACTTTTTGCGGTAATTATTAAAATTAGTACAAGAAAATATGATGATGGTTTTTGCCAATCTTAGGTATTCTTTTGTAGATTATCGCAAATCAAGTTTTTGCGAACTTAAAAAGAATGTTGCAAAAAAGTCCTCATCATAATTCAATGAAGCTAATTTTAAGTTGTATTATAATTATCTTTTAATGTTTTTTTATTTATATAACTTCATCTACTTTTGGCTACTTATGTCTTCTATGTAATGATATAGGTAAGAATTCAGTCAACGCTTTGTATGATCCAAACACATAATTAAATTCATAGGCATAATTATGTATGTCACATAAATTGAGTAAAATTCCAATTCGAAAGTAGTTCAACTGATGAACGCAATTGCAATCGGGCATTGAACGAATGAATGAAGAATTAATGAGCGAATGAACTAATTACAGAAAATCATATTTATTGCGGATCCGACCGCGATTCATTGAACACAGTCTCATTTTACATTTAATCATTTAATTAGTGCTTTCATTGAACTTTATCTTATCCAATGACGGAATTAAATTAATAGTTCTAGTAATTATACAGTACCTACCTATCGATAAAATGTGTAATTTTATTTTTTTTAATTGGTCGAACTGATTATCTTTGATTAGTAATGAAAATGAATGGGTTAAGTGTATTTTCAATTGAATGAACTTCTGTCTTTTTATTTTTGTACAGCAGTAACTTAGCTGTTTTTTTTGTGGGACATCATCAAATGCCCCTCTGTGTGTGGGTGCCCAGTGAGGGAGTGTCAGACTCTTACTGACTAAAACTCACCATGTTCCTTCTTAACCCCTTTATGTACCATGGCCGCGGTAATTCTTTCGAACTATCCCGCAGCCCAACTTTACTGTTCTGTTACTGTTACTGTTACAGCCTTTTTATCGTCCCACTGCTGGGCACAGGCTTCCTCTCACACGGAGAAGGATTAAGCGTTAATCACCACGCTTGCTCAATGCGGGTTGGTGATTTCAGACTTTATAGTCCAGGTTTTCTCAAGATGTTTTCCTTCACCTTTTTATCAGCCATTGGTGTCTAAGATTTACCTAGAAAGTACATACAAACTTAGAAAAGTTGCATTGGTACTTGCCTGACCTGGAATCGAACCCACACCCTCATACTCGAGAGGTTGGTTCTTTACCCACTAGGCCACCACGACTTTACTGTTCAAATAGACCTAATAGAGGTTCATATGAAACGACAAAAGCTAGGTATATGGTAACGAAAGTTGGTATCATGAAGAAGAACTGGCAAGCAACTCAATGGACATTGTATTAATGTAACCAAGTATGTTTTTATCTTACACTTGTATCTAATTCTGATGTTACCATATGTATGATTTTCAGAAGTCTACTCAAAAATTTACCAATTTTATTGCGTATATAAAAACAAATAAATTTGAAAGCTACAAAACACCATTACGTGTATGATATGCCTGTGACGTCATCTTAATTATTAACACAACGATAAACTATAGTTTCGTAGTTCGGGTGGCGTCAGTAGAGATTTGATCACTGTTTATCGTGATATCGGTTAATCTACGATTACAGTAATGTTCTACTCACACACGTTGAGTAGTATCGATAAAAATGGTTGCATCACTAGTGAGGCGTAATTAGTTTTTTTTTTTACTTGATGTTTTTGTTTGTGGTTGAGACTAAAATTAGAGTACTTAATCTGTTATTTGCCATTGTTTGGTAGATTTTTTTGATTTCGTATGATTCATTGATCTTCATTGCCGAGAAAAATCTAGACTAGCATTACAAAGACGATTTTTTTGTGTTTGATTGCCCAGAAGGCTAACTACTGAATGCATTTCAAAAAAATATTTCTCTGTTGCAACCGTGATATAATTTTTCCAAAACGTTGGGCAGCTACACAATCCCCGGTGCAGGAAAAAGTCTATAAGAAATATGATCTCTAGATACTCAAAAGACTCGTTAATGACTAAGACTTTTCCTTAATTTGTTTGTTTATACATATGTATATGTAAGTAGGCATAATATTGCGTGGCACCTTATCCAACAGTTCTTTCAGGGTTATCTCGTCATCTCAGATTTGATAACGCAGGCATAAGTAAACTGTCTCGGTTGGTATTACCGGGGAATGTGCCAACATGTGCACAAATATTTGGCAAACAATGTTCCTTTCTGTTTGCGCTGACGCAGATAAGAGTTTCATAGTTTTTTTTGTTAATGTGTTACGTCATTGTGTGTTAAAACATTTGAAAGTCTGGAGTTGGGTGAGGAATGAAAAGTTTGATTGAAAAGCAAGCTTTGATTTTTATAGACAAAAAAATATTATATATGCGAGTAAATAATTAATCAACTAGAAAATGTAAATATGTGTATAATATTATGAAATAAAATTATAACACTTTTTCTAAAATTATGACAGTTATTCCCGTGATCCACTTCAATCTTTAATTCTTCATCTTCAACAATTCTTAGGTACAGAGGCGGATCTATTGTTGTGGGCACATGGGACATGCCCTACAAGGCACAAGACTTAATACTCTGATTTACCTACTTGGGTCATCACGCTAATTTCTCCATTTTATATACTCCCCTATGGACATGTACTGCCCTATGTTTTCCAGTATATACTCGCCTTATGTATTATCTCTGTACTCCCTTATGTACCTGAATTTAATGAATGTGGAGTTTCATCCATGGGTGGAATCCGTCCCTGTTTAGGTATTTTGAGGAACAAATCGATTAAGGTAACATGATCACATAGCGTAGGTTGATGAACTAAAGCCTATGAAAAGCCTACCTACTTATACCCATGGATTCCATTAACCATTAGCGCTACATAAACACCTAGGTGGTCTTGTATTTCAATTATAATTTGACCTTTAATAGGTCAAACAAAAATAACTTTCATAATGGTGTCTTGTTTTGTTTGATTGTGATCTTTAGGTAAGTAGGTACATTTGGGTAAAATATGCAAAGGTTACAAACTCCTTTCGCCCACGCGTTCTGTCTTTGGCAGAATATCATAATTTCTTTGCCTATTATAAGTTGATGTCTTGTCTGTGGAAATGTTTATCTAACTTTCTGGATGTTAGATTTTTATCGTGAATCAAGGTTTGGATTTTATTGTTAACAAGTACTTATTTGTAATTATGTACATGTGAAGAATCTAATTGTAAAGTATTTAAGTCTAGAAGTATGTATGTATGTATGTACGTGATAGTTAAGTTACTATTCGAGTTGTTATGTAACTATCATGAATACGTAATAGTACCTAGAAGTTTTATTCACACAGAGACAACTAATCCTTATCCGCTTTTTACGTAGAAGGAAAGTGGATTCCTTCATCCGCTTCTCAGCTAGGGATGGGAAATGTCGATAAAACATAATGGTTTTTCAATTCCTCGTGATTCAAAGATTAAGATGTAATTTCGCTTTTATATTGAAGTTTGAAGTAATGCGTGCAATTTTTATTGAAATAAATCGTAGGATTTACTCCAACAAGAGTAATGCTGTATGCTGAACTGTCGACGTTTTAGATTACGATTGTAAAGACATTTGAAAAGTACCAAGTTATAGGCTCGTACGAAAACCTAATCCTTCTTGGTGGTCAATTAAAAAAAAAATGTAAAACAAAACGTAGTGTATCAAGTATACGGTGGTTATTCGTCTATATCTATACTAATATTATAAAGCTGAAGAGTTTGTTTGTTTGTTTGTTTGAACGCGCTAATCT
This sequence comes from Helicoverpa assulta, assembly GCA_963856015.1. Classification (NCBI taxonomy): domain Eukaryota; kingdom Metazoa; phylum Arthropoda; class Insecta; order Lepidoptera; family Noctuidae; genus Helicoverpa; species Helicoverpa assulta. The sequence continues at coordinate 3,314,517 of CAWLCW010000026.1, forward strand.
CAGGAGCTACTGGTCCGATTTGAAAAATTCTTTCAGTGTTAGATAGCCCATTTATCGAGGAAGGCTATAGGCTACTTTTTATCCGGGTCCGTGCCGAGGTTCCCACGGGATGCGGGTGAAACCACTGGCAGAAGCTAGTTAAGAATATATTTTTATAAGAAACATAATTTTATATAACATAATGTAGAAATTACCACTTACAACTAAACTGTTTGCACCAATAGGAAACAAAACACAGACGTACTTCTCTTGAATAACAGCGACATTATCGATATTACTAATTAAATCGTTTGATGTATAATTAACAAACGTTGCTAAGGAAACATTAACTAACAGGAAACAACGGGACTGCTATACGATTGTATAACAAAATGTTTGGTCACCATGTCCGCTCCAATGTTTGTACACTTACAGGACGTAAAATTGAACCAGTATTTTCACCACGTAATGCAGGTAGGTGAGGTGCCTTCTTCTAGGTCAAAGTCTTACGGTGGGCTTGATCAAAACGATCAGTTTCGAGTGCACTAACGAGGCGTTTGATTTCTTTGAGACATCTGTCAACGATTTTGATTATTACAAAAAATGTTTGCGTCCAAATGGCAAAAACAGTAACGTTCCTCGTCCCCCGCTCACCCGCATTTTGACGCGTTACTTCCTTAGGCGATTTTCCGTTACGGAATCTCCGCTAGTAATTTTGTTCTACATGATTTTCACGAACATTCTACATCAAACTTGTGTATATGGTAGCCAAAAGTGTTATATATGTCACCGTAAGATTACAAACATCGTTAGATTAAAATATAATCTATCGATGAGAAATTTGACAATCGATAAGTGCCATATCGAGAAGTGCCAAATTTCAGTTGGCTTTCGCTACATTTGTTCTTGTGTTGTAATACATCTAAGTTTTGAGACTACGGAAATTTGTCATGTAATATAAAAAATATTGGGAGAAGATTCAGTCCACATAATACATTTATTAAGAATAAAACCATCAGAAACTTTATCAATATTTTGGGATAAAATTACAGTAGTATGTATAATACACCGTGACTTTTTAGTCGTCTTACAAAGGTGGTCCACTCAATGTATCCGACATAAAATACCACTAGGCATGATTATTAATTTTATAGCATTCATTAAGATAATAGGTGCAAAGAAAAATAATTAATACATAGAAATAAGAAACATCCTGTTAATAATGTTTACGTATCAAACGGTAGAAAGTAGGTACCTTTAAAGCGCTCGAGTCGAGTGATCGTTCTATCTCCATTTTTTACGAGACAAAATATCGTAAGCCAATCTAGCATAGTCCACGTGGACTGTCATCCAATGAGATTATTAAAATCTCATAAATAACAGTTTCTTTTTTATGAACGTTTACTAGTCATTAGATATATTACATGTATTAGTATATGATTTAATGTTAAAATATTTATGTATAGTGTTTTCTATGGGCCTTGATGCCTGATTTAAATAAAAAAATAAAAATAAAAGATACATGAAGTGGGCTGCCGTTGTAAGACGACTAAAAAGTCACGGTGTATATTTTTTTATTTCAGACACAAAACGATTATTTTCACAATTACAAGTTTTTGTGTATAATTTTATATTATGGTACACATCGGTGAGTGTGACACAACGATATGGATAAGTATGTATTTTCTGATACCTGGTTTATTGAAATGATGAAAAGGTTTCAAGAAATAGGTCGTGTGTAAAGGCGGAAATAATCCTCTCAATCTAAGTGTCCAGGATTTAAAAACTATTCTTAAGGATTTTTTTTATTTTTAAGTAAACCTTCTTCATAATTCTTCAACGAATAGTGTACATGTACAGTCACAACATATTTTGAGTTCAAAAGCCCCTCATTTACGTCACTCACTTTGGCAGAGGTAAATAATATATTTTTGTTTACCAATCAGATATGTAGGCAAGCTGTACATTGTATTATAACGAGCGTCTCATTTGCCTTTGTTTTAGATTTTTTTCCCGTTATTTTTGCACGTTATTGTACGAAGCCATAAATATGACTAAAAGATTGGAAAGAATGAAAATAGAGATGGTGAATAATTTTGGTAAGTATGCGGATATGTAGATGTGTATGTGTGTGAGTAGGTAGTCATTTGTTTTTTTCTCTAAGAAGCCAGGGACATGCCGGTTGCCTTAGATCAAGTACAGAGTTAACTGATAGATACTATGCTCTGGCAAAGGGAGCATAGGAAATTATATGATAAAAGAGTATGATGACGACATAGGCTTTAGGATATAATGTTACAGTCAAGTACTAACCTCATACTAATAATATTAACTGACAGGACAGACATCATGCCATAACATGGACAAGAAACATAATTCTTTCATAATTAAACCTTGACCAATAAAATTAGGGCCTAATCATGAGTTGTGCTTACTGCTTTCTAAAAAGATCATATAATGACGAAGGCTCTTGGACAATAATGTTACAGTCAATTACTAACCTTATATTAATTATGTTAACTGAAAAAAATATCTTGATGATATACTTAACATGACAAAAAAAATATTTCTTTCTATTGTAATCCCAAGCCAAGAATTAGGGCCTAATATTGAATGTATGTTCTTATTTTTGTCACATGCGTCAAAATACATATTTATCTGTTACTAGCTGCCGTCAGCGGCTTAGCCCGCGTGGTGTGTTGATAAAAAGTAGCTTATATGTTAATCCAGGGTCTCACTTATCTACATACCAAATTTCAACCAAATCAGTCCAGCCGTTTTTGCGTGAAAGAATAACAAACACATCCATACATTCTCACAAACTTTCACATTTATAATATTAGTAGCAAGTAGCATTTATTCGAATATAGATCAACATAATTTTCAGTGTCATGCTGACTGACAAATTTCTTTATTGTGTACTTGTGTGCGTGAACATACAAACACAATTTTATATTGTTATACAAAAAGTAGGTGTGGTCAAACGAAAATTAATGTAGTGTGTGTATGTGGATTATATTTATTATGAAATGCCATTATATTTTACATAAAAGGAAACAGGAAAACCATTTGTTTTGACAATTATTTATTTACCAGTCATATTAAAAAGCGAGGAGCGCGTGGCTCAACATAGATAATCCTAGAAAGATTTAAACTGCTACCTTCTTATTTTATTTCGAGCTACTATTAAAATATCAAATCGCACAATATTAATATCAAATGTAAATAATTTCTATTAGAAGAAACAAAACTCTTTGGTAAATCCCTACTAATATTATAAATGCGAAAGTAACTCTGTCTGTCTGTCTGTCTGTTACGCTTTTCCAGTCAGTCAAATTACGTAGTCTATGGTGAAACCATTAATCATGTCATTAAAACTACAAATAGCCCTCATAAAAAATCTAACAGCAATAAAAAAATCGCATTGCCCTCACTTAACAAAAGTTATCCAATTTGGACTGAAAAAAAAAATGAAATGAAAAATTATTGTTTATTTATTTAACGCTCAACAGTTTGACATTTTTGACATTCATAACGTAAAAGTTCATTCCCATCGTTAGCGTGAAATTGCAATAATTTACACTCGTAATTATATCTTTCAGTTTTTACACAAAATGTGAACTACGACTTTGCATTTATTTACGCCGTTTCAGTTTCATTGTCAGCTGAAAGATAAATAAGCTGTTCAAAGTAAAAACTGCTATTTTTATAATAGGTATTATTGGTCTTCTTTCTAAGTTTGTGTTTTTGAGTGCATAATAAGGCATAAATAATAAGTTACTACACAGTTTTAAGACCTCAAAGTTAAGACCGTAAAATGTTATGTTTACTGCTAATGACCAATATAAAAATGTCATGCAATAATCAACTGCTTTTGAATAATAATAATTATTTATCTCTAAAATCAGAGGTTTTCTGTGATTACCTAATTTGTTAAAAAAGTAAAGTTATATTTATATTCAATTATTCAATACTTTCGTTACCGTGTGTTAAGTTTCTCACACAACAAGTAATATTGATCAAGAAGCTATTAAAAAGCTAAGGTCATTCAAGGAAGAAATATTGTGTCATCAGACGTTTTACAGGTTGTTAGTAGTTACTGTCTACTTATGAAACTATTTAGTTTCTAAAAAATGTTTTTTACTTTACATAATAACAGAAATGACATAAAAAAAAAATGCCTAATTTTGCCGCCGATTCCCTACATACTTTTCCTAGTGTTCGAAATTCAAATTATTGTCTAGCCACTGATGCTAGCCAGCCAGTCGGTCATTGCAAAAGTTATCTATCGTAACATGCAACCTCGTCTATCCCACAAAATAGGATAATAAAGGTTCATAAACGAGTTTCGAATAAAATAAGTGTAGGATATATATATATAATACATTATTTTTTGGTTACTGGAAATACAGTCTTTGATGACATGTGTATAAGCAAACGTTTGTCCGTTCTGTTTGCGGTGACTATGGCCCCAAGCGTTACGAATTTAAAACAAAGCCTCAGCGACTGTTACGCTATATTGTTTTTCCAAAAACTCGACCATAAAAGAGGTGTATTTTTAGCCAGAACTCCAGAACTCGTATTTAATTTTATTCGCCTGTATCTAAAAGGATTAAATACCTTTCTTAAATGTCCTTGAGAAGCGTGGGTGAATTGGTTGGTCACGTGATTACGGTATATTTAAGTAATTATAATGTAGAAAATAGTTGCTTTTATTAACCAATCGTATTACGCCTTTAATTCATAACCAATGACTGATTAAAAAAGGTGAAGGAAAACATCTTGAGGAAATCTGGACTTAGAAGTTTGAACACCAACACGCATTGATCAAGCGTGGTGATTAACGCTCAATGCTTCTATATATGAGAGGAGAGGAGGCCTGAGCCAAGCAGTGGGACGACAAAAGCTCTGATGATGATGATGATGATTATGCTGTTCAACCTTTAAATGTTTGTTTTAAAAGTAAATAACTTGTACGTATGCGGGGATTTGCAAGTTATGTACTTTTAAAACATGAGTAAATCCCATAGGTACCTATACTTTAAGAATTTTCATACTCTTCAAACACTCCAATTTCCATCAACGTCTGGTTCGTTCATCAAATTCCTTTGTGGCTATGAAAAATATGCAGTTTCGTGGAGGCGTTGAATGCATTATGCATTGCAAGCTGGCATGCAAACGACTGCACTTATTAATGCATTTTCTGCACTACAGTTTAGAAGGTGTAAGCTGATTCTAGTAAAAGAACGTGTTGTAAGAAAAATGAACGTTATGTCACATCTTTTTATTTTTTCGTAACATCTCATCTTTGACATTTTTTATTATTTTAAAACTAAACAAGCTTTAGGTTGCTTCATGGTCAAAATACTAGGATAGGGATATAGGTACCATATGCCAAATGGTGTGATTGAGGAAAAAATCAAGTAATTGGTAATTTTAGTTTTGTTTGCCAATTAGTTCCGTCCACATAAAATATTATCAGGATATTCGTGACTGTCGTCATCATCTTTTTGCCCTTATTCCATGTTTTCTTCTTCCATACTCCTCTATCTGCCGTCATCTCACAAGTAACATTCTCTCTAACCATATCGACTTTCACACAATCAATCCATCGTTTCTTTGGTCGTCCTCTTCCATTACATCCGTTCACGTTCCGAGAGATTGTCGTATAAAACATATATGTAATAAAGATTGACTATTCTTCCAAAATAATAAAATAAATATAATATTGACATCAAGAACCATATTGTATAGTTGTAAACGGAATCAGAATTACATCACTTAGGTCCATTACATTTGGTAGCACGCCAAGATATCAATTTCGTGGCTTTTGGGTAATGATAGTAAAAACCTCTAAAAGCCGTAATAAATGTAGGCAGAAAAATTGCGCCGTAAATTGATTCTCGTAATTGGGTACTTATTCTATGATGTTTATTTTATGTTTCTTTTGTACGTAATGATTGGTTTGTAAGACAAAATCTGGTGTGACGTCAGCCACTATAATGTTAGAGCCAGAGACCATTTTCTTTAAAAGCAAGATTCCGTAATCTGTAATCTGAGCAATTTTTATATTATAACTGCAAAAATAACTTTGTCTGCGTGTAACGCAATCACGCTTAAACGGCTGAACTGGTTGAGATGAAATTAGGTACATAGATAAATAGTGAAACCAGAGACGGACATTCTTATTAATATCTGGGAGACGGGGATAGTTTCCCTGGGATGCGGTTAAAATCGCGGGCTATCTAGATAGTTGGTACATACATATTAGGTAAATCTCTTCTATCAGTGTTTGTGCATTGTGCCTAAAAGTGGGCATGTTTTTAAAGTCTAGGTACCTACAATTTCGATAGAGACGGATTTAAAGTGCATCTGTATCAAAATCGTAAAAACCTTATCAGTTACAAATACAAAAGCGATGTGTAATATTTGTATACATATAGGTAATACAATAACCACACAGAATGTCACGTTCACAGATAAATGTTTGGAGATTAAACTATTCCACAGAAAACTGTACTATTTTGGGTGTAAAACTTAGATAAGTTTAAAGTTTTGTGTGATTAACTGTTATGACTATTAAATAATTATTACTGATAACTCAGTTAAGGCACAGTTTAAATATATGTAGAGCAGTTCGGAAACTACGAACAAACGTTCGAAACGGCTCACTCACACAAACATGGCACACCGACGAGGCTCCGGGGGGATCTCGCGGTGCTCTCAGTAACGCGTGTCAAGACGAGTGGTTGCGTTTAATTTTTTTTTTTTTCCGAAAATGCCGCGAGCGAACGATTTATTTATTGTTATACTGCTGCGGGTTGTTCGAAATAATTATATTTTAACTGTGATGCGGCGGTTATGAGGATATTTAAAGCCGATAGTGTAATAGTTGTAGAAAATGTAAATCAAAGATGGCGGCCGAAATACGTATAATTTTTTTCGTCATAGGACACCCATCACCCATTTTCAAGATATTCGAGAGTGCTAAAAACGATAGTGCAGTCAAAACGTACATCCAAGATGGCGGCTGTAACAGGTATCATTTTTTTCGTCATGGGTGTCATTTTCATGGTATTTGAGGGTGCTAAAAACGATACTGCAGTCAAAACGTGAATCCAAGATGGCGGCTGCAACAGGCATCATTTTTTTCGTCATGGGTGTCATATTCATGGTATTTGAGGGTGCTAAAAACGATAGTGCAGTCAAAACGTACATCCAAGATGGCGGCTGTAACAAGTATCATTTTTTTCGTCATGGGTGTCATTTTCATGGTATTTGAGGGTGCTAAAAACGATACTGCAGTCAAAACGTGAATCCAAGATGGCGGCTGCAACAGGCATCATTTTTTTCGTCATGGGTGTCATATTCATGGTATTTGAGGGTGCTAAAAACGATACTGCAGTCAAAACCTGAATCCAAGATGGCGGCTGCAACAGGTATCATTTTTTTCGTCATGGGTGTCATTTTCATGGTATTTGAGAGTGCTAAAAACGATACTGCAGTTAAAACGTGAATCCAAGATGGCGGCTGCAACAGGTATCATTTTTTTCGTCATGGGTGTCATTTTCATGGTATTTGAGGGTGCTAAAAACGATACTGCAGTCAAAACGTGAATCCAAGATGGCGGCTGCAACAGGCATCATTTTTTTCGTCATGGGTGTCATATTCATGGTATTTGAGGGTGCTAAAAACGATACTGCAGTCAAAACCTGAATCCAAGATGGCGGCTGCAACAGGTATCATTTTTTTCGTCATGGGTGTCATTTTCATGGTATTTGAGGGAGCTAAAAACGATACTGCAGTCAAAACGTGAATCCAAGATGGCGGCTGCAACAGGTATCATTTTTTTCGTCAGGGGTGTCATATTCATGGTATTTGAGGGTGCTTAAAACGATAGTGCAGTCAAAACGTAAAACCAAAATGGCGGCTGTAACAGGTATCATTTTTTCGTCATGGGTGTCATTTTCATGGTATTTGAGGGTTCTAAAAACGATAGTGCAATCAAAACATGAATCCAAGATGGCGGCTGCAACAGTTATAATTTTTTTCGTCATGGGTATTATTTTCCTGGTTTTTGAGGGTGCTTAAAACGATAGTGCAGTCAAAATTTAATAATAAATAAACAAAGAATTTCGAACGTGCCGTAGCAGACGAAAATATTTTTCTGTTAATATGTTGTAGATATAAATGAACAATAGGTATTTTTTATGTAATGGGTTTTTAATTATTATACCTACTCCAGCATTTTAGGTAGTTATCTAAAGACTTTTAATTTAAAAAACTCAGTTTATGAATAAAGAACAGCTAAAAATAAGTGTAAATACAATAACAACAATTACTTAATCATTTGGAAGATTATTTTAAGCAGTAGTTTATTTGTTTGATAATTATGTATTTGTGTAAAAAGTCCTTGAGCCTTGCGCTCGAAGTGGTGCGGCGACAACCGCGCGCCCGCTCCAACTAGCGCCCGAAACATTTTCGTCCAAACTCGGCTCGCTTACTCCCGCCAAAACTTGCAAAGGTTACGCCACCGTAATTATAAAAGTTACAGATCTAATATAAAGCTATAATTTAGTAATAACAAGTTGTTGTGTAAATATTATATGTTGTTCGTGTTCAAACTACCTATCGTTTTTTGCTGAGATTAACCAAAGCCATGAAATTACCTATATAAATTGTATTGTGAGCCAGTTAGGTAGTTAATTAAATTCGATGATTGATCACTACAGAACAAAAAAGTAAAAAAGAAACATCACCAATATCATTAAAAGTGACAACCCTATTGCTTCAACGGAGCGTAGGTAGTTATGTCCGCAAACAGGCTTAGTTTCCATACTGTCCATATCTTTACCGTGGTTAAGGTAAGTTTCACATAAATGAACACAGTTTCATTTCTGTAAGCATCGCATAGTTATTTTTTATAATCTTATACTTTTCCCTTAATTGAAATAATCAATGCACACACACATAAATAAGGCCCAGTAACGAAAGAAAGAAATAAACAATGTACTGTGTATTACCTATAAACTTTCTGATTTTTAATTTGGCGACATTAAATCGGCAATTTATAATGAAACTGTCACTCAAAGAATAATATATTTTCAGCTACAAAATACTGAAAAAGCAATTTTTCTGATAAAAATTACTCTTGAAATTCCCAATATTTTCCGAAATCATAAAAGCTTATTGTTAGTGACATATTTTACGCAAAAACCTCAGCAGGTCACCAATTATCGAGTTATTGCTGACTCGATATGACACGAATTTTTATATTGAACCTTTTTTATGGTTCAATAAAAAATAAAACGTGTGTATATCGATAGCTCTTTGATAAAACTTTTATCGATAGTAACAAGTACAAACAAATTGTAAGGACAATTTAGCTTCTCATTTGTTACAATTAGGTACTTGCATACGTTCCCTTCAGCAAAAAAATAATTCTCATAGTTTGATTCGCAAATTAATTTTGGGAAATTATAAGTCTAGCCACAAAATTATTTATTAGACACATGATTAAACTTCTAATTTTATAACTAAGCAACGGGGAAATGACATACCCTCTAATAAACTAATTCGTCTTTTTTACAACGCCAACTAAATATTCTATAGAAAGCTTCAAGTAAAGATCATCAATTATTGTGACTTGTCCTTCTTATTTATACATTGTCATCTAATTTACTAACTCGGCCTCGTTTTTTTATTTATTTATTTTTTGATGGTAGAATTTAATTTGGATTCATTTTATTTAGTATATTTTCATTTATAACCTTCAATTAAAAAATATTGTATTAAAAATTTAAGTTAGTGATGAAAACGAATCGCTGCAAAACCGACTCCACGTAGTCTTGTCTGCCCTACCCCTAGAGTGCAATACAAAACCGCGTAGGCGCGGAGGGGCGAGGCGGCCTGCGAGCTGAGGCGCAGGCAGTTTAAACGCTCGCCGACGCGGCTGAGCGATGCTGCGGTGGTAAGCGTGAAAACCATCTGCGACGATAAGCTCGCATGGGGCCGCCGGAGCCCCGCAGCGCCGGAGCCGTGACAGAAGCCATGCTTGCTGCTTGTTGCATGCTTACTTCCATTCTGCATGTGTTATATTTTAAACGTACTGAGTTAAAAAATTAGAAGCCAAATAAATATATTTCATAATGTCATTTAATAGTATTCTAGAAGTTTACTGTTAGAATGCATGCTACAAATTTAGATGCTAAAAAATAACACTCATGCTGAGTTGCATTTAGAGTAGAGACTTAGAAGATAACTAGGTAGTGGCTAAGATAGTATTATTTAGAAGCTCGTTAATTGTGGCTGACTCAGTAATTTAGAAGGCAACATACATTTTTAGGGGCGAATAATGATATTAAAAAGAAGCCTGTTTAATTAGCACCCATTAATTTTCACCTTCGTTATTTATTTTCTGCAGATCTTGAAAGAAGCATAGTAAGATACGACTAACAGGCGCCAATCATTTTCCACAGTAATAAATATTTTCTCAAATCTAATATTACAAGTAACGCTTATTATCAACTATCATGACAAAGTATTTTATAAGAAGATCACGAGTCAGCAAACAATGTGACGTCGATAAGCAAATGATCTGACATTTTCTCATAACTATAGCACAATATGTTGTCACCACGGAGGAAGGAAAGATAGCGGAGATGCCATAAGGAAAGGTTGGTGAGGCACTTTTTTGTCGGTCAAAGTAACGTAGAACTGACGAGGTGTTCGGGTTCCTTGTCAAATCAAAAAATTGTCCTTGATTAATTGGTCTTATTTTGAAAATAATGGGCGGTTTTCATATAAGGGCGGAGCTAAGTAACATTCCTCGTCTCCCCAATACGCGCATTTTGGCGCGTTACTTTCTTAGGAGATTTTGCATTATGACATCTCCGCTAATCATTTCGTTCTCCATGGTTGTCACATTATACGCATATTTGCTATTGATAATGGTGTTAATTATGTGACAAACGTTAAATTATTTATATCGCAGGAGATTGATTAGAATATGCTGCGATGTAGATGCTGTAGGTGTACGAATATAGCTTTGATACGTGCTAGAACAAATGTTTGTTTAGCCTACACAGCTGTTCCGGGTTCAGGCGGTTTGTGCATTTGAAATGTGTGTTTCTAAACAAAACTATATGTACGGTATAGGAGAAAATAGAGGTGAACATTTATCTCTGAAAAAGACTGTAAAATGCGCTGGAAGTGGTTGACATTAGTCAGGCTTTAAAAAAAGATTTCTTAAGAAATACAGGAGCTGAAAACTAGAGATGTTTTATCTGTTGTGGTTTTGAAGCACTTAATTAAATCAAGGTGTGATTAGACTCTAATATTAATTTTCGGATGCTATTATCCTTAATTTATTCTTCATATTAATTGTTTCTGAAGCAAACTTTTACTTTACTTCTCATCGAAAACATTTATTTCAAAAATGGCCTCATTTAAAAGTCTCAGTGGGTTCTTGTACGGGTGCACATAAAACCACGTGCAGGGAACCTTGGATTCGCAGACTGTGGCTAACAGACATTGCTGAATCATCTCACATACTCGATTGTAAAGAGCCGAGTAGACACGATGGACGCAGATGCGATTTTGTTTTTTATGTTCGAAAAGCGAATGAAGATTGTTCGAACTGGGAATGACCTGGGAAATAGCTGTTTAGGTAAGTGGTAGGAAAAGAAACGCATGTTTTCCTGGGGTGGTGATTGTAACTAAATGTGTTTGTTATCTGTAGATTTCAATTTGCCGAAATGCTCTGCTGCAGGTAAACAAGAATTTGGAAAGCATTGCTCTAGAACTAGGAAATGATAAGATTGCATTGCTGACGACTTAGCAGTTTGAATTCTAATTGCATCAAAATAGGGACATGATCTGCATCGAAATGGGAGTCTCTTGAAAAAATTGTCAAGTCATGCATCAACCAAACATCGCATCAACTGAACATCACTAACCAATTAACAATAGATAGTTAGGCCACCTAAAAACAAATGACAACGACCGATATGTGACGTCACAATAACAAACTGATTCATGCTGATAGCTTGTCAGTTTTCAGTAATCATCATACAGATCTTAAGATATATTTTTGTAGTATGTTTTCTGGCGCCAAGGAGGTAAATAGCCTTTACTGTCAGCAAGGAACTTCGTGGATGGTCATGAGGAATGTACAATTAATGAGAAACAAACAATACTTTTTTTCGACACTTTTCCATTTTAATACTATACTTAGGAGTAGTGCTTTAATGAACTGTGCTTAAAAGTTATAACATCATATTTTCGAATTATCTTGTTTTTTTTAAACTTATAGTTTCCGTAATGGCCGGTGTCTAAGCACCTTTATCGATGGTTTTTCTATTATTTTTAAAGGAAAACGGTAAGGCCATACCTACAAAGTTTTCATCTGCGTCCTGTGGAAATTACTTTTTGCTCATGGATAAAAAGTACTCTATATTTATTTATTCTGAATGTTGTGAAAAAATAGATACACAAGCTATATAACTGCCTTTGATTATATATATGTCTAGATGGAGTGTCACCATACAATCCCAACAAAGAAGCAGAGACAAAATTGTTATGCATGTGTGCGTGTAGGTGTCATTTTACACTGCGCGTTGACGTAAATAATGATACCAGCTTCTACGGTTCTCCCATAAATAATGAAAAAAAATAGACTAATTAAATAAGTTTGTATATATAGTTATTCGGTTTAACTATAACTTTATAGAAAACTGAACCTTGCTTGGCACTGCTCCTTTTGTAAGTCTTGGGCTCCCTATCTTGTCGACGGTACTCATGTCATTGCTGCGGAAGTGATCGGAACACACTACGGTATTTTTTGTTGGTGTGCACATCGCATCTCCGCGGGTTTTTTTTAATGCAGTCTATCCACTGACTTCTAACAATAGGATTACTTGGAATTCTATTAAAAAATGATGTTACGTTGATGACCATAATTTACTAATCAAATAATAGTAGATAATATTTTGGAGAATCAGAAAATGTCTATCCGAGCAATAAAAATAGAAATTATACCTACTATTTTTTTGCGCAATGCTTAAAAAAATATCCTTTATACATAACATTAACACGTAAAGTTGGGAAAATGAAAAAAAAACTGGCAACACTGATGCAATATGGCGTGATTTAGTAAACATAATTACAACAAACAAATATTTATTTTCTGGGTCAGTTACCGATGATAGGTGATGTTATTGGCACTTTTTAGCCTTCCTTTATAATTCCGGCAGACTTTCATTGCACATGTCGTCATTTTATCTCTGTTATTTGTATTTTAGTTAGCGCGCGTAATACGTTTTGACAGTTAAGCAGCACGATCTGTTCTGATTGACGGGAAAGCTCATGTCGATGAACAGTACATCGACATTTTTTTCCACGCTTGCGCGCACTCGACGCTACATCTAGACATATATATAATCAAAGATAACTGCCAAGTTTCAAAAATTAAAAAAAACCCCCGACCCAAAAAAAGTACGCAATTATTATGACAAAAGGTTAAAAACGCTAAACCCAAACGCTAAAAGTAAAAAAATAATTTTTAACACTACGAAAGTACCAACTAAAGCATGTCAGACTAAACTAAATTTTGTTGCGTCGGGGGTTAATAAAATACATCCATTAATACATACAAACTTTCGTGTACCTATTATATTAGTAGGACAGCAACGTGTCATAAACTCTCTTTGTATACTCGATAAAACTAGTCCATAGACTACTTAAGATTACATTCCTAGTTCACGGTCAATATTGAAGGACTTTGATGAATCAGAATTGTGTTGTTTATTTCAGTAGCGCTTGTCTATCTCGGAACCAATGAATTTGGCTTAGTTTCCAAACTGTAAACTTTATCTTTAAAGACGGTTACTTTTATTTTCAAAAGTTTTAAGTACTTTTCTGAGTACAACAGTTTCTGGTTTAAAGTTCACAATCTGGTTTTTAAATTCATTTTTCACTAACCCAAGAAGCAGTGTTTAAAGATCGATAAGTAAATGAATTGTCTCACACTGAAATAATTATCCGATCAGTAGTTCTTGAGATAAGCTTGTTCAAATGATCAATCGAACTCTCCAGCTATAAAATATTAGTATAGGTATGTACATAAGTATATTATATCATTATCTTGCAAATACTCCATCTCAACAAAATAAAAGCTACTGTTTAAGTCCTAAATAATAAACTGCTTTCAGAAACATTCTAACCACAATATCATTTACAAACTCCTTCCATACAGAGTACTATGCCAGTCGTTTGCATGGCATATCCTGTCTAGACAGCTTTTATATCGTTGTTACCTCACATACAATGGACGAATAGAGTACTGGATCGTTGGGTGCATTTGGAAGCTGAATTTCAGTAAGCTGTTGATTGCTTTAACTGGTAGATTCTAGGGTAAAACATGAAAATGTGAAATTCTTTATGAGGGTCGTTTAAGGTGTTTAAACATCCTAAGTCTGACAACCATTATGCTGAAAATAGCATCAAAAACAGTTCAGTCAAACGTAAGATAATTGCGCACAAACATACATAGGTATTTAAATATAGGTCAAATTGACAGCATTCCTTTTAAGTCGGTTAAAAACGGTCGTTTGTGTTGTTGGTAAAGATAGTCTCCAGTCGTTTGCATGGCATATCCTGTCTAGACAGCTTTTATATCGTTGTTACCTCACATACAATGGACGAATAGAGTACTGGATCGTTGTTGATTGCTTTAACTGGTAGATTCTAGAGTAAAAATGTGGACCGTTTTAGGGTATTTCTTGTTGTGAAGCCAATGCTTTTAAAAAATATGTTTTTCTAGAATTAATAATTATGTTCGGTAGAGATGGATTGTGCCCTAAAATGTATTTTTTATTCCATTGACTTTTTTGTTAAAATAAATTAAGAATAATTTGCTATTGCATGATTGGGATATAAATAAAAACACATTTGCCTGTTAAAGGTGACTATATAACGGTATTCTTATTGATAACTAGGAAAAAACAGGTACAAGGAAAAAATATTATTTAATTTATTTTGTTTTTATATTTAACTAGCTTTTGCCCGCGACTTCGTTCGCGTGGAATAGTGTCATCCGGCAGATTTTTGGTTTGAACAATAGATGGCGCTGTATGTCCGGAATAAATTGTATTTTTTATTTTTATTTTTTGTAATAAAAACTATCCTATGTCCTTCTCCTGGCTCTAAACTGCTTCCCTGCCTGTTTTCAGCTAAATCGGTTCAGCCGTTCTTGAGTTATAAGTGGAGTAACTAACACGACTTTCTTTTATATACATATATAGACTTTAAAGAATGTATAAGATGTTCTGTGCATTTAGATGCATATGCTTTAATTAAAAAAGAAAAAATAACCAGCTGAAATATATGTATATCTAACAGTTGTAATCATCATCATCATCATCATCATCAGCCTATCGCAGTCCACTGCTGGACATAGGCCTCTCCAAGTGCACGCCACTGAGATCGATTTTCGGCTTAATCTTGGTACTTATTTATTTGAAAATTCAACTACTTATTGCGGAAAATATAATTTAAAACCGTTTGATAATATTAATCCTGTGATTCATATTTTAACAACTACCTACTACACAAGATTATCTGATTATTTATTTTTGAATTACCTATATACAATTGTTGTTATCGGCATGAGACTTATCGCTGGTGTCCATCTCAATCCGGAAGATCTGCAAGAAAAGTTTATACATGCATGTACCTATTTTATGTTTCATTTTTGTACTTATCCTAATATTACTTACTTGGAAAAATCATTATATTTGGAATAAGAATTATGTAATTGGATATATCTTAAGCCTTTTCGGACTAATAAGTTCATTGATACCTATGATAATAATAATTACATAATCCTATCAACTACTCCATAAAATACACAATACAACACCCATAAAAGTCGCTTTCAAACGCGCCTTCAAGAAACGTACACTATTCAGTGAAATAAAGCATTTCCACAATAAAGAGCAATTCCGACTTATCTAGCGCTTTCAGCGCTTCACAGCGACACACATTCATCTGACACTCCCTTGGGATTACGTCGCGTATGAAATTTTAACTAGACCTGCCATATTCGTCGCATTAGACATGGGTCTTAATAAAGGTATATTTCAGTGCCATGCGTTTATGGCGCTCGGCTGTCATGGGCCGCATGCGGTTGATAGCGTGGCTTATGCGTAAATTTTTTAGTTAATAAACATTATTTAATTTTTTATGTTTCTGAGCTCTTCTAAAGACTCGAGGCCGTCAGACATATCTAGACAGGTCATACTTTCCCATTAGCTTCTTCAGCCATATACGGCCGATGATCGTCACAAGCGTTATACGCTGGCTCGGAAGTGTACCATTATTTACGGGTGTACGTAAAAGGAGTCTGCGTCTGCTTCGTTGATTTTAAACTCAAAACACTGGTTCGAGCTGGATTGAACCGCTTTTTTGGTCTTTGTGTACTGTTATTGTCGCACTCGTTAGTTCACTTCTTTTGAGCGGTTTTGTTATCCTTTTTTTCGTTTTGATGAACAGAACTGTAGCTGTGAACATCGTTAGGATTTATTCTTGCTTTTTGGTTTTGCAGTGATTACAGCAGTAGCGTACATTTTCTGCCAATAAATCAGGGACTTTTTGTTAGACCACTTTACCTGTATTTTGTACTTATCTACTGATAGTTTTATTATTATGTCAGCCTATTGTTGTCCACTGATAATCTTTAGCCTTCATCAGTGAGCGAAAACCATCCCGGTCTTGGGCAGCCCGCATTCACCTACTGTCCGCCACTTTCTTCTAATCATCGATTCACCTAGCAGCAAGACGTCCCATAGTAACCCAAAACCCAATGGTTTTATACTGGATGCATTTATCAACTTATGGCGACGTTTAACTCAGTTCTAAACCAAGCTACCTACTACGCTTAATTATTAAGATGTTCTATGAAACAGTAAACTAAGCAAGGATTGTTATGAAACTTTGTATAAATTATGATAGTCAACTAGTTTGTGATTTACGATGTCGTAATCAAGCTGATAACGCGGAGAGGTTCAAGACTTTTGACCTCCGTTTTCGGGAAATTTCGAGCCGTTAATTTGGTACGAATTAGGTATCACGATCTTGAAGATTTTTCCTTATTTTTGTATGAACCTGTATCACTTCTTACTGGTTCTACTGCGTAATACAGGTCATTCTTAATATTGTGCATAATACTTAGGTACCGTTTAAGTAAATAATATCATAAATTTATTCAGAATCTATTCTCCTTTTATCATGTATTCCGTGGAGTGACAGCTTATCTGACTTCAACTTACCTGCTTACAAATCTTTGCGGTATTATCTTAACCACAGCTCTTCAAAACTCGGAAACTTAGACATTTGTATTTCAAAATGATAGATAGGATGAAGCAGGCTTATAAGTTAATACCAAGAAGACGTTTGGGATCTTTAAATTCATTTTCCTAATGTTTTCCAAATCATGTTGGGGTCGGCTTCTAGTATAACCGAGTGTAGCTGAGTACCACTGTTTAACAAGGAGCGACTACCTCTAGGACCTCCTCAAACCAGTTACTTGGGCAACCATAGCATATACATACATATATTGTAATATGATGCACACTTTCTTTCCTTTGAAATGTAGCATTGTTCTTATAGAAACGGCACACTTAATTAGGCTTCTTTCGAAGAAGATTCTTGTGGGCCAACGATACACATTTAAATATAGAAAATATAAGTATAATTAATACCTACTAGGCGCAAGTTCAATGCTACGATATCTATTGTTTGAGCTGACTCATTAGACCGCACAATCAGCTGATTATAAATGCTTTGTTTTTTTTCCTGTACGTTACTTTGAAGTTAGGAGGAAATCTGCTGTCTGTGAAGGAAAGTTGAAAGACAATGAGGAAAGAAAGGTCGGGGAGAGGACACTTGTGTGTCTATAGGGTTTAATGTGATCTTTAAAAGGCAATAAACATTGTTAGTCTGAAGTGCTTGTTTGCGTAGGTGCATCGTCATTTGTAGCTGAGTGACAAATAGTGTATTGATGAGTTAGGTAAATCATTATTAATATAGAAATAAAGTTTATCTGTCTGCCTGCCTATGTAGATCAAACTTTGACTGACTAAAATATTGCAGTGGGCTCAAAAAAGTATTTAAATTGTTATTTTTGTTCGACATTAAGAAAAAGTTCCATCCCGTTTACTTACTTACTATGCATTTGCTCATATCTAAAATCCACACAGTTAATAGAATTTTCCATACATACGTTCAAATATAACGCAACTCTTTAGAAAGTCATCTCCGTCGAACAGCTTATCCCTTCACCAATCAGATCATTGGAGATTCAAAGAAATCCTTCGCGTGTATTACAGCGGTATCTATATTTTATAGCTAGAATCCAAGATGGCGCCTCAATTTAGCGCTAAATTATTCGCCTTGCTCCAATTTCGTTGGCGTTCATTAGCAATTCTACTGCATAATAGGTACTGAACTTATAGTTTGTGCTGATCTTGTGAAAAATCGTGAATATATTAATTGTAGGACATTCTATAGTACCTATCTTGTACGAATAGGGTCAAGCGTCGCTTAACTGTCATCATCATCTGCCTAGCCTGGGGACGGCTTCCAGTCTAGTCGGTTGCAGCTGAGCTGAGGGTTTTACAGTTCTACAAGGAGCGATTGCTATCTGACCTCCTCAACCCAGTTAGCCGAGCAACTCAATACCCCTGGGTAAACCAGTTATTAGGTATACTGTATAGGACATAGGTAGTAGGTTAAATAATCTGAACAATTGCGAACATAGGTATAGATGAGGTATTCCCTAGGAGAACATTTTCATAAAAAGCTTTGCGGTTGTACTCTCCTCGGTACGAAATACAAAAACATTCCATAGAAAATAAGCAAAGAAGTATAATAAAGACAGCAGAAGATTAAAATGAACGTCCAATGAGCTTAGCACTTCCGAGCGCGTCTTTCGCAAAGCTGCACTAATTAATTTCATAACGAATACTAAGATAATTGTATTTTTACAAGACTCGAAGAGATTTTCTGTAAATCTGAAGTTATTTAAATTGGTCGCTAAGATGGTAAGTATCTTGGTGCTGCATCTAATGTGCGGGAAACACAGAGATTCATTTGTATATTTAATTTAAAATATCTATAAGATATATATCTCTGTCAAAACCAATTATATTTTTTCTTAAAAAAATTATGGAGTTAAAAAATAAGAACAAAATTGGACAAAGATAATGCTGAAAAGTGTAATGGGACTAAAACTAAACTAAACAAAGGGATAATACAAATCCTTCGTAAAAAGCCCTTGAGTCTGAAGATACACACTTATTCTCCAGTGGTCTACTCATACAACTAATAACAAATAAACACTACTCAGTAACAAACATTTTGCAACAGTGCGGTCTGTCCTCAAAACGTTATCGATATACCTCGTTCTAGTTTCAACAGATAATTAGCCGCACTCATTATGTAATTGAAATTACACATAATGTGATCATGATCCTGATAGTTATACAAAAATGTTAACTTTTGCGTTACTGAATTTGCATAGCAGCTAGTGCATTTGTATGTGGGAATAAAAAAAATGAAACCGGCGTCAAACTGGAGCGAAAAAATAATAATTAACATCGTTCTAAAAGTTTGTGTGTCTATGTTCCTTTTGTTTATTTTGCCATAGACTTCATGTACGTATCAAATGCAAAATACATGGTGTTTTTTTCATAAATTAGTTCCATAATTACTTCAAGTAAATTATATTAAACCTCTAAGCAAAACTGTTACGTACGTTAAGTTCCATAGTAATTTATCACCTCAAATTACTCACCCCAGCAATTTTTAGACGTTCTAGAAACTCAGTGAAAATCCCTCGCCTTAAATTTTAAGCACAAAACATATTTTTCTAGACAGTAAAATGAGTTTCCCCACTTGAAAGTTTATTTATTCTTAGCAAAATATTTCTATGTTGGACAAGATCTATGGTCTTAGCGACTTGAGTGAGAAACTTTCGCCTCACTATGAAGGTTTGTATTGTTTATATCTACGATAAAATCGGGTGTTTGAGAATGCCAAAGGTCTGGGTATTTTTTTTTGTTGGCAACACAGTATATTCTTGCAAGAATTCAGTCTTGATCATGATTTATTTTTATATTTGGAACGAAAAAGTTAGTTCTAACGGCTTGTAAGGCTCCAGAAAAGTTTTTATGGTGAAAAAAGTGTTTTATTTGTTTGTTCCATGAATATGACCGTAGTTTTGAACAAGAGTTTTTATTATCATAAAAATGTCCTACGAATTGACGGTTTAAAAACATACATAGTTAACCCTTGGAAAATGTTGGTACCAAACCATAACGTAAACAGTATAATTAAATAATTAATTGAATCGTGAGTTACTTGCATTGCATACGTGTTGTTTATTCAGCAAACTGCAACTGTTTACATTAATTACAAATATAATGAACAATCTAATTTTAGACGCCCTCTATTGACCTTCTAGTGAGATTTATGCTATTCGACCTCATGAGATGCGATCTATTTGCATTCGTAATTACTTTGGCAGAATGCTGGATTCCTTGGTCAAATTAAATGTTTAGTCATGGCGGGAAAGATTTGATAGATTGTCAAAATATTTTAAAATTATATCTCCTCACACACGTTAGGTATGTCACTTCATAGGCTTGGTCAGTTCCTAAAGTAATTATTTCAAAATATTCTAAGAAAGGAAAGACTAGCAGTGAAGGGTTCTACATTACCATTAGTCTTATGAAGAAACTAGACTTCAAATGCCAGATCGTAATCATCAAGTCACAAAGTAAGAGGCATACCTTTCACAAGAAGGCATTTTTCTCACAGTTGGTCACTAAATACATTTGAGTAAATACACTACATTAATGTGTAATCTTGATAAATATACTCCCCGAAGGAAGATAAGTCAGGCAAAGGTCATTTGTCGCGTAAATACTTTTTATCAACGGGACTAATTGTTCCCCTGTGATCTGGGCTGGCGTTTTTGCTCCCCGGGTAATAGTCTGAGGTTTACTTCCAGTATTTGCGAGGGTTTATGTAAAATATACTGGCTAGTATTCCATTTTAGTACCCATTAAGAAGGAAAAAAGACACTCATGTTACAAAATTTTCGGTTTTTTAAATGTTACTGATATACTCAATGATGTCCCAAGAAACAGAGCTGGTTCCATTTTAATTTACTCAAAATCAAATTAAAGGTTTTTATCTCATATAGACCTATTACAGGTCCTTAAGAAACGTCAATAGCTAGGTGCACGGTTCCAAAGAGTGTTCCTTATGGATAAGAACCAGAAAATCCATAGACACTCTTTTCAAAAAAAATGTTTACTCTAAGTACCTAAATACATGTATACATATGTTTATGAACAACCACATGAGAAAATCCTCTAATAATAAAATACAGCGTCTGCCATATTATTAATTTAATTCCGGCTATATTTTATGTTATATGAAAATATTTACGCAACGCCGCTGTTTTCGTAATAAACGTGCGGAATATGAGTTTATAACTGTTATTAAATAACGTCAACTGTTTATTTTTGTAATGTTTTAGTTTTGCGCGCAATTTTGCGTCGAAGTTTCAGGAAATATTACGAGTGACGTTCATTCCTGTAATTTAATGATGTATCTTTTTTTATTTAAGTCATAACTTCATTGAGAAGATCACGAGGGCAGGATTAGGTCTTATCTGCTGATTTTTTTAAATGGAGACGAAAATTATTTTTGGCACCATAAGAATTCTTTGTAACATTACAATTATTCTTATGCTAATATACTCTTTAATAAGTTGGTGCATTTAAAAGATTCTTGCCACAATATTCTATCTTGTGATTAAAAAATATATATTTCGTTAGTAGGCAAGAATCTGGCCCGTGACAACAATCTTTCTTTGTTTCATTTTCATTAGGTATTTTTAGACCTTATCTTAATACGGATATTATGAAATTATAAGTTGTGAGGGAAATAGCTATAGATAACGCTTGGCACTGAAATAAAATAAGAACTCATCGAAACATGTGGATACGTGAGAAAATAACACTTTTATATGATGGCTATAAAATAAATTATCTTTAGAGATAAAATGCTTAACACTCATTTCTTTTTCAAGATTATTTCGTATCAATATTCAAAACGTTAAGCCCCAATACATTTTCAGTGGAACAAAGTACAAAATATGATTCATCTTTTTGCAACTTACGCATACTAATAAAGCAGTAATTCGTATTTTGGTTCTGCATTATGTCTTTTAATCTGGCTGGAAATTCCATGCATTAGATATAAATAAACTAAGTTACACAACTTATGCTGCTGTTTATGTCGTCAATTAATATAAAAATAGCATTGGGAAACCCACAGACATCCTTGTCTGTAAAAAGTACAGATTTTATAACCAAAGGCTCAATTTAAGTATATTCTTATACATTTTTATAAGGAGGTTTTAACCCAACAAGCAACTAAAACAGGCCGAAAATAAATCCGACTCTATGGTTTTTAATGTTCTAAAATTTTTGAATAAGCGTTCTCGAATTTGCACGCTCACGTTAGCAGCATTGTAATATTGTTATAATGTATGCAAATAAGTTTGAAGCGTTTATGTTTCTCTTTGAGATCAAGAGGCCGGCCATTGTAACGTAATTGCAGATTTCACGGGCGCTCCGTGCTCGTGGTTGACTGGTTAAAATATGCGTTGAGGATGAGGCCTAGTTTTGTGTGCTAGGTTATTTGTTTGTTGCTATTAATCTAGTACATACATATGTTGCACTACTCTTTTTTTCATTAAGTTAAGGACAATCCCTTTTTGGTTTAATCATATTGTTATATGAGCCAGGTACACAATCCGGACAATAGGAACTGTGTATGAGACATAGGTTGAATGAATCGTACATTGAAAAGTTTTTACTAGGTACGTTACTGAGCACAAGAATTTCTTACGTAACATCTTCAGTAGAATTAACCTTAAAATAGTTCATTACAAAGATAGCATGACATTGTATTTTATGAAATTGTTGAGATAACACACTATTTAAAGACATTCTAGATTAGGTGTCGACGCTGATAAAGTATGCTAGTTACTTACCTTTGTTTTACATTGCATCATAATTACGAAACCTTATTAATTAGGTGGTACTTACTATTTGTTGAAATGCAAAAATATTTTTCCCTTTTTCGAGTTACAGTAACTTATGTAAACTTATGGTAAATGGCGTAAGACTTGCTCGTCTTAAACTGCCCTTTCTACTTCTTTGTGTAACAATGTAGTCTATAAATCAATACAATTGATTTGAATTAAGTTTTCGCATACCTATAAGAAAATGTCAGTTTCGTAAAATAATACGAACACTTAAAAACCTAAGTAACAAGAGTGAAAATGAAAATTTCTGGCGCAGACTTTTCATTTTACAATGACACGATTAATCATATAAAAATACATTCCGGACATTTTTAGTAGCCATTAGATTACAAGGAGTATTACAAGTAGTTAGATTACTAGGTAGGACAATTTTGTTCCCTTTATTGATTGCGGGCAGTAGCTTAGAAAAATACATTATACGATGAGCTATTGTCACGTTAAGACGATTAGTCAGATCTTCTTATCAATCTGTAATTTAGGATAATTGTTACTGTACATTTGTTCCGTTCACTGTCCTTCTTACCTACTGAAGTATGGCGTAAATGCTACTTTAGTCAAATTACGTATTAACTGTCATGTTATTATTTCATTGTCGGATATACGAGTGCCTGTTATGATCCGTTGTAATTAACGATCTTGCATGTTATTAGCTGTGAATTGTTTGATTCTGTTTCGCATGGTTTATGACAATGGCATAGTGTTATTTATACGGTGATGCGGTCTATTTGCACGTAATGCTTATAAACAATTGGAAGCAAATGTGTTACTAGGCAGAAATTCTAGGATTTGGTTTGATAACTAGTGATACAAAAGAGCAAGCACGTAAATTGACGAATGCAAATTGTGTAGCTTAGGTAGTGTCATTTTTAACAGTATCTTGCACTTCACTTATCTTATGTTATTTAAATTGGTTCCTAATAATAATATAATTAGTTAGTTTATATTTTATCCTTATTTCAGCGTCTAATTGTCATATAGGCGGTCAGTAACCGTTCTGCCTAGCGCAATGATCTAATCAAATGCTTCCGCGCTGTCGCGTGACCCAACGATAGCGAACTGACGTTTTGTAAACAAACGATCAAATGCGAAACAAATATGACAGACACGGTCGCCATCTTAGATATTGATCGACGGACGCGGTGACGTCACGAGATTTTATTGACGTTTTTTATGTTCTTTTTTCAAATGTAAAACGGTGGCAGTTGTGTTATGATTTGTTTCGATATGTTAATAAGTTTGTTGTTATTGTTTATGTTTTTTTTTGGTTGGGTCAGAGGTCTGATTGCGATAAGGTGAAGCTGAGTTTGTCGATTTTCTGTCTTCAGATGTAACGTTGTGGAAATATTACTATTCCAATCATTAAGATATTGATTAATTTGTTTATAATAAAGCCCCCGAAAGATATTGGGGATATGCTATAAAAATGTACAGAAGACAGTCTTATTTCTACATAAACACACTACAAGAAATAAAACACATCACTACATAGTATAAAACAAAGTCGCTTTTTCTGTCCCTATGTCCCTTTGTACGTCATGCGGTTTTTTTAAATAGATAGAGTGATTAAAGAGGAAGGTTTATATGTATAATAACATACATTAAATAGTGGGGAAATACTGTTATCCCGTGCGAAGCCGGAGCGGGTCGCTAGTATAAAAATAAAACACTGATAAATTGTTACAATAGCACGTTATTTTGTTTTAAAATTATTTTGTATAGAATAAAGCTGTATCCCAATAAACACATTGGCACATTCTAGATAGCGTCTATTCGAGTGCCAAATAAATTCGGCCTAGGTAAGCGTTTCGCAGCCAAATGGTTAGCGTGGAACAATAAATATACTTACTCTGGGACTTAAAATAAATTCCTTTTAGGTTTGTGTGTATTTATTTGCGGTTTTGACAAATCTGAAAAATCTGTTACGGAGACCACTTTCAATGAAGGCCATGTAAAAGAGTCTATGCTTACTATGTTAAAAAAATACGTGATTTTTCAGGCTCTTGTAATACTTTCAATGTTCATACATAAGTCTGTATATTCCCATTATTTTAAAATTACGAACCATTTTCTGAAAACCGTCATCCAGTTTCGATAGAATGATTTGACGATACCAGGTGCAGGAAAAATGTTTCATTTTATTAATATGCCGACATTAAATTTCGTTTGCCATGATTTCAAAATACAGGGCCATCATAATCTACGTAATCTGTAATTCTGTCCTACTATAATATCTGAGTGCTTTGTAATGAGTATCATAAACGTGAGAAAAGAAAAACCGAGATCAGACAGAGGAATATTTATCGTATTACATGGGAGACTTAATAACACTAGAGAAGTAATTTGTTTTCACTTTGTGAACACGTGAGAATTAAAAGTGTATAAGGCATTTTTTTTCGCTATTCTAGTATCATAAAGCTGAGAGTTGGTCTCTACATAAACGCCCTAATGTAAAAATATTTCAGAATTAGATAGCCTATTTATTAAGCCTATTTTTTAAAATAGTTTCATCGGGACATCGGTGGGGCAGATTACAGACAGTATTTTCAAAAAATATTCCGAATTAAAACATCAAACACATATTCTCGTAACTGGGTATTACGTAACGTGTTTTTTAAATTTTTGCTGCATCCGAGTTCCAGTTAAAAATTTCGTCCAGAATTCTGGCGCAAGATTTTCCGAGGGGAAACTAACCAATCTGTGGACGAATCGAAAATGGAATTAAAAGGTTCGCGGACGACCGACACTCTTTAATTTCAGAACGAACAAAGAAGTGAGAATTCAAACATTCCTTGGGGTTGAATTAAAAGAATTGGCGTTAGCTCTTTTATGCATTTGCTTTGTTTTACTTTTACATTTTCACTTCGACTGTTTTTCTTCTACAAATGCAAATTGTGATTGAAAAATAACGTTCATTCTTTATGTTCTCCATTTGCGGACCAGATTTTATTGTTTATCGTAATAGTACATTTTTATTGAATTTGCATCGATGTCGAATGTATATTGTTTTTGTCTGTAGGTAATTGAATCGATTTCTGTCATAGGATCGTCTTTTGTTTCGATCGTATTTCGCAGATTGTTTTTGTTATTTTAAATCTATACTAATATAATAAAGCTGAAGAGTTTGTTTGTTTGTTTTGTTTGAACGCGCTAATCTCAGGAACTACTGATCCGATTTGAAAATATCTTTCAGTTTTAGATAGCCCATTTATCGAGGAAGGCTATAGGCTACTTTTTATCCCGGTACGGGAAGTAGTTCCCACGGGATGCGGGTGAAACCGCTGGCAGAAGCTAGTGTAGTAATACGAACGTTCCCAATATCTATCCATGTGTTGTTTTACTTACTAGAAATAGGAATTTGACATTATTTGTAGGGACTAATGTAAAAATTCTATCTCTAGAAAACAAACCAAAGATGGATAGAATATTGGGAAGGCCGTTATAATATATCTTCATATCTACAGCTAGCATCTCCCACGAAATAAAAGTATTATTTACCACGATAAAACTTTAATGTCGCCATTACAGCAGAGCGTTTGTTTTACTTTTTTTTTATTATGAAAACAATTTTATGATTTCAGTCGTCCTAATGGTCGATATAAAATTGATTGTCTCCAACGTGATGGTTTCGCGTGTCCCAAGGTGAGCCCTGACACTCCAATTACGATTATTGGCGTTATTGTAAAAGATAATTAAATATTATTTAACTTCGACCTTTTCATGCAATCTTTTTTGTGTTTGTTGTAAATATAGACACTTTTTTGTTTTAGTTTTTGTTTTATCTTTAACTGGCTGTTCTTTGCAGTTTCACCTTCTTTTCAAGTTTCACCTTTTTTTTCCTTTTTTTCTTTTCTTTTCTTTTCTTTCCACATACTGGTAAAAAGTGTCCTAAGAAAGAAGTTTGTTCTAAGAAGATCTAACTATTCTAGATGAAAGTTTGTTTAGTTTAGTTAAGCGAATATCTTAGTGCCATTTTTTTCTTTCATATCAAGGCCTGCATCTATCACTTTGTCTACGGAATTGGATCTTTCACAAACGTAAGATTTGTTTTATTATATTTAGGCCAAGAGCCCTTCGCTCCGTTGTCTCAGTCACTTTCTCTTTTTATCAAACCTTGTCGTCAATCGTCAAGTGAACGTTGTTCGACGTTTCACATTTCAAATAGATCACCTTTCAAAGCCACAGCCAATTTCACTGACATTTCAATTGTGAACTAAGCTGACAGCATCACGAATTTGGTTTGATTCCTTGTTAATAATAATAAAGATTTCAATATGTATTCTATTGTCCCCAATTTATTATTCATCATGACTTATGACATGGTTTCTCACAAACCTGACTATGATAGAGCTTTTTCTTTTATGAAGGCACAGGCAAGTCGTGATTTGAAAAGTCTATATGCTTATCTATTGACATACCTAATGATCGCAGTCTGCACGCAGTATCTCAAACCAATCGATCTTGATACTTGCAGAAGAAATAACACAACATAAACAAATAGAAGTAAATATCTTCCATATTCCTAGCTTTAGTGTAGAACAAATAAAACTGAATATTCCGAGCGTATCCCTACTTGTAAATACATAATATGAAGTCCGTAATTTATGACAATAATACGACTAACTTTATGTCTCGCCATTTTCTTTGAGTACACAAGACGGAGGTTGTTGGCCGAATGAAAATTGATGAGTGTTTGAACGCAAGTTTGTATTACAAAGTTGAGGATGTACCAATTTGTATTGTTTTGGGGTATAATGGATGGCTTCTCAAGGCCTAGGTAATGGCTTTGTTACCCCGAATATGTGTGATTGTGTTAAGAATCAAACTCCTAGCAGAAGTAGCAGTAGTTTAAGCGTAGAACCTTCACAATATTTAAAATTGGTTTAAAAATAGTTGTTTACATAGTTCAGAATCCGAAATATTTATTTGCTAAACATGTTACTATCTCTTTCTGTCTTCCTCCGTCAAATAATATTCAAAAGGGTTCTTTCGGGTTCGACTCCCGGGTCGGGCCGAAATCGCTTTGTGGGTTTTCTTAAACTTTCACAAAGCAGCCCGTAGTCTGGAAGTTGGTGATTGATTCACCCGTGCATCGGAGAGCACGTAAATGTCGGTCCTGCGCCTGATCTCTTTCCGGTCGTGTCGGATTGCCGTCCCATGGGGCTATGAGGCGAAGGAATAGGGAGTGCACCTGTGTCTGCGCAAATGCTCGTGCACTATAATATGTCCTGCGCAGCTGGCTGATTTCCTTAAACAGCCGCCGTGGCCGAAATCGGCCGTGGACGCCATTAATATTCAAAAGAAAACGTGGAAAATGAAGCTACAATTAGTCATCTTACTGGTTCAAGGCGTTTTCAAATGGGTATTTAAAAACCCAACAAATTTTATTCTTCTGACATTTACAAGCTTACATTATGGCTTTCAAGAGTTATGAGTTTACGACCTCCCAGCACTCACAATACCTTCCTCCCAGTAATTTTCCAGTTGGAACACCTTCAATGAAAAATGTGGCAAGTAAAAATAGCGAATAGATGTAGTGTGTCGTGTGCATTCTAGCTAAGAATACTTCGATCCCCTCTTTACGTGGGTGGGTAGAAATGCCATGAAAATTGACGTCATGTAATCGGACAGCAGGATTAATAAATGGCAGTGGTTATTTTTGTTGGATAGTTGAAGTTCTGTAGTAGTCATTTAGACTGATATGATTAGATTGATAAAGTCTCGGGATTGATGATCTTTCGAGAACCTTACTTTAGGAAACTTGTATAAATTTTTGGGCCTCGGACTCAAATTTGACTGACATTTGTAACTTTAAATGTGGTATCGAACTTGGTGTTGAAATCAGGTGAACCTGGTGTTGTATCGGAATGTGGTACCGAACTATAGCACTGAGTATATGGATTTGAAGATAGTAGCTCTATGTCAACAAGATGGATTGTCGGAGTATAGCTCTGGAGCATAAAGTTGAGGCATAGAAGATTGACTGATGTTGGTTAGGCACAGATTGGCGCACTCCTTATTTTTGAAAATTTTTCTGTCAACATTTTTATTATTATTTAATTCAACCCTAAGGCGATTATCACACTGCCCCGCATGATGCAGCGTAGTGCGTGGATGCGTTTTTTTCCGTTGTATGGAAATATCTCCGTTTGTATGGAAAACACGCATAGTCCAACACACTGAAAATGCATCCACGCGCGTTCATGCGGATCACGCACATACATGCGGAGAAACACGCACCCCCGCGCGTAGGTGCGGGGCGAGACGCAAGGTATGGCACACTGAATCCCGCAGTGACGCGCGTGATTTTGAATGGGCGCGACGTGTATGTTTGAAAATGGAACTCGATGAGAGCCGCCGTGCGTGAATTAACAAAACGCAACTACGCGCGTGAGTGCGCGAAAAACCCGCACGATGATGCAGATCTGCACTCCCGCAGGAACGCGCGTAGGTGCGTCGACACGCAAGATGCAGCGTGATGCGGGGCAGTGTGAAGATCCCCTAACATAGTTGGGAAAAGGCTCGGAAGATGATGATATTATTATTTAATTCAATTGAAGAATAAGGGTTCTAGTTTGTTCTATTTCTACAATATTACGGCATTTGTTTTAAGTATCCGTGGGAGAGCTGCCACTAGCATTGTTTGAACTTGAAGCCAGTATTGTGCGAGATCGACAGACAAATTAGTGTAATTGATAAGTTAATTAAAGTACCCAGTTTCTTAACCATGATGGGAGTTTTTGATTTGGTCGTTGTTTTTATTATATCTAGAGTTTTTTTATAACTACAAATTAATAAAAGAACAAAGTATATATTTTTTTATTGATAGCTAACAGATGTAATCAGAACTTATTGGTTGTATAACATATGGACGTTTATAAATAACAGCTGTTAACTTAATAAGTACTTTCTTTGTAGCTCTAGCCTGCTCAACGATATTATTATTTTCGATACATCAAAATATTTCAAACTTATTTAAGTTCACTCCTGCTGATGGAAGAAACTTACCTCTTTGAGCAAAATACGTAATTTGCAAACTTTCGTGTTTGGAACACGCGTCGCCTTCGTCGGTACAGTCATTATAAGCTTTTCCGTGCTGTTAAAATGTTGAATGGTGAGAGCACAGAGTTAAGGCGCGGTTATATTATAGGTTAGGTACAAAATTGTTCCAGAGACAATTGTGTAAGAATAATTATGAAAAAATATATGGTTTATGCATGTCTAATCTACTTACTATTTAAGTCGGTATGTATTAAACTACAGATATCTACGTGTTTTAATGAGATCATAATCAAATAATTGATACACATTGCGTTATGTTTTACACCTGAACGGTAATGCTCAGTTAATTTATTACAGATGCAGTAACGATCAACAGACTACATTCATCATTATCATTCATAATAATTAATTTATATTTCCTGGAAAGCTATAATAGCTCAATCACAGACGAGCTAACGTGTTGGTAATACAGACATGCATACGACAACTGCATACTGCATTGGCATACATCGCATGTTGCAGTTGTCGTAAAAGTCGATGTCATTCCGAAACTAAAAATTCCGAACATGTGTTCATGCCCATCCCGCCACCCGATGATACCTAAAATTGGTTTCTGCTCAGCAACTGATGTTCTGTGACAGCAAAAAAATTTGCGCGAACTATACTTTGATGCATATTCGCCGTTGTACACGCACCCTTACAAATGAATTTCCCATTAGTAAACAGACGCCATAAGAATGACGCGGTAATCGTTGTGACGTCATGACCATGATGACACCGT
The DNA here is from genome assembly GCA_963856015.1 of Helicoverpa assulta. Lineage (NCBI taxonomy): Eukaryota > Metazoa > Arthropoda > Insecta > Lepidoptera > Noctuidae > Helicoverpa > Helicoverpa assulta. The sequence goes on from CAWLCW010000026.1 coordinate 3,345,458, forward strand.
TGTTTTTTTAATTCAGATTCAACAAACAATCTGTTTCGCAGAACAAAATGTGTGGGAAAGTGTTTTGTTTAGTTTTAAGGAAAATCCTGTTGGATTTATTAGCTCATATGACTGCATTATTTAATCATTTTACGTATAATTACAGATTACTATAATAGTTATTATAGACAAAGTGTCTTTTTTCAAATCAAATATAATTCTATTAAGAATGAGATCTTTGAAAACAACAGAGGATGCTAAAAGGATGCTAAAAACGAAAGAGGATGCTAAACAACAAACAAAATCTGATTTACCCCTTTTTATTGTACTGAGTTTATAATATGAGCTTAGATAACGTTAGTACATGTTAAGGAAAAAAAAAAACAATAATCCATTTTTTATAAAAAAAAAACAATATCTTCCGTTCCTTATCGAGTTTTGAGATAGAAAGGGCTAAGGTTATCTCTCGTTTTTAATATGACAGCAGAAACTGGACATAGCAGGGTTGCCCAGTGTGGGCTGAGACACCCACAATCGCTTTATGAAACGCGGTCCAAAGTTATAACTTCAATTTTATGATCTCCTGGTACTTGCATGAGAGGTTGCAGTTTTATTTGGTGGGTGGGATGCGTTTTTAATAGGTTTTTTTCTCTTTGACGTAGATTAATGGTTGTCTAGACGTTCTTTTGTTTGAGTTACATGAAAGTCAAAAGAATAGTGGATTTTTATGAAAGTAGAAAAAGTTCTCTAGAAATAAACTTAGTACCTAAGTATGTATTTGAGATTGACGTATCCTGTTATTTTATTTATTACATGCACATGTATGTTACTATCTTTTTACACGCTTTTTATTAGCTTCACCTGTATGTTTGTAACCGACTTCTTTGGGCGCGATTTTGACCCACTTTAAACGGCCAGATTTCGTTCAAACTTTGTAGATTTATTGAGGACCGATGACAATACACTAATTTGATAAAATTATTCCATTTTTAACCGACTTCCCAAAAAGGAGGAGGTTACACATACACATCGATTACTTCGAGGTTTATAGACCGATTTACGTGATTCTTTTTTTGTTCGACTCGGACTTAAAAAATATATTTAAAAAAAGTGTGGGGTGCTTTTTAAGATATTATCGAAATGAAAATCACTGGACTCATATCTGTCAATAAAATATTTATAACTAATTGACACCATGCACCCCACGCTTTTTTTAAATATATTTTTTTGTATTCACACTATTATTAATTTATATTCATTGAAATTTTTAACACTGTTTTCTTAATTTAAATTAATTAAAATTTATTTTCTATTTTTTAGTTCGTTTTTCTATAAAAAGCGTGTTTTTTAGTTTTTTTAAACTATTATTTATTTATCTTCCAACGGCCTTTTCGTCTATTGCAGACGATATTATGTGGTGGTGTCTGCGATACAACGCCTTTCGTGACTGAACAGACCGATACGAGAGCGACATTTATTACCACAGGCTTGACAAGAGAAGTAACTGGACATTAGTGTCGAACCATGGTCATGTCTTTTCTGTCTCATGTCAGCAAGCACTCCGAACCAGGCTTCATCGCAAAATTTGCGACCCTCTGCGACACGTTTGCGCCATTCAGGACGTTTTTCCGCGAGCTTCTCGCAGTCACGGTGGTCGATTTTATCTTACACTAGCTTCTGCCAGCGGTTTCACCCGCATCCCGTGGGAACTACTTCCCGTACCGGGATAAAAAGTAGCCTATAGCCTTCCTCGATAAATGGGCTATCTAACACTGAAAGAAATTTTCAAATCGGACCAGTAGTTCCTGAGATTAGCGCGTTCAAACAAACAAACAAACAAACAAACTCTACAGCTTTATAATATTAGTATAGATACACGTATATTGCGGTTGGCCCTAAATAGCAAAAAAAAAAATAATGCAAATAAAAATCACGCACTATGTTGACGGGATTCTCCCAAAATAAATTGTACTTTGTAATTACACGAAAAGATACAATGATTACCTCACTTTCCCTTTAAAATGACGTAAAATAATAATTACTTTACCGCGATTTATTTTCTGGAAAATATATAATGTGCTGTATCCCACGTAAGGATGATGCAAAACAGTGTAAAACAGTGAATATGTTCTGCGGTTTAATTTCCAACGCAATCAATTGTTTTCCCATCCATCTTACAGCTGTGACGTGGTCCGTGACGTCACAAAATATGATGCGCACAGATGACGTACAAACAAACATCAAGTATGCAGAAGGTGGTATATGATTGGGCCCTTCCATGACAATTTTTAGAGGTTTTTCAGTATTGATGCTAGACTTTGATACTGCGCTAAAAACAAGAAAATAAGGATCTGGAAAAACCTGAAAGAAAACATAAAATACGGGTTTTAACAAATGCGATGTTGCCATCCTTGTTCCTGTTTTCGAATTGCCTTATTTCTCTCTTTCTATATTCGAACTCTGTAACCTCAAAAAAATACGTGTAAAATAGTTCATATGCGGTTTAATTTTCAACGCAATCAATTGTTTTCCCATCCATCTTACAGTTATGACGTGGTATGTGACGTCACTAATATGATGGGCATAGCTGACGTACAAACAAACATCACGTATGCTGATGGTGGTTTAATATGAAGATTATGTTTGAGCCTTTTTACGATATATTTTTTTCAGATTTGATTTGTAGAGTTTGGTGTTCGAAAGTTGCGAGCGAAAAAAAAAAATGCTGTTTCAGCAAATGCGATTTTGACATCTTTGTTTCCATGTGCTTTCTCCCTAAAATAAACTTTTTACAAAAAAAAATAACTGACTTCAATAATATGCCTAAAACCTCCTCTGTAAGCCTCATCAAATTCGGTTCAGCCAAACGTGAGATAATCGCCCACAAACATAGGTACATAGAATCTCCTTTTTTGAAGTCGACAAAACTGATGAGAAAGGCACCTGTACATACAATTTAAGTACAACACAATATGCATCGTCTATTTATATCCCACACAAATAAAACGTGCTTTTAAGATACCGTATCAAAGTCAGCTACCCATTCACAAGTCAGTCCGGCTAAGGTCGGCCATTCACTGAGGTCGGTGGAGCCAATGAACTTGGTACGTTTCCTATACATTTGAGGAGCCAATTACTAAATGATTTGGACCCCTAGATGTGGGTCTGTATTTGATGGTCAATTTTGCAATTGTTGGTGGTCCTGTGATTTTTTTTGGACCACAGACGTGTGGGTAGGTATATGTACATGATGGGTATATATTATTTTCTTTGTAGTAGTATTGCGCATGCGTGAGGCTGTCTTATAAAGGCAAAGTTATGTGGCGGGAGAGTTGAGTTGATTACCTATAGACTATGTGGTATTTTAATATATATTTTTTTATATAATCTTATACATTGTATATGTTTGTTACTAGCTTGCCTCATTGCAGGATAGACTTCTTATAAATAAAAAAAAAAAACATACCGGCCGAATTAAGAACCTCCTCCTTTTTGGGAAGTCGGTTAAAAATAGATAGGGCATGAGGTGTTTTATACAGGGAATATTCTTTTTAGTTTCTTTTTGTTATTAGAGCGAATGAGGAAGATAACATTTAAAGCTGGTCTTGTGTCTATAAATAAGTAATTTCTTAATTATCTGTAGTTTTGAAAGTGACCACAATGCAGGTGACTTGAAGGTCGGAGTCCACAACCAGTTTTGTTTACTAATACAAGTATATGTAGTGTTGTCTGATTGCATATTCATATGTTACCCTTACGACCTTTATTGAGCTATGCAAGGTTAATCTAGCTTACCAAAAGTGAACATAAATTATTATTATGCATCTTTACTCTTTGATAGATGAGCGAGTGGAAATAAGTAGTTGTGGCTTTATAAACCGTGTGAGTAATAATTATACGGCAAAGACAATATTTTTCTTGGAGCGATTGGTTTTTGCTTAAGTAAGAGACCAACATAATTTATCTGCGCATTTAAAATATCTTTATTTATTTTTTTATTTTACACTCGCTAAGATAAGTTGTTGAAAGATACGTTCTTAATCTTATCCATAAAGGCTCTATCTTGCCATCCGTTTAGATAGTTAAAATAATGACTAAACTTTTAAACCGTCTAGTCGTATGTGACGGTTGTAGTGATTATTATTTGATTCCATGTTACTCATCAAACGTAAGGAGTTGTTTTGTTTTAACATGTCATTCATTTGTTTTTGCTGTCATTCTAAATAGTGTTATGTAATAGGATGATTTATTACGGAGTATGGTTTACGTCAGTGTGTGTTTGTATTGCGCAAGATTGGTCACTAAGAACTTTGTTGGGATAGCTCTATTTTATTAAAACATTAAGGTAAAAATACTGAGAATAAACGCTATTTTGTTTTGTTCCAGGTTATAAGTATAAGCTAGTTTCCTACATTGAAGTCAGCGAAACTGCGGAAATTAAGTTAAAAAACAACTGAATTTTCCTATTCCAAAAACGATAAACAAGTAACTCTCTTTTACAAAACATATTCAAAAAGGTTACTAAAACCCATCACATTTACCCGGAAAGAAAAACCAATTTACACTGGCAACACTGACACTGAGTAATTACTCTGCAGCCCAAAAACATATACCTAACACTTGGCACAATTTTACTAATTAAAAAGTACATACAAACACAGCTGTAACTAGTTAATTCTAGTATATTTTCGTTTCTTCCTATTCCGTTTGGGTAGAAAACGGGGTCACTCTAATTTGAGGGACATAGCGAGTTGAATATGAAATAGGTAGGACATTTGCAAAAATGGTTTATGCAGTTTCTTTTTAAGCGGTTATGAATTTAAGGGGGGTTGATATTTGGTTTTGTTATTTCCTTGAAAGAACTCTCTAAAGATGGTCTCGTAGCCCATGTAATATATGATAAATGTCTATACGATAAATGGTGTTTCTAAAACCGAGAGAATTCTTCAGATCGGATCAGTTCCGAGGCTGTCGCTTTCAAACAACAAACTCCTCATCTTCATAATATCAGTCACCTTTACATACTAACGTACATTATCATACGTAGAACATTAAAATTACTTTAAATTATCTCAACCATCAATTTGCGTCAAAATTAAACACGGCTTACGTTCCAACGAATTGAAAATCGACATCGAATAGGTAAATCGGTAATCGAATTAATTTAATTAATCGTGCGAACTTCACAGGAACATTTTAAAGCAAGTTCTTAGTTCGCAATGTTCCCGTTCACACGTTCATTCGATTACATCCTCTCTAATTGATGAATATTAATATCCACAGGCTGTGATGAACACCACGCGATCGTAAATGGCAGGTACTTGCTATTCTGTAGGGTGACTGTGATTTTCAGTATTTATTGAACATCCCAAAAGTCGCATCATCATCAAAACCCTGGTACACAGCTGCATTCAGTTAGACCCGAAGCCGACCCCAACGTAGTTGGGAAATGGCCAGACAGAAGTAATGATATTGAAGTCCACAAAAATATAAAAAATAGAGACAATAGTATTATTATTGCACAAAGGCACGATGTTCTTGTTTTGTTTTGAAATCAGTCAAAAAATTCTTCCATATCTTTGGAAACAATTACACATCGAAGACGTGACTTTCCTCGCACGGGTTATCAATTATAACATGCTCCGGTAGAGTGAAATGGGTCTACTCTTGCTAGAAGCCGTATTTTTCTTGGAGAAATCGTTATTTGTAACAAAATTACTGCGATAGAAGTTTTTCAAAAGGACTTCATAATGTTTTCGGTGCGGTTGTTTTCAACCGAGTGCCAAGAAGAGTTATGATACTTTTAACATTTCTAATATCATATATCTTTTCTACATAATTATCATAATCAGAAGAATGATCCAACATACCATGTAACTACAAGCTATAAAAAACCTCGCCTTGGGAATATTCCCTTCTCATAAAACGTATGGTGACACTACACTTTACATTAGTCGATATGAAGGGTAGCCCAAATTACGTGTGGATTCAATTTGGTGGGTGACGTAAACGGCCCTCGCATTGACCGGCATTGTGGTTGCGGGTTGCCCTAGGTTTCCATAATAATTGTGATACGAATCTTCTAGAACTAGTTTGTTTGAATGCCTTGTAATAATCTAGATTTGGTCTAAAAAATCACTTAAACTACTAAGTTATAAAGCATTTATTAGGTGACTAGAGCTAAGAATTACAAACTTACAGAGCTACTTCTGTTAGCCTCGGTCATCAAGAATTGATTAAAAATTGCAATAAACTGAAATAAAGTCCATTTTCGAGAAACTGAAAATACGGCGTAGATGGATTTGAAAAAAAAAAAATGCGTGCGTTTAAATTAACTGGTCAGCAGTTTTTTTTTTATATTTACTTGACAGGATGAATTGAAGTGTTAATGAAGAGATTATCTGCAATTTAGATCATGCTGTGTCACGCCTTTTCATCATGACCAGCCATTATTTTAAAAGTAATTGCTCTTTTGCATATTACAATTATGCGGTTTTTTATTGTTACCTGCCCTATAGTGCACTGTCATATCATTGTGCAACACCTACTTATCGTGATTAGGATATTAAACGACGTGTTAAAGATATTGGAAATAAATTTGAAGTACTTATTTAATTAATTTTCATGACTGGAGTAACCTTTACTTGGATTTGAAGCGTTTTATAAGCCTTTTTGCAGAATCGAGTTTCTGTCTTCTTATGACTTCCAAGAATTCTAATTCTAACCAATTTTGACACTATGGTTACATAATAACGAGAGTTCAAGAGGAAAGTCATTACAGATGTGCAAAAAGGAATGGGATAGACTAGCCAAAAGGCATCAGAAAGGGAAATGCCCATTTGATAAAGAAGGTTTGGCCAAGTAATGCCCAAGAAAGAAACAAGTTGTAGGCATTAGAGTTGACATCGTAGATAACGAAATAACTAAAAATGTTTACATAGAACTTGGTGGAACATCACAAACTGTAAACAGAAAATAATGCTAAAAATACATACATATATTTTTTAAGTTTTTATTCAATCCAATACTTAAAAAATATCCAGTACTGAATCCAATGTAAAGCCAAGGTCGTCATCGGGGGCGGGTACGGGGTCCATAATCGTAAACATTCGTCGAAATATCAGAAACGCAGTAAGAAAAGATACAAGTCGTAAGAGCACAGCACAAACCAAATTGTGAAATACGAAACGTCAACGATAAACGTCAACAAACAAGAGCATTAGGGATGGGACGTAGGATCAATTTATCGAAAAATCTATATTTGTCATAAACCGAAAACACGGAATCCTTGAAAGGAGTCGCATAAAATCGTGTTTAAAGGTACATCAATCACCAAACATTTTGTTTAATGATAACAATACAATGAATATATATTTACAAATATTTTTTTTAGTTTATTAGAAAATATTTAAAGAAAATCGATTTTCAAGAACCGGTTTTTAATAAATCGACTTTTTCAATATGGGTTTCAATCCCTAATTCTCTATTTTGACAAGACTGTCATGATCGTTACAGCGGAAGCGGAAGTATTTTAACAACTGAGTTCTGAATAATTTCATCTTTTTTTTTCCGGGGTTTTTTATCAGATAAATACTCGCAATATTTAAATTAATTATTTAGTATTTTTATTGTATTTATCACATAGATGGGCAAGTACTTGGCCAAGAATGGGCATTTCCCTTTGGGCAGCGTTGTAACTAAGAAAATATCTTCAGCATTTAAAAATAAACACCTCACTTGGTACTGTCTGGAGCCTAGACTTTGTATCGCTACGGTGGCTTATGAGAAGGGTGCACGCTAAAATAGAGCGGCCCGTATATGGGACACAACTAGCCCGAGGTGTGGGCGGAGATCGGTATGCTGACAATTCTTTGTGGTAAAAATGGGATATTTTTTTCGTCCTGATTTTAATTTTTATTTAGGTAAGAACAACTTATTTATTTAACAACGTATTCGTTATATTTTAAATTATTGTAGGTTATGTTTTCGATGAGAAAAATAATCCGAAAAAATTAGAGTAGGTACCTATATTTTATGTGATAGTAATATGTGACTTAAGACCTACCAATTGAAAAAACGTATGCTGACGCAAGAAATATGCAAATTTTATCGTTTGCAATATTCGCTTTTATTTTTAAGAAGCAATATTATACATAACCAATTTATTTATTTTTTAAGCCACCATTCATTCTCACTGCTAATGTAATTGCCTCCAACGCTTTTTAACAAAATAGCTTAAATTACATTAAATTTTATCCAAATTTCTATTAAAAAATAAAACGTATTTCAGAAGCCTGCAATTATGTGCTGAAATAGAATTTAAAAGCTTAAAAACTTCAGCTGTTATTATTTATTTGCATGTTTTATCTTCCTACGAGTCTCGTGAACTCGCTGGGCGTTTACATTGAAAAGCATTATGACCTTGACCTCAAACTATGAGAGGCGTCTAGTAGCCACTAGTTTTTTTTGTGAATACGAAGATGCAATAAGTAAAAGTAACAATAATATAACTAGCCAAGCTTCTTTAAATGTTATTTCCCACTAATAGTATAAGATCCCGCCATAGAACGACCTTCACCGGGCTGGTTATTGGTTTAAAAGTAATTTTTAGTTGATAAAATGTGCTAATAAAGAGATTGCAAATGGGTTGCCAAAAAAATTCCTGTCCGGAATTAAATAATTGATAATAAAAAAAAACTTTTTTTTCAAACCTTCCACTGGTTTGTTTATTAAAAAAAATATATCCCAATCGAAAGTATGCAACCCATAGAATATGCAAACGTTAGGTTGACTATTTTATTCCCGTCACTACCCTTGGGTTGCCAGGTATAAACAGGTAAATTGGTACACTAGTAACTTGCACCGGTCTGGTTATTTAATGAAATTTATATGAAAATAAAGATTATTTAATTACAAACTCGGTGGTATAGGGTTGTTTTCAAAAAATCTGTCATGAATGCCGGTTGGCGATTTTTTAAAATTGAAATATTGCTGCGAGTTAATACGTGCGACAGAGAGGTACCAGTAAACTAACCCATGCGATAGAAGAGGACACAGCATCGCAGCTGCCTCCACTTCGATCATTAACAGAAAACGACTGCGCTGCTCTCTGCTCTCTGAAAATGAGAAAGATAGCGATAGCTTAGGGGGGCAGACTCTTCTGAAGTCATCGATGCTGGTGACGACACCTGCATCTAAGACCCAGAGTCTGTTGCATGATAGCGATAGACTCACACACGCTGCGTATTATTTTTGAGTAAAAGTTCGGACGGACTGTTGTAAACGTGACATGGAAAGCTTCAACATCAACACTAAGTCTTGGGAAGCACGCGCCAATGAGAGGCTCTTATGGAGACGCGACCTGCACACTGGAACTGCAAAATATGACGAAGCCTGGATCGACAATATTAAGCAGAAAAGGCTTCGTATAAATAACGCTTCACCCGTGGACGACCCTGCCTGCGACAAATGCGGCAAAAAATGTCGCGCAGCTATTGGCTTATGATCTCCGTGTACCGAGTGCGCGCTGATCGTTGCAACAGACTCTGGGTCTTAGATGCAGGTATCGTCACCAGCATCGATGTATACTTCAGAAGAGTCTGCCCCCCTAAGCTATTGCTATCCTTCTCATTTTCAGAGAACAGAGAGCATGCGCATACGCTTTCTGTCTATGGTCGAAGTGGAGGCAGCTGCGATGCTGTGTCCTCTTCTTTCGCATGGGCTGGTTTACTGGGACCTCTCTGTCGCACGTATTAACTCGCAGCAATATTTCGATTTTAAAAAATCGCCAACCGGCATTCATGACAGATTTTTTGAAAACAACCCTATACCACCGAGTTTGTAATTAAATAATCTTTATTTTCATATAAATTTCATTAAATAACCAGACCGGTGCAAGTTACTAGTGTACCAATTTACCTGTTTATACCTGGCAACCCAAGGGTAGTGACGGGAATAAAATAGACAACCTAACGTTTGCATATTCTATGGGTTGCATACTTTCGATTGGGATATTCTTTTTCTAATAAACAAACCAGTGGAATGTTTGAAAAAAAAGTTTTTTTTGATTATCAATTATTTAATTCTGGACAGGAATTTTTTTGGCAACCCATTTGCAATCTCTTTATTGGCACATTTTATTAACTAAAAATTACTTTTAATTCAATAACCAGCCCGGTGAAGGTCGTTCTATGGCGGGATCTTAGACTATAAAAAAAATTTAGAATTTACTCATATATGTAGGTGCTTCCCAAAATATGAAATTAACTGTACCTTATTATATCATCTAAAATAAATCAATGCTTGATATGGATACTCCAATTAAATCGAAATGAAAATGAATGATCAACTACCATTACTATGCAATATGAATACAAATGGACACTGCGTTATCTATACTAATATTATAAAGCTGAAGAGTTTGTTTGTTTGAACCCGCTAATCTCAGGAACTACTGGTCCGATTTGAAAATTTCTTTCAGTGTTAGATAGCCCATTTATCGAGGAAGGCTATAGGCTACTTTTTATCCCGGTACGGGAAGTAGTTCCCACGGGATGCGGGTGAAACCGCTGGCAGAAGCTAGTGAATCATAACTGCGTGAAAAAATCAGAAACCTAACACAACTTTCCTTGACTCAATGATAAACCTAATGATCTTATACTCCAACCATTATAAAGGTAAGATATACTCAATTATATCTATATTAATCTTTGCATTTAATCTATACCTTTAAAACGAAACATCTTTTTGCTTGTACCCACTCTAAAGACTGCAGAAACGACTGAACCGATTTGAAAAATCCTTCACTCTTGGGAAGCTATATTCTTCCCGAGTAACATGGGCTATATTTATGGGCAGTAGTTCACACGAGACGCGAGTGAAACCGCAGGAAAATGGCTGTGGTTAAATATACCTACATGTTACCTCACTTGATTGATATAACATCGATGCAAGCTACGATTGATACGGTAATTACTGAGCCATTAGCGAGATAGCTTCCATTATAAGGTGAGGCGAAGTGCCATGGAATAATTATTGCTGTTAGTGGTCTGTCACTCTTGTGAAGCTAGGTTTGCAGGTTTTGATGAAAACGTCCGAATATACGTCGAAATAAAAAAATCCGTATGTATTATAATCTAGAAAAAAAAAATTGACTTTCACTTAACTAGATTTTTGGAATATAGATACACTAATGATTTGTCTTCAGTTTTGTTGACACTTCACAATGTGCTTAAATGGGGCTATTGATGTATTTCTGACTCATAAAAATAATTCCATCGGTAAACACACATTAAATACCGTCACAATATACCAGTATTTAATTATTGACTATTGCCACTAGAATTACTCGTATCGCACTCAGTGTTTTCCACGAAATTTAAAACAATTATCTAGTAGACAAATATAATTAAATTCTTTACTTTCGAGTGTCAGTAGTTACTAGAACACTTGTCCTTCAAGAGCTCTATAATAATATTTAGTTCAAGTACATGAAGATGATAACAGTTACCTACTTATTACTCATCAATTGTTACTTTTAGTTATTAAATAAATTGGTAAATAGATATTTGTGTTTGACTTAAAAAATAATAAATTTTAAACGATGACATTAAAAAAAAAGTCTCATGTTTTAAATTGAAAAGCTTGTCACCCTACATAAGTGAGATGGTGCAAAGCTTTTGTGTGCCTGTTACGTGTCCCGTGCTTTTGTTCTTCTATTGGATTTTCTTTTATCTTTTTATAAAAGAAATATCCTTGTAATAACTGAGAAACGAGGAATCTCGCAGATAAATAATTACTTAGAGAACGTTGCAGATAATAATATGTAGGCAATAAAAGAAAAATGTGTGTCCTCATTTATTTCCTGAGACTTAATGAAATATCTAGCTTTATCATAGAGGTAATTTGAGATGAAATGTTTTCTTTTTCGAAATTTAATGAGTAATTCATGAGCTTTTTCATCTTTCTAAAATTTGGATTCATTTCGATATAATACATTCGCAAAGATAGGAAAATTTTAATTGTATGTTTGACTTTGACAATGATTCGAGCCTGGCGAACATTGAATTGTGTTAAAACTAATTTAAGGGTAGATTGGTGTGAATAAGGCTCTTTAGCAATAATATATATATAACTAACGGTTAGTTATTCTTTCTTCAATCTAAGATAATATCAACAGTATGTGAAAAAGAAACCCAAAGTCATTGTTACTGAGTAAAAATGACCCCTAGTGTTTCCCCTATCTTTTCTAATTAAGGGCAGTGACAGGCTAGCGACGGCTGCCTCGGTGGCGGGTGACATGTGTCCCACCCATGAAGTGAGGAAAGATGAGCGGAGATGCCATAATGCAGGTAGGTCAGGTGCCTTCTTCTAGGTCAAATTCGTATGGTGGGCATGGACAAGACGATCAGTTACGAGTAAAATAAAGAGGCGTTTGGGTTCTTTGAGACATTTGTTAACGATTTTTGGTAGCACTGAAAATAGTTGGGTCCGAAGAAGGCGTATAAGGTCGGAGCTAGTAAATTCTCTCGTCCCCCGCTCATCCGCATTGTGACGCGCTACTTTTTTTATGCGATTTTCTGTTCTGGCACCTCCGCTAGTCATTTTGTTCTCCATGGGTCCCACCCTTAATCCTATTTTATCTTTTGTTTTGTGTCCTTCCGACGACATGTTGTGCTGAAAAGATAAGATTGGATACGATGGTCAAGTTTGTGGTTTGTGAGCGTATGGGTGTAGGTATAAGTTTTATTACAGTAAAATTATTCATTAGGTTTGGTTGTAATTTGGCAGATGTGTAGTATATAACCAGAGTTGACCAAAAACTACCTAAATGTCAAACATGGTTATTAAAAGTAAGTGTACCTTCTAGTGCAAAGTCAAGCTAGTTTCGTTAGTGCTAAGCCGTCGTTTTGAACAAAGTTTATGGCCTAAATCTAGTACTAAAAGTACTAAAAGCACCGGCTTTTAATACTACGACTACGACTACGTTTTATAATAATGTGGCCAGAGTTACCAAAGTTTGGGTACCAATGTAATGGAAAAGCTGACAAAGTTGAGTGAGTAGAAGGTAGGGTAACTATTGTATGTTTACTTAATGTTACATTTGGTTCTTCAATTTTATAAATGGTCTCAGTTTTGCTAACACTTTTCTAAGCATGCCTGCTAAACATGCCTTTACGAACAAAATATACACTTTAAAAAGGCTTGTTAAAACATGAGCGATTACTTACGAAGGCCTCCTAACAGTCTACCGTCTAACATACAATTAAGTAACATTGAATAAATATGCATGCAAAACAGGTTTTTTATAAAGTTTATGCAATTCAGTGTCGGAATGCAACACATAGGTGTGTATCTAATTATACACATTTATATTAAGTAGGTACTTATTAATGGAGTTCATTATTATTTGTAGCCTCAGTTAACTTCCTTACTGCTCGTGGTCGTGAGATTTAAATGGTTGTTCAGGGTTCGTTCACGGCAGAGTTCTATTTGGATTTTCTATAAGGAACATTTTAGTAACAGTCTTGATCTTATGTGTGTGTGTGAACCTAATAACACGTTGTAAAACATGGAATTTTAACATACAAACAGTTATTTATCTGTGATTAGAGGTTCACAACTGAATAAAGGTCTTTCTGAATGTTGAAATGTAATCCTCGGTTTGCGAATTCTTTTGGTAAATAATAGAAGTTTATCTGAGCTTAAACTATAAGGAAACAATGTGTGTTACAGTTTGCGCAATATGTGCTAATTTATAGCAAAACAGTTTGTGGTTTTATATTGACACGCTTACACTAACTGACATATTTAGGTTGCGGTTTAGAATTTACGCGCACATTTTTCTGTCACATTACGGAATGACTAGGTACAGCTGATTTCGGGGTCAACAACCATTTATCGGAAGCTACAGAACGATTATAAGTTTTAAAGGAGACAGTAACAATTAATCGATCTTAATCTAGGGTAAATGTAAACAACTTAATGTGTACATTAATAACCTGTTAAGTACTTTCCCAGTAAATAAAAGCAATCTTACATCAAGCTAGCCTAACGAAGTCACAAGACTTAAAGATTAAACTGAGAATAAAGAAATTTAATAAAATATATCGAGCGAGCCCTCGTAATTCAGTTAAGACTGGAATTAATAGTTCAATCTTGAACCGAAGTATTGATCGCAGTTAAAATCTAAGTTCAATCTGTGCCTTAAGCGGTGTCTAGACGAACACAGAATGTGCTTACATAAATCTCCCCTTGATTTGTTTTAGAAGACCTTTAAGTTTCTATTCGTTCTTATATCTATGTATAGGGATTGTTCTTCTTTGTTTGGTACTAGCTTATAAGTGTTATTAAAGGGCCTGGGTATGAGTAAGAAATTAAATTAAGTATAAGGTAAGTACCTAATATTATTTACCATTTCTAAAAAATCAGTTTAAAACAATTTTATATGGTCCCTAAAATTCATAGTACTGGGTAAAGAAACGACAAATATGAGTACTAACTGTTACATTTAAACAATACTATTTCTAAAACAAACACAGTATACAAGGTGTCTAACCATCCATTAATAAAACAAAAATTGCCACACCAAATGCAACAGACCTTAAATCTTACAGAATCAATTTCCCAACATTATACCTTAATAATTAATAGTGTAAATAAGTGTGTCAACACTAGATGTGACGGACACGTGTGGTAACACCGCAGAGTGTAAAGATCACGCATTATCATAGACGACGCTGATAGCAGCTTAGGTTATTATTTTGCTTAAGAACTGATAAGAGTAATCATGCTTTCTTTTCACGGACTATTTCTATGAGAACGAAGTATTCAGAACTGGCTTCGAAACAGAATTTTTGCCAAACTAAATATGAATGACTGCCCTTCATTCTAGGTGAGTTTTTCTCGGAAGAAGTGGCGTAAGGCGCAACAAACGTGCCAGGAACACCTGTCTGAAATATGTTTCGTGTGAGAACTTACAGAGAAGAATTAGTTTGGAAGAAAGCAGCTTTTTCACTATGGGGTTGCCATATAGATTTTACCGTATCACCATTTTAACATATGTATAAGCAACCGCAATCCCAATCAAATATTTTAATGTCAGTAATATCATACTTTCTTTACTACCTGACACAATATGAAACGGTATTAATACTAGCATTACAGCACACTTATAGGGCACTTAGTCCTGTAATTTTGCGTCATAATTATACATATGACCACGTATCAAAACTTCACATACCCTTGTAAGTTGCCCTACAACAGTATATCCCAACCTATAATGTTAGTATGTTCCATACTATCTCGATAAGTGCCCGATTAACAGACCGTGTTGCCCCACTAACATTTACAGTTTACAGTCTAAATCTAGTTTACATCCAGTAGTCCCATCTTCACTTAATACAAGCCGTTAGGACAGTCGTAACAATAATTTAATCTGGGACATAAAGTTTATGGCACTTCATATGAGATTGATGTGAACTACTTAAATCACGAAGTAAGGAGATGAGCGGAGATGCCATAATACAGGTAGGTTAGGCCTTCTTCTAGGTCATATTCGTGCACGATCTGTTACGAGTGAACTAACGAGGCGTTCGGGTTCTTTGAGACATCTGTCATCATTGGTATTGCAAAAAATGGTCGGGTCCAAAGAAGGAGAAAAGGGCGGAAACAGTAACGTTCCCGCTCACCCGCATTTTGGCGCGTTACTTTCTTAGGAAATTTTTAGTTATGGCATCTCCGCTAGTCATTTTGTTCTCCATGATTTAAATAAACGCGTGGTTGTAGACTCTAGGGATGGGACATATGATTGATGCGGTATCTAATTGATACCAGTTTTATTGAAGTAATTGATTGATGATTTATTTATGTGGTGTGAACTAAATACCTCGTGTGTTCATAAGTTTTGAGACAAAATAAAAGTTGCATATCTTTTTAAATAATTAACTTATATCTATAAAAACAATAGTAAACATTAAGTAAATAGTAAGTAAAAATTAAATATAATTATTATTCAAAATGACCACCCCTGTTTTTAATACATGCCCTTAGACGATTTGGCCAGTCATCAATGGCGGCACGAATCTTTTCCAGAGGAATTCGCTTCGCTTCTCGGACAAGAGCTCGCTTAAGTGACTCCAAGTTTGGGTGGGATTTTCGGCAGGCTCTGAGCTCTAATTCGGTCCATAGAGAATAATCCAGCGGGTTGAGGTCGGGGCTGGAGGAGGGCCATTCATTCGCCGCAATGAAGGCCGGCACATTTTCCTTCAGCCAAGCTTGAGTGGTTTTAGCCTTATGGGATGGCGCCGAGTCTTGCTGGAAAACCCAATACTTGTTATGGAATAGGGTATTAGACAGGGGTTTCACAACAGTCTCTAGAATGTCACTTTGATAATTTTTGGCTTTCACCTTGACGCCTTGTTGGCAGAAATGAAGCTGAGTCACACCTTCGTACGAAACTCCCCACCATACCATGACACTAGCCGGATGATGAGTACGCGAGACATTCCGTGCTGAAGCTGGGACATCCTTGCTACTTTTGGCATACACTTTATTGTTTTGTCGGTTGAACTTTTCTTCGACAGTAAAGATTTTCTCGTCGGTGAAGAGTATCTTCCTCGCATCGTGTCTCCCAAGCAGTATTGGACAACGTTCGCGTCGCAATTGACGAAGGCGATCGTTTAAAAAGTGTACTTTCCTACGGCTATACGCCTTAACCTTGAGATCATATTTCAGTATTCTGTTGACTGAAACGCGCGAAATATTGGTCTGCAGAGCGAGTTTCTTCTGAGTGCGACATGGATTTCGGCGAAGTCGCTCTCGGATGATTTTAATGTTCGCAGGCGTCCTCACAGAGCGTGGACGACCACTTCTTTGCCGATCTTGTAAAGAACTTGTCTCCTTGTATCGTTTAATAGTGTAATACACGAAGTTACGGCTCACACCAAAACTTTTCAGTTCTCGGAAAATGTCCATAGGTTTTCTTCCCACCTTAAATAGTGAAATGACGGTCGCACGTAATTCTTTTGTTCCCTCTATTACGAGAAAATTTAAATAAAATAATCCGAAATCATAGATATTAAAAGTTAACATTCCAAATTCAAAATTAGAAAAAAGAAATATACAGCAGCCAGTAATTTTTATTTTATTTTTATAAGTAAAAAGTTTGTCTCAAAACTTATGAACACACGAGGTATAGTTTAGTGTAGGTATTCGTTTAAAAGTAGTAAAGTATAAGTAGTTTGATGTAACGGGCTTTGAAAATATTAATCATAATCTTCATACAGCTTATAAAATAAATTATTTATATATAAATTATTATTGATTTTTATTGGAAAATATTAGTAATAGTACTACTATCAGCACAAAACCAGGTAAAACTAGCATAAGATTTCTCAATGTTTATTAAAATTCAATTTGTTTTGACCACTTTTACCTAAAAATTAAGAGTACTTTAGTAGGTATCTGCATTTAATTTATTTTCATGTCTATCTAGGCACGAGAACGTAATAGAATATTTCAGTTTATCGTTACGTACAAATAGAGGTTGAGTGAAAGCGATGTAATTACTTTTGGGCACGTACATAATGTGATAAATAGGGCTCGGCAACTGACAGAAAATAATACTACCTATGTAATTTTTTATACAAGGTGTTGATTTGCATTTGTGCCATATTTCAGGAGGAGGACATAAAATACGTAAATAATCGATTGGAATTACAGTAAGCGGGAAATAACACTAATCTAATAAAGAGTTTGTTTTCTAAGAAAGCTACTCTCTTCCTGAGTAACATAAGCTATATTTTGTCCTGGCACAGAAAGAAGTTCCCCGGGACCCTGGTGGAACAGCTAGTATAAAAATGTAGATGTATAATAAAATAACGTTAAATATTACAATGTCAAGTTTTTTTTATTTCCTCAAAGAGATGTCAGCAACCCCAGCAGGGCTAAGGCCTGCCGGGGCTGCGGGATTGTTCGAAAGAGTTACCGCGGTCCTGGTACATAAAAGGCCTACGACGGAACACGACGGTTTTTAGTCAGTAAGAGTCTGACACTACCTCACCGCTGCTAACCCACAGCGGGAGGGGTCATATTATAATTTTGACGTCGTTAAAAAAGAAAAAAAGTTTTCTATATTAAGATGTCCTTTCCTTTAAGAATAGGTAATTCGTAATATACCACAATGATCCCATTAAATATAATGAGTGTATTCATATTTTATAACACAGAACTTGATGAATAATTAATTCTCTTTGTCTTCCTAAATAGAAAGGAGCATATATTAGGAGGTGGAAATTGTTAGGTATATTTGTTTTGTATGGAGATTAGGAGGAACTGGAAATATTAGATTAATATAGCTAGCTGTTTCTTTTTTATCTACTGTATTAGGTTCCTTGATTTTAGTTTAAAGCATATCATCATCTCCCGAGCCTTTTCCCTAACTATGCTGGGGTCGGCTTCCAGTCTCACCGGATGCAGCTGAGTACCAGTGTTTTACGAGGAGCGACTGCCTATCTGACCTCCTCAACCCAGTTACCCGGGCAACTTAATACCTATTGGTTAGACTGGTGTCTGTTGACTTACTTATTTCAGCATTTCATATCAGCAGGCATTAATATAAGCTGTTAAGCAGCTGCAAATAACTAAATTATCCCACTAATTACTATTAAACCTTTATTTTAAGGTTTCTTAAACAATGCCATATAATCCGAATACCGAAACCTTATCAAATAATTTAATAGGTAGTACACACAAGCGAAACAATTAATTTCAAAATTTCCCCAAATTCAATACAAAATGTGTGTAGGTAGGTACATACGAAGGTGGTAATAATTAATACCACCAAAGTTATTCGATGTCAAGGTCTTTCACATTTCCCATTAGTTTCCGAATGACCTTGAAACAAGACTTATTTCACTAGCAAGGACAACTACGGTTATTAATTTTAACCTTACCTTATTGTTCACAGATCTTGTATTTTGGCCTACAAAAGAATATGGCGCGATGTGTAGTTAGTAATACTTTTACGCAGGGAAAGTAGTCTGAGGTAATAATTTAAAGGAGGTTTTGTTTTTGTTTTCTTCGTGTTTAATTGGGCCATTTAATGCTTTTGTTAGGTGTCACCTATTTGTAATGAAAGACAGAAACGTATGGACCTGATTTTCTTCTAAGTTTTTTCTTGAACTTTGTGTAGGTGAATGGTCTGTTTGGTAATAATTAATCACGCCTTAAGGTTTTGGATATTTATAATTTGGCAAACAGGTATACCATGACCTAGATTAGTTAATAGATACCCATAACGTAAATGTGTTTAGAATTTGTCTCTGGTGGCAATTTAAAACGACTTCCTCGAAAGGAATTCGGATGTTTTAGCAGATGAAAGATAAATATATGTTACGAAAGCATTAAAATACTAATCAAAGGAAGAGAAAGTAAGTTCCAATTATTGTGCTTAACAATTCCATTTAATAAGACTACCTACTTACTTGTCAAAATCTCTGGCAGCTGAATACCCTAAGGGTCCGTTCAGATAGACCGGCTCGGAGAGCATCGGCGCGCATTTTTCTTTTCACACAAACCGGAGTCGGCTCCGATCAGTTCCGATCGGCTGCGTGAGATGCAATTGGAGCCAAACGTCAGTAAGACCGAGAAAAAGTACACGATCGGAGCCGGTCGGCTCCTCTTATTATTTTACACCGAGCGCTTTCGAGCATTCTTAATGACAAAAGCAGTGCGCATGCAAAAATAAACCTTACTTGAATTTTCAATGTGTTAAGAATTTGCTCTCCTCTCCGAGCCGGTCTGTCTGAACGGACCCTAATTGTCTGTCAAAGACGAATGACAGTCGTGACCCAAGCGTTATCAAGTTGTCAAAACCAGTTTTATATTGTTGGATTTATAACATACATTTTGAAACTGATGCTCTCAAATAATTATGTCCTAAAGTGTTTAACTTAGGCTTAATTAAACATCTAGACAAAAACATAATCAAACAAGCAATGTATTTAATTAATGCCTCTGTATGTAATTGGCAAATATTTATGTGCGAAATAAAGAAGGTGTTACTAAAATAGAATGTCTTTGTGTAAGCTGTATTATCTAATTAGTAAGAATTATTTACAGTAAATAAAGCAAGTGTGAGTGAGTTATCGCAGTTTGTTTGTTATGAGAGTTGTGAAATAGAAAGTCTGTTGAGTATCATATTTATTTTATTGTGAATTATTTTGCTTTAACATAAGATTCATTGAAATATAACGTTTACGAGTTACGTTTGTACATAAAACATAAGTTGCAAAATGACTTAGCTTATGCTTTTGAAATGAAAGATGTTATTAAATGATGATTTTTACAGAAAGTGTCGTGTTATGTATTGCCACAGATTTCGAGTCGAGTCTTCAGAAAGGCCATTTATAACATCTGTGTAAGCAGTTTCCACAATTTACTCAACATGTCAGGAAAAGTATTACTTTATAGATGAAAGCTTTGTATCGAAGACAAATTCTGTTTCTAAAATACAAGCCTAAGGAGGCCTTTTTAATTTTCACTTCAATAAACATTAGTAAAAATGTTGGCTGCCTTGACAAAAACCGTAAATCTATTTTTGGTGTCGACCCCAAAAGATACTAGTTTCATCATCATCAATCTAATTTGCAAATAACTAAGGATTGATAGACTTTGTTAATTTATGGTTAACTGCCAGAAGACGGATGTTTATAATACTGAAATACCTATATTATTAGATATGGAATGAAATACATTTTATGTTGTGATGTAATCTTTGCTTTGAGCGAGTACTTATAGAAATATGAAATTCCTTGCAAACTATTTCATGTGTGTACCTAACGAAGTCAGTGACGATTAATTCGGCAAGACAACGCATTATTTTTGATTGTTTGCTTAATAAAAGTCTTGAAGTATTGTCGACATTTTTGAAAATTCATTAAATATATCCTCATAGAATAAGCTGGCCAATATTGGATCTACATGCCAGTTAATATCCCAGTAGACATTAATCCAATCCACGTATTTAAAAAATCGTTTAAAATATTTCGTTCTATACAAGTCTGGTATCGGTATCAATTAATTTAATCTGTTATTGCAAACGATTGCACATCACTAGTACAAGGTCTGAATGCAATAGAATTGTTAATTTGTCGGCCGTAGGCGACAGTCGGGCGATGTTTCTGTTATCGTACGACTGTAATAGACGTTCATTGTACGAAATCGGTTCCTATTAAAATTAAATTGTTGGTGATAATAGACTGTCTAATACAGGTAGCTAAATTAGGAGATATTTAAGTTACTACTAAGGCAATACGTTAGAAAAGTTTAACTTAAGGTAATATTAGATTTTTTACCGAATTCTAAAAATGAAGGCTCACGATTTGGATGTTTATATGTTCTGAAATAGATATTACTCTCAAATTATATTGGGTAAATAAAAGATACAATTTTAATACCTACTGAGGTTTCAATCTGCATGCAAAAGTATATCACAATGTTTCACACGGTACACTATCCAAAAGACTTCTTAAAATAACACAGAAACTTGCAAACCAGGTCTTCGCATAAAATTCTAACTTCCACGAACACTAAACTAGGTTGGCACTCGTCTTACACGTGGCTCTAGTCTTCTACACATACCTACATAATGCACTGCGGTATACATACCTATGCTTAGCTGCATCAGCTTGGCCAAACATTATAACTAGGGGCTCGTAGTATCCACGGAGTCATTTTGACGACCTTGGAGGTTGTATATCTATTGCACGTGTTAATTGGTCATGGTTTATGCATTTGTTTTACGCTTTTGGACGTTCAGGTTGCACGATTTGAACTGAATAATCTTTTCAAAGAAAATCCTTTACAAAACATATTCTTTATAATCATATAAGGACAGTTTAGCTTCAGACTTCAATTTTTAAGTGTAATACCTGCTTCTGCATACTATGCAATGCGGTATATACTTACTTAGCTGCATCAGCTTGGCCAAACATTATAATTAGGGGCTCGTAGTCTCTACGGAGTTGCATAAACCATTTGAAATCAGGTGGCAATGGGTCATTTTGATGGCCTCTTTGGTAGTATTGCTCGGGTGTGTTATTTGGTCATGGTTTATAATATGCTTTTGTTTTTATTTAACGCTATCCAAAATTTTTTTCCCTCAGCTTTGTTTTAGTTACACAACCTCATTTGATTATCCATTAAAAGCATCTACAAGGGAGTTTACCTTTTAGAATTCAGTGTGCAGAATTCTACTGAAAAAAATACAAAGAAAATCCCGACAAAGTATTCATCACAACAGTTGAGCTTCAGACTTAGAAATAGTTATAATTTCAATTAATCTTGGCTGTTACGTAAGTTGTTAAACTTAACTACCAATTAAAATAATTTAGAAATCAAACTGAACTATCTCCCATGCATAAAATCGATCAATCACCTTGATATTGAATCGAGTCGTGAATTTAAAATCGGGAATCGCAACGTTAGAATGCTAATGCGAATTATTCGTGTTCGTTTATTATTCTGACGATCATCGTTTTAAGTAATTGACGTGCAAGGTTATAAATAAAGTGTTTTGAGTTTTTGAGTGCCTAAACGACTCACGGTTGGGGTCTAAGAGGTCAAATTCAACATACTGTACCTAATGCTACACTAGTTCATGTTCACCGTGAAAGTTTTGATATGATTCGGTTCACATAGACTGCATTTTGAGCGAGTTGTTTCAACACAGATGGTCTTAAATATCCTAGAACGATACCAGTGGATAAACTCGATTCAGCCTATCAAATTGTTTTGAATCGATGCTTATGAGAGGATTTGAGTAGAGATTATATACATAACTACTCGTATGATATGTTCAAGAATAGTGAAATTCAGGCCAAAGGATATGATTTGCTTTTACTCTGATCTAAAAATTAATGATACAGCAATGGAAAGGGAAAACTAAGCAGAGCATTTCATTATATTAGCTAAACGGACTGTTAGGTATTTATTTTGTGGAGATCTTCATGGAAAAACGGCAATTATCAAAATCTCTGAGATCAAAATTTCCTGAAGAATAATTATCTATATAGGTATATAAAAATGAAACCCGCTTTCCGTTGTCACGACATAACATGAAAACGGCTTGACCGATTTGGCTGAAAATTAGAGGGGAAGTAACTTAGACCCGGGAGAAGGTTTTTGTCACCATCCGGCTACGGGACGCGGGTGAAACCGCGGGCTAACGCTAGTTTATGATAAAATGGTTTTTATTACAAATTATTTTTTTCATAACCATGGTGCTATCGTCCGTTTTCGTCAACAAGATACCTAATTCTTTGAGTTTCTTTATAATTTATCCCTAATAAACCAAACACATAACCTAGCGCCTACATTGAAGACCACACATTTGTATTCCGTACAGCCAAAAACAAAAGTGTTAAGAATAAATAAAAAGGAATGAAGAACATAGAAAGTACTGACGTGTGACCTAGGACATTTTAGCAGACAGGCCCTGAATTATGATGAGCTAAGATTATAAATGGCGTTATTAACACTGTTTTGTGTGCAACAAAAGAATTGTTTATGGAATTGTGAATTGCGAGATATCAAACGGAGTATGTAAGGGGTCCGTATGTTATGTACGACGTACGTACTTCCTTATCGTTTCGTATGTACTAGGTATATTCCCTTGTTTCACTGAAACATCCGTGTCTTTCATTTTTCGATATCAGATCAGAGAGAATCAGTCGGGGGAGACAAGAATCTCAGAACTAAGTCAAAATGCTTAGCTGAATCGAAATTTAACGGATGAGAAGTAGGTTAGACCTAACTTTAGCCCCCGGGTGTGCGATTGCACCTAGCTGTAAGTAGCCGGCTAAACCTAGGCGTATGTGTGTAAGCCGTAACATAGGTATCTAACAAACCAAAGAAAATTCGAGAATTTAAATTCTGCTATTTTTATATAACAATATGCTCCCCTTAACCGTTCCGTCCCTCTCATTAGGAACAAACACGAAATCATTACAATACATTATGTAGAACCAACACATTTCTTAAGGCAATATTCTTCTGACAATAGCTCCAACACTCTTCAAAGGGAAAAAGCTACGACCCTACGAACACTCACGCACACATACACACGTGACCCAAATAAAACTGAGTGACTTGCGAACACGGAACACACCCACTAACACACCCTCACCCACACACACGCAACTTCATACATAAGTCATTACTTGTGTTTCAATCTGCAGCTCGCATACCCCATGCCTACGGAACAATTTTACCCTAACAGGCGGCGAAATTACGAACTAAATTAAACGTACTGAAATTGACGTGTGGTTTCCATTAGACTTCACAACTAGCGCCACTCTGAATGGCAAACGAATGTTGTACGCGATCCCTTATAATTTAAACACACACAGATTGTTTGTGTATTTAAGTCTAGTAAATTAAAACAACCAGCCGTGATAGGCGTTGGTAACTCAAGCAGAAACTTCTTAATTTAAGCGGTTGACACTAACAAACTTGATGAAACATTTAGCATTTACCTTGTTCATCGAAATTCAACTCTATCTACAGTTCTTAAGGTTCGTTTTTAGTTTTGTAGTGACATATATAATGTGATATAGTTAGAAGTGAACTAGTTCACCACACATATGATTCTCGTGCCCTGCTTTTTTACGTTTGACATGATGTAAGCGGCGTTTATGATGTTTGTACAAGCAAGTTATATGAGTTCACGGGTTATAGTTTTCTTTTGTTTTATATTTCCACCATGTGTGATGGAGAAATATGGTATGGTGGCTGTAAAATTGCAGTAATACTCGTATTTATGAGAGTATGAAATACTTGTAGAGGTTTAGCAGACATAAATGTAAAAGCATATACTTAGCGAAAAAAATATGGCAAAATCCTATCTTGAGTTAGAAAATGTAACTTGTACTAGGCAGTTTTAAACTACAGGCACCTAAAGGTCTTTCTAAGTAATATTTTAATTAAGTCAACGAGCCTCTCAATTTTAAAGACCACAGATGAAACTCCAAGGAATAGTAATAGTAGTTAGAACACACTCCTTAGAAAGTTTTAAAAGCAGTTGTATGTAACAGAGGTCAACGCCCTCTCATAGAGATTCAACTAGTGCGAAACAAAAGCTAGTTAAAGTTCACTAATTAGGCAACCAGAGGGCCTGGGGATTTGCAAATAATGGAGTTTTAGTTTTTAACTTATTTTTAAAGGTTAGTTAAATTTTAACAGCAGTAGATTCGAGTGGGTGTGTAAAAAGTACTGTCTGTGGATAATGATTGAAATTATCCCTTTATGTGGCCCTCTCGTAGTACCTAATACCACAAAACCGAACGAGTTTTAGTCTCAGCAAGAACTGCTTATGTTGATATGACAGATTTTGTATGGAATAACGTGGTCGTAGTCACAGCTGAAAATCGTCCACTGCTGGACATAGTCCTCCTTCGAGCTGCGGGGATTTGGCCATAGGTGCTCACCACGCTGGGCATGCGTGTTGGTGAACTCAGTGCTGGATGTTTTTAGCATCGAAGATGCTGCTGCCCATCTCCAAGCAAGGCTTTTAATATAAGACGTGGTTATACAGTCACTAGTCGGTCGCCGGAGTCTTGTCCGTTTTTTATCAGGGTGTACCACGGGCAGGTGAAGTTGGCAATCTGGGCAGGACGAAGTTGATTTGCCCCATGGAGGAAAGAAACATGACCGGAGATGCCATAAGGTAGATAGGCCAAGCGGCGTCATTGTAGGTCATTGTAACGTATGGCAGGCGTGATCAGTTACTATAACTAAAGAATCTTCGGGTTTCTTGACAAATCAAAGCCAATCTTCTAAGATAATCGTCAAAGATTGGTCTTGATTGATTGGTGAATCTATTTTGAAAATAACGGACGGGGTCTAAGAAAGGCGTGTAAGGGCGAAACTGGAAACGTTTCTTGCCCCCGAACACGTGCATTTTGGAGCGCTACTTTCGTAGGAGATTTTGCGTTGTGACATCTATGATAGTCATTTTGTTCTCCGTGGCTTGTCCCCTACCCTGGGAAAAGGTGTTTATATTTTATTATATAAGTTGATAACACGAAAAAGCCATTTATTTTTGTTTCATTTATTTGTAATTGAATTAGGAAGGGTAAAGGTTGGTGTATGTTTGTCAACCGAATTTGTTTGGTTTTCCTCATGAGAATGAGATGAGAAATTGATCAGGCTTGAAGCGGTATTTACTATGATTTATTTAGTCTGGCTACAATAATATTACTTGCGTATGGAAAGGTTATGTTTTGATTTATTTATGCGAGTTCAAGCGTGGGTTAACTTAATAAGATTTTTCCTGTACTTACTTACGTTTATAAAACACATTTTTGACATGTAGAATTTCTGAATGTAGAGTTCCATATTTTATTCAACTGAATAAATCAAATTCATAGCCATTCCTTTAATTGCCATGCGTGCTTACTCTTTATCAGAATAAGTAGAGCAGTAATCAATTCGCTAAATAAAAAACAAAAGAAAAATATACAAAGTCGAGCTACTTACTTATCGTACGTTCCGTTTAGTTGAACAGAGTAGGTAAGTCTAAGTAATTATAATGTAAAACATGTAAGTAAGTATGTTCATGTAATTTCAAGCGAGCTAAGTTTACTGGGTTAATAGAATGGTGTAACTGTGTAACACCTGGTATTTTAAACATTTATGAATCCTAGCACTTTACAATATCATATTGTAATCAAAACTGTAATGACTTTTTTATTGTTTTTTAAGTTCTTCAAATAACTTCCGTTAGGGAAATACCTTGAACTACTTGGAAAAATGTATGTGTCTACATAATATGTACCAACTAAATGTTTTTGCGAAACAAATATTACAAAAGGAAAAATAAGCACTGGGTAATCCCTGACGCATGGGACCGATAAAAAAAAAACTTCTAAGCAAAGTTGCATCGTCATTACCAATACGATTGATCTTTGCAAGATTACTCATATCTTCGGAGAAAACTTAACAATTAATAAGGCATTTAAGCTGTGGAATAAAACCTTATTTTCATTGTTTGGCTGCACTCGATTTTCGAATTTTGAAAACAATATTTAAATTAGGAAAAGCATCTATGACAAAGACTCTATGACGTGATAAAATTATTTCAGTTTTTTTTTGCAGTAATAACACCTTGCCTGTGGTCTGACCGCTTGGTACAATTGACAATCTTGTCAGTCAGTATGCTATTTTATTTAGAAAATTGACAGCTGTCAACTGCACAGAATATTCGGTACCACTTTAGGTGGAAGGATGGAGAGGCAGAGGTAGACCGAGGAAAAGATGGATTGATTGCCTGAAAGAGGACATGAAGCAGAAGGGAGTGGATGTAAGTAAGACGTCTGACAGAGAGGAATGGAAGAAAAAGACATGTTGCGCCGACCCCAAATAACTTGGAAACAGAGCAGGAAGATGATGATGATTTAGTTAATTTTCTTCAATCGATAAAATCTAGTGAATAGACAAAAATAACACGTAACATTGCGTTAAGTAAAAGGTATCATTTTCGCTATAATTAGCCACCGATACGAATCGCGTGCTCGAAATAATTGTATGACATAATCAGTGTCTAATTATAGCATATAGCCTTCATGTGCTATGAAACGAGAATTTTGGATACCTATATCAATTCTGCGAATAAGTCCTATTTATATGGCAGTGGCTATTTTATGTAGGTAGTCATCATCTGTCACTATGTTGGGGTCGGCTTCTAGCTAATCAGGTGCAACTGAGTACCAGTGTTTTACATGGAGCGACTGCCTACGTCGTGGTGGCCTAGTGGGTAAAGAACCAACCTCTCGAGAATGAGGGTGTGGGTTCGATTCCAGTTCAGGCAAGTACCAATGCAGCTTTTCTAATTTTGTATGTATTGATTTCTGACACTTACGCGAATATTAGACATTTAAATAAAACTACTTTTACGGATTTTATCGCGGTTATATTAATATTATTTAATCCCGACGTTTCGGATCCTTTACAGCATCCATGGTCACGGGCAGACTAAGGTGTTGGTCGTCTTGATATATTAGTTACAAACAGCTACCCTACATTTTGTTGATTATTATTGACAATCCGATTCACGCAAAACGAGCTCACTGTATCCTTAGGTCGAGCAGTTGTAGGCTTGGATTTTGATTTAATAGTTTCTATGATGGGATTCCAAGCAGGTGGTATGCACCAGCCATCTTCTCTATTGAAATTTGGATGTTTTTTAATTTCAATAGCCTCGCGAATCATCCTAGGTAGGAATCGGTTTTCTTTTGCAAGGACTTGTGGTTTATCAAATCTGATGTAATGCTGGGCCTTGTCTAGTGTGTGTTCACAAACTGCTGACTGTCTGGAACGGCGGTGTTTGACATCGGCGATGTGTTCTTTTACGCGGGTCCCTATGCTTCTTTTAGTTTGGCCTATGTAAGAGAGACCACAATCACATTCAAGCTTGTATACACCCGCATCTTGTAGAGGTATGTGACACTTGACAGGTGGTAAGAATTGACTGATCTTCTTCAGCGGCTTGAAGTAGGTTTTGATTGAAGCTCGCTTCAAGATGTAGCCAATCTTGTCTGTGACTCCTCTTATGTATGGAAGAACAGCAGGTAGACGCTCAACTGTGGCTGGTTTCACGCGGGTTCTGCGACGAGGGCGCGGTACTCGGAGCTTGTTGTCGTGCAGTACTTGCTTAACATGTTGAAGCTCAGCACCCAGGTGTTGTTCATCGCAGATCCCACGTGCTCTCTGAAACAACGATTTACCAACGGTAGATAACTGTGTTGGGTGGTGGTGGGACTCACCATGAAGATGGCTGGTGCATACCACCTGCTTGGAATCCCATCATAGAAACTATTAAATCAAAATCCAAGCCTACAACTGCTCGACCTAAGGATACAGTGAGCTCGTTTTGCGTGAATCGGATTGTCAATAATAATCAACAAAATGTAGGGTAGCTGTTTGTAACTAATATATCAAGACGACCAACACCTTAGTCTGCCCGTGACCATGGATGCTGTAAAGGATCCGAAACGTCGGGATTAAATAATATTAATATAACCGCGATAAAATCCGTAAAAGTAGTTTTATTTAAATTTTGTATGTACTTTCTAAGTATATCTTGGACACCAATGGCTGATAAAAAAGGTGAAGGAAAACATCTTGAGGAAACCTGGACTATTGTCTGAAATCACCAACCCGCATTGAGCAAGCGTGGTGATTAATGCTCAATCCTTCTCCGTGTGAGAGGAGGCCTGTGCCCAGCAGTGGGACGATAAAAAGGCTGTAACAGTAACAGTAACAGTAACTGCCTACCTGATCTCCTCAATCCAGTTACTTGGGCAACTGGATATCCCTTGGTGAGACTGGTCGTTGTCAGAGTTTCTGGCTTCTGACGACCGGTAACGACCCGGGCATACCAATTTATCGTGCCTTCCGGAACACTCACTTTATGTAGATAGTGTGTAATCAAAATGAAATTAATTAAATTATTATCCTCTATCTATAGGAATTTAGTGGGTACTATTATATAGCAGTCATTCTGTAAGCACGTGCTATTGTTTATCAATCGACAGGAAAACTGAATACATAAATTATATATTTAAATACCTACATACTGAATGTGTGTTGCGATTACAAGAAACCCAATTTGTAAGTGTTGAGCAATGGTAGGTATTTGTTATAATTGGCACATATAAAGTAAAACGGTAAAGATATTACGAATAATAAACTAAAGTTATTTATAGTTAAAACTTATTTGATTAGAACCACTTAGTTCAAAGGGACCTTACGTATTTCTTAGCTAAGGAGGTATTTTACACTTATGATAGGTATTCTATAAGCACGGGCCTTTACTAGTCCGTGTCTATAATATGTTGCTGTTCGTCGCAATTATCTATACTAATATTATAAAGAGGAAAACTTTGTTTGTTTCGTTGTAATGAATAGGCTCAAAAACTACTGGACCGTTTTTTTTTAATTCTTTCACCATTCGAAAGCTACATTATCCACGAGTAACATAGGCTATATTTTATCCCGGTACGGGCAGTAGTTACCACGGGACGCGGGTAAAACCGCGGGAAAACGGCTAGTAGTTTTATAAATTGCGTTCTATTGATTAATGATGATGTATTCAATTTATTCGTCGATATTGCAAAAGAAATGACTCAGTAAAAATATTAATGTAATCTATAAAAAAAAATGTTTGAGCAAATCCCTCTTATTTATTAGGTAAGAGTCATTTTGTCAATACGTTCCTGCAAGCATCATCATCTCCCGAGCCTTGTCCCAACTATGTTGGGGACGGCTTCCAGTCTAACCGGATTCAGCTGAGTACCAGTGCTTTACAAGAAGCGACTGCCTATCTGACCTCCTCAACCCAGTTACCCGGGCAACCCGATACCCCTTGGTTAGACTGGCGTCAGACTTACTGGCTTCTGACTACCCGTAACGACTGTCAAGGATGTTCAATGACAGCCGGGACGTACAGTTTAACGTGCCATCCGAAACACAGTCATTGGTGTCCAAGATATACTTAGAAAGTACATACAAACTTAGAAAAGTTGCATTGGTACTTGCCTGACCTGGAATCGAACCCACGCCCTCATACTCGAGAGGTTGGCTCTTTTACCCACTAGGCCACCACGACCCGCCGTTCCTGCAAGCATATGTCCGTTAAAAATAGTTGAAATATTTTTAATGACAAACTTATTTAAAACCAATTATTTATGTTATTAAAATAATTGTCATATCAAAGTTTAGTCATTATGTGCTTGAGTTTATAATATTATGAAGAATTTTATAGGAAAATTATGTGCAAATTAACCCAGAATTATGATACCATGTAACTACTTAAGTATTCAAAGGTTTAGGCTGGAAACAGTGCTTGGCCGACGGTCAGTGCTGACCGTACGTCCCGACCGAATCACATACAAAATCACGCGCGTACCGTCAGCGTAGCTGTGTGCGCGTTCATAGACTTGCACAGATATAGCTACGTCGACCGACGGTCAGCGCTGCACTATTTCCAACCTTAGCTTAACCTACTATTATGCGAAAGGTTACAGGTAAAAGTTGTATGTGTTAAAATGAGGAATATAGAACACGTTCAGTTTATTTCTCTATTATATACCTACTTACATGGTTTTGTATATAAGGTTTCATTTGAGATGATCAGAAAACATTTGTGTTTGATTTAGGGCTGCAAGATGGATCCAAAGAGTTAAGAGGTTATAGGAACATGCAAAGTCCTATTCAATTAAAATTTCACAATAAGGAGTCATTTTATGATTTCAAACCAGACAGACAGAATTGTGTTGCTAGGGAGTTTGTTCCACCACTTCTTCCCAGAAAAAAACACATAGGCAGCGGTGAAGGGCGGGCGTTTTGGGGCCTGTCTTTTGTAAAATTGACCTTCAGAAAGTGCTGATTTTTAGTCTACTTTAAATAAATGACTTTTGCCTTTTATCATTTCTTGCTTTGGTTACTGCTACTGGCTAGATACCGGTAAAAACTATTTCGTTTAGTTGGAGAAAGATGTTGTTTAGTTAGGTTAGAAAATTGCATATTTATATCAGCATCGGCTTATTTCTTATACCGCTACTGGTTATGAACCTCTTGTCAAGCACAGAAGGCGTGTGCATTCATCTTTCTCAAGGCGGCCATTTTGATTTTATTTATAGGAGCAGATTTTTTCACGGTTTTTTCCTGCATTGTTTAACATTTTAAAATAGAACAAGTAATAATTTGTTTGTATACACAACTTTATGAAGTAAAAATAAATGCATTCTTCTTAATAGTAATTGCGAAAATATTGCCATCTCACTTTCACATTGTCATTAACGATACGTGTGAAAAGGACACAGGTATTACGAATGCTACTTGCG
The DNA here is from genome assembly GCA_963856015.1 of Helicoverpa assulta. Lineage (NCBI taxonomy): Eukaryota > Metazoa > Arthropoda > Insecta > Lepidoptera > Noctuidae > Helicoverpa > Helicoverpa assulta. The sequence continues at coordinate 3,377,341 of CAWLCW010000026.1, forward strand.
TGACGGGTTCCGCTATTTGGGTCCTGTCGAAGTGTCAAGGCTTGCCGAAGATTTCACTTTCAAACGAAGCAATAGGTTACTGATATGTCGGTAACCGATTTTATTGGTCTTGAAATAATAAGTATCAGTTTATATGTAAGTACTAAAATATTTTTCAGATTGACAAAGTTTATACTAAGTAGCCGATAGGTATATTTAAGGACTCAACTTTCCAAATAATTTTCCAAATACCCGAATGCGGAATCTCCTTTTTGGATGTCAGTTAAAAATATAAACACATAAGTAGGTAAAAATTGTTATGATATAGGGAAACATAATTTATTATGCGAATTTGCGAATTATTGAGGGTTTTTACATTATTTGTTTTTCACACGCGAATAATCTGAAAAACATTATTTAACGTATCTTATCAAAATCGGTTGTAAAACTATTATGTTCGTTCATTGTTTTTTGTAATTCTTGAACTTGGCAAGTATGTTCGGTATCATATTTTAATGTAGGTAATCAATATATTTGTTAGATTACTTATCTTTGTCCTTGTTTGAAGATAGCATATGTAAAAGGGGGAATGATCCAATTTTATTGACTTACTAGCTTTTGCTAGAAATTTCACTATCACTATCGCCCTATGGAAACTATTTTGGGCACCTGGATAAAAACATATTTCAAATAACTCCAAATTAACGCGTTTAAGCAAATACAGAAACTCTTCAGCTTTATAATAATTATTGGTGTATGGTAGGTATATTATAATAACAATAGATTGGTGACTAATACGTGGTTTAAAAGTAGATACAACATTTAAAATTGTCGTGTGAACCACACTGCTTTCTCAAATAGGTGATGACATAAGTGACCTAAAAGATCGGACACTTGTAGCTTGCAGTAAACATGAAAACAATGGGTTCGGCGCGGTCAATTTTATTAAAAGCCACGTCACGTGATCCACTGAATAAATAAAATACAGAAGGCCAATTGGCGTAAGTTCACTACTGAAAATCAAAAAGCGTTTATTCAAAGTAGACAGAAAAACAGCACTTTTCGAACGTCAGAATTACATGAGAGAGCTCCAAAAACCGCCTTTCACCACTTCCTATATTTTTTCTCCAGCAACATGTCTGTCTGTTAGATGATGCAAATGAAATGATTTTTGAAGTATTCCAGAATTCAAGACAAGAGGATTTTTTTTTCACCATTAACATTAATTGGCGTTAAAGTTAACAGATATTTAAGTAAGTGATTAATGTGAATTAAACTATGATCGTCTGCTTGCAATAAGGCTTATGAGGCAAAGTAGTTTAAGTTTTTGAAGATGTTATATCCCTTTTCATACAGGGAATTTACGATTTTAATACTTTATTCGCTATTGCTTTATTTTATTATTATATAACTTTTTACTGCTTATCATTTGTATAAAGTAATACTTCTGCAAGTTCCCTTCAAGCACGTCTGCATCGGCCCACACCTGCGGTTGTCAGTCACCACAAACCGACTATTATAAAATTATATTCGCGTAAAGTGATTTGTATGGTTTTTGTGCATCTGTCGACTGGTTAGTATTGGAATAAAATGTGCATTGAAATGAATAATAGCATTTTGTTTATTAATTCTATGTACGTTGGGTAGTTTTGTTACGTATTGGTAGATTTTGTGTGCGAGCTTTTTGATGGTGGTGTCTAATAATTTTAATATTTTTATGGTTATGAAGTAAAAAATATAAAAGAGAGAGGTTGTGAGTATGTGTGTTTACGTTTTGTGACGCGCAAACAGCTGAACGGATTTTGATGATACTTGCTATTATTATAGCTTAATTATTTATCAGGAAGCGAGTGAGCCTAGATTTTCTTTCAAAGCAAAGGCACACATCAAAATATTTTAGGCGTAATAAAAATCTTTCCTCTACAAAACATCGAATGTTCTAGCAACCTACACGACAATACGAAAGCTACAAGAAAACCTAGAAAAATCCAGGTAAGTGCTCTCAACAATTCCCCAAGTACACATGTTGTCAAATCAACTCTCAATGAAACTACCCATTGCACCTTTTCCACTACAAAACGTCCTTTTAGTACAATTGGAATTTGCCCATACTTGTTGTCCAATACTATCACCACACACGCGATTTTAAACCTTATGACTTCGAAGTTAGAATTCATTTTGCAATGTTTTTGGAGTCTTCGTTTTTTACCCCATTTCACGGTATACGTCTGCGGTTTTCCAGTTTTTAAGCCGATTTCAATAAGAGGCTTTCGAAAGTTTTAATAAACTGTGAACGTAGCTTTACGTCCGACCGCCTCTTTGTCCAATTTCTTTGGTTAGTAATTAATTCTTTTGGCACTTGTGTTCTCGACTGTGTTTCTAGAATGTTTTTCTTAATACTTAGACTTTAATTTCTTTTTTAATTTTCATTTTTTTTTGTGCTTTGCAAAGCACTACTTATGAAAAATTATTTATGCCACCTGTTCAAATCTCTATGTACTAAAAACATGCATTTAAAATAATTTCCCATTTAATCTGAAATTGACTTTCTTAGGAATTTTACAAAAAGATTGGTTTACGTATTTTTCCTATTGTATCGACATTTTTTTTTGCGTCGTTTTTTTTCTTAAAAAGAAGGACTTATTCAATGCAACAATTGCATACATTCTTTAAAGCATCCCTGCTTTTATTACTAGGCATATTTGATCTTGCAAAATGTTTGAAGATATGCTGTAACTTCAATATCAACATGAAAATAAATAGAAGGTGACAAGCTGTGTATGTATAATTAGGACCAATTAGAAAACAAGGCCAAATCAATCAGATGAATTTCGACGGTCAATGTCAGTTTATTGTTTAGAGGATATTACATGACTCGTTAATGTTTTCACGGACAAGATGAACTAATACGTTTCCTTTAAAAATGAACGTGAAAATTCTTAGTTACTTTAATCCAAAATAATGTGGATCAAAAATAAAGAAAAAGTGATTGTTACCTGCATTTACTAAGTTTCTTAATTTTTCAAAAGAACAGAAGGTAAGGAGAAACTTATTATGAAACCATTATTTGCTGAAAAGGAAAATGTCTCGCGTAGATTAGCGTTTTTAAAAGACAAAATATCTATATTCAAAACTATTGTATTCAATTATATAATATCAACACAATATTAATAAACTCTATAATGTTGTGCAGTTCTAAATAAACAATGTAGATAACTAAGTTATCTTACTCTGCATTTCAGTTATCTCTTGAAGAAGTTAATTAAGAAGTTGCATTTTCTTGCAAGTTTGATAACTCGGCGACTACAGCTGTCTGAGTGAAAAGGATCAGTTTTCCCAAGAGTTGGAGTTATCTTGAGACATTAAAAAACTACAGTTCATTTAGTTTGTACCTAAGTGTTTAATTTTAATCATAAACAATAAAACATTGACAAATGACCAACATGAAGAATAGGATGTTGAGAGAAAGTATAATACTAATACAAGATGATGTCCTCCTAGCCGATTATCGGCTACCGCAGCTGTTCTCATGTAAGGAGATCAGCCAACTGCGCAGACACAGGTGCACTCACTATTCCTTCACTCTCATAGCCCGATGGGACGGCAATCCGACACGACCGGAGAAAGATCAGGACCGACATTTACGTGCTCTCCGATTCACGGGTGTATCAATCACCAACTTCCAGGCTCCATTCCAGACAGATTTATAACATTAGTATAGATACTGATCAGTTTCCATGAAAAATGAATAAAGGATATGAGCACTAGTTAAACTAGTTACCGAGGAAACTTATCATTTACTAGCTTCTGCCAGCGGTTTCACCCGCATCCCGTGGGAATTACTTCCCGTACCGGGATAAAAAGTAGCCTATAGCCTTCCTCGATAAATGGGCTATCTAACACTGAAAGAATTTTTCAAATCGGACCAGTAGTTCCTGAGATTAGCGCGTTCAAACAAACAAACAAACAAACACAAACAAACTCTTCAGCTTTATAATATTAGTATAGATATATCCCACTTTTAAATATAATTGGTAACGAAACTACTATAATTTTCTATTAATGACGTAAATATAGTGTATGAAATCCATAATGTTTTTTCCCTCTATTTTGCTAGTTCCGCTCCTGAAAATTCTTTTTAGGGTTCCGTACCCAAAGGGTAAAACGGGAAGCTATTGTTTTCGCTCCTCTGTCCGTCCGTCCGTCCGTCTGCCACCAGGCTGCATCTCATGAACCGTGGTAGAGAGCTGAAATTTTCACAGATGATGTATTTTTTGTTGCCGCTGTGACAAGAAATACTGAAAACTAGAATTAAATAAATATTTTGGGGGGCTCCCATACAACAAACGTGATTTCTTTATCCGTTTTATAAATAATGGTACGGAACCCTTCGTGCGCGAGTCCGACTCGCACTTGGCCCGTTTTTTTGAAGATGGGTGATAAGAATTTCTCTCTTGAAAATACTTTGTTTCATCACAATTGGTGCCTCGCCTCTGTATCCAGCCTTAGAAGGAATAGAACATTTTAAGAAATTCGTCCATTCCTAACATTACAATTTAATTGATTCTCGTCTACTACACGTGTATCAAGAAATCAATCCATTTATAAGTTGAAATTATAATCATTATTATCAGACAACACGTCAAATACAAAAACAGGCGTTTTGATATAATATTTTCACCTCATACTTAATTATTATAATGGTTTAGATAATGTTTAGTTACTGAAAATAGTAATCGTAATTGTACGGAAAACTTTCTTTAACTGAAATATCTACTTTATGAAAACGGGAGTTTTTTTCTGATGAATAATTTAACTCTGTTGCTTGGCTCATCCTTCCATCACAAAGATTAGTATACGAATGGAGTGATAAAAAACAAGAATGGAGGACCATCATATTTAAGCCTTTGTGACTACAGCTCATCATCAGCCTATCGCAGTCCACTGCTGGACATAGGCCTCTCCAAGTGCACGCCACTGAGATCGATTTTCGGCTTCTCGCATCCAGCTCCTGCCAGCCGTCTTGCGCAAGTCATCACTCCACCGTGCCTGAGGACGTCCTACACTACGCTTGCCGAGGCGCGGTCTCCACTCTAGAACTCGTTTACCCCAACGGTTATCGGTTCTTCGGCTAATATGGCCAGCCCACTGCCACTTCAGCTTGCTGATTCGGTGGGCTATGTCGATGACCTTGGTTCTCTGACGGATTACCTCATTTCTGATGCGATCCCTCAGAGAAATGCCGAGCATAGCCCTCTCCATAGCCCGCTGAGCGACTTTAAACTTGTGAACCAGCCGTACCGACAGTGTCCACGTTTCGGCTCCGTAAGTCATGACAGGTAGGACGCACTGATTGAAGACTTTTGTCTTTAGGCACTGTGGGATCGACGATGTTAGGACTCGACGTAGCTTCCCAAATGCAGCCCAACCCAACTGAATTCTCCTATTCACCTCGTCCTCAAAGTTGTTTCTACCTAACTGCAATGTCTGCCCGAGGTATACATATTTCCGAACAACTTCGAGAACGGCGCCGTGTATCGCAATCGGTTCCGGTAGAACATGTTCATTGAACATGACCTTGGTTTTGTCCAAGTTCATCCGTAGGCCGATGCGTAGAGAAGATTCAGCCAGGTCGTTCAGCATCTGTTGTAGGTCCTGCAGCGTTTCCGCCATGATGACGATATCGTCAGCAAATCGCAAGTGAGAGATGTGTTCGCCATTGATGTTGATGCCTCGCCCTTTCCAGTTCAGCGTCTTGAACATATCCTCCATTGCATTAGTGAACAGTTTCGGGGAAATAACATCCCCTTGTCTCACTCCTCGATGCAACGGTATGGGCCTTGTTTGCTGATTCTGTACTTGGACGGACATTGTAGCGGCTTCGTAGAGACATCTCATCACTTGGATGTATCGCCAATCTACTTGACAACGCTGCAGGGACTCCAGAACAGACCAGATTTCAACCGAGTCAAAGGCCTTCTCATAGTCCACAAATGCTAGACACAGGGGCTGATTATACTCTTCGGTCTTCTGTATAATCTGCCGTACTGTGTGGATGTGGTCTATGGTGCCGTATCCGCTCCGAAACCCGGCCTGCTCCGGTGGTTGGAATTCGTCGAGTCTTCGCGCAAGTCGGTTCGTGATCACTCTTGAGAACAGCTTATAGACGTGGCTTAGGAGGGAAATGGGTCGATAGTTCTTCAGCTGGGTTTTGTCTCCCTTCTTGAAGAACAGGACGACAACACTCCTACTCCACGCCTCTGGAGTTCTCCCTTCAAACAGGACGGCATTAAAAACCTTCTGGAGCTCCCCCAGTACGGGCTTTCCTCCTGCTTTTAAAAGCTCTGTTGTAATGCCATCCTCGCCAGGGGCTTTTCCATTTTTGAGCTGTCTCAGAGCGATCTCGATTTCGCCACTGCTGACTTCTGGCAGGTCTTCGGTGAAATGGCGTGTTAATGTGGCTCTAGAATCCTCATTTCCGGGATCAGGTCGAGATGCATGCGATGCGTATAGCCGGCCATAGAAATTTTCCACTTCCGAAAGGACTGCCGGCACCGAAGAAACGACTTCTCCACTTGTTGTGGTCAACTTCGTCAAGTGGCTTCTTCCAAGAGATTGTACGAACACCTTTGACCCCCGATTTAGCTCAATTGCTCTTTCAATGTCAAGAGTATTGGAGCACCGGAGGTCGCGTCGTACGTGCTTGTTGATCTCTTGGTTTAGAGCCCGCTTAGCTGACGAAGTGACAGGCGGGTTTTCACGTCGTTTCTTCATAAGCCCTAATGTCTCTTCCGAAAGCTTTGATTTCTTGCCCTTACGCTGCATGTTACAGAATCTCGAACCTTCCTCCCTGAGGATCCGAACCACATATTCGTGGTTCTGGTTAACGTCTGTTGTGGTTTCCACGGCGGCAAATCGGTTCTCCAAATTTGATTGGAACGTTTCAGATCCTGTCATGGTTTGGAGCAGTGTTGGTCGGAGCCTGGCCTTCATCAGACGGAAACGTTCGGCCTTGAAGTTGATATTCAGAGAGCCTCGGACAAGTCGGTGATCGCTACCGGTATTAAACCTATTGATCACGGAGACGTCTCTGAATATGTGCTTCTTGTTCGTCATGATGAAGTCAATCTCATTTTTAGTCATAGTGTCGGGGCTTTGCCAAGTCCACTTCCTTTGGGGCTGCTTTTTGAAAAAAAAGTTCATCAAAAAGAGCCCCTCGCGTTCGAGGAAGTTGACGAGCATTTGCCCCCTATGATTCCTGCTTCCAAATCCATGGGATCCTACTGCCGATTCGCCGCAAATCTGTACTCCCACTTTAGCGTTAAAGTCCCCCATGACAACGGTGTAATGGGTCTTTGTAGTGAAGTGGAGGGCCCTTGATATATCATCAAACATATCCTCCACTTCATCGTCTGAATGTGTCGAGGTCGGTGCGTACACTTGCACTACCTTGAGGCTATACCTGTCAGTGAGCTTTAAGATAAGGTACGCTACCCTGTTCGACACACTAGACACCTCCACAACGTTATCAGCTAGGGACTTATTAACCAGAAACCCAACGCCACCTTGGGATTGTTGGTCTCCCTCTCGGAAGTACATTAGGTGACCTGATTCGAGGGTTATGGTGTCCTCCCCCTCTCTTCGAACTTCACATAACCCTAATATGTGCCACCTAATCTTCCCAAGTTCCACCTCGAGTTGCGCCAGATGCGAGTCAAGCCGTAGCGTGCGGCCGTTGTACGTCGCAAGAGTCAGTTTAGTTTGGTGGCCTCCCGTAACCCGGAGATTCTTCGCACCCCCTGTCCCGCCGTAACCACGGTCGCCACCGTGACCGGGAATAGCGGGACTGCCGGGAACTAGGGGCCGTGGCTTTTTTGTGCTGCTAATGGAGGTATTTAGCCTACTGCTATCACGCTGGCCAGACGGGTTGATAGAGGGTTTTTTTTCGAGTTTTCCTTCTCTCGCACTGGTGTTCGGTGCATTTTTTTCCATTAGTCGACTTCTACGACACCCACTGGAAGAAGGGGTAGCGACACATGTATTCTTAAGCCGTCGCTACACGGCCTTACTACAGCTAAATAGAACCAACCGGCAAATATACCACAAAATATTGTGTGAGTACTATGTTGTACTTCCAAGAAACTGTAGATAGTAGTTGGTTGAAAATCAATTTTTTTAACGACAGTAAACATGTTGGTCATACCGAGATTCATCGTAAAAACTTAAACATTTGCAAAGCTCATAGATATCTAGAGATGAAAATAAGGTTTCTATGGGTTATTACAAAACGTGTGCCCCTATTATGCAAACCAACTAACAAACGTAAGTAGTTGAATGTGTACAAATTCTTGTATTTATTATTCACGTTACTATCGATTCATTGCTTACCTTCTTCTGTTTTTGACAATATTGATTGCTTATGGGACTTTTCATTTTGGTTTATTGCGTTACAGATTAAAAGAACCAAGGAATCTACATTTTTGAAGTTATGTACTATTCTGAATTTATAATAGATAAATAACTCTGCAAAAAGCCAAAACTTGTTAAGTAACTCGATCAGACAATGTCACCAGTAAAACATTAATAGATAGTTCAGTTCATACTATTTTCTTTCTGCTTAAAGACAACAATAAGAAGCTAGAAAGCATTAAATAATAAATCTTTTAAAACGGAAACCGTGGACCCGTCAAACTTAATTCCACACAAACAAATGTATAATGGAAGCGAAAACTTCCAAAGCTTCCAACAGTTACTAATTCATCAAAAATGTCCAAAGATTTTGCTATTAAGCAATGAATTCCTAAAACCAAACTCGGGCTGTGATCAACGCCAAACTGTTTAATTGATTCCAGCGAATTCCAATGAAATATATTGATTGATTGAATTACATTAAAGTTTCGTCTCCCGAGATTCTCTTCTGAGGGAATGTCGACGCGAAACTTCTAGTTGCTTAGATCATTTAACCTAATGGATACGAAATTGCCTCCTTTTCTGAAGAAGGTACGAGATTGTTTTATCAAAAATCGTTTGAAACTGTCAAAATATAGAGCGTATTTTGATGTTATTGAATTCAATTGTCTCTGTGCAGTTTGCCTAAAGCGGGTCACAAATGTAATTGGTTGATTAGTTGTCTGTACTGTTGATTGGTTGTCAAAATAATGTTTGAGTTTGGAACTTTGTTGGGACTGAATAAACATGGTGGTTTTGCCTTGCCTCCTGGGAGTAAATGGGCGACTTCTTCCCATAGAGATAACTGCTCAGTTCAGGCGGTTCCAGTTAATTAATTGCTCCAAGTCTCGTCTCGACATCCACTCGAAACTTTCTAACGCTTCCATTTTGTTTACGTTTCATTTATTAAATTAATTTCGTGTGATGCTCGAGTGTAATGAAAACGTACAATGTTATTTACTTTATTAAGATAAAGTAACACACGTCTGTGTAATGAGAATGCCTCCTACGGTATTGTTCTGTCTCGTCTATGTATTGACAGTAAATGATATTTGTTATGTCAATGCCGTCTGGAGCTTGGGAACTATATTGTGTTTATTTCTGACTTGTTATTTAATCTTCATTATATTTTTTATTATACTAAGAACTTTTAGCTTGGTTTTTTCTTCGATGACAAAACGTGCTAGGCAGAATAATCTCGTATGATGTTGAATGGAAAGCGACTGGTTTTGTAAACCTTCTCCTAATCCTTCTTCGAGCGATAGAGAACGATCGTCAAGGTATTTTATCTAAAAATATTTTTAGGATTTACACAAGTAAATCCAATCAAAAGTATTCCCCGTTATTCCCGAATTCACACAATATTCTAAACTCCCATTAGCTAATTACAACAACGTATTAACACCATCGCCAATAAACATCAACTAACAATGAACAATTTGATCAAAGGATTATTCAGCGCTTTAGTAAATATCGATATACCTATCGATAAATTTCATTGGGAACAAAAACACCCGTGTTCGAAGTATTTCGAAGCTGGATGCAACATCACTCAATTAAGCGCTGAAGCGCTGAAAATGTATGAAATGTCGGCGTGGTAAATGGAAAATAGTTTTTGAATAAATGAAATTTTGTCTTGGATGTGTTGGATCATGGTTTTTGTTATTAAAACTTGTTTATTTTTATCTGTTTTGTACCAGAACATTAAAGAAAGCTTTTGGAGAAAACTGTATTATTGCAAAACATGAACAAGTTAATTACATAAGTTTTCAAAAATGGGCGTGTCTTGTTGTCTAAAAATATTTGACAGCTAATATAAATAGGCTAATCCAAAAATTTGATTCCAATTTAGAAATTACCTAGATATTGATGAGAGTTATTAAAGTATTACCAACGCTATACTGAAAACAAAATCAAAGCTTTTCATAAATTAGCCATTAATTTAATTCACATTTCAATTAACTTAATTTTAGTTTACGTTTTCACAATACCTACAATAGCCAGCTACATCATTGTTAGAGTAAAATTAGATTTTGCTAAGCATTGTCATGAAACGTGAATAAGTTTAGGAAATAAAGCTTTCGTACAGAGCTAAGTAATAAATTGAATTATTGGTAATTTTTTTGTGTATATGAAAATTAAATTAAATTTTTAGCGCCATTTTGTTAATTTAGAGTTTGTTTTATGGGAAAACAAATTTCATTAATTTAGTCAGGTTTTGATTAATATAGTGTTGTCTGTGGAGATGTTTGCCTTTACGTGTGACAATTTGTCATCATCCTCCGAGCCTTTTCCCAACTATGTTGGGGTCGGCTTCCAGTCTAACCGGATTCAGCTGAGTACCAGTGCTTTACAAGAAGCGACTGCCTATCTGACCTCCTCAACCCAGTTACCCGGGCAACCCGATACCCCTTGGTTAGACTGGTGTCAGACTTACTGGCTTCTGACTACCCGTAACGACTGCCAAGGATGTTCAATGACAGCCGGGACCTACAGTTTAACGTGCCATCCGAAACACAGTCATTGGTGTCTAAGATTTACTTAGAAAGTACATACAAACGTGTGACAATTTGTAAATAATATTATTTGTATTTTAATTATGTAGGTACTATTAGCTATGACAGTCAAGACTATTTTATGAATGTTCCCATTAAAGTGTGAATGAGTGAGTGAGTGGGCCAATTAAAGGTTTTGAGAATCACAAAAGTATGTCACACTCTGACAGATATATCAACCTTATATATGTACGGATACTTCTTGAATAACGTTATTGATATAATACATTTCATTGGGTTCAGAACCTATAATTTATTTCACACATTCTTTTGTAGGAAAAAAATCTATTACCGTTCTATAAATAAGAATTCTGAATATATTCTGCCAAATAGAACCGAGCGCTTGTCCATAAGTTTTTATATTCGGTGGTTTGTATTCCTAGAAATATTGACACATCTATTATATTTATGTTAAACTGATTAGCATTGATTTCTTGATTATGGCCCGGTTGTTCGTACGTTACGGTAAAGTTGAAGTTAAAATTTGACCGATGTCAATTTTGACCACGGTTAATTTGACGTTTTTATTATGAAACTAGCTGTTGCCCGCAACTTCGTCTGCGTGGGCAATATAGAATAGTCAATTATTACGTATGGTGCGAAAGTAATTTTCACAGGAAACAGCTATAATCTATGTCTATATGCTTTGAGTCTGACAAAGCTGTCATTTGTACATTTTCTGCAGCTGCTGCGACTAAGCAGAAGCCAGAAAGTCTGTCAGTCTTACCATGGATATCGTCTTGTGTAGTTGACTGTATTGAAGATAGATAGATAGGTAGTCGCTCCAAGCAAAATATTGGTACTCAAACAGATTCGGTGACTGGAAGCCCAACACCAACATAGTAACATAACATAGTTGGGGAATAGCTGGATGGATGATAAAATGAGTCATCATCATCAGCAGGCGCATAGGGTAGGATAGTTTCACTACTGGGGAGAAACACTTGTATGACTTGTATGAATTGGGGATTTTCTGTGCACTTACTTACTATGGTAAGGCTGACCCCACATTAGGCGTGCGCGATCCTCGGGCGTGTGAGTAGCGCGGGCGTCGCGAGCGCGCTGCGTGAGCGTCGCGTTTTGCTGCCCTGCGGCACTCACACGCCCGAGGATCGCGCACGCCTAATGTGGGGTTAGGTCTAAACCGGGAGGGACTCCACCGAAATGTTTGCATTAGTTCACGAATAGGCAAAATGTACGTATCTGTGAGAGTCCACTTCATGTGTTCGTACTTGAAACCTGCAGTTTTGCCAAGATTTTCAAAATGTACGCTCGCAATTTGTCATTTCTTGGTGGAGCCAGCAAATCAAAAGAAACAGAAGTGTTGTATACTGTGCGTCACTACCGCTCACCGGGAAAATTTCGCTCTTGCGAAGGACGTTTATATACCATATTTTGTGTCACACGTAAACAGGACGACAGTAAGTATCCACCGAAACACTTTCAAAGATCTGATGAACGAACAAATCAGACCTGACTTGGTCACCTGGGGCCAATCAGAGCTCTATGAAGCGATCATACGCTTTGGCTCCTACTGTTATTGTGGTTTCTGAAAATGTATTCACCTCATTCAACGATGAATGTAATTCTGATGGTACTATTAAGAACACTTGCTTAGCGCAAAGGCTGACGATGGCAGGCCGACTCTTTTGACTTCTCGAATAGGATACCATTGGTTTTTGTGCAATGCACACCTGCAATGCATGCTGGATTAGGATAGGATATAGGTGGATAGGATTAGCAGCAGAGAACAATTCTGTCTTTGTAATTGAATGACATCAAACGTAGTTTTATATAAAAGGTGTTTTTTTAGACTTGGCTCGGGTCTTACTGAGACTGTTCGTAATCGTGAACAGTGTATTTGCGATCAGAAGTTGAAAGTAAGCATGTCTCTGGTATGCGACGCGTAATTTGTACGTTTCATGTGGATGCATTTTCAGTGTGTTGGACTATGCGTGTTTTCCATACAAACGGAGATATTTCCATACAACGGAAAAAAACGCATCCACGCACTACGCTGCATCATGCGGGGCAGTGTGATAATCGCCTTAAGGCCACCACATTAGTGGAAGATAAGCTAAACTATGTTTATGAAAAAATCCTGATATGAACTCCATCTGTAACTTTAAATGATAATTAATTGTTCCACTAAAGTCATCATTTTTGAAATAATGTTCAAAAAATAATTGAGATGGCACCGTTTTATATTTGGCTGAGAACTATTAATTTTCCTTTCATCAAGGTAAAAATTATAGTTGGATTTTGATGTGGTACGGCAAACTGACAAACACTATTGAAATGTCTATCGAAAAATTACACTACGTGTTAAAATATGGTGAATTACGGAAAATACACAACTCCATCTGTTGAAATAATAATCCTCTATAAAGAATGTATGGTAATTAATTGTCATTTACCACCTCGCTCTTTTGACAAATTTGATGTATTTTTACCACAGATGGAGCTACTTTAACCTTGGCTAAACAAAATTTTCATTTTTTTTTTCTTCCGAAGTTACTTATAAAGGTGTGATTTTCTGCGTAAAGATTAATAATAGGCCGAACAACTAATATAAGTACAACATTCAAATGTACAGTTTTGACAAACAGATTGCGTGTCGTAATATTTTACATCTTGAATTCACAAAATTAATCATATCTTTTGATAGAGTGAATCGATTTCGATGAAACAAAAACTAAGTAATACCCCAAGTTACGAAGAATTTTTGTATATCAGCATTGTCTGCATTGAATTCGTAGATTTTACGTGAATCCCGAACAAACAAACAGATAAACAGACAAACAGACAAACAGACAAAAATGACAAAAATGATGGAAATGGGTTCTGTTAGTTATCCTTTAACATGCTGGCTATTTTTTTTGTCAATTTCTTCAATGTACAAAAATTACTTTTCTACAGATTTATTATATGTATAGATTTTAACATTCGCAAAACTAACTGGTACTTCAACAACGCTTTTTGAACTTAAACCCTGTTAATTTTACTGTAACTAGAATTTAACCCTAACCTTGACGTAACTGAGCTTCGAACAACCGGGCCTTAGAGTAAAATTTGACTTATTTTTAAACTATTCTATATTTATTATTACTTAATTATCAATTAATCCCAGAAGACTACCACTAGAGTAAAATGTATTATTTTAAGGTTCATGCTTTAAAAGAATACATTTTTAAGCAAGTTCTTAAAGGTTACTGAGGTCGATATTTTAACATTTCCTAGGTATATCGAAGGACCCGGATTTATTGCTAAAATAAAATACGAATACGTAATAAGAAAAAAGCGAAAGAGAAACGCTTATTGTGTCTGTACTGTTATTTTGGGCTGTCGTAAGTGATTCGGTAAGGCAAGGGTATTTTTCTAAGGCTGTATTCTGTGGTATTTTTATTCAGTTAATAGTAAGAGGAAATTGTTTTTGGCGGAAAGCCAGGAGAATGAGAATGCAAATGTTGATATTTATTTAGATTAGTTCGAGGATAATTTGGGCCAAAATCCTTGCTTGGGTTGAAGGTCACGAAAGTTCATTCCGTATTTATGCTACAGAGAGAAAAGAGTTTCCTATCTTATTTATTTATTTATTTAATAGTTTATGTAATTGTATACATATATGTATAGCCATAAAAATGTTGTTATTCAAAATAATATTTAAAAAAACTGTCAACCAACCATCGCATCGGGCCAAATCGGCCAACACTTTATTCTGCAACTAGCTTCTGCCAGCGGTTTCACCCGCATCCCGTGGGAACTACTTCCCGTACCGGGATAAAAAGTAGCCAGCCTTCCTCGATAAATGGGCTATCTAACACTGAAAGAAATTTTCAAATCGAACCAGTAGTTTCGGAGATTATCGCGTTCAAACAAACAAACAAACAAACTCTTCCGCTTTATAATATTAGTATAGATATGCTCTGAACATTGTTAACACCTAACTTTTTTAGAGATAAAATTTTGACATTAGTCCCACGAAAGTAGTGTCATATGTCTATCTCTAGTTAGCAAAACTACAGGTAGATAGAGTATTGGGAAAACCATTAAATCTTTTTGTTGCATCTAGATAAAATCAAAGACCTATAATCTAAATACCTGGAAGAGATTCCCTTATCGGCCGATATAATACAGGAAGGCAACATAAACGATATTTAATTACTCCAAGTCTCTACTTAACGTCTACAAGAGATGTCTGCAAGGAGATAAGATTAATTAACATATTTGTTTACTGTTATTTTGTTCCTAAGTAACGACAGCTTGTAATTACAAAGGTGGGTCTGTTGGTGGGTTTTTTTCTTCTTTTTTTAACGAGGTTTGTATAATTAGACTACGATTCTAGTTTTTTGGATTTAATTTAAGGAAATTGGGGGCTTTAAAACTTAAACCATGAGGTTTTCATTAAGCTATAATACTTGCAAAGATTTGTAATTTACGAATATGAAGCTACATATATCCATGGTTATGGTGTAAGTTTTCATGGAAGAATTATGAGGAGATTTACTTAAAACAAGCTTCCCTTCACAGATTCCGTGCTGAATTACTGAGAAATGTTACGTATAAAAGAAAAATAATATTTCACTTGATTCTGGGAATCGCAAAGGCATCTTATGTTCGATTTCCCCAACACAGGCATTACTTGCTTACAGGGGAGCTCCAAACACAAAAATTAAGAATGTAAACTTTTTGAAGCAATAAACCATTTTGCATTTGTTTTTTTTTTTTTGTATTTCCCAACCACTGGTTTAGCGCGGCCTACATTTAAAAATCTATGGCAGTCATTATGGGTAGTCAGAAGCCAGAAAGTCTGGCCACGGGGCATTGAGTTGCCCGGATAACTGGGTAGAGGAGGTCAGATAGGCAGGCGCTCCTTGTAAAATACTGGTACGCATCCGGGAGACTGAAATCCGACCCCGATATAGTTGGGAAAATGCTAGGCTAGGATGATGATGATTTTGTACCGTCTCCATTATTACTCGTACAGTATCCCACTTAACATAGTTTCTCCAAGTACCTAACGTCCAGAAGTACTCAAATAACAGAAAAACTTGTTAGAGGTAATTAAATAAGGAAGATTATAGAGCTCACTAATTTCTTAGAAAATGTTCTTAGTTATATAACCCGGGACTTTTTGCCATAATGTTTTACAGTTTATTTTCCTTATAAGTGCGCTTTATTTTAATTTTAATTATTGATACGGATTGTTTCTTATCCGGTTTTTTCGTTTGGATTTATTTTAAGATAGATGACGTCAATATTAAAAAATGACATTGGATTTGTATAAATCATTAGTTTTTTGTGGATGTGTGATAAGGAAAAGTGAAGGGTTACTAAACATTACATAAAAGATTTAATCATGAAACATACTTAAACAAAAGAAGGAAGAAAAGAAAATCAATTATTTGAAAAATAAAACAAAAAAAAACTATACTCGAAAAAAAATTAAAGGTTTTGTTTTTCGTAGTTATTTACATGTTTTGACGTTTTGAATATCATTATCGTCCTACAGTCTTCATTTAAATATCATTTGGGGCTTAGCATGATTTCTTCTTCTATATTCCTCTGACGTCACTTCTCAAAATGTTCAAGATATCATCGAGATAAAGGTAGATTTCTATTAAAACTCAAGCAAAAGTCTTGACTTATCAATTCGATTACACCAATCCCTGGTATTACAATGCAATTTAAAGATCCAACGAACGGATTCTCAACAAATTGAAAGGATTTGAGTTTCCACGAACGCCATAGATCGGTACGATAACGCCGATCCGAGATTAGAATCGACTGATATAATTGCGAAAGCTTCCTTTAGAAGCAGTAAATAAGGATCATCATCATTTCAAACAAATGATCACATCCACTGCTGCACATAGGCCTCCCCCATTGATTTCCGTGGTATAGAATACCTACTCGATAATAATTGGTAGACTTCTAATAAAATTCTAAAAAGATTGAGGAGCTCTTGCAATAGCCTCAGGTGAAGCACCATTTGGCGCGCTTGTTCCATGAGGGTCCGTTCAGACAGACCGGCTTGGAGAGAAGAGCAAAATCTTAACACGTTGAAATTCGAGTACTTAGTATTTGTAGTAAGGTTTATTTTTGGATGTGCACTGCTTTTGTCATTAAGAATGCTCGCAGGCGCTCGGTGTGAAATAATAAAAGGAGCCGACCGGCTCTGATCGCGTACTTTTTCTTGAAGTTTGGCTCCGATTGCATGCTCTTTAATGCTCGCGCAGCCGATCGGCTCCGGTCTGTGTGAAAAGAAAAATGCGCGCCGATGCTCACCGAGCCGGTCTGTTTGAACGGACCCTGAATGGAAGACTATCCAATGATGTTTTATAAACTATCTGCTCACCTGCCCACCATCGGACCAACTATCGCCCAACAGATTCTGCAGTGAATATAGCTAATGTCTGTAATAATATTTGTTTATTTTTTGCCTAATATCTTTGGTTTGTTGGACTAGTCTAATGTGTTTGCTTCTCAAAGATCGGAGATAGATAGCGCGAGTCATCTTAAGCATGATTGATAGGCGCTACAAGAATTTTATGACGTATTTATAGAAGGACTGCGTACAGACATTTTATACATTATGCAATTCTGAATACTTGAAACTAAAGGTTTATATTGTAGGTTTGGTTTGCACCTAAAATCATTCTGTTTGGGATATCAATGCATCTATGATTTAAAGTGCCTTGTAGGAATAGACTTCTGTTTTGAAATAGCGGTACTTACACCTATTTCAGATTTAAATAGGTCAGTCTATGTAAGACGGCAACCACTATTATCAGGTGTATATAAATAATGCAGTCTTATAATACAATACTTATTTTAAATCCCACAAAGGCGAAGGTTTCAAATGCCCTAGAGTGCGTATTTTATCAATGTGTCTTGTAAGATAAAAGAAAAAACTGGAACAGTTAATAAAGGGAATGTAAGCTGTATATAAATCAGTCTTTACTGACTTCCTGGATAATGTATGGTATGATAGCGTCTCTTGACATTTGGGACAAAAATGTATTTAGTAATTGAATTTTTGGGACAAATTATTTTAAAAAATACAGATAAGAGAGAAGAACTGAGTTCCGTCTATGCTATACCTTAGTTGGTAATTAGAAAATAATATCAATTTTTTTTTAATAATTAATACTAGGTAAATAATAATTCAAATTACAACTGAAAATATATTAAACTTAGTCACAATAAAATTATACAAGCTGTTGATTTGCATCCGTGCCATAGTCAAGGACGTAATTATACTAATGATTCCCAACCCAAATCAACAAAAAAATTGGTACAAAAATTTTTGATTTTATTTTTTTTTCGGAAATCCGTCAATGTCATCTAGCCGTATTTAAACTTGGCGCGTGTGTTACTGGCCTTAAAACCGTGCTGCGCCCTCACACAAACGCAAACACAAAGCATACGCAACGATTATTCATAAATTTCATTCATAAAATTCGATTACTTCTGAAATACTATGACATTACAATGACAAAAAAAGCAGTGCATATTAGCTATTTCCCGTCTACTGTAACTCCAATCGATTATTTACGTATTTTATGTCCTCCTCCTGAAGTATGGCACAAATGCAAATCAACACCTTGTATAACAGGTACTCTTCCACATTGTGTTTCCAATACCACAAACTAAAAAACTGAAGCTCTTTAGTCGACATATCCTGAAAATGAGTACAGAAAAAAAGTATAAATAACTACATTTAAGTGAAGGAAACTCGAAAAATACTTGTAAAAGTTATAAATTGCGGATTTTAGTTCACCATAAGAATTTGTTGGAGCTAAAGCTAGAAGATAATGGAGCCGGCATTAGAGTGCCCCGGGGCACGAAACGTCGGCAAATAAAAGTGGAGCAATTGAAACCGAAACTTACTATAAAATGTATAGGAGTTATGAAATAAAACGGCTTATGAGACGTTTGCTGAATCTTCTGTTTTGTAGACAGTATTTTTTTTAACAAATAGAACTTATTTATATACCCTCGCCTCTTATTCACGATATATGATAATATCTATATGAAGATATGATTTTTTTTTCTATCGTTTATAAGTTTAGGCCGAACTGCGCTGACAGCGGTCATGGTTTATCTTTCTGTCCAGTTAAGAATAAGAAGTTATAGTGTTGTCTACGTAAGTCCCTTAGTCAGTCATACCCTATCTTTCTGTGTTATATTAATGTTTCATGATTTCGATGTTAATAGATTGGTAGAAGTCATAGAACCATTTATTTGAGGTGTACTCGAGAGGTCGGTAGCATTTCTAAGTTGATTGGCAATTTGTATTCATCCTTTGGCAAATGTATTAACCAGCCTAGAAACACAGGA
Organism: Helicoverpa assulta; assembly: GCA_963856015.1. NCBI lineage: Eukaryota > Metazoa > Arthropoda > Insecta > Lepidoptera > Noctuidae > Helicoverpa > Helicoverpa assulta. The sequence goes on from CAWLCW010000026.1 coordinate 3,396,666, forward strand.
AGCGTACAAAAATTGACTGAATGTTTTTATAAAACATCGCAACTCCTTATTCTTAAAACAAGTAAGAAACGACGAAACATATCTTTGAGAGTCTCATGTTTTAACAGAGTCAGCCATTTCAGGTGCTATGTAAATACACGGCACATTTAATGTAAAATACAATGTAGGTTTTTGGAGAAATAAGCTCAAAGTACAAACGTACATTTTAAATTGCCTGCGATCTCTTTGAGAAGGGTGTTTTAGTAGCATCTCTTGGAGAGGATAAGGTGAGGTTCGACTGACGACGATATTATGTGGTACAATATTTACTCATATTCATATTGTTTACTGCATTCCGTACATTAGGTGGAAAATATAAAATGAATGTCACAAATATGGTCCCTGATGGGCACAGCAGGAAAGTATTACATAGAAGATAAAAAATATGTTTATGCATGATTATATTATATTCATACATACATATATAGTACAGATTTATTTTTACATATTTTCTGTTTTTGTCAAATATTTAATGCATGCAATTGCTCATAATGTTATAGAGCAGGGATGGTGAACCTTTACTGACTTACAAATAGGCTCTATTCTGAATATGGGAAGAATCCACGAAAAACATTTAATAGTATGTGGTTATGGTACATAATTTCAATTGAAAACTTGCAAAATAATGGCGAGCCCAAATTGTTTAGCTGCGTGCCACCACGGGCACGCGTGCCTTTGGTTCGCCATTCCTGTTACTTATAGAGTTTTCATCAATGTCTTGTAGGTACTTTGGTACTGAAGCACTTATGAGTGACAATAATTCTAAAGCCAGACCCATATGTATATTTCAAAAGGAAAAATTCTAACACTATACCCGCTTACAGTCTAACACTCTCTTCAGTAAGTCAGGTCACGAATATCCGAATTTCCTTCTCATCAATTATTACAGGTGTCTACAAAGCTCTTTTATGTTCTTGATTTATTAGTACGCCTTGTAGTCTTTGAGTGGTCCAAAACGTTTAATAATCTCGTGAAATATTCGTAGAATCGTGAGAATCCATGACTCAGCAATATTTGGAGATCGTCTTTAAACTTTAACTGTTGGACGGTAAGAATGAAAGCTGAATTCCATTTTCGAACTCAAAGTTGGTGGATTTTTCGTTATTGTTTTTTTAGGTTGTGTTTTGTTTTATTTTTAACTGTTTTATGGTTTTAACGCTGGTTGCATAACTTTTTATTGTTCGTCGTACTAACTTATGTCCGATTGTGATTATGCACATTCAAATACAGTCATACTTTTTAGAGAAGATCACGCCTCATAAGTTGTTTTACTGCTTGAGCTTATATCCAATCAATAATCGTACCCGTAAATTGGTCAACTTATAATTAAGTTGAATTATTATGGTTTAGTTACCATTAATTTGCATATGATTGTAGCTAAACATTAGGTACATTGTTTCGATTACCTTGTCATCACAGAATAACTCATACACATGTCTGTGATCGCAATATTAATATTGTCAATTGACTTTAATGGCTAAAACTTCTCGAAACGTAGTAATGGAAGTTTTTATATTACTCGTATAATAACATCAATCATCAATTGAAGACAGCGCTGTAGAGTACTTTTTCGTTACTTTAAATTCTTATAACAAGTGTAGTTCCGTATGAATAAATTCCTTAATAGATTTCTGTCCTGAATTCGGGAACTTAATTGGTACATAAACAAATGAAAGGTGGAATAATTTTCTAGATTTGTTTTCCTTTCTGAAGCAATAACTAAGAGCCTTCTCATCTTCACATACTAACACGTTCGGCCTATAAAGGGACCTTTTCCAAAAGCCATTACTCGTATCTTCAGAATTCCAGATTTGATTAAAACGAAAGGCTGAACCTAATAAAATCAGTTACATAACAAAAGATAACTTCTGAAAACGTATCAAAGTCTGAAGGGTACAATTACCCTTTTCTGCTTACATGGCCTAATTTTGGCGCACAACGTGGTACTCGTCGTACTCTAAAAAGTCGTGCTGGACTAGAGGGTAAAGAACCATCGAGTAAGAGAGTGCGGTTTCGAATCCAGGTCAGGCAAGTACCAGTGCAACTTTTCTAAGTTTGTATGTACTTTCTAAGTATATCTTATACCAATGGCTGATAAAAAAGGTGAAGAAAAACATCTTGAGGAAACCTGGACTATAAAGTCTGAAATCACAAACCCGCATTGAGTAAGCGTGGTGATTAATGCTCAATCCTTCACCGTGTGAGAGGAGGCCTGTGCCCAGCACTGGGACGATAAAAAGGCTGTAACAGTAGCACTCGTTATGTTCAAGTACAATAAATGCCATTTGTGTTGTAAAGCCGTTTTTATTTATAAATAGAAACGCCATGGTTTACAGGGGGTGGCACGGACTGTGAACAGGCACGTGTTACGGGCTTGTTTGTTTTACTCAATCCACTGGAGTATAAAGATTTAATCAGGAAAATCTTTTACACTACAATTACTTATAAAAGCTTATATACTTTTAGTTATAACTGCCAGTTTTCTTATAAATCTTGCTTTAGTTATTTTTTTCACATAAAGTAGTAAAATAATCTGGGTTATTAGCAAGAAAAAAATGTGATTTACAAGCCTGTAAGGCTCACTGCCCTAAACATTTATATGGATGAACAGGCCTTCTCAATAAAACGGCGATTTATTTTTGTACTTCATGATCCTTTATTGCACCCACAATTATTCTTTATAAATACACAATTATGATAAAAAAGGCCTGCTTTTGTTAGTTCTGTGTTTATCTTTGTTAGATTGAAAATACACTTAAAAGCCAGATTGCATTCTATGGTGTAAGACTTCAAACAAATGAAAACCTTTACGCAATATACTTGAGTCATGCTCATTCCCTGTCAAATAAAAGTCCGTCAGACGAACATTTTTACGTTAAATACAAACAATTGTTATTAGCATCAGAAACGGGCCATATGGTGTGATGCTTACAATTTTGTGTAGCCAGCATAAATCTAGGAATAGATTTATCGGCATGTCTAGTTATTTCTAGCTCTGTGTAGATTGAGTGTCAAGGTTTATTTTAGGCTAGGTTTACATTATTTCTATCGTCTTACATCTGATTAAAGGTTAGGTTAATGCCCTAATAGTCATAACTTAGTGCTTAAGCCTTATTGTAATTAAAGGTACGTTTTCAAAGCTAGCTGCCGACTGCCGATTCCGAGCAGTCACGGCACTTGCATTCAACAGTTGCAGTCAGTAGCTGTCTTTGAAAACGCACCTTAAGATTCAATTTTATTTCAGTGGCGTTTCGCTTTAAAATTGGTCATCGTTACAAATATTTACTTCGCATTATCCACAAAATCCACATATAAATACTTTGGGTATAAATAATAGTAATGATATAGATTGTTCTAGAACTTACAGAAAGTTCGAGAAGCCAATACAAAATCGGCAAACTAGGATTTCACGTGTTCAAGTTTGGTCGATAGAACATTGAGGGTCTTGACCTCCTTTTGCTGCCGCTATCAAAGTGTTGTTAGAACTCGGTCTATATATGTATTTTATGACCTTTTTGGAAAATGCCACAATAAATGTAAGGAAATGTAGCACAGGTTTTAGTGGAACTAACTTTTCGAGAGTTAGGAGCGCTTTCTTATAATTGAAATAAAAGCCAATTTAGATACCTGCTACGTTTATATAAACCAGCTGTTTTACCGCGTCCCGGTTGAAATTCTTCCGTACCCGTTTATAATATAGCCGATGTTTACTAGGGATCTTCAGGGATCACCAGCTTCCCAACAACGAATTTTCAAATAGGACAACTTACCTAGTTTCGGAGCATATTCATGTCAAACAAACGAAATATTTCCTCTTTATAATATAAGTGTGGAAAAAACTTTACTATTCTTATTAAGAACTAGCCGTTCCCCGCGGTCTTACCCGCGTCCCGATCTATTTTTTGCCGCCCTGGTACATGGTGAGCAGTAGCGTCTACACTTGGTATTGGTATACTCATATAAGTTAAGCTTCCCTGATACATGGTGAGCAGTTGCATCGAAATTTCGTTATTGGTATACTTATACTCCGGTGAATTATGCTGTCCTAGTGGCGTGCGGCATGTCTTGCGGCATTCCGTAAGTTGGTTTTTGTCTAATCACTCCTGTCCCGGGGAAACTTTTTCCGCAGCCGGATGGTGACAAAAACTATCCTAAAACAATCAATCTAATCAGCCAAATCGGCCAAGCCGTTTTCATGTTATGTCGTGACAACGGAAAGCGGGTTTCATTTTTATGTATATAGATTATGAAAGAAAATATAACCTGGCTTATATAAATATTTTCCGTCATTTTAAAAATATTTCTTGCAAGCTCAGAAAAGCAGCCCGTTTGTTTTCTTTTAATTTTCAGAGCTGCTTGGAAATTCATTACCTGATTTATTTTGAAAGTCTGTACCTCTATTTCAAAGTAAACTATGAAAGTAGATCGGCTTAACGCAGTACGGTGCAGTGAGAGTAATCAAAGTTTGCCGAATCCAATTTGAATTTTGTGTTTGTTGTGTAAGATTGAATTTGGTTTGAGAACGCATTGCGAATTTGGAAACCGGAGATTTTTAGGCTGTAATGGAACTTAGGTAAATATTACTACAATTTTATGGTATTGAGAGTATTGAGACACGTGAAAAATATCGTCCCTTATCTAGTGAAATAGTCATTTGATATACAAGAGTGCAAAGTTGCTTTTTAACCGCGGGCTCAATTTTGATGACCGAGCAAGCGAAGGATTCTAAAATTGAAACACGAGCGTAGCGAGTGTTTCAATAATTAGAATCCTGAGCGATAGCGAGAGAATCAAAAGAGCACAAGGTGAAAAATCTTTGCACTCGAGTGCAACACGTAACTTTTCATCCCACCTCATCGAGGAAATTTCTAAGCTCAAAAAGAGAAAATGGCACGCACGTCACACATGGGAAATTAAAAAGATGTACCTATTAAAATTGATTTATGCAAAAACGCAATTTAAAAATGTAATGAGGTTTAAAATCGACCTCAAAACAATAAAAAATAATAATTTCATCCCACTTCATCGAGGAAATTACTAAATGCAAAAAAACAAAATGGCGCGCACATATGAGTATCAAATTAAAAAGAAGTACCTATTAAAGTTCATTTATTTGGAAACTCAGTTTAAAAATGAAACGAGGTTAAAAATCTATGTAAAAACAATAATAAAAATTACTTAATTAATTGAATTATTATTTTCAGCAGTATTTTATTTGTTTAATATGTATTTGTTTGAAAAGTCTTATCAAGATTGTCACAAATGGAGTATTGCACACGATGTTCTAAATTCAAATCACTTTGCCGCTCTAGAGGATAAAAACGACTTTTGCGCTCAGATATCAAAGGGTAAAACTTCTCTTTCCGAGATGGTGGGATGAAAAATATATTTATTTACGTATGTTACAAAAATTGCTAAATTCTAATTGCATAATATTGTCCGATACTTATTTTTATAATATAAAAAAATATGGTTTCTTTCTTAAAAAATATTCAAATTCTACTTGGGACAAATGAACGGACCATAAAACTAAATTATAATAATGTCTTACTCCAACATTTACCCTACTTCTCGAGTATTCCTGGTACAAAGGCGGAATAAGAATGTCAGTGCCATCGCTGACGTTAAAACGAAATAAAATTTCCCCAGAGATGGTTTACGTAGGTTTTTCTAAGTATGTGATAGAACCTTTTCTCATGAAATGCTTTGAAAAAGAAGGATAGTATAGTTTATTCTGAGTGTGATAAAAAACAACTGCTTATTTAATAATTTCTTAGGACTAACTTTACTGACAGTCGATTATGTAATTGGTGTTAGAGTACGCGTAAACTGTAGACTTTTTAGTCGGCCGATAGTTTTAACGGGCTCTTGATAAGTACGGAAATGTATGGGAGGGCGCTCATTACAATGATCAGATTTTATTCTGCAGACCGACTGAAAACTTTGATTGGATTCAAGAATTTCCTTAAAAAAACAATTGTCAACCATCGAGGTATTGGGAGATTGTCAGCCGACTGTTTAGTGATTAGTGTGCGACTACTCTTAATTAATAGATTCTGTCCATCTTTCATGTAAAATGTAACGTAATTTATTCGTCTTTCAGAAACTCTTTCAGTCTTCTTACAGACGTCGAATTGAAGAGTTTCATTTCTATTTTCGTTTTTCCTAGCTTTCCATTGAAGCTTTTCATTTTCAGTGAGCGCTACGTTTTGAAATCTCTTCAATTTTCATGCGAATGACAGTCTGACAGTTGTGTTTGAATTTAATGGAACACGAAGTTTGTATTTATTAAAAATATTAATTTGACTGTAAAAATAAATGTAGTGTTTTTGTTCCTCATCTTAATTTCTTAGGCCCGGTTGTTCGTACGTTACGGTTAAAAGTTAAAGTTAAAATTTTACCGTTGTCAATTTTGACCACGGTTAATTTGACATTTTTACTATAAAATTTTAACGTTCAACAACGCTTTTTGAATTTAAACCCTGTTAATTTTACTGTAACTAGAATTTAACCCTAACCTTGACGTAACTGAGCTTCGAACAACCAGGCCTTAGAATGTGTTGAGAGTTATTTTAATATGACATCATGTCTTTGTGCGACTTAATTAGTGGATAAAATAAATTCGTTTTTGTAATGAACCTGTGCTTTTATACTAATCATTCATCATCATCAAAAAATACTATTCATGTATCTTTTTTACACCCAGAAAAAGAGATATTGTCTTAAATTAAGCTAATTATAATTACATTTTTTATTGTCTAAGTATTTTGTTTCTTTTTTTTTAATCCAGAAAAGTGGTTAAGTATCTACATTAGGAACAGTCCAGTGCTCTTTAAGGCACTAAAAATAATGAAGAAATATTACATATTTATTTCAACTTTTCCATAATAAAATTGCAAGAAACCATAGAACCTTTGTGTATTATTCCTTAAGGCGTATCTTTACATAACCCTACGGCACTTTTTATTATCATCTGACATAATTTCCCTTGCTTTATGACGAGGAACGTGAATAAAATGGAGATATGTATATGAGAAAGTACCATGTTATTGTTATCCCTTTCCTACTTAAAGGATAAGAGGTATATCTGTCTCTCTTTTTATGGTGTTAGAAGCTTTGTTTTATGAGAGGGTGATGGATTACGTTAAGGATTACGTACAGGAATATTGCATCATGTGTAAAGTTTTGCCTTCGCTGTGACAATCCTTGTAGAATATAATATAAAAGCGTGGCTGAAGCGGGTTGTGGGTCTCAAGAATGAGAAAGACATAATAGGTACACACTTAGGTACAAATAGAATTAAATGGCATTAGCATGTAAAATTATACATACCTAGTGTCATGTATGCATTGCATGTGCTATGAAAATAGGGTGAGAAAGAAAATAGAGCTACCTACTTAAATAATGTTATTGTTATATTCATTGAGCATACTCTTAAAATCATACATTACATAAACCAAAGGAAATGCGAGTTCTCTAAATAAATACGGAAGAAGACTAATAATAATAAAAACCACTACCACCATTTAAAACTACAAAAACAGACTCCCTATTCCCAACACAAGCCGCAGTTTTTAATTAGTCTTTATACTACACGCTTTTGTTCCGCAGAAGTTACAGAAATTCTTTTATATAAAACCACGGAGAACAAAATGACTAGCGGAGCTGTCATAACGCAAAATCTCTTAAGAAAGTAGCGCGCCGAAATGTGTGAGTGTTCGGGGGACGAGTAACTTTACTAGCTCTGCCCTCATATACTTTCTTTAGAACCTTAAATCATCAACCAATCAAGACTAATCTTTGACAAATTCGTATTGATTTGACAAGAAACGCGAACGTCTCATTAGTTCTAGTCACTGATCACGCCTACCGTATGTTACTTGACCTACGAAAAGGCGCCTGACCTACCTTCCTTATGGCATCTCCGCTTATCTTTCATTCCTTCGAGTATAAAACCTTTAGCCCTGCGGGAGAACGCGAACAAAAATAAACGAACATCGCGTTACTCGTTCAAAGAAGATCATAATGAAAAGACAAGTTTCAAGAAGAATCTTTTATTATGAAGTTTTTCGATTTTATGAGAATTTTCGGATTAATGTGGAATATGGTATATGGTGGAAATGTTGTGTATGTCACTGTAGTGGGACCTACACTAATTGTTGACGCATCAATATTGTTCATACTGTACTTGCATTGTGTTCGCCTCCTCAGTTGTCCCGTATATCGCACTACCAACGCACGTTACTAAATATTGTGACCGTACCAAATCGTATGTAACCTAATTGGAGTCAGATAATAAAAGTGTATTAATTAGTATTCGGTTTATTTACTTCTCTCTGAACACGACACCCCACCATCTAAATTGGTGACCCCGTGTGGAGAAAGTGTGAACTGTAACCAGTGAATTTGGACTTGTAATTCAGTGAATCGGACGACCGGGGCAACTCACACAAGCGTACCGTAGTGTCGGCTTAATATTAGTGCGCGTCAAATTAAGAAATTATAATGTCGTCTGAAGACAAGAAGGTCGTTATTGAAGAACATCAACTGTCGTCCATCTCCATCACAGCTAGAATTCCGGAATTTTGGAAGAAGTCGCCTAGAACATGGTTTATCCAAGCGGAAGCAGTTCTAAATCCTCAGAAGATGTCCGACGAATCAAAGTACCAGGTCCTTATTTCAAAATTACCCCCGGACGCAGTTGAGCAAGTTACACAGATCCTTGTGGATCCCCCTGAGAAAAATAAATATGAGACCTTGAAGAATAAGTTAATATTTATATATCAAGAATCGGAAGAGCGGCAAGTAAAAAAACTCATTGGCGAAATGGAATTAGGCGACCAGAAACCATCACAATTACTAAGAAAAATGCAAGACCTAGCCAGGGGACGAGTAAATAACGAAACACTCATAGTTATGTGGCAGAATCATTTACCAAATTCGGTGCGAGGAGTTTTAGCCGTAACGGAAGAAAAAGATCTAGAGAAATTAGCATCAATAGCGGATAAAATAATGGAAACAACGACTCCCATAAATAGTGTTGCGACTGTCAAACAGGAACCAGGCCCATCGGGTTCTCAGGACCAAATTATTTCGGCGATAAACAAATTGAGTGATAGATTACAAAATTTAGAGTCAAGGTCACGAGGCCGTTCAAATAACTGGCGAAGGAATAACTTTAGACGCAACAGATCCAGTCAGGGATCCTGTTTCAAAGTTGTTATTGTATAAATGTATACTGTAAGCAAATTTTTGTTGAGACTGTAATTTAATAATATTGTTTGTGAACATTGTAAGCTTCTTGGATTATATAGTAACTGGATAAGAATATTTTTTTTGTAAAAAAATCTTTTGTCAAAAATTTTTTTTTTAAAAAAAAGGGGAGGAATGATGTAGTGGGACCTACACTAATTGTTGACGCATCAATATTGTTCATACTGTACTTGCATTGTGTTCGCCTCCTCAGTTGTCCCGTATATCGCACTACCAACGCACGTTACTAAATATTGTGACCGTACCAAATCGTATGTAACCTAATTGGAGTCAGATAATAAAAGTGTATTAATTAGTATTCGGTTTATTTACTTCTCTCTGAACACGACACCCCACCATCTAAATCACAAATAAGTTGAGTTTTAACGCGTATAAAAAGGAATTTCCATTATATAATATATTATTCCTGTAATTTACTTTACACGTAAGTATTATAAGTCTCAGGTAAATTAGGAAAACCTAGCTTGCAATGGAAACATATTTTACCCGGCCTGACATTGAAGTGTCACCTATTTTTGGTAGCCGTAGGTACGTTAGGGACAATTTTTACCGCTGACCTTACGTGGCAAAATAATCGTGAACTTGATTACAAGTCTTTTCATTTACCTGAGAATGTGATTCAGAGCATTTGAAAAGGAATTAATACCGTTTCAATGAACTAATCCCATTTGTTCGCAGACTGATGGAGACAGGTGATTAAATCCGAATAGAACCTCCTTTTGTTTGACTCAAGTCTATTACTGGCCGGTTCTTGTGTTCTCTTTTCAAATATTCAATTGTTCTCGTTTGCATTTTTAGCACCAGTGTTGTTGTTTTGCGTTTTGACTTTGAACGTTTTTTTTTTCTTTAGCAAGGCAATAACAATTGAACTATTTTTCAGAAGAATCGCATTAGGTATAAAAGACCTTCAAAATATATAAGATTATTTTGTTCAAATTTAGCCTGAAAAAATATTTTAAATCACTTTAATATAATAAAAGGAAATTGTTTAGGTTTCACAAAGTCCAGTGGCAGAAAACAATAAACGTAAACTCCCAACCAAAAAGAAATTGTTTTGTATTCAAATAATTTTCTTTATTTAACGGCAGGGAGAATGTAATTAAACCCCGTAAGCGGGCTTAATAAATTACTGCGAAACGGTATTAAAAACTCCTTAAACAAACTTACAAGTGAACCAGTTGAGGTTAAAGTGGCTTAATCTTACATTGTTTAGATTTTTTCCCTTTGAGTTTTTTTTGTAATTTATTTTTAAACTTTTTCATCTTCGAAGTTTATAAGCAGTCGTTGACCTGCGGATCTTAGCATGCAGTTAGGTATTTATATCTTTGCAACGTTAGCCCTTCTTAGGGCTAACGTGGATTTCATAATCTCTTGATTATGAAATTGAGCAATTGTAGAATGATGTTTTCTCATAGGTAAGATGTAAATAAAGTTAAGATACCATAAATTATGAATAATACCTGTACTAGGTCTAGAATCACAACTAGGTATTAACTAATTGATTCGTTGAGTTTCTATAAAGGTCTTTTGAACTGTCTTCCCAAAAAGAAGGAGGTTCTCAAAATAAAAAATCAAAATCAAAAGTCATTTATTCAAAGTAGGCTGAAAATCAGCACTTTTTGAAGGTCAAATTAACAAAAGACAGCCCCCAAAACGCCCGCCCTTCACCACTTCCTATTTGCTTTGCTGGGAATAAGAAGTCAATTCCGTGGATTTGTATATTTTTCGCCATTTAAATACAAATTTGTGTTGTGTTTAACGTCATCTGAAGCACATTTTATATAATCATATAAAGGCAGTTAAAAGCAATAAACAAAACAAAAAATAAATTACCCGGTAGGTCGCCGACTCCATATTGGTAAGATTTATTGCGTCTCACTGTAACAAGTCAGTGATTACCTCCATATTTTTTATATAGGTAATTTTCCTTATAAGAAAATTAAATATAGGTATTCTTAAGTCAATATTACCTAAAGGAATGTTTTCTTGTTTTATTGTTAAATCGAATGAACAAATAAATGCCCATTGTTTGGTACATTTTCAAGACGTAAATAGGTGTAGTAAGAAAGTTGTAATCGCCATAATTTTGGATTGTGATCCAAAATTAAGACCGAGACTACTTTTTATTCAGGTGCGGTACGTAGTTTCCTCAGGACGCGAGTTGATTCGCGGGGAACAGATAGCTTTATCCTTTACTAGCCGTTTTCCCGTGGTTTCACCCGCGTCCCGTGGGAGCTACTGCCGGCACCGGGATAAAATATAGCCTATGTTACTCGCAGATAATATAGCTTTCTAATGGTGAAAGAATATTTAAAATCGGTCCAGTAGTTTTTGAGTTTATCCATTACAACCAAACAAACAAACAAACGAAGTTTTCCTCTTTATAATATTAGTATAGATGAACTTGTGACTTACATATGTCTATAAAAATTTCGGGAAGTAATGCATTGCCTACTTGAAATCCTCCCTTCCTCAAAAGTATCTTTCGAGGTCACTTTTTTGTCGAATCTTATATTTACAGTGTAATCGGATTATCATTAAGACATCAATAAACGAAATGATGAAATCATACTACGTTTTAAAATTTAATATATTTATTTATATCGTGTAAATAGAGCCCACATGTGTCTGTTACTTGTGTGAGTTTCAGAAGCCGCTGTAACTTAGTTTGTCCCGCTTTCACTGGTCTAACTACTTTGATGGACTTCTCTAGCCTTGGATGACCGAAGGGGAGGAAGGGGCGTAGGGTTATATTGTCTGTTTTATTCATATATTTTTATAGGAAGAAGTATAAAGTTCTGATTGATTTGATCAACTTTATGTCCAAATCAAAATAATGTTAACGGAATAAGCATAAATTGTAAAACTTCTTACTGAAATTTTGCCTTTGTAAAATTAATGCGCGGATTTCTTAGAAGGTTGAACAACATGAGATCCGCTTCACCGGCGACCAAAGCACAGCACGATGCGTAGGGTGAAACATCTTTTGATCGGGGGTATATTCATCAATTTTGCCGTAGTTCAATACAAAAAACAAATCTTAATCCCTTAGGGAAACATACAAAATAAACATCTAATATATTTATGTTCCAATATTCTGATATAGATACATCCATTATTAATACGTAATATCCTAAATTGGAACAGGCTAGGACTGTTTCGGAACCTTACGGAATCGCTCGTGACGTTTCGGAACGCACCTAGGGACCGGGGGTGACCTTGAAAGGACGTCCTGTTCTGGAATAAGATTTACTGGAAGTGTGTCTTTTTACTGAAATGTTATATTTAATCTATGTTTTTATTAAATGCCTTCTATTATATTATGTAAAGGCTACGACACCAAGCTATACAAAATTAGTATAGGCTGACTGATTTGTACAAAGATCATATATAATGAATCCAAGATCAATTAATTGGTTTTGTATAGATTGATGTAATCGGATGAAACTACGGAAAATGGTTACACAAGTTAAGTAACTATTTCTACACTAGTTCGTACTAATTCTAAAAAATACTCCTGAAATTTTTCAAACACAAAAAAAAAAAAACAATCACGTCGTTAAACACTAGGACAAAAGCCTAAACACATAGCACTTCTTGACCTTCTAAATCGATGTTTGGTGGTGACGTCATACGCTACAAGAGTGGGGGTAGGGCGGGGAAGTTGTTCAACTTTGCGGCAGCCCGGCTGGCAAGTACCTAGCTCTGTCTATACCTATATGCTCTCCTACTACATCCTTAGCTTGACCATTAGGCTTTGTGCTGATTTCCTAACTTAAGTGCTAAAAGTTTCACGTAAATCACCCTAGTTTAAAGCCTTTAAGTATTAGGAAAAGTAAGCTGGTTTATGCCTTTTATGGATTGGCAGTAATTTTACAAGTTATTGATCAGGCCTACTAAAGCTTCAAGTTCATGTTTTGTTATGACCCAAAAATTTTTATCACAATAAAATTCATTTTCAAGTAATGTTGAAGCGAATTATGACTTCTTTTACAGTTACAGCCTTTTTTTTTTTCGTCCCGCTGCTGGGCTGCGGCCTTCTCTCACACGGAGAAGGATTGAGCGTTAATCACCACGCTTGCTCAATGCGGGTTTGTGATTTCAGACTTCATAGTCCAGGTTTCCTCAAGATGTTTTCCTTCACCTTTTTATCAGTCATTGGTGTCTAAGATATACTTAGAAAGTACATACAAACTTAGAAAAGTTGCATTGGTACTTGCCTGACCTGGAATCGAACCCACACCGTCATACTCGAGAGGTTGGTTCTTTACCCACTAGGCCACCACGACCGCCCACTAGGCCACCACGACTTCTTTTTCATTTGTGTATTTAATCCGCAGATTAATAAACAAGACTATTTATTACAACAATTGGCACGTTCTTCAGAGATTTTCATTGGTGCTGGTAAGCCCTTCTCATGAGATAATTTAAATAATCCCTTCACCTTCAAAGAAATAAAGTACCTACCTGTACTAATACCATCTCAACTTTATTATCCCTAATATACTTTCAGAAGAAGTTCCCGAAAACTAGCAAACACTCGACCAGCCTTACAAGCCTACAGTAGTTGTAGCCTCTGTAATCCTTTGCAACTCCGGCTTTACAAACAATATCGGCTAGCAGCCATCTTGGTGATAATCCCTCTATCTAATACTGTGATATAAAAGTATTGGTTTTGATTGTTTGTTTGTATTTATTTATTTACGAATTTTTGTATACACGCAATAAAGAAAGACGATAGAAAATAAATAATTTACAAAGGTAATAATAATATTTACACTCGATATTTGGTAGACAGTCTCTAAAGAAAAGTTCTGGAGTCGGAGAGTAAGAAATTGGAGTAGAATACAAAGTAGCTAGTCTTATAATTAGAAATAAACAAATATTGTATTAATGAATTTCAAAAGAGAAAAGTACCGGCCGACGATTGACTTGATCTAGTCGAGGGCGGGAGAAACCGCGAGACAAAACCAGTTTTCCTATAATATAATAAAATAAGGCAAAACATCGGGCATTGTTAATTTAGTCAGTGCAGTCACGTCTGGTAAGTTTCCTACGGTAATGAGAAAAGGCAGATCAAGACGTGCCAAATGGTGAGTTTGTGTCACAGTGCAAGAGCGGCGATGGGAAGAGTAGGGGATAGCAACAAAGGTTGATTTATGTTATGGTTATAGATGCAATAGCTCCCGCTAGCAGTTTCATCAGCGTCTAGTGGGTACTACTTCGCACATAATCACCAGATAAAAAGAAGTCAGTAGGTTTCATCGAAAAGGGGGCTGTCTAACACCAAAATCGCGCGAGTTGCCTTTCAAACAACCAAGCTCTTTAGCTTTATTAAATTAGTGTAAGGTCTGAAAATTACCGGTAAAAAGGGTAAAATGTGTATAATATCTCTGAATACCTGGCATTCACTTGTTTCAAAAGACATACATATTTTGTTTTATTTGCAGTGTTATATTTCTTGTAGAGCCTTATCTTGGCTAAGAAGCGATAAAATATAGCACGAGTATAGCTTTACTATTGTGCTCAATACTCATCGTATTGGATATTCGTGGCGGCGAAGAGAGGTCCTTCGCTGAAAAAAGATTCTGAGAACTCACACGAACTCTTGTTTCACGAATCATTTTCATTCTAATTTGCGAAAATATGATACTGATACATTTTACACTGTAGAAAACCGAAGTTATTTAGAACTACCTTCCATCAGGGCAATTTCTTGCTCGTCCCGTTTGTACTATTCCGTGCACCCGGATAAAATGTAGCCTATGTCCTTTTCCAATCTCTAGAGTAGTTATTATCTGTGTACTATTTAAATCGGTTCGGTAGTCGGCAGATTTGACGTGAAGCACGCAAAAAGATTGGCAAGCAGAGTTACTTCCGTATTGTAAAATATTAATAAGGATTTTATATTCCTCATTAGAGGTCAATATATCGTGGTAGTGGTGACACAAATCAGTTGAGAAAGTTTGTTCTAACACTGCTGTTTCCTCGACGCGACGGTAATTTGGAGTTACGAGCGCTAGTATGAGACATTTACTGTTCTATTTTGTATAGAATTGGATGTTATTTTGAGATGGGAAATTGATCTTACTTCAGTTTGTAACAAATATGGTATAGATTAGTATACTATATTGTAGATAAAAAAAATACAGGCTTTAATAACGAATTATTTAGTCTCAACTTTAACTTCAACTTAGTTAAAGGACAATGCTCAAAAAAAACCCAAGCCCGGCGCAAACGAAAAGTAACTCAAATTATAGGTAATAATAAGTAATGAAATACTGCATAGGAGGCATCATCGAAATCAATGGCTATATGTGTGAAATTGCTATTTGATTTTTAAAGGGGTAACATGAGCAGCTGGGGCTTATAGTTTAATTAAAGTGCTATCTGATATAACAAACAAGTAATATGGCAAGTAAGCCCGCCAGATGTTCAAAGGCGGGCCCCGTCAACCTCTGTGGCCGTCACCCAGCGGCCACAGCAAACTCCACTAAGAGAGGCGCGCGCAACACAACGCCACCGTCTCGAGGCCTGTTTCTGATCGGACGACAGACGCCCCTAGTCTGTCGCCCGCAGGCCGCGCCCTATGGTGGCCGGAGATCAGCCACCCTGCGACGCCCACCACGTCTGCTGCGGGCGGGGAGAGAGGAAGCAGTTTCTCTCTCCCTTTCCGCCGCCTCCTTTAAAACCATCACATCCTCACAAAAGGAGGCGACGGCGTTCCACCCTTCTTCGCTGCCGACCATGCAGGACACGACAGCCGGCAGCGAATGCGACGCAAGCCTTGTCCAAACCGGGTTAACTTCACTTTAGCAGTGTTCCTTTACACCTAAATTCTTTATACGAGGGAAAATGGCAGGAATGGCATATCAGGATATTACTGCTCCTGTATTCATGGGTGGAGGACATTGGGCTGCAGCGCCCACGTCATCGCCTCATTTACATTACTTAGGGTGGGCTAGACATGAGGAACAGTTCGCCCATACCGCAACATTTTTGGATCATGTCGTGTTAGAAATAAAGAATCGATGACTTTTAGAAGTTATTATTAAAATGAAAAGTACATTCATATCGTGTTTTAGTTCTATCATCCTATTATCTTGTAAAAGTAAGTAGAATAGTGGAGAAGTTGCCCTAAACATGTCATTATGTACACTCTTAAACCACAACTGTATCTGTTTGCTGTTCCTTTTACTAATACATTATGTTACCTCTAAAATCTCGAGTAGCAATGTACCGCAGATGTTAAAATTCGAACAGCAATTTCACACATATAGCCACTGATTTCGATAATGCCCCCTATGTAATATTTAATTACTTATTTTTACCTATATTTTGAGTTACATTTCTTTTGCGCCGGGCCTGGGTTTTTTTCTCATACTTCATGAGCATTGTCCTTTCAAATATACTTGCACATTTTTTAGAATGCCTACGTGTACGGCTCCGCAGAAAATCTGTTTGAGTTGACTCTGCGGCATAATGTGTGAACGCCTTCAGGAAGGTTATTATTATTATTACTAGCCTATAGTGTCCCACTGCTGGGCAAAGGCCTCCCCATCCCTTTTCCACACCTCCCGATCCTTCGACCGAGTCCACCAGTCTCGACAGTGGGCGTCTAGTTCGTCACGCCATCTCTTCCGGGGCCTACCCCGCCTGCGGTGTCCATCCTGGGGTGTCCACTGGGTGACAATAGTGGCCCATCTTTCCGGATGCATACGACTAACGTGTCCGGCCCAGTTCCACTTCAATGTTGCCGCCTTTCGGCCCACATCAGCAACTCCTGTTCTGGAACGTATCACGGTATTCCGGATGCGATCCGTCCGTTTAATGCCCAAAAGGCTACGTTCCATTGCTCTTTGGCAAACCTTGAGTTTGGACTTCTGACACTCAGTAAGAGACCATGTTTGCGCACCGTAGGTTAGGACGGGTTAGACAGGAAGGTACTATACACTTATTCAATCCGTCTTTGCTTTCCATCGCTGCGACGTTTAGCAATATATCAAGACTTTTACACCGAACAATAACCTCCCTGAACTCAAACACCCAGTTTACCACTGATGCAAATCTCAAACGACGCCTCTCAAACGTGTGCCTGAAGCAATGGCAGTCTAAAAGCAAATGACAAGTGCACTGTGCTTAAACATTCACCTCCCGTCTCGTCCTGAATAAAACATGTAGGTAAATACGACATCACTGGGAAAAAGTCTCCCACAGAGAGAGTGGGCGACAAAGGCTGCCATATAAATGAAGAAAAAAAACCAGTCCTTTATTAATATTTTTGTTTAATATCGAGCGAAATTGTTCTCTAACACACAATATTGTAGTAACGCCTACACAAAACTACATAGCACTCAGTTATTAAACGTTACTTGTGTGATTAATTTTCGTAGGCACCTGAAGTTTATGCGTGCCTATTAGTTTAATGAGAAATTAAAGGAAAATAGAGCGTTAACCGTGTACGCTTTTTGGGTTGGTTCTATTAACGTTTAACGAGATTGTATATTCAATTTGGATTGGATATTTCAAGCGTGAAGCTATAAGGTTAAAAAATTAGGAGTAATTGGCAGTGTGTCGAGGAAAATGTTTGGTATTAGAAGAAGTCTTTGTTACTTGTATATTTGTAATTAAATTAATGTCACAGCACAATTTATGATTGTTTTTTTTTTTCAAAAGAATGATTCAACTAACAAACCATCTTCTGATCATTTAAATGGAGTCTCAGCGGTGCCAGGGCCTACCAAAACAAGCTGAAAGATTATGTACCTACCTCCCTGCTACAGTATTATCAGCACGAACCTAACTTTGAAAATAAAGAAAATTACAAAAAGTTTGTTGAATTGCTCTTTTACATCTTAATTGCCATACTTTTAGAACTTTTCCAAAAAAAGGCTATTACCTTATTTTTACTGAATTTCGCGAAGAAAATATTTCTTACTCAGTTTTTAACTTACATAGTTGTATGAACTCGCTAATAATAAGCAGCTCTGAAAGTTCTGAAATCTGTCCTTCCATTAAGGTAAGTACTTAAGTGGATATCATTTTCAGACAGCCACTTCCATTGTTCTCATACAAAGATTTAATTTATATTTAGGATGTCTAACGGACAATAGAAAAATCCGATAGCGTTGTCAAAGGACGGACAAACAAGACATTTTTTGAAATGAATGCTTACCGGCTTTTTGAGGCTGTTGGTCCTGTTATATTGCTCAAGACTTCATAGAACATACCTAATATGTATTTGCAATAATGTTAAACTTTAAACTAACGGTTTTTTTTTTTCTTTTCTCAACTCCGACTTTAATATAATTTAAAAAATTTAAAGTATTGAAAGTCTATATAAGTAATATGTATATAATGTAAATAAACCTTCCCATTTTATGCGCTATCTAAATCACAGAAATGTGGCTGTAACATGAAAGTATGAAACATCATCAATAGCTTGTGAAAAGGTCATCTGTATGCGACCAGTCATAAAATTCTCATAGAAAACACATTAATACAACCGTATTGCAGCAAAGGATAATTCATTATGACCCAAATGTTAAGCAAGCATATCGGTTTCAGCTTAACTGGAATTGTGCCCATATTCAAAACGAAGCAATTCGAAGATATATCCTTAGAGCAGTTAATCAACCGGACCTACCTTGAAAAGTAATCTCTGTGTAAAAAGTCTGCTAATTTATTTAAGTAATACCTGCATATGTAATTTATCAGTTGTGTTGGGACCCATAACACGAGCTAAGAAATAGCTTACTTTAGGGCTAATGTGATTGAGTGTAAAAGGTGTCCTCATAATTATTATTATTATGAGGGGAAGCAAAGGAAAAACTAGTATCTAAGTAACACGCACACATAAAAATTGACACACACACAGTACATGAACATGACTTAGATAAAGTACGCTCGAATATGAGCAGCAGCATAGACCTTTGGCAGAGGAAAAGTCACTGCAATGGCGTATCCGGTTGGTTACATATTCGAAGATTATGCCGAAACAAATGATAATAATGTGCTTTCTATGAGAACGTGGAATAAAAAACATTGTCCATTACGGAATCGCTTTGAAATAGCAGACAAAATGCTGATACACTCAGGGTTGTAGTCTTTTAATGCTATTTATTTCAATTGTGCTGTACATTTAGGAAATTTCGTTTAATCCGTGTTAGAGAATGAAAATTGTTCTCATTGTAATATATTACTAACTAGCTTTTGCCCGCGACTTCGTTCGCATGGAATAGTGGCATCCGGCAGATTTTTGGTTTTTTGGCGCTGTATGTCCGGAATAAATTGTATTTTTTATTTTTATTTTTTGTAATAAAAACTATCCTATGTCCTTCTCCTGGCTCTAAACTACCTCCCTGCCAGTTTTCAACTAAATCGGTTCAGCCGTTCTTGAGTTATAAGTGGAGTAACTAACACGACTTTCTTTTATATACAGTCGTGGTCAACTAATTAAAGACACTGTTGGAATCTTAAATTGCCGCCGCATTTTATCTGTATTTCTTTTTTCTGATTGCTATTGGAACTTTTTTTCTATTTTAAAATATTTAAGAGGGCATTGTGAAATATTAAAACTAAAAACTATCTTCAGTGATCCTCCGCGACAAGTTTTTTTTCGCTTTATCCGAATCTCGAGCAGTATGAACCATAACGTGGCCTGGCCATATAATTAAAGACACTCAATTTGCTCAGAGGAAGAAATGCAAATTATTAATATTATTGATGGTACTTTTCTATAACAACATTCCCTACACTATAACTAAGCATACTAATAAGTACAAATATTTGGTTTATTTCGTTTTACCTCAATGACAGCACGACATCCCTAAAAGTGCAAGCGGTCAGTTTTGTTTTAAGTCGCTACGGGAATTTTCTTCCATGCTTCATAAAAATGTTTGTAAAATTGATCAATGTTTCATGTATGACTTATCGCCATTGTGTTTTCTGGCCGATTACCAGTTTTTTTCTATTAAATTTGCAATGGGCCAAACCAAAACCGTCATAAGTTGCTCAATCAAAGAGTCCTTTTTACTACCCTTACAGTGTTTTTCAGAACATTTCTAATTTGGAAAGCGCTAAGGACCGGTAAATTATGCTTAGCATATAACTAGATGCTTATTTTTAAAATATTATAGTACTTGAATTCGCCTATTTTTAATAATATCTTTCTAAAGGATCACCATACCAAGTAGTGGAGAGAAGCCCCACACTATTACTTTTTCGCCACCTATGCTTGAGAACTTTCTTGGTGTACTTTGGTTCCATAACATGTTTTGGAGGTGACTAAAATCAATTATGTTTTTTAGAATTCATCAAATCCCTTTGTTTTATCAGATAAAAAAGTGATTTTTCAATACTTGTTCAGAGCAACTTTCACCTTTGATAGAAAACACCAACTACAGTATGGACACGCGGTGCTTTTTCAAAAGTAACATCTTCCGATACCCATGCCTTACAGCTTTTCCCGACCCGGTTGTAGTCTAAAAGTTCTGCAGACACAATTGTCGTCCTTTTAGCATTAGATGACTCCCAAAAAAACCAGTACCGAATCATGTAAATGGTTCACTATTTGCCTATAGCACCGCCTTAAAGTCTGTTTGCGGACAAGTTTTCCTTGGGGTCGGTTTTCAGTTGTTCTCAAACCTTGCCTTTTTTAGTGCCGAAAGGAATATAAATAAAAAATAAGGAATCTTTAATAATAAATTTATTATCATGTTCTTACTACAGATCAAGTGGTATGAATAAATCCGCATGTCAAAACTTAATTTAAAAAAGCCCAAAACATTTTACTTACCAGAATTTTTGTTCTAGTCTTATTGATAGGACTAAAATGAAAATTTTTAATGAAAGAAACCTAAATTATTACCTAATTCGAGTTATCATAAGTGTTTTACTCACTTCTAAAAAAAAGTATGGCAACTATTTTTATATTGCGTTTTTTTTTTCTTAACTGGGCGTTAACTGTCTTTAATTAGTTGACCAGCCAAGTATCAGCTACAAAAGTTAGTGTTCAGTTCCCATAGAGCGTTATGTCTAAAGTATTAAAGAAAGTAAATATTTTTTGTCCTTAATTTAAAGAACACAATGTCATGTTTGTTTTAATAATAATAACATTACATTTTATACTGTGCTTAAGCTCATGTCAGTACCATAACTATTTATTTCACTTCGAGTTGGGGGTGTCTTTAATTATGTGTCCATGACTGTATATATATATAGATATAGGAATTTTATGGAGCAAAATATAAAGTTTTCGAGGATCAAGTGTTAATCAAAATCAAAAATATACAGAAATTATTATAACCACATTCAATTATAAAACTAAAGTAATTTATTAATTTGTACAGCTTTTTGTATTTGAACATTCAATACAATTATGCGCCCTGCTCATCAGTAAAAAGTACTTTTGTTACAGTATATTGTATCTCATTCGCGCATTTTCCTACACGAGATAATGAGATTTCAATTTGAAATGAAAGTTTAAAAATAGCTTTTGTGAGAACATCTGCAATTTATTCCACCCAGTACAAAATAATACGCGTGGCTTTATGAAATATGATTATTATTTTTCATATAATAATTATAAGTAAATCGTGTGTCTAGTAAGTCGTGGTGGCCTAGTGGGTAAAGAACCAACCTCCCGAGTATGAGGGTGTGAGTTCGATTCCAGGTCAGGCAAGTACCAATGCAACTTTTCTAAGTTTGTATGTACTTTCTACGAATCTTAGACATCAATGGCTAAAAAAAAGGTGATTGAAAACATCTTGAGAAAACCTGGACTATATAGTCTGCAATCACCAACCCGCATTGAGCAAGCGTGGTGATTAATGCTCAATCCTTCTCCGTGTGAGAGAAGGCCGCAGCCCAGCAGTGGGACCATAAAAAGGCTGTAACAGTAACAGTCTAATAAATGTGCAAATTAAAATCAGGAAAAAATAAGTATTTTTTCCGTTTTCTCTAATGCCTAACCTTTGGTTTAATAACATCAATTTTCATTTTAGTCAGTATGAGTCTGACACTGCACTCAGCTGAATCCGGTTAGACTGGAAGCCGACCCCAACAGGATTGGGAAAAAGGCTCGGAGGATGATGATGATGAGTCTGACACTGTCTTCTGAACTTTTGCATGTATCTGGATAAAATATGGCTTTCTAACAGTGAAAGAGTGCTTCAAATCGGTTCAATAGTTTCGAAGCCTTACGGTACATGTATAAAAAAGAAAACCATCTTTATAATATTAACTTCAGATTCATGATTATTTAATAGGAGTTCAATAACCTACCAATATAACCTTGACTAGTTTTGTTTACTCGACACCACATGTTTTTTTACAGTTAACAACCAATCATACAATTTATGTTTACAACGAAAAACAAATTGAAATATGTTTTGGTATCATTTTAAAAGCTTTGAAAATAAATATTTTCTTTTATTCTTAGTTTAAGGTTCTCTTATCTATACTAATATTATAAAGCTGAAGAGTTTGTTTGTTTGTTTGTTTGAACGCGCTAATCTCAGGAACTACTGGTCCGATTTGAAAAATTCTTTCAGTGTTAGATAGCCCATTTATCGAGGAAGGCTATAGGCTACTTTTTATCCCGGTACGGGAAGTAGTTCCCACGCCCACGGGATGCGGGTGAAACCGCTGGCAGAAGCTAGTCTATACTAATATTATAAAGCTGAAGAGTTTGTTTGTTTGTTTGAACGCGCTAATCTCAGGAACTACTGGTCCGATTTGAAAATTTCTTTCAGTGTTAGATAGCCCATTTATCGAGGAAGGCTATAGGCTACTTTTTATCCCGGTACGGGAAGTAGTTCCCACGGGATGCGGGTGAAACCGCTGGCAGAAGCTAGTTTATAATAAGATTTCAATTTTCTGAAAGGTTTTTGGTAATACCAAATACTATTTTTAGTACCAACCGGGTATAAGCCCCTCTTACATAATTTACTATCTTGAGAATAATACCCAAGTTAAGTAATTCTATTTTAGTAGTGGACAGAAATTATAATAAGCTACATAATGTGTTTTACAACTGAATTAATTATTTAAATTATGATTGCTTTTTTTGTTATTTATGTTTAAATAGCAATATTTAGGCTTTGACTCATTTATTTTCTTCACCAGTTTATTGTCCAAAATCTTAATATTGTTAAGTCATTATTTCAAAAAGTAAATTGGCATACATGAAAATATCACCACAGTTCACAACTTCACTGTTTTTGGTCACTTATGTGTCTAACCAAACTGTTTCTAAAAGCTATATATCTTTGAAATACCGAAAACTACAAATCCCTAGGTATAACAAATTAAAAATAACATTGGTATAAAATATGTACATAATACAATACTTACGTATTCCTGTCGACTTCTCGAACTTGTCTAAATATGCTAATGCCATGCTGGAGGGTTCAAATCAATACGAACGTACGCTGCGGTAATGAAGTCAGAAACTGTTTTTCGTTCCTTTCGCCACTATTTCTTTGAACTACTACGCGGTTTTTAGTAAACTTAGTGGCAAATAAAATGACGACTATTGGTTTGTATATTAACGTAGAAATTGTTGTTACTTTTTGGTAGGTTTTTCAGTTATTGTATACCTATGTTTCTTTTATGGGTATTTATATTTCCTCTACGCTTTTAAAACTATTAATATATTTTAAAATTGACTTTAGCAACGTCGCAAAAAAATCTGCCTCAAACACGAGATTTCGTATTTTTTAAATTGGAACGCAGCAGATTTTCACTGCTCTCACACACTATATATGTACCTACTAAAATTAAATATCCAGCTGAATTTTCTATTTCTAAATTTACATATTTTTACAATTGCCTCGAACAGACTGTCCCCAAGTGTAAAAGTAATGATTCGATTTCGTAGCGCGTAGCTCGTAGGTCCTCGTAGTCTCGTAGCAAGCGTAGGTGGCATAATAAGAATTTCACTTTTCATTAAATACAAACCTCAGTAGGTAACGTTCCACGAATTCTGAATTTCAGTAGTAAAATATTGCGTTATTGTACTTTCTCAGTAATTGAGAGAGGGCGGTGTTTGCTGAGCCGTGAGGTTGATGCGTAGTTACTAAATACGCATTTTCGACTTCTGAATACGTAATGAAGTTTCGTATTAAACGTGTTTCTTGAGTCGATTATGAGAATCTTAATTTTAGAGGGTGGTTTTAACTGTAAAGTAAAATGCTTTCAAAATCTGGTGTTAACTTGTTAACTGAGTATATAAAATTGTACATGTAGTTACTATAATATTCGGACCTGTATTTTAATTCTAAATGTATTCAGGTATGATATGCGGAACGTTAGAACAATAAATTACAAGAAATTATAAACACGAACACACGTCAGTCCTTATTAAAACTCCTGCTCACTGCACACTAAACTATGTATCTATCGCCCGATATTTGGCCCTCACTTGATTTTGACGGTAATCGTGCATCCAATCAAACTTTTCAATCGTTCTAATACCTAACCTGCATACCTGATTGTAAAGTACGCACTGTCTCAACCTCCTAACTATCCACCGATTAAGTACACTTCCCAAAAAAACAAATGACACTCAAACCACGATACCCAAAAAATCACCAAAGAGTTCCCATAGAATATCCAATGTATTTACATCTTCGGAGCGGTACTGCGTAATAGGCGCGTTTCTGTTGATCCCAGGCCTAGGGCGGCGTCAAGGTGAAGGGCAGATCGATACCCACACTCGTATTGTTACTTGGTAAGTATGTACAATGCGCGGAGAGAAATTTTCGGAGGTTTTAAGACTTTTGTGGTTAGATTAAGTGGGAGTTTTTTTAAAGAATAGGTGGTTTTAAAGCGCTTTATTGGTTTTAGGAGCTATAGGGCCAAACAATATTAAGTGTTTCTTTAGAAAAAAATATGAAAAAAAAACAGTTAGATAGGTATGCCCACTTATTGCAACCGACAGTTTCCAAAGTACGTTAAGAAAGTACATAATATCCAATGCCATCACTAGATTAGCATAAAAAAATTGGAAGAAGACCTCTTACGTAACTGAAAACCTACTTAATATAGTTAAATTCTTCGAAGCTTAAATAGGTCTGCGCTTAAACGTCTACCCTCTCAGAAATGTCTGTCTTACTCGGCCGGGAAAGATCTAGAACATTCCTTAATGGGCACGCCAGATGCGGTTGAGTTAGGTTAGGGCAAGGCTGCTGAGATTACTGTTAATTAAGCCTACATATATTTTGAATTTCAGCCTTGATTTTCACATCTTTAATGACTTTTGGGAGCATTCAATCTTAAGTTCCATTTAGTTTAATGAAGATTTTTTTGAATGAAACTAGAGCCTTTGAAATAGCACACGATCTTTCTAATGTTTTAGGTAAACTTCATTAGATTTTCTTATGTTATTAAACTTTCTTTCCCTCTATACTTAACCTAACTTATATAGGTAGGTACATTACTTTATCCTTTTCTCTCGTCTAAAAGTCTAGATCTTAGCCCATTTGCCTAGATTCGATTCTGATTTGATACAGAAATGTGAAGCCCTATTTGGGACGGTTGCTTAAATCGCAAAATCAATGTGTTGTTCACCCAAGTTTGGCACTTGTCAGAAAGGACAATGGGCAAGTTGTGCGGGATTTGGTACTCGGTCCAACATTAACGTCTGATATATCATTAGAAAGGTATTTACGTGAAGAATAATAAAAACGATGGGGCTTGCCTCAATTAGCTGTTCGATCCGAGTAACGATAGAAATCGAATCGACATAAAAATAAGTTGGTCATCCATATACACAAATACATTAAGAGGAATATGTCGTCAGTGTAATAATTTTACATTCAGTTAAAAAAATAG
Organism: Helicoverpa assulta; assembly: GCA_963856015.1. Classification (NCBI taxonomy): domain Eukaryota; kingdom Metazoa; phylum Arthropoda; class Insecta; order Lepidoptera; family Noctuidae; genus Helicoverpa; species Helicoverpa assulta. The sequence continues at coordinate 3,422,814 of CAWLCW010000026.1, forward strand.
ACATCTTACATTGTTTGAGACACATTCTATCTAAAGGTTTTAGTAGTCTATGGAGTCATACTACGGATACACCATCGCTAACTGATTTGACAAAAGTTTCTTTTTTTAGAACAAATTCATCAATATCTCGGCACCTCACGAGAACCAAGAGGGTATTCGACTCGTTATAAGTATTGTAATAAAAACACGATAAAAGTTAAACATTAAATTCTGAAACATTTCCTTCAAATACATGAGCTAGTTCTGCGTGAACTTCAAAGGTTTGCACAGTCTTTTATGAATGCAGCCGGCAAGCCAACATTCTAAGAAGGCCAAATTCATTTTTTTTCTTACTTTACCAGTTTTTATTAGATACAGTTGGATTTAGGAACTACATCTATGTTGATGATTTATGAACATTCTACATTCTATTCGTCGATGTCACGCAAAATTAACAAGGATTTGGGACTAGTCGTCATAGCATACATTTTCTGCCTTGCCAAGACCTACGCAATGGTACTGTAATATAATCAAAATGTAGGGACAGGGCAAGGACAACAAGGAAGTCTAGGGGGTAATTACATAAGGGAGCATATGGGGTAAGTACATAAGGGAGTATATGGGGTATGTACATAAGGGAGTATATGGGGTATGTACATAAGGGAGCATATGGGGTAAGTACATAAGGGAGCATATGGGGTGAGTACATAAGGGAGCATATGGGGTAAGTACATAAGGGAGCATATGGGGTGAGTACATAAGGGAGTATATGGGGTAAGTATATAAGGGAGTATATGGGGTATGTACATAAGGGAGTATATGGGGTATGTACATAAGGGAGCATATGGGGTAAGTACATAAGGGAGCATATGGGGTGAGTACATAAGGGAGTATATGGGGTATGTACATAAGGGAGCATATGAGGTGAGTACATAAGGGAGTATATGGGTTAAGTATATAAGGGAGTATATGGGGTATGTACATAAGGGAGTATATGGGGTATGTACATAAGGGTGCATATGGGGTAAGTACATAAGGGAGCATATGGGGTGAGTATATAAGGGAGTATATGGGGTAAGTATATAAGGGAGTATATGGGGTAAGTACATAAGGGAGCATATGGGGTGAGTACATAAGGGAGTATATGGGTTAAGTATATAAGGGAGTATATGGGGTATGTACATAAGGGAGTATATGGGGTATGTACATAAGGGAGCATATGGGGTAAGTACATAAGGGAGCATATGGGGTGAGTACATAAGGGAGTATATGGGGTAAGTATATAAGGGAGTATATGGGGTATGTACATAAGGGAGCATATGGGGTAAGTATATAAGGGAGTCTAGGGGGTAAGTACATAAGGGAGTCAAGGGGTTAAGTACATAATGTTAGTACGTTATAATGTATACAATCTACAATCACAATCATAGACTTAACAATATACAAATCAATAGTTTTTTATGGCTCGTTAGGTACTTGTATGTTTCACATTAACCAATAACTATATTATTTACTGCTATCTATAGATAACAACTTCATTATAATTATTATACTTAATAGTGGCGTAATATATCTAAATTGGGGGTTTAGATTTTGAGATGTTTTCAGACGAAATAAAAGTTGTATGAAAATTGATATTACAGTATAAAGGATCATGAACAGTCGCATTCTTAAAGCATACAAAGACAATGATTTAATGTTTCTTTTCAGGAATGAACGTGAAGAACTTTATAGTCTGATTCAAGGAGTGGCTTGGAAATACATTTGCGTTACAACCCATAACATTTTTAATACCTTTGTTTATTTATAGTAACTTTTTATGGCGACGGCGAACATCCAAGGTCATATACATAATAAGTTGTTTTTGATGTCGTAGATTTTTTTAGATCAAACGATAGTATTTTTATGCATCATGTTTTAGTGGTAGAATTTTATAGATAATGGTAACGATACTGTTGTAGCATTTTTGATTTTATTTTGTGCATAATAGTAATAAAACACCTACATGACAAGTTGCTGCCAAAGCTATATAAAAATAGGTCCCTTTAACAGTACAAAATAAAAATACATTCGTACACACTTTTTCTATCTATCTAAGGCTTTCAAACCATTCATTGACTATTTGATTTATAAATGTTATTCAAAGATATAAAAAGATGAATTGAATATCCTCTGAAACTAGCATTGATTAATTTCTTGCGTGACCTTGATCTTACGTGAAAAACATCTTGTTTTGCAAGATACATATAAGACAAAAATACATTCAGCTTGTTGATTAGTTTACCTTTTATGGCGAGATTCCACCAAAATTGTTCGTGTAAATTTTGTTCGCGAAAAATGTCTACGCGTTCGTCGTCGGTGCGAATAAAAAAAGATAAAAAGTCATTAATTCAAAGTAGGCTGAAAATCAGCACTTTTTGAAGGTCACAAAAGACAGCCCCCCAAAACGCCCGCCCTTCACCCACTACTAGCATGTGTTCGCGCACTAAGGTTGCAGTTTCGCGGGCATTATAAAAATGTTTGTTCGCAGTAAATTGCTAGTAGACCAGAATAAAAATTTGTCCGCGTCATATTGCCACACATCGATGAAATCTTGCCTTTATATCTACAAACGTTTGTGTTACAAAAGAGATGTAATACGTTATACTGGCGCGTTATATTTCGTACTAAAACTATTAATAAAGCCCTGAGGGTTAGGAGTAATTTATGACGCTTTTACTACTGAGCTGAGCGTTTACAGGGTTACATGAACACTTTTGATCTGATGTTATACTTGTAATTTTTGGAAATAGCTTTTGAAACTGTGTAACTGAATCAAAAGGAATATCAATAAAAAAACTCTATCTTTCTCTGTTTATACCTTTAATCGCCGTCAAAGCCTATATAGTTATTTAAAATCATCGGTCATCTTATCCCCAAATTAATCTAACGTATTCAAGTCTTTCACCAATCACTAAATGGACGTTTAAATAAATAAAACTTAACACTACTTCAAGGATTAAGCCCAAGTACCACACATTTCCTACATTACTCAGTCGGCAATTAAGTAATAAACTTTACATGAAACGCAAATAAATACGAGGTCAATGCCCCAATAATTATAATAACAATGACCAAACGGGGTGCAATAAAACCTCCGTGGGTGAAAGCTCCGCCTACGTACGGCGCGCCCTATTGGCAAACGGTGGTACTAAGTTGTCAAGTAAACCTTTACAACACAGCCTTTTTCTTTTTTTCAGATAAAGAGAAAGAAAAACTGCCTAAGTTACTGTTAGCTAAGTATATTTATTTAAATTGAAAACTAATCATTTATTTTACAAAATTGATGGATGACAGATTTTTTTACACGTTTTACATGACAAATTGATTTAGGTGAAATAGTTATAAAACTGCAAGCAATAGTTATAAAATTAGGTAGGTCCAACTTCGAGAAAGAGGTCAACCGCCGAATCCAACTCGGCTGGGCAGCGTTCGGGAAACTACGCAATGTCTTTTCGTCCGACATACCTCAGTGCCTCAAGACGAAAGTCTTCAACCAATGTGTGTTACCAGTGATGACTTACGGCACCGAAACGTGGTCTCTCACTATCGGCCTCATCTCAAAGCTCAAAGTCGCTCAACGAGCTATGGAGAGGGCTATGCTCGGTGTTTCTCTACGTGATCGAATCCGAAACGAGGAGATCCGTAGACGAACCAAAGTCACCGATATAGCCCACCAGATTAGCAAGTTGAAGTGGCAATGGGCAGGCCATATTGCTCGCAGAGCAGATGGCCGATGGGGCCGAAAAGTGCTGGAGTGGAGACCACGGACTAGCAAGCGCAGCGTAGGACGTCCACCAGCGAGGTCGACAGACGACCTTATAAAGGTCGCCGGAAGACGCTGGATGCAGGTCGCTTCCAACAGGTATCTGTGGAGATCAAAGGGGGAGGCCTATGTTCAGCAGTGGACGTCCTATGGCTGAGATGATGATGATGATGAGTTATAAAACTTAGTCTGGCGGTTATTGATAGCAGGCTGCTGATAAATCGTCTTAATTTTTTGGAGTCAATGCAATATAAAGCTAATCTTGTGGCTTACCCGATTTTAAGCCTATGACGTCAATCAAGCTGACAGAACGCATTACATTAAAATCATCGTGGATGTTGAAGAAAACGTTTTAAAACAGACCATCATTTATAAAACTCCATAGAAAAAAAAAAAAAAAAAACGAAACAAACAAATGCTCGCAATTCAAACACACCCTAAGCATTAATCGTCATCGTTTACACAAAACGACTTGCCTCTCGAAACACTGAATTCGTTAACATTGAATCGATCAAAATACACGAAACACTTGACCCTGCAAGCATCATTAAGTACAAGCTCCTAAAATTTCCTTTGCTCGAGCAATTAAGTCGAGAAAAAATGGTGAAGCGTAGATGTCTGGCCTTGATCTTGGTGTGACGTCATAAGGGGTGTTCCCCCTCCCCGCCCACGGAGGAGTTTAAAGACGAGCTTATAGTAGGGCTACGGTTATAGTGGTCGCGGTGATAAAAGTGGCTGGTTGACTAGGCGTAGCGACTTTCTTTGGGCACCAATATTATACCAGGTTTCAGCGTTACTGGGTGGTCTGGTCGCTATAAAAGTGTTTGTTGAGCATGTAAAGTTTAGGTATTTAAGGGGTTGTAGGTATTTCATAATTCTTTAGGTTATGCTGTCAAACCGAGGGCATAGTCTTTTGCATTGTAACATCACTGTAAAACGTATTGACACCTCCTTAAAACATTACATGACTCTTCGAAAGATTTTGCATTGGTTACTAGGTATCACATAACAGTAATACCTACATAACAGTCTAACCAAGGGGTATTTTGTTGCCCGGGTAACTGGGTTGAGGAGGTCAGGCAGGGCAGTCGCTTCTTGTAAAGCACTGGTACTCAGCTACATCCGGTTAGACTGGAAGCCGACCCCAACATAGTTGGGAAAGAAGGCTCGGAAGATGATGATGACTAGGTATCACATAAAGATAGAGTGTTGTCTTTGACAAAAGACAATAAAAAATGATGTCCCCTTTCATCGCTATCGCTTATAAACCCGCTGATATTACGACTCATCCTTTATACTAAGCTTGGCAAAGACAATGGCTGAATTCGGTATTCCGTAAAACTGAGGTGCGAACGAATGGCGTTCGCTTGCCAACTTTCCTGGCTGCTTTAAATGGAAATTTATATCCTTTGTTGGAAATTGATGGCCACCTTTCGGGTGTAGTATATTTCTGCGTCGGATATTTTTTTGAAATTATGTGGACGGTAATATGGTGCTATAGGTATCTAGAAACGTAATTGTGCGTTGAGACTTTTAACTTTGATGTATATTGTAAATGTTTGATTTGAGACTCAATCCCTAAAAATCGAACCATATATTTTATTTAATTAAGCATCAAATATGACACGGACACAAAACTACAAAGACAATCAAAGTCTACAAATCTTACTCTTATCCGTATTATGCATTATGCATTGTCATCTTAGTGTTAGGGAAAGAAATATTATATTTTAGATAGATAGATAGATATACTCTTTATTATGTACACCAATATAAAAAAGAAAAACAACAACAAAACACTGATCTACAGGTTTAAAAGTCGGTGACACAATGGGCGGTCTTATCGCTAAAAGCGATCTCTTACAGAAAACCTTTGGATGGACTGAGAACAAAAAAGAAATAACTGTATTGCAGGTAGTTTTTGGTGTACTATGTATAATATTAATACCTAAAAATAGACAAATAAAAAATAAATAAATAATAACATTTTACAGAGGAGAATTAGAATAATGACTCAGTTTATAGCGACTTCAGTCTTTAATTAATTCAGAGTAAAGTGTTGTAGTTTCCATGGTTTTTTCCACGTCCAATTTATCATAGCTCATCCAATTATATTTGCTAACACGTTAAAAATGTAGACTAGATGACGTGGGCCATTTTACAAAGCCTACTATGTTATTTCCCCCGGGTATGCCTGCGTTGATTAAGTACTATATGCTTGTTTACTTACTTTTCGCATCAATCTCGAGTACAGGGATTTATTATCATTATATTTTTTGTAGTAAATGTTCTGTAGGCAATGTTTATAATGTAAAGAAGGAAAATAAGCGACTGAGTGAGAAGGTTTTCCGTTATTTTGAGGTTTACTCAGAGGTTATAGGTATATAGAAAGGAGTCTATTATCATAAACAAACCAAACCAAATTCAATATCTAAGAACCCAATTCCATTTTTCTGGGTCAAGTACTATAATAGTAATAGAATCAAGAAACCTACCTACCTACATAGTTTTTGTGCCAGGAATTGAGACTACCAGTAATCCAATGGTTGTTGACCTCTGAAATCCTATTAACTTAGATAGAATTAACCACAGTTTAACATCCCTGTTATAATAGAAGAATAAAGTGAAAAGGTCGTTAAGTATGAATATGCAGTAACTTGAGATTTTATTGACCTATAAAAAGGTGGACCTATAAATTGACGACTATCCCCTAACACTGGGAGGTTGTTTTCTTTTTATTATTACTGCATAAGTTTTGATTGGACAAACGGAGATGGGAATAACAAATTATATGAAGAAGAGTAACTAATTGCCATAGAGCGAGGATATAAATAGATTGGATTTAATAAATAAATGGAACACCACCAATGGAAGACATTGAGGTTATTTTTTTTTTTGGCTGCTTGGTGACCTAGAAAGGAAATTGTGCCTATATCTCAAGTAGAAATGTGTAGCGGGTCAACTGGCCTGATTCTAGGAAATACCTACCAATTTGGCTGTTTCAAAGATATGTACACTTCCTTTATACATCTTAAAAAATACCTTATTTGTATTTGTAGGGCTAATACTTATCTATGGTCGAGATAGACGAAATTCATCAGCTTAGTTATATGCTGATTTTAACGTCTAAAGCCGTGAACACGAAGGAATAAAAGAGAAATATGGTAAGTATTATAATAATGTTTATTTGAAATAAGTTCCTAAAATGAGCAAACAACCCGTGTAATCTTAGAAGACAAAATACAGCGTGATTGACATTTAAATAGGCATGTAGCATCGCAAAAGTGAGACATTTGTAGCTGCAAAGTCTCGTTCAAAGGCCGTCTATAACACCACTATGTAATAAATATTATGTTTAATACGACATTAAAGTCTTGAAGTGAAAAAGACACATAGAGAAATGTAAAAAGTATGTCTCAAAATTAATTATTTCTTCAGTTTTTGAATTGTAGAAACATTTGATAACAATTGTTATTAGTACTAATTTATAATATTACCTATACTGAAGTAGTTTTATTTTTTTGAAATCACTAGTAATAACAATGTTTGCTTTTCTCTTAAGCTATGTGGATGGTTGACTTAGATTTTAACTAATTACTTAAAAAAATACTTTACTTACTTTCTTATTTACTTTATAATAGAAGTATTCTTGAGAAGCGGCAGCGTCTAAGTAGGTACTAAAACACTGCTGCGGTGTAAATGCACTCAGTCTTTACGACTTGCCTACACAAAGGTGACGTCAGACCATTAAAACTTGAGCCGTGCGAACTTATTATCTTCCCCCTAACTCGTTCATTTTGTTTTACAAGGGGTAAGGGCGGGAGGTCTCCTTAAATTGGTCTTCTAGTGATCCGATGGGTCTTTTGAAATTTTAGATGGCAACAATCTTATAATAGTCGTACCATTTACGATCTTAGGACTGAGTTCCTGAATGCTTATTCTTTGTTCTAAAATTCTGATAGTAGATTGCTCATTTATAGTTAACTAGCTTCCGCCCGCGGCTCCGCCCGCGTAGAGTTCGGTTATATCGCGCTTCCAAGAGAATTCTTCAAAAGTCCGGGATAAAAACTATCCTATATTCTTTCTCAAGGTCAACTCTATCTCTGTACCAAATTTTATTAAAATCAGTTCAGTGGTTTAGACGTGAAAGCGTAACAGATAGACAGTCAGACAGAGTTACTTTCGCATTTATAATATTAGTAGGGAAATAGGGATTCTGAACTTTAGTCAAAGTGTCACGTTTTTGTAATGATGATCACGTACACTTTAATTATGAATGGAGGTAATAGGAACCATTTTGTTTGTGATTATTAGTTTATTCTTTGGAAGTGTAATACAAGTTTAGGTCTACTGAACTTTTGATATAGGGTGGTAATATTTTTCACCTTTAGAACCTTCAACATCACTATTGACATGGGTATGTTTGTCTTGTTTTAGGACATTTGCCAATATAGGTGCTTTATACAAGGTGTGTCGTTCACAATCACATTAAATCCTATCGCATATACTTTATGATATTCTATGGCGAATTGTAAAAAAAATAACCTAATCCATTCAGTAGTTTTACCATAGGAGTCATTTTTCGTTTTTATAATTTACAACATCATGTATAAAGCAGAGATAAAGTTAGGAATATCGAATGTTTTGATCAGTTGACAGCTATCAGTTTTCAAGGGAGAATTTCAGTTGTTTGTAATGACTGACTTTTATATGGTGTTCTAATTTTCGCACATTTTTATTCTATTCACTTTGTTTGAAAAAATCATTTTTTTTATTTTTACGTATTTTTCTTTTTTCTTTGTATTAATCGACATATATTAACCAGTATATTAACGCATTTCATTTAATGTGATTGTGAACGACGAATTTTGGGAAAAGACTCGGAAATCTTTAGAGCGTAAAAATATTTAGCTTAACGACTGCCAAGTTTTATGAATTGAAATGTTCTTTTCCTTTCATTAAAATGCAAATATTTTATAGCATCCGAAATCGTTCTCCCTTTTGAATTCGGTGAAATGTCAACGAGGCTGAAGATTTCGAATTAAGTATTTTAAATGCAGTATTAAATATTTATTTCGTAAGCTCTCATGAAGTATCACACTAGTTGCAAGTACTCAAACGATTTTTTTTCATATAGGTAGGCCTATAAAAGCTCTTTTGAATCGTCAAGCTAGTATGGTTCAAAGGAGTGAGTCTCATGGAGAGGACGTTCAAGGAACGCTCCTTTGCTCAAAATAAAAATGTTTACAATAGTTTTCTCACAGTTCCAAAAAGCAAACTTCCAAAAAGTAGGTATGTTTAATTTGGGTTCAAAGGTCTTCATCTGTATCAGATAATTTTCCTTGTATTAAACAAGAGCATGTCTGTTATATCTTTCATCAATCAATTAACTATCAAGCTTCAACCATAGTAATCTATCAAGACATACTTAACTTATGTAGCAGTACAATACCTACTGTCTTTAGTATCCTTATTTGTATTAATAAGAGCCTAAACGTGATAAATTAATACCTACCAAACTTTTCCACTTTTCAGCAAAATTTCCTTCTTCTTTCCTTCCAAAAAAAAAAACTTCATAGCTTAAATTCCACAGGTGAAACCATCATACATAGAATAGGTACTTTACCAATTAAAAAGAATTGGAGTGAGACAGCGACCCCGGCTGACCTATTTCTGCTCCCGATCTGACTCAGGTCAATATGAATATAGGTTTTTATTCAAATTTCAACTTTAAGTTCTAGGCTTTAGGGTCAGTATTAAGGTTGTCTCGCCCTGTTCCTGAAATAGAATCGCGAGACATTCAACATCGATTGTTCTATGCAGGTCGCAGGTGTTATAAAATTAACGGCATCAGCTTCGACAACGAAATTAGAGGCTTTTTTTGTAGATGTTATTTTTGCTAAAACAATATTTAGTTTATTAGCCAACATATAGATATCTTCATCTTTTAAGCACTTACCAACACCTGGGTATATTTCTTACCATAACTTGGAAGTTTAAAAAACAAAGTTAGGTATCTACAACTAAACATTACAAAAACAAAATTGAACATCGTCTTCCCAATTTATACAGTATACAATACAATATTCATACAGGGCTATAGCTAAAGTGAGGCCCCTTCACTCATTTTTATTGGTATCTATAAATATCTTCGGCAATTTCAATGCAGATATCAATAAGTAGGTCACAGTATTAATCTACATCAATACATACCTATTCAGATTCAATTGCAGCTTGAAACTAGTTTTTAACTTATCTTTAGAAGTATCGTGTAACTACGTTCCCATCTTAGGGTCTCTATCTATTTCTTTTTACATATTAGGTAATATGTGTAAGATAAGTAAGAAACCCATAACAACGTCCATTACGTAAGTAAACAGCAGATATACATAGTCTGTGTATGTACATGGTATAATACTTGATAGTGTTTACATATTCGCGCTCCAATCAATCACTTTCGATTAGAATGCCACGGATGATGAATTATTTTGAACGTAACGGTCATTCGATGGAACGTTATGAATATTGACGTTCGATATTTGAAATTTAATGTTTTTTCTCGTGTTGTGTTTTGTCTTATAAGTTGCCTTTATTAATAGAAAAAAAAAACAATTCAGTAAATAATTGTGAAGTATGCAGAGTTATGGTACTCAGGTATATTAGTTTAGACTGGTTAGAAGCATAGCCTAAACTTTTGTATGTCAACATAAAATCACTTTTCATGTCAATATCTGAACACGAATTGAAGATCAAGCAGACAAAGTCGTGGGTGGAAGCAATACATATAAATAAATACGAATAAAACAGTTCCGAGAAAAGACTCATACACGAATATTATTAGATATATCCTTGAGGGAGTTAGTGTATCTGCAGACAGAAGATGCCATATCTACAAATCAAATTACAATAAAAAGGCCCACATACCATACATTGAATATGAAAAAATAAAGAAATATGGAACACGTAAAGATGAAGCAAGAAAGGTTATGTTTTGTTTCAAGTTACTCGTGCAAAATTCATAATGGCCAGTGTGCATGTTTATTACTTATTCACGCACACACCGCTTATTAGAATTGGATTTAATGGAACTTGAAGTCTTGAAGAATGGAACATCAGAATCATAGAACATCAACGGCTTTTTTTGTCTGGGTGCGGGATGTAGCTGTCCTAGAAAGCAGGTGAAACCGCTACTGCAAGCTGGTTTGTTTTAACTTCATATCCAACTTTCACCAGAAACTCCATATACTTTCCTTCAACCTTTCGACGAAAAAAGAAACAGAATTTATTACCCCTTCGATTTCCCGGGACTCAATATCTTCGCCATCCTTGCTTCTTATTTACGACATCGTAAAGAACGAACATTTCTTTGTCAAGGTCAACTTGTACTTTATTTGATGTTGACAGGTTCATAAAGTCAGCCATATTAACAGCCAGTTTCTTCATCAAAAGTAAAAGCCAAAGTAATGTTATAAAGTAAATGTAACGGTCAAATTCATTTTATCACGATTTTATGTATTGGTTTTGCCGTTACTTTAGCCTTGAAAAAACGAATTTAACCGTTACTTTTACTTTATGACATTACTTTGGCTTTTACTTTTGATGAAGAAACTGGCTGTAAGTTGTCATTTTTGGCTTTTTTTTTTCAATCTTTACAGTCGTTATAAATCTTCATGGTCAGAAATTATATTTGAAATATGCCCTGTGATTAAGTCTTTAATTAATAAATAAATAGTCAGTATTGTCATAATTGAATGACTGTGGGTTTATGTGTATCAAATTGAGGATACTCTGATGATCATATATTTCGATAATATGTTTAAATTGTACTTACATTAACAATTTAACGCTGCTGTGTAGTTTCATAATACATAGTAGGAGTAGCTGCAACACGCATATCCTTCTATTATGTTATTTATCGAGTAGATTTTATTACCTGCAACTATAAGTACTACAAAATGTTATTTTGTATTAATAAATTAGTATTAAGTATTGGCGTCCAACCGCGGTTTCACCCGCGCCCAGAGATAACCGCTTTCCGTAGCCGGATGTTGATAAAAACTCACAAATATATAGATCTAATCTACTTACTTAAATACTACTTTTTCTAGCTTGTCCGGGTCAGGTACGATTATTTACAATCAATTTGAAGTGTATCTCAGAAACTTTTTGATAATAGAAATAAAAAATGGACTTAACAGAAGGGTTGGCATTCATTAGAATTAGGTTAGGTTAAAAAAAAACTTAAAGAAAAATTATTACACAATATTGACGGAACCCTAAATCAAAAAGAACATCGAGTAACAATTTACTAACAAACTGTTAACGCTAAATTGTAAAATCTGAAATCACAATACAGATTAACGCAGACAAAGAGGCACATAATTGTTCACAAATTATCAAAGCCTATATAAAGGAGTTAAGTACAAAAACATTGAAACACGCACTTGATTTCCAACATGAAAGCGATCGTGGCGTGTTTATTTTCCGTGATACTGAATGTGGAAAGCGTGATATACGAAAATGTGACATACGAACCAGTGCAAAGGCAGCTGTTGGACTTTAAACGGGATCATCCGGTTAGTAACATTTTCGCAAACTGCTTAAGTATTCATGAATTAGATAATTAGTACTCAATAATAAAATGTACCATTCTGTTTTTGGCTTTGCAGTTACCGATAGGATTATGGACAAAAAACACTGGCGATCCAGTCGAGATAAGAGACACCTTAACGATAAACTCTGATCAATTCAACAATCAGTTGCTTCTCGATACAATGTTGACATTTGATGGAGAGAGAATACCTGAGAGAGTTGTCCATGCCAAGGGTACTGGCGCTTTCGGATATTTTGAAGTCACAAATGATGTCTCCAAATACACTTACGCCGATGTGTTCAATGGGATCGGCAAGAAAACACCATTGGTAGTTAGATTCTCAAATGCAGCTCAAAGTCTTGGCGGAACTGACGTCAGCAAAGAATTAAGAGGCATGTCTATCAAATTCTATACCAGAGAAGGAAATCTAGATCTCTTATGCTTACAGACTCCTGTCTACTTATATCGGGACCCTTTATTCTTCTGGTCTTTGGTCCGTGCTTTTAAAAGGAATCCGCAAACCAACATATTGGTAGACTATACGAGTCGCTGGGATTTAGTCATGTTAAAACCAGCTCTTGCTCATACCTTCTTTTGGACATTATCTGATTATGGTCTTCCTAACGGGTATAGAAGAATGGATGCTTTCCCAATTCATACTTACGAAATTTCTAATAAGCATGGAGAAAGACACTATGTCAGATTCAACTTTAGAACGGAACAAGGGTTTTCGGCATTGACTAATGAGCAAGCACAAGTAATACAAGGTCAAGATCCAGATTATTTCAATAGAGATTTGTACAATGCAATTGAACAAGGTAACTTCCCTGCGTGGAGATTAGAGATGGACATGATGACACCAGAAGATATACAAAAAGTTGACTTCGATCCATTTGACGTTACTAGACTGTGGAAGAATGGCACATATTCCACAGTCCAGATTGGACGTTTAGTATTAAACAGAAATGTTGAAAATCAATTTAGAGATGTTGAACAGGGAGCATTTAACCCTGCAGCCCTGGTACCTGGTATTCCTGGTCCAGCTGACTTTTTGTTCAGAGGCAGGAGAATGTTCTACAGAGATACTCAAAATTATCGTTTGGGAAGAAATCATAATAAAATTTTCATTAATACGCCATTGTACGCCAAGACATACATTCGCGACGGAACACCTCCTACAAGGCTGAACATGAAGAATGCTCCCAACTATTGGCCTAATTCGTTCAACGGCCCCATACCTTACGTAGACGAGAAGAGACCTCGAGAGAAACTTCTTGTACTGGAAAGTAATGCTGTTGATTTACAGCCCCTTAATTATTTCTATAACCATATTCTTGAGGATGAAGCCCACAGGCAGAGATTCATCCAAACTATAGTTGCAACTCTTGGGTCGGTTACTCCACCGGTGTTGCAAAGGGTTCTAAAGTTCCTGTATCTTGTTGATCAGGATTTGGGTAGTCGAGTCAGCCTAGGTTTGGAAGTAGCTTTGGCTCAAGCTGCGGCTGAGCAAGCTGCAGCTCAAGCAACTGCTCCACCAAACGTACCAATAAGGAATGTGCCGACCGCAGATCCTGCTCCTGAGAAATATCAAGCAAAACATGTTCACAGCGAACATTAGTCAATTGAAATAAAAGAACATTAATGTTTTATTTGTATGGTTCATTTAGCCGGTGATAAACTTTTGTTCCACCAATTTTGGCACTGTTATTGATTGCCATACAAATTCTTAGATGGATATGAATGTATAAGTACCAATGTTCCATTTTTAAATAAACAAGATCCAAAAGGGTGTGGTATTAATTTTACTATCGTTCTCCATTTATTTAAAAATTGTAAACAAAGATTTGTGTGCTTTATTTATTTTTTTAATAGATAAAAATACATTAATGAAATTATCAAAATTTATCCATCCGAAGTACACTGCATTTCCTTTGGGGCATTATTATCGATACAATTATCTTGCAACATTCATAATGTTAAATGATTTTGTAATTTTCTGGTTACAGAAATGGTTGATTATGCTCAATTACAAACATTCGCTTAACTGAGATTTATTTACATTATAAATCACGTTATTTCAACGGATGTAGGTACTAAAAGGGCAAATTTTTCTGAGCTTATAAATGCGATATATTGCGAGTTTCACAAGGCTCAATCTTGGGTCCAATATGGAAATCTGATCATAAAAGTATTTATTGAAATTATAATCTGTTTTCATATAGTATATTAATTATATTAGCATAATTTAAACAACCAACATTTACTGAACAGACAAAAACAGACGTCATGAAGAGACTTATTGCATTTTCAACTAAAACGCCATTGAAATGCCAGCACACAAAACTATCAAAAATAGATTATTTATAAAAACCTTTAGTAAGTATTCTGATTTGATCAACATCTACATTGTAAGACAATCAGGTCTAATGTAAATAATCACTATTTTGTGTTCCAAGTCAAATCGCAAAATTTCAACGATATCATTATCCAATCATAGATCACGCATTTCCTCTGATTAGCTAATTATTGTTTCAATTATATTGCATTGTGTATCAATAATTTGTAAGATTGCCAATAAAATTGGTTTCAAAGTAAATGATTAAGGGCTGAGTTTCATTTTATGGGATAGTAATAATGATAGTAATTTGGATTTGTTTTTGTTAAGAACTTCAATTACAACAACGTTTTTGAAGGTTTTTGTGAACCATCTAATAGGTAACTCTTTAAATGAACTAGAACATTTTTAATAAGAAAAAGAGAAAGACACAATGTTAAATGAAGACTAAAGTTATATGTTACTTTCGTAGCTTCAAGTGCTGTATGAAAATAATCACAGTCGTGCATGGTGCTTAAAGCATGCTTAAAGCACCTGTCTTTCAATTACGTATGAATATAACATCCCCGTCATCGTACCAATGCAACTTTTTTTAAGTTTGTATGTACTTTCGAGGTATATCTTGGACACCAATGACTGTGTTTCGGAGGGCACGTTAGACTGTAGGTCCCGGCTTTCATCGAACATTTTTGGCGGTGTGGTACAGACGTTATGCAGTTGCTTGAGAAAACGTGGCGATTATAGCCCATACGTACCTACTATATCTTTACATAGTATAACAATGTAAATAAAGGTTGATGATAATGATGAACAAAATTACTGGCAGTAATTGCTGATTTAATAGCTCGTATTAATAAAGGTTATATAAGCTAGTTTTGTTGGGCAAGTGTGCAACACGCAGCCGATTCCGAGATGTGGTCGATCGTTGCGTGTTTGTTTTATGTGGTAGTCAATGCGGAAAGTATCAAATATGCAAACGTCACGTACGAACCAGCGCAGAGGCAGCTATTGGACTTCAAGCGGGACCATCCGGTAGGTGAATACGTTTCTTATCTTCTTGTATCCTAGGAAAGGAATTATTTTGAAATTGGTTATTGTGATAATTTTTATTTTTCCAATAAAAAACATTAAATGATTTTATTTTATCATCTTCTTCTATTATGATCTTCAATGTAATAATATTCGAGTCTACTGGTATTTTAATTAAATGTATTCCTTTCAGTTACCAATAGGACTATGGACCAAAAATACTGGAGATCCAGTTGAAATTCGGGACACCATAACAATAAACTCCGATCAATTTAACAATCAGTTGCTTCTCGATACAATGTTGACATTTGATGGAGAGAGAAGACCTGAAAGAGTTGTCCATGCCAAGGGTACTGGTGCCTTCGGATATTTTGAAGTAACGAACGATGTCTCCAAATATACGTCCGCTGATGTGTTTAACGGGATAGGCAAGAAAACGCCTTTAGTTGTTAGGTTATCATCAGCTTTGCAAAACGTAGGAGGCTCTGACCTTGCCAGAGAGTTGAGAGGTATGTCGATTAAATTCTACACAAGGGAAGGCAATTTAGACTTACTGTGTTTATCAACACCAGTCTACTTGTACAGAGATCCTATGTTCTTCTTGAACCTAGTGCATGCATTCAAGAGAAACCCACAGACAAACTTATTTGATTTGACAAGTCAGTGGGACTTAGCAACTCAAAGACCTGTTATCAGTCACAACTTCTTTTGGACATTGGCTGATTATGGTATTCCAAATGGGTACAGAAGGATGGATGCTTTCCCCATACATACTTATGAAATATCTAATAAGCATGGGGAGAGACACTATATAAGGTTTAACTTTAGAACTGAGCAGGGATTCTCGGCAATTTCATCTGCTCAAGCAGCTGTCATACAGGGTCAAGATCCAGATTTCTTCAATCGAGATTTGTACAACGCTATTGACCAGGGTAACTTCCCTGCATGGAAATTGGAAATGGACGTGTTGACACCACATGACATTCAAACTATCGACTATGATCCTTTCGATGTTACTAGACTATGGAAGAATGGCACATACTTCACCGTGCAAATTGGACGTTTAGTGTTGAACAAGAACATTGAAAATCATTTCAGGGATGTCGAACAAGGAGCATACAACCCTGCAGCCTTGGTGCCTGGCATTCCTGGACCACCTGACTTTTTGTTCAGAGGCAGAAGAATGTTCTATAGGGACACACAAAATTATCGTTTGGGAAGAAATCACAATAAAATTTTCATTAATATGCCATTGTACGCCAAGACATACATTCGCGACGGAACACCTCCTACAAGGCTGAACATGAAGAATGCCCCCAACTATTGGCCTAATTCTTTCAATGGTCCTATACCCTATGTAGACGAGAAGAGACCGCGGGAGAAGTTACAAGTATTGGAAAGTAACGCTATTGATTTAGAACCCTTGTCTAACTTCTACAATTATATTCTGGAAGATGAGGGACACAGACAACGATTTATTGATAATGTAGTGTTATCTCTTGTGCCAGTCACTCCGCCGGTGGTGCAAAGAGCTCTAAAGCTCCTGCATCTTATTGACCGTGATTTGGGTAGACGAGTCACTGTTGGATTAGAAGTAGCACTAGCACAGGCTGCGGCTGAGCAGGCTGCAGCTCAAGCCACTCCTCCACCAAATGTACCAATCAGAAATGTGCCGACAGCTGATGCACCTCCTAAACAGCCAATATCAAAAGATGTAATCCGTCTTCTCTAATAATATAACTATTATACATCATTCAAATTATTTAAATAAAGTTATTGACACTTTTCTTATACCCTTGAAGTTTTCTTATTGATTTTCTTAATGAAATAAATATAAAAATGTTAATTAAAGAGGAGTGTAATATTTTATTCAATCCTCTTTCCCTTAGAGTACCCGCACACTGCACCCTATATAGTTGGTGATTTGGAAATAAACGAATTAGATATTCTATGTGGACTGTATTTCGGTTGGAGGATGACTGGTTATCGCCAAGAAGTGTACGAGCGATGCGTACCTGGCACTCCAGCGTTGGGCTTCTCAAGATGGCGGCTGGCAGCGGTCGTCCCGATCACTCACACAATTGTCACGTTAAAACTCATGGGCGGATTATTACAACAGTTCGCTATCCTACACCAGCGGTAAGGATGCAATGCGGCACAGGGGCAGCACGAGCGTTTTCTCTCGGGGATACGTTTATTTCCAGAGGTTTTGCAATGGCGATGGCGCTCGCTAGGCGTGCGTAAAGAGGGGTGGAAGTCGGGGCGGGGGTATCATCGATCGTTTGAATGTTGTCAAAGGCAAAACTAATTATTGATGAGCGAACTTAGTAGTCCGTTATAAAAAATGTAGATGGCGCTACCAATTGGATTTTTTTTTTAAGAAAATTGTGAGATCAATCAGATTTTCCTGACCTGATTGTTGTCATGTGCGTACTATCATTCATTTCACAAAGGTATACGTGGGATACTCTTAACTTGTTCGTGTATGGTTTTCTGTTGTAGCTAAATTTTGATTAATGTAGTCAACAAAATTATTTAAGTATTCACCCTTCCATGATCTGAATTCAAGTTATAGTAAATATGATGCTGGATTACTGAAGTTTACTTAAGAAAATTCAAATGTAAGTACTTAGATTTTCGTAGAACGGACATATTCGTTTAACATAATTTTTCATTTGAAGGAAATAGTGTACTATTATTAAGCAATTTTATACACCTCAATATTGATAGACATATCCTGATCCGCTAAGTATCTGAACTTTTGACTGTTAACATTTTTAAAGGTACGTGGGCGTGTAATCTATTTTCTGCTATTAACAATTTTATGTATGATATAAGAACTTTTTACCTTACAAAGGTCTAATTGTCTACTGTACATACCCTTGCTTAAATATCTATACTAATATTATAAAGCTGAAGAGTTTGTTTGTTTGAACCCGCTAATCTCAGGAACTACTGGTCCGATTTGAAAATTTCTTTCAGTGTTAGATAGCCCATTTATCGAGGAAGGCTATAGGCTACTTTTTATCCCGGTACGGGCAGTAGTTCCCACGGGATGCGGGTGAAACCGCTGGCAGAAGCTAGTATATAATATACGCGGATACTAAGACAGGCCCATTGAAGAAGCAAGAGGAGAGGAAATACTGAAAACATAGATTACTATTATACTGTTACAACAGTAGAAGTAAAATCGCAAAATGCAAAAATAATGCAAAATTGACGTTTTTTGTAAATTAACACCTAGAAATAAACGTTTCCTGGCATTATGCTGATTCATTTAAAATCTTCTTCCCGGTGCTGTTATATAAATATGATGCGGTCAATCAGCTCTCTATTGTTTTTGCAAGAATGGGCAAACTTATTGCCTGTGTTTGTTTCTTCATAGTTTTAGAATATGTGAATAGTTATGAATGTTACAATGAAACAGTAGATGCTGTATCGCAACAGTTGGCTGAGTTCAGAAGCAGGCACCCGGTATGTGATTTTTATAATAATCTTCTATTTTTTATAAGTTTCGTAAGACTTTTGGTCTTTTTGGTTGTAAATATAAATATTGCAGAGCATTTCACAGTTAAAGTACTATATTAATTTGAAGAACGAGGGTTTAATTACATGTAGTAACGTAATTAAATTATTATTCTTCAGAGACCAATTGGTGTGTGGACCAAGCATAATGGTGACCCAATAGACATCAGAGATACTATTACGCTGAACTCGGATGTTTTCAACAACAAACATCATTTTCTTCTAACTTCACACGTCGACAGAGAAAGAATTCCAGAAAGAGTGGTACATGCAAAAGGAGTCGGTGCATACGGATATTTTGAAGTTACTCACGATGTATCCAAATATATCAAAGCCGATGTATTCAATGGTATTGGAAAAAGAACACCTGTCGTTGGCCGTTTTTCTACAGCCACACAAAACCTTGGAGGCACTGACTTGGGCAGGGAAATGAAAGGAGTAGCCTTAAAGTTTTACACAAATGAAGGAAACCTTGATTTGATATGCTTAAATATACCAATACTTTATAAAGACCCTATAGACTTCTTGTCCTTCATACGATCTTTCAGAAGGAATCCTCGTACTGGAATATTTGACAATACGATGAGATGGGACTTCATGATTATGAGACCTCATGTTTTGCACATAATTATGTGGTTACAATCTGACCTTGGTTTACCAGATGGGTATAGAAAGATGAATAATTTTCCTATCCATGCATATGAGATTTACAACGAAAAGGGAGATAAGTATTATGTTAAATTCAACTTTAGAACCGAAATAGGATTGTTCAATTTAACCAATGCTCAAGCGCAAGCAATAGGAACTGAAGATCCAGATTATTACAATAGAGATCTGTATAATGCAATTGCAGCGGGTAACTATCCGTCTTGGAGATTAGAAATGGATATTTTGACGAAAGATGACTTAACGAAGATTGATTATGATCCATTTGATCTAACACGACAATGGAAGAGAGGAACATATAGAACCGTAACAGTTGGTCGATTAGTTTTCAATCGTCGTGTTGATAATGTATTCAAAGATGTCGAACAAGCTGCTTTTAATCCAGATAACTTAGTACCCGGAATTGTAGGTCCACCTGATTCTCTATTCAAAGCTAGAAGAGTTTTCTATCCTGACACTCAACATTATCGTTTGGGAGCGAACCATGCAAATACAAGAGTCAATGCTCCTCTTTACGACAGGAATTATGATCGTGACGGAAAACCACCTGTTTTGGATAACATGAAGGATGCACCAAATTATTATCCTAATTCTTTTAATGGACCTATGCCTTATGTTGATGAGGCTCGACCAACAGAACGGTTGTTTGTTTTGCAAAATACTGCAGTAGACTTGCAACCCATGTCTGAGTTTTACAATGAAATTGTGGAAAGTGACGCTCATCGACAAAGGATAGCTAATAATTTTGCTGCTTCATTCGAAGGGGTACCGAGTGATATCGAGAAGAAGGGGCTTAAGTTATTGACATTAGTGGATCCTGATTTAGGCAGACGAGTTAAGATAGCATTGAATATAGCCAAGGCTAAAGCAATGATACCTCTAAAGGAGAGATATGATCTCAGAGCACAATGTTTAAGTACGACTTAGAACAAAGAATGCAAATTTTGAACTGAAATGTGAAACATCGCTTGTGGAAGACTAGTGTAATAACTATGCAAAAGCTTTTTATGCTGATTCAATGCAATAAATATAAAAGCGGTCCTTATTTATTTTTTTGAGTAGTGATACAGGCAGATTTACTTTTTAGTCTCTCACTGACATAACATGGCCTCAAGCATTTAAAGTAACTAAGTAGTACATAAGTAGGTACAACATGATAATTATTTCATAAACACAACACATTAGTTTGTGGAAGAAAAGAGGAAATGGGCGGTGGAAACTAAACATTAGTAAAGTCGATTTTTTAAAGATTGGTACAAGCATTCTATTAGAGAAGACCTAGGAGAGTCGTGTTAAGTGTCTCGTTCAATTCAATAAATCATTCCATAGCTATGACAGTATGAAATCATTTAGCCCCATTTCTACTGCTTTCAAAATACCTTATTTCACCATTACCGAGGTAGTTGTGACAGCATTGTATTCCATCTATTACCCATAGAATAATTATCCGTTACGAAAAAAAAATGTCCGTTAGTACCAAATGAAATAACATATAACATTCATGAACATCAAGTATCAAGTAATAAAAAAAATTATACTTGAACCACACTTATATACTTGTTACTGAATTTTTGTAACTGAGTCTGGATTTTTTATTATATTTTTGGCTAACTGAACTGAAAAGAAGAATTCAAAGAAATGAATATAAACTCACCAGAAACATGTACTAAGATAAGAAAGTTGTGAGAGGCGATCACAACTCGCTTCAGTGCTTAAAATTACAACTTGATCCGCATAATGATTTATATTCTATACTAGCTTCTGCCAGCGGTTTCACCCGCATCCCGTGGGAACTACTTCCCGTACCGGGATAAAAAGTAGCCTATAGCCTTCCTCGATAAATGGGCTATCTAACAATGAAAGAAATTTTCAAATCGAACCAGTAGTTCCTGAGATTAGCGCGTTCAAACAAACATACTCTTTAGCTTTATAATATTAGTATAGATTCACAATGTCCATACAAAACATAAATGCAACTTTTTGAAACTTGAATAACCATGCAACAAAGTAAAAAATACATGACATAAATTTAATTTATTTTTAAGAACATCTTACTTTTAGGGTGCATCTAAACAGTGCAAGTAGCTTGCGCATAATGAGGCACATGAGCAGGTTATATGCATTTTAAAAACGTGCGGATTTAGCGACTCGAAAAAGCAAAATACCTACCCGCGTGTTCTGTTGCGTGCGTACGGATCACTTGCGCATGTTAACCTGCTCCACCTACATGCACCGTGTAGAAGCACCCTAAGTAATTGTTTGGACACCAACGTCATATTGAAAGTACCGCGGGTCAAGCGTCGCCGGCCGCGGTTGGTAGTGACTCGAGTCGAGTCGAGCGTCTCGTGAGCAACAAACAAGTGTTGTTGCCAGCTTCCTAACTATTATAGAGAGAAATCGTCCTTGTCACAACTCTCCCACGTTTCCACTACTAATTTTTAATTTTGATTTATGCCCTATTAAGTTGCAGCATGAGCTAAAAGTAATGATAAATTGTGATACATTATAGCTTTGAGAGCGCACGGCAGACTAAACAGTCGGCCGACAGTTGACCGATGGTTGGTATTTTTTTTTTCGGTTCGATCGGCTGTTGGGTTGAGTCTCTAATTGAGTTTTGCCTCTTCTGGTCGGGGGTGCAAGGGGTTGAGAGAAACACGGTGTTGAGAACCATTCACTCGGACCAGTGCGCAGTAACTGTCGGTTCCTTGTATGCCTCACGCTCTCACACGTTTTTGCTTACCTTGCACTCCACCATACATACATACTTACTTAAATGTGTCCCTACAATACCAATCAAAGTTTTCAGTCGTTTTGATACCGGCTAAATACCAGATTTTTGTAATGTGCGTACTACTATTCATCTTCGTACTGTCCTATGAGCGCAAACAAACTATCGGCCGACTAAAAGTTTGCAGTATGCGTCTCTAAGACTTCAAATTAAGCATCAGCAACGAAACAATTAATCTAATCGATCCTTTATGTCAGATATAATCATAGATTAGAGCTCATCGATATTCAAAAACATTAATTATGTAATCATAACATGTCAAGAAATAAAGGTTTAATCGTAACGAATAATTAGCTCTTAAATTATAATCGGCACGAGTTTCCCTTATGCACTATTATATAATACGTGACTAGTGACTGTTATGTACTCTGTACTAGTTTTCTGCATACAGAATGAAGTTTCTAGTTGTCTGTGTATGTTTGTGTGTTGTTGTGGAATATGTAAAGAGCAACCAATACGATAATGAGACTGCTATAATCGCTGATGCTGTGGCGCAACAGTTGCCCAACTTTAGGCGACGACATCCTGTGAGTTCTATTATTTTTTATTAACTTGGTGGATTCACAATAATACAGTTTTTACTACATTTAGGTCTGTCTTGAAAGTGATCGCAATACATTTTAATTGGAATTTAATCTCCAATTTGTCTGACATCATTAAAATTCCAAGTATTTATTCTCAAAATATGGATATAATGTAGCCCAGATATTTTAACGACGTATTATTTTCAGAAACCAATTGGAGTATGGACTACAACAACTGGAGATCCAATAGATATTAGAGATACTGTAACTCTAAACACAGACTTATTTAACAGTAAACAATTATTTCGAGCAAACGCTCATCTCAATAGAGAAAGAATTCCAGAACGACTTGTTCATGCTAAAGGCATTGGAGCTTATGGATACTTCGAGGTTACAAACGATGTTTCAGAATACACTACTGCGGATGTATTCAATGGAATTGGGAAGAAAACACCCCTAGTCGGAAGATTGTCTACATCTATACAAAATATTGGCGGAAGCGACTTGTCCAGAGAAACGAAAGCAATATCTATAAAGTTTTATACGGAACAGGGAAACTTAGATTTACTGTGTTTAAATATTCCTATATTCCTTTACAGAGATCCAATGGACATCCTACATTTTGCACATTCATTTAAAAGGAATCCGCGTACTGATGCTTTTGACAATAATGCCAGGTGGGACTTAATGATATCAAAACCAGAATTTGTACACACATTTCTCTGGCTGAATTCGGACTTTGGTTTGCCTGATGGATACAGAAAGATGGACATCTTCGCGATCCATCCTTATGAATTGTACAATAAACATGGTGAACGATTTTATGTCAAATTCAACTTCAGAACGAATGTAGGTCTGTTTAACCTGACAGATGCGCAAGCAGCAGCAATAGGCATCGAGGACCCAGACTACTATAACACTGACTTGTACAATGCTATTGCTGAAAAGAATTACCCTTCGTGGAGATTAGACATGGATATTCTGACGAAAGATCAGTTGATTCATTTAGATTATGATCCATTTGACCTAACAAGGCTTTGGAAGAGAGGCACATATCGTACTGTGACAGTAGGGAAACTGGTTTTCAATCGATTAGTTGACAATCATTTCAAGGACGCTGAACTAGCTGCTTACAGTCCTGACAATCTAGTGCCAGGTATATTGGGACCTGCTGATTTAGTTTTTAGAGCCAGAAAGATATCGTATCCTGATACGCAAAATTATCGATTGGGAGGAAATCATGATAACATAAGAGTGAACGCTCCTATTTATGATAAGACATATAATAGGGATGGGAAACCGCCTGTGTTGGACAACATGAAGGATGTTCCAAACTATTACGCAAATACCTTCAACGGTCCCATTCCTTATGTTGATGAAAATCGACCAACAGATAGATTATTCATTTTGCATAGAAACGCTGTTGATTTACAACCAATGGCTGAATTTTACAATGAAATAGTGGATACTGATGCACATAGACAAAGAGTTGCGGGTCATTTTGCTCAAATGCTGATAGACGTGGCTCCTGATATAGAGAAGAAAGCTATTTATATATTGACTTTGATCGATACTGGTTTAGGAGGACGTGTTAAAGCAGAGTTAAAAACATTGAGAGCTGTGGTGCCACAAGAGAGAAGGAATCGCATCGCACAATGTATAGCTAGTGCTAGTTAAAATAACGAAGTTATGGCAAGTAATGGAATTATACTAGTTATTAAACAATTGGAGTTTTCATTCAGATGATGAACCATGATGTAAGTAGGTATACTTAAGCTGTAATAAAACCTTATTCGAAATTATATTGTTAAACCCTGCAATTCTTACCAAACATATGTAAACTAAACTTACATTTTTGTAATCTTCATAAGCAGTGACACTGATTGATGACTTCATTTGATTAAATTCATTAAAAGCATGAACAGATATTCAAAGATTTTCAGCAACACGTTCCTCCTACGCAAAAGAGGCTTACGGATTGATGACGTCACATTCAGTAATCACACTTCTATTGAGCTTTACAATGCAACCATGAAAGGTCAAAACATTAATTCAAGGGACAAACTGATTTGCATAAATATTACAATCCACATATTTCCGTCATCCCTTTATAACAATAAAAATGTAAATTTATTAGAAGCTGGGGCAGAGGCTGGTGAATACTTTTCCGCTATAACTTCTATGCTGCAAGCTGCCGCCGTTGATTATGGTAATACAGCGATAACTTCAACTGGTGTTCTGTTTATTCACTCCCGACGTATTAATTATGAAGCCGAGTTTCGAGTGGACTGGTAGTCAACATGGACATAGTGTAGGAATATGCAGAAGATCTATACGTAGAAGAACTAGCTAGTAGGAAGAAATCTTTTTGCTATAACACATAATTTCTTAATAAATAAAAGTAAATCAGACAGGCAAGAATTATTTTATGCTTAATTACTGAAGGTATTTCGGTTTAGATGTTATCTTACTATTATTAACGAAATGAAGTGAATATGACAAAATAAATTTTAAATAAACTGTCGGCCGGCAGCTGGCTCGATAGCTGGCAATTTTTTTTAAAGAAAATTGTGAATTTAACTCAAGATTTGTCGATCTGTTACCGACTTAACACCTAATCTTTTTAATGTGCGTAGCACCATTCATCTTTATGGGTCATTCTATTCTACAGACAAAAAAGTGTGCACTGAGTATATTTAATAATAAAATTTGTATTTAAAGTTTCATTCATGGCTGCTTTGATAGAAGTCTATCTCTAGTATAATTTAGTATATCACATCTGTAATAAAATAATAAATAAATATTAAAAATCTTAATTTTCAACGGCTTTCATCACGTTCTGTTATCTGTGTAATTTACACACCGTTGACTTAAGATGTACTAAAAAAATACAACTAGTTGACGAAAATGTCTTAGCTATCCTTTAGCGGCTTTCAAATATAGTCCTATTATTGTTACGTAAAGAAAATTAAATTCAGTAAAGTATATTTTTCACCGCTCTTGATTCTACTTTTGTTACAAAATTATCGTCACTTCTGTTATCTAGTAGAAATAAGAAAGAAGTATCTGACAATATTCGTTTAGTACGTTTGATTTTTATAATATTGCAACACCACTTAACTGTCATTCGCAAGCCGGCATCAAATTAGAAACAGTTCGTCTGTTTTTTTTGTGAAAAATAGTTTTGATTGCTGTTTTTGATGTGTAAAACTTCGCACATCACATCTGTTTTAGCTGTACTAAGGTAAGACATAATAATTCAATCATAAAATTGCTTAGCATTTATGTATTATCATGCCAGTATCGTGTTTGTGTGCAGAAGAAAGTCTAAACATGAACAATAAGAAAATATGGCTGCAAATATTAAAGTTCGTCATTTCTGTGATCATCACTTCTGTTATCAAAGTGATCACAGAGGTGATGTAAGATCACCGAAGTGACGAAATATTCGTTTTTTGTAATTTAAATAATAAAACTACCTAGCCTCTATGTATTATCATGTCAGTATAGGGATTAAATGCAGAAGCAAATCTGAACTTGAACATTTAAAAAAATATGGCCGGAAATATTAAAGTTCGTCATTTCTGTGATCATCACATCTGTAATCAAAGTGAAAGATAACAGATATGATGCAAGGTCACCGATGTGACGAAATTTTAGTTTTGTTGTAATTTAATTTCTTTAAAAATTGATAACATTCACTAAATAACTAAATTATAAACAAAATTAAACAGGATACTTTAATAGTAAATTAATGTGTACTTAGATTTACTAACTCTGGAGCATGTAAGTTAATTTTTTTTATTCATTTTAGCTATATCTACAACATGGCTCCGCGTACACGACCTTCCAAGAGGGATAACAGGTCAGAGTTAAAAAAACTTCAGAAACGTAGGGAGCAAGTGAAAATTGCAATGAGACGTCATCGACAGAAGTTAACAGAACAACAGCTAGAAGAAAGAAGAAGGAAAGACAGAGAGAGATATCAACGGAAAAAAGAAGATGGACAGGTAAAAACGATTGATCAATTCACTCCACGTACTCAGAAAATAATTAGAAAGCAGTGGAGAGAAAGGTCTAAAAGATATCGAGACAGTAAAAAAGCATTGCAACGCATTCATCAACAGACTGAAAATTTTATTGACAATGATACCCCACCCGGCAGTCCTGTTCCGTCCTCATCTAGATCAAGAGCTGAATCCGGTAGGAAAATAGCTCAAAAGAATAGAAGGTTTCTAAAACTGGAGAACAATCAACTAAAAGAAAAATTGCGTCTTCTAGAAAATAGAGTAAAGAAGTATAAAATGCGTTATAACAGAGCTATTGAAAAACAAAAAGTGGGTAAAATTACGTCCAACACATGTAACGAAAACCGTAGAGTAAATAAGGTGAAGGAACAGATTAAAGATTTTTTAGAAAACGATGAATGTAGTAGATTGACAGCCGGAACCAAAGAAACGATTACAAGAAGAAAAGTTAAAAAGCAAATACGCTTGCTAAACGATTCATTGCTCAATTTATATGCAAAATTCAAATCTACAATAAACCGTAAAATTTCTTATTCCCTATTCTGCCGTTATCGCCCTTTTTGGATAATTTCACCAAATGCGAAACAGCGAGATACTTGTCTATGCATTCATCACGCTAATATTCAACTTTTAACTACGGCATTAAAAACAGCAAATATAATCAACGAAAATACTCCAGCAGCTCTTGTGAAAACAATATGTTGTACAGGAAAATTAAAAGAAGAATGTTTGCTTAGGAAATGTAACCATTGCAAAGACAAAAAAGTTGATTTCAATTCCAATAATAACAATAATCCAATAACGTACTTTAGATGGGTTTCCAAAAAATTTCCCGTGACTATAAAAGGAGCAGAAAAGTTATGTCTAAAAACCGTCAAAGAAAAAGTCTTGAGTTCAAGAACAGATTTAGTTAACCATTTGCTTTCAAAGCTACCGGCATTCATGATACACTTAAATAACATCTACCATCAATACCAAGCCATAAATCATGCAAAGAGAACGGTTGATGAAGAAACAGCAGTATTACACATAGATTTTGCAGAAAATTATATTTGCAAATATGCTGAAGAAGTACAAGCAGTCCATTTTGGGGCATCTAAGCCTCAAATATCCCTCCATACTGCAGTATTATACCACTCTGGAGAGTGTGAATCGATAATTACTCCGTTTTGTACTATTTCTGAAAACCTAAGACATGATCCAGTTTTCATATGTAATCATTTAATTCCAATTTTAAATATTATCAAAACCTTACATCCAAACTTAAAGACAATGCACCTTGTAAGTGATGGACCTTCTTCTCAATATCGTAACAAATCCATGTTTTTTCTAATGGCTAATTTTCTTGCCGTACATTTAAATGTTCAGAACTTCATCTGGCATTATAACGAAGCTGGACATGGCAAAGGCTCACCGGACGGTATTGGCGCAACAGTAAAACGAACGGCAGACCAATCTGTAGCGAGGGGCAAGGATGTCGCAAACTTCCAACAACTGATTCAGTGTTTGGAAGAAAATTGTAATGGTGTCCAAATTATACCTATAGACGAAGACAATGTTATAACCATAGAAAATTTATTGGCAAAAAGCCTAACACCGGCATTTAAAGGTACTCTTAATGTTCATCAAGTGACATGGAATAAAGACAGCCCCGGTCTTCTGCACGCACGAAAACTTAGCTGCATCGAGTGTCGTCCAGATCAAATTTGTTCTCATTATGAAATGGGTGTCATTAATACAGAGTACAATCAAATCTCTGCTGATCAAAGCCAGGACATCCTTGCTATTTCCCCATCACCCCATCAGTCTGATCAAGAAATATCCAAGGAGCCCGGTCCACCGGGACCTTTTTCAGATATCGAAAATGAATCTCCAGGACGCTGCGTAGATACTGACGATGAAGATTTGGTTACGGTCTCGATTCCAACAAAACGAAGTCGTAACTTCTATTTTAAATCTGTCTATGGTTCTTCGTCTGAAGAGAATTCAGACGAAGAAATTAAGAAGAATCAATTAATTGATCAGGTGTTTAGTCAGGCCTCTAACTATACAAAAACAAGTCGTTTTAATATTTTCGCATCTAATTCGTCTGATGAAGACATATTTTAAAATCCAGCACTGGGAGAGTTAAGTCTGATTATGTAAAAAAAACATTAAAAACAAGCTTTTATTTAAATGCGCTAAAAAATAAACTTTTACTGTCGTTATAAGTTGACAGTAAAAGTTTATTTTTTTTCTTTTTAGCGCATTTAAATAAAAGCTTGTTTTTAAAGTTTTTTTTACCTGACTAACAGTTGTACTTACCTGATTAGTAAATATTGCAAGCAAGTCTGCCTATTTATTAATGGATCTCGAATTAGCTAGTTATTTGTCAGAAGGTGACGATAAAAACGTCACTTCTGTGATCTTATTTCAAGTATTTTTTTCTGTGTCTTCTTGTTGTGTTCAAGAATAATAATTATTTTGGTTTAATTGATATCAATGTATGTTAACAATTATCGTTTATATCAAATTCTTGGTTATTTGTAAACCAGAATTATTTAGAATATCATCATTTCTGTTACGTATGGCGTCACGTCTGTCATCGTCCTTTTTTATTTTATGCCAATTATCTCGTAATTGAAACATAGATTACCTCTGTGACTAATTATTTTGTTGATTATTTTGTTACTAAACACATTAAATCTAATAAGCATATGAAAATCGAAGCTTTTTTTTTATTTTTTTTTTTTTACCCCAAATGTAGAATGACCCTTATATTGATTTATGAGCCCAATCGGCCTCATAAAAGTGTGCTCTTACTTGTGCTTACCTTAGAAAAAAGCTGTGATTGCAGTTGTTTGCCCTTCTGCATTATTTTGCACTATATCCTCGATGTTTGTCAAACAAAATTGCTGGCCAGTGGATGAGCTGACCTGTTTTCTACTCGCTCTATATCTAGAAGTGTCGCCAAAATAGACCCATTTATAACGAACAAGTTCAGCAATAAAGCTAATTTATAACGTCTTTTAGCAACTTTAGTGCTCGAAACGATTGTTAGACTAGAAAGTTATCTTGTCAGGATTAGGTTTTTATATACAGATGTTGCTAATTGAATTTTGAATGGATTTCTTGCTTACCTATTGCTGTTAAATTGTGATGAGTGAGTTTAAAACCCCGACATACGCCAGTGTCAGGTGGGTTTTGATCAAATATCTTATAAAGTACAAAAGTGTTCAAATGGTTAATTACTTTAAAATATATTAGATAGTCGTTTAAAAATCGCGAAAACATTAATAGAGATGCATCTTATAACGCTATTCAAGAACAAAATCTTTGTTTTTTTTTTATATAAGCTACAAAGATCAAATTAAAAAAAATGCAACCACATCTTTAAATCGGCTAAGATATACCAGTATCATTATAGTCCGTAATCCATGCCCATCCAACCGATTTGTTATCTACGACTCTTTTTATCCAGCTCGGGGAAAACTGTTCAAAATTCCAGACCATTCATTCTCTTCAATATCCAAGATTTAATAGCAAAGTTGGGATTATAGCGAATATTGGAAAACGCAGTAATATTTTAACCAATGAAAAAGCTGATCCCAGCGATAAAAATGTCTGGATTCAGCTATTTAAGGAGAAAAACTTAAATTAAAAGTACTTATTACTCTTTATCGACCACAATTTATTGAAATCGAAATGGAATTATTGAATCTAGATTATTGTTATTTATGTTTTTTTTAATGATCTGAACACAATCATTTATTTAAAAAAGTTAAAATAAACTTATATATACATACAACTTAAAGCTAATACAGTGCATCAAAAAATTACTCCTCATCGCTGTCACTGGATAATGTACCCAAAAGGCTGGCAGCATTGCCACGTTTAGAAGTAAATTATTCGATAGGAAAATAATCATGATTATTAATTACCAATTTTACTCATAATAATTTTTTATTATGAACATTCATTCGCTTTTGTTGAAAACACATTTGTAGCTTAAAAATCCTTATACATTAATTCCCTTAGTCTCGTGTATTACTAAATTAAATTAATGTTAGGAAAAAACCCCTCTAAATTGGTCACCAATTACCATTTTTAACATCGTCAATGAAACCGGAGCTACCAGGGGCACATAAGTAAAAAGGACGCGGAAAGGGCGCCGTTACAGTTGGTTATATACGTGTTGCGTCTCATCGGATTATGTAAATAGGAGTCTATAAGCGGAGGGTCGTTCCGTGCCCGTTGTTTCGGAAAACCCCTCCCCCCACACCCCGCATTTCCCCCCCTCCCTCGACCTGTCCACTGTACTGGAAGTTAGCTCGACCGTGTATACTTAGAACTTCAGTAGTCTGTGTGGAATGGAACGGTTTTTCTATTAGTTTTAAGCTTGAATGGAAAATCAATTGAGTCTTCAATATGTATGGGTCGTGGCTGGAAAGAAGACGTATTTGATATTGTATTGATTTAAGAATGAATGTTTGAACTTCGCAGTCGATAATTATCAGGCTTTTGCATATATAAAAACTTTCTGTTCATCTTCATATTGATTTGAGAAGTAGGCAACACTTCTACCTAACAGAATACACTCATCAATTTTGATATTAAACGTAGTTGCATACCGACCTCACTAGCAAGATAGCAATCTTGTCTAGAATTTAGACGCTAATATTGTTAGTGCTACTATGGGGTAGTTATAAGCCTAGAGTGAAGTTCAAACTTGACATACTTAATTACTATAAGTAGGGATTCAAGGTTGTTGCGATCGGTGGTTTTGGTAGATTTCAGAAAAAATGTATTCATTGTTTTAACAGCTTATAAAAACATTTACATCTGAATGGAGTAGTTATGGTGTATTTTTTTTTAATAAACGGAAAAAAAGGAAGTATTAATTTCAGTCTGTCTAATACCAGCTGTATACTTGTTCTTTGTAATGGGTGTACCTTCTTCTACCTCTTCATAGTGATTCATGAGCCCAAACAAACTATCACAGCCCACTAAAAGGGTCCATTGTACGAATGCTCTAAGAGTACTTCTTTACGCATTTTCAAATCTTCTGGAGTAGCCACCTATGAACATGTCAATGGTGATAATCGTTGTCCATCAAGCTAAGCATCTCGTTTGACCCATGCCACATAAAAAAGTGGTGTGCACTTACAACTGCCCAGTGAACCAGGGAAAGCTATTAGCTGGCTATCGGGAACACCCTCTACAGAAACTAATAGTGTCCACGAATCATGGTTCGCGTTTGTTTGTTTGTTTTCAGGCCGTAATTTTTGCCGATTTAAAGAAAATTTTTGTAATATTTTTTTTTCTGTACTAAAATATGACGTAATATTATATTTTACTACTAGTTTCAACTGGCTATGCAAAGTTACTAATTTATTTTAAAAATCTAATCATCTGTCACAGCCTATCCATATTTTTAAAGCGTAGCGATCACTGCTTTTGTTTCCCTGCTCAAATATACCAATTCAAAATGGAGGTTGAATAAATTTTTTCATCAATCAAAGGCAAAATTAATTGGAACCCAACCAGTTTTAATCCTCTGGATAAAGAATTCAACTATGTATATTTGATTGAAATTCACTGCGTTTTGACCTTTCCAAACGCTGATATTTTTTTACACGGAATTCGGTTTACAAAGCTGATTTTCCATGGTGAACCCTTTTGTAATACGGACGAGGCTCTGGCATCGACTGGTGGCGATATATTCATCACTCAGCACTAAGTAAAGCTCACCATCACGCATGCCCAGCGTGGTGATGGGCATATCCGAGCTTGGCCTTAGTCTCGTCCAAAGTGTTTTTTCAGTTGTGACGATAACGAAGATAAAAATATTCATATAAAACCACATATCAATAAAGCAGTTTTAAACTGTTTGTTAACGGAATTAAAAGCGTTTAATTTTAAATGCAGTGTTCAATAATAAATGCAACGTGAATGCCGGTATAATTTTGAATTCAGTACAAATAAATTTTTGATGAGAAGTCAGATGTTACTGGAAGTAGTGATATTTTGATTTGTGGGTCCCTAGATTCTGGATAAATATTAAAAAGGTACATACTGGGTTGCTATGTTAATTTTAAACAGTGTTATACTTAACACCACAAAAATAGATTCAACTTTAGTTTACACACGGGTTTCCACATTTTAATTGGCATTATACTCACAATCCTCGACATCATATCATTAGAACTTATATCAAATTTTCATTACGGATCTGATGATGAGATGTCTTCTTTCGGACGTCACATCACTCCTTTTTCACAAAATCAATCCATCTCTCAACCTCAAAATCACCAGAATAAATCTCTGATCTTTCCTAAAAACGTGACAAGTTTTCTCAAATCCTAGTATTTAATTTCAATTCAACATAATTACTAAACGGTAGCAAACATCACAGAGAGAGCAATCAACTAAATCGGACGGCCATTTTGGCACAAACGCCAATTGCGGCATAAATATGGATAAATATTACAAAGGCACATAGTAAGCTGCTGTGTTAATTTTAAACTAAAAATAAGAGATGCAACTATAGTTCACACTGTGGTTTCCACATTATAATTGGAATTATACTTCAACCTCAATATTACATCATTAGAACTTACCATTAGGAATCTCACGACGGGATGTCATCTTATATATTCCTTCGGACGTCATATATCACTCCTTTTTCATAAAACCAATCCATCTTAGGATCCCAATATTACAAGAATAAATCTCCAAACTTCCCTTAAAACGTGACAAGTTTCCTCAAATCCTAGTATTTAGTTTCAATTGAAAATGGTTACCAAACGGTAGCAAGCATCACAGAGAGAGAGCAATCAACTAAATCGGACGGCCATTTTGGCACAAACGTCAATTGCGGCATAAATCCTATTTGACTGTTAGGTCAATCATCGGATTCAGTTCAACCGGTGATTTGTTACTTCCAAACGCAACAGGTTTACTTGATAATGTTTGTGGAGTTTGTTTATTGTTTCCATTCAGAATTTAAACTATTGATGTAGATACCTACCTATATTTTTTTCCTATTTTCAACTTGAAGGTTATGGATCTTTGATGAATCTATTAACACCAATAAGGTAGGAAACTATCAAACCTACATACGAGTATAGATGGAAAACCCAATATTAACTCGCTTTCATTCTAAGACATTTTCTTGCGTCTTGTGTTTAAGACTAATGAAAAATACATATTTCCTGACAGGGAGACACAATAGGGATGACACAATTTCAGAATCTCACTTTCTACTACATAGGTGAATAGCAAGAGATTCATAAAATAATCCCTCAATCTAAGCAAGAAGCTAAGAAAAACATTTCAGAATCTCATCATTTTACGTTCACAGCTAAACTCCATATAAGCAAGGCAAGCGCTTTGATTAGTGGCTTGCACCTCTCGTATTCTACGGAGGTGCAGTATCGATCGGGGTCGTTGACCTCGGTAAGTACCCTCTTACAGCTAGCTGAGAAATGGAGGATGTCAAGAAGGAAAGTTCGTTATGTCGGGGAGCGGGTTTGGCTTTCAGTGGAGGGAAGATTAGTAGAAGATCGTGTCAAAGTTTTCAACAGATTGAATTTGTGATTAAAATTGGGGGATAAAAAGAGTTTGAATAGACCTTTTTTTTTTGTTGTCGCTGGGCTAAAAATGCTATTACGCATCCCCTTCCAGTCCCGGGGGACGGGAGAGGGGTATGTGGGACTCCCCGGTAAAGACGTTCCCGGTATACCCACTAAAAAGGCCCAGCGGCACTCCGACCTCGCCTGAGTGGAGGAGGTCTGGGAATCTATGGCGTCCAGTCCCCCAAGTTTGAATAGACCTGCAAAATTTTTTTTAGGTTTTAGTTAAACGTTATTTCAGAATGCCATTCAATCCTTTCAGTCCAGTGTGATCTAGTTTCTACTTTGCCTCTGTTTCAACAATTTCTATTCAAAAACTTGTACCTATAGAAATATTCCAAACCTATTTAATCCAAGTCTCCACTAAAATACGTACTAGTTAACCTATCTACCAGAGTTCATATAAATGCATTTGAATGAATGTGCTAAGATCTAGCATTAAAGAGATGAAAAGAACCCTATAAGCACCATAAACTAAAGCATATTCACGGAGCTTAATACATGAATGGTCTGCACGCTGAAGGATTTTTCCAGGACTATGGACAGCTTCACCCAACCGGAAACTAACGTCATCATGTTATGTGTAACCACTTGTTTTAGCCATAGAAATATAGGCCTTATTGCATTTGTACAGGCAGTATAAGTTTTGTCCAATGTTTATATTTTTTTAAATAATGCAGTATCTATAGGGACCTACTTTGTTTTTTAAACTCTGTAAAAATGAATAAGTATAATATATTATTCTTTATTGATACCTAAAATTGCAGTCTGTCTTCTTTTTAGGGTTCCGTATCCAAAGGGTAAAACGAGACGAAACGTTGCCGCTATAACAACAAATACTGAAAACTAGAATCAAATAAATATTTTAGGGGACTCCACTACAACAAACGTGATTTTTTTGCTCATTATTGCTCGATTTCGATAGATATATATATGTATATATCGAATATTAGTTTGGATGGTACGGAACCCTTCGTGCGCGAGTCCGACTCGCACTTGGCCGGTTTTTTTTTAATTCACTATTTACTTACCTACAATTTAAATTACAATGTGTGATAAAATGTAAGATCTGTCCTTGGTAAGTATTTTATTAATTACATTCAGAGGCTCCATATCCCATCCACATTTAGCGTACCTACCTAATAATTAAGGACCAGGCTTAATAGTACGAGTTCATACAATACATACGTTATATTGTATGAAATCCCTCATTGTAATTTTTAATACCTTGTGAATGTATTCAAATATTCGTAAATCGATTAAAGCTCATTAGCATTCCTAACCAATTGTTTACACAGTTATACTTAATTGGCACCTACATTTATTAATTGCAGTTATTAAGTCTATTTGGCATGCTACTGAAGATTTTCACATCCTAATATACCATAGTTTACCACGGACCATAGTTTAGCCCGGTTTACCACGGACTAGCAAGCGCAGCGTAGGACGTCCACCAACAAGGTCGTGGACAGACGACCTTATAAAGGCCGCTGGAAGACGCTGGATGCAAGTCGCCTCCAACAGGTATCTGTCGAGATCTAAGGGGGAGGCCTATGTTCAGCAGTGGACGTCTTATGGCTGAGATGAAGAAGGCCCGGTTTCACTGGTTACCTATGCCCTTAAAGTGTCAGTTAGTTATCTGATAGTTAATGCTATCTGCCAGATATTGCTATCCGAGACATATGGAACCAAAACTTATGGTTAATCTGCCAGGAGTGTTCCTGATAGCTATCGGAGTCAGTAACAGTTAAAACTGGCCACTAAAATCCGATTAGATCTAAAAGCTGTGGGTATTTGTTTCCAAATATTATCTGTTTGTCTACCACCTTGAAAACATACGCCTCAAATACAGAGCAACTAAAAATACATTGAGCGGCCATGTTGAAAAAACGTATGGGCATCCATCCGAATACACAATACGCCCCGGGGATGCAGTCCAGCATACATAGACCTGCCCCGACCCCCGAACAAAGAACGAAGTAAGGTGTGCCAGGAAGAAAATTGCTAACGCTAGGGGTCTCAGTAAAATGGATGCTTTTGCTTTTATTTGCTACGTGCCACCTTTGTTGACACTGCTCCAGAGCAGACGATTATGATGAGTCAACATTTTGTTCGTGTTTTTTTTCGGTTTACTAAAGAATGTTTCTTTTTAAATGCTGGTAGCAAAATATTTTAGCAAAAGTATGGAACAATAAAAAAAAACAGCAAAAAGAATTTTCCCGTACCGGGAATCGAACCCGAGCCTCCTGGGTGAAAGCCAGGTATCCTAGCCACTAGACCATACGGGATACTGACTGTACAATCAAAATTATTGTTTAATTTACAATTGTATTATACTTGGCAAAGAGTAGTTTATTTGTGTTCGGCACATAAATCTGCATTTTATGAATATTATTTTAAATAATGTTATGAATTTGTTGTCCTAGTTGAAAGTCTTTGTTAAAAACAAAAAGAAAATAATGTTTAAAGATTTTACATAATGTTATTTTAAAATCGTTTTACCACATCAATGCATTGTATATTTAATTGAATTATTTTAAATGATTATTTTTTACAACATAATTCTCTAATACGAAAAATAACAAAATCTTCAAATATACATTTAGTAGTGACATCTACGTAATTATGCAGGAACAACGCCGAAACTTGCAATCACGTTAGGTCATTGGGCTATAAATTTTTTGAATCGTCACTAGATGGCGCTAGTAGGACGTATGTTATCTCGAAACTGGCAAGTTATCTATATGTTTCACCAGAGGGTGCAGTTTATAATAAATATTATATGAACTCTTTATTTAAAACTCTTATGCAGCATCCAATTTTATTAACGAGTTAGTTTGTTTAAGGTAATTAATTACTAAAGTAGGTAGTCAAGGGATTTCATTGAAAAACCTTTGATTTTGCTGTAATAAGTGATATTGCAAGCCTTTTAACATAGACAAAGATAGAATATGAAGCATTAATATAAACACGTTTATATAAATATGAATATCTCTTTATTTTTAACAATAAACTCTAGACAGGAGGTATTTATCACTTAATTTGTATCTATTCTAATTTGCCACGTACATACATAGGAATGGTAACATTTAAGTAATGTATTACAGATTCTATAGCTGGGACATCTTAAAGAATACTGTTAGTAGGTTCTAATTTACAATAAATATTAAGCGTTTTAAGACATTCGTGATTAAATCTTACATTCTCAAAGATAATGATATTTTTTAATACTGAAGGAATACTGGCACCGAAATGGAATGAAAACATGAATTAAGTACGAAATGACTAGTGTGTAGAAATTTATCAAAATCAGTCAAATTTATTTATCGTTTTTCATAAAAACTTTTAACTACAGGGTTTGTACTTTATGTACTCAAAGAGTTTTACATGAACTAAAATAATAAATAAGGGAAATAAAGATTAATTAGAGTAAAAATACCTACTATTTTAACATAATACTGTATTAGTAATCTGTATCTACTCATAAAAGCAATTTCAAAAATCATATTTCTGAACTTACAAGAATACCTAAGTAAAATAACATAATAACAGACCGTATAAATCTATTTTTAAAGTACATCATTTTACAACATGGATGTTAAAGTTAATATAAACTTTGACTAGAAATATATCACGTTAAGCGTTAATTTGAATAAAGTTGACTAAAGCCTATATGGATGTCTTACTTATCAATGGAACCAGCCAGATGGTGTTTGAGATAAGCGTATGAAGTCTACTGCATAAAGTTGTGGTTACAGGTTATGGAGTCCAGCTCAGTGCAGTATTCAGGTGCTTAAGACTTAGTGGGCATCTCGTCGCCTCCTGCCGGGGCCGCCGGCGTAGTTGGCAGCGGCAAGACCCATGAGGTGCTTAGCTTGGAGAGCACCGGAGTAACCACGGCTCAGGCCAAGATCGAGGGCGCGCTTCTCGCTGGAAGTGAAACAAGTAGGAATTAAAAAGAGAAGTGATGAAGGTGAACGTGAAGCAAATCTAGTAGCAGGTTAGTTCATTGGCGCTATAATAGAGAGCAATGCTACTGTACCTACTGGTAATGTCTAAGAAAGAAACAGTAGATGTTGTATTAAAAAACGCAGTTGCTGCAACAATTAATTTGTTTTCCAAAACTGACGCGGTTGCTTTAAAGTTTATACCAACAGTTTGTAAAAATGCTGACTATGTAAACGTGGCCGAGGTTACTAATACGAATGCCTCCCCTGAAAGGCTGCAAATTGTTTTGCGGGAAACTCTGAAACGTTTATACGTAGGCCAGAACAAATGCTTGTAACACAAAATTGCAGGCCATTTTTTTCAAAAGCTCGTTTGTCGATCCCTTTGTCATTCTGTAAGTTAATTTGCAGCTCCTACTACCACTGGTTGATCACATTCGATTCTTTTTCATGGGGTTATCTTCGAACGAATTTGAAAGCAACTTTTTTACATCGCATTCTAAAAATATTTTAGTGCTGTAAAATCTGAAGAATGATCTAAAATAACTAATCTAGAATGTTTTCAAAAGATCACTACTAATATGGATAACAATTCTTGCTAATATTTAGGTATCGTCTCTAAAAGAAGGTAAAGATTCGAACTAAAGGGAGTTAACGAGGTTGAAATCAGGATCTTTAGGGAATAATACCATATTACTATTGAGTACACAATGAGGGCAATAGTCACGTTATATTGCTTTAATTTTGGTTTGTCACAAAGTAAACTGTTTTGCCGGTAACTTCAAACAAACAGTAAGGTTTTTGTTAAGAATATTTTTCTGTGAAGTATTGTTCAAAGATCTCATCTATTTATCTTACAGGTGATCGTATATCATCTACTGTATGATCATGCGACAAAAGCTAGAAGTTCATAACTACATATAAATACTAAAGCGCTAGATCAAAGCCAGTTACTTCATGCAAGAAACACATTTTTTGTTCACAAAACTCAAAAATAAAATGCATTCAGGAAAGACTACAATCACCGACCAACAGAACGACACAGTCGCAATGTTAAATCGATGATGTCACTAATAAAAGGCGTTTAAAACAAAAGAAAGCAGACTAATCTACGGTAACCTAAGTACGACGGACGTACCTAGTAATGTCTTCTTTATAGCTGCAAAGAGATAAAAAACAGATATTACACAAGTAGAAGATGATTATAAAATGATACGAGTCAAAAACGACCGAATAATTAAAAGTAAGAAAAAAAAAATATAGAAATGATAAAGTCGAAGATATATAATATACAAAAGGTTTTCTGGGAATATGTAAATTAGTATAATCCCATAATTTTCAAAATTTTTGGCTTGTGGGCAGTTTATGATGGTATGAATAATTAATCCAATGAAAATCCCTTTAAAGAAACATCGATAGTTTTTAATTTTGAAAAAGACATCCATCAAAGCATGCAGGAAAGGGGGAACGATAAATAACGGAAAAACAAAAAGTTTAGCTCCGAATGTACAAAGTTATCGAACCATGGGTTCAATACCATAAAAAAATCCAAAGAACAAATATCATTAATTCGAGAACAAATCAAGAATTTAAAACTTGAATTTTAATTAATCGTTGTTACAATTAATACTACAGCTGTCTTATCCAATAATGAGTTTGAAATTCATTGCGTTACGGCATCAGTCACCGATCTCTGTCATGATAAGAACTCCAATCACAGAATTCAGTAGTGTTAAATCATGAACGTGTAAAACAAATATTCTATTTCTTTTATCTTCTTTTCTATTACACAAGAATTAATTTGTAGCTTTTAAATCAAATGGATTATCGATATTACGTCAAAGACTTACTTTTCCATTTTGCGTTCCATCTGGATAAGGTTTCCGAGGCGGTTCAGCATATCCATAATCTCTTCGGGTTCGTATTGGCCTTCTTCGCGGAAGTAGTTGCTTGGACTGGAATTAGTTTAATACTGACTTCAGTTTCTATGTTCATAATTAAAAAACCTATATTGTAAATATGCTTCTTTATGACTTGCTTTGAAATGGTCAAAAGATCCTTTTTTATTATTTTATTCGTTTGTGATTCTGACAAATAGAATTTTATTCGTAAACGACATTTTTATTTAGTCTGGGCTGTACGTACAATCATTAAGTTTCGTGTTATTACAATCCCACCCAAAACAAAAATGTGAAAGACTGCCAAGTTCGATAATATGGGAATGCTTCGCCTATAAAAGAAGTGAGATCTGAATAAGTACCAAGTTCCATACACATACCTCAGTTAAAAATAGTTACTTTTTAATGATGTCACTTGGCAAGTTTTCATACACCTTGTTATAAACCTACTAAACGCAATGAATCAAGTATTTAATTT
The DNA here is from genome assembly GCA_963856015.1 of Helicoverpa assulta. NCBI lineage: Eukaryota > Metazoa > Arthropoda > Insecta > Lepidoptera > Noctuidae > Helicoverpa > Helicoverpa assulta. The sequence continues at coordinate 3,464,022 of CAWLCW010000026.1, forward strand.
TCTATTAAAACTTGCCAAGTAACATCATTAAAAAGTAACTATTTTTAACTGAGGTATGTGTATGGAACTTGGTACTTATTCAGATCTCACTTCTTTTATAGGCGAAGCATTCCCATATTATCGAACTTGGCAGTCTTTCACATTTTTGTTTTGGGTGGGATTTCATTTATTTTTGTAAGGTTGTTTATTTTATTTTTTTCTTATGATGAAGTTAGTTAAAGAAATGTCTCATTTATACTATCTTTTAGATTTTTTAATATGCACTATGTTTCTTATAAAGAAATGAACTAGATTAACTAATCATCCTCCGAGCCTTTTTCCCAACAATGTTGGGGTCGGCTTCCAGTCTAACCGGATTCAGCTGAGTACCAGTGCTTTACAAGAAGCGACTGCCTATCTGACCTCCTCAACCCAGTTACCCGGGCAACCCGATACCCCTTGGTTAGACTGGTGTCAGACTTACTGGCTTCTAACTACCCGTAACGACTGCCAAGGATGTTCAATGACAGCCGGGACCTACAGTTTAACGTGCCATCCGAAACACAGCCAATGGTGTCTAAGATATACTTAGAAAGTACATACAAACTTAGAAAAGTTGCATTAGTACTTGCCTGACCTGGGATCGAACCCGCGCCCTTGTACTTGAGAGGTTGGTCCTTTACCCAGTAGGCCACCATGACTTTTTTTTTTACTAGATTAACTAAATGGACTAGATTTACCAACTGACTGACATGACATGTTATCATATATTATGTTCGTGGATCAAAGTTACACATTCGTTATTTTCGAAAGTGACACACTTGGCCGTTTTCAGATTTTTACTTTACTTTGACTAAATACAAACCTTTGTACCATTCGAAGATATATTATATAAATATAGATAAATTTAGGTCGCTTTAGTTCCTTAGGGGTATAAATTTACACCTGGTATAAAACACCTTCATTATTTTGAAACCGACTCACACTTGGCCATTTTCAGATTTTTTCCTTTACCTTGACATAAAGACCTACCTCCATGCCAAATTTCAAGTCAATACGACCATTGGAAGTGGTCTAGGTTTTTGATGAGTGAGTCAGTGAATCAGTGAATCAGTGAATAAGTGAATAAGTGAATCAGTGAATCAGTGAATCAGTGAATCAGTGTATAGTAAAAATAGCGATTTTCTGACGTCAATATCTCAAGACCTACAATAGGTATTTTAATGAAATTTTGTATTTTAGATAAGTGAGGGGGTCTCAACAGATACTAGAAATTTGATATGCGTAAATAAAATAGATTTTGAGTTACAGGGGGGTCGAATTTGGCCCGAAATGGTTCGTGTAATATAACCCACGGCCGGTGTGTCGCTTTTTTTGCTCGAACTTGGCGGACACACTGCCGTGTGTCTAGATAATATTATTTCGACAGATAATGGTTGGTAAGTATTCAATAATTAATATCTAACATGGAGGACACATCGAACTGTATAATATACCACTACCTGGGGTAAGCAGAGGCGGGCACGATGAGAAGCAGGGCCATGAGCACACAGCTCGCTAGCAGGCAGCTTGCACGCACCATCCTGGAACAAAACAAAAATAAACTTTATTAACTCTGCACTAAAGTATAAAATTCCTTGTGAAAGAGGCAGGAATGAAATATAAATACACTGAAGAAGAAAAATAATCTGTAATTACAGCTACGTGGAAAATGTGCCAGTCAAATAAAATATGAACATTTCAATAGGCATCATTGCAAAAAAGATCGACGTCTGATATCAAGAACAAACCTTTCAATAAGCTTGGTGTCCGAAAAAAACGGGGACTGTTTCTGACGAAATCAACGTCAATATTGACATGAATTTTATTAAAACGGAACAATTCAATTTTGGGGTAAAACGTCAAAACTCGTCGCGGTTGGCTGAGTCAAAATTTCTTGATAAGTGGCGAGGGAACACTGGGAATTTTTATTTATATAAAATGTCATAACTGGTAGTCTAGAGACAGCGAAGTATACAATTTCAGCGCTTTTAAGATAAAGCTTTAACATTTTTATTTAATAAACACTGAACAGTAGTTTCGTAAATATTTTGCAAGATATTTTCTTACTAGCCCAATATTTATTATATTACAGCAAAACTTTAAGATAAACTTCCTAAGTGCTTCTGAAGTATTAAAGTACTAAAATGCCCAACTTAATTCGATGAGAATGAACTTAACTTATTGAGAAAGGTTTTGGTTTCAACGTCCCATCAGTTTTGACGATACAATCGATGTATCATATACTCCAAATAAATCGACATACACCACCCGCTTTCTTATCTGCGTTCTGCCCCATTTCATTTAACAGCCACACAATACTTTATCAAAAGGTTTTTCGAACTTTATAATATAAGTATAATACAAACTTGAGATTCCATTCAAATTTAGCTTTCTCAGTAACCTGTATAAAAGATTGTTGCGTTGCACTTAACGGTTGCTGGTTACCTACATTTCCAAGTGGGGCTTACAATCGGATTGCAGTCGGCTTGTCCCGATCGGTCGCATTAGCTCAGAAACGCGATAGGGCAAGTAATGCAGCTTAGTGAGATGAATAAATTTTCCATTTAGCAGATATACTTAGATATAGATAGATGTTCATTTGTTCCACTTTGATATATCTATTACATGCGAATTTCTATGAAGGCACGTATAGAAAATAAAGAATTGGTACATATTTACAGTTACGACGTTTTTAACGTCCAAATTATGTAATTACTAACTTTAAGACATTGGGTGTATAAAGAAAAACTTTTTGTAACCTATCAATCAATCAAGAATTCACATCAATCATTTAGCAACAATCGACCGAACAATTTTCATTGTATCCTGAATAGAAGTCAGATTAGCGTTAGGTTCCCTAAATACCTTGTTCATGTCTGACAAATTACTGGCATTATCGTTATTCAAATTGTTCCAGTTTTCAAACGAGTCTGCCTTTTATGCTGGCTTTTCAGCTTTAGGAGTAAACCTACCGTCTCTTGGCTTCATAATCTGCTTAGCATCAAGTGTGCTCACGGGTCTATTAGGTCGGTTATTAGAGGTGCAGGTCCGACCGCAACTTATATGGGTTAATTTGCATTGCTTAGGCTTAATGACTGAAGCTCTGTTACGAGAAGAGCATTGAGCTGGATTGAGTTGAATTGAGAGATACACTTGAGTCCACAAATGAATGAACCTACAAAAATGTTTGAAATCATAGAGGCAAGCGATCGTTTAGATAAGTCTTTTGTTACATTATTGGTATATTTGTTAAAAAGCTGATACTTTTTTCTAATAACGCTTTTTTATTTATAATTAGTATGGAGTCAACTTAAACCAATAAAAACCACGCATGAAATAAAGCTGTCTTTGAGCGGATTTTTTCAAAATATTTTACAAGATTCACAACATCTTGATCCGTTTTAATTGCACTGGAGTGTATTTTACCTGAGTAAGATTTGATGCAATTGGCTATACGAGACAATGTACTCAGTCAAATACGGTATAGTTATCCTAATTGGACAAACTACCTTCAAAGGTTTACACTTTACACTATATGAACACAAAGGTGCTTTTGTGCTGTTCATTGAATAGAATATTCTGGAATTTCTACTATAACAGTAGTTCCTCTAAGATTTGTGTGGTTAGACTTGCATAATCAGTTTGTTCCGTTTGTTATAATAATTAAATGCAAACTGTATGAATAATTTGTATTTGTGTTAAAAGTACATTACATACAACATCTGAATGAATGAAATTATCAATTTGAATTTAGAAGCTCCTCCTTAGCAGTCATTTGTTTTTCATTTCAATTCTCTCTTGAAAAAATTGGAAAAAGACGTTCGTTCTTAACAATAGAATGAAAAAAGTTAAGCACACACACGAAAATATTGACATACAAAATACCTCTTACCTCTTAATTAATTCAACAGCTGAGAAATAACTACGGAAAATGTTACGTAGGCAGAGAAGATAACTGACCCACTTCAGTTACTTTTTCAAAAGTTTTATATTAATTGGTCTTCAAAGGTCAACACGTGAGAATTGGAGTGTTGGAATTGATTGTTTATTACGTAACCAATCGGGATTTTTTCAGCCGTGTAGCGACGGCTTAAGAATACATGTGTCGCTACCCCTTCTTCCAGTGGGTGTCGTAGAAGTCGACTAATGGAAAAAAAAATGCACCGAACACCAGTGCGAGAGAAGGAAAACTCGAAAAAAACCCTCTATCAACCCGTCTGGCCAGCGTGATAACAGTAGGCTAAATACCTCCATGAGCAGCACAATATCTATCGTATATGTGCACTTGGAGAGGCCTATGTCCAGCAGTGGACTGCGATGGGCTGATGATGATGATGACGGGATTTTTTTTGATAGGCACTGTAAACTGTGACTAAAATAACAGTTTTTTGATTATATCATATTACTTGGTATTTTCTATTTTAGTAGTATCTATCGTTATATAATTATCGTTTATCGTTTTTATATTAATTATAGTAATCCTTGATCATACTTTATGTGCGAAAGAAGATAACTTTGTCAGTCACGCTTTTGTCAAAACTACTGATCCGATTTCAATAAAAGTTGACGTACCTATACATATTATAGAGCCTGAGAAATAGGCTACCAGGACATAGGTGAAACCGTTGGGAACAGCCAGTACTATAAATCAGTATCTCATTTACCTACTTCATGACGCAAATAACATAAGTATAATAATGTTTAGCATTCAAAATTTTCAAAGCGTATGTTCGTTCACATTACCAAAACTAAAGCCAGAATTTCTAAATTTGATCTACATACATTTGATTTACATTCGCATTTATAGAACACAAGTTCCAAATTGGCGTACATATCAAAGAGGTAATATTATGTCTAGAATGATTTATTATATTTAGACAGTGCAAATTAAATCCAAACCTCTCGGAAAAATAATGAAAAAATGTATTAAAAATCCTGCTCATTTCCTTGTACAAGTTTTCGAGATTTTGAAGGTTTAGGTTGTTGTAAATTATTCACAAATTACAAAGGGTCTGTGTGAAATTCGTTTTTAAAAACACACCCACCTGTCTCCATACAATTTGTTTGTTCAGAACTTAAAACACAAAGTATGTGTGTCATTGCTACTTCGTCATTTGCATGAGATAAACCTATACCAAAAGGTGTACAGAAACATGTTTCAAAGAATAAAAACAAAAGAAATGACGTATGCTTGAAAGACCAAAAAAACACGAGCACCTATCAGTTTGAAACTTATCAAGCTACAATGATAACCAATGGCATTGCAGTCGATCAAGCGGAATATTGACAAAACCCTCGATATAGTAATTAGAGAAGGCTCGATTCGATTAGGACGAGTTGTAACATGTGACAGATTGGCCACTCGATAAGGTAGAGTAAACTTTCGAGTTCTCGATGTTGATAGTCCATGTGGCTATTGAGGCACCTCCATTCATGGTTATATAATTTAAATCAATCAATCAGGTCACCAATAATATATAGGTTGTGTGAAGTCTGAGGGAAACGAAAATATAGTTAGACTTCCTAAGCCTCCTTCTCTCTACAAGAAAAGTTGAAGTTTTTTTCTGTGAGTTGTTCATACAACTGTAGATGTTACAATAGGCAAAATTATTGTGAAAAAAGGTGGAGCGCAGAAACATTTTGATAAGTTTTTGGAAGCATTCCAGGTTTTTCTAGTTAGTGTTCTGAAGTAGCTATTGTGGTCTCTGATTAAAAAATAAAATGGTCAGTTAAGATAGGTACTTATAAAAAATACTACTCAACATTTAATTGACAATAAATTAACTAAAATTCAAATAGATGATTGTTTATAGATACGTTTCTCAGAAACGACATAAAAAACTACTTTTAGGTAACCAGCTAACCAAGGCGTGTGAAAAAGATAAGCCTGAAAAAAAAAAAGATAATACACTCAAAAGAATATTCAAAACTGGAACGAAACCTATTTAATTCGACAACTACATGCATCAGCAGATAAAAAAAAGAATGATCTGAATTTAAATACTTAATGAAATTCGGTGACGTAATTTTCGCATACATGACTGAGTTTCGACATGGTTTGATATAATTAATCTTGTAAAACTAAAGAGGTACAAGGTTTTTATAATGGAAATCGCATTGAAATAGCGTAGTCTGTTCTGTCTGTTCTGTTACAGCCTTTTTATCGTCCCACTGCTGGGCACAGGCCTCCTCTCACACGCAGAAGGATTGAGCATTAATCACCACGATTGCTCAGTGCGGGTTGGTGATTTTGGACTTTATAGTCCAGGTTTCCTCAAGATGTTTTCCTTCACCTTTTTTTATCAGCCATTGGTGTCTAAGATACTATAGAAAGTACATACAAACTTAGAACAGTTGCATTGGTACTTGCCTGACCTGGAATCGAACCCACACCCTCATACTCGAGAGGTTGGTTCTTTACCCACTAGGCTACCACGACTAGCGTAGTCACAATGTCACAATATGTTTTTAACTGTAGAACTTTTCGTCAACAAAATAGATGGCAATTGTTTTTGAATTTTGGCCGAGTCTTGGCTGTGACGTCAAATTAGAAACTTTCCAAAGAATCAAAGCGTCCGTCGTGCTTCTTGCAATATTCCGTCAATTTGCTTTGTTGTAAAACAAATTAATGACGGTTTTATTGTGGGTTGACTTTAATGCCAATTTGGTATGCAAATGAACGATTTGCATTTTTTGAGAAATCATCATGTTTTGGATAATGTGTTTTCAGTAGTATACAGTCAAAACATAAACAACTGTTACAGCCTTTTTATCGTCCCACTGCTGGGCACAGGCCTCCTCTCACACGGAGAAGGATTAAACATAAACAAATACAAAAATTCTAAAAATTGGTAAATAAGTTGGATTGACGTTCAAATAACATGAAACCATAAATTATTTTTCATTCCACTATTGTTTATATATTCTTTCAAAAGCATTTCCTCATTTGATTTCCATTTGTTTAAAATAATTTTCAAACACATAAAATCACTCGTTAGTTTTAGAACCATACTAGTAGAACAGTTTCATCATACAAAGCTTCAGTGTTGCCTGAAGCAAAAAATTCTTCGCTCGTTAGTAGTACGGGCCCTTCCTGTGCTTTGTTCAACGTAGCTTCGTTTGCACCTTTGTGCGTCAGTCCAGTTTCAAATTCAACTGATATGCGATTGTTAGAATCAAACAGGTTTAGTTCTGTGTCAATTTTGTGTTAGAATTTACTGGTTTTTTGGTTTGGTTTAAAAAAAATTAAGACGGAGCAGCTCGGTTAACTAGTTCTTCAAGGAAGTTCTAGTGAATTGTCTTATTAGACCATCTCATAGTCAAATCAGCATTTTTAATCAATTGCAATGTAGGTAGTAGTTCTAAAGAATATATGATTATGGTTATTCAGATTGCATAGAAGTATTTTTTGTTCTCAAAAAATATATAGCTGAATAACTGAAAACTGCAATAATTAAATAAGTGAGAAAACACGAAGGTATTTCCCGCTTTCTGAATACATTTTCACATTTCAAAATATGTGAAAACCGCCTTTGTAGCAGTAATTTGCTTTGTTGTTATTTTGTACTGAGAAAGATTCGAGGTAGAGGGTACAATAATTTAGATGAAATTATTTCAGTTCAAAACTTTACTTCTATGTAGAACAATTATTTGGAACAGTGCTCACAAAATGCACCGTTTTACCTATCGCTTAAATAAGACTGAAACACTACAAATGTTTCTTTTATTAAAAATGTATGTGGTTTATTTAAACATTTTTTTTTTATTTCTTGTAGGTACATTTTTATTCAATCGAAAGGAAAATGTGAAAAATATCTTTAGTATTTTAATTGACGGACTTTGAAAAACTAACAAAAAATGTTGTTGCTGCAGTGACAAATAAAGTCTTCAAATGCCATATTTGTGAATCTATTCTTCAAAAAGATTTTATTCACATTTATAATTATAAAATTCCCCGCGGAAACCTACCATCAAGATCCCATTGAGATGTTACGCAGTAAGGAATTGTAGCCTGATTTATTTCCTTAATTAATTAAGATTATTGCAACCGCCTTCAAAACCACGTAATACACAGGAATTATTATAATTACTTCGCTAAGGAAAATCTTCTTCAGTCAAATTAAACGGAAGAGGTGGGTATTATATCTTGTTTAAGAATGTTAATTTACAAAGCTTCAAAACAATGTCTAATGATTGAAGGGTTTATGAAAATGTTTACGTGTTCAAATACGTTTAATGTACGTACATAATTATATAGGTACTGATGCAAATGGCTTTTATACTTAGAAAGTTCGCTGAGTCGATAGGTATGTATATCTGGTATAAAAATGTGGACCATAAAATGTGTAAAAATTAAGATGGTTAAGGTTGCGGTAGTTAAAGAACTTATATAATAAACTCCTTTCTTTGTTCTCGTAAAAGCAGTAGAAGTTTCTATAGTGGACGTCTGATGTATGATATCTACGTATAAGATATTGACAACATTCAACTGTTTTTTCCTTAACAAATTCGGGTCCACGCTTTCGATCTCTTCACCATTTTTTTTGTTGTAACCCTTAATATATCAGAAAAAGAAAGATAACAATATTTAATAGGTTTCTATTTTAACACCTAACATATACATATGTAGTATTATAAAATCGAATACTTATATAAAAGCGCTTTCAATATCGGAATTCAAAGTAAGAAAACTTAATCCGAAACTTTATGAAAATTGTGATTTATACCAAAAGGGGTTGGTGGAATTTAACTCTTGAAGATTAATTTTTGATTTAGTATTCAATAGTAGTTTGAAGACCGTTAAAATCTGAATAATTGTGGGACAGAAGATAAGCTGTAGCATAATTGTTTAATCGATTGGTACTGGAGATGTCATTGTGGATATAGACGACCAAAGAAACGATGGATGGATTGAGTGAATTTTGAAATTAAAAATAATGTTACTTGTGAGATAGCTGTAAATATACTGCGCCGACCACAAATAAAATCGGGTTAATGATCAGGAGCATGATAATTAGAGATACTTATCATTGGAGTGAAAATTTGTAATTTGTGGATCAATGTGACTGATAAAAAAATCATTCGAAATCGTTGCTTTTTCGTTACTTTTTTGTTGTAGAACAAAACAATGTTATTACAATAGGCATTTGGTTTAATAGCTTCAATTTTAAAATAGCTTTCAGTTGATTAGGACATTAATTGCTTTAGCACTAAAACGATTGGCATCATAATGATGCATGAGATAATAATCATTATTACCATAAGTGGCAATTACTTTATACTACACTATTCTACACTAGGTTTACTCGTGGCTTCTCCCGTACAAAATGGTAAAATCTGAGGGCACGGCAGTGCCCCAGCCAAGACTCGAGCAAAGCGGGCACGGCCGTACCATCTTTTCTCGAAGCGTTTCGCGGCTATTTCAGCCCCCTGTATCTTCCATGTGAACAAAGCTAGGAGTTTAGGTTTTCGATGACCAAGAGTAAGTATTAGAACAAGCTCAGTCTCAAAATTACAAGACATTTGAATAAATAGTTTATGAGTTATGAGCGATCAAAGTTACACCATTTTGTCACTGACTCACTCACTGACCGATCATCAAAAGTCTAAGGTACTTCTAGCAAACTTAGAACCTTCAAATTTGGCACCAAGATAGGTTATTAGCTACATATGAAGGGAAAATTATAAAAACCTTAAAACTTAATAAAAAAATAGGAAACAAATTTATATTTGCGGTTTTTCAAGAACATTGTGTATGAATTTTGACTGCATTGATAACTTTGTTATTTATTTATGTACAAAATGTATTTGTTTTATTGTTACGTAGTGTGGTATATTGTTATTATTTATTAAATATACATACATATGAATAAAAAAGCTAGGTTAAAATGAAATGAATAATGATAAAATCTTTCATATTAATGCAGTGCGATAAATACTGCATGCTCGCTCGATAGATGGCGTTGTCCTGGTCTAAATCGCGCTATGGTTTCATTACAAAGCTTAGTATAAGTAGTACTTAATAAAAAAAACAAATAATTTCATGTGATAGCGCCATCTACCTCTGAAATAAATCTCTTTTATTCTAAAAGATATTCGATTCAAAAATCCGACAATTTCGATTTTTTTTAGTTTATTTAAAAAAATGTTGTTTACGTGCTACTTTAGGTGTACATATTTAGTTTGTTATATATTTAGTTAGTTGCATGTAAGTTAATTTAATTTGTTATATTCTTAGAGAAGAAAGAGACCTACAAAAAATAAATTAGATCCCACCAAAAACATTAAATGTAAAAAAAAGCCAATCCTCTACGCAATTCCTCCACCGTAAAAAGTTTTGAGATCGCATAGAAGCCAAGTCCTGTTCAACTTTATTTGTAATAATAAATCAACATTTTGTGACTATATCAATAGTTTTGTTCACATTACAATAATTATTGTCTTGGCCATGAGCACAAGTTAAAAGTCGCTCCTTGAAATAATGTGTAAATACCATTGAATTGATAAATTCTATATGGCCATGATTTTACGATTGGACTTATTATGGACTGATTGGAATTTGAGATCACCATGGACTAAACATGCGCCATAGTACATGTGCAGTTCATTGATGTTGGATGATACTGATTGTCGGTCATTTAGTAACAATTGAATAAACTAAAAGTATTTAATTCTGTGATATTAAACTTCATGTTTGACTTTCACCTCTTCAAGATATGCTGTATTATATTTGTAGTTTATTGTGCTCATGGCCAAGTCAATATTATTGTAATGTGAACAAAACTATTGATATAGTCACAAAATGTTGATTTATTATTACAAATAAAGTTGAACAGGACTTGGCTTCTATGCGATCTCAAAACTTTTTACGGTGGAGGAATTGCGTAGAGGATTGGCTTTTTTTTACATTTAATGTTTTTGGTGGGATTTCTATTTCTAAAAGAAATATAGGTAACAAAACGTACCTACTCCTAACAAATATTCTTAAAATATGCCAAAGTAACAGTCATAGTTGTATTTATTTACCTACATTTAAAAAGCCAGGAAAACACGTAGCTAGTTTTAGACATAATATGTGTTAAACTTTACACGCTACAGTTAAGAAAATTCATGATCTATGCTCGCAATAATCTTAAATGGTTTTACATAAAATATCCCGTAACCCCGACCGTTACCCATAAATTCTATAATGTCTGTTTTATTCCACTTGGGCCCTTAATGAATCCTATAATATTGTTGTTTATGATCCTTGAATTTGTACGGTACAATGTACAACAAATTTTGTTTGCGCACTTTTTAATTTGATTTTTTTGATGACTTTTGAAATTTTAATCCGAATGGTATTGCTTTTTTTTCGTTTTGCGATGTACACCATTGTTACATTACGGTTCGCTTTTGTTTTAGAAGCATTTGAAAAATGATAAAGACATTTTTTGCTAGTAAACAGACTTGTTCAACTGACCTATTGACAGTATGTAAGCTAAGTATATATAGTATTTCATTTTATTTCCATACTTATGTTTTTCCCTCAGGAAGTTTATTAATGTCCTATTTTCGTAGGAATCGATTTGGCTTTTAATACGAGAGCCTAACCGATAGAAAGAGAAACAGACTGATTCTCACGATCTCCTGATATAACTACACAATAGAAAATACGAACGTCCTCCTTTTGAGGAAATCGGTTAAAATTACATATTTGCAAACCCAAAAACAATGCTAAACACAGGCATTAATAATACCCCCATGTCATGTACTAGCTTATCTACACTAATTGTGACATCAAAAACAGATTAATTAGACAATACAGTTATCTTATCACCGATACATGCTTAGTAACTGTAACGAAGTACATACTTGTAACTTTAAAGGTTACAAAACAGAGAAGTACAATCGGCCTCAAAAACAGCTTAGCTCCATCAGACTTTTCAAAACTGGTTTATATCATAAAGTCGATAATTTACTTAAGTATTAAGGTATTTTTTAGTAAGTTTAGGATGTTAAGTAAATTTTAGCGTTTGTTTTGTTGAGAAACTGTAATGTATAGTTATCGGCACGAATCTTGAGCTCTGACCTACATCTGCGCAGAAGTAATTTATTGAGTCCCTTTTGTGGTATGAAGTGAAGCGCGGGAGCGGGCTAAGGCGGTGATTGGCCCGTAGTGCATCGCGTCATAGCCGTCACTCGGGATTGGTTCTTTGCTAATAAATCACTTCTGCGCAGATGTAGGTCAGAGCTCAAGATTCGTGCCGATAACTATACCTACTAGCTTCTGCCAGCGGTTTCACCCACATCCCGTGGAAACCTCTGCACAAATCCGTATAAAAAGTAGTTTATAGCCTTCCTCGATAAATGGGCTATTTAATATTGAAATAATTTTTCAAATCCGACTAGTAGTTTCTGAGATTAGCGCGTTGAAGCAAACAAATAAACGAACTCTTCAGCTTTATAATTTTAAGTATAGATTACGGTATTGAAAATTTCGAGGAGTTAAAGTGCTTCGAGGCTGACTGTATAGTATGTATCGATTTGTAACATAACAAGATAGGGTGTGACAATGATGTGTGACGATATCTTTTAGAAATGGATCTCGACAAATTGGGGGATCGCAACTGTATCTTTTGAAGATATACTTTGAGATTGTAGGTATCGTATTGTCGCTTTAGTTTGGTTCATGTTACCTATTTTAAGTTGCAATTGTGGTATTGGATATTTTGTGTGATTTAGGGAAAACAATAGTTTTGAAGTAAAATCTGGGTCTAAAACTTCATTACCGTTAAAATATGCATACCTACTGTATTTTTATAATACTTGCTGGATAAAATATTGTTAAAAAAAAGACCACATTTTACAATTATCCATTCGAACAAAATGCATCACCGAACAGTGGAAATGATTTGTTATAATGTAATTTCCCAACTACACCAGCTGGGAAATCACTTTGATTTTTGATTTTGGATTTTTAATTCCAATATAATAGTATTTATAAAAAAATTGTGGTAACACTTGGTGAAGCCCTGGCTTTCAAACTTTGTATTATGCGAAAAAAAAAAAGTCGTGGTGGCCTAGTGGGTAAAGAACCAACCTCTCGAGTATGAAAGTGTGGGTTCGATTCCAGGTCAGGCAAGTACCAATGCAACTTTTCTAAGTTTGTATGTACTTTCTAGGTAAATCTTAGACACCAATGGCTGATAAAAAGGTGAAGGAAAACATCTTGAGGAAACCTGGACTATAAAGTCTGAAATCACCAACCCGCATTGAGCAAGCGTGGTAATTAACGCTTAATCCTTCTCCGTGTGAGAGGAGGCCTGTGCCCAGCAGTGGGACGATAAAAAGGCTGTAACAGTAACATTATGCGACCAGTAGCCAAAAAAAATAAGTTACCTAGTATGCATGTTCTCTATCAACGCAACGTTATAACTGTGCTATGAGATTTCATCATCTTAAACAGTCTGTTCAGTTTTTCGTGAAAAATTTGCGACTCTTGCAAACTGTCAAGCCAGTAACAATTTTTACTATTTTAACACGCTTATATTAGCTTCACTTGTAACTATGTATGTAATCTTAATTTGACCCTCTTCTGGGTCTTTGATAAGGATGAAATTTTGCATACGCTCTGAGTTCTGATGACAATATATGACTAGCGTGTTTTTTAGTTTTTAAAGCCATTAATTTTATTTTAAACTGGTTTCTCTATTTTTTCATTAACCCCATATCTCATACACGTGGATGCAACGTGTACTATCTAAGTATCTACATCAGTAGACATTGTTCTGTAGCCGGCATTGTGCATTCAGTCCGATGCAGTGTTTATCTACGTTCAATCTTATGCTTCGTTTCGAATAATCTTTTATTATTGTTTTTTCTTTTATTTTCTATTTTTAGATTCAGAAGTGTGAAGTGGATATAAAAGTTTGTTTGGGTGATAGCAAAATGTGTAGGAGGGATTAGGCTAGAGGGAATATGTCTATTCTTATGGAGACAAATATTAACTTTGGTAAATTAATTTTGTGATCTTATTTGATGTAGCTTAGCTATTAATTAGTCAAGACCTCTTCCACTAGTAATAACACTAAAAAATGTTGGAAAAAATCTAGGTAAAAACGAAATTCTTTCCAAATTCTTGTCTCTGTTTGTTGTTACTTTAAAACAACATTGTTATTTAAGTCTACTCCAAAAATTGTACCAAACAAATAAAAAAGTGTTTTTCCAGCGTTTGTAATCAAAAGGAATGTCTTAGATATTATCGTGTTTAACCATCTGGCTAATCTCAAAGTTGAATTACAATATTAGCACCATAACCTAATTAAAATTATTTCTCTTTGTTATTCTCAATTCTAGTCGAAAATTAACGAAAGGAAATGATGAAGAATTAATCAAAGCTAAATAATATAATAAATAAATTAGTAAACATAAGAACAGCTGTTTCGTTTGGAAATCAATTTAATATTGGTATATAAATAAATGAAAATATAGCTTATCTTAGAGTGACAGCGTGATATTAGAGTCTGTGTGCTTTACACATAAACACAGTTGAGTCGGCCACAAGGCGCCTCTTTTGACTAAACAAGTAAATAAATAATTTGAGTTTGATCAGCCTTCTTTGGGAAAATACTCGCTCGGACGTCTCAATTTTTCTGAATAAAGAATCGAAAAATATCTTACGGTTTCTAGAAGCGCTTACGGTGATCGTAAAAAGGTACACGTAAATTAATAAAAAAGCACTCAGTCTTTTCAAAGCCATAGAAAAACTGTCCCAGTTCAGAATTTCTGATAAAAGTCACGTCTGACCAATTTTTGGAAATGTTCCCCATTTTCCCGCCACAAAACTATAGAGCTTAGGTAACTATATTGAGGTAAAATCGAATGTTTTGTCACAGCTCAACCCATTGACGCGTGGCCATTGAAAACTATATTGGATTCTGGTGGAAAAAGAACCATTAGATTCAAAAGTGTTCGAGATGTTTTCACGCGTAGTTAAAAGTTTTGTACAAATAGGACCTTTAGGACCGACCATCTAACGCAATCCCAACATGTTCCTAGCTAAATTAAATATTATCATAGAGTGCTTTACGTTATTTTCTACGTTTAAATCATAACGAATAAAAAGTAGGTACCTACAAAAATTATAGCTACAGAAACTAAATGGTATATGCAAATAAAGCAATAGTTTTCCTTACAAATTGTCACTGAATATTATTGTGAATTGAAAAATTCATTTTCATCAAGGTTTCTTCATTTACGTCCTGAATTTGCATTTTCAATTTTCAAGAAGAGTAAGTAAAATTATACATTTCCCAACATTTGAAACCTACAAAAATACACGAATATTGTTTGTTTAACCGCTGTAACAGAATATGCAATAGTCCAATAACAGCCTGTCACTGATGATGGATGAGTCCCGTACATATTTGCTGTCTGACTGATTACACGACTTGGCTAGCCCGACTGTAATACCACAGATTGATGTGTTGACGAAAAGTTTTTATTTGTTGTAATGGGGTATTTGTCCTTACAACTTTTTTTGTGACAAGATCAATAATTTGGTGAAAAATCAACCGAAATAGATAAAAAATAAAAGTATATCAACCTACTACAGATTGGACAACGAGCTGTTAGAAATTTATATTATGACAATTTTTGTCTTGATTTTGATGTTAGTAATAAAGAGCTACGGCTACAACGCTAAGTACCTATCAGTTAGAATGATGATAAACCTTCAAATAATGAATGGGGTTAAATGATGCTGTTTTACATAAGTATATTTCATTAGCAAAAGCTCCATCTTCATCACCATCCAGGCTCCAATTCCATAAATAAATGACTCCCGAGTAAACCAAGAACAACTTGCTGAATCGATTTTCAAAGAGTATTTTTCCAAAAAACTTTCATCCCAAAGACACCACGCATACTAGTGGGAATGCTAATTATTTTGGGGACATCAATTAAAAGAAACAAAGTCGAGTCACGTTCCCGCCTTGTTGACAGACTGACTCGGGAGTCTCCGCTAATTGTGGGCGACCATTAACTGGCAATTACACTAAACGACGAAAAAAAGGGGATTCAAAAAAATACGCCGTTGGAAAAATAATCTGAAATGCTTTTGAAGGTTTAAGAGAATTTGTGGGTTTGCGAGTTAAGCGTAGTCAGGTTATTTGGATTATGGTATTTTTATATATTGTTGTAGGTATTTTTGTATGTCCTTAATTCTAATCCCTAATTATGTTATTTACTTGAAGAAAGTTAATCTGAGCGATTAACAAAAATCTAAATAGCAAAGATCTGAAAAGGAAATAGTAAAATTAAAATTAAAATATTAATGATACATTTAATTGACTTGTTTATCAAAACCAAACAAAATTATCTTAAAAGGGCAAAATATTCGCTTCGAATTTCCTGATGAAAATAGATTATTTTTCTATTCAATTCTTTACAATTTCGAGTATTTAATGTAGCAATAAAATTCTACGCTCTGTTGGTTTCCTCGTAACCGTTAAATAAAAGAATTTGACCGCGTTTTTATACCTACTCTAACATTTCTTCTTTTTCTTCTTTGAATTTTGTTCTGGTGTTGCAAGATTTTTTTGATTTTATCAACAATATAATTTTAAGCTTTTGTTAAATAATCTGGGATTTTAATCGACGAAATTATTATGTACGAAAAAGTTACGCACAATCTTTAAGTTTCATGCACTGAAAATAGTAATCCAAGGGAAGACAGTTTACGCAAAAATATTTTTTTAAGAAATACAAGTAGGTAGTAGGCGTATATATGTGGGTACATTTCCAATATTAATATTTATTATAGAGATTTGAATTCAAATGCTTTGAAAGAAAACTAGACGACATTTTCACAATACTAATGGAAATCAAAACTTCACTCCCATTTATAAAATTTTATTTTTATTCTTATACGTTTTTCTTTTTCCTCAGCGTACAAAGAAAAGAGATAGAGCTGTCCTGAACAACTGTGTTGTTTTGTACTCATAAATGTACAACTGAAAATGTGCACTAAAATTCTTATTAGTTTTTTTTGTACCTTGCTTATGGTGAACTTTAAGGATCTTTTAAAATATAGTTATACTAGCTTTTGCCCGCGACTTCGTTCGCGTGGAATAGGGACTTCGGCAGATTTTTGGTTTGACCAATAGATGGCGCTATATGTCCGGAATATTTTTTTGTTTTTTATATTTTTTGTAATAAAAACTATCCTATGTCCTTTCTCAAGTTCCAAACTATGTCTGTACCAAATTTCACATAAATCGGTTCAGTAGTTTAGGCGTGAAGAATAGACAGACAGACAGACAGACAGAAAGACAGACAGAAAGACAGACAGACAGAGTTACTTTCACATTTATAATATTAGTTAGGATGTGTTTAAATAGTAACAGTTTATCATTATCGCAAGAATAATACATTACTTCAAGCGGCAAGTAAGTAGTTGTTGGTTAGGTCAAGCCGATAACTAAATGAAGTGTGGCCCTTATAAGAATCCAAATTGTATTTGTGAAGTTTTATTCTCACACTATAGTTGGTAGCTTACTCTATTAAATAGGTACTCATTAAAATACCATATAGTACCTAAGCAAACTTGAAGTCTAGATTCCACTAAGCGGAGCGAAGCGAAGCGAAAACATTTTTAAACAACCAATAGAATTTTGATATTTAAACATCAAATCTCAATGGACGCACTCAAGTCTCCAAGAGGAGAAATTCTACCAGTCGTTTAAAAACTTCTCCGCTCCGCTTCTCTTTAGTGAAGTCTCAGCTTTAGTAGAAAGTGAGGTCCTGAAACTATCAAAACCGGTAGTAAATGTAATTTGCCAAGTTATCCAGCCGAGTTGAAGGCTACGTTCCTCGTTAGTTAGTTAATAAACGATATTACTTGCACGATTTAGTCGTACTTACTGAGTTAGGTACTAATCGCTTTATTGTTATAAGTTGTTATAATTTTCCTGTTAAGTAACATATTGGGTATTATCATGTATGATGTATCCGAAACCGTTCACATTTTTATGTTGGTAGAATAAGTATTTTTAGGTAACAGTTGATTCAGTTACAGATGACAAAGCCGAGACTTTAAGAGGTGACCAATTAGGTGAGTTAATAAAATTATAATAGAATACCAAAATAACGAACAAAATTAAAAGCCTTTGTGTCTAAGTGTACTTTTCCATATTGATGAAGGACCATCTTCCTGCATTCAGGTAACCAAAATAATCTCAAAGGTCTAACTAGAACTCAAAGCTTCAAAAGGATTCACATAATTCACTTATAGTTCGTAAAATCAACCAAGTTTGGCAACAGTTCTAAATGAAATTAACTTCCTAGCCAAAGAAAGTAGGAACAAGAAACTAAAAGTTTATTTGTAAAGTTAACTGATCATAAGGGAGTACAGTGAAGAGCAGTAAAATTGGGTCACTCACGAGTTAACATTAGTTGGGGTGCAATATAATGAGACTATGTATGAATGTGTGTATTATACATGTAGTTAGGCTGTCAGTGTCCCGAAGTGCCGACTGGTTAATTCATGGTGTGAATTATGGTTATAGAACTTATGTTATGCGAGTCATTAAACATCGAAAATGAAAAATCGACAATTTAATATTACAAAAAAATATATATATTAATCTCATTCTTACTGAAAATCTACAAGCAAAACATTATTGACTGGTTCGGTATGTTGTATATTCATTCACACAGAAGTAGTCCTAGGACTGTAGGTACTATAATATAACATTTCCCAATTACGCAGCCGTATTTTTATTATATAAAAGAAGACATCGAAACAACAAAATATCTTGTAAACATATTTTCTTCGACCGAACAACACTGATCTTAGATATACTACCTAAGTATGTTTGTAACTACTTTTGTATGAAATTCTTCATCAAAATAATAATATAAGTTCTGCCTTTCATATTTTGCTTTCAAAGCTTCTATAAAAAAGCTGTTTTCTTTACAAATAAACTTGTGTTACAATCGAGTAACTTAAATAGAATTAAATAATATTTGATTTGTTGACGAACAAACTTTTATACTAGAAGAATTGTATAAGAACCTTTTTGTGGTGAATGAAAAAATCCTTGTCTAGAAAAAAGTATATTAAAAGTACCTAACTCATACAAAATATGCTATTTATAAGTAGATAAGTAGTTTGCCAAGTAATTAACCCAAGTAACATGTACTTACCTGGGTACGTCTACAATTGAATGCACTAACAAAACAATGTATGGACAATAATTACACGAACAACTTTCACCATGTTCTACACTGAATAAACAAAACAACACTGCAACTTTTTAACTGTAAACCAATTAAAATTATACGTGTTTCCTAAGCCTCATCTCCGTAGAAAACATCAAGAGTTCTTTGAGCCAGCATAATGAGGTTTGCATATGAAATGCACACAAGTTAATACGATTAGAAACTTTAAATATATTCCACAATGTAAATTGAGTTAGGACTTAAAACTCTCATGGAAATTATAATGCAAAGGTATTCAAATTATCTTGTGTATGCGTTTTATACAAGCCTTGGTGTTAGGTGATACCATTTTTCCTTTTATTAAAAGAAATGTCTTCATTTGTTTTACCTTTGAAGTACATCATGTTATTATCACATTTAAAATAAACATTTCCATGTGTCGATGCCATATTTCTAAGTTAGTTGCACTTTTGTTTCACTTGTGTTGCACTGTCACAGACATCGAAAGTTATCTTTAAAATATATAAGTATTTCTGCTTACATAAACAGGGTAAATCTGAAGAAAAAAGTAACTAAAAAAGTACAATAAAATAGTGAAGTCAGTGCACGGTCGTGGACTGAATGAAGTCGTGGTGGCCTAGTGGGTAAAGAACCAACCTCTCGAGTATGAGGGTGTGGGTTCGATTCCAGGTCAGGCAAGTACCAATGCAACTTTTCTAAGTTTGTATGTACTTTCTAAGTAATCTTAGACACCAATGGCTGATAAAAAGGTGAAGGAAAACATCTTGAGGAAACCTGGACTATATAGTCTGAAATCACCAACCCGCATTGAGCAAGCGTGGTGATTAACGCTTAATCCTTCTCAGTGTGAGAGGAGGCCTGTGCCCAGCAGTGGGACGATAAAAAGGCTGTAACAGTAACAGTAACAGTAACAGTGCACGGTCAGTGGTTATGCGCAAAGACGTGAAAACCTAATTCCAATTTGGGACGCTGGTTTTCAACAAAACCGTCGGAAAATGTAATAAAAGGTGATAATATGAAAGAAAGAAACCAGAGGATTGGAAGAAAATAATAACGAATGACTGAACTTTTTTCATATGGTAGTTTACACCAACCTTGTTCATAAAGGTCTAGGTATACCTACTTATATTATAACGAGGAAAAAAATGTATTTTTGTTTGTAATGGATACAGTCAAAAACTACTGGCCCGATCTTAAAAATGTATTCACTGTTGGAAAGCTACATTATTCCCGAGTAACATAGGCTATATTTTATGCCGGTACGGGCAGTAGTTCCCACGGGACGCGGGTGAAACCACAGGAAGACGGCTAGTCTTTTTATATAAACATGTTACTTAAACATCTCATATTACCAACTACAGCACAAAAGCGTAATACCGAGGCCAAAGGAATAGCTATCGTAGTTGCCATTCCAGAGCAAATGCCCATAACTTCAAACTTTAGCGTTTGCGTTAAAGTGTAAACGCGTGGGCAGTAGTAAGTCTCACAAAACGCACGCTGTAACTAAATGTGATTTAGTGACTTGCTGTTGTGGCTATTATTATTAGTTAATAATGCAACTTTTTAGTCTCTATTACTAGCAAGTAACTTCTAACTAGCGGTTTCCCTTGGTTTCAGTTCCAAAGAAAACCAATTTTCCGCAACCGGGTAACAAGGAGCTTATGTCCTTTCTCAGACTCTAAGTACAAAAAAGAATCGGTTCAGTAGTTTTGGCATGAATACTTAACAGACAGACGGAATTACTTTCGTGTCGTGGTCGAGTCGTGGTGGCCTAGTGGGCAAAGAACCAACCTCTCGAGTATGAGGGCGCGGGTTCGATTCCAGGTCAGGCAAGTACCGCCCGGGTGTCACCATTGTGCGGACAGCCCCGAGGACACGGTGGACCACACAGTCCAGAAGTGCCCCGCATGGGAAGGGCACCGCCGGGTCCTCGTCGAGGCTTTAGACGGCGGCGACCTCTCGCGTCCGGCCCTGATCCAGGCCATGGTCCGGGGCGAGAGGGAATGGGATGCCGTCGCCTCCTTCTGCGAAGCAGTCATGCTCGAGAAGGAGGAGGCGGACCGCCAGAGAGTTCGCACCTCTCATCCCGGCCGCCGTGCTGGACCAGGTAGACACCACGGGCGCCGGGTGTCGCGAGGTGACTCCCGGCCACCGTAGGCGTGGGTCTGTGGGCGGTGAGTTCGGGTGGCTCATCGCCCCTCTGTCTTTCTAGACGACAGACCCGTGTCGATGGCGCGCGTTGTTCCACGCGCTCCTCAAAGAGATGTCAGAAACCCCAGCGGGGCCCAGCAGGGCCAAGGCCTGCCGGGGCTGCGGGTTGTTCGAAAGAGATACCGCGGCCCTGGTACATAAAAGGCTTATGACGGAACACGACGGTTTTTAGTCAGTAAGAGTCTGACACTCCCTCACCGCTGCTAACCCACAGCGGGAGGGGTCATTTGATGATTTTTGACGTCGGAAAAAAAAAAAGGTCAGGCAAGTACCAATGCAACTTTTCTAAGTTTGTATTGTACTTTCAAGTGTATCTTAGACACCATTGATTGTGTTTCGGATGGCACGTTAAACTGTAGGTCCCGGCTGTCATTGAACATCCTTGACAGTCGTTACGGGTAGTCAGAAGCCAGTAATTCTGTCACCAGTCTAACCATGGGGTATTGGGTTGCCCGGGTAACTGGGTTGAGGGGGTCAGATAGGGCAGTCGCTTCTTGTAAAGCACTGGTACTCAGCTACATCCGGTTAAACTGGAAGCCGACCCCAACATAGTTGGGAAAAGGGCTCGGAGGATGAGGATGAGACGGAATTACTTTCGCATTAATAATTTAAGTAAGGATTTGTATAAGGTTTTATAAGCCATTGTCAGTGGGTTGCTTTGAAGTTTCAGAACTAAGCTCGTCATACAGAAATTCATAACAATGTATGTTGGCAAAATCTTGACAACTAGTGGGTGAACTTTCACCTCCGCTCACAATGTCTTTGATAAACCCTTATCCTTGTTTTGGGCTAAGTATTTCTTGTTTCATACATATATATTGATATATAGTTTCAGTTCATAAACTTTATTGTGTATCTCAAATCTAGCAACGTATTATAGGTCTAATAAATTAATACCTAGTACCATTTCTAAATTGATTCAATAAAATATTTCATAACTGTTAATTAGAATAATACATTAACAAAGTCACAATTGATTAACAAATAATATTTCAATATTGTACAAATTGTCATATTTTAATTTGTTTCGTTGCCTTTGAGACAGATTCGTTTCTGTAGCAGCAACTAGTGATATTAATAGATTTTCATTTACTCTTTATTAATTCTTATTATTGAGAGAAACAAAGCGACAATATTATTGTTGGAGCAACTTCTAGAAAATATTAAAATTTAATTTCAAGATATAGTACCAGTCTTTTTTAGGGTTCCGTACCCAAAGGGTAAAACGGGACCCTATTGTTTTCGCTCCTCTGTCCGTCCGTCCGTCCGTCCGTCTGTCTGTCACCAGGCTGTATCTCATGAACCGTGATAGTTAGAGAGTTGAAATTTTCACAGATGATGTATTTCTGTTGCCGCTATAACAACAAATACTGAAAACTAGAATAAAACAAATATTTCGGGGGGCTCCCATACAATAAACGTGATTTTTTTGCTCATTTTTGCTCGATATCCATAAATATATATAGAATATTAGTTTGGATGGTACGAGACCCTACGTGCGCGAGTCCGACTCGCACTTGGCCAGTTTTTTTAAATAGTTACTCAATAGATAACTGACTTGATGATAAATGTTTCGTATTACACAATAGCTCCCAAAAATGAGACTGAAGTCTAGATCATTTCAAAAGTACACATTCATAGGTCATTGTTCCATTAAAATAGAAGTCATAATTTAATCTAGTATTAAAGATTATATTAGATTCAAAAGATAGCAAGCCAAAAACTGAAGAAAGAAATATATATGCTTTTGCCTACTGCGGAAATCCCACACCGCAAATATTGAGTTACCCGTTTCTCTTACCAATCAAAATTGATATCACTATTCAATATATTAAGAGCAATCGGCGTCGGACAGACCTACAGGGATTTCACACATGATCTCATTCAATTTATTGTTCAATGATATTGCTTTTTTGGGGATGAAATGTATTTAAGAACCGTCGCGTTTTAAGTGGATAAGCGACGAGTAATTTTAGTAGACTTTTGTCATGAGAGGTACACAGAATGAGAAATTAGACATTTTGTAGTTACGCAAGTTTATTTAGTAATCTGTTTAAAAAGACATTAAATGGGAGTAATAATTGCTTATTCATCGCTTGAAGGCTTGGTAGATATTTTGTTTGAAAATAGGGTGAAAATTAATATTGGCTCTCAAAAGAAAAGATCTGACACTAGTATGTATAAGAACCAATTTTCATCACATCTTTTATTTATATCCCCTTAATTTAAGTACCCAGCCCTCGCATATTTTAAAGTCCGTATTTAACTATTTAAACATCGTAAACAAACGTTTTATACGCTGACTGACGATCACTAAAACTTTAATATCGTTAAGTACTTTAATGAATTGAATTATATTCAAACGAGTCACGTGTTACTAGTTATGCTTTGCGGTTATTTAATCAAAATAAATTATATGTAACCACAAATGACATGTAATTTATATGTATTTGAGTATTCAGTGTGAAAATAAATTATGATTTTATTGTCAGAACCCGAAATTATTTATATGCTGAAATAAATTCAGTATTATTTTCCGATTTGTTACGTGAATGACAATACAATTATTTACAAATGAAAGCTTTTTTCACCACCGAAAAAAGTACGAAATCAAATAATGCTCAAAAACTTTTCCGAGTCTAATCTCTTTTTAAACAATTGTTACAGTCGTATCTCATCAATCCTGAATGAAACAAATGTTTCAATGTTCAGGTGCAAAAAATCTAAACAATTTCCCAAAAGAATTAAATGTGAGAGTTTTGTGAGAAAAGTTGCTAACTTGAATATTACTTCGACTTTGTGCGCTATTTTTTACGTACATACATTTGAATTGAAAAGTGTTGCGATTCAACAAGTGTTGGGTAGCAATCTTGGTTCAAGGATTTATCTTGATTACTTAATCTAGAGCTAAGCAAATGCTTCTTCTTTTCAGGTCTAGTAGAAATGGCTGTTGTTAATGCTCTGAGATCTCCAGTTTTTCTTTTGCGCAGAAAAAAAAAAAACAATCTTTTAATAGAGTCTCGAGACTTTATTAAATGTCCTTCTGCGTTTCAGCTTTGTCCCGAATACATCATAAAATTGTGTATTTTAGATAAGTTTGTTTACACACATTTTAGCACAAACAGTCGTTCCTATAAAACCTAGCATAGATTCGGAATTTAAACCATATATTGTTCTTAAACTACTTACCTGTTTACTGCTTCTTGCAACAGATTTCCGACCGTTCAAAAGGGACTGAAATCTATCAGAACGAGTCTGACAAACTGCTCGAAATATAAGCACCTGATGTGTTAAAATTATTGCTTCAGATTAGTCTTCATGAAGTAAGAAATGGGCTCGACAAAAAGGATTGCTTTTATTTCTATCTTGTGTCAAGGTTTTCAGTAGGAAAACCTTTTTTGTTTAATGGTCTCATGTTTCAAAGTGAAAGGGTTTTTTTAATAGTCGTCGTTTGTTTTCGGTTTCTTTCATAAACCGTATGTGAGCTAAACTATTTTTTTACAAGCTTTTATTTAGCTTGCACTGTATGTATGTATGTATGTATGTATGTATGTATGTATGTATGTATGTATGTATGTATGTGTTCGCGCCCCACACTAAATGTTACTAAAACCGGCCGGATGTGTGCCCGGCTCTACGGGACGCGAGGGGGTGGAGAGAGGGACGCGGGCGGAAGCCGTACGCGCTGGGGCCGCGCGCCGCCATTGCTAATAATACGCCGCTAGAGCATTGTCGAAAACACCACAAAATAATATTAAGCGAAGCCAGTGTCGCGTTGTCCTTGTACACCTGTAATTATTTATCTTAATTAAAATACTTTTCATTACCTATCAAGAAAAAGTATTATTTTGTCTCCGACAAAAGTGGCGACCGTGACAGGACAAAGAAAAGGACGCCGCGGCGACGCCATTACGAGCCACATATAATCCGACGCGCCGGCGAGGAAAGGAGTGAAGGTGGAGGACATCTGAGCTGCTCGGGAGCCTACTGGAGCCACAGGAGGTCTAGCCCACAAGGAGAGTAAGCCCTGTTCCTTTAATCTGTCCATAATCCTAAATATCCTTTGTGTGTCCTCGACTGTGCGTAGCGGACGCTTGCTACTCGAGCGTTAGGTGTTCATTTTCCTAATCTAGCTCCCGGTGGCAGGCTGTGCACGTAATTATAAACATAGCGCTTCGCCCAAGTTTTCGACTCGGCTATTTACTTAAAAAGGTGTTGCGTTTTTATAACGTTTATGCATGTGTGTGTGACGCTTTCATGGCGTCAGCTCTATAAAGTTTTCTAGCTTGAGAGTGAGTTTTAACTGTAATACACGCACGTTGCACGTACCTAATTTTCACGCAACTATTCATAACTCATTATTTTTCGATTTTCACGCTAATTCCATAGCACTCACAACGCTATTTACGTGCAAATACTAAGGTATATACCTAAGTATATAAAGCCTTTCTAGACTTTTCAATACTCGAACCGCTTTTTCATTTTATTTGCCGACTATTCCAGCTCCCTCCCCTGTTGGGTGGAGGTCGACACGTCGTGCTAACGGGTTCATCGTGTGCGCGCGCGGCTACGAGCTGCTGGCCAAGCTGTCTGCTCGGCGTGAGCTTCAGCACCAGCATCAGCAGCGCGTGCGACTGGACCTGAGCTTCTCTACTTTCCGAAACCGGTTTGAGTGCACATAGTAATTTATAATTACTTATTATATTCGTTATTTGCGTTTGTGATTATTGTATAAGTGCTATAATATGAGTGAATCAGAGCTCAAAATGGAATTATCCACCTTAGTTAAACAGCGTGGAATAATAAAAGGTAGATTAACAAGATTTGAACAGTATGTAAAGGAATTAACAAGTTTAAAGGATATACCTGCTCTAAAATACAAAGAACTTGAATTAAAAACTAGTAAAATACAATCATTAATAAGTGAATTTGAAGAAATACAAAACAAAATTGATATTTTACATTCGGATCCTGATGAGCAGATCCAAGAAAGAGAAATGTTAGAAAATAAGTTCATTAATTTAATAGCAATAAGTCAAGAATTATTAGATAATAGCGGTGTTAAAAAAGAGACAGATCATAATGATCAATTTTCAAGTAATTATAGTTCTAATAAACACAGCGGGATCAAATTACCCACTATAAAACTTCCCACTTTTGATGGAAACTACCTAAAGTGGTTAGAATTTAAAGACACATTCCTGTCTGTTGTAGATAGCAACTTAGAAATTCCACATATAAATAAGTTTCATTACCTTAGGTCTGCGCTTGAAGGAAGTGCAGCTGTAGTTATAAAGTCCATAGAGTTTAGCGCTAAGAATTATAAAGTTGCCTGGGACTTATTGTGTCAACGGTTTGAAAATAAAGATATTTTAGTTAATAACCATTTAACAGCATTATTTAATATTGAACCATTAAAGAGGGAATCATACAAATCTCTGAGATTCATTGTTGACCATGTCATGAAGCATCTCAGAGCACTTGAGACGCTAGGCCTGCCAACAAATAAGTGGGACATTCTCATTATATTTATGATCTCATCTAAGTTAGACTTGCATACCGCCAGGAAGTGGCAAGAACACAAAAGTAAGTCTAGTGAACTTGTAATGTTGACCGATTTCTTTGATTTTCTTCGCAACCGGGCTGACATACTTGAGACTTCCTACTTTAATAATACTCACTCAGACAAAGTTCCTGATCACAAACATAAAACAAACACACACTCCAAAAGTTTTGTTGCAGCTGTTGATAGGAAAGTAAAATATAATAATGAATGTCTTGTGTGCAAGGAAATTCACCCACTTTACTTGTGTGACAAATTCAAAGGTATGACTGTGGATGAACGTCTAGGTGAGATTACTAAGTTTAATTTATGCAAGAATTGTTTTCGAAGTGGTCATAATGCATATCAGTGTAAATTAAAGGCGATGTGTCGTACATGCAAGAAAAAGCATAACACATTAGTGCATGTCACACAAACAGAGAATAGTGAACAACCATCAACATCATCTTTACCGGTGTCACTGTCTGTGGTCAGCAGCGACCAGGTGTTATTAAGTACAGCTCTTATCCAGGTTGTGAAAGATAAGAAAACATACACAGCCAGAGCCCTGTTAGACACAGGAAGCCAATCATCCTTCATTACTGACAGTTTAAAAGAAAAATTAGGTTTAGTGATTAACCCGGGAGGGTCTGTAAATGTTTGTGGTATTAATAATTCTAATTGTAGTATTAAGCAAAGTTGTAATTTAAAGCTTAAGTCTAGGTGTAATTCTTTTGAGATTAAAGTTAAGTGTTTAGTTGTTCCCAGAATTACTGGAATTTTACCAAATTCTTTAATAAATATTGAATATTTGAAATTACCAAGTAACATTGATTTAGCTGATCCAAATTACTTTTTCCCTTCTGAGGTAGATATCCTCTTAGGGGCAGATGTCTACTGGGACATAGTAGGCTCTAATTTAATTAAGTTAGGTAATAAAAATCCTGTTTTACAGGAGTCCAAGTTTGGGTGGCTAGTGAGTGGCCCAATAAATACACAACAGCCAACCTCACAAGTTTATTGTAATTTCACTCAAGAAATAAAGGAATCTTTAGAAAAGTTTTGGTCAATTGATGACCTTCCAGTTACTAAAACATATTCTATAGAAGAACAGCTTTGTGAAAACAATTTTATCGAGAATTTTTCTAGATTACCAAATGGTAGGTTTGCTGTGACAATGCCTTTTAAGGAGTCCCCTGAGAAAGCTCTTGGGAACTCATATTATATAGCTAAGAAGTGCTTTTTAAATCTAGAGAAAAAATTTGCTAAGAATCCTAGTCTTAAGATTAAATACAAGGAGTTCATAGATGAGTATGCTAATTTAGGACATTTAAGAGTTTTAAAAAATAAACCTGAGTTCGGATATTATATGCCCCACCACGCAGTAATACGGGAAAAAAGTGAAACCACTAAACTGCGGGTAGTGTTCAATGCCTCATGTAAAACTAGTTCTGGAAAATCACTTAATGATATACAGATGGTCGGGCCAGTTATACAGAGTGATTTAATATCAATTTTGCTTCGCTTTCGTAAACATAAATATGTTCTCACCGGAGATATAGAGAAGATGTTTAGGCAGATTAAAATTAAGGAACCGCAGCGCCACCTACAACTAATATTATGGCGCGATGACGAAACAAAACCGCTAGATATCTTGCAGCTAAACACAGTAACTTATGGTACTGCGTCCGCACCATTTCTCAGTACTCGATGTCTGTTACAGTTAGCAAAAGAATGTGAGGATAAGTCTATAGCATGTGTCATTGAAAATGATTTTTATGCTGATGATTTAAATACTGGATCCGAAACTGTAGAGGGTTTAAAATATATTTATAAGGAAGTTGTTGCTACTCTTGATTCAGCACTCTTGCCTTTAAGAAAATTCAGAACAAATTGTCCTAGCTTATTTGAAAATAATGATGATACAGCAAAATTTGTAGATTTTAATAAGGAATCTAGTGTATTAGGTCTTATTTGGTGTCCTAAGTCTGATAATTTACTATTTTCCACAGATTTACAGCATTCTGCTCAAATAACCAAACGGTCAGTAATCTCTACTACGGCCAAAGTATTTGATCCTTTAGGACTATTAAGCCCTTGTATTATAGTACCTAAAATTTTACTACAACAATTATGGTCTGCTAAACTGGACTGGGATGACCCAGTACCAGTTGAATTTTGTAAGAATTGGTCTAACCTTTTGAAAGAATTTTCATATTTGTCTGATATTAATATAGAACGTTGGGTTTTATGTGACAATCCTAAAACTATAGAACTACATTGTTTTGTCGATGCCTCACAACAAGCCTACGCGGCATGTATCTACTTGCGCTCTGAAGACTGTACTGGAAAAGTAACAGTTAGGTTGTTGTGTGCTAAAGCACGAGTCGCCCCAATGAATCCAACCACTATACCGAGGCTGGAGTTGTGTGGCGCACTCCTAGGGGCTCGTCTATGTTCAAAGGTATTAGATTCCTTACAATGTAATATATCCCGAAAAGTTCTATGGTCTGATTCGATGGTTGTGTTGGGATGGGTGCAAACTCCACCCAGGGATCTTAAAGTATTTGTTTGTAATAGAGTGAACGAAATAAATCAACTGACACCGGGATTCGACTTTAGATATGTACCAACTGATCAAAACCCTGCAGACATGGGTTCTAGAGGTGTGTCTCCCAAGCAGTTAAAAGCTTCTAGCCTTTGGTGGGCAGGGCCTTCGTTCCTCGCTAATGACCCTACTTGTTGGCCTACACAACAACAAATCCCTAGTTTACCAGAACTCAAAATCCCACGCAACATTGAATGTCACACCACAATTGTAAATAACATAATTGAATTTGAAAAATATTCTAACTTTAATAAACTTATTAGGATCTATGCATATGTACAACGTTTTGTACATAATTGCTTAAATAAAAATAGTAGAATTAGTGGACCATTAGATGTTAAGGAATTAGATAAGTCATTATTAACTTTAGTTAGGTTAAGTCAGTTGGATAGTTACTCTGACGAAATTAAATTAATTAGTGATAAGAAAACTCTTAATTGTAAGTCTAAATTACTGTCGTTGAATCCTTTCTTAGATGACAACAATATATTGAGAGTTGGTGGTAGGCTTCAAAATTCTGAATTTGATTATGATAAGAAGCACCCCATGATTTTAGATGCAAAACATCAGTTCACTCAATTGTTATTCAGGCAAGAACATGAACGTTTATTTCATGCAGGACCGCAACATCTGCTAGCGTCTATCAGAGAGCGATTTTGGGCCATAGGAGGTAGAAATTTAGCTCGCAGTACGACTAAGAAGTGTCTACTCTGTACTCGCTTTCGAGGAAAAACCATTCAACCAATAATGGGTAACTTACCTTCGGAAAGAACTTACTCAATGTTTCCTTTCTACACATGCGGTGTAGATTTTGCTGGTCCTTTTACTATTTCAAGTCGCAAAGGTAGAGGTAGTCAATCCTCAAAATGTTATTTATGTTTATTTGTATGCCTCTCGACTAAGGCGATTCATTTAGAATTAGTAAGCAGTTTGAGCTCTGATGCATTTATATTGTCTTTAAAAAGGTTCATATCAAGAAGAGGCAAACCTAGTGTCATCTATTGCGATAATGGCACTAATTTCAGAGGCGCAAATAACGAAATGTGTAGAGTGCTCAGGTCCAATCGTAAGTGTACTGATAATTTCGCGAATGATAATGGTATAAAATTCGTATTTAGCCCGGCGTACTCGCCTCACTTTGGGGGCATATGGGAAGCAGGAGTCAAGTCGGCAAAGTTTCATTTAAAACGCACGGCCGGTAAAGCTTCCTTGACGTTCGAGGAGCTTGCTACGTTATTAGCACAAGTCGAGGCCATACTTAATTCCCGTCCTCTGTCTCCCCTATCTTCCGATCCTACCGATCCTACACCACTTACCCCAGGGCACTTTCTTGTCGGGCGACCTCTCACGTCGTTACCGTCGGCACCTATTAATACGAAGAGTCCAAATCGTTACCAACTTATAGAGAAAATCAGACAAGACTTCTGGCAAAGATGGCGCCGGGAGTTCGTAGCGGAGCTGCAGCAACGCACGAAATGGAAAACCAGGCAGCATGAGCTTCGTGTGGGTGATCTGGTGATTCTAAAGGAAGAAAATGTTCCCCCACTGCAATGGAGACTCGGCCGTGTCACACGTTTGTATCCTGGGACGGATGGAGTCAGCAGGGTGGCCGATGTCATGTCTTCCAGAGGCACAGTACGAAGGGCTGTGAACAAAATGTGCATCCTACCAAGTTCAGCCCCAGCTGACACGACACTGATCAATGATGACAAGGAGGCTGCCGAGAATAAAGAAGCTTGAAAGCTACCCTTTCAACCCCGGGAGGATGTTCGCGCCCCACACTAAATGTTACTAAAACCGGCCGGATGTGTGCCCGGCTCTACGGGACGCGAGGGGGTGGAGAGAGGGACGCGGGCGGAAGCCGTACGCGCTGGGGCCGCGCGCCGCCATTGCTAATAATTACGCCGCTAGAGCATTGTCGAAAACACCATAAAAATAATATTAAGCGAAGCCAGTGTCGCGTTGTCCTTGTAAACCTGTAATTATTTATCTTAATTAAAATACTTTTCATTACCTATCAAGAAGAAGTATTATTTTGTCTCCGACAAAAGTGGCGACCGTGACAGGACAAAGAAAAGGACGCCGCGGCGACGCCATTACGAGCCACATATAATCCGACGCGCCGGCGAGGAAAGGAGTGAAGGTGGAGGACTTCGCGTGGGTGATCTGGTGATCCTAAGCCACTTTTGTCGGAGACAAAATAATACTTTTTCTTGATAGGTAATGAAAAGTATTTTAATTAAGATAAATAATTACAGGTGTACAAGGACAACGCGACACTGGCTTCGCTTAATATTATTTTGTGGTGTTTTCGACAATGCTCTAGCGGCGTATTATTAGCAATGGCGGCGCGCGGCCCCAGCGCGTACGGCTTCCGCCCGCGTCCCTCTCTCCACCCCCTCGCGTCCCGTAGAGCCGGGCACACATCCGGCCGGTTTTAGTAACATTTAGTGTGGGGCGCGAACAGTATGTAACTATGTGTGTTCGGGTGAAATTTTACAACTCAATTTTAAGGCACTTGCCCTCAACCGATTGAGCTGAAATTTTGCATACATGTTTAGTTTGGATGACAATGCATGTTAAGCTATGTGACGTCATCCTAAATTCAACATGGCTAAATATACAAGATGGCGGACAAGTTATTTTTAAGGTACCTATACAATATGGGTATCAAATGAAAGGGATTGACAAGTAGAACACATTGCACTTTACGAAATAAAAATCCAAGATGGCCGCCGCTACAAAATGGTGAATAACCTATTTTTTTCAATCCCATCCATATAGGTATCCAATGACAGGGCTTGACAAGTAGAATAAAGTGCACTTTACCAAATCAAAATCTAAGATGACCGCCGCAACAGAATTTAGACTTAGGAACTTACCAGGTAAAACTAAAAAGTATAAAATAAATTGAGGTAAAAAAATCTTTAAAAACAAGCTTTTATTTAAATGCGCTAAAAAGAAAAAAATAAACTTTTACTGTAACTTTACTGTCAACTTATAACGACATTTCAAATTTAACATATTTGACACAATTTATATGTTTTAAAAGCTTGTCGCGATTTTACCAAGAAAGTAAATACGAGTACTTAAATCTCGCGACAAGCTTTTAAAACGTATAAATTGTGTCAAATATGTTAAATTTGAAATGTCGTTATAAGTTGACAGTAAAGTTACAGTAAAAGTTTATTTTTTTCTTTTTAGCGCATTTAAATAAAAGCTTGTTTTTAAAGATTTTTTTACCTCAATTTTTCCTGGTTTTCTTGCTAAAAATGGGCATTATAACAAAATAAGTAACATTAAAGTCTTTATTCTGAGCTTCATAGAAACTGCCAAAGTTCATAATAAAATATAACCTTTTCTTACTCAATCGTCTTGATATTAATAAGTCAGCGAAACTTATTCAAGTAGTATAACTTTGTAATATGCCAGCTATATTTGTTATTACAATATTGGTATAAAAACTTCTTTTATTAAACCTAAAATAAATGAAGGCTGTGGTTATCCTTTTTTATTGTTTTTTTTTTCTTTGATCTCAACTACGAGTAAGTTGGCAGTTTAAGTAAGCAATTTATCCGTAAGCCCTTTTTACGAACGAAATAAAACTAGCAAAAGGAAATCATTATTTTACCGTATAACCAAAAGGGTCCTTATACAAAGTTTTGTTTTGTTCACCTTCGTTTCCATTAATGCAAAAAAAAAACCTGATGCGTTTAATTTGCGCGGAGCACTTAGCATTTGTATTTTTAAAATTATTGTTTATTTAAAAAAATCGAAAGAAAAATTGCTCATAGAATCATAAAATATAACTTTAAGTTCGGTTCATTTTTAATTTGATCTCTTTCAGTTCAATAGAAACTAAACAAAGGTTGACAGATTGTGTGATGATAACGGAACTTGACGTATTTTACACTTGAAAAGGGTTTTCAGTAATTTTAATGTAGTTTGTTAACGTTCTGACATTTTTGCTGAAATAGAACCCGGTATGAAGATGTATGAAGATGCCCATTTTATGTTCATATTTAGAAACTGTCCCGTTTCGACTTTTATTTACTTCTTTTTGTGAGGGAAAATATGTTTTTAGTTGCGATTGCCTATATATACCTATGCCTATATATACTCTTATAACTACTCAAGTATAATCCTATTCAATTAATCGAATCGGAATAATATTTGATACAGTCAAACTATTAGGTTTCGAACAATGATGTAATCTAGATGAATGTTATTTAAGCCCTCGTAAACCCTTTGTTCTTTCAGTCTTCAAGACTCAAGATAATGCGTCTGGATTATTGGAACTAATATTGTACTTTGTACACAATACAATGTGAATATTTTATAAATTATTTCATGCCAAATTGCGTAGGTATAATTTTTACAAGAAATTTATAAAAGTACTATTGCAAGGAGTTTCAAGTGACAGAATAAATTCAGGACGATTTTAGACAAGACTTTTAACACAAACTCGTATGTTAGTTCGTGTACCTACAAATGTTATATTTCTGGATACTACACCTACTAAAATTAGATTCTAAAAAGGTGAAAAACATCCTTTTTTGTACTGATCGATTCGATAACGTTCCAATTAGTTATATCACGGTCTGTCACAGAAATGTATGAGCTAATAATACGTGTTTTGGACGGTCGCGCCCTGGGAATGAAAACCTGAGTTTATTTCTAGATTTTGTGATACGAATCGTGCGTTTTTATGACACAATTTCAGGGTGTTTTTTTTTCTGGTATTTAAAAGAATCCTGTTTTTTTCACATGTTCATTGTTAACAAATCCATTTAAAGAACAAACTTGAAAGGACATAGAAAAAGGTAACAACTGCACGTACCAAAACTTATACGCACGTATAAAGGTATGAGCAGGTATTTTTAGTCGATTGTTTTGCTTGCATTAGTTCCATACCCATATTCATAACTAAAACGAAAAGTTAGACAAGAAATGAAATAGCTTTTAAATAAGGTCACATCTCAGTAATAAAATTCTAGAAAGTTACTAGGCGAGCTGTAACTTTTTTATGGTTGTTTAGAGATGGGCCTGGACCAAATATTGCAAGAAGGATGTAATAGAGTTTGGGCACAAAATAGGTAAACTGGGAAATATACTGTCCAAAAAAATTTAGGTCACTTACAATATTGGCCCATTCTCACACCCAAAGAGATTTTCAGTAATCCTTGCCTAGAAATATTTAAAGACAAATGTGTTTTACCATTCATTGATAACCTTTTCACGAACTATCAGATTTATTGTATATGTAAAGAAGGTATTTATTATGCATTAGATTGCCTTATTCAAAATTAGTGAGGGTTCGGATTGTAGGAATTTCTGCAATCTAGCTTACGACAATGCTTATCTCCGGATAGTGGGACTGACGGCCATTTTAAGTCCTTCACATTTAATTTATTTAATGGAAATGTAAATTTAAGGGAAAATCTTTACTGTGATGACGGTATGCTACTGTTTTGCTGAGAGGATTAAGTATAATTTAATGTGTAAATAAAATTATTACATCCACATTATTTTAGTTATGTTTTAGGCCGTAATAGTTAAAGGTGAAGATTTGACTATCATTCAAGTTTTACACTAGGTTTTAGAGGTAATTCTAACTCGAAAGTAGTTGCAAAGTCAACATGTCAAAATCAAGATATTTAGCAATTGCGTGTGACACCTATACGTATACTTACTAGCATTCCTGTTCGTATAAGGCATGAATTACTGAACATATCCCGATGAGTAAGGCGGTGAATTAACTTGACTTCTACGTCTAACGGATAAAAAGCATGATCAGATTTGGCGTGTTCATTTCTTTCTACACAGTATTCTTGTTCTGCATGTTATAACCTCGAACATTGTCTTATTTATTTAGGTAGGCATGTAGTTGTAAGTATAGTGTGTGAAGCAAAAAGGTAAATATTTATTCAGAACAGCTCTTAATAAAAGCGACTTCAGATGAGCCTTTCAATAGTCTTAATAATCTTTTGATACGATAACATCAAAACGTTAATAGTTCTCATTGTGTCACCCCTTTGTTCTATAAATGTCACCCCTAAGGGTCAGTTTTCTCGAGCTTGGCTTCAAGGGTGACTCGGGGCGAATCTGTGTTGCAGTTGTCAT
This sequence comes from Helicoverpa assulta, assembly GCA_963856015.1. Taxonomy (NCBI): domain Eukaryota; kingdom Metazoa; phylum Arthropoda; class Insecta; order Lepidoptera; family Noctuidae; genus Helicoverpa; species Helicoverpa assulta. The sequence goes on from CAWLCW010000026.1 coordinate 3,499,751, forward strand.
GAAGATTGCTCAATGGGTGATAAGCGAGCGATGAGCTTGGTAAATAATAACACGGTAGAAAATATTTTTGATGTTACGTAAATGTTTTGTATAAAGTGAATTTAGATGGTATTCGATGACACATTTCGGAATATTATGTTTTCTAAATAAGCTTTTACGGATTTGATTTTCACCCAAGGTGAACCATTATATGACGCGTGTCATCCGTTATTAAAGTTAGTATGTTTTGTTTGCGTACGCTTTGTTTAAGTTGATAAGAAAAGGAAAAGTTTTTGTAGGAATAAAAGATGAAATATCTAGTTACTAATGTTTTTGATAACCAGAAAGAAGATACATTATTTCAAAATTAGTTTTAGAAAAATACCTATATGAGGATCGTAACAGATAAAGTGTACCCGAGAATGTGCGTGGGCACTTAGTGCAAACATTTGTCATCAAGTCTATTATTTTTGTGTGAATTTTAAAATACGACCATGCTTTTTGTTGTATATTCAGTGAAAAATGATATGTTCGCGTTAGCTAACTCAGCTAAAACGATTTATGGGCTTTTTTTCAGAGTTTTTTTTTTGGTCCGATGTTATTTTACCCGGATGATGCGAACATAAATTGTGTGCGTAGGCAAAACATTCTCATGTTATACCAGTCAGTGTTGTTGGATGAAAATAGTTTTAAAATCAATTAAATAAAGATGCTCTTTATTACCTTCTGATTGAAATGAAAAACCATTTCTATTGCATCTTTTTGGCATAAAACCTCATGATGTTTTCCTTAGTCACACAAGTCACACATTGACAAAACAACGATATTTGAATTTAGAATGTCCATTTTCTTTTCCCACAGGTTACCCGAGACCCGGATCTGATAGAGAGTCTACCGTCGTCTATGCTAGCAATGAGCTAAAGATTATCGATACGATGACAGCCTTAAGGCAGGTTGCACACTGACCCATTAACAAAGCGTCAGCTAGATGTACGACTTTATGTCATGCTAGTATCGAAATAGTTTGTATGCGTCTTCGTCGACTTGATTGCCTTTTACTAGAAGAAGACACTAAAATAGCTTCGAAACTGGAAGGGTTAGGTGCACGTTACAATTTTCATTGAATAGGTTATTTATTTATTATAGGTTATTTTGGCGACATAACGCTTGCTAAAAGAGACCGTTTCTTCTTAACCAAACACCCAAAAAATTTCTTCATAATTGATAAATAATGAGCAGCATAAACTGAGTTTGTACGTAGGCTGGGTTGTAATTTCTCAGCAGAAATCTGCAACCTGTATTTATAATCCGTTTGAAAAAGTCAAAAGTCAGTCACTGTATTATTCATGTACCCAAAAATCTATAGAAGACATCTGAACAAATAATAAGCCGATTTAATTCACTTTAAACTTTTTAACTGAATTATTATTTCATAGCTCTGAAGCTAAGCTAGGAATTGAAGACCGATTGAAGAAAATCTTTCTTCCTTTTACTGAAACGCCCTTTTACCTCGTTATTGAGTTAACAGAGCCAATCGCTTTTCAATTGTTGTGATTTTATATTCAAAGAGACTTTTACATATTGTTACGATTCGCTGGGTGTAATCGTAGTTTAATCGGAACGTAAAAAAAAATGGGTATAGTATATTTGACTAAATTAATTTGGGTTTTACATTCTATTTTGGGTGTTCCCGGGTTTTTTTAGGTACTTAGGGTTATTAACTTAATATTTATGGGGGCGTATTGAACCTCCTGATCAATTTATCTATCTTCCATATTTTCTTTAAGTGGATTAATCAAGGTTTCATGAAAAATAATATTTTTTAATTTAAAATATTTATTTTTTTTCTATTTCCACTTCCTGCCTAAAAAACTATTTTCAACTGTAAAAGTTGAAACAAGATAACAAACTAAAAGTTTCCTTATTAAAAATTCGCAACAAAATTAGTTGTAAACATTTACTTTTTAGAAAAAAATCTAATTGCTTTCAAAATTGTGTGCAGCGAGCGCATTTCTCACCCCCACTTCTAGCACTAACAATGGGTGGGGGTGAGACTGACTGTTAATGAGACCTGGCCGTTCATTCAAAAGAAAAACAAATGTTTGCTGAATGGAAATCACCATTTTTGTATTTGGAACAGTTGCTTTTTAATATTGGAATTGGAACAAAACGTTTCAATCAGCTATGCGCTGATTTGTTTTTTCTACAATTTAACAGCAACCTCTTTAATCGATTGTAGAAGGATTTATTTTCGCACTATGGTTTTCGTAACTTTATTTTTAGATTTAGTTATTGTATCTATTTTTAATGATAAGATTTTTTTCTGGAAGAGAAATCAACTCTCTGTCTCTTCTTTAAAATACAACAGTGATGGTTTTTCTAAAAAAATATGATTATAGATGTATTCATCCTCCGAGCCTTTTCCCAACTATGTTGGGGTCGGCTTCCAGTCTAACCGGATTCAGCTGAGTACCAGTGCTTTACAAGAAGCGATTATATTATTATTTATATTATTCAATATTACGCTCAACATTAGGACAAAATTATACAGGGCAAGAAACAATTAGTAGATCCGTCTTAATGCCATTAATATTTAAACATTACATAATTGCCTTATATTATATGTTGTCAACTTTGACATAGGTAACTGTTTCCTGCTTTATGTAACATTGATGTCGCAGTTACTCATTGTTGCAATATAAGTAGATAACATTATTTATTCATATACTGAATGAATAAAATATATCTTACATTTCATTGTTTACAAACAACGTCTCCTTTCCAAATTAAAACTTCACAACAAAGCAACGTCTTCCAAAGCGCCTTAATTCTACATAATCCTCTGTGGTCTATAAACTTTTAGGTTGGCAGTTAACACAAACACAGTCCACACTTTTACACCGCATCTACATGTGTCATAAAAAAGTCACTTTATTTTCACTTCTACGTCGTAAAGTGACTACGTTCTACGTAAAAGTGCAAGAGTGCAGTTTGAGCAAATGAAAACATTGTTTCTGTTTCAACCACAATAATAGAGAGTATTTTTAAAAATTGTATTTTCTTCGAACATCTGTGAAAGCTTGTCTAGGTGTGTAAACTGTGTTTTACGTGTCAACAGCGACTGAGCAAATAAGATTACAGCATGAAGGTATGCTATTGAAGTCGAGTTTACAACACTACTTTGAAATTGTGAAATTGTCTTTTGAATACATACGATATTTGCTTGATTTTATTTAGAGATTTTATCAATGCAGTGTGAAGGTGAACTTTATATAAGCTTTGGTATATTCTCGGTGAGAAATAATATTTGATGGCTTAAAAGTAATGTGCTTTTTCAGTCTTTGATTTAATTTTATTTAAATAATTGGAAAAGTTCCCAAAGTTACTCTGCGATATTTAAGACTTATTTTTCTTTGGTAATAGGTGAGATCAGTAAAGAATTTGTAAAGATATATTAAAAGTTAAATTATTATAATATATTTCATAATTATTTTCGTTATTGCCTAAGTTTTACTACGAAACGGCTTACCGTACCTTTGGACATACACAGTAATAACTATTCTTAGTAGAAAGATATGGTTGTGCTTTAACTTACTCCTACTGCTATCAAAGTATTTTCTCACTTTACCTAGTAAAAAAATAACTTATACGTACAAAGCAGATGATACCCAAATAAGAGGAAAGTGGAACATGCAAGAAAAGATATAGACTTAACTTTGTACAACTTGGTAATATTTGGCAATGAGTTTATAACTGATCAATCCATCAATTAACGTTTGATTGATTATGTATTGTATCCAAACTTATTGATTTTTGATGAATCACATGATGCAGGATGGACGGAAAAACTTTCAGGCTTGCTAAGATGATTAGATGAAGTATTCTCTCTAGTCTTGTCATCATTGCCGCAGCAAGTAGCATTAATATTGTGTTTAGAAAATTGACAAGTAAATGACGTGTGTTACATTTAGATTACTGAAACGATTGAGGCCTGATGTTTTGAATGTCACTGGCTTCCGTCAGCGTCCCACGGAATTACTGTTATCCAAATAAAAAATGGCTTTTCTCGATTAATAGGATATGCAAAAATGAGATCAGTATTCAAATAGATTGGGTATTTTTTGAGATTACCGCGTTCAAGGAAATGAACACGCTCTTCAGCTTTATAACATTAGATATAGGATTATACAGGTTGATATAAAATAGATTTTACTATAAGTACTAGAAATCAGGTGTTCCTTAGTATAATTGTATAGGACTGTATGGTGTATATTTCACGCACAACTGTCGAGCTTCTAATAAAGTAAGACTGTAATTCATACAAAGCAAGGTCTGTCAGATTGTTCTGATTAAAATTTAAATTGAATAATATATGTGGGTGGGTGAAATGAGAAATACTAAATTTTGGAATTAATTTGGCAACACGGAACATTTTGTTTTATTAATGTATGTGCTGTTTTTGTCATGGTATAAAGTAAGGAAGCTTGGCGTTCAGATTGGATTCTGTTGTCAAAGTTTTTTTCTTTGTTTTCAACTCCAATAGGAACTCTCAAGCTTTAAGTAGTAAGTTTTTAAATAAGTAATTATCTGATATTAAACTAAGCTGTAGGAGGCCTGTGTAACTAAGACTAAGTTACTAGCCGTCGTGCCACAAAAACTTTTAAACGTCAGTTAAACACTTGTCTAAAAAATGACAGATTATGACGTTGAAATAAGGTCCATTTTGCAGCCACACTTTTTTTTAGACAAGTGTTTTACATATGTTTAAGTTTTTGTAGTAAGACCACAGATGTTTAACTTAGCGTGACTAACAGCCAGGGAATAAATCTTACAAAACGTGAACTTTGAAAGGCAGATATTTTTTTCATAATATTATATACCTACACTTTATTTATTTAATTTATAATATGGAAGTTTTATATTCTATATATCGAGCACCTGGCAAAATAGCACATCCCTAAATATATGTATCGTTGTCACAATTTCAAAACGTGAACAGTCCAAACAAATCCAATGTTTACACAACATATACCATTTGCTGCAATCAATTAAACTCACAAAGTTAACAAAACCACACTTGTTGGTTTAGGATCACTAATTCAATTTCTATCCAACGAAATTCAATTAAATAATGTACTGATACCAATCTGATACGGAAGGTTGAAAGTCAGTAAAGTTAATAAAAAACTATTTGTGTGGTAAGCAATTATGTATCAAAGGTAGATAAAATAACAAAAAAAAAACATGTTATGGAAACAAAAAATATTCATACCTGAATCAGTAAAGGTAAAAATATCAATAAGAAATTTTATAAAACTGAGTCACTATCAATAGTAATCATAAGTTTCATAACTGTTGAACGGTGGTAAAATAGTCCCAAAATACGCATGCTCCACGCTGTACGCTATTAAAAAAAAGAGGAACATTAATTAGGTAATAATATAAGACAGTCTTTTCATCTCAATAACATAAAATACAAAAAATTAAAACACCTTTAAATTTTAATGAAGAGAAAAACAGGAAAAAATGTGCAAAGAACCTTATCACGTTACGTAGTCTGAAGTCCCTTAATAAATTGCTGACTAATCTGCTAATTAGTTTGAAAATATTATACAACAGTTTTTTTTTAATAGCATTGTCGCATAAAGTTTGAATGTCAGGGAAAAGAATAGTATTTACCTGCTTGGAAAGAAAGGGTACTGTCTTATCATTTATGTTTATTTTTACATTATGGCGCATCTAGTATCAAGAGTATCCTTCGCCAATTAATGCAATCCTATATTATGATGCTCGTCATTTGTTTATGATATGATTCCTTTTTTAAACATTATTGTTAAATAACTGGGATGAAATGTGGACCCTGATAGTTTACACTGCCGTGTGGAAGTCTGATCTAAGTTTTACGAATAAAAGATAGAATTATATGAAGTAAGTGTCAATTCATGCAAATCAATGGATAGATCGGTCAAAGAAATCCACGGATAGTTTTGTAAGCTCTATAATATCTTCAATATTCAGTTCCTACTATATTACTGTGGTGTGTCATGGCAATATTGCCCTCGGAGTCACGAGCCAACCTAATTCTTCCTAACCCTTTAGATTGGCTCATAAATCATTGTGTGGTACGACAATGATGTCATAGAAAATCGTGAACACATTTCCATAATATCTAATATGATTCTGTGTTAATTTTGATGATGTTAATTTGTTAAAACATTAACTAATTTTAGTAGTGAGAGAAAATTATGAACACATACAAAACATAAATTTAAAGAATACAATAATAAGAAGCAAAATATAATAGCACTTTTCTTCGATGCATATTAATTTCTAAGAAACGTTTGAATTGAAATCTGATCTTTACAATTCCATTGCTATTGTAGTAGTGCTAAATAGATAGAGAAATTAAATCGAATAATTTGCTTTTGACGAAATTAATAGTTATAATCAATTATGTTCTAAATCCAACGGACTTTATTTACAAAATCAACGATTTCTAAATGAAAGCGCTTATATTTTTAGTCAATGCAATTAAATGGTAAAGCCAAGTGCTAAAAATAGACATCTGATTTATAAACTTCAAAAAATATGTTCAATTTTAAAAATACATTTTCATACATAAATCCGTCACAATTATTATTGGTTTTATAAATGTGTAACAAAATTAAATAATGAAATTGTGATTGGTCACAGGTTTCCAAAACAGTAATTGTTTTATTATATTGATTGATGTAAAAAAAATGGTGAACGACGAGGAAAATTAACTTTTAAAATGGAAATAGTCAATTAGTATTAAATGCCGATTGGCAAATTAATGCGCGGGTGGAATTCATTATTCAAGGAATAACAAAAGTAATTTATTGTTAATTAATTGCCTTTTATTTAATTAAACATAAAATGATTAAGTTTTTGATAATTACTTTTCAGTTAATTCGTAAAATTGTATAACAAAATCATTCAGTATATGTTACTGTATAAAATCATATCTGATGTCTATGAATGGTAAAGAAGAGACCATCATCGGGCCGAGCCTTTTTCCAACTATGTGGCTTCCAGTGTAACTGGATGCAGCTGAGTACCAGTGTTTTACAAGGAGCGAATGCTTATCTGAACTCACTTACCCAGGCAACAAAATACCCCTAGACAAGACTGGTTATCAGACTTACTGGCTTCTGACTACCCGTACTACCAAAGATGTTCAAACGACAACCGGGACCAGCCCAAAACAGACGATGTCCTAATTAGCTATACTAAAAAGGTTAAACGACTTAACTAACTGAACAATACAAAGAGTAAATCTATTAAAAAACTTAGAAGAATTTCCATCAGTTCAACCAAGTGAGAAAGGGGTGTCGATACTGTTTGTACAACGAAGTGGCTCGGCGGGTTCCATTACCAAATTTGCCTACATCTACTTATGTTACCGTCAGTTTGCTGTCAAAAGGGTAGAAATAAAAACATGATATTATTATGGTTAGTTTTGATTTTTATACAGACAAAACAGAAAGAAGTAATGAAACGTATTCTTTGTAAAGTAACTCTTCTTACAGATTTTGAAATAAGTACAAAAACCAAAAAATACTTTCTCTTATTAATTGACCGTAATTATTAAGAGAAATTAATTCAGTCAATTATCATATCCTCACTCTATATCAGTACCTAAATATGGAAAAAATGATCCGTATTTCCGTACTAATAAACGCATAACATTTGATTAAAAAAAAACCGGCCAAGTGCGAGTCGGGCTCGCGCACCGAGGGTTCCGTACAAATCCTGTACATATAAAAAGAGATATAGGAAAAATTGCGAAAATCACATTTTTTTAGTTATATATAGATAATAAAAATATTTTAATAAAATGAAACTTACTACTTTATTTCTCACGAACGAATAAAGGTATCAAATTGAAATTTATACCAAATACCTAGATCTATTGTCCCTTTAAGCAGTGAAAAAATCAAACTTCTAAGTTAACGCGATCAAGAGATACAGCAGTTTATACCGACACCTTAGACGAATTTCCGTCACACGCTAGGGAATCAAAACCTACAAAGTACTTCCTATGAATTTTTTATTTTATAATATAACTAAAATAGTAGGCCAGTACCTTGTAAAAGTTCTATTATTAAAGTTTTTTATTTATTTCATTTTATAGTCATCATTCAGAAATCTGATTTGAAAATAACTAATTATGTCTTGGTCATTGGGCATATCTGACCCGCTTTGCACAAAGTGGCGGACACGAATGAAAGTAGTTTTAAATCATGGGGAATAGTATGACGTTTCATTCAATATCAATATTTTATTAAAATTCCACGGAGAAGAATGTACAGGATCGTTTGAAGAACATAAAAAAACAAGCAGTTTTTTGGATTGTACAGGTCACAATGACAGTTTTTATTGTTAAAATACTTTTCAAAAAGAAGGAAGATCTCAATTCGGGTGACCAGGACCTCATGAGGATCTGGAAACCTCGAGAAATCGAGGGCAACTCTCAATATTGTAGGCACGCATCAAGTCAAAACCAGACATGCGAGTGTATTTTTGAGGGAATTGCGAAACAGTGAAGTTTTGGAGCTGATTTGATTATGGAGACCAAAGAGAATCGAGGGAACTCCTGAACAGTATGCTGCAACTACCACGTGTTTGGGCTTATTTTATTCGTATTGACGAGGACTTTCCACATGGATAGGTTTGATTGGCATTGCGGGATCTAATATAAACATAAGATATAGTTCAGGGAACTCCTTTACTATTTATATCAATTACTTTGTGTTAGAGCTTATTTTATAGGCGGTGATGCGAATTTCCTTCTTGCTACTTGGGTTATAGCAGCCATTGCGGGAATGAGATCTTTTCTTATTGAGTGGTTTAATCATCTCACAAGCCCTAATTTCAGGTTTTTTTTCACTCGCCAAATCCATCTGTCTGTCTGTAAAGACAGTTATACCTACCCGCAGTAGCAGTCGTATTGAGGTTTGGGAAGTTGTTTTTTTTTTGTTGTAAAAAGTCTTAATTTTTAACTTTCCAGTGAAAATTACTTGTCAATACGAATAATATAAGCCCAAACACGACGTAGCTAAAATATACCGTTGAGGAGTTCCCTCGACTTTACCTCGTCTCCACCAGCAGGTCAGCTCTAAACCATCACTGTTTGACAGTGTAATCAGACATAAATCTGAGAATCAAGTTTTAACCTTATGCGTGCCTACAATTTCAGAAAGTTGCCCTCGATTTCTCAAGGTTTCCATCGTCAGATCCTGACCTGACGACAATGGGCATAAACGGGGAGTAAACTCTTTTAATATAAAGAAATACTCGAATCCATCCCATTTGGTCGTTTAAATTCACCATTGAAGTGGGGAAAATATTTGATGTTTAAACCTGATTTTCTCTAGATTCCCATGGCTCACGTTGATGCGACTAACGCCATAGTAAATTAGAGCCTTATATCATTATACTATGCTATATTTCGTTCGTGTCCGCCGTGGGTATGGTTTCCATACTAAGGTGCCCAATGACCTTTGAATGATTTAGAATTTTTCACAGTTTAGAGGCAATTAGATTTAAGAAGTGTTTGATATGAATTTCAACTTTAATATCTCTACGCGTTCATGTGAAAAAGGGTAGGTAGTAAGTTTATAATTATTAAAAATATATTTTATGTCATGTAAGCAAAAATGATATTTTAATATTTTATGTAACTACAAATTTATCATTTTCGCAATTTTTCCTTTATCTGTACTATATGACGTTGCTTCGTGCCGAATTTCAAGATTCTGAGCTCACGGGAAGTACCTTGTAGGTTTTGATTCCCTAGCGTGTGACGGAAATTCGTCTAAGGTGTATAAACTGCTGTATCTTTTGATCGCGTTAACTTAGAAATTTGATTTTTTCACAGCTTAAAGGGACAATAGATCTAGGTATTTGGTATAAATTTTAATTTGATACCTTTATTCGTTCGTGAGAAATAAGGTAGTAAGTTTCATTTTATTAAAATATTTTTATTATATTATATAACTAAAAAAATGTGATTTTCGCAATTTTTCCTTTATCTGTACTGTATAACGTTGCTTCGTGCCGAATTTCAAGATTCTGAGTTCACGGGAAGTACCTTGTAGGTTTTAATTCCCTAGCGTGTGACGGAAATTCGTCTAAGGTGTATAAACTGCTGTATCTTTTGATCGCGTTAACTTAGAAGTTTGATTTTTTCACAGCTTAAAGGGACAATAGATCTAGGTATTTTGTATAAATTTTAATTTGATACCTTTCTTCGTTCGTGAGAAATAAGGTAGTAAGTTTCATTTTATTAAAATATTTTTATTATATTATATAACTAAAAAAATGTGATTTTCGCAATTTTTCCTATATTTGCATTATATGACAATGCTTCATGCCAAATTTCAAGATTCTGAGTTTACGGGAAGTATCCTGTAGGTTTTGATTCCTTTGCGAGTGTCGAAAATTTGTTGAAAATATCGACATAATCGGCTGTATCTTTTGATTGACTTGGCTTAGAAGTTTGATATTTTCACAGCTTAAAGGGACAATAGACTTGAGTATTTCATGTGAATTTCAGCTTGATACGTCCACGCGTTCTTGAGATAAAGGGTCTTGACAGACAGACAGACAGACAGACGGACAACAAAGTGATCCTATAAGGGTTCCGTTTTTTCCTATTGAGGTACGGAACCCTAAAAACAACAATCCATGTTTTGTTTGAAAAACTCCCATGTATGGGCGTTTTGGTCCAAATTACAATTTCTTCTTAATCGTTATAAATAACCGCCATACACAACTGAAAACCATTGCGTTTGTTCAACAAAAACCTGATTAAATCCCTGAAATGTTGCCCTGTTGCCCTCCTATAACTCAAACTTAGTAAAACAAATGGTTTTGCCTTGATAATTTATTGACAAACAATTTAACATCAGTTTTTGTCCCTAAAGAGTTTTTGCTCCACCGAAAAGTTCCAATTCTAAATTGCAACATTGTGCAGTTGCCAGTGAATATGATTAAACATCCAACTGTACCTATCAATTCTCCAAAATCTTTTCAAAAACATAAACATTCCTAATCCAAAACGTACGTCACACATTCTTCACGAAATCGCGTTTCAATTTGAAATTCGCTAACGATGGCATTTCAAGAGCGTAGCTGTTACTTCTATCAATTTGCGGAGCTAACTCGGTCACAAAATATATATTCTGGTAACATCGTCGCTGAAGTTAATTGCCATGATAAGCGGTTACAGGATCGTTTGCCAGAGTCCACAAACATTTTAAACCCCCAACGTTGGTACATAAAAATTGTACTGGAGATAAAATACGTCTTAAAAGAGAAGGTTTTGTTATTGTTGTGAATATTAATGGAGGAAATGTTGTTTAATTAACGACTAAATTAAAGGTGACATAAAACAAGACAAGGTTTAGAACACACGATGGCTTTGGATATTTTAGTAAAAGTAACAGATATGGACAATATTTTTCTATACAAAACTTTAAAACGGTACCCTTTTGTATCATAAATGTTATGTAGTACCTATCTTGTTGCACAAAATAAAGTCGCTCCGTATAAATGAATAGAAAATTCCCACTAAGACCAAGCACCAAACAGACTCACATGTTGTCTTTCACTTGACTTTGTTTATACATTCAATCGCCTTAACTTGATATTGAGGGCAGTTCGTACACCTACGTAAGGATTTTCTACTATCTTCCTTTTGAATTATCAATTTAAAAGAAAAAACAGCTTACTTTGTGAGAAATTGACATTCCCAATTTTATTGAGCCTAAAATCAATGATTCAGAAAACATTACGCCGAAAACAACTAATGAATTTATTTGACATTATCTCACTCAAAGAAACAAAAGACGTCTTATTAAACCAATTTACACAAAATGAAGGAATCCGTGACAGAGATTGAATGAATCATCTTCTGTTAGAGAAATCATCCAGATAGACGATATAAATAAGGCAATCGAAATGTCCATTGGTATTATACAAAAGGACCAGATGGTGAACAAAAACTATTTTATCAAAGAAAAGCAATTAAATAATGGTATAAATAGTACTGAAATATGAGAAAACCTTAAAGAAGTAAAAGGTAATTTGGTAGATATACATTTGCTGGTAGGTAAGAGATCGTCCTAGAACCGTAATCTAATAAGGGGAATGGCGTTACGTCGACTAACGAGATCGCACCTCACTGCACAAGTTTGAAAAATAATTAAAAATTATACGAAGGAACTACAGCGGGAAATAGGAACTACACTAGAAGTGAAGAACAAAACTATTATGGCACATGTTCTAATTGTAAGAAGCACTGCGCGCTAATTGTTTGGGAAGAGATTTCTTAATTGTTTTTCTTTTTTAAACTATTGCTACTAAAAGATTTTTTAATCATGAACTAACATTATTATAGACTATCTTCAACAGTTTACAAGCGCTATATTCATTATCTTTAGAATACTTATCCAAAAATTTATGAAGGGCAATATTATAAGGAAATTGTCCTTGTCTAAACTACTAGTATCACGAAAACCTATATCAAGTTTTCCTATCTAAAATTTAATTATTGTAAACAAAATTAGGGTGTCATTGTCAACAGGCTGTTATAATCTAGTGGCGTTCCCTAGGGAGGAGCCTATTTCACTGACGCTGTCAGATTCTGTTTTACATGTTCACGTGAATTGCCTTTAAATTATATTAACCTTTATCTTACAACTACTGTTACTATGTTGTAATAAACCCATCGTTAGATTTCCTTAACTTAAATGGGCTATATCTATGTTCCTACTAAACATTTATTATTATCATCATCACTAATGAAATCCTAGAGCAACAGTTGATTGAAATTAAGGTAAAGAGGTATGATAGCAGTTTTTTAACTGTAAGAAGGAGTTCTTCAATAAGTGTTGCCGCGAAAACCAGTTAGTTTTGATATATTTTCGTAAAGGGTTTTTTTACATCCCAAGAGTGATACTTGGGTAAAATTTTATGTGTTAGCCCTAAGTGCATTTTCATTCAACATAATCATAAAATTGTGTTTCGCATACACGGTCATAATGATAAAAGGTTGCAAAACGAGGTTAATGTAAAGGGATTACAATTTTTACTTCGACAGAAAGTAAAAATAAACGCCTCGGAATTTGATTTTCGAAGTACCTGCACATCAATTGCTATGCGCAAAATGTTCCTTATGGGCAAGATTATTAAGATAGTTAAAAAATACTATTTGAGACTGGTATCATCACAAAAAATTAAGGCCAATATTTCTATAGTGAGAAAGAGCCAAATATTTTTATCGTTTCAAAGATCAAACTATATATTTTTTTGTCAATTTTAATAAATTAATTGTCTACTCAGTAGACAGTTAATTCAGTTTCAGTTTTTAAATTTTCTTTTAAATAGGAATTTCTGTATTTACATATCACTGTTTATTAGCTTGATCTTAAAACTGTACCTATTTTTGTTATTAATAGTTGAAGGTACTAATATATAAAACGTTTAAGTTGAATAAAAAGGTCTAAAGATAAACACTTAAATACTAACTAGTGTGCGAGTTTGAACCTTAATATTTTATTTCATTTTTAAAGGTCCATGCGGACTACATGTAAATTTATTCTTTTATGTTCTATATGTCAAAGGTATTCAGAATTGTATACCCGTAACAACACTGTTTACAATTTAAAATTGTTACTTTTCTGTGTTTAATAGCTATATATAGCTAAATATGTAATGATAACTATAATTTTGTCGGTTATTTTGGGCAATCAACGTAGTATTAGACATACCCTATACATAACCCATACCCACAATAATAGACCCAGAAATCAAACCCCGTATTTAACGCTCATGGATACATCAGTTTAGTCAATAGTACCATTACCAGTACCATTTTCGTAGAACAAGACTTATATTCTCGAACCTTCTAAACTACACTTAACTCTGTGGAATTTCAGTTGGTTTGTAAACTAACAAATCCTTGCCTTTATGTCCACAGGGGTAAGATAACAGGGATTCCATATATCTATGACTGTAGTTAGTCCTGAGGTAGCTATGTGAGACTAGTGTCAAAGCGACCAAAATGTAGGTACTATATAGTAAAAGTAGATATCTAGGGTTAGATCAGAGAATTTTGAACTGATACATTTAAAATACACATTTTTGGTTTGACCGGAAAATTAATAGAGGGATAAGAAATTTATAAATAAGTCACTGTAATTCCAAATATTAAATTGTCAATTATAATGTTATACTAGACAGTTACACCTTTAAATTGAAAAAAAAAAAAACTGAAATTATGTTATGTTGTAATGTTTGTCTTGTACAATGAAAAACAGACCTTTGTTTTTACCATTTTTTTGTTTATCTTTATTTTTAAATAATGCCTCTACACCACATTTTTGTTTGGACGCATTTTGGTTTACAACATGATGTTTTCGGCAACGCAATAATATTTTTGGACCAAATGGTTCTACTTTTAATTGCGGATACTACGCAATAACCATTGTACCTACGTTATCTTTACAGTTGAACATTATAGCGAAATGTGGTTCTTCCTTCTGTTGATAGAAATACAGTGTCGAAAGAGGACATTGTTAGTACTCAGGTGTCTTTGAAATTGAATTAATAAGCTTAGGAACAAAGCAGAACGTAATGAGTACCAATGAATTTTCTTCAGATTGGTTTCATTACATACCGTTTACATTACTGAAGAAAAAAAAATACAGACATTGGCTCATCCGTTACCCATTATACAAATGTCAACCCTAAAATCACACAGCCAGAGTTCAAAACCGTACACCAACGTTATTATATTATTACGCTATCATCAAAGCAATATTTGTAACAAAGTTTATCAAACTTATACCAGATTCGAGTGCGGTTGGTAACGTTGTTACTAGATTCGATGTTACCGCAAAGTCGTCGACGAATTGAGCCGTCGAATCGACTAAACCACAAATGGATGCCACCTCCCTAGGGCTGTCATTTTATCAAATGCTAGCACTATTTTGTAGTGTGGTCACTATAAATGTAGGTGACTGGAATTGGATGAACGCTTACCACGAGGCTAGAATTGACAGAAATATTCTCTGTCTTTTCAGATTTAATATTTTTAGGTAATAACCTACTATATTCAGGTATTTATAAACTTCAATGATAGTCCACTCGGAGGTGTAGCTATTCCTTATAAAAATCGGCAATGCGCAGCCATTAAAAAATAGACTCAAATATTTTACTGTGCCTGAAAGATCATTCAGGTAAGTTCACATACATAATTTTACATTAGACTACAATTCTTCAGTTTCTGACACAACACCTCACACAGCCCACTTATTAAAAAGAAAACGTCCCAAATCTATTACGTGACCTACCTCTGAACTCAGAAATCACTGTCGAAATCAGTCAATAACGCCAGCTCGCAAATCTATATCAACGTCAGGTGCCCAAATTATGCAGTCGTATACGATTCCTGTATCATTCACCTCGTCTCATCAATCATCTTCATTCCTCATTCACGGTTCATTCGTTCGTTCACCCCTTCGCGAAATATATCGAACGGTGTAACATTACAATCATTCTTTATAACATTTCACTTTTCTATATCGAATCAGATTCGAAAATGATACGATTAAATAATAAACGTGATTTTATTTTAAAGCCACGATAATTTTCAAATCATACGTTAATATGTGCTTCCGGACTGATTAAATATATTAAAAGGATTTTATAATTTAATTGAAAACCCAATTAGTGAAACTGAAACCGTTTTCTGGTATTGCGAAATAAATTAATGATCGGTCATGCAAACATTTTTGTATAGCTTATTGTTGTTGTGTTCAATCTATAATATCGATAAATATGAATACAAATAATTCATTTGCAAGTTGGCTATATGTACATGCAATACGTGTCACACTTCACAATGAGTAAAATGTTCTCATTTCTCTTTTTTTATTTCCTTTTCTAATTTTCCAATTTCTCATCTTTTACGTTTTAGTTTCTTCATATCTAACGAACCTTCCAATCTAATCGAATTCGAAAATCCGCCATTATCCCAACACTACCTATAAAGTCAGAGCAAAATTGGACCCGCGTCGTATGAACTGTCAGTATAATTCGACAAAATGCAATCCTTACTGAAAATCATTGAACTGAATAATGGCAATGCTATTTTGATACTTAATTGAAAATTGGAACATGGGGTTTCCTTTAGAATAGTTGTTTGTTGTACCTATTAGTAAAAATTTGTAGTATTAGTTTCTCGTAGTAATTACATTGGAGTATAATAATTATAATAATCTGTTCAATCAATGTATTCTATTCTAGAGGTATTATCCGAAAAACCTTATATGAAAAATTAAGCAAAATTAAAAAATTTGAAAAAACCCCCGACGGTAAAAATCTTATTGAAAAATAATAAAATAACTCAAAACCCCCGACTTAACCCAATTATATAGGAATATCCGTCGGGAGCTGCCATTAAACCAGCTAAAGGATTCTAGTGTCGTGAATACAATTATTGAAGAATTGTAGATGTTTAACGATGACATAAAATACACTCAATTAATTGTTGAAATTTCATATAGAAAAGGCAGCCCCCGACGGTTATTCCTATATAAGTCGGGGGTTTTGAGTTATTTTATTATTTTTCAATAAGATTTTTACCGTCGGGGGTTTTTTCAAAATTTTTAATTTTGCTTAATTTTATTTCAGACTTTTTAGAGAACATATACGAATTATAGTCTATATAATATGTTAACATTATTTTGCGCCGATATTGTAGCGCCCTCTAGTGAGTTACAGGCGTAATTTTTATTATTTGGGAACATGCATTAAGCACGTACACATTGCTGATGAAAACAGAATTGTAATCGGACGTTTTGATTATATTGTAACATTGTTTGGCACTAATATTGTGGCGCCCCCTAGTGATTAATAGCCATGACACCTATCTAAGAACATGAACTCATCGAACACAAAACTGTTATTGAAAACCGCATCAAAATCGGATCATTAGTTTAGAAGGTAGGTGGGAACATTACTTTGCTCTTTTGCACTAATATTGTGGCGCCCCCTAGTGAGTTACAGCCATGACACCTATCTAAGAACATGAACTCATTGAACACAAAAACGTTATTGAAAACCGCATCAAAATCGGATCATTAGCTTAGAAGGTAGGTGGGAACATTCCTTTGCTGTTTGGACTAATATTGTGGCGCCCCCTAGTGAGTTACAGCCATGACACCTGTCTAAGAACATGAACTCATCAAACACAAACCCTTTATTGAAAACCGCATCAAAATCAGATCATTAGTTTAGAAGATATGTGGGAACATTACTTTGCACAAACGCACACACAAACACACAAACACACAAACGCACAAACGCACATCTCTCACCCTAAACGCATATACCTGCTCCGTTCCGTCGTGGGTAAAAATTAAGTAGAATGTTTTCAACTTTTCCAAATGTCCCGGGTTTGCTACTCAAATTAAATTAATATAGTTAAATTTAGCAAGTGGTACTTTCCGAACAAATGATTACAATCCTACTTCCTACTAGTCCTGCTTCCTACTTAATATCATAAATGTGAAAGTTTGTGAGAATGTATGGATGTATGTTTGTTATTCTTTCACGCAAAAACGGCTGGACCGATTTAGTTTAATTTCGGTATGTAGATAGGTGAAACCCTGGATTAATACATAGGCTATTTTTTATCAACACACCACTCGGGCGAAGCGGCGAGCGGAAGCTAGTATAAAATAGTTATATCAAAACATTAATAAAGTCTTTCTAATTAGTCCATATTCATAGTTAGACTGCAGTTGAAATTACCAGGTATTTTGTATTTTCTCGACCATTGTCGTTTTTACCAGAAATAGTTCCGTTAGCTTGGTTTAATCTGAGTCTACACTCCTCGGGGAATGAACTAATATTTGCTATAACAGTTGTTTTGTTAAGAAAAAATACCGAAAACAGTGCTCTTGTTTTGGTCTTGGAAATTAAAATAAAAGTTGGTGATGTTACCTACACATAGAAAATCTTTTATTTGGTTATGAGATAACATAGTATTATATTTTGTTGCTTTGAAAATCTTCTGTAATGCAATATTGATAAGGCGATATTCTTTTCTACAATACTGATGCTTTTAGCAGAAGATTTTTCAGTATTTCGTAAAAGGTTTCTTTGAATAAATATGTGGCTAAATTATTTTCTATGAGAACGAGAAAATATGAGCTGCTAAAAGATATCTACTTACGTGTATAATATGTGAAGAGAAAACGTGTTGCCCTATTAAAAACCACTGATGAAAATTGTAATCAAATTGGTGAAGCATCAGTTACCCAATTTTCCAAAAATTTATAATTTTATTGTCAACAACAGAAAAGCCAATAACCAAGAAATAATTCCAATTTCGTAGTTCGTAAAAGGTAAAATGCGATAACAGGCACGTTGGCTTATCACGTACATTTTCCTTTACATGTAGAATCATTTGCAAAACCCTTTGGGTAAAGCCAGTTACTGAAAGGTAAGCATTAGGTAATGTTCGTTACCATTTGTTATTGTTTTGGTTGTGAAAATTGGGGTAGGTTTGCCACTAGACATTTTTTTTATATATAGAGATATACCTACTACACATTTTTACTGTCCGAAATTAAATATACCATCAAATTATAACAATAGTCTACATAATTAACTAACTGAAACGTGATGATTTATTTACCCAACATAATTTTTTCAAAGTGCCTACATTTTTTTTCCACACATAATTTTATTATATTTTCACCACTCATTTTTATTTCCAAAAATATATTGGAAGATTTATATCGTCAATACCTTTTTAGTCCCCGTGGGAATGCAAAGTGAATTTCCATATGTAATACTAGCTTTTGCCCGCGACTTCGTTCGCGTGGAATAGTGACTTCCTCCAGATTTTTGGTTTGACCAATAGATGGCGCTGTATGTCCGGAATAAATTTTATTTTTTATTTTTATTTTTTGTAATAAAAACTATCCTATGTCCTTTCTCAAGTTTCAAACTATGTCTGTACCAAATTTCACACAAATCGGTTCAGTAGTTTAGGCGTGAAGAAAAGACAGACAGACAGACAGAAAGACAGACAGAAAGACAGACAGACAGACAGACAGAGTTACTTTCGCATTTATAATATTAGTTTGGATGATACAAGTCAGTGGTACTTTTGTACCTCTAGATACGCGACAATTGACGAGTCTAAGATATGCGCGTAGATAAAAATATTCTGAAATATTTTAAGTCTTCGTTAACTAGGTACTGTCTTTCGTTAATAATTAGCGATCTGCCTCGGCCTAATTCCTGTGGTAAAAAGAGCATAAAAATCAGTAGTTTGTGGTTTATCACGAACGGAGAGACGTTTGGTGAATAATGCTGAATATGAAAATATTTTACCCAATAAACGTTAAAACAGACGCCTCGGAAATATTTATATGTATTTTGAAATAGAATTAAAATTGTGACACTGTTAAGTATGTAGGTACTCAACGGCGGAAAACGCGTCAAGGACAATGCGTGATTTACCAAGATTACCCACGAATAGGCATTTGCTAACTAAACTTCACACAGCCTACAAAAGCTCACATTTCCCTAGAAATTCCCAACTTAATACGAACCATTATTATTAACTCGCAGTATACTAACACAAAATTCTGAAATAACAGTAATTTTCACACAATTATTTTTAATTGAGAGTACATTGGTGGTATTTTGTGCCTTATTAAGGCACCTTAGGTACTCAAGCGGTAATGTATACGTAAATTAAGGCATGTGTGGAAAATATCGGGGAATGTGAGGCGTATAATATAATTAAAGCAGGGTGTAGATGTGCGAGCGCGTGAAATTGACGCGTCCGTCGCAAACAGCATGTGCAACTGCCACTATGATATTAAATTCAATTTATTTGGTGTTTATTATAGGCGTTGAAATTTTAAGCCTTTGACTGGGTCGTTATTCAAATTGGTTTGTTGAATTTCGTGTTAAGTTTTGAATGAAACTTTTTGATGTGGCATAGTGAAACTATTGTGTTGTGTGTTCGTTTTTAGCCCGCTTCCCAAAAAGAAAGAAGTTCTCAGTTCAGCCGCATATGTGTCTAATTCCTTTAGTTAAGTATATAAGAGGGTATCATGTTTTGATAATAATGACGAGCAGTACTTATTTAGGTACGCATTCATAAACTACGACACCTACTGAAATCAAATTGTGTTGTAATACCGTAAATATATTTTCACTATCATCAACCTTTTTCTTCATTCTTTACATCTCTGAAAAGCATCTACATTGACGCACATTGTGTGTTCAGTTTCAAGAAAAATTTAATATTCTTGCCTAAACAAACTACATATTTTGATGCCCGTAAATACATCACATTTATAGCGTCTGTCTTTAAAGATTTCAGTTGACGGGGTCAGTGTGCATTTTACCTATTCTATTTTATTTACGTGAATTACGATTGTGTGTATTTTTTAATCAAATACTCAATATGTATATTTTTAATATTGGTTTAAGAAGATAGAAACACTTACCTATTTTTCTACATACATTAATTAAAAGCTTAGTATAAGACGATTAACCCATATCACCATATTACGTAGTAGGCAAACTCACAGACACACTCACACCGACACTCACATATGTACACTAAAATGTTGTTAAATATAATTATAATTTAGTAATAAGCTACTGATAATCTGTCCAACTTTTTTAAACTGTGCCCTTTAGGGTCTATATTGTATTTATACTGTAAATGTACCACCTATAATGTATACATATGGAATGCTAGTAACGAATGGAGTAGGTATATTTTTAGCAGATTTATTATATTTAATACAAGTTTGGTTTTAAGTAACTTAACCTATTTAGAACGAAAATATTCAAAAGATGTGCGTAAATTAAGACAGATTACGGCTCAGTTTTATTAGGTCTATATTTAGATACATTTAAGTTTATGAGAAAGAGTATTTTGGAGGAAAATGTCTCATGAAGCTCTTTATAAATAAGAACTCTAATAAATGAAAACGTTTTTACTACAAACATAAGGCTAAATAGCCTTTATGTCAAACGAAAACACACAACAGAATTTTGTGAAACTTGATATTCCTACGTAGTTCACAAGAAAAGCTTACTGACTGAAAAAACACAAAGAATGTTTTCAAGTCTAGTATTTTTTGTAAGCTTTATATTCTGGTGTACTTATGATATTTGATAGGCTATCAACAATGGATCTTTGGAATGTAATGTTATTGCCATCGACTCGCTAAGAAGATAGGCTCTTTGGCTTTATATTAACTGAGTAATTTTGTCGTATTTTGGTTCTAAGTTAATCTAAGTAAGTATATGATGAATAGAATGCGGTTAACAATAACATATTATATCCTATTTTTAGATACACGAATACTTTTATTTGAAAATATTTTGTAAGAATAAAATTCCTTAAAATTAAGTACGTTTTATCATTTTGCTTCTAATAAAGTCTAAACTAAATCCTAAAGTTAAAATGCTCCTTTAGCACTGAAAATGATACGACCCGTTTTCTCTATATTCGCCAGCTATATTAAGTACTGTACGCTTACTTGTAAGTACCCAGAACTATATCTGAAATTTCCATATTTTCCTTTAAAATAATTATCGTTTTAATAATAATATAGGTACTTACAGAGAATTTTACTTTTTAGTATTTAGTCTCAATAAAGTTAGAAGTTAGTGAAAAGCAGTAAGAATTTCATAGCTTTTGACTTTTATTTTATAGTTAATTAAGTTAATTTTAACAGTCATGATTTGCATTTTCGTAGACATTGTTTAATTAATTTTATTCAGGTTCAAAACTAGTGCTTAACTGTTTCGAGAATAATATTCGACTATATTACCTGCCTGAATCAAGATCCTATGTAGAGGTAGACGAAAATATGAGTAAAAAAATGGTTAGATACAAAAATGTGTAGGATTTTCTACGATAACAATACAAAATAGTATGAATTTCAATATTGGGCTACGAGACAAAAATGCCTTTGATATTTTGAAAGGCTTAACGTAACTTTCTCTCTAAATATTTTTCTCAAGAATTTAAGCAGGTAAATACTTAAAGGATTTTTTTTTGGAATATTAGAGTATCTAATACAATATTTATATTTTTACATATAATTTATAACATTTAAAGTAATGTAGTAGTAAGAGTAAGTCTTTACACAATATAGCCTTATTCAATGTAAATTCGATGTAGAACGTTGGCATTCTTGTTGATTTTTCATACCTTAGAATTGAGTCAAGTAAAAGGTTTTTTCTAACTAACTCTTACTAAAGTAAGCATTGCCATCCAACGTGGCAATGCTGCCAGCCTCTTGGGTACACTCCCGGTGGGCAGCGATGAGGAGGAGTTTTTTGATGCAATTTTTTAAAACATTTTTATTTATAGTAAATGTATATATTAGGTAATAAGTTAGTGGTATGTTGTATATATAATTATTATTAAGATATTGTAAAAAGTTATTTGTAAATAAACGTTCCACTCTTACTAACTTGCAAAATATCTAATAGTGTTTACCGATAATGACTTATTTTTCGTTAACTTTCCATTCCTAAGCGTTCTTGTAATGCCACTATCACCGCTTATTCTTATCTTAATTCCTTCTATACTTATGTTCGCAGTTTATTCTAATCTTTATACCTTTAATTTATGTGCTATGGTATATTCTAGACTTAAAATGATCGTCAAACATATTATAAAGTTGGTACTATTTTAGTAATCTATAGTGCATACGTCACTTCGCATTGCTAACTCTACGTGTGTCGACAATGACCCATTTCTTCCGCTTGAGAGAGAAGAGGTGTTTCATTATACAAGTCTGTGTCACTCATTGATTGCTATAGGTTTGTATAATGTTATTGAAAACGATGGGAATGAATTGTAAGAAAGCAGAGAGGGTCTCAAAAAGGAACGTGAATGATCAATGTGTGTAGGAAAGTGTGCTGAAATACAGCATTGTAATTTGAATAAAACACTTTCAAATGAGAACTTTCTACGACTGTCAAATGCATGCAATAAGATCTAGAGGTAGTGTTGAAAGTGAGCAAGGAAACCCGAAGATCTTTTGGGTCCAAATTGGACTTGGTTTCAGTAATATAAAAGCCTTATTAAAATAATATTTCTATCTTTAACCAATGTCATCAAAGGACCAATCAAGCCTAAACTCCATGATACAAAACTTGTATTAATCTATCATTAATTTGTGTTAACATGAACATAGTTAAGGAAAATGCCTCCCTGTACATATACGGAAGAAAACACCACAGCTAGTCTTACATTGTTGACTTTTACTATACGATTATGTACTATGATACCTTAGAACATGTTCCATAGGAAGTAATTAGTCCGCTGTAGTTTCAGTGACTCATAAATGCAAATATGAAAAGTAGATAGTATCAATTAATTAGTGACATTTAACGTTGAAGTAGTATTGTAGCTTTGATGATTGAGTGATTAAATCTATGTTGAATATACAAAAGGATATACTGGAATATTTTTAATACTTGTATTTGTTTTTCTTTTCATTTAAGAAGGAAAATAAGTTGTCAATAACTAGAAACAAACTATTATTTAGTAGCTAAGTATTATACTGTTTTTAGTGCGGTATTGGCATGTGTATGCAATACGCAATCGTAAAATACGAACTACGTCTAATGTTACCGGATGGTAGGCTTATAAGGATGCGAAGTACAACTTCCTAATGTATTCAACTTTTAAAGAAGAATATATCAAAATACATATTGTAATTTAGGACATTTTTCTGTTTAAATTCTACAATTGTTGAAGTAAAGGGATTACATTCACTGGAGTTAAAAACAATTCACTACAGCTTCACTCAACACATACAAAATTAACAATAACCTCAGTTATACTGAAAGCAGTATTTCAAAAGGCGGTTAGTTCTAAGCCTAGGAATAATTCAGTCAGGGTTTAAAACGTCGGTTTTAACCAGCGGTTACTCAGACCACAAGCATGGTAATTAATTTAATCGAGATTAGAACAAGTTAAGCAATAACTTCACTTTAAGCTTTAAGAAGTATACTTAGTTGAAGATTTGTGTCAAGTCTTAAAACCACTTGTACTTTTTTCAGAAAATATTAAAATGTTTCATGTATTTTTGTTGCTTTTTGATGAGATTGAAAAAGTTTTTATTTGTCGAATTCCTTTTGGTAATATTAAAGAAATACAGATATTAATCGGTTCCTTTATACATTTTATCGATGAATGAGAACCTTTCACAATGGTTGTTGGTGAGCTATGATATTAATCATTCTTTCCTGTATTGTATTGTTTTGTTGGGAGCAATATCTAAGATAATATAACAGCAATTTTGTTGGAGCGAGCAGAGAGAAATGTTTTGGTTTGAAAGCTTTTCTATTGGTCACTGGTTTCTGTAAATGCGAAGTATTGAAAACACGGTCATTTATAATTATAATTAAGTTGTATTTTATTAAGTTATAAATCATAAAGTTTTGTTGTTATTACCAAAAAAAGTGTCACAAATTTCCACTAACTTGACATTTAGAAACTGTAATAAAAAAGTTAAACAAAGCAACTTACTTGACGCGACTTTTTCTTCGAGACTTGCCTAAAATTAAAAAGTTTATCAAAACTTCGTTAAACTAAAACATTATTAAAAAAATAATTTTATAAGGATATTGAATGACTAAACCTAAGGAGTTTCCTTAAGTAGTGACGTAACTTTTCTAATATTTTCCCGACAATCGCTTTGGTAACGTTTAGCGAAGTTTTTTATAGTTTTTCAACTCAGTGCTACGAGGCTTTATTAGTTCACAAGTCAAAGTTTAGCGGTAGAAGTGGGGGAAAGTCATTAATGAAATAATAATGGAACTTAAGTTAATGTTCGTTCGTTAAACGGAGGATTATCTTGAACGACGTTCTGCCGATTACGCACTTTACGTCGGATTAATTAATGTTGGTTAAAGAATTATATTTTTTTGAGCTTTTGGCTGAAATAGTTATATGTGTTTAAATACCTATATATTTTTTTTTATTTCTATGTGGTGTTTAAGTTTTTTTTTGTAATATGTGTGGTTTTTTGGCTGAACTTGGAAATATTTTCGAAAAAATCAAAATATTGAAATTCTTTATGAAATTCAGATTTCAAATCAATTAAACTGAATAAAATGAATTAGGTATACCTACAGTTTAAACAACTGGAAGTTACTAAAACCTTAACTAAACTGTACTTTCTAGGAATGATCATAACAATCCAAAATACGCAAATGTTTTAAATTATTACTACGGAACTTTTTATGTAATGGCCCAACTTTTTGCGGAGTAATCTAGAAAATAATTGTATATTTTATTTTCAAAGTAAGTTCTTATTTTGAAGTTTATTTTGTATTTAAAACAGTATATTCTGTTATTAAATAATTGTAACTATTTAGCTTTGGAAATTAAGTATCTACTTATTTTAAGTTGCACTTTGTAAATTAATTTATTTACTAATTGAAACATGTAAATAATTATTCTAATACTTTTTTCAATAATTGTAATTAATTTCGTAATTTTTTTTTAATATTTCCGCCTAAATTTTCCTGAAAAAGCTAACTTACGTAAAATTTTAATTTGTTTTTCCAATTTCCACGTGATTTTATTTAATATTTTTTATTAATTTGGAAAAGTCTTTAAATTTTTCAATATTATTTCCTGAAAAACTTTTAATTACATAAACTAACTTTCCAATTTTTTTCTCAATTTCCACTTACCTGGTTCGTATGAAGTCTTGTTCCTCGGTCAAAGCAGGCACAGTCGTTCGCAACAAGTGGTGTTGTGCAGTGTTCGCCGGATCCCGGCCTTATATACCGGAGGCGGCGCCGTCCCCTACCACCTAATCACCAAAGGAATGCTACTAACATAGTTTGCATTTCAATTTTAGGCAACAAAATTGTTTGATCACATTATTTAATACTTTTTTTATTATTTTATAAAAATATTTGAGGGCTTATTGCGTATTGGGTTTGGCAAATGCGTAGGTACCGTAGGTGTTACGTTTGTGGAAAATGTGCGGATTTCGTGGCCCTTAGATTTTAATGTCATTTTTAATAATATATTTGAATGTTATGGTAACTGTTAGAGATATTTATTAACAGAAAATAGATCATTTTAACTTTGAAGGTTTTAAGTGTAAAGATATGAGGAGTTACAGAATTAAATTGTTGGCAATACGTATGTCCTGTTTTCTGAATTTTAAATTAAAAAAAAAACTTGCTATGTCTGTCTTTCTGGCTTCTAATCCAAAACTAAAGTTTAGAGCCTGAAACAACACGTAAAGTACTTTTTATACGTATGTGGGAAATTGTTTTCCGGGGGCAATACTACGGTTGGTATAACCGTGGGAAACAACTAGTATTAAATAAAGTATAATCATCATGGCAAAGAATAATTTGTTACCAATGGTGTTTATTTACATTTTTTTGGATTGCACGTTAAACTATAGGTCCCGGCTGTCATTGAACATCCTTGGCAGTCGTTACGGGTAGTCAGAAGCCAGTAAGTCTGACACTAGTCTAACCAAGGGGTATTGGGTTGCCCGGGTAACTGGGTTGAGGAGGTCAGATAGGCAGTCGCTCCTTGTAAAGCACTGGTACTCAGCTGAATCCGGTCAGACTGGAACCGACTGGCCGACCCCAGTTGGAAAAAGCCTCGGAGGATGATGGTGGTTATGTACATTTCCTACTCAATAAAATCGTGTGACACTGAAAAAATATTACTGATCCTCGAAAATTAAAGCCTACGAATTCACGTCACTTAAGATTAACATCTACGTAATGGACTTCATTTTAATTAATTTCTTAATGAATTATTTATTTGTAACTTGCGTAAATTCTGTTCTTGTAACTTTTTATTTTCCTAGATTTCCCAGAGTTTTCTTCTTGGTATAGTACATTGAAGTGTCAATAGCCTATAGCCATGGTTCTAGTGATTGAGAGGTAGTGATTTCGTGAGAAACCTACCAATTGTACTTGTGATTTGAACCGTCAAAAATGTATTACCCAAACCCTACTACTTACCATCTCAACAAATGCAAAGATTGGCAAAGAACTATACTACTACTTAGAACTATACATGTTATACTAGCTTCTGCCAGCGGTTTCACCCGCATCCCGTGGGAACTACTTCTCGTACCGGAATAAAAAGTAGCCTATAGCCTTCCTCGATAAATGGGCTATCTAACACTGAAAGAAATTTTCAAATCGGACCAGTAGTTCCTGAGATTAGCGCGTTCAAACAAACAAACTCTTCAGCTTTATAATATTAGTAGGTATAGAAGAGAGTTTGTCACGCTACCTCTTTCGAGCAATAAAACACATAGGTAGTGGAAAAACATGGCCGTTTTGTAGCCTGTCTTTTGTAAATTGTGACGTTCAAAAAGTTCAGTTTTGCAGCCAAGTTTTCAAAGTTTAATTTCAAACATTCAGCCAGTATTCTTTGATACAGTAGTAATATGGTTCATTAGGTAGACCCTCCCTACAGCAAACATACCAACATATACAGTAGGCAGTAAACTACAATAGTTAATTTGTAATTAGTTGATTAGGATTTCATAGATCCTTATCTTTTCACATAGCTTGTAAAATCCACTCTATTAACATAGGAACAATTACTAAGCTTAAAGTAATAGCGATAACACCAAAAAATATTTAAAAAAACTTATACCACTAACATTTACGTGTTATTCGGTAGGTAGGTAAGGGATACAATTTGAAAACTATAATAAAAGTTAAAAATATTTGTATCCCTATTTAACTTTGCAAAACGTCTTCATTCAGTTTTATTTAAGAACTGGGAACCACCTGAAACAGGAACTTAAAACAAGTAACTCCTGAAAACTACAGAACTCTAATATGTCACGTTGTCTTGACCCGGGTAATTCTCGTAGCTTCGCCCGTGACCGGGGTAATTTAACTACCTGACCTTACCTAATGTGTAGTAGTAGGGTAGATTGTAGCGTCATCTGATGATTTCCCATTACAAAAAACAGGTCCATAGGCGTTAACAAAATCTTCGAACCTCGTAAGACAGTAGCTTCAAAAACGTTTCTAAGGTTATCATTAAGATACCTGTAGTAAAGGAGGAAATCAAGTCAAAACAAGGGAATATTAAATACTAGCTTTTGCCCGCGACTTCGTTCGCGTGGAATAGTGACTTCCGGCAGATTTTTGGTTTGAACAATAGATGACGCTATATGTCCGGATTTTTTTTTTGTAATAAATACTATCCTATGCCCTTTCTCAAGTTCTAAACTATGTCTGTACCAAATTTCACATAAATCGGTTTAGTAGTTTAGGCGTGAAGAAAAGACAGACAGACAGTTACTTTCACATTTATAATATTAATTAGGATTAGGACAGCTTTAAATGGCAAACATGTCCCACATATTTCGGCAATCGAAGCTCGTTCTATTTCAGACAGTGTTTGTGACATTTTGTAAACACCTTTATTTCATTGACTGGAAGGTTATTTTCTACGAAAAATGCCTTAGACAATGTATCTTCTGAGGATCGCTAAATATAAACATGTCGTCAAAAGCTTGACCGTGACTCTGTCACTTCCAAACTTATGTTTTCACATTTCGGCACACACGTGACCATTCAATAAGTTTTCGAATAAACAGAAAAAAAATGTCGGTTGGGAAAGACGCTATTATTGCCTTTGAGTGTTCTTATTTCTTGCAATAGCTATTTATAAAACTACACAGTTTATATGTTATACTACATAGTTTATATGTAACTCTGCAAATCTGAAATTACATTCTAAATTAATGTTGTACTTATCCATTTTGGATGTCACCTTTTTTCAGGCACCGTGCTTTTGACTGTAAATAGTATTTTGCTGATCAGAAGGCTAACCACCAGTATCGACATTCGAAGAAGTCGTTTAGGTGCCTACATGATTTAACTTTCATTTTACTTTATATCAGTCGGTAAGAGACTATGAAAATGTTTCAGGGGTAAGTCTAAGATAGGAGAAATAATAGTCGTCTCATAATTGCTTTTTAGTGAATTGTCATTAAGTGCAACCATTCAACCGTAATACGTGCGTTGCATTTTCATCCACAAGAATTTTCTTTTGTAATACTTATGATAGATTTTTTTTGGTGACATTATAAATCCGTTCCGTTCGTCTGTTCCGTAGAGTTTGTTCGATTCTCAGGTTTGACCGATTTGAAAAATATTTCAGTTTTACGATATTGTTGCCATTTACTGAAAAAGATTTTAAGGCTTGTTTTTTTACCAGGGTATAATTGTATTGTGTGGTGATTGTGTGGCATTGCTATTCATTACATTGGTAGGTGATAAGTACTTTACTTTGCTTGTGTTAGCAGAGGTTCTATCATTCTATCGGACTGCTAAAATGCAATAAATATTATGATGATGATGACGACAATAAACCAAAAATACACACAGAAAATGATATATTTAGGCATCTTGATCACACCCTAGGTCCTAAAATCTCTTTTCAATAACACCATGTGGACCAATAAAAACTAATGAATAGCCCCAATATGTTTGCTTATAATTTAATACGTCTAACTTTTACTACGCTATGATGAGTCAATGGTGCCCATGGAGAATAAAATGACTAGTGGAGATGTTATAACGTAAAATTTCCCAAGAAAGCAACGTGCCAAAATGCGGGTGTGCGGGGTACGAGGAATGTTACTGTCTTCGCCCTTATACACCTTCTTTGGACCCGATAATTTCTTGTGATACCAAAAATCGTTGAAGATCTCTCGAAGAACCCAATAACTTCGTTGGTTCACTCGGAACTGATCATTTTAGTTATGCCCGCCGTACGTATTTGACCTAGAAGAAGGCGCCTGACCTACCTACACTATGGCATCTCCGGTTATCTTTCCTTACTACGCTATGTTGAGTCAATGGTACTTATGTGGGACATTCTCACCATACGTGTGACCATGGATGAGCTTCATTAATTGTTAGTTCACAAATATGTATTGTACTTCATTAGATTGTCCCTTACCATGGGTGTAGTCTGGAGTGTGTTTTAAAAAGATAAATTATTATTTCTTCATTTTCCTTAAAGGGTCTTTTTATAGTCTGGATTTTATTTTAAAAATATAAATCATTATTTAAAGGTGTACCTATTTTTAGCTAAGCGACATGCTGTCTTATTTTTTTTGTATTCATGCTATTGTTTCTCAATATTATTATGTTTATTTTAAAGCGGTACGAATCCATGTACTTTCACTCAAAAACCTTAAACATCAAGCAACAAAATGTTCTCGACTTTTCCACGAAAGAATAATCAACAAGGCGTTAAAGTTAAGGCCCATTTAAAAGTAAATACTTAAGAAAGTTAGATTGCAATAATTTAAGTATTGTAATAACACCAGTTTTGTCCGGAATAAATTTACAAGAAGGATCTTGCAAAGGAGTTTGAAACAAAATAATCCTATTTTGCGTAGGCCAAAGTTGTCTAGTGTTCAGAATCCTACAGGTATTCTTAAAGAGGGTCATTAAAAATGGGTCGGGATCCGAAAAGCCGCAAAGTACTTGGTATTTGTATAATTACAAATGTTAAAACAAGAACAGAAAGTTTTGATTGATTCAAGAGTACCTAGTTTTCGAGCTTTCAAGTTAGGTCATAACTTGAAATTATAATAAATTGAGGTAAAAAAATCTTTAAAAACAAGCTTTTATTTAAATGCGCTAAAAAGAAATGTCGTTAAAAGTTGACAGTAAAAGTTTATTTTTTTCTTTTTAGCGCATTTAAATAAAAGCTTGTTTTTAAAGATTTTTTTACCCCAATTTATTTTATACTTTTTAGTTTTCACCTGGTAAGTTCCTAAGTCTAAATTCTGTAGCGGCTGTCATCTTAGATTTTGATTTGGTAAAGTGCACTTTATTCTACTTGTCAAGCCCTGTCATTGGATACCCATATGGATGGGATTGAAAAAAATAGGTTATTCACCATTTTGTGTGTTATGTGTCATGTGTTTTACTTGTCAATCCCTTTCATTTGATACCCATATTGTATAGGTACCTCAAAAATAACTAGTCCGCCATCTTGTATATTTAGCCATGTTGGATTTAGGATGACGTCACATAGCTTAACATGCATTGTCATCCAAACTAAACATGTATGCAAAATTTCAGCTCAATCGGTTGTAAAATTTCACCCGAACACACATAGTTACATACATACATACATACATTGCAAGTTAAATAAAAGCTTGTAAAATGATTTAAAGTATGGTGTCTATGAAGATATAATTTGGGACAGTCTAGAATAGTTATTAAATCTACCTCTATAATACCATCTCAGCTCGTCTCAATAACTCAATTTATTTTTTAGAACACATGACTTATTCAAATCATCAATCACCTCCTATTCAATACGACTAAACCATCTCACTTTTACCAATTTCTACCCCAAAACTCACTACTGCCACAGATAGTAAGGGCTATCTATTTTTTCTAACCTGACAATAGCGGCGACCGACTATGAGGAGACTAAGAGCAAACAAAAGAAAATATGATTGGTACGAGATGACGATAGGCGCCCACGTACCAACCCGACGCTAAGGTATCGGATAACCAAGTTCCGACACGACCGACTTCCTACCACAATATCAAAGGTGGGAAAATGGAGCATTATACTAGTTTATAGGTGAATTAATTGTATAGGGTTATTATGAAAACACGTTTGGGTGTTAGGTTCAAAGGTATCGTTTTCTTGGTTGGGTTGTCTTGTCAGATTCGTGCAACTAGTGTCTGACCTTTCGTGAACGACTGCGGAGGCCTAATTAATATTGTTTTTGATTTACATACATGTCTTGACTTGACTACTACATCTGCTAATTATTCTTGAAACTATGTATAAGTAGGTGGCAGAAAGATAACAGGAAGCTTAAATCAAAAATACCAGTACTGAAAATATACAATTTCTAACCACTGTGCCACTCAGTTTTTAAACATTCCATAATGTCTATTTGGCAGAAAGTTTATTACTTAACAACGTAAGACCTTCAAAGTGAGTCCATGAAAGTTTATTCTAGTCTGAAAACCACACTGTTGCATTCCAATTTCGAAGAAACATAGACAAGACGGCGTGAGAGTTAAAAAGATCCGTCGTCATTTATTTATGTTCTTGTCTCGAGGGAACCACTCTGTGCACTCGGATGAAAGTAGCCTATAGCCTTCCGCAATGGACAGACTATCAGACTGTTACTGTTACTGTTACAGCCTTTTTATCGTCCCACTACTGGGCACAGGCCTCCTCTCACACAGGCTATCAGACACTGAAAAAATATTTTTTTTTAATCACACGGAGCCTTTAAACATCGCCAATGGACAAAGAAAATTTTTGACATATCCTTTCAACTTTGGAAGTGTGACATATTATTACTTGGTTCAGGTTCAGGTTCAGGTTTTAGGTTAAGTTTTTTCAGGTCAGAATAGTTAACAATTTTGTACTTACTAACAAAATTAAATATGAAACCATTCATAAAGATTCATACTGAAGTAATAGAGATGAGTTTTTTAAGTAATAGCCCGATGTAATACCGACGCCGACTGGTAATTCGCTAAGCTATCAAATGAGATAGGTCAATAAGCCTCAGAGTGGATCGCAAAACGTTTAACGATCCTAGACTGTAATATACGCTCACGCGATTTTTTCCTGAATAGAGTATTTCGTCATGGTTCAAGTAGGTACTCTTGGTAAAGAAATAATTTCAGAACTAGTTTCTGCAAAGAGTAAAATCTAGCAGATCTGGGAACACTGGTTCTCAGCTGCAGCCGATTAGACTGGAAGCCAACCCCAACATAGTTGGAAAAAGGCTAGGCAAATTATGAGATCTGGAAAAGTAAATGTTATTTATAAGATTGTCAAATAGTTTTCTGTTTCTATTCATGTAATCTTTAGCTTTTACATAAGCAATTAACTCAAAAAATAAACAAATTTTGGCTGCCTTTCCATAAAACCTGAATAGATTGTCACATTTGATTTATGCTTTCAAAAATTATTTCTACTAAGTACCTATACAGAAGAGTGGACACTATTCCTAACCTCCGCAGTTTCCATAGCAACTGAACCTAGGAAGTATCCACTTCAAAACAAGTACTTCCCGTACCAAAATGTCTCCCTTATCTACTATCACCACTGACCAATCAATGTTACATAAATGACGAACCTCCCCACGCATATATCAAAAGCGGTCTATTAGAAGTATACGCCGATCATCGGAATTTTCACAGGCAGATAACGTCAATAGTTTTTGCAAAAAAAAAATCACAGACAAATTATGACGCATGTAATCAGAAATTAGCATTTAATAACCATTATCTATATCGATTATCTAGCCCGGTTTTGACATAGTACTTGGAAGCACTGATTTCTAATTAGTTCGGCCAATCACGTTGTTTATTTGGTAATCCTCTTCAACTAAATGTCATATTAGAGTCACTTTTTCGTCATGTAGATCGATAATCATTTTCACCTTTTAGAAGTTATTTTCCAGAAACTATTAATAAACTTTTCCTCAAACTTTTAATCATCTGTACGTTACGACATTAAGTGGAAATTAAAATTGGAAAACCCGTTGTACAGAGGTTAATTATCGACATAAAGGTTATAGGGGTTTGTAAAAGGAGGTGTGCCTTACAACATTTCTATTCAGATTCTGTCCCATTTTAATATACCTAACCAATGTTAAACAAAAGTTACAAAAGTAAAATTTTCCCAAGAAAAACCGATTCCACTACGGGTTTGTTCAAAGAGATTTCTGTAGAAATCAGCGGTATCTTTATACTATTTAATTTTATTTCCTTTTCTGTCATATGTTTACTGGGTACATAAATTTTTTACATTAATGTTTTGTATAAAACAAACAGCAAAACAATTACATTCTAAACCAAGTAAATGCAATCGAAAATGCAGATAAGTTACGTGTCGTAAACGGAATGGTCGTGATAAATTGTAATAAAATCTCTTGATGGGCGGTTCGAGGGCTGTCTCGGCGACAATGTGCGTGCGGTACTTCAGATACGTTTAGTGCCTATAAACCCTTTATGGCCTGTAGTACTGAGCCTATGGACTTAAGTGTTTAAATTATTTGTTAATCTGTGGGTAGTGACAAATCTTTGTTGTTTTTAGATTTTATTTCATATCTTGACTCGATTTTTCTCCTCTTGTTAGTTTATAAACGTACGTACCTACTTACCTACCTATACTAAGTAAACCTATGCCATCTAAGTTTAGAAAAAAGTGGCTTTAGCTTCTTTCCGTTAGACTGTAAGAAAGGCTTGTAATAATACCGTCCATAGTCAAATCTTGAAATGAATGGAATGATTGTTCTGACCCTCACGTGCAAACATTTGCTTATAACGATATCCTCACAAGTTTTGCGTTACATGTATATAAATCTCAGTACATACTATGAAAACATACCAGAACCATTTTTATCTTTCCAATGCTTAAAGTCCACTCATATTTCAAAGCATCTCGTGATCGTAAAATAGTACAAATATTTTACAAAGTAAATGCCATCATTTGCAACCGGATATTTTATTGATCGGATATCAAAGTGTTGACAATATGTAATTTAACGTATTATTCATCTGGTTAGTAAAAATAGTTTAAACGTGAAAGCCAGTTTCATTTAAAGTTAGAAAATCATTTTTATGTTACGTATTAGGTTAACGTTAACGGAACGTGCTGATGTGCTAAAAAGGTGGCGGGAACACTTCGATGACCTACTTAATGCTGACGAAGCATCACAAGTCATAACATCTACCTACTATGACGTTGAGGAACTCTTACCACCACCCAGTCTGGCAGAAGTGCAGCGCGCTATACGCAGTTTGAAGAATAATAAGGCACCGGGTCTTGATACTATTACCTCAGAGCTATATAAAGCGGGAGGAGATGACATCGAATACCGTCTACACAGGCTCGTTACTATGATATGGGAGGAAGAAAGAATGCCGCAAGAATGGAACTTGGGAATTATAGTGCCAATACATAAGAAAGGGAATAAAAGTTTATGTAGTAATTACAGAGGAATATCGGTACTCTCTGCAGCCTATAAAGTCTTTTCAGGAGTTCTGTACAATCGAGTATGTAAATATGCTGAAGAAATCCTAGGAGAGTACCAATGCGGTTTTAGACCTAATCGCTCCACCGTGGACCAGATACACCTCCTGCGTCAAACACTAGAAAAAGCATATGAATACAACATCAATTTGCATCACATGTTTGTCGATTTCAAGCAAGCATTTGACAGCGTAAACCGCAAACAAATTCTCTCCAGCATGCTTGAACTTGGTTTGCCGAGCAAATTGGTAAGACTCGTCGAAGCAACACTGAAGGAATCTAAATCTGTTGTTGCTATACAGAACGATGTATCCGAACCTTTCGACATTCGTACAGGAGTCAAGCAGGGTGATGCACTGGCGTCCGTAGTCTTCAACCTCGTACTTGAGGCTGCCACACGTAAGTTAGGCATCAATGGCCTGATTGACTATAATACCTCCCAACTGGCTGCCTATGCAGATGACATAGTCATATCGAGTAGGTCAAGAAATAAGATGATCGAACACTGCCTTAAACTTGAAAGAGAAGCTGCAGCATACGGCTTGCATGTAAACAGCTGCAAAACCGAGTACATGGCTTCTTCGAGGCAGTATCAGCGGCCACAAAACATCTCCGTTGGCAATAAAGTCATTAATGGTGTTGACAGCTTCAAGTACCTGGGATCGATGC
The DNA here is from genome assembly GCA_963856015.1 of Helicoverpa assulta. Taxonomy (NCBI): domain Eukaryota; kingdom Metazoa; phylum Arthropoda; class Insecta; order Lepidoptera; family Noctuidae; genus Helicoverpa; species Helicoverpa assulta. Next base: position 3,535,551 of record CAWLCW010000026.1, read on the forward strand.
TGAACTCCCAAAACAAAACAGAGGAAGAGATAAAGGGTAGATTAGTCGCTGGAAACAAATGTTTCTACTCGTGTACTAAACTCTTAGCGCATAAGCTGCTCAGTATAAGATCTAAACTGACCATCTACCGTACCATCATCAGACCTGTTGTGACTTATGGATGTGAAACATGGACCTTAACCCAAAGAGATGAGCTGAAACTTGCAGTGTTCGAGAGAAAAGTGTTGCGCAAAATCTATGGACCAGTACGAGAGCAAGATGGTCGATATCGTCAACGCATGAACCACGAACTGGACGCACTTATTGGGCAGGAAACCATCATCAGATTTTGCAAGTCGCAGAGGCTGAGATGGGCGGGCCACCTTGAAAGAATGCCGGATACAAGGGCCACAAAAATAATGACGAGGTGGACGCCGCAACAAAAAAGACCAAGAGGGAGGCCTAAGAAGCGTTGGAGCGACTGCATCGAAGAAGACCTTAGAAAGATGGGAAAGTTTACCAACTGGAAAAGAACAGCCAAGCTTCGTGATAACTGGAGGATGATTGTAGAGGAGGCCAAGACCCACAAAGGGTTGTAGAGCCAACGGAAGAAGAAGAAGTTACGTATTAGGTATGCTAACAATAAATATCAGATATTTCTGAATGTAATGCAAACCTCTAAGGAATAGGGTTAACAATTCTCTTTGGGATTAATAGAATAGGTACCTAAGCAACTTACTTATGAATAATATTTCTTAACATTCCTATACAAATCGTGTAGATATAGGAGATATTGCATTACACATTCGGGTACTTTAAAATGTGTCATCTACATGTCATCAATACTGAACACTTTATTTTACAATTTTTTATATAAATGAAATGTTTTATAAATACTTGTTGTAAACTATACAATTGTTTTTCCCTGAAAAGCTGTGCTGAAACTGTCATCACGTAAATTGCTCTTGTACAAAGAAGCAGGAAAGTTCAAAATTAATGAGTTTAAAGTCCATTTCTTACTAAACAATCACGTTTAACTTATGTACTTACCTACTTATTTATTTAGTTTTAACACCTTACCATACAACCAACAGCCCTATAAGGATAATACGGCATATTTTCCACACACACATATACTCACACACACGTACACATGAAACGTCACACATCTACATCTATACTAATATTATAAAGAGGAAAACTTTGTTTGTTTGTTTGGTTGTAATGGATAAACTCAAAAACTACTGGATCGATTTTAAATATTCTTTCACCATTAGAAAGCTATATTATCTGCGAGTAACATGAGCTATATTTTATCCCGGTGCGGGCAGTAGCTCCCACGGGATGCGGGTGAAACCGCGGGAAAACGGCTAGTATTATATAAACACTCCGTTAACACTTCGCCGTCGTCAGTATAAAGGGGACGAATTCAGGAATCACACGCCAATGAGTCGAGCGATTGAAAACATGAAATACAAAGGCCCTTACATCTCGAGTGGAAATTGTTAGGCACATTTTGTAAATTGCATAAACATAAGTCGGTAACTAGGTATGTAAACGGTTGCTATGCCATTTTGGGTTCGTAGTTTCGACGTTTGAAAATTTGTGCTAGCATCAAAATAAGAAAGTTGAATGCAAGGTAGAAATTGGGAGTTGTTTTTGATACAGCTTAAATTCCTCCGAGTTAGAGAGATATTACATTAGTATTCCATCGCTCTGGTCACAATTTAATTCAATTCAGTTTCATTCATCACTCAATGCAACTACCTACCCTTATTAGGAAACATTTTTCATATGACCGGGTCGTTGACTTACTTTCACATGATTTCATTTGAATATACCTATTTAGAGAAAACATGCGTTATATTTTGTCATGTAAAAGCAGCGTATCACATAAATCCTATTGTGAAACTTCATATAATATGTATGATGGCTTCCTACGTAAGTTTTCTCGTATAGATTTCTCTGCTTCTCAATAATCTACAGCTTACCAAATATCAAAGGTAGTGGATTTTTACGATAGAGCTTACTTTTACGCGATTTGAGCAGGTTTTCAAAGAAGTAGGTCATACAAACTTCGGGAATGAGAGGTCATTGTAATAATATTTTTTTTTCAAGTACATATTAACTATACTATTGCTCAAAACATGTGCATCTGTCGATGTTTTAAAATAGTCTTTTTCTACGATATTTTTTTTATACACGCAAGTAAGTACCTTTCTTGAAAAATATTATTATATCCAGTTATTATATATTTACCTTGTGTTATTAAAACAATTTCTACTTAGAAATTCATCTAAATAAAACTAAAGTAAGTGTAATACATTTTATTATGCGCTCTCTACACATTTTCGATAGATGATTCTCTGAATTGGAAGTCAGCTGCACTATGTAATTAAAAACATTATAAAATTGGTTTTGATTTCAGGAATTAGGTAGTATTAGGTATGAAAGATCATTTTTTTTCCTTATCTATTTTAGTATTCCTTTTTTTCACAGAGTGCCGGATACAAGTTATTTATTACGTAATTAAACATAAAATGCGTATAATTATACATCGATATAATTTATTTCATTTCAGGTAAAAATTCAGGTCAATTAGCACTAAGGTCTGACATGAACCAATTGGCATATTACCGGCATCGGACTGCACTTAATGCCATCCCGAGGGTTAATTAATTGAGAGGAACTCTCAGTGTTGGTAATTTGTACCCCTAAGTGTGCCTAAATTGTATTAATGAACTACGTAACGTAAGTTTAGTAACGCTTCCTCGAAAGGATAGTATGAATGGATTTTAATGGTGGATATAAATATGTTTGGAAAATATACTAAACTTAAGAATTTTATTATGAATAAAATCTTATTGTAAACTAGTGTTCAACCAACGACTTACGTTCCAAAGGAATATGTGAAAAACCAAATTAAAAATAATTTTGATTCAGATCCAGAAGAATCAAGGCTCAACGACCAATCTCAATTAATTTCTGGTCTAAATTTCATCAAAATCACTGGAGTAAAATCTAATTAGGGTCAGAACCTAAAAACGGATACGTCCGTAAATTCTATAGGTATCCGAAAACATAATAATTTCAAGATGATAATCTAGTAATTTCAAATAAACTTGAAAAGTGAAATAGGTCTGTTTCTGTTCAATGAAAACGTATCTAAAACTATGTAACCAAGTACCTACAAGCTACAGATTTTCCAAAATATCGCCATCATGACTAATTTGTTGAGGAAATGTGTCATCACATAAAAATACTGTCGGCGTCTACATTCGGATTGACAAAGGTCTAGTTTACGAGGCGACACATAAAACGCGTGAGCTCATGCCAATAACTGATCACTTATCACATGCGTCTTTACAACGTTACGTACTTTGTAAATAGTGATTAGGGTTCTAACTTAGTACACAGTTATATACGGAACTGGCCAAATAAGCGGCCAACTAATTTGTATTTGTACGTACCTACCCTTATAATGATAGGTATGCCAATTTTCATAGCTGCATTGCTTCTCTGGTTCGATTTTTGTGAACGCATACCTCAGGCCTACCTACACTATGGGTCTACTAAGCGATCTTTTTCAAAATCTTATTATTCTCCTATTCTTTGAAATTCAAAACTTCATTACAAGGAATGTAGGCTCATAGGATAAATTACGTATCATGTCATGATTGTATGTACGACCGTTTGCAAGATCCTTTCTCAAGATCTTACAATATGCATCAATAATAAATATTACTCCAATATTGTCTTGTATAACAAAGACAATAGAGATGGCATCTCGATGTGAAACCATTGTAAGACAGGACCTATCCCGACTTACGTCACGTCACGGGAGTTCAAAGCCGGAACGGAATATGTGTAGACTAGTTAGTTTGTGACAGACCTGCTAAGTTTCAGTTTTATAATGCCTGCTCATTGGCAATATGTTGTATTTGTCTGTAGTATGTAGAATAAAAAACACCTACACCTTTAATAGTTCCCACATAAAAACAAGACGGATTTTGGTTTTCATTAAAATGTGATCGATAATATGAAATGGGTAACCTACATCTTAGTTTAACATGATGAAGGGCTCAAAAAATTTATAATTTTTGCCCCAAAAATTAACCCTTCAACAAATTACTTCTATCAATCTAAAGTCTCAAGTGATGCAACACCAAAACGTATTTAAAATTTTATTTTCCCGTAATCATTACAAATTGCTGTGATATTTCAGCTGAAAGTGAGGGTTGAATGGGCACCTAATGAACCCTATCATTTAGAATCGCGAAACATTACGATTTATAGGAGACCCGAGAGGCTTATGAATCTTAATCAATCTCAATGACAAGTTTCAAAATAGGTTCTATACCATCATCTGCCTAGCCTCAACTATGTTGGGGTCGGCTTTCAGTCTAACTGGATGCAGCTGAGTACCAGTGTGCCACAAGGAGCAACAGCCTATATCTAACCTCCTCAACCCAGTTACCCGGGCAACCCAATAGCCCTAGATTAGACAGGTTGTTAGACTTACTAATTTCTGACCCACAACAACTGCCACAGATGTTAAAATGACAGCAGTTTTGACTAAGAAAATATTCTTTATCCATATCCCTCAGCTAGTTTGATTTGCAATTGATTTGTGATCAGTTTTCCAAATGCAAAGGTTCTGCCAAGACCCTTGTTACACTGTGAATTTACATATACGTAGTGACAGATGATGTGTATGTAAAACCTTAGGGTCCGTTCAGATAGACCAGGTCGGAGAGTATCGGCGCGCATTTTTCTTTTCACACAGACCGGAGCCGATCGGCTGCGCGAGCATTAAAAAGCATGCAAACGGAGCCAAACGTCAAGAAAAAATACACGATCGGAGCCGGTCGGCTCCTCTTATTATTTCGCATTCGAGCATTCTCAATGACGAAAGCAGTGCGCATGCAAAAATAAACCTTACTTCAAATACTAAGTACTCAATTTTCAACGTGTTAAGAATTTGATCTGCTCTCCGACCCGGTCTATCTGAACGGACCCTTAGAAGTTTGCTAGTTGTTCAAACGTCATACTTTTTATACAATCATACTCTGGGCTGCCGCTAAGAAACACTAGTAAAAAAACGAATTAAAACTAAGTTTTTGGCCTTCGTTTTTTGTCCCTTATGCCTTGAACGTATTATTATAAAGCTGAAGGTAAATTTATTTGATTGAACGTGCTAATATCAGGAAAAACTCATTTCGAAAAATTGATTCGATGTTAAATAGCACCTTTATCGAAAAAATATACTTCTTTTGCAGGTGGGTGAATTAATTTCTTCGGGTACATGAAGTTCATGATGAATAGAACCTTGTAGTCTACTATCAAAATAATCTCCGAACTAACAGCTGTCTCCATCCACTTGTTCAAGAAAATATTAAATTCATTTTAGTACCCTTTAAGTGCTAAGCTTAATTAAATTGAGTTTTGTTTCCGTTTACAGAGACAACCTGTCACTATTAATATGTTTTAAAGCGACCTTTCAATTTTCTAATTTGTCAAAAGCAATAATAATTTCTGAAATAGAACTTGTCTGTGAATTGATATCTTGTATTAAATTAATATCTTTCAAATTGGTGATTAACACAAAATTACTTGTCACATTTTGAAAAGGCATATAATTTTTGACAACTTTGGTGTTGTAGTTTCTCAGTTCTCAATAACAAATCATTATATATTATGATTATTTCCACCCAATAATATTATATTTCATTAATAATTTAATGAAATAAAATTAATTCATTCATAATAACAGGTAATCTACTAGATATAAATATCTGTTTCATAAAATCGTATTCCACTGTAGAAGAAAGTTCAGCAAAATATACTTCAGTTATTGTAAGTGAAAATTGGAAATACTACAACTATTTGAACGCTTAAGACAGCCACATGTCTCTTGCATTTAAATGCACAAATTTTAAACTTGGCTGTTGTGTCTGTAACGCAAATAGAATTTGTTCTGTTACTAACTTCCCTACAAACACGATTCAGGATTTTTTTTTATATACATATATGTTCAGTCTAGACTTTCCCCAATTATGAGTACCAGTGATTAATATCGAGCAATTTTATGAGTTACTAGCTTCTGCCAGCGGTTTCACCCGCATCCCGTGGGAACTACTTCCCGTACCGGGATAAAAAGTAGCCTATAGCCTTCCTCAATAAATGGGCTATCTAACACTAAAAGAATTTTTCAAATCGGACCAGTAGTTCCTGAGATTAGCGCGTTCAAACAAACAAACAAACTCTTCAGCTTTATAATATTAGTATAGATAGGTAGTGTTCCTCAGGACGCGGAAAAAAACTACAGCAAATTTTATATGAGTGAACTAGTGACAGCTGTTTTGTTAAAACTGGATCATATTTAGCTTTATCATTTGCGGTTGTGGTTTCGTTACTCAAAGTTGCAAACCAAGGATTGGCCGTGAAACTAGACAGAGAAATTGCCAAGAGTAGGCAAAAGTAGTTTACATGAAAGATTATATTTTATACTTCCAGCCCTTTTTTAAGCAAAACGAGAAACCCTAATAGTGGACTCAGTTGTCCAATGTCTGTTTGTTTTGGTATGACAATGATCACGGCAATAAAAAAGACGTCATTCATTGGTTCTCAAGCTAATTAAGTACTATTGATATTTTGGCACACTTTACATACTGTCGATAAGCGATTGCAAAAGTTACATAAACTATTTAACAAACAACAAACATTTATATTTGTTTCTGATTTAGTTAGCGGAAAAGTCAATTTTTACATTGTTTTCAAGAAATCCCAATTTATTTTAAAATAAAGGTACGCTTACATACCCTCGATAAATATAAGTGAACATACAAAACCTGCGATATACATATAAAACCAACCATGACAGTAAGACTGGCAATAAAAATGATGATAGTTTAAGTTTATAGTTAAAGTTACAATTATAACCATGTTCTTCCATAAATTAACATAAATTTGAAAAAAAGCACTAACTTCCGTAGAAAAGTCACCAAGTGCATGATATAAACAGAAAATGGTATACGCGACATTTGGATTAAACGCCTATCTATTAACTTACGTTTGAAATCAATTCTTTACAATTTGCACGCGCCCTTACCAACTATAGTTATAAGAACTGCTTATTCCGATATTCCCATATCCAGTACATGTAAAAACAAAACACTGTTCTTAGAATGTAAACTGTATGAGTAATAATTATGCTCTTTGACACAAAGATAACAATGGTATTTATAAATACTGATACAATTTTTTCTGAATAAAGTACTTACTTATTGCCGTTTTTTGCAATAGGTAAATCAGTTACAGTTTAACTGTGGTCTGAAGCATACGTAGTGCTAAGATGTTTAAATCAATTGTTTTCTGTGCTTTAGTTATTGTTGTAAGTGACAGTTTATAATATGAATTCATTGTAATATTATTTATTAAAAGTCTTTTTTGTATAACTCTTATGATAAAGTGATAATTAAGAAAAAAGTTGTTAAGAAATTATAGAATAAGTACCACACTTATTCTATAATTTCTTAACAACTTTTTTCTCCTTTCAAAATCAATGTAATGTCGCCCTTTACAATTGTTATCTACCCGAAATATTCAATTATAAATAGAATACTGTGGTTTATTCTAGTACGTATATATATCGCCTGTTGAATTATAAAACAAATATTATTTCATTATTTCAGGCATCCCACGCCGATGTTCTAAAGAAGAGAGACAGCAAAGGAGCCAGTCTGGTAATATAATTAATAATTCAAAATAGATACCTATACTTCTAATAAAGTTCATGTGATATTATTATTGTACTAAAATAGTAATTGAATTAGAACTTAAAATAATAATTGTATATTATTTTAGAAACCGTTATCAGTATGCTGTGATATACCAGAGTTGGGAGATCCGAAAAATTTGGAGAAATGCTCCAACCCTAAGATGCCTGGTCCGGTAAGTAAGATTTTTTTTCGTTATTTTAAAAAATATTATTTTTATCAATAATTATTACATGATTTATCAACTATGTAAAATTAACAAAAAAAAAAACTCATTTCTCTATTGACTGACTTCACGAAACATGTATAAATGTGTATGTGTGTCTGCCTCGTTGGTCTAGTGGTCGCAAGCGCGGCTGCTGTTCTCGAGGTCTCGGGTTCGATTCCCGGGTCGGGCCGAAATCGCTTTGCGGGTTTTCTTGAACTTTCACAAAGCAGCCCGTAGTCTGGAAGTTGGTGATTGATTCACCCGTGCATCGGAGAGCACGTAAATGTCGGTCCTGCGCCTGATCTCTTTCCGGTCGTGTCGGATTGCCGTCCCATCGGGTTATGAGAGTGAAGGAATAGGGAGTGCACCTGTGTCTGCGCAAATGCTCGTGCACTATAATATGTCCTGCGCAGCTGGCAGATCTCCTTAAATGAGAACAGCCGCCGTGGCCGAAATCGGCCGTGGACGCCATTATTATAAACAAAATAACGAGATGTTACATACGAGTACCTCAAAATCTATGGGGAAATTTTTTGATGATTACTTTTCATTATTCACTAGGTACTTGACATTAATGATTCAAAATAAATTTAACCCCTAACCTGACCTGACCATTAAATTATGAAGCGTCGTAAATCCTTATCTGCCATAACTTACTACACCTTATTTTCCAGTGTGACGACATCCAATGTATCTTCGAAGCATCAGGTTTCCTAATCGACAGGAATACATTAAACGTGGATGCCTACAAGGCCCACTTGACGAAATGGGAGGAGGAGCACAAATCTTGGAAGGTGGCTGTAGACAGAGCTATTGAGGAGTGCGCTAACAACCAGACGAGGCAGTACCTCGACTTTCCTTGCAAGGCTTATGATGTCTTCACTTGTACCGGCATCGCCATGTTGAAGGTAAGTTTTATATAAAGAATAAGAAAATATTCTTCTTCCTCCTGCCCTGTTCCCAATTTTATTTGAGGTCGGTGCAATATGTCATCCTCTTCCATTCTCCCCTGTAACTCATCATACTGACACTCACTCCCTAAGATGACATGAATAGGAATTCATCTCATCTTTCAGGCAATTCATCCATCTTTTCTTAGGTCTTCCTCTTCCTCTCCATCCATCTTCATTCATACTTAGCACACACTTTGTTGCATGAGTATCATCCCTCCTCATTAAACGCCCATAACATCACAATCTTCAACTTCTCATCTTTTCTGTAACTGGCGCTACTTTCAGACTTCCTCTAATAGGAAAATAACATCATTTAATATTAATAAGAGGACTTTTTAAAATGTTTCATTAATTTCTTTATAATCATAAGAAAGATAGGTAAATGTGTAAAAATAAATAAATAAGAGGACTAGTTTCACAAATAGTCGGTGTAATTACGAAGACATTATAACTGTTTTTCTCGCGCGGTCGGTTAAAATAAGTTAATCAAAGTCAAAATTGTTTGTTGCAAGTGGACCAATTAAAGTAGAACTATCACTTTTCGTCTGTTGTTGCTGAATTACTAGAAATTAAGAAAAGTAAAAGACTGAAAGAAGAATTCTTCGTTCATTTCAGTTTAACATAAGTTTAGTAGCAAGTTGCAAATAAGTAGCATTGCTACACTGTTGTTAAAGGGGTTAAGTTATATGCATAACTGTGTTTTTATTCCGAATTGACTCATTGTTGACCTAATTTAAACAATAAATATGAAAACAAAATGAAGCAGGTACAAGAATTTGAAATAATATTTTTTTGTTTCAGAAATGTCCTGAAGCAGCTTGGAAATGTTAACAGTGTTACCTATAAATATGTATATTATAATGTAAATAAGTACTTTTAATTTTCTCTGTGTGTTTTTTCACCGGCATTGTTTGTACAATGTACGTATAAGGTATTCATTTTAAATTGATTACATTTTTTTGAGCTTTTGAAGGTTTCTTTTATTTTGATGATGTCTGTCATTAAAATGTTTGTTTAAATAAGGAATGATTCTGTGTACATGTTAGATTTCCCAAAGTAATTGGAATATCCATTACTTTAATTTGAACTGTAATGAATATTAATAACATGTCATGTGCGTCAAGTTTAAAGATTAATTAGTACTTTGACATTTTGATAAACATAATTACATTTATTGTTTTGATGATGGTAACTTTTATGTGTAGACGACTGAATGTAATAAATCAATGATAAATACGCCCTTTACTCGAGCATACTTACTAATCTTCAAGTCTAAAATGATTCTCTCTATCTTTATTGCTTGAACATATCTCGCACTTAATATTATTAAGAAGTGATATTCGTAATAAATTAAACATAAATTTATTTTAAAATCAATAGCATTTCATAGAATCATATAAATGTAACCTAGAAAAAAGTTTAGGTATTTTACCAAAAATCTAACTGTCGATTTGTTGACAATCCAGATTTAGACACGTGTTACAATCCCCATTTGCCGGGTCCAGTAAGTATTGGTGCACAACTTGACAGTGCAAATATACTTATCCATGTTCAGGAGAAAGTGTGTCTAATAGGGTGAAAAGATCAAGTGTTTGTTTAGTACCAGCTGTCGTGATTGACCTTGTCATGGCCAATTGAATTTATTGTGACTTTTTTGGATACTGAAATAGTATGAAGTAAGTTATAGTTAAAGAACCGAAACAACTACCTACTTGATGAACCCTGCAAGCCAAGTTTTCGCTTAAACATTGGTTCTTCCAAGAGCATCATGGAAATTACTTTTTACTGATACGAAAATGAACTTTTAAATGTGTGTGGGTGTTTGTGTTATATTAGATGCAATACAACACACACACATAGTGGATACTAGCATGGAAATGTAACGCAGCGTTGAAACAGTTTTGGGATAAATGGATAAACATAAAGAATAACTAAAGGATAGTGATGTGATAGCTGACATGAGAAAACGAAATGTCTCCTAGTTTAAAACTCATGTAAATCCCATAGTTTTAACAATTGCACATTTTCTACCATTGACAGCAAAAATAAAAATGCCTAATTTTGATTCTTATCGAAAATTTCCTGTAATAGAATCTGTATCGTGATCAGCGTTCCACGAAAGAGATTCAATGATTTGTAAACAGATGTAAGAAATGTTGATACGCAATTGATTTTCAAAGATTGAGGGTTTACGCTATTGGAAACAAAATTGCGATTATGACGTAAATGTATGAAATTACATATAAATCTATTTTTATAGATGTCCTGCAGCAGTGCGAAATTTTACTGCATATTTACTAAACTTTCTATTCGTGTTCGTACTAAATTGAATAAAACTTGACTTTAAAATAGTTCTTTAGAGGCTATTTAAGACTGTTTTTTATTGGCGTATAGGTTACATTACAACATTGCTTAACATAGTAACAAATTATGTTTTGACTTTATTAACAAACAATAAATAACAATTCAACATTAATGAATAAATGCATCACACGAACTAACAATGAATCAATGAAATCCAATATTATGCCAGCATTTATAGTCACAGTGTCAATTGGCCATTAACGATTTTAAATTTCACTTCCTTATGAATCACCATAATATCTAATTCAATTAATATTTTTCGTTCATATCAAAAAATCTGAGATGATGTATTATTACAATATTTACAGGTATCGCTAGTTGAAAATATTAAAATTCGCATCACATAGGTTGCTTATGAAAATCTATGCGAAACGCATAAGTATGATGTAACTAACACAGCTAATTGTTAATGCATACGAGGCCAATGCAACGCATAGAACAATATAATGTTTATATTATTATTTTTAATCTGCCATAGTTCTTTATTTTACCGTTTTTATTTCAAGCATTCAACCCGCCGTTTTCCGGCGGTTTCACCTACGTCCCATGGGAACTACTGCCCGTACCAGGAAATAATATAGCTTATGTTACTCGCAGATAATGTAGCTTTTAATAAGAATTGTTTAAATTGGTCCAGTAGTTTTTGAGTTTATCCTTTACAAACAAACAAACAAAGTTTTCCTCTTTATAATATTAGTCTGGATAAATCAACATAGGGTAGGACCAAGAGCAGCTCCCTGTGGCACTCCGATTGCGTTATCTTTATTGCTTCAACAACAAGTACATTAAGGTGCATAACACAGCATTATCCGTTGGTTCATTGTACCGCACGTAATTATACGTCGCGAACAGCCACCAAGGTCTTAAGAACACTTGACACTGATTCAGTCAGCCTGATCATAGGCCTCCTTGAGGACATCCGACACACTTCCACGGCCATTGTTGTTATTATGTCCGATTTAATGGTAATTAATTGGCGATTTTGGTAGTGTAATTGGCTTTCGTTTGTCAAAGCAATGCTCAAGTAAACTGTGTTAATAACAACTGAGAAAGTTTGCAGTTAATGTTAGATAGGATAGTGATATGACCTAAGAGGGATTAGGCTTATGTCACGCTGTATTGGAATAACAGTAACTTTGCGAACCAACCGGGGCTAGTGCGAGTTCACCTTACTGTTCTTTGATCCTTAATGACTAATGTTAATTGTCTAGAAACTTATAAATAGGTTTGTTTTTGTTTTCATCTTATTATACCTGAAACCAAAACACTTCAATGACTTAACGATGTAATTTACTTAATGAAACAACACTATATTCACAGTATATTCCATGTTTTAACCTCCTTCTGGGACAATCACGTAAAAAAATACTCGTGTAAATTAACACTTTATCTAAAAATTATGAACTAATTTGCAATTATACAGATACATGCAATTACTTAAGTAATTACTACTTGCACAATTCAAAGATGCTGAGATTGCAGCTAAATGCGTCTGCCCACATTACGCAGATAAAACAAGACCAAGTTTATCACCATCCAAGTGTTTCTTGACGGACTAGACAGAAGTCTAGGTAACTCAACATTTTGTCAGTAGTGTTTTAATTCCATATATCCTATATATTTTGTAGGAATTGGAGAACCAACTTCATGATTAGGCTCAATTTTATTAGTTTGTCTAGTTGTAGGAAAGCAGTATCGATTCTCTTATTTTTTGTGTATTCAAAATAAATCACAAATAAAACATAAGTGATGCTGAACTTGATAAAGAACCTGTAGCCCTTAGGGAAGACACTTACGTAAGGCTAGGTCTTGATTTTCTTTAAGAAAATGTGGATCACGTTCAGTTAGAAGTAATTATTTGAGCTAATGAGAACGCTATGGGTGTTAACGGTCCATTTGCTACAACTAAGTTGAGTTAATACTAAGGAATTACATTTCGAAGTGCAATAAAAAGTGCAGTTAATGGATTGCTAATTGATATTTGAGTACTGAAAACGGGATAATTTGTATGCACGTTATTGAGTCAACTGTCTTGTTGGCTTATGAATTACACTCTGTATTTTATTGCTGGCTAAAGTAATGATAACGCGAATTATGCATTTTTAAGTGTCTTTCCAAAGTCTGTGAGTCATCAATATTTTATAGGAATTAGAACTAACTTAAGGTGTCATATTGGTAAACATCTTTTATTTTTTCTTTTGAGACAAAGCCCTGTGAGTTATATATTTGGAAAATTTTTGGTAGGAAAAACAATAAGTATTATTTAGGGATTTAATAACAGAAGAATGGCTTGTAATATTACGGTATAATATTTCATCGTGACATATTATTAGAACAGCGATCGGCTAATACTTGTTGATGCAATTAATATATCTCCCATAGGCTTTTCTGACACGAGACAAATTAATAATTTATTATTGAAGATCAAATTGTAGTTTCATTTTCAAGTTACGTTATATAATTATTCAAAGGGGATCCCCCTGCTTCCTTTTTTTATTTAAAAATATGTTATTTTTGCTTAGCAATATTATTATTACTTAAAAATATTATTTTTATTTAAGTTCAAGTTTTTAAATGCTTTTAAGCACCCTTATTTTCTCTGAATACAATTAGTCCTACACAAGACACTGTTAGAAACTTATTTTGTATTTAGCTACGGAGTAGTGACTCTATGAAGATCAAGAATGTCTACACTTTTAACCACTTAGCTGTCCACGATGCACACACAATAGTTAAACAATTTGTGTGTATCACATATGAATCATGCGAAAGGGAAGTTATTAATATTTCGAACAGGTATTCAATTTCATTAATAGGTGTGTTAAAACTAGTTTTACTTCTCCACAGCCCAACTTTCCCCAATTTCTTCTTTCAAGTTTTCCTCAATGTCTCCTTTTCCCAACTTCATTGTCTTGTCTCCAATTTGAAACATACTCTATGAGCACCCACCTTGATTGTTTCCCGTCTTCACAATGGTCAGGGCCGACAATGACTCGGTATATAACTGCTGATGGCCACGTCATATCGTCACTTCACCATAGAGCTGCATCATGATAAGATCCTGTTTTGTTTTGGTGGCTGTGCTTCAGGTAAGGCTTAAATTAGGCATGAATGAGTTCTTTAGTCGATGTTAAGTGATAGTGTTTGCGTTTCACTGTGTTGTTTTGTTTGCTTGGTAATGCTTTCGCGGGTAATGAAATGCTGCATGCATTTCATTCCGTGCATAAGTACTACAGTGTAGCGAGATTAAAAAAAAAAAAAATTCGATCACAATAATTACCTGGTTTTGATATACAAAAGGAATTTAAATTGTATTCAATTCCTAATTTATATATATAAAAATGAAACCCGCTTTCCGTTGTCACGACATAACATGAAAACGGCTTGACCGATTTGGCTGAAAATTAGGGGGGAGGTAACTTAGACCCGGGAGAAGGTTTAAGGATAGTTTTTGTCACCACCGGCTACGGGACGCGGGTGAAACCGCGGGCGAAAGCTAGTGCGACAATAAAAGCTTAAAAAACTTTTTTACAGGTGCTAGGTGTGTCTGCACAGGAAGGTCCCGGAGGACCTCCCGGAGATCCAAGGCAACATCCAATCCTGAGCAAAATACCTAGAAAGTGTTGGGCACCGCCACCTGGAGTAAGTTATACTATTTTCATCATCAGTATTTAAATGTACATGATATTAAACTACCACCGTCGTCTAAGATATACTTGCAGTTGAAAGACGATTTTTTTGTAGCTCAACATCCATTCAAATATCTTATTCGTCGTTCTTTTCTTTGGAAGTGAACTTAGAATATTCCTCATACATTGAATTACTTCCGCACAGTTTTCTTTACGCTTTTACTTAATTATTTATGTAATTTTTGTTCAATTTACAGATAGACATTTACAGATGTTGCCCAATACCGAAGCTGTATCCCGATGAAATTATGGAGCAATGTGGTATCAAGAGAGCATCAGGTGATCCCTCCGAGGAACCGGAAAAACCACAACCTGGTCCAAAAGTAAGTTTAAATATTAAAATGAACTCTATTAGTATAATGCATTAAGTTATCAATTGCATGACTGTTGCTGCCTACTATTGTTGTTAGAAAAAATGGTTTGTACGTCCATAATCACTTTCAAATTTTTACCAATTCACCAATCTCTAAAAGTTTGACTTCTGTGTATACACAGGGTCACTGACAACAAAGGCGATGAAGAAGTATGCCGTTCAAGAAGTTAAATATTTCACTGAAGAAGTGAAGAAAGTACCTGATTTTTATTCTTCTATTTCTATTTCAGGTTCCCTGCAAAGAAGGAATCTGCTTAATGCAAAATGCTAACCTGTTGCAACAAAACAACAGCGTAGACTATACCAAGCTAAGGGGCTTCTTAGACCAGTGGGCTGATACCAATGCCGAGTTCACTGACGCCATATTGGCTGCAAAGAAGATTTGTGCCCAAGATGGCGGACCAGCGGGCCCGCCAGTTTGTGAACAGGACAGGATATTCTTTTGTTTGACGTCTAACATATTATGGGTAAGACTTTTTTCAAACTTACTGTTTTATAGTGTCTGTCAAGTGATTTTGCATTTCTGTAGTGGTGGTTCATTTAGATTTTTTCTATAACGTGGTCGGTCACTACGGGTTCGATTCCCGTACAGGGCAACAAAAAATTTTCCGAGTACGGGCGTTGCGTGAACGTGTGACATTTGTAAATGCACTCTCGCATTATCTTTTCTGAGAATTTCAAAGAGTTGAGCAACTCGATGAAGTTTAAGTTTTTTACCATTTAACTTTTGTTTCAGAACTGTAATCTTAGAAAATTAGATGGTTGCGATATCCTGCAAGAGCATATGGACGAGTGTAGACAGTACTACGTTCAAGATGAGTCAGAGGAAGAAAAAAACTAAAAACCCTTAATTAATCGTATTAATTATTATACTATTTTTTGTACTTAATTATTTTTATCATGTAAATATACAAAATCTCACAGCAATTGTCATTATTTCAATTTTACCACCATGTATAAGTATTAAAACATACAACAAATTATTGTATCTCTTGTACTCTTAATATTATTAATGGCGAATAAAATGTTGATTTTAGAAACTTAAATATAATTCAATCCTAAAGGGAATATGCTCACTAGGTACAAAAAATGCAATAACAAGTAAGCCAGTTGCCATCCACTGCTGAACCTAGGAACGCCATCACTCCCGGTCATGGACAGCCCGCATCCTTCCACTGCCCACCCTCTTCAAATCGTCGATCCACCACCGTGCAGAAAGAATTCTTCTTCTACTTCTTCCTACCCTGATACCCAATTTTATTTGGGCGCAATATGTCAGCAAGCATTATGACATGGAAAATTATCTTATATATTCTCACTGTTTCAAAAAAAAAACAGAAAGCTGCATTTCTCATGAAACTTAAGCTCTCGCATATTAAGAAATCTTCAATTATGACTACGGTCTAAAACTACCCATACTGTAAGTTTTATAACTTGGAGAGTAACTACTGTTAGGATAATCTGTGGTTCTGCAAACATGGAAAGATTGGTGATACTCGAGGGAGGCATATAGCTATAGATTCCATGATAGACTGATATGATAATGATGGTGATATTCTGATAGATATGCGAACAACAATGGTTCCACTAGCAGAAACAACAAATTTGGATTTAATAGTAACAGCATAATTATTGCCTCGTTGGTCTAGTGGTCGCAAGTGCGGCTGCTGTGCTCGAGGTCTCGGGTTAGATTCCCGGGTCGGGCCGAAATCGCTTTGTGGGTTTTCTTAAACTTTCACAAAGCAGCCCGTAGTCTGGAAGTTGGTGATTGATTCACCCGTGCATCGGAGAGCACGTAAATGTCGGTCCTGTGCCTGATCTCTTTCGGTCGTGTCGGATTGCCGTTCCATCGGGCCATGAGAGTGAAGGAATAGGGAGCACCTGTGTCTGCGCAAATGCTCGTGCACTATCACCTCTCCAAGATGTCCTGTACATATTATAGTGCACGAGCATTTGCACTATAATATGTCCTGTACATATTATCCTGTACAATTTTATTTCATGCTTTTTGAAGGAGCTCCTTAATTTTTCCTTCATTTAATTTATTTTATTTTAAGATGGGGTCGCTATATGCGATTTCGGCCAAAGGAAGCTGTTTAACAATCCTCATGACAAACTGGCTCTGGGAGAATTGCACAGATTGAGAAACAATAAAGATTAACCTGTGGTCATTCTAAATTTTCAGCAAAAATATAAATCGGTTTATGCGTTTCATTCCGGTATTCCAGGGTTACATCCGCCACATCCCATTTCCAGCATCAGGTTCTCGTCAATTAGAAACATGAAGAGACAAATTCAACGAGCCCAAACTCGATGGGTTTGCTAAAAGGCAGTTCAGGGTTACGTCTCCTATCTACGTGCCCTAACAGCAGACCAGCTCAGTGGTTCCAGAAGACATTAGTGTTTCAAATTTCAGATCCCACATATGCTTGCAAGTAAACTGAGCATGTAACATTCCTATCACACCTTACAAACGAGCTGATGACCTTGAAGACCTGAACCGATTTCCACCAAACATAGCTAAGAACACCCCCGAATGACATTCCTTTTAAACAAAAAAATCCGCATTACAATCGGATCATCCGTTTGGGGGCTACGATGCCACATACACACACACACACACAGACACGTCAAACTTATAACACCTCGTCGTTTTTGCGTCGGGGGTTAAAAAAGGCTCGGAGGATGATGAGCTATTTTCTATAACTTTTAAAAAAGTAAAATAATAAAACTCCATTACATAAAAATCAAACAGTACATTTTGGAGCAGTGAACATGATTGTATATGCGTTAATCATGTTTGTAGAGATCAAAATGAAACTGTGAAATTGTACAAAACAGTCACCGAGCCCCTGGTAGACAAAGGGCTCCAGAGGAACATTGTGGCTTTTAGGTTGCCAAACTTCCTAGGATCACCATGACAACTGCCCTTTAAAAATATGATCACATCTGAAATTCCTTTAATTTCAAAAAAATACCTGAAGCAAAAAATGCAGTGCAGAACAATTTCAGGATATGTTCCAACCGGACTTAGCCGTAAGATGAGTCGAAGAATTTTCAAACAATCATCTCGTCGATTTTTCCGACAATGGCCATGACCGGTTGTGATTCGCTTTAAAATGCTGCTGTATTCGTGAAATCAGCATTTGTCGACCAAGGTTCACCATGATAAGATCCTGTAGCAGTTTCGTTTTGGCTACTGTTATTCTGGTACGAAAATAAAAATAAAAATACCGGCCAAGTGCGAGTCGGACTCGCTCACTAAGGGTTCCGTACTATTATTTATTAAACGTTCCATAATTATAACACATTCCATATTCTGTGAATATTTCGAGCTCTACCTGCTGCCGTTATCGATATCGAGCAAAAATGAGCAAAAAAATCACGTTTGTTGTATGGGAGCCTTCCCAAATATTTATTTTATTTTTTAGTATTTGTTATTATAGATACAACAGAAATACATCATCTGTGAAAATTTCAACTCTCTATCACAATTCATCAGATATAGGCTGGTTATAGACCAACGGACGGACAGAGGAGCGAACACAATAGGGTCCCGTTTTACCCTTTGGGTACTGGACACTAAAAATTACATGTTTTAAAACATTTACGATGATCCCGGCAATACATAAGATCCATTGCAAATCTTTAAGTAGGTAATCTACATCAGTGGATCTTGCTGAATGTTTACTAACGGAATTGTAATATTTGCAGGTAATACTACTGGCCGACCAATCTGCCAGCGAACCAGATTCAGAACCCTTCACACCCCGAGAGCCTCACCACCTTGGTCTATTCCATCCTTATCAGGAGAAAATTCCAAGACACTGTTGGGCCCCACCACGTGATGTAAGTAATGTCAACTTTTATAACGTTATATTTTTATAATTTCCATCCAGAGTTACCGCGGCCCTGGTAAAAAATAATATAAGCTCAAATACGAGGTAGTTTACGTATTCATTGCAGTTGTCGAGTTCCCTCGACCTTCTCTGGTCTCCATCATCAGGTCAGCTTCAAACCTTCACCATTGCATAGTGTTATCAGACATACGCCTTAGTGTCAAGTTTTTACCCTACGTATGCCTACAATTTTCGAAAGTTGCCTTCGATTTCTCAGGGTTTCCATCATCAGATCCTGATCTAATGATTATGGGACCACTTGGGAAGAACAAAAAAACTATCGAACAAAAAAAAAATTTTGCACATCGGTCCAGGCGTCTTCGAGTAATCGGTGAACATACATAAAAAAAAAAAGATCCCGACGAATTGAGAACCCCCTCTTTTTTGGGAAGTCGGTTAAAAATACCTAAGAAGGAACATGTTGGGTTTTAGTCAGAGTATACGATCAAAAAAAATGTGTACAGGTGAGGTGACCTGTAGGCTAATTAATGAGGTTGCAAAATTACTACATGCATATTGATTACTAGCTGTTTTCCCGCAGTATCACCCGCATCCCGTAGTACCTAGTGCTCGTACTCGATTAAAATATAATAGCTTATGTAACTCCGAAATAGTCTAGCTTCCGAACAGCGACAGAATTTTTCAAATCTTTCCAGTAGTTTCGGAGTCTTTAAGGTACAAACAAGAGTAACAAGATGTGTCCTCTATATTATTACAGATAGTATATATGTAATATTTTTACTTTGTGTACAGATAGACCCATATAAATGCTGTCCAATACCCAGACTATATTCCGTTGAGGCGTTGTCAAGTTGTGGCATTGAAAAAAATGAAGAAAATGATACTAGCGCTGTAGATCGTTCCAACCGCCGTCGAAAAGTAAGTATTTTTATTTTATTTGATGACTTATGATTTCTAATTTAGAGTGGGGTTTCAGTTTTGGCGCAATTGCACAAATCTCCAATCCTATGGACTTGTAAATGATTCTCTCAAAATTAATTGTTGCATAGTCGCCCAGAAAAGGCACACAACGGGTCTCAGGGAAGTAGTACCCGTAGTACCCTGTTAGAATAGTAGTAATGATTAAAAACCTGATGCTTCAATTCAAACACATTTTTCAGGAACCCTGTGAAGACGGCAAATGTCTGATGGAAAACGCCGACCTGTTACTTGCAAATAAAAGCGTTGATTACGCAAAGCTTAGGGTTTACCTAAATAAATGGGCAGTTGATAATCCCGAATTCACTGATGCGATTTTGGCAGCAATACCAATATGTGCCAAAGATGGAGGATCAAGTGAACCAATTTGTGAACACGATAGAGTGTTTTTCTGTATGATTGCTAATATTTTGTGGGTAAGACTTTAGTTTTAGTTATTTCTTGAAACCGATGGCAATGACAGTAACTTCAGGATTCATTAAAATCTATAATCTCGTAAGATAAACAGTTGTGTTGTTGTTTCTGTCTTCTTAAATTAACGTATCCATTATGTTATATTAAATATTAGGATATCTACAATTTACTTTCAAATAGTTCTATTCATAAAAATCAACTATCCAAATTTCCACTATCTGGTGCAGTATCAATTATTGAGCCATTAAGTTTTAAAAACCATATAACAAATAATCGGTTATGTAAATTCCTCTTCTATTACAGAACTGCAAACTTCGAGATGAAGAAGGTTGCCAGATCCTGAGAGAACACATGGATGAGTGCAAGCCTCACTACATGAAACCAAAAGACCAAGAAGAAGAAGAAGAACGACTGCAACAAGAGAAACAACAATAACAATCTGAACAAAACAGTTAATAGATCATTTCTATTGCATTTTTTTTTATATTTTACTGCATCTATTTAGACTAACTTGTACCAAATCATCACAATGACATAATGATAAAATAAAACTAAAACCATTTTCATTTTATTTTTATTAATCTGTGCGCTCCATTTGGTAAATACCTAATCGAATTGATACATGGCAAAAAATACAAGTGTAGCAGTGTTTATACGCTGATAGTGCTAAAACAAGTAAGTATTCAAATACAAAGATCAAAATACTGTTGGTAATCTAAGCAGATGTAGACAAAGAACGCAAGAAGCAAAATGTTGAAGTAACAAATGCTCAATGTTTTCTCAAAAGGATGTGCTAAAGATTGTTGACTGTCTGACAAAATGTGTCGAAGAATTTTGTTGTTGTTAATGTTGTTGACAACACAAAACACCGAGACCAGTACTAAAAATGTTAGCTTCACTTTGTCAGAATTCGTCGCCATGATAAGATCCTGCGCAGCTCTGCTTGTAGTAGTGTTAGCTGTTGTGTTTCAGGTATGACACAAGTACCCACCTATTCAGTTTCTAAAGATTTTGTATTGCGTGCAAGAATAAAATCTCGAATTCAGTCCTCAGCTCTTTATTAAAATCATTATTCAACATTTTCTTAACTTTGTTGAGATCGGCTTCGAGGATGACAAGGTTTTGCTGATCACTAGTGCTTTACAAGAATCTCGAACTGTACCTGCAGCTGTTACATTTTTTCTTGAAGAGAGATCATTTTGTTGATGCTCAAGGATAATCTTTCCAGGTTATGCATTGTGGCCGTGCTTATCCGTTTGACAATAGTTTGGAATCTGACATACCCAGGGATCAAGATACGCAGCTCATGGATATGGTTAATCCATATCAGGACAGTATACCTGTACGATGCCGGAGTCCACCTCCAAAGGTAAATCTTGGTTTAAGCATTACGCATAGATTTCTCCACCCAGTATTGTTTTGCAACAGTTAAGAATAAATAGTTACTTGTTAAGCTGGTACTGACCTCTTTGCTCGTAATAATAATCGTATTCGAATATATTCCCTCGCAAAAAATCTAAAGTATTTTAGGTCAGTCTGCCTTCAATCTGGGCCGGATCTCACCTTCCCTGAAATAATATGCCTAATAAAAGCTGGAGCTACATTAGGCATAAATTATAGAGGTATTGTTATTTTCTCATTACAGATAAATGTTTACGAATGCTGCCCCATTCCTCTGTTATATCCTGAGGAGATGATAATATCTTGTGGCATAAAAAGAAAACCAGCAGCAGAATCGGGCGCTTACAAACCGAGAAATCAACGAGTGAGTAGACGACGTTATTTCATACATCTTACAATCGAATGAGGTTTAAGACAAACGACTCACAGTCTCGGTATAGTGGTTGACATCTTGACTTCTTCTGTTTTATTAATGAAGATTGGAATAATCAGGAACCGATTTCTGGGATTTCGTTTAGAGCCACGATACTGGATCAAGATCAACTTAACTTGTAATGCTAATCACTTTTTTTATATTTCCATACACAGAACTGCAACGAGTCCATTTGCTTAATGACGAAAGCCAACCTGCTTTTCAAGAACCAAAGTGTGGACTACGAGAAGTTGAAGGTCTACATAGACCAGTGGGCACAAGCAAATCCCAACTTCACGGATGCTATAATGGCAGCAAAACCTATTTGTACCAGGCTTCCTCCTTCAAGAACGAGTTTCAATCAATGTGACCCCGACAGAATCTTCTTATGCTTAGCTGGAAACATTTTATGGGTAATATTATTCCATTTTTTTTTACTTGATTTTTCAATTTTCTGATTGTATTTATAATCCCCGAACAAAATAAGCTGAGTCTAATAATAAGAACGAATAACTAACGTGAGAATTACTTTACAGATTTCCTTCCTTCTCAGTCATTTAATATTTATTCTAAAATTTTGCTCAATCGGCTCGTCTGGTGAATTCCTACAATGACCTTAGTAAATGTAGGGAAATTTAAATGATTAAATTGCTTTTCAGAATTGCAACCTCAGAGAATTTGAAAGCTGTGAAATTCTTAAAAACCATATCGATGAATGCAAGCCATACTATCTTCAACCTAGGAACCCGGAACTACTAAATAGGGATATTAGTGTCTAAGAAAACATTAAATCTGCTATTTTACTCAACAGTAACTATATTACCATAATCACTAAATGCAGTAATAGTATTTAATCAAATTAGTTTCACTTTTATTTATTTATCTCCTCTCCCTCGAACCATATAAAAAATGTAGACTTGCATCACTTTAAAATCTCCTTGGAGAGAAAACGATTAATATAGGCACTTCTGTCCACAGAACACAAAACACTGGGCTAATGAAATGAAATGAAATGAAATCGTTTATTTTGCAAGTTGGACATTAAATCACTTTTGCACGTCATTTTTAAGAACGCTGAGGTCAGCATTTCCTAATGATTGATCCCTGAGAAGAAATGCCGAATAAATCAAATAATATTTACTGCTACGGCTGCTTACGGCTAACTGTCAGGCTATTCAATTATATTGAAAGAAAGAAAGAACAATCATTTATTCTTGAGCAGACGCACTCGTATCACACACAATGAGAAAAAAAAATAAAAATAAAAAAACAAGACTCAAAAAAATATATATTTATAAATAATAATGCAGACAAGTACCTTATAAGGCATTGCATAGCAACATCTTTGGATTCTACCCGTGAACTCAAAGCCTAGCATTTCACACACTACATAAAATCAAACATAGATAGTTCATAAATATTGTCAAAGTAATTTGACTCTCTTTACATTTCTAGTCGGTAATTTCATAAACATTCTTCTATTTCTAAAACTATAAAAGCGGCTGTTAAACAACGGATGGGACATTCGTTTAATCGCTTTCCCACGAAATACTGGTGAATTAGTGAACATTTTTACATTGCCCCGCGGTCACTTAAAAACCGTTGAAAAAATTATTCCTTTTGTCAAAACCGTGTACACCGATAGAACAAATGAAATCATTCATTTTAGTTACGATCTTCAATTGTGTAAGTATTGTTTTGGTAATATTTTATAGTGTTTAATTGTGATGACAATACAAAATTAAAATCGGAAGACTAATATTTCAATTCTGATTGCAGGTGTTGTGTCAATTAGAGGAAGGATATCTGTCACCTGTACCTGATAAATGCTTAGGAACAACAGAAATGCTGGTAATTAAAAATGGCAAATATTATAACAGTGAATTTCAAATTGTGAATGTTGATATTACCGTAATTAATAAAACAAATGCGACCGCAATAAGGTATTTAATAAACCACCATCTAGCGGTAACTTGTAGAACTTGTTACGCGACGATTAGAGAATAAGTGCTCAGTATTTTCACCAAGGCGCTGTTAGTAAGATATATTTTTCTTAAATAGCTAGTTTTCAGTAAATAGTTGTTAATAAATATTTTCAGTACAAAAACTGTTGTGTATTCCCACCTTTCTTCACACGGGAAGTCGCCAAGGATTGTGGAGGAGTCATGGAAGTACTTTTTATGGACACAAAGCATAATGTTACTGGATATAGGAGACGGGCTTATGATGTAAGCATATTTTTATATTCCATATGTATATTGTTTCACAGTCAACCTCTCTTTGCACGCTGAATAGTTATTACACCTATCCAGTGCCCTACATACCCTCAATTCATTAAAAAACTGAAACTGGAATTACACAATCTTATCATATTTATACTAATATTATAAAGCTGAAGAGTTTGTTTGTTTGAACGCGCTAATCTCAGTAACTACTGGTCCGATTTGAAAATTTCTTTCAGTGTTAGATAGCCCATTTATCGAGGAAGGCTATAGGCTACTTTTTATCCCGGTACGGGAAGTAGTTCCCACGGGATGCGGGTGAAACCGCTGGCAGAAGCTAGTCGTTTATAATTTAAACCACTGAGACTTACCTTACCTACGTCTCGTCTAAGACATGATTGTCGAATCTAATTAATATGAAAAGTATGTTCACAGATGGCCTTAGATTAAAATTAACTTAGGCTTACGTGACAGTTCATTTAACATTTGAAAACATGGGTGCTTATAAAAACTATGACCATTCATTAAGAAGACACAATTATATTTTTCAGTGCGACTACTGGAGGTGTGTCCTAGACAGATACAGTCTATTAGATAGTTATGGCGCTGTAGATGACGCCAAATTTTACGAACATCTAGATTTGTGGGTATCTCTGAACCCTGTCTTTTCTGATGCAATGGCAGAAGCTAAAGCCTTCTGCAAAGAGACAGTTAGGGCCTACCTACCTCTTGATCCTTGCGAGTTCTTCCATCTACAAGGCTGCGTGAGGAATTATTTGAATGTGGTGAGTTCTTAGTTACCTACATTTGTTGCTGTTCCTAGTAAGATTTTTTCTATTTTTTTTTGTTTTTATAGCGGTTTTTGTGACTTGACTTTTCGGTTTTGGCAAATTCAGACTCGAGCTTCATAGGAAAAATCGTAATGTCGAGTTAGTTTTATAATTTGTTTTGTAATTGGCTGATTTATAACCATTTCTGTTTTCAGGAATGCCCAGTAGTCATACCAACTAAGGACTGTAACGAAAAGAAAGAGTTCTACAGAGAGTGTCGAGAGTATTACCATAGGAAATAATAGAATTACTGAAAAAAAAAATTACTCATGTTTGTTTTATTGATTAAGTGGAAATGTACTTTTGATAGTTGAAAGAAATAATCAAGATTTAAAATAAAATAAAAAACAAAAACTTACTCAAAACATCGCATTTATTCTAATATTGAAACTAATACGACAATGAAATGACAATATTCCACGTCAAACTTACTTAATTACACTACTTAATTATTAGCTATTACAGTACAATTTATGCATACATTCAACATAATTCATCATTAGCATTCTTTATACACACATGATATGAGACAGAGTATAGTACGTCCAGCCGTACAATGCGTATTGTACCGGTCAACGAGCCTACTCCGTACTGATACACTTATTAATACTGTCACGTAAATGCTCATAGAACAACTTTCATTATCACACGCACCAGTATTCCCTTATCACTTTCCTTTTAGGAATGTTATTTAAACTAAGCTAACAGTCTTTGTAACGCCTTCAAGGGAGAAGCCGAGGGTTGTACCGACCGAAGTATAGTATCATACCAGATGGGTTGTGCCTCACAAAGTAGAGGAATGGACGGTCGAACTTCAGTCGTGCTGGCAGGGCACTCCTGGCTGGTAGACGTGCCTGCCTTGGCCTGAGATGCAGAGGCAAATGCATAGCATCACCGACGTCATGAGGATCGTGGAATGCCCTCTGGTAGTCCCGCGGTTCATCCCAATCGTTTAACCACCTAGCACGACGTCTTTGTGAAACACTTAAGGTTTCAGGATATTCCTCAACATGATGCTGCTCTCCGACACCATCTTCTCCGCAGGTGACGAATGTGTTTAGTTGTACCATGTCTGATAAGTAAAGATCCTTTGAAGGTCCATTCAAGCCACCTAAATCAGCATGATCGCCATCAAACAAGTCCTTCAGTCCCATTTTCCTCAAGCTCATTGACACATTGAACGTTGATTTATGAGAGAATCTTGGGATTTGAAGTTCCAAACCAGTCCGAGGGAGTAGTGTGCGTAAAACTCTATTCCATGTAGGTGTAGTTGGCAACGCATCAAGCAGTCTTTGTTCTAGTTTTTCTAGATCCTCGGCATGTACTACGTTTCCTTGTTGACCAGGCATTAAGAACAGTGTACTTACGATGGAGTTGGTATTTCCTAATGCTGCTGCAGTTGCGTCAAGTACTGGATCGTAACCAGCTAAGAACCCGCTCTTGTAAACCACAGCTGGTACAGGCACAAGTCGACGCTGACGAACATTTGGTGATACTACGAAGTACATTTCACCATCTCTGCCTTCCACAGAAGTGCCCGTGCAGTCAGTCTGAAACATAGATAAAATAAATATAAGAATTGTTTCAATGACACTTTGTAATAGGTACATGCCTAAAAAAAGAATGCGGTGTCGGTTTGGCACTTAATACGTCAAATCTCATCAAAGATATCAGAAGAATAACTTCTAAGTAGTTCGAACTTTACAACTAATTATAGGAAAACCTTATTTACCTCGAAAACGTTCGCAGTAAACGCAGCTAAAGGCGGCTGCATGACAATATTGTTTGTTTTCATGTACTCTGGAATCTTGCCCCATGTGTACCTCTTGACAAGCAAATTAGTCCTTCGCCTTATAATGTCACTTATCAATTTAAAGTTTATCTCCTCTACATGGCCGTTATAAAAGTGCTGAGCCCTTTCTTTGTAGAATGTTAGTATTTTACCCTTATTCCTGTCACTATATAGTTCTCTAATAAATGCAGAAACTGCTACTCCCGATTCTGGTGTTGTCTCGATCGAGTCAGAAATATTTTTCAATGTAAAGTGAGGATTAAATGTGACCATGTCATCTAATTTCAGGATCTCATTCATTTCTCCCGAGGTAGCTCCTCTGGCTCCCATGAAAATCATGGCGAGCATAGAAAATATGGAATAAGGTGACAAAACAAAACTCCTCTTTCTATCTATATCGTCAATCATTACGTTCCAAAACCTGAAAGCTAGTTCATTCGATAGTTCTGAGAAGCGCGCAATATCTTCACCTAAGTCCTTTGTAGTCACCTCTAGTCCCTGGTTTTCTTTCGAGAATTCTAAAACAATATCTTTGTTCTCATTATCTGGAATGTAATGGTTTTCAGCCTTAACTTTGTCTTTTGGGATTTCATTTGCTTTTGGTGGAGAAAGAGTCGGTACAAGCTTCCATGAATTATTCCTTTCGCTTATTAGTTCCTCTTCTTCGATATTTACTTTCTGAATCTTTTTCTTGAAATCGTCTACTTTAGGCAATGGCTCAGGCAGCCTATCTTTTTTGTTACTGATGTTATTCTTATCAACGGAGTTAATTTTATTGAATTTGGACTGGCTTATTTTATGTGGTGGAGCAATAGTGGTTGTTATATTTTTCACTTCTGGCAAAGATGTTGTAATTTTTACATTTTCGTTTTCGGTCTTGGTTTCAATGGTCTTATTTCCATTCTTCGTCTCTTTTTCAGGTTGGTTTTGAACATCCACTTCTTTGACATCTGTAGTTTTTTCTTTAGAACTTTCAACATGAGGTTTGTTGACATCTGTTGAGTCTAAAGTTTTATTTTTTTCCAAAGCAATGTTTTCTACTTTATTTTTGTTACTCGACGAAATCGAGATCTGCACAAAGTTTTGTGTATTATCGTCCGGCTGTTCTTCTTTTTTGCTTTCTTCTTTCTTAACGTCGACTGGCTCAGGAATACTTTGGTCTGGTTTTTTGTCTGCATTTTCAGTTTTTTTACTTTCGTTAGTTTTTAAAGGTGAATCAGCATTTTTGGCGACATCATTTACTTTCATAGTTACTTTTTCTACTAATGATTCGGTAGTTGAACTTGTAGTTACGGGAGCTTGTGTAGTTGAACTTGTATCTTTTTTAACTTTGTTAGACGTTTCTAGTTTTGTATCCAATGGTTTTAAACCACTTTCCGTTGTAAGCTCTTCCTTTATCGCGATAGTAGTGATTTTGATCTCCTTTTCAGTTGTTTTTTCGGATTCAACTATAGACTGTGGTGCCTCATTTACTACCTGAGATAGTAAATCACCCATAGACTCTGATAAAATTGGATCAATAGTAGTAGCTTCGGTAGCAGCAGCAATAGTTGTTGTGAATAATTCTACTTTCTGGATATCATTGATAATAATATTAGGCTGTTTCACATTCTCATTGGTTGTATTTTGCGTTGATTCAGTATCTTTTGTATCAGTTTTTTGTACTTCAGTTACCTTTGTTTCAGTCTTATTAGATCCCTCGTCTTTTACCTCAACATCCTTTTCTTGTTGATTTTCTTTCTTTTCGTTGGCACCATGAGGATCAATTGTTGATATTTTAATAAAATTATCGTTATTCTTTTCGGGTGATTCTGGTATTTTGTCATCAGTTTCATTTCCAGCACTGGTTGGTATGTCCATATCTAAAACTTCTTTGCTTTCTACATCTACTGAATTCACTTTGGTTGAATCTAACAGGTCACTTGTAGTTGGAATCGGCTGAAAGCTGCCACCAAGATCGGAAGCAATCTGACTGATGCTCTGAGCAACATCAAACAATGGAATTAATGGTTCGCCGTCTTTCTCATTTTCTTCATTTTCATTACCGGTTGGTTGATTTTCCTCAGTTTCTAGATTATCAGCAGAAGCAATTTCTGTAGATGACACAGTTGTTGATGGAGACACCGATTGAGTTGTTATAGTAGTCACATTGATCTTGTCAGTATTTTGATCTTTTAATGTACTTGGAACATAATTTGTTGTACTGATGACAGGTTTGCTCGTGGTTGCAAACGTTTGTATTTTAGTTGGTTCGGTAGATAGTGCACTGGTCGTAGTCGTGACAGACCTCTTAGTTGTACTTGCGTATGCGATTGGAGCCTTTGATGTTACTATTGGTTTATTTGTAGCGCGTTCAGTTATATAGTCAACAGTTGAGACTGGAATAAAGGTACTTATTTTTTCAAATTCTACTTCATTCTTCTCAGTTGAAGAAACTGCATTTGAGTTTGGTTGTACTTGTACATTCGTCTTTTCAGGATTCTCTTCTGGCAAAACGCTAACACTGTGCTTCTTTGTCGTAGCGTCAGGTTTTACTGTGGTGGTCTTTGCAGTTGTTCTGATAACTGGTTTAGGTGTTGTAGCCTTAACAGTCGTTGTCGTTGATGGTCGGGGACTTGTCGTAACTTTAGTTGTTATTACACTTGGACCTGAGCTCAATTTAGTCGGCGAGTTAGCAGTAGTCGGTTTATTGGTTGTAGTTGTTGAAACCTCTGGTGCTCTAGTGGTTGTTGTTGTAGGAGGGTTCGTTTTAGTTGTTGGTTTAACAGTTGTAGTAGTAACTTTACGAGTTGTAGTTGTAGGTTTTCGTGTTGTAGTTGTAGGTTTACGTGTTGTAGTTGTTGGTTTACGTGTTGTAGTTGTTGGTTTACGAGTTGTAGTTGTTGGTTTAGGTGTTGTGGTAGTCGTAGTCGTTGTAGTAGTAGTTGTGGTTGTTGTACTCGTTGATGGAACCTCTTTAGTTTCTGCTTCAACTGGCGGCAATTTTTCCGTAACCACGACTGTTTCTTGACCTAATGTTGTAGAACTGGTAATTTCTTGATTATTGCCCTCTTTACTCAAAGAATTTTGGTCTTCTTCCATACCTTCAAATGTTTCAGTCTCTGGAGGTGTCACAGCACTAGACGACTTGTCAAAAACGATGTCAACTCCTGAATTACCGAAAATAGACGGCAGAATTAAACTCCAGGAGTCAGAAACGTCAGGAGTGTCTAGTGTAGGTTGAATTTGAGGTTTATTTTTGTGCGCTTCCATTTGTGCTTTCAGAACATTTTGTACATTTGTGACTACACTATGTACTTTAGTGTAGGGTGGCTGATTGATGTTGAAGGAAACCGTTGGCTGGTTATCATTGGCAAAAGTAACTAAGCCTTCAGCTTCTTCACCAGCTGCGACAATAGCTTGAATTTCTTCTAAAGTCATGAGCCTTTTGACGAGTTCTCCTGATTCGTCGAAGGTGTAGAACTCATAGCGGTCAGGGGTTAGCAGGTTCACTGGACTGCCGACTGTGGCTGGCACGCTGGATGGCGGTGGCAGCGAGTTTCCGACAGCATCGGCGACGAACGGTAGCTTGTTGCGTCTGGAATATTCATACAAGAACTATGTAAGAAAGTGCGACTACTGGATGTTATAGAATTTTGAAAGGGCGTTAAAAATATCTTTCTCGTGTTTATATGGCTCTGTGTATTTTTTAATTTTCTGTACTTTGTTGCAAAATACTATAAATAAAACGCAATCCTTACCTATTGTCATTTTTATCAGCCAGCACGCAGCTGGCGGCGAGCACTATACATAGCAGAGCTCGCATTTTGAGCTCCCATACACTCAGCATGCACCTGAAACTGAAAACAAAATACGTTAAACTCCAGATGAAAACTTACACAATAGAAAAGTAGCTTCACGTCAATTTTTTGTCAAGTCTGTATTAGACTCTCAAACTTGGGTCTCTTTTTTAGGGTTCCGTACCCAAGGGTAAAACGGGACCCTATTGTTTTCGCTCCTCTATCCGTCCGTCCGTCACCAGGCTGCATGATAGTTAGAGAACTGAAATTTTCACGGAATGTATTATTGTTGCCGCTATAACAACAAATACAGAAAACTAGAATTAAATAAATGTTATGGGGGTCTCCCACACAACAAACTTGATTTTTTCGTCTGTTTTATAAAGAATGGTACGGAACCCTTCGTGTGCGCGTCTGACTCGCACTTGGCCGGTTTTTTTGGGTAAGAATATAACAATGTTAATAGTAGGCACACTTCTTTATATAATTTAAAAGCCCTTAATCCACTCTTTTGTTCTCTTCTTTAAGAGGTCATTAACCTGTTTTCGCCTGAACAATACAGCACAATCAATTTTGGTTATCATATATCAGTAATCAAATGCCTGCCACAAGACAATTATACTAATCATACCGCTTGTCTGATTACTGAAGATGGTAATCTGATATCATTGATATGCAAATTCTATTGGTAATGTTATTGTGGGGTGAAAGGTTTGTGTATTGTATTGGGTATTGTTTTGCGATTAGAGATTGAAAGACATCATTTATAATAATAATGCCAAAATTCAATTTCCATTCGCAAAACAAATCCAGCGAAATCCAAAACAAAGGAAGTCCACATCTGTGAATCTAGTTTTAGACAAGTCTTTTTCTTCAAGCAAATAATGTTGATTTAATTAATGTCATAATCAATATTGTTTTATTTACTGTAAATCAAAATAGGTGTCACTTCAGAATATAATGATGTTGTACATTGTTTACAGTCACGGTATACGGTATATACTAGACCTTCCTAAAGTCAAAGTCTAAAGTAAAATATTAAGAGTTAAACTATTTATAAAGAGTTAAAGTAAGTGATATCAAATCCTTAAATCTTTTTAAGGACATTATCTTTCCTCTAAAGCCAAAACCAAATGAACTAGATAAAGCAAGTATACCTGCTCTTGTTTCTAAACACAGTAAACCATTTTGTATTGTTTGGGTGTTTGCCAAAATTACACAGAAAGAAATGAACGACCCACTAAACTATGTAAGCCGAAACTGTGGCACAGAATCACAAAAATCTTATTGTGAACTTGTTGGGTGAAATCATCCTTTTGGCTTGAAACATGATTTTGTTCTGATATGAACAGCTGGTTTTTACGCTTATTTGTGCTCTTTTAGCGTGGTATTTGTGACTTCTCTTCACAAACAAAACAACACATCTCAATCGGTTCATCTTTTAAGAGGTACTGTGCCACAGACACAGACAGACGGCAAAACATAAAGTCAATCACAAAGTGTGGTGAAAACATGGCGAAAATTAAAAACACCCCTCTTCATACGACAGGCGTTAAAATATAGTTGACTAGCTTCTGCCAGCGGTTTCACCCGCATCCCGTGAGAACTACTTCCCGTACCGGGATAAAAAGTAGCCTATAGCCTTCCTCGATAAATGGGCTATCTAACACTGAAAGAAATTTTCAAATCGGACCAGTAGTTCCTGAGATTAGCGCTTTCAAACAAACAAACTCTTCAGCTTTATAATATTAGTATAGATTCTCCTATACAATACAGGCGTATCAAATACATCACACAACACATTTTGTTAAACAGTTGGTTAATGTATTCGAACATCTTTGATGCATTTTGCAGCCTTGAAAGATCGCACATTTAAGCTGGTTAGGAGCTTACACAAAAAACAAATTGAATGAATCACCATAGGGGCATTTTAGAACCTTTACATACTATAAGATATTGTAAAGAATTCTTGTAGGCTCTAGGTATTGTCTCCTATGTCCTCAGTATAGAAGTATAACGGTCATCCAAATGGTACACTACCCGTGGAAGTTCCGCATTGAGACAAATATTGGATGCAAATATTTGCTCTAGCCGCGGTATGTGCGCTGCTAATGTGTGGAAACAGTGTAGTTTCAAACCTATTGTTTTGGCTGCCGTTACTTTTACACTAAAAAAATTTGATATTAATTTTATTGTTAAACTAGCTTCCGCCAGCGGCTTCGCCCGCATGGTGTGTTGATAAAAAGTAGCCTATGTGTTAATCCAGGGTATCACCTATCTACATAACAAATTTCAATCAAATAGGTCCAGCCGTTTTTGCGTGATTGAATAACAAACATACATCCATATATTCTCACAAACTTTCACATTTATAATATAGAGGTAAGTAGGATAAGTAGGATGAGTGTTCATTACATTTGTTTTTCATAACTTCTAATTTATGTTCCTCTGCTATTTTTAGTCACCTATCTTTATTTGTAGATACTTACCTTTATGGCTATGTGTACTTATTTGGGTAAGGACCTAGTAAAAATAAATCTATACTAATATTATAAAGCTGAAGAGTTTGTTTGTTTGTTTGTTTGAACGCGCTAATCTCAGGAACTACTGGTCCGATTTGAAAATTTCTTTCAGTGTTAGATAGCCCATTTATCGAGGAAGGCTATAGGCTACTTTTTATCCCGGTATGGAAAGTAGTTCCCACGGGATGCGGGTGAAACCGCTGGCAGAAGCTAGTACGTTAGTAAAAAGTAGCATATTTACAAAATCCATCATAAAAGAAGAATTAATAAAAACGCACAAATTCCTAGCACCCATTTTAATAAAGTAAAGTAAAAACCCAATAAACGCCAACATAAAAAAAATATTAAAACTCATAAACGGCAGTTAACAAAACGAACTGTAAAATTGTGAATAAACCTGCTAAGCAAGTAAAGCTACGGTCATTGTCACTCAAACTAGAACTACTAGTTTACGAAGACTAGCTTTATCTTCATCTCCATTGCTTGTTTTGTCATACCTCATTTCAACTGCTGTCTTATGTACGCAGTGATGTATGTCATTCCAATCGGAATGTTCGGTTTTGAGGCATCGATTCATTGAAGGTTGTTCCGTTGTATTTTGACAAGTTGTTTGCCGATATGTAGGCCACCGGGCTCACAAGATGAGAGGTCATTCAACTTTAATGTGACATATTTGTTATGTAAGGTAATGGAGTGAGTTTTTAAATTCCGTTCGTCGCGATCTTTCTTTCGATATATTTTAGCTCGATTTCATATTTTTTATATATCTAGGTAGGTCTATTAGACATGTACGGTGGGAAAAACATGTCTTGTAGATTCAATTAAACCATTAAATGATACAACGCAAATGTAAATATCAAATGTTATAATTAAACAGGTTCATGCAACTAGTTTTTCCTATTAATATTCTCGTCTAAATAAAGAAATAGGCATGAATATTGAACGGAATTAATTTCTCTTACATTAAGAATTAACGATAATTATTGATAATTATATTGCTTATCATTAATCCATGTTAATCCAGCAGGACTATTAGGAATAATTATGCTTAATTACTATACGGGCATTTCTAATGCAATTAATGCTGGCTATCAGATTACTATCTACCTATTATAAAAACATCTCAATATACTCTGGTTTAGCAAGATAGAATCCTATATTGACGACACTTATTTTGGTCACCTCCCTTCATTTAATTAAACTTAAAGAAGACATACATATTTGTAATTTATGTAAAGTTAAGTTTGGTGTAATTAGGGTTACCTACCAAAATTCCAAATTGAAACCAAGAAATTAGTTTCGATACTCAGAGAATTACAAACGAAAAAACCATATAAATAACTAACGACCACCAAGGCAATCATAAAGAATAACATACAAGTTAATCTGCTTTAAGACTACAATTAACTATTGCTCATAACATTAACAACGTTAAATGAAGATTCCGACACATGTCTTGTTACCTCACACGGTATTGACAAGGCGTAGATGAAGCAGCCACTTGTTACGGCAATGTTCCACGGTTCGCTGGTCTCCGACAATCGCGACTCTCCGTTACCAGCCACCGATGCAACGGTAAGACAGTTATTCTGTACGGATTAGGGTACAGACGACAGCGGTATTGGAGCGGAAAGTGTTAAACAAATAAAGACAGTGATTGTGGTTCAAAAAACGGATTTATTTGGACATTTGGAAAGGTTAATCAAATGTTGGTTCTGGGTTTTTTGTGTTCTTTTATTGGAGATGAGAAATAAAAGTAAGAAGGCAGCGGACCACTTTGTTGTTCATTTTAGCCGTTTTAGGAGCCTTGACCCAGAACGATTAATTTCAAGTTTATATTTCTTCCTTCCAGCATTACCTTTTAAGTTTCCCTATTCTCTATAAATCGTATAAAAATCTTGATCTAAATAAACAATCGGATCAGGGTTGATCTCTCAATTACCACCACCACCATTTAAAAAAAAAAACATGTTTTTAACTGCTTCCCGGTAACTTTCTCGCCCGCTTATAACTCATGACTTACCCCCATACAAAACAAGAACTGACATTGACACGACATGATGTAATGTGAAGTGGGTCGCACACTCATTACAGAACAATGCACCATTAATTAATAACAGCGGATCAGTTTATCAATCGATCGATACGGTTATACGTAATTGTGAGGTAACTTTTTAACGGTTAATTAAGATATGCTAGACGCGTGTGGTGATTTGAGTAATAAGGGATCCGTTGAGTGATTGTATCATGTTTGTGATTGCATAGAGAGATACAAGCATGGTTAGAGCTTTTTAAGGGTAATGAGTTATTACCATAGAGTGACGTTTCCATTAGATATATCTGATAATGCCTAGGGGTTGGTATCGATGACAGCCGACAGATTTTACGACTCTCGCGAGAAATTATTCCGTACCCGGACGTATCGGACATAGATTAATTAGTACCAACCATGAATACCCAAACTGTTCAATATATCCTCAAACATTCGCCTCAATATCCAATTTTCTCCCTGAATACTGCCAAGTTGAAAGATATCATTTTTATTCCGCTTAATATCAATCGCCAGACAAGTTATCCAGCACTTAACAGAGCGAAATTGAACCGCCGCAATGAATATTTAATAGGGAGGCTGCTGTAAAATTGATAATATAACCGCATCTATATATCGTACCAACTAAACGTCAGACGGTCTATCACGGACCAACTGCTAAAATATGCAACGAATCAGCCCTCCGCTTTTAAAGTAGGACGAGATTTCAAATGAAAACCTTTTTAGACTTCAAATGTCGTGTTTTACATGTTGAGATGCGAAGGAATGGTGGAATTGGCTTTTAGGGAATATATGTGTTTTGGTGACTGTACCTAAATATATTTCAGAATTGTTAAAAAGACAGGATTTTAAGCGCTAGGGTCCCTAAATGTCATCTATTTTCAACTTCAGCCTCCTTGTGAAAATGAAGCTTCATTATAAAATTCGCAGTTTGAACATTGTACCTATACATAAATACTTTTTACTGCCTCGTTGGTCTAGTGGTCGCAAGCGCGGCTGCTGTTCTCGAGGTCTCGGGTTCGATTCCCGGGTCGGGCCGAAATCGCTTTGTGGGTTTTCTTGAACTTTCACAAAGCAGCCCGTAGTCTGGAAGTTGGTGATTGATTCACCCGTGCACCGGAAAGCACGTAAATGCGCCTGATCTCTCTCCGGTCGTGTCGGATTGCCGTCCCATCGGGTTATGAGAGTGAAGGAATAGGGAGTGCACCTGTGTCTGCGCAAATGCTCGTGCACTATAATATGTCCTGCGCAGCTGGCCGATCTCTTTATATGAGAACAGCCGCCGTGGCCGAAAACGGCCGTGGACGCCATTATTACATAAATACATATAGTTATCGGCACGGATATTGAGCTCTCGGCGGAAGAGTGGGGATCGCTTTGCGCACTGTACACATAAGGTAATAAACCAATAAATCGCTTCTGCGCAGGTGAAGGTCAGGGCTCAATATCCGTGCCGATTACTATACACATCAACTGTCTCTTAATTCGCTATGTAGTAAGTAACTACTATCACTTCCACCAAGTACCACGAACTATCAAATCTAACTACCTAAAAGCTATTCCTATCAAATATTGAAACCATTGCTGTTCCCGACTGAAATGCAGCAAGCGTATGTAGTACAATCAATACCAATCGAACATGTAGGTAACCGCTGTCAGAATGCAAGCGAGTGTAATGTATTTGAAGCACACCTGAATCTAATCCTGCTAATTTACGAATACCACCATTGTTTGATGCAATTGGTAGATTGATGGTTATCTAAAATCTGGGTTTTGCATTTGGTATTGAATTTACACTGTATTTTATGTCATTGCAAACTGAACTCGGTATTCCTGTTCGGATGTTCACAATGTGTAAACATTTGATATTGAATTAATCCTTCATCTTTCTTCATCATGATCAATAAGTATTTCATCATAGCCACCCAATTATTTGTATTTTTTCTTCAAACAATATATTTTCTGTTGTATAATTCCGTGACTGAAAAGTAGCTTGCGGATTTGGTCGGATTGGGCAGACTTCCAAAAGATACGCAAAAAAGTTGCGGATTTTTCGTAGGTACCATGTTTTGGCCTTTAAATCTGCTAACATGAATATTGTTTTACTTTTTTAGGGTTCCGTACCCAAAGGGTAAAACGGGACCCTATTGTTTTCGCTCCTCTGTCCGTCCGTCCGTCCGTCTGTCACCAGGCTGTATCTCATGAACCGTGATAGTTAGAGAGTTGAAATTTTCACAGATGATGTATTTCTGTTGCCGCTATTACAACAAATGCTGAAAACTAGAATAAAATAAATATTTTGGGGGCTCCCATACAACAAACGTGATTTTTTTGCTCATTTTTGCTCTGGTATAGAACCCTTCGTGTGCGAGTCCGACTCACACTTGGCCAGTTTTTTTACTTTACGATTTCAAAAGCCTTTTAGTGAATTACTTACATTGAAATGCTTTTGGGTTGAAAGCATGTATGATGATGATAAAGATCGCTTTTTGCAACATACCTACTTATAAATAATTGCGATGGTAAAATTAGAAAAAAAAATATCTAATTTTGTCTATATTTAGGCATGAGTCGTGGTGGCCTAGCGGGCAAAGAACCAACCTCTCGAGTATGAGGGCGCGGGTTCGATTCCAGGTCAGGCAAGTACCAATGCAACTTTTCTAAGTTTGTATGTACTTTCTAAATATATCTTAGACACCAATGACTGTGTTTCGGATGGCACGTAAAACTGTAGGTCCCGGCTGTCATTGAACATCCTTGGCAGGCGTTACGGGTAGTCAGAAGCCAGTAAGTCTGACACCAGTCTAACCAAGGGGTATCGGGTTGCCCGGGTAACTGGGTTGAGGAGGTCAGATAGGCAGTCGCTTCTTGTAAAGCACTGGTACTCAGCTGAATCCGGTTAGACTGGAAGCCGACCCCAACATAGTTGGGAAAAGGCTCGGAGGATGATGATGTCTATATTTAGGCATTTTTCAAAACTTATTGTATGTTTCTGAAGTCGGTCAAATTCAGGGCTTATTTAGTGCTGTGTAGGATTATTATGAAATTCTTGTTAAACCTATCTTAAATAGAAGGTCACCACCTAGTTTACTGCCTTAATATGAATACATTTCTGTGAATTATAATACCCTTGTAATACCTAAGGAATAATGAGTAGATTATTTTGGTTCGCTATGTATACCTCCGGTGTGGGTCCGGTGGGTAGACTCCCCAACATCTTAACTGATTCCAGAAAATACTATACCAGTATATAAATTTAAATGTTTGTGAAATTCTAATTAAATATTTCATGGGAGCCAAAATAATTGTTCTTAGCATTGTTTCTATTCTTAGATATTATATGTGAGAGAACTGTATACACAGAGAAGTATGGAAGAAAAAAGAAACATGCTGCTCCAAATAAAATGGAAAAGAAAAATATGTATTCATCTCTTCACATAAAGGCAACAGTATATGCGTGTGTTTGGAAATTCTTTATGAGCCATAGCCTGAAGCGAATTTAGTGAAAATTAGCAGTGATATAGCATAACATGTATGCTACTTTTATTCTGGTGTGAGAAGTAGGTACTGAACGCAGGTGAAACCCCGAGTGAAAGCTAGTTAATGTATTTCTAGAGACGGAACACTAAAAAAATAAGAGGAATCATTAATACTCATAAAATTCACTGTAAGTTTTTAAACATTACAAAAATTCAGGGAACCGTATGTCTTAGCAAAACCGAGTATTTCCAACGCGCAGTTTAGTAACGCCCCCGGCTAGCACGCCCATACATTTGAGCTAGGAGTCACCGTAAATCTCTAGTAATAACTATAACTATGATTTGTAGCTCAAAGTACTACAAAATCACTCTTGTTACACTTAAATAGGATGAATAACTGTTGTAAAATTATGTGTTTTAGGTGGGGTCAAATTGACCTGTTTGAAGTTAAAATGCTGTTATTCGATTTTAACGAGAATTTCTGGGGCTATCACTAGTGGTTATGTAATATTTTAATAGCTTCTATCATGTCTATATGCTCGTATGTTCTAGCGTAACAAACTAAGTAGAACTAAAAGTTTATGTAGTATTATTTTTCAGTAAAAATCCGGCATAAATTATTAGTTTTTTTTTTTTTCAAGTTCAACATGTGCGTGTTAATAAGAAAACAAAATGTAATTAGACCTATGTAAGTATCGTTCACGTGATATACGAAGTAACATTAAGTTCCTGCATTCTATATAAAATGGCGATTGCTGTTCTCGATTATCGACTAGAGTAAAATTATCGCCTCTTTCGCTCGATATGTACCTATTTCATTGCATTCTGCAACCGTACCATTCAATTTCGGTAAGATTTATTCATTCAAAAACAATAGTTTCACTGTCTGTTGTTTATGAGAACTCTTCTCAATAATAATTCCTAAAATGTCTTACGCACAACAAAAATAAACTTCATTTCTTACCTACCCGATCATAAAGTTCAGAATCCAATAAACTTGCCAGGATCACCGAAGCAATGAAGTTTAATCTAGCTGAACAAAAGTTATGATAACTTGAACTTCTAAGTAACTTCAAGCGAGTTCACGAAACGAACATGATTAAGTGTTAAGAGAAGTCTTCAAGTATAAAGTTTAAACCAGACACTTCATACTTTAATTGGCTATGAAATAAGTAATAGATGTCAACTGTGATTAAGATTGTTTAAGTCATAACTGTTATACTTAAGATTAGTTTTTAATTATAGCTGGAATTTAGTTGAAACTAGCTGTTGCCCGCGACTTCGTCTGCGTGGGCAATATAGAATCGTCAAAATAATACTTATCCCGTAGGTGCATTTTTTCACGTGACAATATAATTAGGATTACTACTTAGCAGCCGCACAGATTCATTGATCAAGATTGTGTTGTGGATGTGTGACCATTTATCTAAACAAAAGAAGTACCTAAAGTTTTGTGACGTTGTGGAAATCTCCGGATCTAGTTTAGTTGAAATGAAATAACTTAAAAGACTTAGTGATCATAAAAACCACTTTTGAAATATTTTTGAAAAGTAGTTAGATATATGGATGAAATTGATTAAAAGCTAAGGCAAAGTACCCATCTACTCGTGAAAAATTGGACGATAAAAATAGAGGCAAGACATGGCCATTGCGTGACCTCATACCATCTTAGGTAGGTAAAAGAAAATATCCCTAATTAAGCGTGGAATAATAAATAACACAGTGATTAAGTGATAATTATCTAGCTTAGTACACTTACCTACACCTGGGAACATAAATATACGCATTCCTTTATACCTACATTCTTTTTTTTGAAAACGTTTTTCCTTCACGGGCTCCCGACCCCAAGAACAATCCCTATTCAATATTCACACGAGACTAAATCATATCAACCGCCCAGCTAAGTAAACACGACACTAGGTCACTCGCTGAGACCTCAAACTACAAGTACAAAGTTACTTCAGAACTCAGACAGAACTGACATGAGACTGGCGAAACTTCCTCGTGTAAGTACTAAGTTCGCCAACTTACCTCCGAGGTGAGTAATGACACTATCAGCGATATAAATGTAGGCTGTATTGTGTCACATGTATTTTTGGATGGTATGAGTTTTCGTCTTTTTGTTTGGGTTCAGTTTGATATAGGGTTCCGTCTGGGGTTTAATTAAAAGGTGCTTGAAGGGTTTATAAATGATGGAGTCAACAGATTCGAGAGACATATAGACTCAAAATAAATAATGGTACAATAAAGTTTAGTTATTGAATGTTAGTTAAACATGTTTCGAAAATTGTTACCTAATTATATCTATCATTTACTAAAATTAACTACAAAATTTAGACGAGATCTCACTAATTAGCTACATGCTCAGATACCCAAACCACACCAAACATCGGGAACCCGCTGCCAAATATCGCAC
Source organism: Helicoverpa assulta (assembly GCA_963856015.1). NCBI lineage: Eukaryota > Metazoa > Arthropoda > Insecta > Lepidoptera > Noctuidae > Helicoverpa > Helicoverpa assulta. Next base: position 3,577,050 of record CAWLCW010000026.1, read on the forward strand.
AAGTTCAACGAAGTTCAACAATGTAACCCAACCTCGCAGCGTGCATTTCAAATAAATATCATCATCCAAATACAGTTACCCTGCCATATTGTCCAGACAAACACAGCTTCCTCGTTGTAAATTACATAAACAAATGTCAAACAAATCTAAGTGTTTTACGTTGTAAGCACCGTTACCACTACGCAGATGAGACCTCATTTGGAAACCGTTTAAACAAAACTTATGAGCAGACATTTTAACAAAACATGAATTATTAATACTAACTGTCGCTAGAATACTTTTGCAAATGTCCCAGAAAGCTAAAGCCAACGTTGACGGAGGAGTGGCTGATGAAATATTTCTCCTTTATAGTGAATGCGGAAATGAAGGATGTAAGGAGGATATACTGACGTATGTTATTCTGTTGGCTGAGATAAGACCTCATTTCTTCTCATCCCGCAAACCCGTGGGTTTTACTTGGCTTACTTATATAGGAAAACTGAAGGATTTATTACAACGAACTTAACATAACAAAATAAAAGATCTTAATTTGGATAACATTGTTTTAGTTAACGAAGCAATTTATTGTTCATGGAGTTAGCTATTTGCTCATAAGTGATGTAAATTCTTTGGAAATATGGAAAAAGACACGGAAGAAAACGAAACAACTTATTGAGAAACAAACGCAAGTGCAAATAAAGATGTGAACCAACTACTCCATTATCTGGCCACAGACTATAAATTCAGTTTCGCATCTAATCAATAGACCGACATTCAGTACGCGAAGACAATTTCAATAATAGCAAAGATAATACAGCGTGAAAGTGACGGTTACAGAAGATATTATGCAGGATTGCACACGATCTCGTAACACTCATGTACCTACCACTTGGTGCATTCGTGCATAAAATGGCGTGCTCGATGCTGATTGAAATAAAATGCCAATCTGCAATACACGTGGGATGTGCCGCATAGCACAGTTTGATTCAAATTTTATACCGATATTGTAGACTAGTGAAATTGTATTGATGGAAATGGTAAAACCTATCGAACCATTTCGCAAGACTGCTGAAGAAATTAACATAGAGATTGTATCTGATCACGTGCCGTTCGAGAAGTGGTTGTTAGTGATCATACAGCTAATAGTTACCGAAGAATCTGTTGTGATCTCCATCTTACATAAGCTAATAAAGTAGGTATGCAAAATCACAATGGTGTAACAACCATTTTATATGCCTTAGAGATTATCAACATCAACAATGAAACCAAAAGTGTTTATTCAAATCGAAATTGGGATCACATTACAATCGATTAAAACTCCATCTGATTGCTATCAATCGCCTCACAACAAAGCATAAATGAGTTCAAAGAAAACGAAATCAACAACAATCAATGCTGGTATTAAGAACAGCCTAACAAAAGATGTTCATTCACGAAGACCTACATCTTGGTTCAATCATTAATCGAATAGAAAGCTTAGTCAACAAGTGTAAAATTATTTACAAAGACAGATTTTATCAGATGAACACTAATGTCAAACTGATTTTCGGAAACAACGATTTACTTAAAAAAATAAACATAGATACTTCAAATTCGAATATAAACTAGAAAAAAAAGTTCAGAAATAAAACAAGTCACGGCCCATGATGAGATAGAACAAAATAAACCAAAGATAGCTGGAACCTCGACGTAGGACAAGCAGAAATTCTAGAATAACCACCTGAACAGATAAGCCATTTAAACGCTTGTACAGTAAGTATCAAAGATCTATCTGATCCACCATAAAATGGAACTCTATAAATCAATCCATTACAAACAATAGAAAGTCTTAAAGACAAGTGCAAGCTTATTCTTACGTTATCAGATGAGCACAGAACAGTTGACACTATTAAATTCAAGGAGAACAAAATTACTAGCGGAGGTGCCATAACAGAAAATCGTATAAGAAAGTAGCGCGCCAAAATGTGGGCACGAGGAACGTTACTGTTTTCGCCCTAATACGCCTTCTCTGGACAGCACCATTTTTTGTAATACCAAAAATCGTTGACAAATGTCTCATAGAACCCGAACGCATCATTATTTCTCTCGTAACTGATCATTTTGGTCATGACCACCGTACGAATTTTATCTAGAAGAAGGCGCCAGACCTACCTGCATTATGGCATCTCCTTACTTTCCTTACTCCGTGATAAAACCGAAGTAGGCGAACAGTCTAGCTGAAAGTAAACTCAGGTATAACGGTAACACTACCAAGGTTCAATGAACTAGTGCACCTAGAGCCTCGTGAGGTATTTGTTTGCGAAAAAAACGTCATAATTATCTACGAATCGTTCTAAAATGTATAAGCTTGGTTTTGAGCATGACTGTGGTCACGATTGGCGAATTACTGAGTTATGCCGTTACGAGAGATTATAAGATAGCTTTGGGTAATTTTGGTGGAAACGAATTGGGGCATGTAGAAGTTAAGTCATTTTTTTGAAAACGCTAGTTATTGTTAGGAATAAAAAAGCTCTTTGCCTTTATTTAATAATACACATGTTTGTAAATGATTCTACTTCAGTATTTGATTTTTCTTTTATGCCATTCTAAGCAATGTCAAAAGACTTACATAATATTTCGTTACAAGTAATAAGTTCCACAGTAAGATACTCATTAATGAACAAAACTAAGCTTCACACTGATATTATAGTAATCTTCTTATTCCAACCGAAACACCACACCACTAAGCCAATACACAATACGGCCAATTAATTCAGAACCAGATAATAATATATCTTACTAACTTATTGGGTCAAAGTTTCGCCGACCCATATAAATAGTAACCGAAGCTGCAACAACAATGTAAATAATTTATTTTTATAGCTCACCAATGTCGATAAGTAAATTACATCAACGCTAACTTTAATTAACTTGTCTGTAAGGACTCGTTTACACAGCTAGCCAGGCGATTATTTAAATAGGAGCGGTAGTTCCTACAGAGAAAAATTACTAGCACAGTTTGAAGCCTCGTTTAAATTAGCAGAGTAACTATTTGGACGGTACAGTGCTAACATTTTGGAGTGCTTACATTGGACCTTAAACACACAATTTTCTACACCAGTACTTATACTACTTTACCAAATATAACGCACCGTAAAGTTTTGCCGCTTTAAGCAAGCTCATTGTATTATTAAACAGTTCAACCCTAAAATTCAAGGACCTTCAAACTTACTTCGATTATTTTTCCGACCCAAATATCGACCAATAGAATTGCACCATTCGACGTCACGTGGTACAACCTACATGGTATTATACTGAAAATTTTTTGAATATTTTCTCTGGTCGTTGCTACGTCAAACTGACAGGTTGTGGCCGACATTTGGGACGGAAAAATAATCTCCCGAATACCACACGAGCTTCATAATTATCTGGCATTTCCCTCAAGGTTCCCTGCAAACAAATAAAGTCGTCAAGTTTTTCAGGAAAAATCACTCGCGCTTCGCGCTCGTTATTTTTTAACCTGAAAAACTTGACTCCTTCATTTGTTTGCAACGAACCTATCGGAAAATACCCGATAACTTTGAAGCTCTTGTGGTATTATAAGTGATAATTATTTAAATTTTCGTCTGCACCAACTTCGTTGGAATTAACTTATTTGCATTCTGAACTTAGAATTATAATTTTGCGACGTGTTTTGGCTGTTTAAACACAAAGTTGCTTCGTTCAGCTGAAAACTTATTACAAACAAATTGTAAAACATTTTTTCCTGTTTCCGCCCAATATTAATTACATAAAAATCTAAGTAGCTTTAATGTCTATGTACTTCACATTTATTCTACTCGTATCATCATCATCATCCTCCGGCCCTTAACCCAATATTATTTAGGGGTCAGCCCAGCATATTTTCTTCTTACATAGGTACTTTTCTATCTACCATCATCTCATAGGTAACATTCTTTCTAACCATATCTACTTCTAATATTGAGAAATAACTGTCAACAATCCAGAGGCACACTAAGCCTATCCTCTTTCTACCATTTGTCACTGATTCCGGTTATACAGCAGAAAGGGAATAGGTCGAACACAACACATACCGGAGTGACTACGTATTTGTGACGTCATAGTCACATATGGACATTTGTTTTGGTCATTCTTGACAATGCAGTGGCGATTTCACTGGTGACTCATTCGCGCATTTCCGATGCAAGAAAGTTGGTTTTGAACTCGGTGTGACAATGGGTTTATTGACCACGAGGTAATGTGATAGCTTTTAACATACGCGAGTATGTTAGATAGGTGAATTATTTTGCATTGAAATGTAGTGCTTTAGATAATGTAACATTAAAGCATCAACGGCTCTATTTCGAATCACAAGATTTTAGTGGAATATGTGTACCTCCACTTTTTATTTTATTTTTGTGACTAATCCTTCTGATTATGATTATGGTTTCTTTTTTATTATTATTATTTTTTTTTATTTAGTAATTTAGTAGTTTTATTATTTTTATCTCTAGAGCATAAATGATTTCATACCGATCGACACCCGCAACTCCTCATAGGTCCAGTTGAAAACCAGCGTCAGACACTAGCTGTCTGGCATAATGCTGAACTGGACTTACTTTTGTTTTTTTTTTTTTTAATTTATTATTCTATTTTTATTTGGCTTGTGTCAATAAATATTTTTTCTTTCTTTCTTTGTATGGTAAGACAAAGTTGTAGGAACTTTAATAGATGGTTACAAAAAGCTATGTGTACACAATATTTCTTTGACAACATTCCAATTTAAGGGAACTACGATTCTCCGTAGGTATCCCAAAGAATTCCAATATAACTTAGCAAGAGTTACAAGGAAAGGGTGGGTTGCCACAAACCGCTGTCTCATGCTACCAGTTCTTTAAATTGTCCTACATTTTCATGTGTAGGTACATTATTAAGAAAAAACCTTGCCCGGTTATATACAGGAATGAATTTTATCCAGTTCGCAAACTTCGTCAACTTATAGTTAAATAAGTTTCATAGATACGTATATTTTTATTTTGTCGTGTTTTAGTACAAAAAAGAAAAGTTATTGATATTGAAAGATGTTTATTTTGTAACCGACTGTACGGTCACCGTCGTCATAGCAGGCATGGCGGCAACGCGAAACCGGTTTACTGACGCGAGCGTTGCTCGGCGCGCGTAAGAATATTTAGTATCCATATTTTGCTGATTTTAGGGCGGACAAAAGAATGAAAAATTTTTTTTTTACTGATGATGCAGATATGTTCTGTTAATGATTCTGGACCACCAGTTTTTTTTGTGCACTGCTTAAAATTCATTCCTGTACCTCTATATATATGGGTTTCATTTGAAAAAAAATACACATACACGGTTTTCCCAAGTTCTCCATTGGAACCAGAACGCGAAACTTCCAATAATCATCGCTATAATAATATTGCGAAGGAAAACTCCCTCCCATTGTGGCCTCCGATTAGTTTGAAAGGAAATGTATATTTTAACTAACATTAGTTTGTCAAACATAACGTCAATAAGAATGTAGTGCTTGAAAACCATTTGCAAAACTACCTCTCTTCCCTGCATGACATGTACAATTGTACATATTCACTAGACAAACAATTTCCTTGTGACACCACTAGCAGACTTCCTCTTAATACTGAGATGGTACAGTCGCTATCATAAGTGTCTTACACCGAGGTACACTCAGGTCCAAGTTTCAGTACGTTAAGACAACCGTCATGCAAGACGAAAAGGCTTTTAGAGCTGTACACTAAAAAGTACTTTGTACACCACAGACTAAACAGTCGGCCGAAAGTTGACCCGATTGTTGGCAACAATTTATGTAATTTACACACACAGACAAGAAGAAAAATAGGACTATCAAGCACAAAGACACAGCTTATTTCGTAAGAAATCTCTTCCAACAGGCCTGTTAGGGGAGTGTTAGAATAAAAAAGCAAAGCAAATAGCAAATCTTGATTCCAATCAAAGTTTTCAGTCAGTCTGATACCGACTCCATACCTGATCATAGTGATCATACATAATGATTTCTAAGCCCAAACAAACTATCGGCCGACTAAAAGTCTGCAGTCTACATACTTAGAGCTCCACACTAAAAGGTACTTTAGTAACTCGACGATACTCGTTACTAAAACATGTTACTAATACAAGTGCCGCCATTATGACGTCGCGTTTTGGCGGGAATCCAACGCTGTTTCGAGGATTGAAATATTAGTAGTCACTGTGAAGAGCTCCGGTGTTGTCTGACTCGAAAATGAAGAGATTTATGTGGAAATTATTGTGATGAATTTACATTGCTTGACAGTGCTTTTAAGTACAAAATACAATTATGTTAAGTTGTATGGTACATCTGCTTTATTTGTCTAACTATACTAAGTTGAAAACTTGAACTAAGACTTCATCGATGGCGATATAAAAAAGGGATAAAATAACATGCATTAAAAAGGCTAAAACTTTACTAAAATACTAGATACGAGTAATTTAAGGTCTCTGCACACAGCGGGCGCGGCGCGGCGGGACGGGACGGCGACGTGACACAATGTACTAGATCGTCGCGTCGCGTCGCGTCGAGCGGGACGGCTCTGTGTGGCGGCCTCCGTAATATCTAGTACATTACAACTGCTCAGCGTCGCGTCGCCGTCCCGTCCCGCCGCGCCGCGCCCGCTGTGTGCAGAGACCATTAAGTTTCGTATTATGCATCTGTCAAAAATTCATTGAACAATAGACGAACCAAGTAGGATAAATATAAAACGTTAAAATCAAAGCATTCATTCTGCTTGTCAATTTAACTTCTCAGTTTTTAGGTCGCGACTGTCAGTTGTCGGACTTTGCGGTGTCAATATTGAAAGGAAACTTTTGTTCAGTAAATATAACGATTGACTGAAATGACTGAAGCTGTATTCTGTTTAGAAACTTTATTTTAAACTTTTCCAATAAGTTGTGTATAAAACTGAGCAGCCAATTAAAGAAAAGACAGTTGATTTCTTTCAACTAATTAACTTTTAAAAATATTAATGAGGGTTTTAAGTTAGTTTCCTTTCCAATTGGATCATGGCAATAATGATATTTTAACAAGAGCGTCCTTTTCCTAAATTTCACTAATAACCTATTATAGTAATAACATAAAGAAATATTTTTTATATCGCAATATGTGCAAAACTACATCTTGAAACAAATATCAAATGCACCCTGGTTTAGCAGAATGTCAGATATTCACGAAGTACTCGGCATACCGATGGTGAAAGAGGAAGTGAATCTTCATGCTGCCAGTTACAAAATTAGACTTCAGAAGCACCCAAACCAACTTGCGGAGCAGCTTACAATCCCTGAGACCATTCGTCGGCTAAAAAAGCGGCGAGATATCTTCGACATTTAGTTTACTAAATAAAAAAAAGGTCCTGCTCTACTGGGAGTAGTGACCTACCCGCCACTTAAACTTCACCTTATCTGCTTATAGTCAGAAGACTGATCGCATGATTGCAATAGGGAAAAAAAAATAAATAAAAAAAAAATATCGCAATATTACAAGCATTGATATGGCTTAGGACAATGTATCAACCCTTCCCGTGGGATTATCTTTTAAAAAGGCACTTTATATTCAAAAAACTTTGATAGCTTTCAAACAGTATTTGAATACACTTTTAGTGTCGTCAGTGCCAACATAGCACCAACAAAAAACTTCATAAAACTAGGTATCTTTCTTATGAAAAGTTCATCCAGCGCAATAAAACCTCATATAGATGTCAATTTTTCATTTAATTTTTAAAGCAGAACCTACGAATCTACATAATAATTAAATAATAAGTAACTTGTTAATTTTTTATTGCGCACTCACTGAATAAGTAACCACTGTAGGTCTTGGAGAAACTCAATCAGTAATTACTTGAAATGTTGTCAGTTTAGGTTTAGGTACCTATCCCTTTTACATAGACATAATAGAAAAGATTTAAGGGACCCCTAAAACTGGTGATATTATATGAATGCAAAATTATAAATATATAGCAAAAATTAAGCTATATTTTAATTAAGACATCACATTTCTCTTACAAACCGCACTACACTATCTTCTCCAACGTCCACAGCCGTAAACAAAATTATCTTAGCACACATCCATATGTTTATAAGCATATTAGAGGCTATCAGCTCGTCGATTAGCCCTCGGGGAAGCGACCGTAAGATATAATCACAGTTAATTATACTAAGGTTCATTGGATACGGAAGTTAAAGCCACACTACGGTCATGTGGACAGGGAGACGGGATTTATAAGGCTTCAAATAAAATTGAAATATTCGCGTGAACATAACATTATAAAAAAACTAAAGTTCGGGCCAGTCTATTAGCTCAAATTCGCAAAATTGCCAATAATCCCCTTTCCTAAAAATTACTCTAAATATGTTGCATTTGATTTTACTTAGTATAAACTTATGAACACACACACACACATCGTTAAACACACACATGTTCCAGAATTTACATTCAAGCAGTCAAGTCATTATAACGAAAATTCACACTGCAAAATAGCAATGAAACAATGTTGGAAGCCAGCTACAAGGAAGTGATATATCTTTAAAATGATCGTGTAATCTGTATCTGGAATCATAAGGGTCGGTTCATATCTGACGGAAAATGCGTCGAGCGTATCGTAAATGTATGATCGACGCACTAACGCATCATCGGTTAGGTGTGAATGATTGAATGTTTTACCGTATATTTGTCAGTCCTGGCGTTACGCGACCGATGATACGCGACGCATATTCCGTTAGATATGAACCGACCCTAAGCGTCGTGAATTCGTTCCGCAGTCCTGTCAGCTGTAGATAAATTATCTCTCATCTGACTTGCAGTTATAAACCTGTTCCTACTAAATGTATACTTATGTGTTAGTTTTACTAGCCTTCAGGGGTTATCGACACAGTACGTGTTTGATATTGGTTTTAATTAATTAGATTTATTATCTAATATGACTTTTTATGAATGAATGTATTGAATGTAAGCAAAAACATTCAAGAGTTTAGTGCGTAACTATTTTAAAATAATACCCAGATGACATGCTGCGTCAGTTCGAGATAAGGGCATCGGAATGATAATGATGATAATATTGTAAGATAAAAATAATGACTTAGTGTAGTGTCATATACCTCCAATAAGAATTGATTACCTACATAGATTTGTTCTTTTCTTTAATAACATTATACCTAGTTCATTTGCTCAAAGTCACAGTCCGTAATATCATTATATCACACAGAAATATCCCTTATTTTATTCGTTCATTATGAATTTCTTTGTTCCATTCATAAAGAAATCAAGTCGATCGGGTGTCGGGAAGTGGGGCGGAATTGACTGGCTGCTACGTTTTACTGCGAGTGAACAAGTGAACTTAAATAGAAAATTGAATAATGTTATACCTACTTACTAGTGAACTGTCCGATTTTACCTTGGAAATCGACAGAAAATTATGTAAGATTTTTTAATAACTTCCCTGTCCCATGGGTCGTACCTATGTGATAGACACCAATTTGTTTGACTATTGTGTCTGCACCATGGTCAGTGAAATCGCTAAGACTTATGTGATTTCTGATTTTTCTTAAACAGGATAATAAAGATTTAATTGTAAACAATAAGTATTTTCCAACAAACCTAGTCCTCATTTTATGTTCGTTATTTCAAGACTAACAGTATGTTTTGTATAATGCTCCTCACGTATGCTTGTTACTAGATAGTTTATTTAAATTTCATTTTCCTCGCAATTTTTTCAGAAAAACTTAAAAGTAAACCAAGATGGTGCAACTTTCAATAATTCTATAAATATTTCAATTATACGATACATTGTTCAACATAGTTGAACTTTCAATCAGACTTCCTATCTTCTACAAATCGATACACTTAGCAGATAGTTGTGTAATCTACGTAGTACACAGATCGCTAACGAACGCCGCGGCGACGTCCGACGCGACGGTGCAATCTCCGGTACAACTGTCGCTAACTATACTGGGGTTCCAAGAAAAATTCTCGCTTGGCTTCGCTGGGTAAAGTTTACTATTTATTGTAGACTGTGGTTTTAGTTGTTAGGTCGCAGACTGATTCTTTCTTATTGAATTTTAAAGGACATGAATATTTTATACCTACTTAAGTACTTTTTTCTTAAACGATGAATGTGAAAAAGGCGGTACGGTATCGAAAAAAACTGCTTACATTTTAATTAATTTCTGATAAGTGCTTCATGATAACCAAAAATAAGGTTAAAGCTAATTTTCTTAAAACTAGGCCGAAAGCTGCTGGGAACCAACATTAGACTACCACATAAAAAATACACAACGCCATAAAAAAAACTTTTAACTATCCAATTTTGAAAAGTACTACATACCTAGAAACTAAATAACAAGGTAAGAATAGTACTCAAAATAAATGTTACCACAAAACGATCAAACATACAGTAATTACATCAAGTGACTACCACATGCATACACACATTATATTACACAGGCACACACATACATAACAATTATCAGCCACTACACAGATTCTCATCTAATCCTATACTCACATATCATGTCTGAGCGTCCGTACCTAATCTAGTTTGAACCAGATTTAACTAGCTTCTGGGATATTTGCTACCGTCCCACGAAATAGCCACTTTGGATAATAAATAGGGTTATACTGTGCTATCCTGCCGTCGATCTATAACTTATTCCGTGTATGAGTATTTGTGGGTTGCTCAACTAAGTTAGGTAATGAATTGAATGGTTCTTGGCTAGATATTTTATTGCCTAGCTTAAGATTTATATTTACATTACAATTGCCCACTTGGTTACTATTGTCTCAATATAGCAGATTTTTCTTTATTTATTGTTTACTGATCGTCAAATAGGTCATCTTATCTGCCTGCGATCTGCCTTCGACCCCTTTTTTCACGACACTAAAACATATTATCCGATTTCGCAAAACCCTTTTCATATATACAACTTGGATCATACACACATAAGGCCTATCTGTGTCTTAATAAATTATTGTGAAAAATTCTCCGGGAACTAATCCATCGCCGACACGAAACTGTCACTCATTAATCATAATAAAACAAAACAGCCGTTGGATACCTATCTCTTGTACAATAACGTAAGTGAACATCAAAGTAATTGAGGCAATTTCATTTATTATTTCTCGATTAAGCTTTAAGTATAGTGAAAATATGGGATAGTTAATTCGTGCCCTACTATGTGAGAACAAAAGAGAGAAATGAGGCCAATATCTACAGTACATATATATACCTATATACCTATGGTTGTTTAACTTTAAACTCTTTGAACGTTACCATACTTTCCTTTTAATACAAATTTTCCTATGTGACACATTATGAATTGGTAGCCATACTTACTTATGTAATAAAACCAAAATTAGCTTTGTCTATCCGTCGACTTGTCGCGGTTTGACGCCAAAACTACTGAACCCATAAGGTACATGGATGTTCTAAACTTCTACAGCCTTAGAAAGGAGATAGGCATTTTATCCAATTACGTGAAGAAGTTCCTAGGGATGCGGGTAGGACCAGTGAAAACAGCTCGTTATAAATAAAATAATGAATTCCCTTTACTTACAGTAAAAGCTGTCGAAAGAACGTAATTGGTTGTAAACACGTCAATACGATGTGTTTGCAATGAGAGCGCTGACAGACCTGCGACCGCATGATGAATACGAAATGAATGAATTAAATTCTTTATTATTTATTATCCGCTGTTGTTATATAAATATTCGGTGTATGTAAGCATTCTTCTTATTATTTAATGCATTTATAACGTCATTTCAAGGTTCGTGTGTTTCCGTTCTTTTGAGAAAAGACAACAGTTTTCATTTCTATAATGATCGATTTCGTGGCTCTTTTACAGCAATAGGCTCGCCGTTCGCTTCATGCGACTTAAACTGATCAGCGTTTCTGAGAACTGGGTATTCAAAAACATTTAAGTATCTACCGACGTATGAAATTCCATAAACCTTACATGAAGCAAAATCTATTACAACCTCTAAAGACTTATATGTCCAACACTTATGACCAGCGTGAAAAGCCAGAAAAGATTCGCAGATGAGTGTCGCATACAAACTTAATTCATAACTGTAAAACAAATGACTGACAGGTTTTCATGAAGCAGGCTAGTGGTACAACGTTTATTACTCTTTTCACTGTATAAGGCTGCATTCATTTATAGATGGCTTACTTAGTGTAAAGCCTAGGAATTCTCGAGGTTGCACCGCTACATGCCAGCTTACTAACGAGGAACTAGCCTCACGGTGAATTCTAGAATTTTCTTTTTAATGAATAGGCGACATAGTTTTCTTTTGGCGCCAAGTGTTGGTTTTCTATTAGAGCTTGGAAAGTAAATAGAAATGTGGTCAAGGACTAACGTAACTCTGGTAGGTACTATGGGATCAGGATCGTATTGATTCATTTTATATCGTTGACTATTTTAAGATAGGGTTACGTCAAATCCAGCTATTCAAAAGTCAGTTTGGAGCTAAGATTTGGCCCAAAAAAGTTTTGTTTTTTGGATTTAAGTAACCATTATTTTGTACACTTTTGAAATTTTCCTATTTCCATTTTAATAAGCGTTGATTGGCCGCTGTTCAAAAATCTTGGCACATCTTTCGTCCAAACTCAAGAGTTGCAACTTGGTACAATTCTACATTTTATACTACGTCCAAGTCCAGTATCGACTTCGTCATTGTAGCCCGGCGCACGTCTAACCCGATTTCTCTTCCTTTTCATCTGACTCAAAGGGAGCTGCTTCCACAGAGAATCGGCCTACATTTCATTAATAATGAATACATTATGGCATTGTGATACTACAATAGTGTCTCTATGTTAATTCTGTAGGACATACAAATGTTGGTAGAATGTTCGAATGATCGTAAATGTACTCTGAGGTTGGTAGCAGAAAGTTTAGTATGTGTTGTATGTAAAGTGGTAAAAATCGTACGCAATTGCAGGTTTTCAAGGTTTCAATTTCACCTTAGAAGGACACGTAGGCAGTACATAGCAAGTGAGTAAAGTATAGAGGATGATCGTTGCAAATAGTAAAATATAGAAAAAGCTTACAAAACTAAGCTACATTAAAGTTATATTATAAAGTTATATTTATACAGCTGTATACATTAATTTACTAAAAGTGAGGCTGATAAAGTTTTTTATGAATATTACGTTAAATCTGACCTTTTACTATTACCACAAATAAAACACTAACAAAATTGGTACACTAGCATTAAACACAGTAAACAAGGCCGAAGCGTGGGCAGTATTGACTACCAAACACGAAATATTGACAACACAAATATAGCGGAAAAAAGAGAATTAGTGGAAGATAAATTTACATAAAATGCGTAAGCAGAATATCTAAGTTCATTCACCTCTGACCTACACGAATTTGATAGCTTCATACTTAATCATTTCGATATTTATGACGGTAAGGTAAAATAAAAAGGCTCTCGTTCTGAAATTTAATATGTATTCTGAAATCGATACATACTCAGAGACAGAAATAAATTTTGGTATTTATAATATGCCAATATTTTAGGGCTGAAGAATCATATGTTTGTATAATTGAATGTTTGGCTAATCTCAGGGACTACGGATCCGATTTGACCTTTAGTTTCAAATAGCTTATTTACCGAGGAAGGCTTTTTTTGCCTGCGAAGTCTTTCCCAGTAACAATAAAAATCGGACGTTCAAAATAATAAACCATTATTATACCTCTGTGTACTTCATTAAACTCGCAGAAAAACAAAATATATTTATCGACAAGTCCACAAATTATTCAGTACAATTTCATTCGACCCCATTCGTATTATTACGGCTGTTTGAACAAACTGCTTGAAAACAAAACGTTGTTTATCGCTTTTATATAAAATGCATGTGACATGATACGGGTGATGCGGAACAATACGGGGTGATATGGGATGATACGGGGTGATACTCGTATGTGTTACGTGCATTTGTTTATTATTACTGCATAAAGATTTCTGTACAATGCACTTGCAACAGTGGATGAATTTTCACAGAATTTTGAGAGATTTGATTTTTTTAATCATTTTTGACGTCTTTAAATAAGAAACTTTAAATTTTTATACATAGATGAATTAAGTAATGTGCTAAGATCTGTCACGTTGCTCCCTTTATAGATCAGTAAAGATCAAATTGAGCTAAAGAAGAGATAGATTTTCATCTACCCATCTACCTTTAACATTTTACAACCTCGTACATCTAAGTAAGAACCTTAATTCAGTCGTACATCTAAGTACCTAAGCTCCATACATTTATAACAATCACTTAGCGTCGAATGATTCGATTTACGTTCCATTTATCTGATTGTCCTACGAAATGTACAAAGAATAACTACACTTTCCGAATAATTGCTCCGTAGGACGGATCGTGTCTGCACCGTCGTTATTTAGGTTAACATTCTGAAAAGTTCTAGAAAGTTCTGCTCTGGTTTTAAAGCAATTGTTTGTGAATGCGAGGGATTTATTTGCACGTTCCTTAGCTTGAGAGGTGTTTGTTATTTTTGGATCTTAGAAAATTCTAGAGAAATGTCAGGTTTAATGGGAGATGATACAGTAGCTTCTAGTTTTCGGAAAATTACGTTGTCGCGTGTCATCATTGCGAGAAAAGCTCAATCTCAGACAATTGCGATTATATTTAATATATTTATAATATGAATGTAGGTATATCAATTAAACTTTCAAAGGAACATTTCGACGATACACGCTATATGATCAAGATTTTCAACCCCGCAATATAAGACCTTATAAATACCCCAAGATGAACATTTAGGCTGTCTATTAATATTAACCCAGTTCCCGCTAAAGGTCACGTTTACCCACATTAGGGCAAAGCAATCTAGCCACTCTAGCGGCCCTCGGATGTCTCATTTCACGCGCGGTCACAGTCATATCTTGGCGTAAAGTAACGGAAAATTGCTTCTCACGCTCCGCACTCAAGTCGTCGACGTCTCGTCGGTAAGTCGTAGGTGACACGAAGATAGGTTTAAGAGCACGCTTGCGGTTTTGCGACCGACTATGAGACTTTTTTTTGTGTTTTGGTAGGTTCACTTTTTGGGATGAATGTTGTTTTAGGATGTAGTGAGGTAAAATACAGTTGTAGTTTTTGGTGTGTTATTTTACAGAAAATATATTGATACAGGAATAAGAAATGGAAAACACTATCGTAATACACTTTGCTTGTATAATATTTTCTATTTACCGAAGGGCAAGTATTTGGATGTTTATTTCTTTAAAAATATTGTAACAAATTCCAACCACAAACATTTTTTAAAAGCCTAATAACAGCCGCGTAAACCACAGCATCGGCATTCAAAGTACCCCTAAATCGCGACAGGACAGTCGCTCATTAAGACTAATGACGACAGTTTGCGGTCGCACATCCGCAGGTACGCGTCGATAGCGTGCGCCGAACCTAATGGGGTAATGGAAACGTCGGAAAATTGCCTCGAAGCGATCTTATCGAAGATATAGAATTTTTATTAGTCATATCCGTTCGCCCTTGCTAGTTAACTTCGTTTTAGCTCAGATTAACCGGTAATTAAATAGAAGCCGGCTTTATTTATTTTTAACGTTAACTTTCTTGATGAAGATGTAAAGTTGATTAAGTGCGGATTAAGGGATTAAGGTTGGCTTTACAGGATAATATTTCATAGTAATAAAGTGGTAAGTCTCGTTTATGATTTACAGGTTTTTGAAGATTACTTAGTCATTCGTCGTTTACTGTTTGCCTTTGCAGAGATTTTTCATGAAATTAAACGTTACATAGTTGAATTTTAACAAGTAGCAGTTTAACAATTATGTAGTAGGATAAAGGACTCTTCAATTTAAACATTTTAAAAATTTCATTATACTGACGTGAAACATATTTTTTATTTAATGTACTTGCAAAAGTTAAAACTATGCAAAATATTTACAACGTTGACATTTTTCAAATCCTGCGGTTAAGGTAGTCTTAGCTAGTTATCTCATAAAATGAAGTAGTGTATGTATTATTCAAGACTGTCAGCACTAGCTTCCGTATGACAGTGAGATAGTGCGGTATCTTGATGCAACGCCGCTCGCCTTAAAATATAAAGACACTAATATTTCAACAAGATTTACATAATAACAGCGGTAAAACACTTTTTTTCATTTATTAAACAACGACTTTGTTACTGAAATAAATAGTTTTTTTTTTATAAAACACTTCGGAAATTATGTTGCATAAAGAACATTTGTTGTCACCTTTTACACAAATATTTTCCTAACAATTGAGGTATTTTATCCTTAAGTTAATACCTACTACATCTTTCTGACCGTCGATCTTTTTTAATCCTATCTGTTAAATACACTAACAGAATATAGAAATGCAAAAGCTCGTAAAAAACACCTCAGAGGACAATATTTTTTTAAATAAACCTCCAAGAAGTTTCTAAGCATTTTCGCCTCATTTAATCTTGGCAACACTCCGGTGTTACCCTCTCCACGTGGCCCTAATTAGGCCTGAGGGAGTAATTGGAAGGCCAAAGCTTTGAGCCCTTTGGCCTTGTTCGAAATTGTAGTGCGAAGTGAACACTATTTTGCTTTTTGGCTGTTGAGAGCTCTTAGCGTTGCATCGATGTACTATAGCTTGGGGCTTAGAGGAACGTTGAATACAATAGTTTTGAAGTACTGTTGAATTTTGGGTTATCATTGTTTTGTATTCAAAAGGGTTGGTGACTTGTACTGTATCAGGGTATGTCGTTCACAATCACATTAAATCCTATCACATATACTTTATGATATTCTATGGCGAATTGTAAAAAAAGTAACCTAATCCATTCAGTGGTTTAACCACAGGAGTCATTTTTCGTTTTTATAATTTACAACATCATGTGTAAAGCAGAGATAAAGTTAGGAGTATCGAATGTTTTGATCAGTTGACAGCTGTCAGTTTTCAAGGGAGAATTTCAGTTGTTTGTAATGACTGACTTTTATATGGTGTTCCAATTTTCGCATATTTTTATTCTATTTACTTTGTTTGAAAAAATCATTTTTTTTATTTTTACGTATTTTTCTTTTTTCTTTGTGTTAATCGATATGTATTAACCAGTATATTAACGCATTTCATTTAATGTGATTGTGAACGACACACCCGATATAATAGGGATATTGTTTTTGATATTATATCTATAATTTTGTCTTACTAGGATAGTTTTTTTTTTGTGTTGTGAATATCTGTGTAAATAACTATGTAAATATTGAAAATAAATATTACTAATTTTGTTTTTAGATAAGAACAGATTTTTCGATTCAAATACAAAAGTTAACTTTGTAGTTAACTTAAAAGTCTACCAATTATTTCACTTAACGTAACCAAAGAGTATTTTCCTTATTAGTTACAGATTTTTAATCACATACAGACCTGTTAACAAACTATTTACACCTTATATTATATACGTATTATATACGTAACCCATATCCATAGTTCTCACTTAACCATATATTTGGCACAATCTAAATCCCAGCACTGATCCTACCAAGAATCCCTCACAACTCCGAAACTCCACATATCTAGACCTAAAACTAGCTTAGTAGTTCTCAAAGCTACCAGTCAAAGTGTAGACTGCAGGAAATACAATAGCCGCTGAGAAACCAAATACCTATGTGTTGTTCAAGATATCCAGAGATATGATATAACGTGACGACTTACAGAATAATTCAAAATGGAGAAATGAAATTACAGTAAACATAATGAGTGCTTTGTTAGCGATCTTACCTATATAAAGCATATTTTTTATGTTTATCACACCATTTAATGTCATCATTTAAATAAGGTCTAGTTCTCACTTGACCAAATTTTCTTATTAATGAAAATGAACATACAATCTAAGAAATGTTCAGCCCTCATGGGAAGGTAGGCTTTAGCGTTCCTTTCATCTTACTCTAGTAAGATGTATGCTCTCCCCTTATCAAATGGGATGTAAACATAGCAATATGTGAAACGAGAAAGACAGCCTTACTTCGCGTCAAAGCTTCTGTATTAGGTAAATACATACACACGCTTTGAAATGCCCTGAAACACGCATGATAATGACCATTATCTTCTATGGAGCTTTTCAACGCATTTTTACAGTCCATTAGGCATACTGGAGTACTCAAACATTTAATGCAACGCATTTGCACGTAACATTCTTGACAGTAGTAGTTACTTTTAGCCCAATGTGAGTTTAATGGGACTTAACAAGAGAAAATTAACAATTAAATGGCTATGAAGGTGAGATTAATATGGATATTGTCAAGCTAGAGGTAACTAATAACCCATACTTATGACAGATGAAAAGGATATAAAAATTCTTTTCATCTGTCATAAGTATGGGTGACAGATGAAAAGAATTTTTATATCCTTTTCATCTGTCGATATTCTGTTCGTTAGACTATTAGAGAATGACTAAGGCGTTAAATCCGCCATTGTACATGATGCGCAAGAAGTATTAAATAAATAAATAACCTCTTCGTTATTGGCTGAAAATTATTTAATAATTATTTTTTAAATTAAATAAATGGAAGGAAATTAAAATTCGAATGCGAGAATATTTGAGTTATGAATTCAGAATAGACATCAATATTCATTATGTCTGAAACAGTTTCCATGTTCCGTCATTCACGAGCAAGAGCTGTTTCGTTGGAGCTGAATTAAACAATATTACTGTTTTGATGGGTAAACCTGATTCAAATGGAATGTAAAATGTAAATAATAGTAATTTTGTTTACATACATTTTCCTGTTTTTTTTACATTAATTAAATTGTACCTAATAGCTGTTTCAACTTGCCTGAAATAAAAATTATCTACGTGTATTTTTTCTGATTGTTAATGCCGTGAAAACTGACAGAAAAATATTCCAAAGCTTATTATTGAAAAATTTTAGTTGGAATGAGCAAATTCTCGATACCTAAAAATCAAGGTTGGTTTTCATTCTTAAAATTCACCAACACTACGTTTATCTAGTTTCATAGAAATAGAATGCAAGTTATACATATATTAAATAACAAAGTCACAAATGGCTTTCAGTTTGCCGAGGAAATTAAAAGGAGTCTTTGCCTACCCTACGAGGAAGGAAAACGTTGAGATTTTCTCATTTCGTTTCTTTGTTGATTCACATTATTTACCTACCTACCTTTATGAACACCTGATACTGACTGTAGCGGGCGTTTTCGATGTTTGTAGGTATGTTTTGTACCTCTTATCGCTCACCTCAATATCGCATCAAACATTTTGACTCGTAAATGTTGACCGAACACAAAAAGACATTATTGCAAAATATGAAAATTTACCAATGTATAAAAAAAAATTGTTCCTTAACAAGACATAAATCGATTTTTAAGAAAAGTCAGCCTTTTTCTTCGCAGATTGTTTTTCTACTTATTGTGTAATAGTTTCAGCAAACAGGTTTCGAAAAAATATGGAAGGAAATGTTTACCATGGTTGGTTTGGAAAAAGACACAGTACTAAGGTAGCTTATTAATTACCCTATCCACCCCATATTGACATTGAAACAGAACTAATTAACACCCATACAAACAGAAGTAAATAAGGAATGTTTAAACTGTGCAACTGAATAAATATTATTTATTTCTGTCGTTTTAACGTTAATTAAATGTTTACCATGCGTAATGAAACTTTGTACGTGGGATGTATGTTAACTGTGTCCTGCTGTGTTATTTTTAACCCCCGACGCAAAAACGACGGGGTGTTATAAGTTTGATGTGTGTGTGTGTGTGTGTGTGAGTGTGTGTGTGTATGTGGCATCGTAGCTCCCAAACGGATGATCCGATTGTAATGCGGTTTTTTTTGTTTAAAAGGAATGTCATTCGGGAGTGTTCTTATCTATGTTTGGTGGAAATCGGTTCAGGTCTTCAAGGTCATCAGCTTGTTTGTAAGGTGTGATAGGAACGTTACACGTTTAGTTTACTTGCAAGCATATGTGGGATCTGAAATTTGAAAAACTAATGTCTTCTGGAACCACTGAGCTGGTCTGCTGTTAGGGCACGAAGATAGGAGACGTAACCCTGAACTGCCTTTTAGTAAACCCATCGAGTTTGGGCTCGTTGAATTTGTCTTGACGAGTTCTCTTCATGTTTCTAATTGACGAGAACCTGATGCTGGAAATGGGATGTTGCGGATGAAACCCTGGAATGCTGGAACGAAACCCTGGAATGCCGGAATGAAACGGATAAACCGATTTATATTTTCGCTGAAAATCTAGAATGACCAAAGGTTAATCTTTATTGTTTCTCAATCTGTGCAATTCTCCCAGATCCAGTTTGTCATGAGGATTGTTAAACAGCTTCCTTTGGCCGAGATCGTCTATAGCGACCCCATCTTAAAATAAAATAAATTAAATGAAGGAAAAATTAAGGAGCTCCTTCAAAAAGCATGAAATAAAATTAAATTATAAATTTAAAAAAACCCCCGACCCAAAAAAGTCCTCAATTATTATGACAAAAGGTTAAAAACGCTAAACCCTACAAAAAGCAAAAAATAACTTTTAACACTACGTAAGTACCAACTAAAGCGTGTCAACGACGGACCACACTTCCGACGACGACGATGTCCCCGAGGTGACTGGGGTGGACCTGAGAGTGGCGGTGGCTAGGCTGAAAGCCAAAAACACCGCCCCAGGGCCTGATGGCCTGCCTGGCAAGGCCTGGGTCCTGGCCCTTGAGGCTCTCGGGCCTCGACTTAGGGGGCTTCTCAGCGCATGTTTGGAGAGGGGCCAGTTCCCACTTCGTTGGAAGACGGGGAAACTGGTCCTCATTCGGAAGCCGGGGCGCCCTGCGGACTCTCCGTCCGCATACCGGCCCATCGTGTTGCTCGACGAGGTGGGCAAGCTCTTTGAGCGAGTTGTCGCACACCGCCTCGTCGCGCACCTTGGGGGGATAGGGCCGGACCTTGCGGACCACCAGTTCGGATTCCGCAAGGGGCGCTCAACGGTGGACGCCATCATGCGCGTGAGAGCTCTCACGACGGGGGATGCTGTGTCCCGGGGGGGGGTCGTCTTGGCGGTGTCTCTTGACATCGCCAACGCCTTCAACACCCTTCCTTGGAGTTGCATCAGGGAGGCACTCCGGTATCACCGGGTGCCGACCTACCTTCGTCGCGTGGTCGAGGCCTATCTGTCGGATAGGTCCATCATTTACCCTGGTCACAACGGGGAATGGAACCGGCGAGAGATGTCGTGCGGTGTTCCGCAGGGGTCGGTACTGGGGCCGCTCTTGTGGAACATCGGCTACGACTGGGTGCTGCGCGCCGACCTCCCTAGCGGCGTCAGCGTGGTCTGCTACGCTGACGACACGCTGGTTCTGGCACAAGGGAGGTCGCACCAGGAGGCGGCCGACAAAATGACGCGCGGGGTTGCGATAGTCATCGAGAGGATCCAGCTGCTGGGACTGGAGGTGGCCTTGCACAAATCCGAGGCCATGTGCTTTCATGGGCTTCGGAACGCGCCACCTTCAGGCTCCCAAGTCACGGTGGGGGGGGTTACCATCGGCGTCGAGAGGGCGATGAAGTACCTGGGACTCGTCCTCGACGGCCGGTGGAACTTCGTCGAGCATTTCCGACGTTTGGGCCCCAAACTGGAGAAGGCAGGTGCTGCATTCAAGCGGCTCCTACCCAACCTGGGCGGCCCAAACGCCCCCTGCCGCAGACTATACGCGGGGGTCATGCGGTCCATGGCCCTTTACGGGGCCCCGGTATGGGCACGTTCGGCACGGCCGCGGGCTGTGCACTACCTGAACGTGCCCCAAAGGGTGATAGCCATTAGGCTAATCCGGGGGTACCGCACGATCTCCCGCGAAGCAGCTGGCCTACTCGCTGGACTGCCACCGTGGGATCTGGAGGCGAGGGTCTTCTTGCGCCTGTACGACTGGCGCGAGGAGGCTCAGCGCCGGGGAGAAACCCCGTTGCCGCGGCAAGTTGTCGCGCAGCGGGCGGAGCTCCGGCGCGATCTCATGGTGGCCTGGAGGGAGCGACTGTCGCAACCCAGTGCAGGGCACGCCACCATCGTGGCGGTAAGTCCCCTCTTTGAGGAGTGGCTCGGGAGGAGTCACGGCGCCCTCACGTACCGCATGACGCAGGTCCTCACCGGACACGGTTGTTTCGGGAGGTACCTGCACCGCATCGGTCGTGAGGAGGCGCCCGGGTGTCACCATTGTGCGGACAGCCCCGAGGACACGGTGGACCACACAGTCCAGGTGTGCCCCGCATGGGAGGGGCACCGCCGGGTCCTCGTCGAGGCTTTGGGCGGCGGCGACCTCTCGCGTCCGGCCTTGGTTCAGGCCATGGTCCGGGGCGAGAGGGAATGGGATGCCGTCGCCTCCTTCTGCGAAGCGGTCATGCTCGAGAAGGAGGAGGCGGAACGCCAGAGAGTTCGCACCTCTCATCCCGGCCGCCGCGCTGGACCAGGTAGACACCATGGGCGCCGGGTGTCGCGAGATGACTCCCGGCCACCGTAGGCGTGGGTCTGTGGGCGGTGAGTTCGGGTGGCTCATCGTCCCTCTGTCTTTCTAGACGACAGACCCGTGTCGACGGCGCGCGTTGTTCCACGCGCTCCTCAAAGAGATGTCAGCAACCCCAGCGGGGCCCAGCAGGGCCAAGGCCTGCCGGGGCTGCGGGTTGTTCGAAAGAGATACCGCGGCCCTGGTACATAAAAGGCCTATGACGGAACACGACGATTTTAGTCAGTAAGAGTCTGACACTCCCTCACCGCTGCTAACCCACAGCGGGAGGGGTCATTTGATGATTTTACGTCGATAAAAAAAAAAAAAAAAAAAGTACCAACTAAAGCATGTCAGACTAAACTCAATTTTAACGTGTCGGGGGACCGCTTTTTACCTTCAAAAATACTTACATAAATCAAATGATAGGTACCTACCTAATTACAAAATTCGTATATAAAAAAAAACACGAATCTTAATTAAATAATTAGAGCGGTCCCCCGGCAAAGGCATTTCAATAACGAAAGCAAAAATTCCAGTATGAGAAAAAAAAATCAAAAAAGCTTTTTCATTCGTCAAATGTTTTCTTTTTCTTTATGTCTATTGGTAACAAGTTAATTAATTACCCATTGTTTTCATAAAAATAACAATCAAAGACCAAAACATCTGTTACCAACCTGCCTTTTTTTAATACTCCATACTTACATGTAGAAGTATTATTTTCTAATTATACTCGAATATCTAACGTAGATATGTGCAGAACCCCTGGTTTTCCCGCGGGGGTCGTTTGAGGTAACTAAAGAAATATATCCAACTTATTGGCAGTTTCATCCACATTACACCTGAGAATACACATAACAACCTATAAATACCTAGATATGTATATGAGTCGTGGTGGCCTAGTGGGTGAAGAACCAACCTCTCGAGTATGAGGGTGTGGGTTCGATTCCAGGTCAGGCAAGTACCGATGCAACTTTTCTAAGTTTGTACGTACTTTCTAGGTAAATCTTAGACACCAATGGCTGATAAAAAGGTGAAGGAAAACATCTTGAGGAAACCTAGACTATAAAGTCTGAAATCACCAACCCGCATTGAGCAAGCGTGGTGATTAACGCTTAATCCTTCTCCGTGTGAGAGGAGGCCTGTGCCCAGCAGTGGGACGATAAAAAGGCTGTAACAGTAACAGTATATATGCACATAAAAGCCTTTTTGCACAACATTTCAATGTACATAATTTGATTATTTAAAGCAACTCTGTCATATTATCTTCGAAAAAACATGGTTTAGTCAGCGACGAACGTAACATCAACAAGAAAGCCTATTTAAGAGCCTAATTTTAGGTTCTGTAAAACATTGCCACAATAACCCAAATATAAACTGTTGTGTAATGAGTTTTTAGATGAATAAATCAGTTGTTGTCAAGCACTGACGTTTATCACTACATGGTGACAGCGGTGATGAAAATTTTTTCAAAATTTATTATAAAATACGTATTTTGGTGCAATTTTATCGAAAAAAATAATGGAACACGCTCGCCCACCATCCGAGTTGAGTTTGGACGGCGGTCCTGCAAGCCGCGCAGAGGCGTGGAAACGGTGGCGACAACAACTCACGCTGTTCCTGAAAGCTTCGGGTGCCTATACAGAGACTGCTGGGGTTCAGGCGAGTCTACTGGTAAATTTAATTGGTCCGGAAGGTTTTGACATATACCAAACATTTACGTTCGATAAGGAGGAGGATCGAGATGATATCAAAATTTTACTTGAGAAGTTCGATAGTTTTTTTGTTTCAAAATTAAATATTACACTAATTCGATACAAATTTTTCACTCGGAACCAAGAGGAAGGCGAATCAATCCAACAGTATGTTACTGCGTTACGCCTCCTTTCGAAAAATTGTAACTTCAAAGAGCTTGAGGACGAATTGATCAAAGATAGAATTGTGTGTGGCATTCGAAGTTTAAGGGTGAGAGATCGGCTGTTGAGATGTGAGGATCTGAATCTCGACAAAGCTGTAAAACTATGCCAAGCCGAGGAAATATCCAGGGAATCCGAGCAGCAGATGGATGCTGTTGGCACGAGTTCGGGAGTGGCGCAGGTGGACGTGGTTGGCGCGCAGCGGCGACGAGGTCGCGGGAGTGCCGGTGGCGGCCGGCGAGGCGCGCGCAGGGGCGCAGCGCCCAGCCCGCATCTATGTGCTCGCTGCGGGGGCCTGTCACCGCGCTGTCAGGCTGGAAATTGTCCAGCGAATCAATGCACGTGTTTCGTGTGTGGAAATCGTGGTCACTTTGCGAAGGTGTGCAAAGCGAATGCGTTTTATAAAGGTGGTGGTACAGCGCGCGTATGCGACATTAAACACCGAAGTGAGTCAGAGTCGGATGATGGTGATTCATTTTTTATTTCCATGATTGAGGGAAACAAACGACTAGGTGAGTGGTTTGAAGTATTATCGTGTGGCAGTGGTACCGAGAAGTTTAAACTTGACACTGGTGCCGACATAAATGTTATGTCATTTGAGAGATTTTTAGAATTAGGTTTAGATGTTAGCATTTTGAAATGTAATAAAGTTATAAAGTTACAATCTTACAGTGGCGATGTAATACCGGTAAAGGGAACGTGCTATATAGCTTGTGTTTATAAAGGTAAACAATATGAACTGAAATTTGCTATAGCCGATATGAAATGTCAGAGTGTGTTGGGACGGATATCGTGCATACAATTGAATTTGATTAAGCGGATTCATTCATTAAATTTGTCTCAATATGATGACTTGTTCGATGGTATAGGATGTTTGCCTGGTAAATATCACATTGTGATAGATAAGTCAGTACGGCCTGTCATCTCAGCAGCGAGGAAAATACCACTGAGTTTACGGGACCAGTTGGCGGAAGAGCTCAAGCGAATGGAAAGATATGGGGTGATCAGAAAGGTCACACATCCAACTGACTGGGTGCATCCTTTGGTCATAGTCGCCAAGAAAAATAATACCATTCGTGTTTGTCTAGACCCGCGGGAGCTGAATCGCGCAGTTCGGCGCGCACACTTTCAGCTGCCCACCGTGACCGAGCTGGCGGCACGCCTGCACGGCGCCACGCACTTTTCCGTGCTGGACGCTAACTCCGGTTTCTGGGCGGTGCAGCTTGATCAGGAGAGTGCTGACTTATGCACGTTTATCAGCCCATTCGGGAGGTACCAGTTCTTACGCTTACCATTCGGAATAAATTGCGCTTCGGAAGTGTTTCATGGTAAGATACGCCAGCTTCTAGAAGATTTGGAGGGCGTTGACAGTTTTATTGATGATATTATAGTCTGGGGAAAAGATAAAGAGGAGCACGACAGAAGACTTGATGCTTTATTAAATAGGGCTCGTGAGATAAATTTAAAATTTAATAAAGCTAAGTGTAAGATAGGAGTTCGGGAGGTAACATATTTAGGGCATATATTTGATCGGAACGGCATGAGGCCGGATTCCAATAAAGTAAAGGCTATAACGGAAATGCCAGAGCCTACGGACAGAAAAAGTTTAGAACGGTTTTTGGGTGCCGTCAATTACTTGTCTAAGTTTATACCAAAATATTCTGAATTGGCATTACCACTAACTAACCTCCTTCGTAAAGACACGGAGTGGTTGTGGGAGTGCGCTGAGCGCAGTGCATTTCAGAGTTTGTGTCGAGCGGTGAGCAGCGCGCCGGTGCTGGCGCTGTACGACGTGAGCGCGCCGGTGCTGGTGTCGGTGGACGCGAGCGCGCACGCGCTGGGCGCAGTGCTCATGCAGGCGGGCCGCCCCGTCGAGTTCGCGTCACGCACGCTCACCGACACGCAGCGCCGGTACGCGCAGGTTGAGAAGGAGCTCCTTGCCATTGTGTTTGCATGTGAGAGGTTCCATCAATATATTTTTGGGAAGAAACGTGTTGTTGTTGAATCCGATCATAAGCCATTGGAGAGTATTTTTAAAAAGCCGTTGATGTCCGTTCCAGCACGCTTACAAAGAATGATGTTAAGAATACAAGGGTATGATTTAATTGTGAGCTATAAACCGGGAAAGTACATGTTTATTCCCGATACACTGTCGCGTGCACCGTTGCCTGATTTATATGAGGATAATATAATGAGTAAAAATATAATGTATCAGGTAGCGATGATTGTTAATAACATTCCTATTTCATGCAATAAACTATGTGAAATAAAAAAGGCATCTCGCGATGATAGAGAAATAAGCGAGCTTATCAAGTGCATTAACTCGGGTTGGCCGGATCACAAATGTAAAGTAGAGGATGTTGTTAAGCCCTTTTGGAGTTTGAAAGATGAATTGTATGAAGTTGATGGGGTGGTGTTTAAAAACGATATAATTTTAATACCTTCTTCTTTACGGGGTGAAATGTTGCGGGTCGTTCATGAGGGCCACCAGGGTATAGACCGCTGTAAGCGCCGAGCGCGCCAAGCAATATTTTGGCCAAACATTTCTCGTGACATTGAGTTATTTGTTAAACGTTGTTCTATATGCCAGGAATGTTTAAATTCGCCTGCCAAGGAACCATTATTACCTGTGGAGATTCCATCGATTCCGTGGAATAAAGTTGCATCTGATATTTTTGAATGGAAGAGAAAGTATTTTCTTTTGATTGTGGATTATTATTCTAGCTATGTGGAAGTTTGTGAGTTACCGAATATAACGTCGGCAAGCATTATAAAAGAAATTAAGCAAATATTTGCGAGGCATGGCATTCCTGAACTACTTGTCACAGATAATGGCACACAGTACTGCAGTCGCGAGTTTAGACGATTTGCACGGGAGTGGGGGTTTACTCACATAACATCATCTCCTAACTATCCCCAATCAAATGGGAAAAGTGAGCGCGCAGTTCAGACTGTCAAGTCAATGCTGATTAAATGTTTAAGAGATAACAGTGATTTTCAGCTGGCCTTACTTAATTATAGGAATACTCCAAGAGATGGTCTTAGTTCCCCATCACAGTTACTAATGAGCCGTCAGTTAAGATGTAAGTTACCAGTTAGTGTTAATATGTTAAAACCAAAAGTAGTTGAGGAACATGAAACAATGTTGCAGAAGCAAATTATTTCTAAAAGGTGGTTCGATAGAAA
Organism: Helicoverpa assulta; assembly: GCA_963856015.1. Lineage (NCBI taxonomy): Eukaryota > Metazoa > Arthropoda > Insecta > Lepidoptera > Noctuidae > Helicoverpa > Helicoverpa assulta. The sequence continues at coordinate 3,604,630 of CAWLCW010000026.1, forward strand.
CACTAAAGTTCTTCCGGAACTAAAATGTGGAGACGAAGCTATTTGTTTAAATGGGAAAAATAAAAGAACAAGATGTAAAGTTATAGGGCAAGCGGGATTTCCTCGTTCTTATTTTGTTGAGACAAGCTGTGGCAATAAAGTAAGGCGCAACCGACGACATTTGATAAAATGTGAGCCAATCCCGGTGGCAATCGATGTGGCACCTGCTTCCTCTGATCAGGAAAGAGGTATTCAACCTAATGAGAAAGATGCAGCAGGTCCTTCAGTAACCTCGAGCGGAATCCCGCCTGGTCCATTGACTAGGGCAAAAGCTAAACTATTTACTAGTATTGAATCTTTATTTTAGAGTCTTGTTTCATTTTAATTTTCTTTCAATTAATTGTGTTAGGTTTTTGTTCCCTGAGAATTTTAAGATTTATGTTATTTTAAGATTTATGTTATTTAAAGATTTATGTTATTTTAAGGGGGGAAGTGTATGTGTGTTATGTTCTTAAAAGGGGAGTTGTTGTGTAATGAGTTTTTAGATGAATAAATCAGTTGTTGTCAAGCACTGACGTTTATCACTACATAAACAAACCAAAAAGGCTAAATCCGGATATCCCAAAATAATACCTACAAATTAAAACAAAATTCAAATCGAGAGTCACTGTTGCAAAAGTTGACGCATACAAATAGGAATATTTATGTCACCGGAACATAACAAGACTCGTAAGTTGATCAATTTTCTAGGTAGTTGATCAACTCTCGGAAAATAATAAACGGCAGTTGAAATGTACCATTTAACGCATTGAATTTTAGCTTGGTCAGTTTGATTGATCAACTTACGGTACCTAGCCGTAATTTAATAATTAACTACATTTATATTTGCTACAAGTAAAATCATCCACAAATGGGCCAATCGTTGCCCAGTGTACTATTTGACGGTACCTACACTATTATCCGTCACTTAATACACTTTTCTCTGATTGGTCGACAGCATTCATTATAAGCATTTAGCAAGTGAAAGCACGTGAGTCTTTTGACCAATCAACGTACACCTCGCCATTGTCCGATGATTTAACGGCAAGGCACCGTAAATTAATCAACTTACTAAAATACATACGTTAAATAGTCTATTTCAAATGCCGTTTATTATTTTCCGAGAGTTGATCAACTATCTACAAAATTGATCAACTGACGAGTTTTGTTATTTTCCGGTGACATTTACACTTTTGAGCGTTACATTTTATTTAACATACAATGTTTGTGTTAAAAATGATACAGCATCTTTACATTTTGAGCTTTTAATAGCTTTTATGCTATACAGCTGAAAAAATGATTAAGTAATTGCTAAACTTTCTCAATCTGAATTTTTATTTTGCAAACATTACTACGTGTTTATCACAAAGTACTCTATCGTGATACGGAGTGATTTTTATGTGGTTTTCGCCAATAATGTGTCAGCTATTTAATTGATAGGTATATTTTTCCTCTGAGGGGATTGCACATAATGGCATAATCATATAAATGTCAGTAATCAACCAGATAAATAAACTATGCCTTATATATTTTGGGATAGTTTATTTATCTACACCTTACATAATATGGTATAGTTTAATATCTAGTACCAAAATAAAAAGCCTTGCTATAAATCATTGCTTATACTACTGAGGTGTTCTGCCTAAAGTTTTCTCGTTATATTCATCATGACTAGGTGAGGCGAAGTGGAGTGGCCCACATTCCGCACAAAGGCGGGTCTGATGATGATGACGTAACGATGACGACCAATTTAATTTTTAGACAAACTCTGAGCGCAAAGCTTGTATTTTTATTTAGTCTTTTGAGGAGAATATGCAAGTCAATTACAGCTGTAGCTGATAGTTTATAAATATGATTATGAATTCTGAAAAAAAAAAATACAAGGTGTTGATTTGCATCTGTGCAATATTTCAGGAGGTTAACATAAAATACGTAAATAAATCGATTGGAATTACAGTAGACGGGCCAATTTTATGAATGATCGTTGCGTATGCTTTATGTTTGCGTTTGTGTGAGGCCGCAGCACGGTTTTAAGGCCAGTAACACACGCGCCAAGTTTAAATACGGGTAGGTGAAATTGAAAAAAAACAATTACATACCAATTTTTTTGTTGATTTGGGTTGAGAATCATTAGCCTAATTACGTCCTTGAATATTGCACGGATGCAAATCAACACCTTATATAATACGCATAATGTAAACTTAATTTACAGATCTTTTTCTTATTTCGTACATCGACGAGTACTAATTTAAAAGAAAGAAAAACCGAGGAGGAATAAGGTTTTTGGTTAATTACGATTTCCAAGTTTTCTTTAGAAATGAAAGAATAATAGAATGTATCGTGCGGACAACTTGCCGTGTCAATTTAAGTAGTTCAATTATACTGTACAATTTGCAGAGCAAGAATTTTCTAGTGCAAAAGTTCAGAAGAGTATATTTTTCTTTATCTAGTTACAGTTGAAGAAGTTTCGTCTGGAAAATCGATGAAAGGATTTGAAACTTATAAAAACTATCATTATGCCTTATACTATACTAGCCTTTATAAAACCTATATAAAATATTTTTCAATACAAATTATGGAAAATAGTCTGCACTTAAAAGTAAAACATAGTTTTCACAGACGGAACAAATGTTGCTGCTGATACTCCCTATACAAACATTTTATGACATCAATAACGTGTACAACTTAAATTATGTCCATAAACCATATCGTAGCTGTCCATAAAACCAAACCATAAAGAGAACTATAACTACAACAAACTATTTCAGAACTTTGCAAGGATGCTTCTAGAAAATTTCCCTAACTGAAACAGCAAGCAACAATACAATCTGGGTAATGGTACTGTAACAATAAAAGTAAATTACACTCTAAGGGATGTCTGATTATAATAAAGCAAACTGCTTCGTCTATACCGTCATTACGGGAACACAATCATCATTTCAGGACCCAACTCTGCAAATTTTACTTAAGCGACATACGATTGATATCCAACTGAGATTCAATGCCCACTCAACTATGATTGAAGCTTATGTGACATTACGCAATTTTTTGTTTGAAATAAATGTTTTTTTTTTTAATATTTGCTGTGATTAAATAATGAATCATATTGTCTGCAATTGATTTACGTTTGCAGAGCAGACTGCCCTATAGATAGACCAATAGCAGATCAATAGCAGACCAATTTCAAACCAACGGAATTTGATTTGAAATCAATTGGTCTTGTAATAGTAGCAGAATTCCAGCTAAGGTTAAAACTGCTATTCAGATTCAGTTGATATCCAATTGACACATTATTAAATTACCAGAATTGAGCCCCTGTTCACATAGTTCGAATTTCAAAACAAATGAACAGTGAAAATACGTCATTTTTATAATTAAAATTCGAGTCCAATTATAATTTAGCTGCAGCCAATTTGCTCACGTCATAATTATGATATTTGACGTGGAAAACAATTGGGGAAATGTACACTTGAGCGACAGTGACGTAGGGCTCCCGTTTTTATGATGTTCTTTTAATTAATTAGGGCAAGGTACTTACAGGTTGAGGCGCTTCTATTCTGGATATTGATCTGAAAAATAAACAAAGTTTCGTTAAGTAAGGACACAGATTAGGTACTTGTGTTAAACAATTGGATCACTTACAATATTTGTTGTCTTATTTGACACGCATTCGTCAAATCACGAAATAAGTGTTAAGCAGAAGGTAGGTGGACCTACAGGTAGACCTTAACGTTGCAAAATGTCTACTAAAACACCAAGAAGCAACAGCAAAAAAGACCAACTTACTTCAAAACTAAAACTCGTTAAAACTCTCGAACCATTAATACAGTGAAGCAAATTGTGATAAAAACTAAAAACTATACGATCGGTAGAGTTGCAAGCAATAGTAATAAATAACTGTTACTAAAAAGCTGGTTTGCACGTCACCTCTCTATGAGATAAACGCTATTTCAGAAACCCTACTGAGGTTGTGAGCTTAGAGCGCAGATGGGAATTTGAAGTAAATGGAGCTGGATTATTTATGATTTCTAGTAACGTATTCTACGCATTAGAAATGACAAAGTGATAAAATGTGACGTCTTAAAACATTCGCTTATCTGAGATGCTGAATCGAAACACAAAATTATTTTAATTAATAAGATAGTTAAATTTAGACAAGCCATAAAGAATTCAGAGCCAGTCTCTTCAAGCTAAAGACGACCTTGCAGGCATTCATTTCAAAACAATATAATAAAAAACTATATAAAATCTGTCACTAAATCCCGCCTCTCAATAGGTATTACGACCCTTAAAAATCGAGAAGTCATAATTGTAAGCCTTATATCGACGCCGCGCCGTTGACTGGTTCCATAGACAAGTTGCAACGCTGGGAATTTTGTACGTACGATAAATATATCGTAACATCGCTAAGAATTTGCGTTCAGTGCATCATGATTATTATTGTTCGTACCATTTACTGTACATGTGTTTTTTGCTGTTTGAGGGAAATGTGTGCAGGGATATTAGGACTATGATGTTTTATTTAATGTCTCCTTAGATAAGCACGCAATATGTTAAGCCAAAGAGTAACCTGAAAAACAGTAAAAATAGCTTTTTACCATACGAAAAGACTAAAAAAGGTTCTCCAGATGACTTGTATCCTTTTTGCGTATGACCTTCACAAAAAGTTTTACAGCCCATTTTTTACGGTCCTTTCCATCAGTTAAACACACGGCGGTTCCACTCATTTTGAAATTGGAATCAACCCTTTAGAAGACCCCTTGTAGACAATAAAGGTTGGTTATCCATTTGCATTAGGCGTACAATCAATAATGACACTTATTCCACGGATTTTAAGACTTAATTTCCAAACAAAAGTTATGAAGTGGATTTTCTGCATTACGTTGGCATTAACTGATATATGCAGTAACGAGGTGTAAGCACGTCGAAGCTCGTTTAATGGGTGGCTACTCTTGTAACCCTCATTGTTCGCGGTTATGTAATGCAAGATCATTGAGTTGATAAACAGACACATGCTGTAACGATATTCGACCTCCGTAGTGTTTGTATAGTTAAATGTATATATTTTTTGTATAGAGTAGGTAACACAACGAATGCAATTGTCAAAATCTTAACATTAAAATAAGTACAACCTACTAGCTTCTCATATCACTTGTCAGTGGCAGAATGGTCGAGATCGGCATCGATTGCCAGAAACCAAAATATAATAGAATAGAACGTTAATATAAATTCAGAATCTTAATATAATTATGAAGAAGGTGGAGATTTTAATTTTAAAACTTATAAGTATATTTTGCGGGTAAGATAAATAGTACCTAAAACACGAAATAACTTATGCAAATTTTTTTTTTTAAGTAAAGTTCTAACCTACTATAAAACATCAGGCACGTGACTAACTATTTACTTTAAGTTTGTTGTAAACTGTTTATTAACCACTTGAAAACAATTAAAAACTTTTCTCTTTCTTCATCATCTTTTGTAAACAATCCAAGTTAGCTATCGTTTAATTTAGATTGTCAAAAGTTTTCTCAATTATTATTCATGAGATTCTGAAAGTATTAAAAACAATGTCTTTCCAATTTTTCAGGATCTGAAAAAGAACATTATGAACATCGTTTGATTAAAATAAAATTCCTCTAAATATAATATAAAAAGAAGAAAAATATGATGTACATTTTCAAAATATCAATTTACCACCAGTTTTTCAATAAAAGAAAAAATAATCATAGGCATGCATTTGAAGTTTGATAAATTCGAGCCCGCATCAATATTTTTGTGTAAATTTTTTTCCGAACGCACACTAAATTAAATTTTCTGGCTCTAAAAATGGATCCCACTGGTTATTTATGATTAATTTGATTAGCTCTATCACAAACAGATTCCACGGAAAATCAGACACATTTAACTTTTGTTCTAAATATCCAGTTTATTATATATCAGTCAAAAAATACCTAATATATGCATGTCAAATACACGAGGACTCCTCTTAATCCCCTATAGACCTCTGATTACACAAACATTTGAACATGACAATTTTATAGGCTTCTAACCATCGTTTACTATGCGGAACACTAAGCTCAGTCCTCCGGAGACTAACAAATTGGATCACGGAAACCGCAAACCAATTTTGGTCAGTTCGCTCACGTAATCCCTCATTGATTCATACGATAAACATAGTGCTTTGCGGGAAGAATTGCGACGACGTAATGGGTAGGTGCCAAATGGTATGTTATAAAATGTATTCTCTTAGGAGTTGGTTGGGTCATGGTTTTCTTTTGTCACGTGGTTTTGTTCAGATAGAGGTTTTTTTTTCGTATCGGCTGATCTTAATGTAGCACTAACCGTTTTCCCGCGGTTTCACCCGCGTCCCGTGGGAGCTACTGCCCGCAACGGGATAAAATATAGCCTATGTTACTCGCAGATAATATAGCTTTCTAATGGTGAAAGAATATTTAAAATCGGTCCAGTAGTTTTTGAGTTTATCCATTACAAACAAACAAACAAAGTTTTCCTCTTTATAATATTAGTATAGATATAGTCAAAGTGTGCAAACGCACACCTATTTCTTTAACTATTAATCTAGATTTGCTAGGTAACTAAGTAACATATTAATTAGTAGGCAGTAGGTAGATATTAAGTTAATATGACATGGTAGATTAATTAACAAATTCTTCTCATTATTTACTTGTACAACTCTTTCGCAGCTTCACGAAAAAAATAACGACATTTCAGCATAATTAACAATAAGGAATCGTGATTCTTTATTCAAATTCTCAACTTCAAAACAAAATAAAGTTAAAACAAAAACAATTCACTGTCTTACGAACTTTATAAGTATGAACTGTAAAACAAGTCTGACTTAAGAGAATCTTTGAAAGAAGTTTGGAACTTGCCAAATGTTGTTTCTGGTGTTGGTGCAACCTCTTGGGTGTTGTTTGTTTACTGCTGGCTGAATAATGAATAGTATTGCAGCGCACTGCGTTTGAATGTCGAAACCGCAGGGATGTGACGTCATGGGCAGGCTAAGCCTGATACGCTGCGGTCGTTCCAAGAAATTGTATTTTTGTCATAACAGCATCGGGGCATTCGATTCGTGCATTGAATTGATTTGCAAATGGAACGTGTAATTAGATGTTTTTTACGACGACTGAATAAAAAAATCACGTTACAGCACGGCTCCCGTTTCATGTCGGTAAATAAATATCGAAAAACCAAATACTCATACACACACACACACAGAATTTTACACTGGAATAATCACACTACAGTCACACATACGCAAGTACAGTTTGCTCCTCATTTTAGTGTATCTGTCAAATTGTCTGTTAATATGTAAATTGTACTCTGGTGTTGACGGCTGGTGGATCTGTGATACTGGTTATATTAAAGCGGTGATCGTTAGGCGTATTGTGTACTGTCTGTCTATGCATATTTAACAGTAATTACTTTGCATGGCTGATTCGTGAACATAAGGCCTAAGTTGTTGGGTGTTTTGATTTTTCGGATGTCACCTTTGACCAATGATCTCCTTAGAAAACGTGTGAATCCGTGGGAACAGCCATTAAAATCATAAAACGCCCCAAAAAAATTCTAGGTGTCATATTTTAAATATCGAAAATAAAGATTTATTCAAAAAACGTTTATATGAATTCTTAGTTACAAAATGCTATTACTCAATTAACGAATATCTAAATGACAGATACCAAACATAATCAATTTATTGTAAAAAATTAATAATATTGACTTTGTATTAATATGACAAATTAATTATATTGACTTTGAATTAATAATGACAAATTAATAATGATGACATAAAATGCATGTATTTGTACGCTTCAATGCAAGACATAGATGGACTAATATTATAATGACATTGAACCACCTTTTTAAACCTATGTTTACAAATAAATATTTCATTTTCATTTTTTCATTTTCATGTATATTGGTTAATCCTTAACTATTGCAGTTTTACGAATATCCGCAGATATGTAGGCACTTAAAGGTGAACTGTTCCCGAATGTACAAATTCTATAAATGTTCAGATATCACCGCAATTTGTACGGACACGGACTACATTACGCGGATATATCCGAACGTTTCAAGATATTTTCTACACTCATTTTCCGAATATACGGGCACGTCAAAAACCATTTCTCTCGTACATTGTTACTTAGAACTAAGGTGTTTCGATTTTCGAAGTGTCGATAACACTGTTTTATGGCTATTTTGTATGGCGGGAAAATCTCAAGCGAACCTTATTTTACGAGAAAGTGTTGGCATTTACCTCGCATCTCAATCTTAAGTGCCCATACGAGACTGACGTAGAATAGTAATAAGATAAAGATGGTGCGACATATATTTATTGCTATGTAGTTATATGTGGCGTTATAACAATTGTATGGACTTTAATAAGATAAGAAAAGTAAACACTCATCTCGCATTATTTTAAACATCTGGATGGACTAGACGTCTCGTATTGAAAAGAAACACGCGGAAATGAATGAGGTGCGATAAAAAGGCCTATGATTGAAATCGCGTTATAAAACAAAACACTAACGTATCCGACGCCCCAATTATCTCAAAAGAGTAAGAAAAGAAATTACGAAATAGATATCGTTGATTTATTTCAGTGTTGCAACTACACAAAACGAAGACACATGATTGCTTCATTAATACATATAATAAAATAATAACTATCATTTGCTATGCAATAGTTCATTGTCTGGTATATAAGAACAATTCCTGACCTTACCATTATGATATTGCTGACATGTTAATAAAGAATCAAATTAATTTTGCACAATTTCGACAGGTATCGTTATCGAATTTTAATGATTCTTACTCATTAATGATGATGTCGTAAGACTCGCCTTTCTTTGAAAAAGCTATTTCAGATTGGTCATCAATAGCAAATTTTTGTGTGTCAATAGCAGAATCGTTTGTTCTGTGGTTGATCAATCAATGCATAACATTGAAAACAATCAATGATCAAAAGTATCTGATAGCAAATAATTTAGTTTTTTCGGGAATAAAACTAAGAATAATTTCATTTCTACATCCAGTATACACAGATTTACAAGTAAACTTTCACAACATAGTGCAGTAGTTGTCTTTGCATAAACGTACGGCATTTACTTACTAAGTGCCGACTGCAAATATGTCATAGCTCGTACTACAATATGCTATACTGAACTACAATATGTGGCATCCCTGTTGGTGTATTGGCTCCAAATATTTGCCATTCTACGGCAAAAAGTTCTATAGTGGACTCTTTCGCTGGACCTTTTGCGTTTTCACAGAAATCCTTTTCTAGATTTAACTTACTAGAAAAGCATAATTAATATCGTTTATTTAAGGTAGATAATATGCTCTATATTTTCTAAAGAATCGGCCGAAATGAACTTAATGGTACCTAGTCAGGCGATAATGTTTCCTGCAGTACATTCGGCAAAGCTACGATGCAGATATTGGTACATTGGCGTGTTGGTTCATTTGTACGTTGCTATGTTGGCGCCACAAACCTTCTGTTTACCTTGTCAACAGCAAACACTGAATTATGAGCACCACATTTTAAGCGTGAATTATTAAAACAACAAAGTGTATAAAAGCAAAACGAATAGTTTCGAGACTTAATTGAATTTGTATGCGTTGACCTAATTAGTTTTGTTGAGGAATCTTAACAAAGAGTATAGGTAAAGTATATATTTCATGTTGAAAAAAGTAGGAAGAGTTATTTATGGCATTATGTTGGATTTTTAAGACATATAAAAATTAATGCAACGAAGCATATTAATGTTTTATTTAAAAAATACAGCATTTCTCTTTAAAAATAGCAACCTGCGAACAAAAATACTCTTTTTGCGAAAAAGCTGTTCAGTACTTATTTACAAACTATTTTTACAACATCAACACATTTACCAAGACCCACTTAAACAGCAGTTTTCTTTGCAAAATGCTAAAAACACACCTCAGTAAATGAATTCGGGAATGCTCAAAGATTTCACAAGATAGCATTAGGCGAGGACGCTTTGAAACTTAATTATAAGCTAACAGGTATAATTTGTTCGCCCTTAAAGTCATTTAATAAGTTTATAACAGCTTCGAGTTGTTACTATTGCCTTTCAAAGATTTGAGTTGAAGCTGGTTTTGATCTTTGTGGATTTAAATAAGCTGTTTTCCAGCCATCTTTGGAAGTTCTTTATCGGAACTGGAGGATACCTACAGAATAAATGTAGAAAATATTATGCGTTTTTCCGGCCTTGCTTATTTCTACATATTTTTTTTAACCAAAGACAGTCAATAGACTTTTAATCAGTTCTTTGTATAAGTAACTTCGTTCATTCCTGTGATAAATCATTTATATTCAATCGTAAATATTATGAAATCAAGTTTATGAATCGCTCATAAAATGTATCTGTAATAAGCATTGAATCCTATTGCCGTGAATATAATTTACCTTACAGATAGAGATAGATTCCTTGAGCTTTAAAGCGAGCAATTTCCTCCTTAGATATAACTATATTCTTTTATTACTTTAAACTAATGTTACTTTGAATCTTCTTTTCTTATTAAGAAAGCATCTTCTCGGATGAATTTGCAACAAACTTCCAACGCGTTATATAAGAATAATTCTTGATATACCTACCTATTGTTATAACTGAACTTTTTATGACATAATGTATCTATCATTATACCAGGTTAGATATCACGGCAATAATGTGAAGCTGTATGTTGTAATCTTACACATGTAGTGTCACAAATACTGATAGGTAAATTATAAGCAAGCATGTTCCACCTTCGACCACATCTACGCTTACCATCAGGTGAAATAGTCGTATTTGACCAGTATTTTGCGTGCGTGACTACACCGTAAACAAATAAACAAAAATAATCGAAAATTATTATTTTCTGGAAACGAAAAAGAGAATTAAAATTAAAGATTGCGAACCCAATATTATTTTACTAAGAACTTCGAAACATTAAACATAAAAATATTCACAATCACCTAAGTCGTTCATTCATCTGTGACCGCTATAGCACAGTTTAAATATGTATTTTATTATGGCTATAGTATAAACCATCTACAAAATTAGCCCACCTTTACCAAATGCCTACAAGTATACCTAACTGTGGCGTACCGCAATTGTAACGGTCTCCACAATTATCCGACCAAGCATAAATGTCGCCAATTAACGTCACAGAACAAGGAATTAAACAATACTTCGTAAATTATCCATTTAACAATATATTGTACGTTTTACGAGCAATTATGGAGACTGCGGCAGTATTATATTCCAATATGGGACGACAACCAACTTTACCGAATAGGGAAATGATGGCAAGCATTTCTGAACGAAAATTCTAGAAACTGAAGAATAGAAAGGAAGATTAGATGGGATTGATCTGTCAAAGCTAATAGGCAATTTTATAGTACAAAATGCGAATAGTGAATTTCTATGGTCTGTAAATGAATCTCAATTAAAATAATGCCTTAATGATTGGAATAGGAACATCACATTTACATCGGACTGAATACGCATTTCGCCAAAACAAGTGCTCCATCCTTCGATCAATTAGTGGTCGAAAACCTCATCTGAACTTCCTCGTAACTCATGTTACGAGTAGTTTTGCGTCTGCCGCCGACCACCACGCATAACGCACTCAAAAATCTAATATTCAATTATGGAAACGAATATAAACATCTTCACATTCTCTCTTCTAATCATTCGTATAAAAATATCAACGATTGTCGATTCAAAACAATACGAAAGAAGTGGTCCAATCTGCACGCAGCTTCGTCGCGGGGCACCGCAGCATAACGGTGCTTCAAGACAATTAGCTAACCGTGAATGACTGCCAATTAACTTCATAGCATTCACCAGCGTATTGAGTGCTGTCACTAGAAATGTGCAATTGATACGGAGTTAATAACTATTAGCTATCTTACGAGGGACGAGGGACCTTCTTCGAGCACCCGGATAATAGTAGCAGTATTATCATTTCTGGATTTGCAATTTTCTTTTTCTTAAATCATCTTACCCGGTTCAGCCGTTGTCGAGAAAGCGATTATCAACAAACTAGCTTCTGCCAGCGGTTTCACCCGCATCCCGTGGGAACTACTTCCCGTACCGGGATAAAAAGTAGCCTATAGCCTTCCTCGATAAATGGGCTATCTAACACTGAGAGAAATTTTCAAATCGGACCAGTAGTTCCTGAGATTAGCGCGTTCAAACAAACAAACAAACTCTTCAGCTTTATAATATTAGTATAGATTAAACTCAATTCTACATTGATGTGAATTAAAAAGGACATCAAAGGTAAAAGTATACCTACATAAAGTAAGTATGAAGCAAGTAAGCTATGAAATGATAATTGCCCATACCTACTGTATTATTGTTACAAGTAATGTGTAAATAAGATCGAAATGTTTGCTATGTTCGCTCATGATGGATGGTTCTGTTGAGTGATGTCTCAAGAATACTTTTAGATAAGTGTTTTGACAGTGGGTTATTTAGCGTTTGCAAGGCTGAAAGAAATTGCTATGTAGGTTCCAGTACTTTTTGTGTATTCAGGGAAGAGTATCTAAAATATCATATCATAATTATGTAACCGAATAAAGGTATCCAAACACGGATAATATAGGAAGAATATTAAATAGATTTCGTGGAAACTGTGGAAAACCTGATTAAAGCGAGTAATCGATATAAAAACAGAATTCAGAATTTTTGGAATCATGACAAACAAACAGCTCTAAATATAGAATCACTCAAAGATTAATTATAAAAAAATATCCAGAGCGGTAAATAATATCACTTCTATGACACTACAGGCAAAGCTAAGTGCCTCACTTTTTCTCATTTCTCTTGAACACTAAATATGCAAATGGTATTAAAATAACATTCCTGAGTAGAACATTTTTATATTAAAGATGTTTTGATAGCATTCCTGGAAAGCCTTATTAGTTCATTGAAAATGTAATCTAAAGTTCAAAAATTACACTTTCACTACTAATGTTTTAAGTTGTATACAAATACATACTTATTACAAAAAATAAATCAAATATTAATGTGTAGGTAATATTTATTTTTAGATTTTACATCAAAACGTTTTACAAAAAAACACATCTCATCAAAAAACCTTCTCGATTTTTCTGCAAACCTCGTATTCTATACATTTAAGTACTCCTCGTGTCGCGATACCAAAGATATTTCCTCGTCTCTTAATGATGCAAGCACACGCAGTATTATTGCATCGCACGCAATTGCAGTGTCATGGCTGACTATATTGTAAAAAAACTTCACTGTCAATGGCCGTGTTGCGTCTATGTTCGTTTTATAAGAATAATTAAAGTTACTCAGAAACGTATATCGGAATACGTTTTAGATAAAAACATGAGTATGGAATAGGAAAAGCATTTACTTTTTACTTAAACTACAGAATATATAATACATGGTAAAGTATATTATAAATAAATACATTTGTTTGTCAATGTCGTATTTTAAAATGTCCCGAAAGACGTAAGTGCCAAAAGGAGAACACTAATATCAAAATAAAAGCTTGTAAATAGTCACAATTTCGGCATTGGCCTAAGCTTAATTACATAAATCTGATTGCTAATTTTGGGTAAACTCAATAATTATTGAAATCTAAATTGTGACTGGCGGAATCATTGATAGCATGATTGAATTCCTAATCAATTCTTAATGTTTACGAGCCCTTCGCAGATTGAGCCTTTAGGCAAGTCATGGCTGTCATTGAACATCCTTGACATAGTTGGGAAAAGGCTCGGAGGATGGATGGCCCAAACATTTTAATCACCAGCCAATCATTGGATTTCAATCTGCCTTTTTGCACGAAGTCATACTCACGAGACATGAATATTTCGAAAAGATTTAGACGCACCGTCAAAATTCAACTTTATTGTTTTTCTATTTTGACAAATAATGGTGGCCAGTAATAAACGAGATTTTTTATTTATAAAACCGTGGCAAATGAAATTAGAACAGAAAGCTGACAATTTTTTTTTATTTTTCATAATTGAAACAAAGAATGTTATTGTTTTCCGTATTTCTGAGATAAATTTTAGATTTTATTGCACATACTTTGGTTGAACTAAATAGTAAAAATTTCAGTACTTTACGTCTCCAACTCCACATTACTTTACATAGAATTTCATACGTCGTCACAGAACTATTTCATTTCCATTCAGAGCGCGGCGAGTGGTCGGTATGTATGTCAACCCTGCATTACCCACTGCACTAATGACTACTCGTGTTACATTTGAACTTACTGGCTTCTTAATTGACTTCCTTGCTCACCTGGTTTCTGAGAGAAATTATATTTTAGGTCGCAATTAGGAATGGTGTTGCTAAGCTTTACTTTATATGGAGGTTGCAATTTTAATTAAGATTATTGTAGATGTAATTAAGATATTTGTATGATGTCTGATAAATAGATTTTCTTATTTTTTTATTCAATAAATATTAAATAATTCTGCATGAATTCAAGTCCAATAAATAATAATTCTTCTACTATTTCGCTCAGTGCTTTAACATTAATTAAAGTTTAATATTACCGAATCATCTTACTCAAAATAATATTTTATCTCAATAGAATACAGCACCATCACGATAAACTCAATTAAACTCATATTTCATAGTTTAACAAAATCTAGGCTAGCTTTCAAAACAATAATGTACTTGACAAGCAAATGCTATCTCATTTTATTTAGTCACGAAGTACTAATCTCACTTCTAACTAAGCTTTCTCTATTATTATCTTTAATTGTAGGACCTTTAAAAAATATGAAGCATTAATTTATAAAAACAATGGTCCTTTCTTCTTTCTGTCATGCCATTTTGCATGCCATGTCTAACTATTTTCAGCATAAATCATAAGCTTAAACTATGGATCAAATTAAATGAAATGACAGTAAAAATTGTGATAAAAATTTTAACCCAAACAATATTTCACCAATATTCTTGGGTCAAGAAGTCTGGAAACTACCTGACCCATGCCCTTATTCGATTAGATCCAAACCTATACCTATTGAGGGACACTATGTACAGAACCTGCGTAACGGAGATTTGCGAAGCAAGATTCTTTTGCCTTCTTAGCAAATACCTGAAAAGAAAACATCAACATAAAAAGACAAGCAAAGGTCGAAACAGTACAAAAGTAATATGTCATGAATAAAAATCTCCAAAAAATTTTAACTGATAACTTACTCTTAACTAAAAAATAATGATACCTAGTTATCAAAACAACGTTATGTTGTTCATCCGTCTATGAAAACAACTGGTACTAATGTGGACTATGCGGTCGAAAAGTTTGACGCTCAAATAGGATTTAGTTGAACTACCGCGGTTAAACGAACTGGTGAATTTTACCTCGTTTGCAAACTACGGGAACTGTGCCCCGATATATTTTTGTTCCAGGAATTTTGTGGCATTATTATCTGCTTTCTGCATTCGTAGAATAATAATAATTTATTTTTTCACAACAACGAAAATGGAAAATGGCCAGTTATTTTATTATTGTTGTTTAATTTTAAATTCCAATAAGTTCTTTATTCGGAATTGGAGCTTTTGACAATTTATGGTCAGAGGCCTGACAAGCCACAGGGCTAAGGATTCTAAGGATATCTTTTAAACAGCAGAGAGCCAGATATTTTCACGGGATAATCAGATTTTTCAACAGCGAGTTTTTCAAGAAAAATGCCCGTACAGCAGAAAACATGACTTGGATTTTTTGTGATGACATCAAAGAATATGAATTGGGTCAGAAAAAGTACTGCCGTTCTTAACAGTACGCAGAAATGGTACAGTTTGGATTATAGCATATTGGAACTGCGAGATTGATTGCAAAAGAGTTAGGCAGAAGTCTTGCTAAGCCTACGTAGGGCTCCTAGATAGAACATAATGATTAAAGCAGCAGGGATCTTTTAATTTACTAGCCGGTGGGATTGCTTTAAAGAACAGCTCGTACACAAATAGCTATATAGTAAACAATAGCATATAGCGAGTAAAAGTACACAAATAGCTCGAGAAGTAACATGGTGGGTTTTATTCTGTAAAATATGACACTCGTTCCCACGGCAATCCACCGAGGAAGGGGAGCCTTACTGATTTTCTATTAAATAAAATTCTTTCAAATAAATAAAACATTTTCTTTCCAACACTCATTCACTGATTCTAGCAAGCAAGAAAGATCCCTTGGCAACGGCATAAAGTCTTTAACCCCGGCTGAAGGAAATGAAAGGGTGAAAAAGAAAAACAGGTGACGGGAACAGCGCAGACTTGATAACTGAATCAACACCTACAGATGCAGCGAACTGGGAGACGGTAATGACGACCTACTAACTAAATTGGATACTGAATAGGGAATACTGTTTTCTTCTTCTAGTTTTTATCTTGTTTTTGTATGTATATCAAGATTTTTTGTTTATTTTTGTTTAAAAATAAGTCTTCGTTAATCTTATAAAATATTTAGGGTGACAAACTAAGTTTTTTCTTTATTCATTTATTTATTGTTCGGTATAATCGGTATTTATGTAAGCTTTTTATTTTCATTTTTCCCTACTTATAAATGAAGTGTACATAAAAGGATTACATTATTTTCGTGAGAAACAAACCAGCTGTCAATACTAAGGTTTCTCAGAAAAAATAGTATAGATAAAAAAATAAGAAAGAAAAATATATTCTCGTAATAGACGTGATCTTTCATAATCTCGTTATTTCTAAGGAGATGATATCTCATTCATGTTTATAGGGGTCTTCTAATATCCGCAACATGAAAGATATCTTCAATAATGAAAGTGTGGATACAATGACACTTGACACACAAAACTTGATCCCCACTCAACAGCTTCGATACACACGATATCCTAACATCGATACGGTAATTGGAAACAACAGTATCGACATAAAAAATCGATTTGAAAAATGTGAGCCTAACGGTAATGAGAGCGATTGTTTACAAATATAATTAGATGCTAAATGGTAAGAAAAAGTCGCGTCAGCTATTCAATGGGTGTGAGTGTGTTTAATTAATAAGTAACAGTTATTGTTTCACATCGGATAACTGTGTGGTTATAAGGTAATGACCGGGCGGAATCATTCCCACGGCAGTCCGCAATTTAGATAGCGTGCATCCGAAAATGCCCGATATGCTCCGATGACTACGTACAAATACTTTATTTTTCTCTCACTTCGTAAAGTCTGGGAAAGAATACAACTGGTTGTTTTTTCGCTGGCTCAAGTGTTTTCTGTGATGAAGCGAGCGATTTGTTTGACAAGTGACAATAGCAGATGTTCGCGACAAAGTTCGATGGGGCTCGTGAATTGGAACGTAAACCTGTTGAATTTTTACGTGAATTCTGCTGCGTGAGAATAAATAGATTTATTTTGGGGATTGATTGTTTGAGGATAATAAGATTAAGCTTTTCAGGATTTGGATGAGTTTTCAGGATTGGTTAAAATATATACTTAATGTAGAGTTACAGTTTTGTTATTTACAATAATTTATTATGTAGATGGCTAGTGCCTAGTAAAACCTGTGGACAAAGCAACTCTTCAAGTGTAACAAGCACCTAGGTTTGGAGAATAAGCAACTGCTTTGTTCAGACAAAATGTTTAAAGATAACTTGCATTTCACAAACATAAAGAGCTTTTTGACATTCCTCGCATTGCGTTAAAATTTTGTTTTTACAATATAACCTATTTGTTCGTTTTTTTTTTCATGGAAAATATCGTGAAAACAAGGTTGTGTTTGAATTTAGCGATAAAGATGTTTCTCATATACGTATTATGTGTGAATATTCACGTACCGCTGTTTACGATGTTTGTTTACAACTTCCCTGCTTTCTACTTGAAATTTCATAAAAATAAATTCATGTTTTGTTTTATGCACGTGGAATAATCATTTGTTTTTCCAAAACTTCAACAAAATAAGCTTCGTTATCTAAGTATTTCTTTAAAGCAGAAAACTTCTGAACTTCTAACAAAACATTTTCATTAATTTATTATTTAAAACAAATTCCAGAAGAAAATTACCTAGAAAACGATAGTTTTTGTTACAAAAGTATATTTGCAAAGAGCATAATAAATGCGAGTTGTTAGTTCACAAACTAGAAGTGCCCTCTGATAAAAAAAAATATCATCTAGTATTAATGACGTCTGCGGCACTATTGAAAGTTAAGGCTGGAACACATTTACGCGATTTGTTTGAATCTTTTACATTTCGTTTGTGTAACTACTGGATTGAACACAAAACAATTTTGGTGAACGACTTAATTCCAGTACTTATACCTACGTTGAAACAAGTCATTACAGAACCACGGAATTCGAAATTTCGCTAATCAATTCCAGCCAGTCACCGCTCAGCATTTCCACTTGAAAATGGAACCATTTGAACGGAATTCAAAACTGGAACGATTTAGAAGGTACGACATATGGCTGGTGTATGTAGGTCCTTACCGCAGAGCTGAGCCCGAGGGTTCGCACCATAAACACGCCTTTTTTTTTTTTTTTAGCGACGTAAAATCATCAAATGACCCCTCCCGCTGTGGGTTAGCAGCGGTGAGGGAGTGTCAGACTCTTACTGACTAAAATCGTCGTGTTCCGTCATAGGCCTTTTATGTACCAGGGCCGCGGTATCTCTTTCGAACAACCCGCAGCCCTGGCAGGCCTTGGCCCTGCTGGGCCCCGCTGACCATAAACACGCCTCGTCTGGACTTTTTGCTCACTCGAGAAAGTCATTACAGCCAGTACGTGTTTTCATTATAACTCCGATGCGCCGAGCCGTTTGTAACTAATAGTTGCTTTATTGACTGAGCACTGTAAGACTAGTAACGCTTTTTCAGACATTTTCGCATAGCTTTATTATCGGTTTGGTGGTTACTTAGTTGTTTGCCGACCATGGATTAGAAGATAAATGACTTACGATACATTACACTTGGAGAAAAAGTAATGCTTTTCCGCCTCAAATAACGAATTATAAAAAGTAGATGTTCAATACCAGCAGCTTTACAGACTTTTATGGAAGAAATAAATAGTAAATACAATTTCTATTTCAAACTTTTCAGTGTGGCCTTCGTTAGCGACGGGACATCTCTCGAACAACCCGATTTAATTAACTGGCAACTCTCAAAGAACTATCTAGTTACATTTACATGTCACATAGGTGATTAAATCTGCATGTATGAGAGAAAACCTTTATCTCAAAGGGCTTTACCTCGATCTGACTTCTTTGATCATTCAAATGTGGACATGAAATATTTCTGTCACTATCTGCGAACATACAAAGGGATCTAACAAAATCTTTTTGATATTTTTCATAACTAGTACTCTCGGGATATTTTCGCTGAATATGTTTTTATACGGCGAAATTATTTTGAATGTTTTGAGATTGTGCTTTAGGCATTACGTTGGGACGATAAGTGGATAACAGACATAAATAACGCTTTTATTCTGAGAATAGAGGAACAAATTATTACTATAAGTAATGATACTTATAGCCATATCTTGTTAAAATATCCTTAAGTATACCTGACCCTACATCATAAAGGTACATACCTCGAATTACCATAACAAAAGGCTGTTCTAAGATAACACTATTGTTCACCACCATAATACCCATATTCCCATTGGTTTACCCATATACCAACTGATATATGTACCTACGTATTAATACTGAAATGGGATTACTGACACTGCAATCCAATATTGGCCGTGTCGCCTTATCAGGTATTCCGACCGTAAATTATTGGCACGTCTTATAGATAACAAATTCGTCGTACATGTCCGTTGGGAGGCTGCGATATTGACACCGTAATTATTATAGACGTTGTTATTCTATATACCATTATTAATGAGGCTGTGTTAACGCATTTAA
Source organism: Helicoverpa assulta (assembly GCA_963856015.1). Lineage (NCBI taxonomy): Eukaryota > Metazoa > Arthropoda > Insecta > Lepidoptera > Noctuidae > Helicoverpa > Helicoverpa assulta. The sequence continues at coordinate 3,624,541 of CAWLCW010000026.1, forward strand.
CAATGCAGAAAATGCAGAAATTAAGATAGACAGACATGTGTTGCTGGGGAGTTTGTTGCGCCACTTCTTCTTCCCAGCAAAAACACACAAGAAGTGGTGAAGGGTTTAGGGGATTTTCTTTTGTTTTTTGACGTTTAAGAAATGACGTTTTGCAGCTGAGTTTGAATAAATGATTTTGAGTTTGAATTTTGACTCCTATATTTTATCTCAAAAACTACAGAAGTATTTTGATTTAAGGCACAGGCGACCAACGATATGAATTACAAAATAGTGCTTAATGTTCTCGAAGGTACCAAGCTGGAAGCTTTGTACTTACTAAGGAGTATTTAAGTGCGCGCTTAGCATGCTAATAGAGTCAGCGTATTTCAGATGGCATGGCGAACAGTCTTCTTTTTAAAACGTATTTTACGGATTTCCTACTTGATTTCACTCGATATTTTGCAAAATTGGTTTATGTGATAAACGGTAAATAAAAAGAAACGGTAATGAATTTATCAAACTGCAAGTTTGGCTGATTGTACAGTTTACAATGTGTTTTAAAAACAAAAGAATAAATCAAAGTGTCATCCTGCAAAACCGAGAGCCACGCTATCGATGATGGCACAATAAAATTAAGTGAACACTGTCCACGAGTGTAACATTACCCGAAATACCGAAATATAGCACAACGGGATCCGTGATTGACAAAAACCCGAAGCTTTCGTCCAAAGCCAACATTTGTCCGGCAAAAAAATAAAAGAACAAAACATAACTTGTCGGTTATTTAACTTTGGTGTGAAAGAACTCACGACTATTTTTATCTCGTTCCAATGATAAGTATAAAACTAAAAAAACGTACATTCGTGATTCGATTACCACGATTATTGAGTCGACTTTTATGTGCGGCTACTTTTTTTACTTACAAATACATACTTCGATGTCTATATAATTTTACGCCGGCTAGGGTTGGAGAGAATTTAATTTCGAATCGTAATTCGAAGCGTTCGGTGTTCAAATATTTACATAGCATTACAATAACCTTTGGCATTTGAAATCATAGACTGGCACCCGTTCGCGTTGGAGTTTAGGGGTGCTGGAAGATCTTAATGTTTGTGGTTCAGTAGTGCTTTATGTCACCCGCCAGCCCTAAGCTACATAGCAAAGGCTGTAATGTGTATCGGAGTGTAGAAGGACACAAAAAGGATATATTTTTCTCTTTCTATCGTCAGGAACCAGCCGGGCCACTTTTATCGCTTTTTTACTGTTTGCAATTTAACTTGAAGCGTTAAACTCAACGAGGGCGAACAAACAACAATCATAATCACATTTTAGCATCAATGTGTGACAGTTTTAGTATAGAAAATTTGCTACAACTTCATTTAGTGTGGAGGTCGAACTCATTTTATAAGCTTTCAATTGTTCGTCTATACTCATAAATGAACAAGAGAAATACTTTCTGACCGATTAGAAATAAAATATAAAAGGATAAAATGAAGCTAACCCCAACGTTCCTGAATAATAAAATTAACAGGGAATTAAACAATGAACCTAAAAACAATAAGATCCCCCGCCTGTAGGCTTTATTTCGATACCTGAAACCCAATACTCCGGCCAATTACCTAATTGAACATAAATAATAAGAAGTTCAGACTTTCAAAACCGACGAATTATATTTTATTAAGAAACCTTTTTCAGAAAGGTCGACAATGAGGACCATAAAATTAATAGATTCACGGAACCCCAAAGCTTGGAATGAAATGAAAATATTACGATAATGCTGTATATGGAACACAATCATACGCCTCAACAATCCCGATAAGAAAATAAAAAAGCTTAGAAATGAATTGGACACATAAAAATGATATATAAAACCCATAAAAAATGATGTCTAAGGATAAATCGTACCCTCAGAATGGAATATATTCAGTGAGAACCATGGAGTTTGTATAGATTTTACGATGGTTGGTAGAGCAATTTGTGGGCTTCATCCTACGGTATAAATTATGATATTGGAAACCTGTCAAATCTATGAAAGTCCGCAGACCGTTAGAGTGACCTAATTTTTATATAACCTGCAATGCAGCTATAACTTACATCACTATTTTTACACAAGAATAACGTAATCTTGAAACGTGTTGATGAAAAAGTTCGTCTTTAAGTTTTTGTCTATGATAATAGTTATTGTTATATGTATGGGGAACGGTATATTCGTGTGAGAATCAAAGTTATGGGCTTTTAAAAGAAGAATGGCTATTGATTTTAATTATTAGTATTTTATAGCCTTTTTAAATATAAGTTGTATAAAAAGCTTTTATTATGTTTTAGCACATCTATCTAGCATGGAGAAAATAAATAACAGACCAAAATAACCACAAGGTGTCTCCAATTACTCTCCTTGAATGCCAGTGCAAAATTAACGATTTGATTGCAATATTTTCCACAAAAAACATTTAATTCAATACGTTTAACAGCCTCACATGACCATAACCTACCTCAATGCTATAGTTTCACTGCGAAGGTTGTAGTAACCACGAATGCATACAAACTTGTTATGTGCAGTCCGGTCATAAATACACGAGCAACTTGACACTCTTCCTATTTTAGAAGCATAATAAAATCAGTCGAACTGTGGTCGAACTGATGGCTCCGTTGTGTTTAGGCAAAGTATAACACCACAAAATTCCGAAGGTATGAAAGTTTTACACCATTAATGCGCTCGACTGTATAATTTTCGAGTTCGAGTTCGACACATGACTTCGTGACCGATCGATGTCTTGTGTAGGATAGTTTCTTCTTAAGAATAATTTTATTTCCAAAGAGGTACATTTTCTGTTATCATTAGCCCCAAACTAGGCAACGCCTGTATCTTGGGCGCTAATTTAGAGAGGGTTTACCAATGAAATTTACTAATAATACAAATTTGAGTTTTAATTAAGACTAATTGTTACTGTTGTTACTGTTACAGCCTTTTTATCGTCCCACTGCTGGGCTGCGGTCTCCTCTCACACGGATACCTAAAATTACCTAAAATTAAAATAAAATTATAAAGAAAAAAATTAAACCGACTTCCAAAAACACTAAAAAGCAAAAAAAAACTAATTTTAGGTGCATCGGCCTACAAGTCGGTGTCTAACGGATGATACTGAGTTAATGTTGCCACCGACTTGTAGGCCGATGCACCTAAAATTAGTTTTATTTTGCTTTTTAGTGTTTTTGGAAGTCGGTTTAATTTTTTTGTAAAAAAGTTTTTTATTTACAGGTTTTCAGTGATGAATAGTTGTCACTATCCATATAAGTGGAAAGTTCTCATCAATACAAAGAATATAAGCCCAAATACGAGGTATTTTACATATTCAGTTGTCGAGTTCCCTCGACCTTCTCTGGTCTCCATTATCAGGTCAGCTCCAAACCTTCACTGTTGCAAAGATCTCGTCAATACAAATAATATAAGCCCAAACACTAGGTAGTTTACATATTCAGTTGTCGAGTACCCTCGACCCTCTCTGGTCTCCATCATCAGGTCAGCTCCAAACCTTCACTGTTGAATAGTGCTTTCAGGCATACACCTGAGTGTCAAGTTTTTAACCTATGTATGCCTACAACTTTCGAAGGTTGCCCTCGATTTCTCAGGGTTTCCACCATCAGATCCTTGACCTGAAGACTATGGGACCAACTGGCAGCTATTCCGCGTCGAACAAAAAAAGAATCACGTAAATCGGTCTATAAACCTCGGAGTAATCGATGTACATACATAGAAAAAAAAAAAAAACATACCGGCCGAATTGAGAACCTCCTCCTTTTTGGGAAGTCGGTTAAAAATGTTATAGAAATTGAAACTTAACATGAACTTTTATCATAAAATTACAAAACATGAAATAATATGTGTGAGATGGATAGTGTATTTGTGGATGTTCTTGTCTTTTTTTATTTGTATGTGAGGTAAGACTTTGTTAACGACTGTGCTTTGTATACAGGTTCTTTATCTTACACTAATAACTTGATCAACTAGCCATTATCAGTGTCAGTATACATCCAAAATATAATCAAACAATTTAATAAATCTCAATCAACAATTGTAATAATACTTAACTAGTCTTTCCGAAGATAACATAAGACAAAGAAGTTAGGCAACCTCCCGATGAAAAAAGTTCTTTTCAGCAAAATTCCGAAAAGAAAACTCAAATGATTCCTCTATCATTTTTACCTCCACTCTAGAAGCTGTTCCCTTTAAACTGGCTTTACTGACCCATAAAACGTAGGTATCCTTTCATTTTTGAGCACTTTGCACTCGCGGTAAAAGCCCGTGCATCTTTCACTTTCCGCCATCGTAAATGGTACATATGCAGGTAGGTACTAGCTTTTACGACAAAGGTTTATAGCACGTAGGTACTATTACTTACTATTGTTCTAAAATCGAAGGTTCCATAAAGAATATAGAACTTGAGGCCTGATACAAAATATGATTGTCAACCTCTTTTATGGTGTGATTATTTGACGTATGTTGTAGTAAAGTTGAGTGAACGGTAGCTTATGGTGGACCTTGAGATAAATTGAAGAATATCAGGCTAAGGTCTTGTGGAGATGACAATCGGAACAATTTAGTACATTACGATTGTGTTTTGTTTGTGTATGACTAGCGAGTGTATTGTATTGTAAGCTCTACAGCTTACAATGATGTAGCTACTTTATTTTTTACAAGAAAACTTCATGTAGATACTTTGTCTATGTGTCTTGTGTAATGGTGTCTTGTTCAAATCGCCTTATTGTTTTAGTAAAACGAAATATGTCAGTCAACTTATCGATGTATTAAGTGGATCGACAGTCACAAAACTAAAAAAAGAAGAACAAGAAAACATCCCATACGTTGCAAACTCAATCCTACACCGTTGTCTTTACAACTAAGTGCGAAACAAACAAAAGAGTTACCATAAGATCCGAGTTCCTAAACATGAGCTGGAAAAGACACTTTTATACCGAGAGATTTCTTCAAGACACAGTACGAACAAACTTCTATATAGGGGGAGTTTAAAACTTAGGACTCACGAATCGTGACCTCACAGAATAGTACGTGATTCCAAAATATTTTCATGCTGTATATTCTGAAATGTAATCTGATGTTTTCGCTTAGCTGGTGATCAGATTGCGGTGGTTGCGATGCATCGGCGATGATAAAAATGTAGGTCGACTTTGATGTTACGTTACCTATTATTTTCTTCCTAGATGTGGAGACATTATGTCATAGATCACGCTTGAAATTATGGAATCGAGCTTTTCTTATGATTTTTATCTGAAGCTCCGATAATAGAAACTGGCTTTAAGTAAGCACTGCTATTATATATACACTGAAATAGTTATTTAAAAATTTCCGCAGTGGCAGCAAATGAGACTTAACAGTAACAGATTACTCCCGGGAAAGCAGTGTATTTTAGCACTTTTCTAAAAGTAGATTTCCGTAGAAACTGATAACAAAATAACCGTATTCCGTGTCAAAGAAAGATAGTCCAATCCTAAAATAAAATCGACACATTCACAGAACACAACTTATCGTTTTTCTACCATAGAGAAATCGGATCAGTTTCTCGACAAACAATACAAAGGTTGGTCAATGTTCTAATCCAAGGCTTTACAAAGGAGGTCTTAAACTTCGGTACGATAGCAAAACTTCTTGTGTAAGTTTCATACAATATCATAGAACATAGATCCTGATAATACAGGAAGACTTCAGGATATTGTTAGCTTATCTGTGTAGTTGGTATTCAAAATAATTGTATTGGTTAAGAAAATAGTAGTTCATTAAGTTTGGGAAATGTTAGATTGAAATAGCTTGTTATTATCCTATGTCCTGTTTCTACTATAAATCCAAGTTTCAACATGTTTTTTTTTTTCAGAACTTGTAGTTTTTTAAACATAATGAAATATTAACTGTCACCTAACAATAAATGGTAAGGCATTCAATCCAAGTAACATCCATCCCAATATTATTTTTTTAAAACACTACTAAACCTTTCTTCATAACAATAACAAGCGTAGGTACCAAAAGTTACCGCGATCGATCATCATCAGCGTTATTCATCCTCCGAGCCTTTTTCCCAATCCTGTTGGGGTCGGCTTCCAGTCTAACCGGATTTAGCTGAGTACCAGTGCTTTACAAGAAGCGACTGCCTATCTGACCTCCTCAACCCAGTTCCCCGGGCAACCCGATACCCCTTGGTTAGACTGGTGTCAGACTTACTGGCTTCTGACTACCCGTAACGACTGTCAAGGATGTTCAATGACTGCCGGGACCTACAGTTTAACGTGCCATCCGAAACACAGTCAATGGTGTCTAAGATATACTTAGAAAGTACATACAAACTTAGAAAAGTTGCATTGGTACTTGCCTGACCTGGGATCGAACCCGCGCCCTCATACTTGAGAGGTTGGTCCTTTACCCACTAGGCCACCACGACTTTTATCATCATCAGCGTTATTAAACTATCGTATTTCCTTGATTGTATTTATCCGTCTAGTTATGCATCCAGCATGCATATGCATACCAGTGTTTTACAAGGAGTGACTGCCTACCTGACCTCCTCAACCCAATATATTTATAATACTGCCATCGAAATATACCTCAAAATAAAGCAGCAACAGTTCACACTGCAAAGTGCACAAGAAATAGGTCGTTGACTCAAACTACTAGTAATGGACTAAAAAATGTTGTTTTTGAACGATCTTCGGTCACGACGGCACATACTTCGTGACTCTGTAATGGGTGTCTGCGAGAAATTGACAACAACTCCGAGCTTTATGTAGAGGTAGGTACTGTTATTTTTTTTAGGAACGAATAACACATGACCTGATTTGAAGCCCAATTATGGTGGAAACAATTGAAGATTGTTGGTCTATTGATTGCCAGTGACTCTTCACAGCTTTATACGACTTCCATTTTTATTTTTTCAAAACAATTATCTTGACCATCAAACAGAAGATAACAATTTAGTTGAATAATTGCCATGTGACAGCAACTTATTTTTGCTTTTATCTGTCACGTTTTAGCAATACTTAAACAGTTCCCTATTATTTATGTTTCGTTTGACTTGATAAATAGCCAAAACACTAAAACCTACTTAATAAATTCTCAATTTTACCTATCCCGAAAAAATCGGCAGATTCAACAGTAATTAATTTCATTCCAATAATAGCTACACAACGCTCACGAACACCAATCGTAACAAAAGCAAATCGCTCACTAGCATAACTTTTGAGTTACAAAAGTACTAGGCCTTAGTGCTTCAGGGAGCAGAATACAGACTTGTACTAAGAAAACTTCAACGTCCCTAGGTAAATAAAAGTCTGGTAAAAAGTATGAGATCAAAGTTCAGGCATAAGGCTCTATGCTCACGAGCTTAGTTACAGAGTTTATGGTTCGTGACACTGCAATGGACTTCCTTGCAAGTTCAACTTACAATGGAATGTGCGAGAAACATATGTTTGCTCGTTTGTATTTCGAACTTTTGCTGATTTTCAAATGTTTCGTGTTAGTTCTCAGCTATTTTTAATTATTAGAAGGTGTGAAAATATTGTGTAAGAAAAAATACTACGACACGATATTGTAGGTAACGACTGTGTATCTGAGAATTTTCTCATGATACGAACAGTTTCTGTGAGCATATTAATTAAAAACAACGGTAAAACCTATAAGATTTCGTTAACGATATAGGACTTATCAAAAGCTTGTTATGAATATGTGTTTACCATAGAACTACTGAACCCTTAAACATATATTCTAGCTTTCAATAAACTCAACTGCAATTTAGAAGCTTAAATATAAAATATAATTTCAACAAAGCGAATTAAAACTTCGAAGACATATAAAATTGCATTAAAATGGAACGAAACTCTACAGCGGTTACTTTGAAAGGAGTACCACAACAAGTTAAGTCTTAATTAAGCTCTTAGTAATTACAACGAAGTCCTTCTACTAACGCAATGTAATTATTTCAGCGCTCGAGTAATAACACAGCAATTTCACACCTATAAGAAAACTTTTTCAATATAGGCTATAAGGAAAAAAGTGTATAAAAATACAATCCTTCACAAAAATGTACGTCAAACTTTATCCTATCATAACTTCTTTTTGTTCCCGAATCAAAAAAGTTCTGGCCATCTAGAAATTTCTATTTCCCCTATGAGACATAAACGGATATAAAAATATAATGTATATCCGCCTGACACTCTTTACGGAACGCATCCGTTGCAAACTTTTTTCAAAGCTCGGAAAAATAAAAAGTTTACAAAACAAATGAACTCGGTTTATGTTCAGTCTATGTTATAAAAACTTTAAAGCAGACAGATTTTGTAAACTTCATATAAGTAAAAGAGGTAAATAAATAGTAAAAATAATAACTTAATAGTTACAATATTAATTTCAGTCATAATTCTAAATAAGTAAATATTTAAAAAACTTACCGGTATCAACACGATCGCTTGCAAAAAAAAAACTTCAATGCAAAGAGTTCATTAGAGCATTTTCAACTTTAGAACATAAATCACGAATATTCCCGCCTATTTTTAATGTCCAATAATATTTGAATTTAAATTCGGAGCGTCGAATGTCATGCGTGGTTCTGCGAGATCGGCGAGCGTGGGTCGCGCGCGCGGGCTCCGGCTACTAAAGGCGGCAACACACTGCGAACGGCGTCAGGCTGCGCCAGTGCCCCCTCCGGCTATCACTCTACTTTCGGTTATTCTCTCGCCTCCCTCGAGACAGAGACCGATTTATCACGGTGGCGTATCTGTGTTAGCTCCCAGACAATCCAGACACAACTCGAGGTTTGCCGTGCAATCTTTCTTATACAGATCTCACGTACCGCAAGAATGTACTTGTTGGTTCAAAGAAACGTCACTGACCGCATAATGTCGCAGATAATGAGTTTGGATGCAAACGAAAATTGTTCGTTAGCCCAAAAAGGCGATTTAGTTGCAATCAGGGCGGAGGCTTAGCGAAATCATTAATTATGTCAGATTGTTAACTGTTTCTTGCGTGACAGGTCGTTGACCTTTCCCACTGGTCCAGTTACAACGATCCAAACATGTAAAACACTCATTAGTGTTAAACATTATATTCATAAACTATAATATACGAGTACATTAAGTTTTTATGCTTAAGCTTGAAATCTGTAATTTATGGTTTCAATTACGAATTGTACATCGATCCTAAATAATCCTGAATTACGAGCGAGTTCATTACAACTTAAATTGTGAGCGTACTTCATAAATTACGATTAAGTTATTCGTCGAATTTACTTAGCTCGTGTTCGCCGCAGTATAATCGGATCCGTATCATCATTAACGTGGCTACACAATCATTAATTAAGAAAGAGGCGATCACGCTGCTAATATATTTATATGAGTATTAATAATAAATGGAGAACATGACTGGACAGATTGGCGTTGGCCTAATTTCTTCGGTGCAAATGCTATTGTTATGTTGAGACGGACAGACGAAAGTAAATTTCTCCTAATGGGTCAGCCTGAATACATGGCAAGTGACCACATTGGTATGGTAAGGACGTCTCACGTGCACTTGTAAATACTAAACGTACTGACATATCAATTTGTGGAGTCATTGTGATTAATTAATTGAAGGAGGTCGGAGATGTTTTGAATTGTGTATCAAAGGGCTGAGAATACGAAAGAAAACTAATAAAAAAATTAAATATAAAGAACAGGCCGTTCTCCAAGGTTTCACCCACGTCCCGGGAGAACAACTTCCCGCAACCGGGTAATCAGATGAATGGACTAATTATCTTCTCTACCAAAATATTAGTCAAAATTATGAGGTACCCTTCGCGGATCGTGAATGGAGCGCTTTAGTAGTACAGTACTGCTTTTTAATTACTAGCCGTAGTATTTTTTCTCTTTATTTTATTCAGCAGTTTTTGTATCGTTCGCGTTGTTGTTATTTCTCGATAATTATAAAAGGCTCGGCGTTCTGCCAAATATTTTGCTCAAATAGATACAATTTGATGAATAGCCTTTCGAGTATAACAATTCATTTTATTGTAAAAAAAACAGTTTCAAGATTTATGATTTTACAGAGAGCTTTTTTGAAGTATGATTAAGTACTTCGTATTATTTTAATTATATAGTATTGAAGTATTATAAAGTATAAGAAGTTTGAAAGTATCATAAGAACTTGTATAAATATTTCTAAACGACAATACCTATTATAAAATATCAGTAAGTAAATAAAGTATTGGATGTTACATTGAACTGTTTTAAAGAGATTTAAAAACGCATTAATTAACCAACATTGTAAATACAGGTATACCTATAAATAGCAAGCTCTCATTAGAACAGGTCGCTATGGTTAAGTTGCTGTCTGTTCACAAACAAAAAAATAAGGCTATCCATGTAAATAATCCTTACTAATATTATGCATGCGAAAGTTGATACATAATATACCTACATATGTATGTACCTTTAGGTATGCAGGTGCGTTGTTCCCCCTTCACCCAAAAACTACTTAATGCATTTTAATGAAACTACAACTACTTAATGAATATAACAACAAACAACATTAACATAGCTTATATCAGAACAACATATGTGTCATTTCATGACAAAAGGTACCTTACGGACTTTGGCGCTTAAGTCATTTGGAGATACAAATTCTACAATCTTGCTTAGACTAAGAAAACATAATGTCGTAAGTGCCAACACCCATAAGGTACCTTTTACCGCGAACCGACACATATAGACAGATAGGCTATTTTATAATAGTTTGAAAAGTAGTTTCCTCGGAACTCATGCAAAACTACATGGGTGGAAGCTAGTCTACACATAAACCACTACCATCTCAATAAATCTGATACTATTTATTATCAAGATACAATACAAACAATATATATTATCTTATTTCGCGATCTCTAGAATCAGGAAGCTGACATTCCCATCCTTTTTACGCAATCAGGTCCGAGGTCTCGAAGGGTCACTTTGACGATGATTGAATAACCCACAGAGGGAAAGTTACTAGGTTTGCATAATGGTCTCTGCACACAGCGGGCGCGGCGCGGCGGGACGGGACGGCGACGCGACGCAATGTACTAGATCGTCGCGTCGCGTCGCGCCGAGCGGGACGGCTCTGTGTGATGTCGTCCGTAATATCTAGTACATTACAACTGCTCAGCGTCGCGTCGCCGTCCCGTCCCGTCGCGCCGCGCCCGCTGTGTGCAGCGACCATAAAACATGTTTGTCTGTTTGTTATTGTACGTCTAGAATCACAGATGCAGAGGTTTTTGGATGCACAAAATTAAAAATATTCTTAATGTGTTAAATCTCAACGAGTTTTATATCAACTATCATCATTATTTACTATCTCCATTTAAGTACATCCCTGTGGAATCATTCTGAAATAACAACTTGGTATTTTTCAAGTTTCAAATACTTATATACTAAAATAGTCATATCGTCTCAAAACCTTATCACGTAGGTAAATCAAAATTGCCTATCATAATCTGATATTAAAAATACCAATCAATTGTAAGAAGCCAGACGCAAACACAAACAGGGTTATGTTTAGCCAAGCATCTGAGTTATGACCTACGTAATCTTCGTAAAACCAACAAAGCGGTCCCGACCTCAGTAATCTTGTCAACGAGAGCTTCCCACGAGAATTTTAAAAAGTAAATTAGAAGTTAAAACCACAATATTGTGTCCTTCATCTAAAATTTTAAACAGCTACCTCTGCTGAGTTAATTGCTGGCGAAACAGTCGACAGCATATGAAATTTTGGTCTTCTCAATTGTTCGGGGAACAGTCCTTTATGACGATGGTAAAAATATGAATATGTTATTATTACGTTTTCCTTTTATGTACACACATCCCGACATGCTATTTTTGGTATGATTTTTGTCGTAGGCGTATTCCAATGGGCCTCCAATTCTATGTGAATCCCAAACGTAACGTAACAGTTATTGTTAAATAATAGCTTAATGACATTATTAACAATAATGTAAACTTGAAACTAATCCTTTAAGAACTCATTTGCTCAAAAGTAGTAGTAACTATAAGTATATTTGACTAATGAAATCCTATAAAATTATACTTACTTTCAACGTCTTCAAAACTTATTTAAAAGCCTTCTTAAAAGCTTGTCTATTGACTCAGCTATGCGCGTCACGTTTTCTTGAAATATATGGAAATTAGTGAGCCCCACTTTGTTCTCCAGTAATTCTGTGATCTATTAGTAACAGCCGTGACTTGATTAAGCCCCGATTTGTAAAAGAACAATGCCTACAGGGTCACAAGACAGTCTCGTGTTTCTGTCTAACTAATTTCAAAGTGATTCAACTTTGCCCTTTCCAGTACTAATGAGCTTGGCCAATTTTGTAATAAACATTTTACTTGGATTTGCGACATTTAAATTGACTCTTGGAGTATCAAAGGGTCCTAGAAGTTGTAGCTTTTTTGTTGCCTTCGGAAACTAGTTTCGCTAAGCTGCGCGTTTTGTCGTTCGCTTTTCATTCACTTCGGTTAAAATAATCTTTTGATATTGAAGCCGGGAGTGGTTTAATATTTTCTGTATTTTCATTTATTTCTGTAGGGATTCTTTGATGGTGATTGAGTTTACTGAGAGTTAGCTGTATAATCAAAATATTTTAGAGTCTTGATTGAAGTTGGAAATGGAAAACTTATTTATAAGGCTACTTCTACGAAGACTGGAAAGCCAAACCTAATAGTCGTCTCACCTCACCTTCATCTTCATTAAACTTATAAATACCTTATTCCCAATTTTATTAGGGGTTGTCACAGCGTGTCTTGGTCTTCCATATTTATCTGTATGATGTCACCTAACCAGGAACATTAATCATCACCAGGAATTTTTATTCTTCAAAAGTGCAGCCATGATAAAACCAAAAATAAACATACAAAATACCGAACCACTTATAGAGATTATCGAATTATAAGGAGTTGGAAATCCAGGCCACACTGCTTACTCCGGGGAAATCTAACGCGCTTGGCACCGCAATGAGTTCCGTCATAAGAAATAAAACCTCTGACGTCCTTTATTTTCTGCACGTAATTACATGTCACCCTATTATCTTTGAATAATGTGAGCACTAACTATCCCCGAAGAGCAATTGTTGTTATAACTCTTCCTGGTTAATTTATTTTTACTTTTTCTGGGTTATAATAGGCATTAATTTTATTTATTGCAGTTATTATTGAAGTGTTCGGCTGATCTCAAAATAAAACGAAACATGGCTTTCTGGCCACGTATGGACTTTTTTGTTTTGGCGAAACTGTAAATATTGATCTGGTATTACCAAATAAATTACTTGAGACTTATGTCACTATTTGTTATAATATGTATATGTATAAGTTTATTGTTTGTGGACGAACCATAACTTAAAACTACAAAAAGTACAACAATGAAAAACGGCATAGACTTGAAATGGTATAAAATAAATAAGTTTGTCTTCCACTATTGCGCCGCTGTGCAAGTAAATAGGTTTTTTTCACAAGAAATACTCATCCTACTCATACAGCAAAAACTAGCAAGTTTTAAGCGGTTCTTTAAAGCGGTTCTGTATATCTAGATACTAATACATAAAGAAGAAAGATTTGATTGTATGTTTAAATCGAATAGGCTTTGAAACTACTAAGCCGATTTGAATAATTCTTTCACTGTTCTAAAGCACCACTATTTGCGCCGAACTTAGCTTTTTTTTGTCAGAATACGGGAAGATTTTTCTTCGTGATGCTGGGTTAAACCGCATAGAACAGCTAGTATTTTATAAATAGAACATTGTTAACGGTAGAACAGTCTCTGAAAACCGAAATTGGAACTGTACGTATTGAATGGTGTAATTGGGTCAGCTCTTCAACTATGCCAAACAACTGAAAACGTATTACCTCACTGAAGTACGTGAGTAGGTATTATGACAGATGGGACTTCTATTTGAAGTGTTCGTGAAATACCTACTAGAATGCCAGAATAGTCTGCATACCTGAAAGGGTTATCAAAACAGAGATCATATCTCTGTTAGTATGGCTAGTAAAGTGTTGTTTAAAACTGAAGGATGACAGACTCTGTTTAATGTGGGATGCTTTATTTTAAAACGGATGACTTTGTACATCAATATTTTTATATTAAGTATATAAATCTTGCAAGATCAAAGCAAACTTTTTAACCGACTTCAAAAAAAGGCGGAGGAAGGTTCTCAAGTCACCCGTTTTGTTTGTCTTTGTTACTTGATTTCTCAAAGACGCGTGAACCGTTTTTTTTTCGATCATGATGGATTAAAAAAAATTGGACCGTGTTTGACGGATCTCTAAAACAGACAATGAAACTAGTATCTAGTATTCTTTGAAGTTGTACAAGAAAATATTGAGTTACTGCTCCTTTTATCTGTACACCTTGGTAACTTTTTTACTATTTCTACTGTTTCTCTAGAAGGTAATCTTACTTTATTAAGGAAAGATTTCTGCATGGAATTGTTCGTCGATAAATACTATTTTAATTAGTACTAAACTGAATAATTACTTAATTGCGAAACCTGGGATTACCTATATCAACACCTACATCGATGTTACTGGTTTAGTAATTCACTTGAAACACAAAATAAATGAGATATTTTAATTTAACAATACAATAACATAATATGTAGTTCATTAGGTTTGAGTTAGTATTTCGAACATTTTCAGCATGACATAATTTAAGCTTTGAATTTATTTGTTTTAAAATCTTCAAGTTAACCCAACCACGTAGACAGTAATATAATCTTATATATCTTATTAAATCCTTAGCAGTAGACCAACTTGCAGATAGAAGTGAGACGTAACCGGAGTTAGGAGTTATGAACAACAGTTCTCACATATTCTTTGTGGGAGTCGGCTCAAGAGGGTTACGGCGGGTTTGAGTTTCGGCTTCCAGACGTGTTAGCTTATATCTTTGTTGTGGAGATATGTTCTATTTATATAAACTTATTGGTATTTAACAAGATTTGTTGTAAAGTGTGCAATAAAGAATAGAATAAGAACAAGAATTTATTTTGAATTATAATTGAGGCAGTGGACGGCAATTATGATGATGATGAATAAAATAATGAGCTAGACCTGATTTATTTTTGATCCATCTTATGGTCCGCAAAAAACTACTGAAGTTAATAAGAAGAAAAGGCAGAGGTAAAAAATGGTTTTCAGCTATGTTTTACACACATTTTAGCGCTTTTATTACTTAAGCCAATTGTGTTATAGTAACGGTTAGGTACAATAAATTACATCCATTAAATAAAGATTTTCTAATGGTTTGCAGTTCTCTGCCATTTTATTTCCTTAGCCATCAGGAAACTGAGCTTGCTATCTGATATAAATGATTGGACTAAGTGCATTAGTAGGAGAACCTCGAATGCATTATTCTCGTCTTACATTACACGCCATTGTTATCATTGAAAGGAAAATAAGAGCAATCACGTTTACAACTATTAATATAATTCATGAATATTTCTGGTAGATATTGAAACACATGTGAAATCTGTCTGTTGATTAAGTACTAGATTTTTGTTAGACTGGGTTAGACTGGAAGCTGACATCAAACTGGGTTACACTGGAAGATCTCAACGTAGTTGGGAAAAGGCCAGGCAAATCCTGGAATCTGAAATTGATATATTTTGTACATTTATTTTCAGCGATTAGTGGAGTCCACTCGTGACCAAAGGGCTGGCCTATACTTCGGCCAAAGGATATGCATTGCCATCCAGCGTGGCAATGCAGCCAGCCTTTTGGGCACGATCCCCGCTGACAGCGATGCGGACGAATATTTTGATACTTAGTTTTAATATTTCCCTATCTTAAATTGTATTTTTAATGTAGTTCCTTAAATTAATTTCATCATAAAATCAGAAAGCCACTCAAATATCGGAAAATGTCGTAAAAAATCAAACAAAGCTTATGGTGTGCTAATACCAGGTCGGTATCGCTCCAGTCACGTACTGAATAATCTATGGGGTTCAGAGATCGAATGCAAAAGTCGATGGTATCGCCCATAAATATTATATTACAACATTGTAAAATACTTTCCGTAACTCATGTTATTGACTTGCGATTGCTTATTCCGTACCTTTTGTGTGATAATGTTTATTTAGAAGAACTCATACTTTTTGAACAGGTTCACTGATTTTGATCATGATCAAAAAAGCTTACACAGATTAATTACAAAAAACAAACTTTGAGCTAAAATTCCATTGATTCACAGGCACACAATGACGCATTTAATATTTTTTTAATTTGTAACAACCCTTTTTATAAGGCTTAAAACTGAGTTCACATATTCCGTATAATTATACAAGATGTTGATTTGCATTTGTGCCATATTTCATGAGGAGGACATAAAATACGTAAATAATCGATTGGAATTACAGTAGACGGGAAATAGCTAATATGCACTGCTTTTTTTGTCATTGTAATGTCGTAGTATTTCAGAAGTAATCCAATTTTATGAATGAAATTTATGAATTATCGTTGCGTATGCTTTATGTATGCGTTTGTATGAGGGCGCAGCACGGCTTTAAGGCCAGTAACTTACGCGCCAAGTTTAAATACGGCTAGATGACATTGACGGAATTCCGAAAAAAAAGAAAAAAAAAATACGTACCAATTTTTTTGTTGATTTGGGTTGAGAATCATTAGCATAATTACGTCCTTGACTATGACACGAATACAAATCAACAGCTTGTATTCAACTAATTATTATTGCCATGTTTTACTTGTAAATCGTTCTACGCAGAATAATATGTATTACGACGTAATAGTACAAACTTGACATTTGAGATGTCTAAAGAACCTTCTGTTTGAAATAAAGGCCACTTTAGTAGGTACTCATTTGTAGATTTACTTCTTGGAATTCGGTGTTAACCATAGTTGCAAAATAATAGCTATTATTATATCATAGAATTCCCAACTAAATATAATAGCAAATGTATTTCTGATTACCTTTAGAACCTACAAAATAGAATACCTAAATAATGTTTACATATTTTGTATGCATAAGTACTTTATCATATAAATAATTATTGTCATGGATGCTTCATTCCTCGTGGGAAAGATTTCGCAACGTTCCTTTCTACTTAAAATAGAAGTTCAACCAACCGCAAAATAATCCATAAAACCACTCTTACATTTTGATTCAATATCATAAAAATCGGGATCGTTCCTCAGAAAGTTAGCAAAGAAATGTCATATAAAGTTCTTAAAGAAGGACAATTTATGATCCACGATTCTCTTAACTAAGTTCCGAGTTTAGGATCAACTTATTCGGTTGTTACGTAAGTTTCCATGATTAAAGGGGAAAGAAAATGGGAGCCGTATGGATTATACACGACTTTTGAAGTAACCGAAATGATGACGAATAATTTTCTTAGAAATTGTTATTGTTCTGGCAACAATAACTTTATTCGCGGCGAAAGAAAATATGTGATGTTTGTATCATCAGTTGCGCGTATTATAACCAAATAAAAAGTGTGACTGGCAAAGTTTGATTTTTTAACAATTTGATATTCATCAGGAAATGCGTGTTGCATTGGAACCTTCTATACTTTTAGTGAGACAAATCGAACTTTGTTAGATCATCCAAAGTAAATACTGTGTGGCTCTATGCCAGAAACCCTTTCAGTATCACATATCGGACTCATGGCCACTAATCACTCCAGCTTTTCCAATCCCCAAGTGTCTAATAACGTAAGATTTACTCTTGGCAAAGGAACAGATAGCATTAACGTGAAAACGTGTAGGAAGAAGCCATTTAGATAGAAGATTATCAAAAGAACTTAATTACAAATTGCTCTGCTTAAGTATATTTTCTTCTTTTGAAAATAGTTTTCAGATGAACTTACTAACCCAAAGAAACTATTTAGGAAGGCACATCTGTTCCTTCTATCTTATCTTTTAAGGAAACCTTTTACCTTCCAACTTTCGAATCCTTTACTTTCACTCTGATAAGATTAAGATATTTGTTCAAGTAAGTTTCATCCCTATTTGTATGTTGCCCTACGAATCCCTATAAAAGGGACACTAGAAAATTGAAAACTGCTGCTCTTACTGAAGCATCGAATTGCCCTTAAAAATATATTGAACCTAATAACACCTTATAGCAACTAGGAATCCTATTTCACCAAATAAATTAACGCTAAGTCCAACAACCGCAGTTTGCTTCTAACAGTCCTTTTTAGTAAATGTAGGTACGTAACAATAATGATTGTTTAAACTTTGTACCTAAATTACAGCTTATGCCAAACAAAGTCCTCTTCATAAACATCCAATAAAAGAACTAAAAAAATGCAAACGAAAACCAAAAAATGCAACAAAAAGCGCTGCATGAATAATAGAAGCCGCAAACTATGCAAACGGCATTTCCATTCACATTCCCACCAAAAATATTGAGTGATCCCATACGGTTAGAGTCTAACACGCTGCAGACTAAATAATCGGCCGACAGTTGACCCGATGATTGAAGGGTGGTTGCAGGGTGCATTTTGGGGGCTGTCTTTGTGGAAATTTTTTTACGTTCAAAATTGATTTTCACACATATTTGATCAGATGATTTTGATTTGTAGGACTTTTTTTTTTAATCTTGATCCCAGTCGGTCTGATACCGACTAAATATATATCTTGTCTTATTTTAATAAGTGCGTGTGTACCATTCATCTTTATACTGACTTATTATTGGCCGACTAAAATTTTGCAGTGTGAACTCTTAGGCTACAAGCCAAACGTAGTTAGAAAGGCCCTAGGCTAGCTGACTCGTAGCTTCTAAATCAGCTTTATCCAGCGCTAGAATAATTTAACTTCCGCTAAACCGCTTGTTTTGCATACCGGTGTCGTTTTGCTTCTTTCCCTAGAACAGGTTAACTGCGGAAACTAAAACCACAGTGTGAACGATAAGTTACGGGACTTGCAGGTTACTGCGAGGCTGTGAAAACAGCGGGTTGGGGTAATACTGGTGTAAAAATATTTGTGTTAAGCTTGGGACTTTGGTACTTCATGTAACAAAGATTCTTCTGCACACTTTCTCGCTGTCAGGTGGTCCAAAAAAATATGATTAATTTACATGCATATTCTTTTAGCTCGTTATACTGGCCCTTAGACATATGCAAGACACAATAGATTTTATATTGTCTTAAAACTGCTGCCAAAATTATACGAGATTTCATACAGGGATTTGATCAGTCTCGGAAGTAGGCGTAGGAGGAAGAATCTACGCTTTTTGAAACACAACTAGTTATTTAAAGATGATCAATTTTCATCTCCGCTTCCGCTATCCTCAAAGCTCCTCAAAATTCATTACAATTGGTCAGTAAGTTTTTATCATTGGTCTTGGAATGGAACATCAAAAACTAGCGGTCTCACAAACTGATCCAGCGTAACGGCACGCTCAAACTTCACGGCTCAATCGTTTAAGGGTCTGCACACAAAAACGAGAAGACCCAAAGAAACAATACGATTAGTCTTTCTCTTCAACCTGTTTGACCGTGTTAAATTAGGTCAATGAACTCTCAGCTCGTATTTATAAAGTCGTGAAAATAAAAGTCTTGATGGTCTGGATTTGTGGTTAGTTTTTGTTTTTTGTTGCAGAAGTGTGTCGCGGATGACTGTTTTTTTGGAGCTTGATGAAGTCTTTCTGGTTTAAAGCTTTATTATTTATATGTTTACTAAACCACATTTCAGCATTCTCATACACACTTTTCAATACAGGGACACTGAAAAGCTATATGGTGTTAAAAATGAAGAGAATAGAACCAACCGTCAGACTTAAAAATTTTAAAACAAAATTCGAAAAACACCTAATAATACAATCTGTGGGTCCTTTAGAAAACCTCATACCTAATAAGCCTCAAAAGGCCATCTAATCATTAACGACTCAAATTCAAACGCAACATCTAATAAATCTCACAAAGATACATACAAACATACATACGTACAATTTATTGCAATAATCTAATTGCATAGTCAGGCATACATCACGCTTGAGCTATTGCGATATCGTGATTACATACGTCACATTAACATTTATAATGATGTTTGTACATATTTACTTCTCCTGTGTACCAAATTGATGCGATGAATTATTAATGACCCTTCAAAGGTGCCAAGTGTACCGTATTTTGCTAGCCAGAATTTGAGAGCTTCGACGTAAAAAAATGTTATGTTTGCAGCTTTCAGTGTTAAAGTTTTTAGTACTGGTTTTTAATGTTTGTAGGTCTACAAGGCTTATTTAATCTAGCACGTAGCTTTGAGATAATCATGGAATTACGATAAGTAAGACAACAAAACATGGTATTTTGGTGTCGAAGCTCTTCAATAGCAGTGTGGTATTTAGGTTCAGTACCAGTTCCGATTTTGAGGAATTTCCGCTTTATTGCTTAGAACACTTTCTTTGACATTAAAGTAAGGCACGTTTGAGTCATAAACATGTGTCAGACTAAAGTATTAACAGTTAACTTCTTTTGAATATGCACCAGATAGTTTGAGCATGTTTAAGGAAAATTGAGCCATTAGTATAATGTTTCCCCCAAAAACAGCTTTAAGAAGTTAATTCTACTTGTTAGTTTTTGCAGACTAGGTAATATACAGTTTTAATAAGTTGCTGAATGCAAATGACTGTTTACGAATTCATAACACAAAAAAAATCCTTAGAATTTATACACTTCTAAACAAACTAGAAGATAAAAATACCTACACTACAATTTAATACATACCTACTATACTAATTAATAAGCCGTGTACATACACCAACCAATTAATAAATAATGTCGTTGTAATTTTAATATGGTGCAACATATATCCCTCAATCTGATATTGATATACTGAATTGTTATTTTTCATATACTTTTAAATTCAAGTGACAAACCATAATCTCCATATTAATATCCAAACACGTATCTTCATACAACATACCAGTATAACTCGGAAACACAGTCGCAATTAGGCCACAGCCCGCAGCGCATCCATAGACTAAATCTATTGATGACATTAATGTAGCCACCACGGATTTCACGGATTTCGACATTCCGGGATTCCGGGATTACGGAGTGCTGACTGCCGCTGTTAATTTGCTGTTCATTTATTCATCGATGACAAATGTCTACAGCATGCATTAGCTCTGTGATTCTATAATGCCTTCTCTCTATCTATGGTAACAACAATCGTATTTGTGTAGTAAGTAGGTAAGTTCTTTACTCTTAATCACAAATTCACAATCTATATACATATAATAAATCTGTAAAAAAAGTGTGTCTGTACATTGAATATATTAAAAAAATAATAATTGGGTGGGGTTTAGAAACACTAATGGAACACAAATCCAAAAAAAAAATTCTGTCTGTTTGTCTGTATGTCTGTATGTCTGCATGTCTGTATGTCTGTATGTCTGTTTGTTTGTACACGCTAATCTTCCGAACTACTGAACGGATTTCAATGATTTTTTCTTTGTTGTATCAGTATTAAGCCTGGTCAACATATAGGCTATAATTTATCTTCGAAACTTGAAGACCTGATGCGGAACACCGACAGACCAACAAAACTATAAGAGATACAAAAATGGTGCCATGGCAAAAATCGTTTCATATGATGAGCATTTTCAGCTGAGATAATAAATTTTAAGATCTGGAACACCTGATGTGGAACCCCAAAGGCCCAGCTTCTCTGTACCATATACAGGTATGACGTTTTAGCAAAAGTTGTTCAATTTGATAAGCACTTTCTATTGTCTTATACAAATTGAAGATCTAAAACACCTGATGTGGAACTCCAGGGGCCCAGCTAGACTATAGCATATAGAGGTATGACGTTTTAGCAAAAGTTGTTCAATCTGATAAGCACTCTCTGTTGACTTATAAAAATTGATGATGTAAAACACCTGATGTGGAACCCTAGGAGCCCAGCTAGACTATAAAGATATGACGTTTTAGCAAAACTGGTTCAATCTGATAAGCACTCTCTATTGACGAAAAAACATCGAAGATCTGGAACACCTGATGTGGAACTTCAAGAGCAATACTACACTGTCTTGAAATGTTATGAAATAGATATGGTGAATCAAAAAAAGTAATTAGTCCTTCTTTTAGATAACCCTAAAATAATGGACACGTATTTTTCTTTTCTCCTTCTCACAAACAAATAATAACGAAGATTAACACGCTTGAATTTTGTGTTAAGTCACTGCTTAGTACAAATTTTACATACCTAGACGTTGCGTCACGAGCCCCTACTCTCGGAATTTGTTGCGTTATATCTCATTATTATTTTGTATGTCTCTTCCAGACCTCGGGACTACAGAGTTCCGAATTTTTGGGAGGCAAACGTGGGGCCGAAGCCAACACGCTGAAGCCCTTTTGAGACAGTTAAATGGTGACACAAAACCGACGATTATCCCTTTATACACTATAGGAATGTACCCAAGGACTATCCCCGGTTCAGTGCTAAACTATTGCTAACTATGGATGAAAACTACTTCGGCTATTGTGATGGGATGCTAATGGACTATGAATAGGGAAACTACGCGAACTATGGCACCTGCCGATGACAATGTATAAGATACATGTAAAAATGGCAGGTGGAGACTCGCCAGCTCATTTACTGGGCCCCCGGGAATCAGTCACTGAATAGCAACAAGAGGGCAACAGGGACATGAGCGGCTGAAATGTGAGGATACCTAGGCGGATTTTAAACGCAGATTACGCGCTCCCTGTGGGTCACCTACCACGAGGCACCTATCCTCCGAGCAGGGCTACTAACCCGACTCCACTCTGGACGCTCTAGCGACTCCACTCTGGACGGCCAAGCCAAGCCAGAGGCGTGAGACCTACCCCCGTCATAGTTCACTCCGACCGGCCGGAGATTGGGGACATTATACTCTCCCTGGAGAACTCAGTATATATAGCCCCGCGGGGTCGCTACTCCCCGTCATCAGCTTCAGATGTCCTGCGGTGCTTATATCTCATTATTATTGTCGTTATTATCTCAAGAGCCTTTGTCCCAATTATGTTAGGGTCGACTTCCAGTCACGATGCAACTGAGTACCAGTGTTTTACAAGGAGCGACTGAATTCAATATCAGACGATTCAGATCTTTGATTTTGCTGATCCCGTAGTCGCTGGCATAAGGGACAGGATCCGCGTACGAAGTCGCGGGCAGAAGCTAGTATATAAATAAAGGCTTGAAAAAGTTTTCAACTCGTGGGAAACTCAGTTCCCAAAAAGGAGGAGGTTCTCTTCACAAAACACTAGAAATCAGCGTAGGTATGCAGGTTGACTGTGTTTACAGAGGAACAATAAAGAGGTTTGACTTATTTGATTTTTTCTTCAAAGTTCTTTCAACATTAAAATAACAAGTTTTCAGCCTCTTGAAAGAACTTTTTGAACATAGATACTGACGATACTCCCAAGTAGGTATAAAGTTGTCGTAATTAAATTCTATATGAGTTCATATATTTTGGACAGCTTAACCCCATGTCGGTACACGTTGGTTCAATAACGATTACCGGCACATGAGGAAAACCTACAGAGAGCACCGGCAACTGACCTCATTAATAATTTCGACTGAAATGTTCCGAGAAACGCGATAATTATAGCTTATGCTAAAATAAGAGCCAAACAACCACATTTACTTGATCTTCCAACTGAATATTAATATATCTTCTGTCTGCAGTTTTGCTTACACGTAAGAAGAGGATAAATCCGTGAGAAAATCAGGAACTGAAACAAAACAAAATGGCTATTGAGTTCGAGAAACCGTAGCTTTAAGGATTTTGATGAACTTTACAATTTTTGAAACTTTACAATAGCTCATATCTTAATCAGATTCATTCGTCGACCACATTTGACCTAGTTGCAAAAAAATTGTTTTCTCAAGATGCAGGTAAAACCACAAGGCACTAGCTAGTCAAAAATATAAATAGACTACAACTACACTAACATACATATTTCCCACTATAAGGCTGTCTTCTATCCACTTACTGTACGACAAACACGCCCGTAACTCATCTCCCAAGGAACCCAGTACATTACCGACGTAACGTACTACTCCTAACGTCGGCAATCCTAGAGAATTGCCGCACAAATTCATCCTTTCAGCCTGAGAATTGAACATTAAGCGCCTCTATCAGTTTTATGGAATGTGGGCCACTTGTTCTGCGAAACGGTGGATAGTTTAGACGAGATTAAATGTTATGTATGTTATTAGTGGTGTTTACCACTAAAATAAAATGTATTACGGTTTGTTCCTGAATTTCGTTTTTGGTGATTTTGTAAGACGGATACACGTGTGTCACCTATTACTACCTACCTATTTATTAAACAATTGTGATTCATCACTGTTTGTATTTATCAAGATATGTAAACTGGCCAAAATGAGGGTCTCTCATCAGCTAAAATGGTTGAGAAGTACTGACTTATTTTTAAAATCAAATTAATCAATACTATCTACCAATCCTAGCTCATGGTGCAACAAAACCTTCTCCGAAGGATATTACAGTTCTATTATGTAAAGATTCGCCACGGTTTACAGTGTTAGTGAAAGTGCAATCCAACTGACCTTTGATTCTGATTGTGAACACATACAGCGATAACAATCTATCTATGTCAGTCCTCAATAACTCTGCTATTTAAATGTATAAGCATTAAGCTAAGTTCTGTGAAGGACTATAAGCACAATCACTTCTGATTCCAATAAAAAACCGACTATAAAGTCTACAATTCGAAAAATTTACACTCACACATAAAGATCATAAAGATGTTTGATACCGACTAATTAAATATCATCCTCCGAGCCTTTTTCCCAATTATGTTGGGGTCGGCTTCCAGTCTAACCGGGTGTAGCTGAGTACCAGTGCTTTACAAGGAGCGACTGCCCTATCTGACCTCCTCAACCCAGTTACCCGGGCAACCCAATGCCCCTTTAGTTAAACTGGTGTCAGACTTTCTGGCTTCTGACTACCCGTAACGACTGCCAAGGATGTTCAATGACAGCCGGAACCTACAATTTAACGTGCCATCCGAAACACAGTAATTGGTGTCTAAGATATACTTAGAAAGTACATACAAACTTAGAAAAGTTGCATTGGTAATTGCCTGACCGTCTAATTAAATAATTAGGAGACTAATCCTAAAGTGAGACAATTTTACTGTTGTGACAAGAAACTTTCAACATTACACAATTAATTCAATAACAACCTAACATCTAAGAACATCCAAAACTTTAGCAGTCCAAAGTACCTACATGTTATGAACAAACCAGTAATAATAGGGGCATTACATTTCTGGAACACGGCCAAACATCGTCTCCTAGTCCCTAATGCAAGCTACTTATAACTTGCTCATTACACGAACGAAACCATACTGCCACTGAAGGTAGAAGCTTACGTTATTTAAACAGTAATTTCATTTTGAATTTCATGTTACATTATGCTTTACCTCGTGCAGGTAAACGGAAAATGTGTGCAACGGTTTTAGAGTTATGAAAATTAGGTGCGGAGTTAAAACTGCATGATTTAGTGTGTTAAAAGTTGATTTTTTTGTAAAAATACTCTATAAGTAGATTTTTTGCAGTGCTATCTTTCTGCAAGAAAAAGAATGGTCGAAAAATTTGAACGTCTTTGCAGTCAAATTACGGCAAAAATACGCCTCATAAATCAGTCCAAAAATCCATCACATTGGACAGTGTGCTTTTTCGCTACATCATGAGAAAAAAATCCATTACAAAATAATAACAGAAATAAATTACAAAATTACATACGATTATTTAATCCAGTGTAACATCTTTTTCAAAGGCAAATATTTATTTCGTAAATGATAGCTCTAATTTACGTCGGCCATATTAACAATGGGGCATTAAGATTCATTGAACACATTGCAGGCCTCATTAAAATTTTCGTCACTCGTGGCTCAATCTTTTGTATGATTTATACAACGGAGAATGTTATAAAACAATTACTCTTATGTTCTGCTTTTGTTGATGTCAAGGTTATTTTTTATTGAGTGTAATGCTATTGTTTTGTGGTTGATGGATTGAGATGATTAAGTGAAATTTGTTAGGCTCTAGACTAGACTAGACACCTAGTTATTTTAAAATCTGTATAGTTTTTAAGAAATCTACGTTAGCGTGTCGCTTCTTGGAAGCATTAACCAGTTCTTACAAAGACAATTACCGTGAGATTAATATAAAGAAATTGGTGCTAATATAAGACATTTAGTGCCTTAACATAAGATACGGTCTTTTTGAGATAGTAAAAGAATTGAAATTAAAATAACCTCCTTCTTTTGTTGAAGTCGGTTAAAAAAGATGACAAGTAACGAGCAAAATTCTATTGCTTGACATCTAACTGGACCAATGGCATACATTTATTCGCCCACTATTACGAAAAGACGCATGTTCTAAACAATAAAATCTACAATGATGGCAGATTACAAGTTGTTACATATAATTACGGATCATTTTTTTCCTAATTATCTTCGTTTATATGCTAATAGGTTTCGATTGCGAATTTTCACCCAAATAAGAAATCTTTTACGTCAATGCTTTAATAATAGCTAACGGCTATTTTGGATTTATAGTACCTACCTTTACTTATGTATTTAGAAAACCTTTTAAAAAAATACTGCAACTATGCAATCAAGCGACAAAATAAAAAATCTTTCACCAAAACACAAACCATTACCACCATTTAACTCGCATAAAAATGCATTCAACACAAACATTATACAATTAATTAGTCTACGTTTTGGTAGATCGCGTGCCCACAGTGCTGTAATCCGTCATATCGTGAGAAATGATGCGCAGTCGCAATTTCATACACTTCGCAATATGGCCGCCCACAAGATACCGTGACTAGATGTGATCGCGATTCGCACACGAATTTAATTGGTAACGACTTAGGTAATATGATATAACAATGGATCGCAATATTACATTGTTATTTGTTTGATAAATAAGATAAATGCTGCAATAAGCGCTTGTTATTAATGTAATAATATCTCTTGAGAAATTGAGAGATGATGATGTTTTAAATCGTTTTTGATTATTGCTTTCGTCTAGTCTAGTCTGTGATTTTTTCGTCTATTTTTAATTTTTGTGTTTTGCAAGCTAAGTAGTAAGTAGTATTCTTATAAAACTAGTAATTATATTACTGACTATTATAATATAATTATTTAACTGCAGCGAATGCAATATAAAAAAAATATGATGTGAACAGAACATAGTTACTTTTTTACATTCCAACTAACAGCACAAAGGCGCTCAAAAAATAGTTCAAAAACGTTTCCATAAGTACGTTAAAACATATTCGCAGAGCTTCAAATAAACAACAAAAAATTCGCATAAAATAAACGGAACAGTGAACACGAAAGGCGTAATATATTCCACTCGAACAAAAACTACTTTGAAACACATATTCATAACATACTTATTTGACACAAGGCAATGAAAACATACGGCACGCGCGAGACTGAGGGACTTCATAAAACTATAACGAGGAGAGCTAGACCGGGATACATCAACCCCATTCGTTCAAATAAAACCTCTACACATTGTTTTACCGAATTCATTCCACAATAGAATAAAAACAGTTCGATTGAACTTGCTCCACTGAATTAAAATTTTACATTCCCAATTTGTCATTCAATTCTGAACTTTATTCAAACGAAATAAATACTAAATATGTAAAACATTCTTTACGTGGCGCTTTTCAAAGATTTAACAAACTTATCTTCGCACTACAGAAAAGCGTTCCGCAAATCGAAATTGAATGTGGTGAAAAATTTAACAGATTACACTGAACAACAGACAATACTTTGTTGTCCGTCTGTGTTGTGTTAGAGACTTTCCCTGGAACGAATCGCGTACAGTCAACGTAACTAATTATTAATGTGTTGAAGACTGTACGAATGGAGACGATACGGCTGTTGCCAAGTGTCCATCTTCTACTAATAAAATACTATCCACGCATAAAATGCTTAATTTTTGTAATAAATTCTAAGCACGGGTGGCCGTACGCACTTTAAAAACATAAAAAGGTTTGATTACCTATTCTATACTGGTATAACTATTAATCAATTCTTCCATCCAGTCTTTAATTACAGTAATGGCCTATTTTTTCTCTTCGCAAGGGCCTCTCTTCATACTAATGAATGAGGCAACCAGCAAGAACATTGATCAACCACATCTTGCTGTAAGTGGTTAAGCGTATTCATATTTTTTCTCAAGCCTTTTTTTCTTCATAATTCCTTATAGTACCTATGCTTATCTTTCCACTCAGTGGGATTCGAAATAAGTTTAAAAAATATGACTTTTAACTATAGAAAGCTCATGATCTCAACTTATTCCTGACTATTCCTCAAGTAGTTTTGCTTTTTCATTTGATCTATGGTAATGTAAATAAATCATAGAGAATTTATATCAAAGAGTTTCTATTATGTCTGGCCGTCAGCGACTAGAAAGGTTTTAAATAAAGAAAACTAATCAAGATGGCTTGTTTATAAACAAAACTGACAACTGGAAATAAATGTTTACACTTTACATTTTATGAATTATTAAGTATAAATATTATGTATAACAGTTGTATTCAAGTGTTATAAAATGATGAATATTGTTTTATAGAAAAGATACGGAGCAAAACTTTGGTATATTTGTTTGGGATAAGCTTAGCAAGGTAAGACTCTACGCCTGTTCATTTTTATGTAATAGGTAAATAATTGAGAAACTACATAAAGAACAAGTTCTTTATTAAAGAAGCTTTGTATAATCTCGATAATTGCTTACATACTCACTAAGTTAATCTTACATTTTTTAACTTAGGAAATCTTCTAACTTTAAAACCACCAAAACAAATATTCAGTTATGTTACATTAGTTTATATACATAATAATTGTTAAATTACACAGTAAACTAATCTATTGAACAATAAAGCTTCGCAGACTCGTATTATTATTATACAAACATCAAAATTTTCCATACAGATAACACGAAAGCTGAATATTGTTTTAATCCTAACTAATATTATAAATGTGAAAGTAACTCTGTCTTTCTGTCTGTCTGTCTGTCTGTCTGTCTGTCTGTCTGTCTGTCTGTCTGTCTGTCTGTCTGTCTGTCTATTCTTCACGCCTAAACTACTGAACCGATTTATGTGAAATTTGGTACAGACGTAGTTTGGAACTTGAGAAAGGACATAGGATAGTTTTTATTACAAAAAATATAAAAACAAAAAATTATTCCGGACATATAGCGCCATCTATTGGTCAAACCAAAAATCTGCCGAAGTCCCTATTCCACGCGAACGAAGTCGCGGGCAAAAGCTAGTAGCATTATAAAATTTCACGACATACCTACCTTCCATACAATGTAAGTATAATAATACTAAAAATTGGCTTACAAAATGTCTGTATGTTTGTAGAGAAAATTCTAATGGTACGAGTTTATTCAAATACCTTGCGCGGCAGGTGGGTCGGAAAACATATTCGCAAATCGTTTGAGCCGTTCTGATACTGCGTTCATGTATACACGATTGTAAAACGCCCGTTCTGAATTTCCCTTTCAAATTGTAGCAAAGCATATTTTATATTTATGACTAGTAATGTTGGTATGCATTTTGAATCTTAAGTATATTTATGGAAACTTCTTTTTTGATTGTACTTAAATATAAGCACAGGCTCGAGAAATAGTTTTTGCTGCTAAAATCAATTTTTTTTCAACAACTTGACTTACAGATACACATTAACTTTTTGTATAAATGCGCACACATCAAAATCGGCTACCAAACAATAAATACCTAATTTTTACGACTCAAAATGTCCGGTAACATAAATTCCATAAACACTAAAATTCCTGCGCCAACCTACTACACACATGGATCCATTCAAATATTCACCTAAAGCCTCACACACTAGCATGAAGTTCGCAAACTGAGCGCCTGCAGCGACTACAATGAATGACCTCATTCCCTCTCTTGAATATGTACGCCAAGATGACGGCCCGACACTCTGCCCTAGCCTTCTTCCATCACACATCCGCGTCAAAACAATACTTTAATCTATTCCTTTGTCTTTATATCCCGTTGTGTTCTCTCCAGCAATTAAAACTACGAATAAAATTCAATTTTACTACCGCATTCGTCTTTACATGTCGTATGTCCCTGCGTATTAAATTTCTAAGGTCTTTTTGTAGGTGCATCGTCAAATGATTTCTCTATCCTTAGACTTTTAACGACTGCAACCCATCCGGGTTTCTCCTTTCGGCTTTGTTTCAATCGAAACGTCATTGTCCTTTTTATTTCCTTATTCTTACATATAGGTATTATAAAGTAACTAGCTGTCTATCGGGATTTAACGCCAAATCTACTGAACCGATTGAAATGCGATTTGATACATAGACAAGGTACCCCATCGTCACACGAGAAGAACCGCGAGAAAAAAATACGCTATAGTCTAAAATAATCTTGTAGATTGGATAGTAGGTATTGATAGCTTTATGTAGGTAAGCATACCTCGTCTATGATATTACTGACCCTCCATACCTTTAGTAATAAAATTAAACAATTACTTCTAAGACATCCGAAACCAGACATCATCTTCACACACCATTGAAAGCATTAAACTTATTGTTCGATAGCAGTTTCACTCTTTCTCTATAAATAATTCATGGGACACCGTATGTGACCGTGACCGTTCAATCAGCGTCTGAATACTAAGCTTTGACACAATGGCGTCCATTTCTCCAAAGGATTTCCCGTGAACTTTTGTTTTGGATCTTCACTTTGATAATGGGTCTGAGAAATGTTGGAACTGGTTGAATATTACTTAAAATTATTATAATTACGAATTCATTATTGTCTTTATTATAGTTCCTGCACTCCATAGCTTCTCGGATAAAAAGAACCTATGTCTTTGCTCTGGCTCTAGCTAGACTAGCTGTTCTCCAATCGAAATGTAAATTGGTCAAAATCTTAACATCAAAAGGCAATAGACAGAGTTACTTTCACATGAGAATTTTGTCATCCTCATCCTCCGAGCCTTTTTCCCAAACTATGTTGGGGTCGGCTTCCAGTCTAACCGGATGTAGCTGAGTACCAGTGCCTTACAAGGAGCGACTGCCCTATCTGACCCCCTCAACCCAGTTACCCGGACAACCCAATACCCCTTGGTTAAACTGGTGTCAGACTTACTGGCTTCTGACTACCCGTAACGACTGCCAAGGATGTTCAATGACAGCCGGGACCTACAGTTTAACGTGCCATCCGAAACACAGTCATTGGTGTCTAAGATATACTTAGAAAGTACATACAAACTTAGAAAAGTTGCATTGGTACTTGCCTGACCTGGAATCGAACCCGCGCCCTCATACTCGAGAGGTTGGTTCTTTGCCCACTGGGCCACAGGAGAATTTAGTAAAGAATATATATTTTTTAATTCCATAACTTTCTTCTAATATAAATGTACATAACTTATTTACGTGAAAATACACAAACCCTTTACGTATGTTTTGGCTAACTTCTTACCTACAAAATGTTAGTTCTCTTTATCTAGAGGTACATCTATGTCTGTATCTAGGATCACCAATTGTAAACAAACGAAGCACAATCCTGCGAACTAAGTAATATATCGAACAAAGCTATCCTATTCAGCCGAGTTATCATCCGAATTTCTGAGCACCTTTTGTTATTTCATACTTTCAGACAATAAAGGTCTGCACTACAATATTGTTTGCCGTTTTTGAATGGAAAATTGTGAAATAGGTTTACATTTTTTATTATTGCTAGCAATGGCCTACGATTTTGTTGCTTTTATGGTCGAATTGCTTGTTAACTTTTTAATGCCGTCCTGTTTGAAGGGAGAACTCCAGAGGCGTGGAGTAGGAGTGTTGTCGTCCTGTTCTTCAAAAAGGGAGACAAAACCCAGCTGAAGAATTATCGACCCATTTCCCTCCTAAGCCACGTCTATAAGCTGTTCTCAAGAGTGATCACGAACCGACTTGCGCGAAGACTCGACGAATTCCAACCACCGGAGCAGGCTGGGTTTCGGAGCGGATACGGCACCATAGACCACATCCACACAATGCGGCAGATTATACAGAAGACCGAAGAGTATAATCAGCCCCTGTGTCTAGCATTTGTGGACTATGAGAAGGCCTTTGACTCGGTTGAAATCTGGTCTGTTCTGGAGTCCCTGCAGCGTTGTCAAGTAGATTGGCGATACATCCAAGTGATGAGATGTCTCTACAAAGCCGCTACTATGTCCGTCCAAGTACAGAATCAGCAAACAAGGCCCATACCGTTGCATCGAGGAGTGAGACAAGGGGATGTTATTTCCCCGAAACTGTTCACTAATGCAATGGAGGATATGTTCAAGACGCTGAACTGGAAAGGACACGGCATCAACATCAATGGCGAACACATCTCTCACTTGCGATTTGCTGACGATATCGTCATCATGGCGGAAACGCTGCAGGACCTACAACAGATGCTGAACGACCTGGCTGAATCTTCTCTACGCATCGGCCTACGGATGAACTTGGACAAAACCAAGGTCATGTTCAATGAACATGTTCTACCGGAACCGATTGCGATACACGGCGCCGTTCTCGAAGTTGTTCGGAAATATGTATACCTCGGGCAGACATTGCAGTTAGGTAGAAACAACTTTGAGGACGAGGTGAATAGGAGAATTCAGTTGGGTTGGGCTGCATTTGGGAAGCTACGTCGAGTCCTAACATCGTCGATCCCACAGTGCCTAAAGACAAAAGTCTTCAATCAGTGCGTCCTACCTGTCATGACTTACGGAGCCGAAACGTGGACACTGACGGTACGGCTGGTCCACAAGTTTAAAGTCGCTCAGCGGGCTATGGAAAGGGCTATGCTCGGTATTTCTCTGAGGGATTGCATCAGAAATGAGGTAATCCGTCAGAGAACCAAGGTCATCGACATAGCCCACCGAATCAGCAAGCTGAAGTGGCAGTGGGCTGGCCATATTAGCCGAAGAACCGATAACCGTTGGGGTAAACGAGTTCTAGAGTGGAGACCACGCCTCGGCAAACGTAGTGTAGGACGTCCTCAGGCACGGTGGAGTGATGACTTGCGCAAGACGGCTGGCAGGAGCTGGATGCGAGAAGCCGAAAATCGATCTCAGTGGCGTGCACTTGGAGAGGCCTATGTCCAGCAGTGGACTGCGATAGGCTGATGATGATGCTTGTTAACTTTAACTAGAGATTTCTGTCATTCTTATTTGCTTACAAGCTGTTCCCCAAGGTTTTACTCATGTTCCCTAGGAACCACTTCCTGCAGCTGGTTGAAAAGAAGCCTATGTCCTTTCCCAGGCTCAACTATCTGTGTCCTTGAAAAACATTTAAATCGGTTCAGCAATTTTGGCGTGAAAGTTTATTCTATTTTTGTCTCCAGATTTCTGCACAATGTCGAGAAAGCCTAGCATGGGATCTAGGTAAGCTTAAATGTTCGTCTTGTTTATTGCGACAGCAGCACTAAAGAGGTTTCAGAACAATTGTCAAAGAAAATCATGTAGCCAGTTTACGTAAACACTAAATTATTCAACCTGCAACAACTAACGGGAGTACACATGAACTGGCAAAGCATACAATCCGAAACAAACACGGATATCAAATATAGAATGTAAATAAAGCTTGCCACAAACTTACAGTTTGGTAAGACTTACCCAAAGTTTGGGCGTCTGCGCCGAAATAGGACGCACTTGTACCTATTTGCTTTGGCTCAGTTGCATTGCTTGCAGCTGAAGTTACCGTTATTATGTACACTGGTGTTATACAGTTAATTATGCGTTTATTTTCGTATTAGTTTGTGCTCACATGGTCACCCGTTTTAAAGACCAATAGCCATTTCATTTCATTTCCTTCGCTGCCCTAATATATGCTCTTACGTGCTTTTCCTTCAAAGTGGTATTAATATTGATTTGTATGCTTTCAGCTATGTAACAGACAAAAGACTATCACAATGGGAAGAGCTCATGAGGAAATTCTCTGAAGCTCATAAAGACCAGTGCAAGTAAGTACCGCATTTATCAAAAGTAAGCTATTAATTACATTATTTCCTAAATGAAAACCTTATAATCCGAGTGGAAATCCAAAAAAAAACTATTGAAGGTACCTTAACTATAATTTATTATAGGTACATTTAACTATCACGGCGCGAGACTACGTTTTCCGCATCTTTTCATTTTCATAAACCACGCCATTACAATTACTTGTCCATTTCGTATACGTGTTCAGAATTAAAAATACTTTTTCTTTACCCTCAATTTGTTCTAGGGTAGCCTCGGTGGACATACCGCGCGTTGAACGGTCTACCAAATACTTCCCGACGGGATCACAGTATCAAGGCACGTGGGATGTGCTCGGAATGAGCGGTTTTGGAGAATATACCTTTCCTAATGGTGAGACTTAATAATTTTATATTTTCCATAGAGCGATAAACGGTAAATATAAATAAACTTTCGCAAATTTTTTTCATCAACACGAATTAGAGATCATTATTTCCGTAGATCTTAGAAATGTTATTTTCATCTTGTACACATGACGTTATGCACACATTTTAACTATCACTATCTCGGCCGTACCTACTACGTCCAATGTACCATTAATTTCCAACAGGATGGAAGCAGTCAGCGACCTTTTAAGATTTATTTATTGCATTCGAACAAACTTTTCCGTATATACAAAGTCTAGTCTAGTATACAGAATCTGAAATCAGCAACCTGGATTGAGCAGGCATGGCGGTTAACGCTAAATCCTTTTTCTTTGTGCGAGGCCTGTGCCCAGCAGTAGGACGAAAAAAAATCTGATGATGATGAACAAGCCTCTTATAACAATTATTTAAACTACATACAGGTGTAACATACGAAGGTGACTTCCTAGAAGGTATGTTCCACGGCAAAGGTGAGCTCCGATACAGTGGCGGTGTATGCATACGAGGGAAATGGACTAAGGGTGAGCTGACGGAACGAACCCTGGTCTTCAATGACAGCGTGGAGTACTCTGAGAAGAATTGGAAGTACTGTTCTAAACAGGATAGAAGGTTATTAGTCTTTTTTCTATTTTGCTTTTTTTGTAGGTCGTAGTTTTTTTTAACATCTTCGGTTCTGAAACATACAAATGATAATTTACATAGACTCGGTTTTACTGGTAACCGAAAATGTATGATCAGTAAGTTACCCTATAGTTAATGCTATCTGTTAGATACGCTTCTTATAATTCTGCCAGATATTGCTATCCAATATAGTCTATCTGTCAGACAAGTTCCTGACAGGCTATCAGTAACCAATAAAATTGACCATTAAAGTTATGAAGCCTTTTAAAGTTATTGTTATTGATTACAAAATTACGATGAATTTATTAATTATAATTCAGTCGCAGTTGACGTTCACGTCAGTTAACTCACATTATTATTTCAAAAACACAATTCTACTAATTAACCTTTGTCATGAAGTTGCTAATTTAATATGTGCAAATGACTTGGGTTGGAATTAAAATTTTCTCGTACCAACTTTCATTCGAGGCAAATTAAGAAGTTTTTTGTCGACGTTAATTTTTATTTTACCATGATTTATTCACCTCCAATGATTATTGTTAGGTATAAGACATAAGGCTTCAGGCATACCTAAGCCTTCAACTGCCATCAGTGCCAGACACAATGAGAACACTTTTTCGTACACTAGGAGCTCAATAAAAAGGTGAAGGAAAACATCTTGAAACCTGGACTATAGTCTGAAATCACCAACTCGCATTGAGCAAGCGTGGTGATTAATCAATCCTTCTCCTTATGGGAGGAGGCCTGTGTCCAGCAGTGGGACGATAAAAAAGCTGTAACAGGCGCTCAACTTCCAAATTATTTAAATCCATATTACGTACGTATTTAATGTTCAAAACGTATCAATATTAATTACAAATCCCACCTTTTCACAGATTCGCGATAGAATATGACATAGAGCTGCAGCCTGCTGGCAAATCCTACCTGACAGCCGACCAACCGACGAAAGAGATACCTTACGGATACTATGACAATGGGGAAGGGTTCTATGATCCTAAAACTGGAGTCATTTATAAATATGACGATCTCTCTTCCATACACAGGTAAGTCATTGAATCTAGTACCATTAAAAAATATTAAACAAAAGTTGATAGACAAAATTGAACTTAAGAGCGTGTACGCTCGCCGCGCGATGTCAACTTTAGGTAATTCAACGCAAAAAATCGAGCACACTAGCGTCGCGGCCACTCGCGGCTGTGTGCGTGCCTATCATACTTCACGTATAGTCACACAAACCATTTTGATCCTTTCGAGTGAAATTGGTAGAACAAAAAATATATTATTTAGTAATAGTAATTAGTTAATAGCGAGAAAATAGTGTAGGTAAGTCTATGGATGACTAAAATATAAAAGCATGAAAAGAAGTCGTTAATACATATATCTTTTGCAATAAAATCGGGCACCTATGAAAACCTTGGTTTTGAGGACTTTCTGTATATTACATAAAATTTTCAACAGTACTAAATAGTCGACTGATGATTAATGGCAATGCAAAGTTTCTGTATTTTAACCGATTTCAAAAAAGGAGGAGATTTCAATTAGATTGTTTTGTGATTGTTCTCAATTTGATTGTTCTCGATTTCTCAAAGGCACCTGGACTGACTTGAAAAATTGATTGTTTATATGAATGGTCCAGTCCATCCAGACCGAAAAATTGTGGTCAAATAACAACAATTGCCGGAAAGCCAAATGTTGGTGAAGAGCTTGGGTTTACCATTGCAAATAAAGTTTTAAGTTATCTATCCTATATGCTTCAAAAGTTATTCGGGATCAAAAGTAAAAATTTGGGTACATCCAAAATGAACATATAAATAAAATTATAGCTCGATTGGTAACAGACATCTGCAATAAGTGATTTCTAGCCTAAGGCCTTTCTAGCCTAAGCCTATTCATAGCAAGCCCTTTCATTTGATACCCATATCGTAGGAATGCATTAAAAACATTTTTTTTCTCCATCTTGGGTATACCGCCATATTGGATATAGAATCATACATTGTCATTAAAACTGAACATTCAAACAAAATTTCAACTCAATCGATAAAAAAAATATGCTTCAAAATTGAGCTTTAAATAAAATAGTAATGTATCAAGATTTGTTGGTCGCGCTTGAAATGTACTCTATTCTCGGTATCCACGGCAGAGGTTATTCACCCTACGCGATGTGACGGAGCGACACGTCCTCTCTCTGTGAAGCCTTGCGGCGGTCTGGTTTGAGTTGACTCGCGTGCAGCGTTTTATAGTCGTTTTTAAATAATTTATAAAAAAATAAAAACGAGAGATTAAATTATAATATAAAGTTTATGTTTTAAAGAAAGAGTTATATTACTATAGTAAATAATTCTTATATTAAATTAAGTAAGATAGGTAGGTAAAAAAAGCATTTGAAATTCACAATTTTTCACATTGTTAAAATATTTTTTTCTGAAAGATAGAGACCTAAATCAAAAAATGTTTTCAATTAACTATAGGCATGGGGATTTCGTCTATGAGTAAAAAAATAAATATGATTAGATTTGCCACTGTTTTCACATGAATTTAAGCTTCGAAATAGACGCTGAACGGGAATTTTATAAAACATCTGTTACGTTATAGGGGTTTAAGTATTTAAACTACACAAATTGAAATTTATGTTCAATTAACTATATAGACAGTGAAATTACCTTGCGTTATTAAAAATTAACATAGTTATAAGATAAGTAGTTAATGAGAAACAGTGGTTTGAAAAGTACCTTTTTAGGCCAAATGGCGCGCGGTTGACGTACACGCTCTTAATTTGAATAGGTACATGTCTTTTTTTTTTCAATTAGCTCATGTTTATTTAAACTAGAATAGGTTAAAAATATAGAAAGCTCCTCGGTTCTGTCAAAAAAAGCCGACTTCCCAAACCATAAACCCTTGCACCAAGGGTACATACCCTTGCAGTAAAACTTTTTTCAACTTCAGTTTGCTCATTGCAAAAAGTATCAAAATACAAATGTCTAAATCAGAGAGCAATGACCAGGTTATTGCTTGTCGTAACCACAATTCAGTTAGAAAACTAATTGTATCGGAGTCTGAGCAAATTGCCGAACAATCAAGTTCCAATTATTCATACTTATCGCTCTCCATAAACGTGGCACGACTTTAGCTTGACTGTGATGACGTCACATGCAAGCGTGGCTTCTAGAAAATCGTGGAACGAAAGTGGGAACAAGTACCCTTGACCCTTCTTTGTATATTCTTAAGAAATTCAACCAAAATAATTTACATATTTCAACATTTCGGTTTCATGCTCATGCATGACTTTGTTAAAATATTGAGCACAAGTTCAAAATAGACTCCTTAAAAAATATTCACTGAATATACTCGATCTTTCTTAAAATATTCCAAATAAGTTTCAAGAGGGTTTTAACAAAGAATACTGACAAGAAAACATTTGAGATATCCAAAGATTTTCCTGTTTGTACTTAACATTCTAAGAATACAAATTTTATCAAACAGTGGAAAGAATTCCTAAAAGTCGTGGTGGCCTAGTGGGTAAAGGACCAACCTCTCAAGTATGAGGGCGCGGGTTCGATCCCAGGTCAGGCAAGTACCAATGCAACTTTTCTAAGTTTGTATGTACTTTCTAAGTATATCTTAGACACCAATGACTGTGTTTCGGATGGCACGTTAAACTGTAGGTCCCGGCTGTCATTGAACATCCTTGGCAGTCGTTACGGGTGGTCAGAAGCCAGTAAGTCTGAAACCAGTCTAACCAAGGGGTATTGGGTTGCCCGGGTAACTGGGTTGAGGAGGTCAGATAGGCAGTCGCTCCTTGTAAAGCACTGGTACTCAGCTGAATCCGGTTAGACTGGAAGCCGACCCCAACATAGTTGGGAAAAAGGCTCGGAGGATGATGATGAGTGGAAAGAATTCCTACATTCAATCATTTACAAAAGCCTTATTCCAGTTAATATGTTATGTTTTTGCTCCAGACGTTCATAATGTTAAAAATTGTCATTTTCACCCAAACCAATAATATAGATGTATAATCATAATAAATAACAATATGGCTAACAACGAAAATCTCTTATCAAACCACATTAGCAACATCAAACCGAAATACTAATTAATAGTTTGCATGAAATTCGAATTTATTGGTAATATACTCAAACCCGCTAGTCCACCTGCATAATATGTAACTTACTAAACATTTAAATTAGTTCAATAGTTTTCGAGTGAAAGCGCAACAATCAGAAGTTAAGGATATTGCTGGCTTGGTACTGACGAACTTTAATTATTTATTAAAAGCTCAGACTCCACCAACGCGGAGAAATTAAAGAAAAAACAGTAAAATTTCATTACTTTAACATCTCGTCTCTACTCACTCATCGGTTGTTTAAAAACTTCCTCAATTATAGTGGACCTTTCTGGGCCTTTCGAAACACACCCCTATTGCGGTGTTAATTGACTCGTTGATTGGCGCCCCTCTACCTTTAACGTGCTTTCGAATAAATTCATGGTTATTGCTTGAACCAAATACTAAAATAAAAATACATACCCCAGTATTCATGCACAGGCTATAGAGTTTTTCGAAAAAGTTCTAAAAACATGAAGCTTTCACTTAATTGGTATAGCAACATTTTGCAAACTTCCACAACGCGTGGAAGATCTGAATCAACGACTAATTAAATTCCATTGGGACATACTTCAGGGGCTCACAAATACCTACTCATCATAATAATGACTGTTCGGAAATGTTGATATCAACCTTCAAAGTAATAATTCATTAATTCCCGGAACCAATATTTATTTGAATATGTCTATTTATTTGAAAACGTACTTTCCTCTACATCAAAGCTGTCGCCTTGAAATCATCATCTGAGACAGATAAATACCGACATTTTATTGATCTTTGCTTGTTATTGCTATTGCTGTCATTGAACATTTTTATCAGTCATTACGGGTAGTCAGAGGCCAGTAAGTCTGATAACCAGACTTAACAAGGGGTATTGGGTTGCCCGGGTAGCTAGGTCAAGGAGGTCAGTTAGGCAATCAGTCCTTGTAAAACACCGGTACTCACCTGCATCTGGTTCCCTGGACTCGAAGCGGACCCCAACATACATACATAGTTGGAAA
Source organism: Helicoverpa assulta (assembly GCA_963856015.1). Taxonomy (NCBI): domain Eukaryota; kingdom Metazoa; phylum Arthropoda; class Insecta; order Lepidoptera; family Noctuidae; genus Helicoverpa; species Helicoverpa assulta. Next base: position 3,664,703 of record CAWLCW010000026.1, read on the forward strand.
AAGACTCGTGAGATGATGAGCTTGTTATTCCTATGTATGTAGCACCAAACGCCACATAGATATAAAATATAAAACAATTCATATAAACGTGCCGCTAAGACGTAGAAATATTTATGCAGCTTACACCGTTATTGCTCGCCCTTTGTTTAGCCTTTCTTGAGACGTAATTCTTCGAATAAATAACAAAGAAAAATAGAAGCATTTTTATGCGATACTGTTGAGCTTTCACTTATCTTACCACTTTGTTGCACACGAATGTAATATTACAATAGCTGCCAGTCGTAATCTGAAGGGATGTCAAAACTGAATAATAATTCTGCCATTTAAGAACTGCGTACAAAAATAACTAAATGTATTTCGTATAAGTCTCGTGAGTTAGAACTATCTCTGTTTAATTCGACAGAATAGTTATTTTCAATAACACTTTTATCACAAAACATAAACACCGTACTTAAACTTTGGCTTCCCCAAGGCACTGTCTTGGGACCCATTTTTTCGTGGAAATGAGACGAGAGAGTCATCTAGTGGCCGTGTCGTTTGTGACAATTAGGCCATCAAGGGGCACATTACATGCCACCCACGTTGTGTGAGCACTGAATATGTTGTAATTACCTCGACTCTTGTATGTAAGGCTACACTAATGGCATTAGATAACAAAAACATTAGGATCGCCAGTAAATGCGGTAAACATTCGCGAAGTACAGCATATTGAAAATTTATTTGACTTTTGATGAAAGTACTGTTACTTAAACAAAGCGAATAAAATTATTAGCCAGTTGCAAAATGTAAAACGGACCTTCTGCTCTTCTCTATTCCTCAAAAGGCAAACTTTAATAATTTTTTAGGCTATATTTATAAAGAAAGTTTTTATATATCTACATGTATTTTCTCTCCCAATTTTTTAGATAAGCTAACTTGGAAAACCGAAAACTGACAAGGTTTTTGAAAATGACCATAAAACCGTCTCCCATTTTTACACATTTCAGATCCCCATTGAAGGCTGAGCACACATGGATAATAGAGAACTGTCGCAAAAACCCCGAAGAGCCTTTAGGGGCTCGTCAAAATTTATACGAGGAGTTTACAGAGCCTCATCTGCGGAGACGCGAACCCCCACCTCCAGCAGCTGGTATTAAGAACGCCATGACCTTCTTCAGGTCACAATCCATTTTTGAAGACGATTTCGACTTCGTAAGTACAAATCTTTCTTGACAATTACCCAAAAACTCTTACTGAAACTTTAATAAGGTATTTGAGTATGTTAACTTATATTAGAAATGGGAACTGTATCTATTTTTTTATTTGCTTTGCTTTTATTACATAACTGCTGAACAAATCTTTGGCAAAGCGATAGGCTCTGGAGAAAGAGGCTACATTAGCGTGGACCCAATCTATGCTCAATAGCACTGAAAGGTCACAAAATCTTATTGATCAAAGGGATTACGACAAAACAGTATGATCTAGTATATACATATAGATACACCAGTATACTTATGTTACTTAGTTTTGAGAGAAAATGATGACATAATACTCTTGTCTTCAGAAACGCCATCGTGCACCGAAATTTTTCAATGTCGGCTCGCCATCAGACAGTTCTTCTAGTAACGACAATTAACCAACGCTTATCATTAATTTGTGTCAAGAGTACTTTATGGGAAGATGTTTTCTTTTCGTTATAATAAGAGAAGTTTATTTTTATTTGTTTAGTTCTTATGAATTAATGCTTAGTGTTTAAAGATGTGATTAAAGTTTGAGTTTTTAATTTTATTATGTCTTTTATTTAAACTAGATAGAATTTACTTGTAATACATTGGACTATTTTATTGAATTGGTCATGTTTATTTGTAGCTTATTCAGAACATCACGAAGCACCTCAGCACAAAGACAGTGACATACCTAGTTCAGTTTATAATACACACAAAATATATTTTTACTTATGTCTTTTGAAGCCCAATTTTTAATAAGAATAATTTTTAATTAATAAGAAAGAATGCAACCTTTTCCGTTTGGTCCACAGTCCCCCGAACATTCCCTACACGGATTCTACGACCCTTCGCAAGTTTTCGCGAAGAGCCAACAGTTTACCTTTCATAAACCATACATATTCTACCACGGACCTAATGATCGAACTATGGAGTTTGAAGCATATAGCAAAGATGCTACCGATAATGCAGAGTTTAGGGACTGTGACTCCGAAATAGTAGGGTTGACGATGGACTTTGGGAGTATTTCGAGCGACCCAAGTTAATATAAAACATGGGAAAATGCTTGCATCTTGTTGTACCTGTACCTGCGAAGTACCGTTTCTGCAACCATTTTCGTAGTCAAAAAGAGAAAATCCGCTAAATTGTTATGTTTCATTAACTTCGACTTGAAATTTTAAAAAGGTTTTCTCCGTAATCTGTTTTTCTCTGTAAAATTTTAAAGTAGATAGTATCTCATAAACTGTAAACTAGAACTTATTATGATAAACGTCCCAGAATTAACTAAAGAGGTTGGCCGGTACAATTTTTAAACCTTCGTGTATAAAAATCTGGCCGACTATGCCTGTGTCTATTGACATTTTCAAGATACAAAAGAATATTTTAGGTGTCATTTTTATTTCGTGTAAAGAAAACTTTATTTTATACTTTTTTTATTTTGTAAATATTATGTTTACCTCGTCTTGAACGTTTATAAAATTCATTGTGTATTTTCATAATTTTTATACGAAAAATTGAACACTGTGGTTTAAACTTTTAAAAAGGTAAGTCTCTCGGAATTACGAATGCGTGCTCAATATTTAATGGATTATAATGAATGAAGACTGCACTATATATGTATAAGGATCACCCTCATTATCTCTGTTGTTTACAGAGTTACGGTACAATGTTGCCGAAGAGAAAATCGGGAACTACGTAAGTCTTATGTCTGTAAATATTTTATTCCTTTCCAGGCTTATCATAAACACTTTTAATTTTTAACTTACTTTCAGCTTTATCACGGGAACTCATATATCGCAATGGGAAGATAAGATGAAAAGGTTTACTCGGAAGAAAATGGACAAATGCAAGTTAGTTTTCATATAGTATGTTAATATAAATTGCATTGCCTCTGAGACAAATGATACCTTCAGGTACTGTATTATGAGCCAGTTCTAACTGAAAAAAAAAGGAAAAATTTAAATAGCAGTCATCTTCTTTGATCAAACTTTAACATGTTAATGATGGCGTCCACGGCCGATTTCGGTCACGGCGGCTGTTCTCATTTAAGGAGATCAGCCAGCTGCGCAGGGCATATTATAGTGCACAAGCATTTGCGCAGACACAGGTGCACTCCCTATTCCTTCACTCTCATAACCCGATGGGACGGCAATCCGACACGACCGGAAAGAGATCAGGCGCAGGACCGACATTTACGTGCTCTCCGATGCACGGGTGAATCAATCACCAACTTCCAGACTACGGGCTGTTATGTGAAAGTTTAAGAAAACCCACAAAGCGATTTCGACCCGATCCGGGAATCGAACCCGAGACCTCGAGCACAGCAGCCGCGCTTGCGACCACTAGACCAACGAGGCAGTCAACATGTTTAAGATGTTATCCATATAATAAAAGTAAATTGTTGTTACTGGGTCATTATCAAATAGTTACTCTGCGAGTACAGTGGTATCTTATTATTGACTAGAATCCACCTATATTTCTTCTGGAGCCTTTTAACAAGATACTGATACTGAAAGTCCTTACCAGTATAGCACAGAGTTTTGAATCCACGGCGGCTTTTTTGTGGTATTTAATCTTTATTTTCTTACAGATCACTGCCACTAGAATTTCCTCGAACAGCACAAGTAACGAAGGAGTTCCCAACGGGCACTGTTTATGAGGGGGAGTATGATCAATTTGACATGAATGGTTATGGAGAATTTACATTCGCTAGTGGTAAGGTGACTCCAGTTTTAGTAAGAAAGTGACAAACTCGGCCGTTTCCCAACTACGTTGGGGTCGGCTTGCCAGTCTAACGGTATTCTGCTTAATACCAATCTATACTAATATTATAAAGAGGAAAACTTTGTTTGTTTGTTTGGTTGTAATGGATAAACTCAAAAACTACTGGACCGATTTTAAATATTCTTTCACCATTAGAAAGCTATATTATCTGCGAGTAACACAGGCTATATTTTATCCCGGTGCAGGCAGTAGCTCCCACGGGACGCGGGTGAAACCGCGGGAAAACAGCTATGAAGACACTGCCTTTTTGCGATCACAATAGCATTCAATGAGTGAAAGATTATTTTTTGTAGGAGTTAAATATGTAGGGTCTTTCGAAGATGGTTTGTTTCACGGAAGAGGTGAACTTATATTCCCGCATGACGATGAAGTGGCAGTCATTCGGGGTAGGTTTCATAAAGGTATTATGACTGAGAGGACTCTGCACTTCGATGATATATTGGACTACCGGGAGAGGGACTGGAAGTATTGCACAATGCCTGATAGAAGGTAAAATATTTTCCTTAATTGATTTTTTTTATAACAGGGATAAATAGATCTTTTCTCTCGAAATTTATAGCAGCTAGTCCCTAATTAACCCACGAATATTCAATATTACTGTAATTGTACCGTATATCAGTGTTGGTATGTACGTCGAATTTTTTGAGGCCCCTATATGAAAGAGATTGTTGACAAAAAAGAAATCCTTTTTCTCGTTTTGACGACACGGCGTATAATCTGTATACAAGACCAAAGTTCCGAGGTTGGAGTCCCGAAAGACCCGAAAGTTGTACAACCCCGCAGGAACATTTTCCAAATTGAATGCGAAATTAGATTATAATCTAGGACTCGTTACGCTTCGCATTGTCCGTGAATTTGCTTCGATATCGCCAACGTACAAAGTGCACTTAAACTTAATTAAACGGGTTTTTAGATATTATGAACAAAACAGAAGCTACAACTAATAGCTTCTGTAGATTGGACGGCTTTGTTAGGTGCACGTACGCAATTTGCGTTGATCACATTCATTTGTATGGTTATAATAATTAATACCTACCAACATTTAAAGGAATTGTCCGGAATAGGTATTGCTAATACTAAGGTACAGTGCAACTTTAATAATTATCTTAAATCCATACATTGCACTAACCGCGACAATAGCAAAGGTTTTTGCCCTAAAATCTTGGCATTAAAACCCCAATTTTTGTATAATAGTAACGACTAAAATAATTTTAGTTGTAACCCAATGGTCAACGCAATTACCTAAGAAAAGTACAATTAATTCTGTAAACAACCGTTTTATTTACGTAATAACGATATAACCGGCAAATTACATCTCATCCCGTCGGGTACGTACCAAAATGGCGGTAATGAATTGCGCGCCAAAAACATTTCCCGCGTATTTTTACCTTAACTCACACTAATCGCCTATCATAACGATTTGTTTTACTTATACGGATTTTTACCCCAAAATACCGTTTATTCTAATGAGGATAAATGATGAGACAACCTTTTTGTTATATTTAATTCTTTGTCAGCAGAATGCCTGAAAAGAGGGTTAGGTAGGTATTATGTGAGTTTAGCAAATTGAGAATCCTTTATTTAGTGACACGGTAGGATTAAATTCGATAACGCATAGGATTCTTATTACTAAAAAGTTATACACAAAACTTCACATGGTTTTCGTTCGTTTCAGGTGGCCGTACCAACAATTAAAAGACAGAAGAGTTACAATAACATCAGAATATATTTTTCAGATTTGCTATAGAATACATAGAAAAGCTGAAGCCTGGTGGCAGTTCCTACCTCACAGCCGAACAGCCCACGAAAGAGATACCTGAGGGTTTCTACGATACTGGAAATGGGTTCTTCGATCCAGTAAAGAAAGTCGTTTTTAAATATCATGACCTTTCAGCAATCAAGAGGTAAGTTTCAGAATAAAGATCATCAAGATGCAAATGATCCTTAAATACTGATATTATAAATGCTCTGGAGACAAGAGGTGCCATGGAGATGATAATGGCTATTTTGAAACGTTTTTGGGAACTGAATCCCTTTAGCACCTGAGTAATAAATGAGAATAATAACCGAACCCAAAATTTGCCTGATACATCTAACTACAACCGATGATGAAATACATTTTGCTTACTTTTAGGGCTCCATCAATTCGTGAACAGGAATGGATAATGAAGAATTGTCGCAGAGGTACCATAGAGCCTCTTGGGGCCCGTTCTGACCTTTACGAGAGTTGGACGTATCCTATATTGAAGGCAGGAGCCAGCCCAGCACCGGCAGCAGGGACACGACAAGCCCCGATAAATATTTCCAGGAAACCATCGATTTTCGAATACGATGGTGTAAGCATTCCTAAACTAGTATCTCGACTTGGTGTCAAAATATCTTACATTGATTTGAATCTTTTTTATTGGACTCAAGAAAGATACTTTCGCGAGCATAATATATGTACGCTTAACATAGTTGAAAATAATTTGAAAACCAATTATTATATTGCTAATCTGATAGTACGTAATATTCAAGTAATGGTGATGCAACTTCATTATATTCTTGTTTTATTTTCAGCAAGATGATGATGACTCACGTCCACTTTTCTACGACTTTTCCGCGTTTGCATCCCGCTTCCCAGATGCTTCAAGCGAGAATCTTTCGAAACGTCCTGTACGGTATTAAATGTAAAAGTCTTCTTATATTAATGGGTTACAGGTACTGAAGATTGACTTATGTTTAAGAGATATATTTTTAATGGACATATATCACAAAACTGTAAAATCAGACATAGTGCCTTACAGTGCAAAATATTTACAAATGCACTTTTAGTAACGTATTATTAAAACGTTACAGTGCAACTATTTTTATTTTTTACACCTTTGTATTTTTGATTATTTTATCTTTTTTAATGAGTTTTTATGTTTTATTTTTTTAGAGGACTTTTATAAACTGTTCTAAGTAAACATGTTTTTTATTACGATGTTTATTACCTCCTGACTATCTCTTGAATTACAATGCTTCACGTAAAGCAAGCTGGTGATAACAGTCGTTCAACTGAAATCTATGATCATGTCCATGATGATGCTATTTAGGCACTACTGCTACTATAGGGAGAAAACTAGTTGTATATACCTAATTAAAAAAGAATTTGCCAAAATAAGCTTAGCCTTGGTATCATACCATGTTATGGCTCATTAGGCTGAGGTTTCTCTTAGAAACAAGGATAAAGAAACTGATTTCCATCGCAAAAGCAGCTAGGTTCCACCGTTAAGACGAATAGCTGCCCACACCATAATTGTCCTGCTTTTTTATAAGTTGATTTCAAGAGAGTACCGCAGAACACCCCATGTTCTTCAAATCATCGTGAATCAGATGGAACCCAAACCGGGTCCCAATCGGTGAACACCACTAAATACCATTGAAGAACGATGCTGTAAAATGTCATTTTCCTCCACTTCCTCAAACATCTCTGTAAAAATAACCATAAATCGAGGAGAAAGGTTGTCTCTGGGCTGACAATGATCGTTATTATGGAATTTACCTTCACGTGATTTTGAATTTAGAATAGGGTCAGCAAAAATATGCTGTCATACTGACAAGGGTTATGGACGAGTCAAAACGTTTGTATAAACTTTACAAACTTTAGTGTAAATAATATTATTTGAAATATTTGTTTTCAGATTTTATAGTAGGTATATTGATTAAAAAAAAAAACTATTATTGTGCCAAACGCGCTGTTATAACTTTTCAGAATATCTTAACAGGGAGAAGGTAAGTTAATTTTCTTCAACTCCTTCGTTAATAGCCTAGACTCTCAATTTAATATCCTAAATTCTTCATCCAGTTTAACCGAGGAACAGGTCGTCAGGTATTTTTCTAATCATGAGGGGAAGTTGAAAGCAAAATGTCCTTGAATAGTTTAGTGATCGTGAAGAGTCTAAATACTAATCGACATTAGATATGTTTATTTTAAAGAATATTTCTAGTTAAACACTATCTTGTTTATCACACTTCTATTTTTATTACAGTATTCTACGACATGGCGTCAGTTAGGAAGGGAAGTTACGGTACCACGTAAGTAAACTTATTTACTGAATAAATCCCCTGTCATATTATACCTTCCAATGTTCAAAACTGCAAATTAATGCAAATATTCGTTTCAGCTACGTCAAAGCTACGCACGTTTCCCAATGGCAAAGCTTAATGAGGGATTTTACTCGTGCACGTGAAGTTAAATGCCAGTAAGTATCTACACAATACTCTTTACACCCAACTGCAGTAAGTTGTAGATAGTACACGCAGCAAATGCGAGGCCAATATCTTCTCGTCCAACCTTCGATGAAGATGACATTAATGGAAGGTATTTTTTTTTTTATACGACCACGTTGTTCAATGTAGACTTTCAATACACTTAAAGCTAGAAGCTATAACATTAATATATCATTAAAATACTGATTTGTTTTTGAGAGCACTTGCATGATTAACCATTACATGATTTATGTAATATTTTAAATAAATAACAAATATTTAAATAAACAAATAAATGAAAGTAGTATAACATCCTGCACCCTCGAGCCTCGATGTATTGTCTCGCGGAATTAAAGCTACATATTTTTCCTTACATTTCCTGTCATGGATTTCGGCATAGTAGCGCCTGATTCCATAATTTATCTTTTTTATTTATTAGCAACCTAAGGTTTCTTATGTTTATAGAGCAGCACCACTGGATTCAACGACCCGCTCTCGACGCATGATCAAGGAATTCAGCACTGGCTCCAATTATGAAGGCGAGTTCGACTATATGGGCATGAATGGCTATGGAGAGTATACATTTCCCAATGGTAAGGACTACACTTTCTGTCAACAGCTTCTAAGGTTGAGGTTGAAGACAGAACACGAACATCTTTAAGTTATACCTAAGAAGCTATTTGAAGACCTTATAAGACTACCGCTTTAATAATAATGCATTATGCATTTATTTTCATGACTACTATGGTCCAATTGTTAGTATCTTATCAACTATAACTTATCGACTAACGGTTAGTAATAAGTCGAATCCTTCCATTTATCTATCAGATTTAGACTGAAAATTAAGTAAGCTATGTAGTATTTAAGTCGAACTTGATTTATTTACTCTACGAATAGATAGAGACCATTGCCTCAATACGAAATAGGTGACCACCGATGTCGGGCACAGGGTCCAAGGTATCGGTGGTCAGGGACCCAGAAACAGAAACCTCCTCACAATACGCGCCGTATCAAAGAGCTGTATACTGCCTTCTGAATCGGTCCCTTGATCCAGCGGCCTAACGAGAGCCTCATGAGGTTGGTCGAGGTTCTTGGCTTGACTATTAACGTCAAATAACTTTTGTAGGAGTCCGCTATGAAGGCAGTTTCAAAGACGGACGTATGCACGGCAAAGGCTCCCTGCGCTATGATACCGAGGTCGGTACATGCGTTATTCGTGGCAGGTTCCATAACGGCATCATGGTCGAGAGGTCACTGCTCTTCTCCGATACACTGGAGCATAATGAGGACAATTGGAAGTACTGCTTGATGCCTGATAGAAGGTATTTATGCTATTTACTTTTGAAGTTTTGCTTTGATACTTGCCATTTTAAAACATCTTATTTAAGTAATAATTTTCTTTGACTTGTATTTATGTGGTGACTGTCTACATACTTAGGCGTTGCTCTTATATTCTCAGCCTTCAATTTTCATACCTATATTACATTAGCCTACCTACTTTAAAGGGATCCTATTTTATTATCTTTTTTTCAATTGACAGATTCGCCGTAGAATACGACATTGATTTGATGCCAGCTGGCAAATCATTCCTGACTGCCGATCAACCTACAAAAGAGATACCCCCGGGTTATTATGACACGGGCGATGGCTTCTACAATCCAATGACTAAAGTCATATGCAAGTATGACGATCTCAGTGCCATTACGAGGTAAGGGAATTTCACATACCGTCGCCGCCTGCCAAAAGTGTGATAAAGGGGCTACACATCCTTGACAGTCGTTATGGGTAGTCAGAAGCCAGTAAGTCTGAAGCCAGTCTAACTAAGGGGTATCGGGTTGCCCGGGTAACTGGGTTGAGGGGGTCAGATAGGCAGTCGCTTCTTGTAAAGCACTGGTACTCAGCTGAATCCGGTTAGACTGGAAGCCGACCCCAACATAGTTGGGAAAAGGGCTCGGAGGATGATGACTGCAGTCAAATATAAAAGCTACTTTTGCCTTCGAAATAAAAGCTACTTTTACTAATTTATACAATCTATCTGGCAATTAGCTTCTTGGAACACTGGTGTCAGGCAAGATACCTTTTCTCCTTAGCACAAATGCATGATTAATGAGGCGTTACGATTCGCCAAGAGTAACGTTCCGTTTTTTTTATTATTATTGAAATAGGTGGCCTTAATCTGGACTGTTACGTCATATAGGTTAATTCTTCAATGAGTGATAGGTTTTACTCTTACTCACTGCTTTCCTTCAGAGCCCCATCAGAGCGTGAGCAGCAATGGATACTAGATAACTGTCGCATTGGTACTGAGGCCCCTCTAGGTGCTCGGATGGACCTGTACGAGCGATGGTTGGAGCCGGCCTGGATCCAGGCGCCACAACCGCCTCCGGCTGCTGGCATCAAGACCTCTACTATGACTTCCTTCAAGCGACAATCTATAATAAGTACTTCTGAGTTCGACTATGTGAGTGTTATTGGGTCATTCCTGTTAATTTCTATTATCTTTCTTTAACATCAAAGCTCGAATTTCAGATTCTGGCCTAACCAAATAATATAGCTTTACGCGAGTAGGCCTACTCGCGTATGCCTGTAATTATTTATTTCCAAAAATGTTACTTTTATAATTTTATTATGTCCAGGACAAGAAGCCAGCATTCTACGACGCTGCAAAGACTGCTAATTTGGAAGAATTTATGTATGTCAATCACCTACTTACCTTAATATTATTATACTTATCTATTTTTTACGCTTTCAAAACAAAACAGTTTACTTATTTTTATCCGCTTCCCAATTTTAATGTCTCACTGCTGAGCAATGGTCTCCTCATTTCGTATCCACACATTCCTTTGTTCAACTTTTGTATAGGCCTCTACCTCTATGTATAGATAATTTTGAACTGGATGTCCCCATGACCATAACCTGTCGGGATGCAAATAATACAGTGGAATATTTACATATATATTTGAGAAGAACCTAGCAATCATAATCATACCAATATAGTAGTGTTCATTAATTAAACTTTTTCCTTTTCAGGCCCAAGCGTAGATTCAGGCTTGCTCATGATAATATCGGATAAAAAATTATATTTTTCACGAAAGTAGGTACCTAGGTACGTACCTGTTTTAAACTGTTTTATAAAATTAAGTATTTCAGTTTATTTTGCAATTGTTTCTAAAATATTATTACATTGATTATTCTGTTAAAATTATTTTCTTAATTTTATTAAAACGAATCATTGTTGAATCAATTTTGCATAATATTTAATCTAGATTTCTAACGTGTTGTGTCTAATGTTTTTAATTAATTAGTAAAGATACATTTGACTTTATGGGTGTTTTTATTTTTCTAATATGACTTGGTATAAGTTTACTTAATTTCGTTTCTTTTAATGACCTGTAAATTCGAGAAGTCGCGGCCTGTAAGTCGTGACGGCATCCCATGTTTACAATTATTTTCTAAAACTTAATTAGAAACACCAAGTCTCACGGCTGCAAAATTCATAGATAGGTATATACCAGGGATGTACCAATTTGCATTCCCAAGCCTAAGTTATTAGAATTTAATTAGTTTAATTCAAAGAAACATTGGGTATCAGTTTCCACCGTTTCAGATGCAGCGCTTTTTTTCCAAAGTATCCCTACACAATCTACATAGACAAAAAAGGTTATCATCATAGAGTATAGTAATATACATTTACCTATATCTGGAATCATCTCGTTTAGGGCAATAATTAAAATCCCTGATAAAACATAGCCCTTATTCGGCACTGACAATTTAGCTTTCTAGCAGTGAAGGAATTACTCATGCACATAGTCGCCTCCAACAGGTATCTGTGGAGATCTAAGGGGGAGGCCTATGTTCAGCAGTGGACGTCTTATGGCTGAGATGATGATGATGATGATTATGATAAACACAAATCTATCTAGGTACTTTACCAGCGGTCGCCCGCGACTTCGTCCGCGTACAATTTTTTTATCGTAAGCGGGCTAACTACAAATTTTAAGACCCTCACTTCTAAAACAGGACTTTCATGCGAACTATCAACCCCCGTTTAACCCCAAAAGGAATGGATTTTGGTAAAATCCCTCCTTAATGCATGTCGTCCCTCTATAAATAACCTACCTTACTTCAAGTTAGTAGGAGTTTATAGTTTCTGAGATTTCGTAATTAATCAATGCGTAGTATTTCGCTTTTAGCCGTTTTACCCGGTTTTACTAAAGTCGTGGTGGCCTAGTGGGTAAAGAACCATCCTCTCGAGTATGAGGGCGCGGGTTCGATTCCAGGTCAGGCAAGTACCAATGCAACTTTTCTAAGTTTGTATGTACTTTCTAAGTATATCTTGGACACCAATGGCTAATAAAAAGGTGAAGGAAAACATCTTGAGGAAACCTGGACTATAAAGTCTGAAATCACCAACCCGCATTGAGCAAGCGTGGTGATTAATGCTCAATCCTTCTCCGTGTGAGAGGAGGCCTGTGCCCAGCAGTGGGACGATAAAAAAGGCTGTAACAGTAACCCGGTTTTACTCTCGTCCCGAGGGAACGACTTCCCGTACCCGGGTAAAATATAGCCGATGTTACACGGGCATAGCTTCCGAACATGAGAAAATTTTCCAAATCGGTTCAGTATTCCATCATTTTGCAGTAGGTACTCGATCCGTTTGTTGCCCTTGGTACTTACTACCAATTGTACTACCAGTAGTACCACGGGTAAATTTTTCTTCCTGTAGTACTACCAAACTGTCTGGTAGTACCAGGTAGTACCACGGGCAAGAAAAAACTACCCGTGGTACTACTGTCAATATTTTAGGTTTTTTTCAACCCCTTTTGTTGTCACAGTTGTTATTGTTATCCTAGAAAGAGAATTGAAATATATATTTTTTTAATGTGGATATATTTTGGTACTATTTCGTAAATAGATCTGGTAGTTGTGAAATTTTTCATTGCTCAAAATCGACAAGAGTCAAAAACACTTAGTATTTATTTTCACATATTTGAATTGAATACCTTGATCTCGTGGGGTTTACTTGATGTATTTTATGCTATCCTGGTACTTGGTGAGCATTTTCGTCGGGAAACACACCGGAGTTAAAAAGTAAACCTACCAATCCCGGTATTTCGATGCAACTGCTCTCCCCGTGTACCAGGACAGCAAACTTACCTGAGTATTCCAATTTCCCGACGAAAATGCTCACCAAGTCTGTCAATTCTGTCATACATGATTTTTGCGAAACTTTAACCGTATACGCAGCGCACGCAGCATAAGCTCTCTCAATAGGAAAATATCCCCCGATTTTGAAACATTCTTCATTAGTGCTCCGTTCCTTTTGGTCATAGCGTGATAATATATAGCCTATAGCCTTCCTCGATAAATGGGCTATCTAACACTGAAAGAATTTTTCAAATCTGACCAGTAGTTCCGGAGATTAGCGCGTTCAAGTAAACAAACAAACAAACTCTTCAGCTTTATAATATTAGTATAGATATTAGTAGAGTATAGGTATAGACTTTCCGGTCGTGTCGGATTGCCGTCCCATCGGGTTATGAGAGTGAAGGAATAGAGAGTGCACCTGTGTCTGCGCAAATGCTTGTGCACTATAATATGTCCTGCGCAGCTGGCTGATCTCCTTAAATGAGAACAGCCGCCGTGGCCGAAATCGGCCGTGGACGCCATTATAGATATACTAGTAAAGAGTAGAGATGGTATAAAAGTATACCCTGGTATACCCCAACTACGGTTACGCAGTTAATAACAGTTTACCTATACGTGAAACAAAACGTATTCATACGTTTTGACATTGGCATTTATGGACATTGACATAAAATTACAGTGTTGCCTAACAAAACTATTATAATTGATTAAAAAAAATTGCTTTTATCTTGTCCGATCTATGTAAATACCTTTAAAGTTCTTAGATGATACAATTTTGTGTTGAAGGCACTATAAATCTACACAAAATCATCATAAATATTCGAAAAACTGCAACAAATAATTTTTAGGATCACAAGTATAACAACACTCATCAGAAAAAAACAAATCCGAAAGAAGCATGGACGTCGTGTCTTTTTCGCTGAAATCTTCAAAATAGATCGATAATATTTTTCTGCAAAAACCCTATTTATATGTGTGTGAAGTTCCTCCTTTAGTTCCCTAGAGAATTAGAAATATCCGTTGTTATTTTCCGTTTCATTCAATCAGAAATAAGGATTTATTTAATTCAGGTTAATATTTAAGAGAATGTTCATAAAAATATGAAGTGCCATTACGAAGTATTGTGTGTACCGAAAGAAGCATCAGCTTCTGAAATAAAGAAGGCTTACAGGCGCCTTGCATTGCAATGGCATCCCGACAAAAACTTAGAGAATTTGGTAGAGGCGAAAGAACAGTTTCAGCTTGTGCAGAATGCTTATGAAGTGCTTTCTGACCCCCAGGAGAGAGCTTGGTGAGTTCTTTCAGTAATCTCATCTAGTCTTGTACCATAGTAAATACTGACATAGTTTTTGACACCACTATGATTACACAATGACTGCTTAAATCCAATTTTATTCCTCCAGGTATGACAATCACAGAGAGCAGCTTCTTCGTGGAGCCGGGAGCTCCTACAATGATGACAGTCTTGATGTTTATCCTTACTTTAGTCCGTCCTGTTACAAAGGTTTTGGTGATGACCCACAAGGTTTCTATGGAGTATACAATGAGGTATGTTTCGATCAGTAGGTTGTCTTAGGGGCGGAGTTGTTAATTGAAATATCCTTCTGGAAATTAAATAATTCAAGTTCTTTATTCTATCCTTATTTCAAATTAAATTTTGCAGGTATTCTCCAAACTGATAACTGAAGAAACCGACTTCCTAGATGACCCTGAGGATGTTACCAAAATTCCTACATTTGGCAGCTCTACCTCTCCGTATGAAGAAGTGAATGAATTTTATGCTTATTGGATGGCATTCTCAACTAACAAAAGTGTGTATCTAACATTTTTCAGCATCTGGTAGCTAGATTTTATTCTTTTATTAAAAGCGTGCCAACATTGTGCGAGAGGTTGTAGAAACATAAAACTTAAAACAGGTTGGCCATGACTGCTCAATGCTTTGAATAAATAGTAACATGAGTTAATCCTCACTTTACAGGTTATGTATGGCTGGACCAGTACGAGATCTCACAAGGTGACAACAGGAGAGTCATCAAGTTGATGGAGAAAGAAAACAATAAAATCAGGCAGAAAGCTCGGAAAGAAAGAAATGAGGAGATAAGGAGGCTTGTTAGCTTTGTCCGCAGGAAGGACAAGAGAGTCATAGAGCATACTAAACTGTTGCAGGAGAAAGCTGAAGAAAATAAAAGAAAGGTATGTTGTCTTTATTACTATTTCATGGCAATTTTCAATGTTGTGCAATAAATATTATTTAGAGATTTTGTTGTATAATTACCAAATTACAGTTACAAATTAAACATTATGAAGTAAATAATATTTTAAATTCTTTTTTGTTGTACCATGATATTTTTGAATTTCTAGGCAGAACAAGTAAGAAGAGAAAGGATAATACAGAGGCAAAAAGAAATAGAGGAAGCCAAGAAGAAAGAAGGCGAAAGCTCTTTCTTACAAAGTGAGGATTATCAAAAGAAATTAAGTGAAATTGAGTCACTTTTAGCTGAGGAATTTGGTCTATCCTCCGATGATGACACTATCAGTGAAGGGGGAATGGAAAGCAGTAATGAGGAAAGTTCTAAGACTGAGGAGGTAAGAATATGTTATCAACCTCTTTATTCTACTTCTTTTTCTTTGTTATTCATTCTTTTGTTTTTTCAAGCACCCATTAAAACATTTATTGAACATAAAAATATTAAATACATATGTATTCATCAAAATTCTAGTTGTTCTTGCCTTTAGCATAAGCAATGTCAACTTTCTTGCAAAACCAACCTGTTGCTTCAAAATTAAAATACATATTTGTTCTATCAAAAAGTTTATAGTGAAACAAGCTGAGCATTTGTTTTTTATGTAAAAATTAAAAATAGATTGGGTATACCAGCTTTTACTATGCAATACAAACTGCATTGAAAATAAATACTTTCATTAATTTCAAGTACTGTAAATTAATATCTTGATATCATAAAACTTGAGTTTTGGTCACCATATACTATAGGTTTCTTTCTGCAATCACATCTTCATCCACTCTTTTTTTTGTAATGTCTAAATATAATTATTTTTCTCAAACTTTCAGGCCAGCGAGGCATCTAAAGCTACACCTAAACCTTCAAAATCTAAATCAGCAATCAAAAATCTATATTGTTCAGCTTGTAACAAATTGTTTAAGAATATTAAATCATTTGAAAATCATGAAAACAGTAAGAAACACAAAGAAAATGTAGCTAAAATGACATTAGATGATGATATTGATATATCGGAGAATGATGATGATGAAGCTGATGTGGATGCCCATGAGGAAGTGTTAGTGAATGAAGAAAAGGTTGAAGGTGACAAAATGAATGGCCAAACGAAGGATGAAGGAGAACATATGGGCAACTCTACTTCAGATATTGAAGACAATGAGGATAATGATTTCAGAGAGACTTTGAGTGATGATTCTGATAAAGTTCAGGTAAATGCATATATATCGTATTTCATTCCAATACACTATCATACTAGCACTTATTACTTACCATGTTCTTTGACCAAATTATGGCAGATGCTGGGTAAGAACCACAAAAACTTATATTTTTAGTGTTTTCAACATTCTGTATTGTACATGAATTTATTTCATATTTCAGGCTTTACCCAAGAGTCAGAAAAAGAAGAAGAACAAAAAGAAGTTTGTTCCAATGCCAGAGAGTGAAGGCAATGACAGTCATGATGAGATGAGTTTTAATGAAATAGAAGGACCTTCGCGCAGCAGAAAGGCAAAAAAGTTTAATATGCTCAAGAGTCAGATACAAGCTAAGAAAGAAGCTAACTTGAAGAAAGGTTCTCAATCTCAGACTTCTACAGAGAATTTATATGAAGTATCTAGTACTACTCCCACAGATGATGCACTCGGTGAAGCAGCTCTGCCAAAGGACAGGCCTGCATTGCCCAAGACTCAGAGAAATATCAAACCAAAGAAGATGGTAGATAGAAAACCAGTGAGAACTAAAACAAGTGAAACAGAAGACTCGAGCACAGCTTTGAACCTCAGATGTGCAGTCTGTGAAACAGACTTCCCATCAAAGAATAAACTGTTTGAGCACTTAAAAAAGACAGGGCACTCCATACCTCTCCCTCAGACTAGCTGCACACCACCAACTAGGAAAGGTAAAAGAGCTAATAGGTAAACATGTGCAATTTAGATAGGATGGAAGTATTAACTAATCATTGAGAATCAATTGATTTTCTTTAAAAATCTCTACAAGTTGTAAAAGTGACTTTATCAATCTATTTATTAAAATTATGATCACTGTCATTAAAACTATGCCTAAATGAATATGTGGTTTCATTGTATGTGTATACTATGAACTATCAAAAACCGTTGAATAAAATAACCATTATGTAATGTTTTTGTATTTATAAACACTTTAAACATGGTCCATATAGGAAAGCTACATGCCTTAAATATAAAATCACATTAAAATTATTTACATAGGTAATACATTAAGATATTGGCATTCATACATATTATAATCTTGAACAGTTGAATTAAAGTCTAAAGATTGACATTAGTAATAAAAAGCCACTTCCTATAAGTATTATGTGCTTTTGTAGAAAAAGCATTTGTGACACACAAACTAAAATATTGTTGACTATTAGGTACTCACTGTATCAAATAACAATAATATACTACATAGAAAACAACTTCTAAACATCAACAAACAGATCTATTGGATAACAAAGTTATTCATAACATAAACATCAGAATTGCTATTCAAACTCAGGAATGTCAGCAAAACTGTAACCAGGATACTCCTTGTATGCATAATATGCTATTCTAATGTGATATGCTCCTGGCAAGAACATTATACAGCCTAAAACTATCATAGGCCACAAACGGTCAGAGTACTTAGTGTCTATGTGGCCAGTCACAATTAAACTGCCTACAATAAGTAGTGCTGTGCCCACAACAAATAAGAACGCAGCCAGAGATATTGCTTTCCAAGGTATTTTAGGTGGAGGTCCTTCAAATTGTGCATCAGAAAAGCCGCTGTCGTCATTGGAGACTAGACGATAGCCATCATGTTGTCGTCCAAAGCGAAATCTGGACATCTTCAAGGTTTTCAGCTGTTCTGTACAAGAAATGTTTATTGTTAAAAAATATAGCGCGGTCAGGCAAACAAACAAACTCTTCCGCATTATAACAGTAGTATAGATTACATACACTAAACGTGAATTATACTAAAAACAAGAAGATAAATCGACTGATTCACCGGGAATCATCCGAATTTTTATACAGCTTTGTTAAGTACATTACATACATATTCACCACACATAAAACGCCAAAAATGCAGTTATTACATACAACTCTAAACTAAGTTTTAATTTATGGAGTATTAGTCGAATATATAGTGTTTTTTTTCTAATAATTATTGATAAAAGTACCAATATCAATCATAACAATTCAATCAAATTGACACTATTGACAAAGAGATGAAAGAGAAAAATAAGTGACAAACAAATGACAACATGCGTCTGTCAGTGTCAAATTGATGCAGCAGCAGGTGTCACTGTCACTGAAGTGCCTTTTTTCAGTGTAACTTCGAGCCCTTTAGCTTTAAAGTTTTAGTCAATACTGTAATGTCAATAGTCTGACACTCCCTCACACTGCACCCACAAAGGAGGGCTCGATTTGATGATTTCCCACCAAAAAAAGCCCCTTAGCTCGATAAATTAATAGCAATACATATTGTGGAATTGAATCGAGTGGTTTGAGTCAGAGCATAATGATGGGTATCCCCAAGTTTATTTAACTATGTATTATATTACTCACCTTTAATGTGTTGCAGGAATAACGTCATTTATTACAATTTATAACGTGAACTTTTTATAACTTCGGAAGCCGGGACGATTAAGCTAGATGCGGAGTAATAACGTGACGATTAATTAACCATCCATCCGATATTCTTATTTGTTCTGATTTTGTACATGAGCGTGAGAATGCCCGCCATCTGAAAAAGAAAATATAATTTGCAATATTTACATTATCCTTCAGTTCATTATTCAATTGTTGGATAAATTAAATACTTAATCTAAACATTGTCAATCAAAATGAATTAGAAGTCGTTAGAACCATGTTAACCCTCGTCAAGAATGGGTTTATTTCGCAATTAGCATTAATTCTGTTAAATAATAAAATGTGCAGTAGGTAGTCGTAACCATTCCAGGGGCATGGTTGCCATGAAATGGTTCAATGGATTACTTAAACATAATGATAAGGTGCCCTTTTCAAATGGGCGGAAACTACCTACGCTCGTTAAACGAAACAGCTGAGTCATAGGGAAATCCCCGCAATAGATCCTCTGTTTGCGGAAAGGATAATACCAGTAAAAACGGGTAAAAATAGTAATTAAGATAAAGGAACTGTTTTGTCATTATTTTCTACGAAGAATATAATACCTACATTTTATTTTTTAAAGAAAATAAATTAATATTCTGTTTTAGGGCACCTTAATGTCAGCTAGGTATGGATTAGGCAGGTTGTGTAATTAGGTACCTAGTGCTAGGACAACTTTTAGTGCCTAACTATAGTACCTACTTTTGATGCGCGCTCAAAATCTATCGCGCTGACAATCAGAACTAAATAAAGCTGGAAACTAGGATACCTACTTGTTTCAGGCTATAAAATTCTACTACATATCTTACAAAATTTGGCAGCGTTTGAGCCTGTAGACTTTTTTTTTGCTTTAAGTTTGGCCTATTTCTTTTAAATATCCAGATTACTAGAATGAATGCCAAACAGTCTCATATTTAACGCAGTCCTTAATTACGGCCAACGACGGAAAGAAACCAGTCCCTAATGAATTTCTTTGAAGGTATTGTGTGTTTTTTACTTTCCAAATGTTAAATCTGTAAATGAAAAATATTTCTCTACCTCTGGGAAAACATTAATTTATTAAAATGTATTTTTTATTTAATATTAATTCATTTCGAAGTAAATATTAGCATAAGCAGGCATTAGCATGTAGTAACATTTAACTTGTTAATAAATTAACTGCACAGATCAGGTTCTAATAGGTGTTTAGACGGTAGGTGCCGTGAATTTTGGGGGCCCAGGGAGAATATTTTTAGTGACCTAAATATGTAATTTTTTTTAGTGACCTAAATATGTAATTATAACACTCGGACAATCCAAGTCATCATTTTTCCATAAGCAGGTGATACGAGTCAGAAGCGAGAAATTCTGACAATCAGTCTTACTACGGGGCGTCATAATAATATTGCATGGGTAACTAGGCATGACATGGCTGATGCTCACTACCACTTTTATATTTTTTTTGTCCCGTAAATGAAATAACGAAAATTATAAAATTACACTTGGCGAAGACCTCCAGATTTTATTTGATCATAGGACTATATTTACACTTCGATTTTTAAATTACGTTTCTGAACTATTGTCTATTGCTGGGGGCCCTTTGTATAAAGCTATGATGCGCTGGGCCCCAAAAGTTCGTAGGAAATTCGGCCCTGGAAGCTGCATATTAAGAGTAGGTAAAACCACCTATCTATGTGTCATGGTTCTCAGTAACGAATAAAGTAACGATTCATTCATCAAACTACTTAAGATACTGTTGTACCGTGGTGTCAATTCACATACATTTAACCGCTTAAATCAAGCGCTTAAATTGCAAAATTTTGTGAACATTCTTCACATATTTGTGACCTGTCTAGGAATTTAAGAAAATAGTGTTTGCCAAACCCTAAAGGTAAGTATGTACCCTTCTTGCCCTTTCTTCTTCCCACTAATCTTACTAATTTCTTATTTCTAGTCTAACTTACATACTTAGCTATTCTCTTCACAGTAAACACACATTATGCAAATTATATTTTTCTGATACATTAAACGATTCAAGAGATAAGTCCGCGACCACGCTTTGATTACACGCTTTCGATCTCTCCCCTCGGAATTGTTCATGCGTACATTGTATCGGAAAATATATGGTCCGTTTGCTATGTCCAGTCTGGCTTCTGTGTGTATCAGTGAAAAATTCTTTGATTTACTAGACTAGGACTTTCAGGGCCAAAGCCTCACAATATTATTCACTTTAGGTAGATAGTACCTATACCCTTAGATAGTACCCACCTACTTTAAAACGAGATATATGTAGATATAATAAATTTACTCGTAAAAATGCGTAAACAACAATGCACTAGATAACTAATAAAATTCCTGGGCCATAATAAATATTTCAAAACTTGACATATGACATCAAATAATTTCTGGCACGAAACCTAACCCAAAACATTACACTAAAACCATACATCAAATTCGATCTCGATAACAATTTATCGAAACGAAAAACAAAACAAAAAAGGTTTGATTCGAACACCAATTACGTATTCAGCACGCCCCAGTGATTTCATTTGGCCACCAATTTCACTAGTAGCCCGTAATAGAGAACTAATTTCGAGCCCACGTACAATGCTACCCACATTGATAGGTTACCTAAGCACCAATTTACTCTAAACACCAATTAATTAGCAAATCGTGATATAATGCGCCATTGAAGTAAAATATCACCGTAGCGCTACGCCGTAGTCAAATAACGAAACACTAGTCTGTGCTACGAAAATAGCGCGTTAGTAAAAAATATAGTGTAGCACGATTGCTACGAAAAATGTAGCGGTAAGTTTAGATTACCTAGTGAAATTATTTAAGTCCTTTGTTCTTACAATAAATACCACTTTGTCAAGAACCCATATCTAGCACAACAATATTGAATTATAACCTTACTTGAACTCTGCCGAAGTGAGAATGTACAAAACAACTTTTTATATAATTCCACAGTCAATATGCATCAATCGCAAAATGAACAAACTACACGGACGTTGGCACTATTCAATTATTCAATACTTGTGCTATGATACCATACCCATAAATTAAAAAAGAACGAACATTCGAAATTCAAATCTCCCCATCGGACGTTACGAGGGGGAGGTGTTGTATGCGTCACGAAGGAGACTGCGGATTTGTGCAATGTCCTTGACCTGAAGCTACTACCCGCAGCGAACACATACGACTCCATCGCTGCTCAAATACTGGCCAGTTTGTTTGTGGTGTTTAATGCAGTAGAGATCTTTGGGGCTCTCGATAAGGTAAAGATTGTGTGTAGCTAAGTAGTGTTTGAGTGAGAAATAGGAAGTTTCGTCTATCTCGCAACAGAACTACAGAAGTAAGTGTTGTATTATACTATTACTCCTACTTACACTACTATTATTATTACATATATATTTTTTGTATTTGATAAATTAATAAGCGCCCGTTAATCAACGATGATAAAAAACCTTTTGTCTTACATCTCCACTTGACACACGTATCAAAAGTTAATAAAGAAAAATAATTCTAGCGTTATTAAAAACACAACTTATAATTTAAACTATTATAACTAACCTGCAGGTAAGAATAAATACCCTAATTGACCTTGTAACTCAATCATCAAAAGGGTGCTCCCTATTTTAATCTCCTATTGTGTCTAGTCTTTTATTCCTTTCATATTGAACATCTGAGATGACGTCACTTTTGTAAGCAAATACGTACAATTCTTAAAAGAACCGACAAGTCGTAACTTTAAACTTTATCTAAAAATAACGTAAATTACGAAGCAGGGGTATATTTCAGAAAATTTTTCGTGTTCGTGCCAAGATTATAACAAAGCACTTAAATCTATAAACTTGACACCAACTTCTTCATTACTTAATCCTGAAACATTATTATCTGCTTCCACGAATTTCTTGCGAATATTTATAAATACAGTTCAAACAAGTAAAGTGATACCTACATTAAAAGCTTAATAAACAAAAGATATTCGGCAGATATCGAATGTTAGACAATAAAATTACGCTCTATTATAACTGGGTTCTTTCGATACGTTAGTTAGAGTAATTAAACATTTAGCTCTGCTTCATGAAATGATGACTCTATACTTAACGGTCGATCTTAATATTACTACCTACTTATCCGTTGTTTCGTTTACATGCAAATCAATAGACAGAGAGTGTATTATTGGAAAAGGGCGTAAGAGATAAAGTTGGTGTCTTTGTACTTATTCTTTGAATCCACTAAACCGATTTTAAAAAATATTTTTCTGTCATCATATAGGTATTTATTTCTATAACTTCGTATCATTTAAACCTTCGCTGGATCTCTACAAATATTTTAAAACCAAAATAAGCTAAATCGGTCCTCAAGTTTTAGTCAGCAGTTTCGTGGCATAAACAGCCATAAATTATTTTTATCACAAGGGAATGTTTTAATTCAGCAA
This sequence comes from Helicoverpa assulta, assembly GCA_963856015.1. NCBI lineage: Eukaryota > Metazoa > Arthropoda > Insecta > Lepidoptera > Noctuidae > Helicoverpa > Helicoverpa assulta. The sequence continues at coordinate 3,688,362 of CAWLCW010000026.1, forward strand.
ACACCATTATGAACCTATTTGGTCATGATGGTTACGTGATTGAGTTACATCAAAACATACGCAATTTAATAAATGTGAAAACTTGTATAACGACTTACAATGACGTCGAAGAAAATAACAGAATTAAGTAATGGCGGAAAGTTGCTGGAAGATGGAAACGCTTTGTTAAGGTAACCTATGGTACCTAATTTACCTAATCATCATCATCATCATACAGGCCAATTGCCATCCACTGCTAAAGGTGGTCCTTCTTTATTTTTTTTTTAACCTTGGCTTCTAATAACAGATGCAACCCTAAATTGTAGAGTTTTTGAGATGGATAAACAACAAATGCCATAGGGGCGCACTGTTTTGTTTTAAGTACAGCAAACTCAGGTATCTACAGCAAAAACTCATCTTTAGTATGAATAGTAGGAAAAGCTGATATCAGTCAAAAAAAATATAATATATAATCGTTTTTTTTTACGATTGTTTTCGATAAAATGTGTGCATCAAATATATATTTTTTTGGATTCATTTAATTCAAGATTAATTAATTAGTAACAACAAAAGATGTAAATGAGTAGGTAATCAACTGAAAATCTTCCGATATGGTTTGTAGCAATGCAGATACTCTCAGATGCGTGGGTGTGCGTAAATACATAGTTTAGCGATTCAGTGCTTTTGACCTGTACACAGCGAACAAAAACTTAAACTTCATATAAATAGCCGAACTTTATAAGAGCTTTCAGACGTTATCACCATCCATTTTATAGACCGTAGCGGTTAAAGTAACTTAGTTCACCTTACCCATATTTGTGTGTCTTTGATACAACGTGCATTGCAAAAGAGAAAAGGAACAAACATTGCAAAAAAAATGTATCTTTCATTGAAAATTTGTGGTATCTATCTAGCGAACTATTTAAATACGTAGTACAGGTAGCTAAGTTAATTTGGTTAGACATTATTTTCACTAAACGGCAGAGGAGATTGGGCGCACCTTTACAATCTAGCATGACATAAACACAGACATTGTTGTGCCGCTCCTAAAAACGACAAAAGGACGATCACCATTCACCGACTAAATGAACCGTGAACGATAAGCAAACTTACATTCGATATCTTTATTCAGGTACACGAATGTCTAAAGCTGCCATTTCTACAAGAAAAAGAGAGATATATGTATTTTATTTTACTATATTTTAGTTTTAGTTAGCTAAGTTCGTAATTGTTACGCAAAAATGGCGTGTGCTTAGTAACAGGGTGGGTGTCCGCCATTGCTGGAGCCGCGCCAAAACAGAATAACAGTTAGTTCGCGCCCAGCGGTGAAAGTGCCGCCAATCGATACTTCACGCCGATAACCTGACACAAACAGCTGATCTTAACATCTACACTACCTTCATACAACTATTTAACACCCCCTAATTACATACTGCAGGAAATCTTCTAATATTATTACCATAATAAACCTACAGTGTCAAAATAACACGCTACTGAAAATTCTTTCAGTAACAAAAACGTTCATGAATGTCACAGCTTTTGTTGATATAGCGCGTCGCTACGAATATAAATTCTTAACGTCGCTACAATAATTCATCCAAGTAAACGTTACAAAAACTTATAATACAATAAGTAAGAATATAATATAGGTCAAAACCGAAGATTATAAAAAATACGTATAATGCTCACCTCGATATGTAGGTAAGGCGGCAGCGCGCCAGTATAGCACATGTAGTGGCGCTGCGTGTTGGTGTATTCAGTAAGTTGCGGCGCGCTGGCACGCATGCGCGGTGCTGCAGGCGCGCGCACCCCGCCGGCTGTCACCCTCGGCCCACTCCGCCGGCAAACCGACCTCGAGGCACACGCGCGCCCATCGCTCGCTACGCGCAGCAACGCCGGCCCCTCGCGGCCAGGAGCCCTCCTTGGCGCTTCCATCACCCGACCCACTCGACACTACATCACCAGGGGCTAACCGCCACGGACGCCGGCGTTCGCACACAGGGCTCGCCGGATAAAAGGTATACCTTTCATTATGTGTTTGCAATGACATGTCCGCCCTGGATCCGCTATTCATTTGCGGTACAATGCCACATTTAATTGTTTGGCTGCAAGCAAAAAATATCCGCTCCCAGTTGTACACCTGGGGTACCTGCATTATGACAAAAGAGTGCGAACGCGATATAAATCCTTATTCCTCTTTTGTCAGCTGCCGTATGTTGGTTATGCCGTTAATCCTCTAATTGACGAGTAAGGCATTGTGTTTGACCTTTCCTCATTACGGCTTCCACTAGAATCTGCATTACATACTATACATGTAGTAAATCGCCTATTTTTACATAGTACTTATGACGTTTTGCTTGTGTGTCCGTTGTCTACGACGCCTGTCACTCTTCCATTTCGTGATCAAACTTCTATAGTTATTACCGATTGATTACCTTATATTCCATTTTATGATTTTAGTCTAGACTACGAAAACCCACTTACTTACTTAAAAAACGTTCGTGTTTTGTAAGAAAAATCCACTATCAGTTATGTGAAGCGTTCACTCGGATCTCGTGCGGTTCCTCGGAGCAATAAAAAATTTAACAAACCATACAGCTGTCGTGCCAAGCGTGTTGACGTCGCAATTTCGCGAAACGGCAAAGAAATTACGTTTTTGATAGTCTTTGTTTCAAACACTTTATAGTCGCACATTTGACAATTTTATTTTTGAAATAAAATGATTTGCTTTAGATGATTATGTGGATTACCTCTGCCTCTTCTATGAATGAAACTTACCTTTTTATTTATACGCGTACCTGCATCATGCAAGCTTGAACACATTCATAAAAAGAATGAGCTGACATTCAAACCTACCTCAATGGAGCTTCCATTGAGGCAAGCGCATCCAACTGACATTCCGTGGCTCTTTCTTTTGTTCATTAAAAAAATACACCCTTGAGTAATCTTACTTCACAACAGCAGTTTATAAACTAGAAATTAATTAATTATACGAAAACGGTTTACAATTTCTGATATTCCAAAAGCTTCTTATGGTCTCAAAACCAGCGTTCTTAGTAACAGAGATTAATAAATGTTGTGAGGTTTCTATGATTGTGGGTGTACCTATTTTTAGGTTTATCAATACATTGGTACTTCGTATTTATTAGACATAACAAAATATATTTTATGGGACATTTGATACTGGTTTCCACCCGCGGAGTTACCCATAACCTGAGGGGACTTCTTCCCACACATGGAAAAAAGGAGCCTATATTGATTGAGATGTTTAACGCACCGTTGTGGTTCCCGACTGACATTTGAACATCTTTGGCAGTAGTACGGGTCAGTAGACAAAAAGTCTGACAACTAGTTACCAAGGGGTATTGGATTTATCGGACTACTGGGTTCAGGAGATCAGATAGGTAGACGCTCCACGTAAAACACTGGCAATCAGCGGCATCTGGTTAAAACTAGAAGCTGACCCCAACATAGTTTGGGAAACATCTGGACAGACGATTAGGTACTGCACAGAATCATCAAAATGCATGCAGTAGTTTTTACGCCAAAGAGCAACAGACATACATATGTATGTACCTATATCGATATGGCAATTATAAGATGGGTAAGAAGTACGATTTTAATAACGATAATACTTTATTACGTACAATTATTTAATGTTAAATCCGATTTTAGAAGCTTCATTTATGTTTGTCATAACTTCTGCAAAAGAAAATTAGTCACACCTCTTCCGAATGTTACATGACTGCAGTTTCGTAGAATGTCCACTGTAAATTAGGAATCCCCACATCGATTTCATGATTATTCACCTTTCTCGGACCATTAATCTGTACCTACAGGAACCTTGATAAAAAAAAAAACCTGAAACTATCTCTCAGGGTCACAAATTTTTCTTTGGACCTTATATCAAAATTGGTTCCTCCGTTTCAGCTAAAAGCTCTTTTACCACGAACACATCCATATTCTGTTTGTAATATTGTTTAGTTTTTTCACATCGGTTCCTCTTAATAGTATTACTTCAGGATGTGCACGTAATTGAACCAATTGACCTTGCAACACTGCAGTAGTATGTCCTTGAGCGCTAAGCTATCGGTGCAGTACTCGTGTGCATACATTACTGATCACGGAGAAAGGAAAGATGCGGAGATGCCATAAGGCAGGTAGGTCAGGCACTTTCTTGTAGGTCAAGTAACGTATGGCGAGCGTGACTGAAACAATCAGTTACTATTACGAGTCCGGGTTCCTGAGGCAAAGATTGTTCTTGATTGATTGGTGATTTGGTTTAAAAAAAACTGAACGGGAGGGTTGAGCTTGTAGCGTTCCTCGTCCCCCAAACACCGGCATTTTGGCGCTACTTTTTTAGGACATTTTACGTTATGATGTCCAAGCTAGTCATTTTGTTCTCCATGTTACAGATCATCTGATATAATTCAGGACATGACTATGTGAGTAACAGTAACTATAATATATTTTTGTAATATTTTGATTGATAGGTGCAATTCTGTTGTTAGATAAGTACGGAGTAGTTGAAATGACGTTTTTAGTTTCGTCAAATTGTTTTCCTCTACATTTACACTCAATCATCGGGGGCCAAAATATGCATATGTACTTATAATACATATAGAGTCACATAAGAATTTGCCGGACCTGGAATCAAACCCGCATACTGGTACTTGAGAGCCATGCATTACGCGCCAAAAATTACAAATTACGCCAAAGTTTCGCATTAAATTACTGGAACAGCACAACAGCTAGTCTAAAATTAGCTCTTGTAATCTCCAGAACTTTTCCAAAATACGTAGTATGGGTTACCTAAGTCTTTGTTACCGGTGTCGTAGCGCTAAACATGCCAAATTGACTACGGCAGAGTTTCTGGTCTTATCAGATCTGACAAATTTAGAATTGCTACGTCTCTATAACGTTGGTCTGCGACGAAAACGTATAGATAAAAACATATTATTAGAAAGATTTGTTTCACTGTTTGTTGCCTTTCTACTGTATCAGCACTGTCACACTGGTGGATTTTCCAGTCGGTTTTTCTATTGGAAAAACTGAGCGTACCTAATACGCGAGACATAATCCAGTAGGTAGTGTGGAAACGTTCAATTTATCAGAATGTTAATTTTTAAAGTACTAATTACAGACTCAAAGAAAAATATGGGACTCATACTTTGAAATACTGTCCACCTTTTCACCTGTCTACTCTAATTCAGTTTTTTTTTAAACATTGTTTTAATAAACATTCTCCAACTAAAAAGGAAAGGCAACCTCAGACGCAAAACTACTCGGTGGTAATGGTAGATGAAATGGCTGAACATTTCCACATCATTTGTTAAATACCAGCCCTAGACCGGCGCCTAAGACAAATGTCTTCGCTCCAAGTGGAAATGTGATAGGGCCTTTTAACGTTATAACACTTTTGTTGTGACCTACAATACTTAGCCTTCTTTTTATTTATTTAAAAATACATTTTGCACTTTAGATGATCTCGTATAGGCGTGGTGGCTTAGTGGGTAAAGGACCACTCAAGTATGAGGGCGCGGGTTCGATCCCAGGTCAGGCAAGTACCAATGCAACTTTTCTAAGTTTGTATGTACTTTCTAAGTATATCTTAGACACCATTGACTGTGTTTCGGATGGCACGTTAAACTGTAGGTCCCGGCTGTCATTGAACACCCTTGGCAGTCGTTACGGGTAGTCAGAAGCTAGTAAGTCTGACACCAGTCTAACCAAGGGGTATTAGGTTGCCCGGGTAACTGGGTTGAGAAGGTCAGATAGGCAGTCGCTTCTTGTAAAGCACTGGTACTCAGCTGAATCCGGTTAGACTGGAAGCCGACCCCAACATGGTTGGGAAAAAGGCTCAGAGGATGAGATGATCTCGTGAGAATATCTAGACACACGGCAGTGTGTCCGCCAAGTTCGAGCAAAAAAAGCGACACACCGGCCGTGGGTTATATTACACGAACCATTTCGGGCCAAATTCGACCCCCCTGTAACTCAAAATCTATTTTATTTACGCATATCAAATTTCTAGTATCTGTTGAGACCCCCTCACTTATCTAAAATACAAAATTTCATTAATATACCTATTGTAGGTCTTGAGATATTGACGTCAGAAAATCGCAATTTTTACTATACACTGATTCACTGATTCACTTATTCACTGACTCACTCATCAAAAACCTAGACCACTTCCAATGGTCGTATTGACTTGAAATTTGGCATGGAGGTAGGTCTTTATGTCAAGGTAAAGGAAAAAATCTGAAAATGGCCAAGTGTGAGTCGGTTTCAAAATAATGAAGGTGTTTTATACCAGGTGTAAATTTATACCCCTAAGGAACTAAAGCGACCTAAATTTATCTATATTTATATAATATATCTTCGAATGGTACAAAGGTTTGTATTTAGTCAAAGTAAAGTAAAAATCTGAAAACGGCCAAGTGTGTCACTTTCGAAAATAACGAATGTGTAACTTTGATCCACGAACATAATATATGATAACATGTCATGTCAGTCAGTTGGTAAATCTAGTCCATTTAGTTAATCTAGTAAAAAAAAAAAAAGTCATGGTGGCCTACTGGGTAAAGGACCAACCTCTCAAGTACAAGGGCGCGGGTTCGATCCCAGGTCAGGCAAGTACTAATGCAACTTTTCTAAGTTTGTATGTACTTTCTAAGTATATCTTAGACACCATTGGCTGTGTTTCGGATGGCACGTTAAACTGTAGGTCCCGGCTATCATTGAACGTCCTTGGCAGTCATTACGGGTAAGTTTTAATAGAAAATTAAATACTTGATTCATTGCGTTTAGTAGGTTTATAACAAGGTGTATGAAAACTTGCCAAGTGACATCATTAAAAAGTAACTATTTTTAACTGAGGTATGTGTATGGAACTTGGTACTTATTCAGATCTCACTTCTTTTATAGGCGAAGCATTCCCATATTATCGAACTTGGCAGTCTTTCACATTTTTGTTTTGGGTGGGATCTTATATACTAAAATCATAAATGAGAAAGTTTGTAAGGGTGTATGAAAGTATTTTTGTAAGTTTGTTACACTCTTGTGCAAAAACAACTGAATGCATTTTAAAACTTGACAGTAATACATATAGCTTCATCAAAATAACATGGCTAGTTTTTATCGGGGTGTAGGAACACAGCATGTTCCACATTCGTCCAAACTCTGCGCAAACCGCAAAACTTTCGGCAATCAAAATCGCATCTACACAAACGAAATGGTCGTTAAGCATACAGACAAACTAATCCTTACCTAGATAGAAACAGTACACACGAAATGACCTCAGACGAGACGAGAGGGGCAGACATTACGGTGGTATCCAACGCTATTGTCCTTGTGTCGCGTAAATTCTGCTAAGCCGCCACAAAAACTAGGCTATCGAGACGGCTTCCATTCAAACGGCTATCGATCTACACTAGAGTGGCACTCTTCTTAACAAAAGCTAGCTTCTTAAACGCGATGAAACATTTTACTTTCACTTAACTGTAAAATCTTTCATAAAACCCAGCAATTGCTGTCGTACGCTTGTTCCCATTAAAAGTGTCTTTATTGAAGATCGTAATGATGTCCTCCTAGCCGATTATCGGCTATGGCGGCTGTTCTCATGTAAGGAGATTAGCCAACTGCGCAGGACATATTATAGTGCACAAGCATTTGCGCAGACACAAGTGCACTCCCTATTCCTTCACTCTCATAACCCGATGAGACGGCAATCCGACACGACCGAAGAGAGATCAGGCGCAGGACCGACATTAACGTGCTCTCCGATGCACGGGTGAATCAATCACCAACTTCCAGACCACGGGCTGCTTTGTGAAAGTTTAAGAAAACCCACAAAGCGATTTCAGCTCGATCCGGGAATCGAACCCGAGACCTCGAGCACAGCAGCCGCGCTTGCGACCACTAGACCAACGAGGTAGTCATATTGAAATAAAGATCCTACTAAATTTCTCGAACCGCATCGTTAGGTACTCTTTTGAATAAAAAATCAGGAACACCAAGATAAGCTACTTTATACATGACGAAAACTTTATCAGACTGTTTAGTATAAAAAAAACAACTTCCAAACAAATGTTTGACCCGTGTTTCAAAAAGTCCAAATACAAAACGATTTAAGTACGAAAATCGAACGGTCAAGCGAGAATTTAGCCCGGTTAGTGTTTTGTAATTGGCAAAGATAAATACTGTTATACATTCCCGTTGTCCCCCACCGACTTCGGTCCCACTAGTAGACAGTAACACATTTTACAAAACTTTTCATTGTCAACCAGTAGTGGATATCGACACAAGCTTTTAAATTGTTCCACTTTATCGGGCACCGCGAGTGGACAGTGACAGTCTTTGGCTAAATACATGTTCAAGCAGTGCTTAAATATTTTGCTTCGGTTAGCTCTATGCAGCTAAATGACGTTACATCATACGCCATATTTAAACGATCTCATCGATATTCTAAATTCAATTTTAAAATGTGGAATATTTTCATATTTCGAGGTGAATAATGTCAGAATGTTATGAAGCCATCTCGTATTCACACAGGACTTGCTCTGGCTGTCGTCAAAGCGAATCGGGCCAAAGGAATTTATTGTCAATTGAAATATTATGCAGAATAATGTATTGTGCCTGTGAATGCATTCGAATTCAATATAAAAGGATTTTTAGAAAATGTCACGGCTTAGGATTTTGCGGTGGAGAATACCTTACAGTGCCCAATGGTCTGTACTACGTTTATGACTGGTCCTACAATAAAAGTCGGTGCATATTATGTTTGGTTAGAAGAAAACACTGGCAAGCCACAAATCCAAAAAACAATTTCCACGCGTCATTTTCTTTTACATAAAAGCTTTTTCGTCAGGCAATAATATAAGAATATAATTCTGTACCAACTAGAACCCCACCGCGCTTTGAATATGTATGTAGAGAAAATATTCGGGTTTCGTGAGGACTTACACGGCATTAAGATGGTATCGAGCTAAGTCCCATTCAATATTTCTATAAATATCATACTTCAAAGTAACTTTCAAGTATACAATTCATATAAAATAGCAAGTTACTGAATAAAACAAATTTTGTTTTGTTTTTCATATTCACCATATTAACAAAGATTCATTGGTAACTGATAAAACAGTTTACCAAAGTTGGCCCTTTATGACATAGATCGGCTAAAGTCAAATTATTAATATTTTGCACACGTAATTAATAATAATGCGTCAACATTCAACCGCACGTGATGCGGTAATTGCATCTATTATTTATGGTCGCCATATAAACATTTACTGATTAGAGTGCAACCATAGAGTGCAACCAACACTGACATTTCAATGAATTCATTTGTATATTCCAACCACAGACAATGCCTAAATGAAATTAAATCACAAAATGCGCCAAAACCTGTCAAAGCTAAATAAAAAACCGGCCAAGTGCGAGTCGGACTCGCGCACGAAGGGTTCCGTACCATTATTTATAAAACGGACAAAAATCACGTTTGTTCTATGGGAGCCCCCCAAAATATTTATTTAATTTTGTTTTCAGTATTTGTTGTTATAGTGGCAACAAAATACATCATCTGTGAAAATTTCAGCTCTTTAACTATTACGGTTCGTGGGATACTGCCTGGTGACAGACGGACGGACGGACGGACAGAGGAGCGAAAACAATAGTAGTATGTGCCTAATTCGAAATTAGAACATCCATTTTTCTTGCGAAAAAGTTAGTCATATTTACCACGTTCCGTTGTACTAAACTTTTTGCCCGTATCGTATAACAATCCTTTGAGGCAGAGTTAATGAGTTATCTCCGAGCTCTCGCACATGTAGAAAGATAGGATTTTGATGCAAACTTTTTTGAAAATGAAGTTTTAGTCTACTACGTGAATGCAGTGTGTCAGAAAAAGTAAAAAAAAAGGATATGTTCCTCAATGATGGACGGGTTAACAGGCGTTTGCACCTAATCTTAAGCGGAGTTTAACTTGAAATATAGTTTAAATAAATATTGCATAAAAAGCTCATGCTCTTTTATAGCGTCACAAAATAAGTCAGTTCAACACATTGAAACGTCCATTTTCACGGAAACGAACATTTTTTTATACTACCTGCTGTAAAAGTCATTGAGCCAAGCGTATCGGTTCAGTGATTAGCTTTATTTACATGAAAATATACATTTAGCGAAGCTCTCATGCAAATTCGCTTCTTTGTTTGTCACAACATATTTAGGGCATAGTAAAACCTACGTGTATATTTATTCAGCCTCGATATTCCGCCTCAAATATGACTTCGTATGCAAACGAATCAATACAAGGGCCCTTCTGTATTATTGGCGACATTTTCATTCAAGCTCTTGCTTACATTTTCGTTGGGCCAAGGACACACTAAATATTAATTTCCATCACCCATTATTCATTCCATACAATTTAAGTATCGTTATAAAAGCTCGGAAGCCTAAGAAACATAGTGGGTACACAATAAATCGTGCGGGAACTTAGGTTACACGCTAAACGGACGATCACGCGAACTTTTTTGTTTAATCTTTAGAAATAGAACATTAGCTAATTAATAGTGTAGGTGCGTGAGATAAGTAAGTATGTATATTATAAAGTCATGCTGTTCAGTTTGTCCACACAGATGATGCAGCGGTTAACAGCTGTCTTGAACATCACTCGCGCCAGTAATTCTCGCCTACCACCTGGCAGTTTATTGTAATTCTTCATGATAACTGAGTGTCATGTTTTTGCATTAATATAGCAGTTGTCTTCTGCAGCTGCCAGTCACTCATAATAGATTTATTTCGTATGCATAACGTATTTCTTACACGTGTACACATTATTAAACTATTGCATCATGCATGTTTTTCCTGGAGAGTTCAATTGCTTGGCATCCACAACTGGCTCGTTCGTCTTAAGTAATGACTCAACATTATGTACCAAACCTAGTCTTACAAGACAATCATTCACTTTAATTTTGACCCAAACTACACTATAAGGCGTGAAAATAAACCATTTATAATTAAATACCGCACAAGGGCGAGGCGCGATAGAAAAAAAAAAACATTTTTCCGCTCGAATACTTAAGCGGTGTTAACCTAGATACGTTTTCAGGCGATAATGCCAAGATGTTCTAGTAATGAGGAACTGAAAAGCCCTTGTAAGCCAAAGCCGGTATGAACTGGAATTAAAATGAGAAACATTTTTGAATGTTTTAATCCCGTTTAAAAGGAAGGGGGTGTCAAAAGTTCAGCGTTTGTACCTACCTATGTATATACATATACTGTTTGGCAGAAATGATCTTAAACAGATGAAACGATTTGATGTCAATTTTTCGCTCATTTTGGTTTAGGTGTAAACAGGGTAACGATAGTTAACTAAAGATTCCTTGTTTACTTCTCTACTTCTTTATAGATGAAAATATCCAGGATACTGAATAGTAACTGATATAATTAGCCTGCCAACTCGTGTTACGAGATCATTAATATTATGTAGATTGCTGTACCTACTTGTATATCTCTGGAAACTGCACAACTACACTTTCATTTCTGGAAACGACAGAACAATAGCTTAATTAGTCTTAGTGCATAATTCCAATAAAACCTACGTAGGCACTACCTATATTAAAAGGCAGCTTTATGAAAATTAGTACCATAGTAAAAGTTCAAACGTAGGGCGAACTCCAGATGAATTTCATAAAGCTTACTAAGTACTTTCGTGGAAATTCATAATTGATATTCCCGTGCTAGTTAATTTTACGAATTTTGTTCCCATCTACTTGACACAAGTTTATAAACGAGATTATTACGCAGTAAGCAGTTTTGCATCGTTGGTTATGCAATATGCAATTAGTTTCAAAAAGAGTAGGTATGCGGTTTCCACTGTTTCAATTTAGTTCACTAGGAACTATGATCGCTTAGTCTTTGATTTATATTTGATTATGGTTGTTAACTAAACAGCGTTGATACTCATTTTAAAGACCGGTAATACCAAGTTTGTTCATCACCAGGAGTGACCTCTGATGACCACCAAGAGTTTCGAAAATCGGATCAGAAAGTTTGTCCTTACAAACGTAAGTTGGGCTTCTTAATTTTCCATTACCAGTATTAGAAGGTTCAGCGACTAAATAAGATATTACCATTGGGATATAGCACACAAAGATATATGGAATGGCCCCTTCACAATAAGCCAACCGAGTAAATCTTGATGAGGCCAACTGCAGCCACAAAGGCATGATACATAACGTTTTGACGTTGTACTACTACAATACTAGTTCACAAAGTACTACTGTTGTTCGTGGTTCTACTATGCAAGTTTACTGACCTACTTTACCCATTGTTTTGACTCTGAGCAACAAGAGGACTTGCATCAAATTCGCAGAAAGCGCATTGCTACCCCTATTACTTGAACCCGTGCCTTGCGTTATTCGGAACTTTAAAAAGTGCTCCAATTTTCTTCTAACAAGTTTATGCCGAATCTAAAAGTGCAATATAATTACTTGTTGAGAACTCCATTATATAAGTTTTAAAGTTCCTTCTTTAGCTTCAGCGAAACGTATTATTGTACCATTGTGGACTAGCTGTTGGTCTTCAATCCTAAACTTTCTCGGCTTTTTTAATTCCCGGAACTTTTAACTCTTAAAAATAATATACCTAATGGATTTTTCTTTTATGCTATTGGCAGAATATGAAAGTAGGTACAGACATATAAGGCCATTAATTTTTATCAGTTGAATACAAATCAAATCAATAAATAACTCACATAATCTTCCGAAAATAAACGATGTTTCCGCAGTAATAAATTCGTTTTGTCGGAGACTAATTAAAATTCTGCGCTGATGTCAAACAATAAATCATTTCTATGTCCAATCATTTATTGCGAACCGACAGAATATTTCAATTTAGAAATGGAATGAGCATAGATAACGTCAACAATTCTCATCGAGCTTAGAAAGTTATATGTCAATGACAATGCTTTATTCGGATGAGCGTCAAGAGTAGGTGCCTACAATTACCTGTTTCAAATAAAACTTTTTTTACCGAACTTATTAATAACCTGAAAATATTTTAATTCATTTATTATTTAATCGATGTTTACTACATTTACGCATAAAAAATATACGCATAATTTCACAATAATATGTCAGCAAGTTCTTTCTTGCTTAGCAACTTGTATATGTCACCGGAAAATAACAAGATCCGTAAGTTTATCAATTTACTAGGAAGTTTATAAACCTTCGTAAGATTTTAAACGGGAGATAAATTGTAATATTTTACGTCCACATTTTCGTAAATTGATAAACTTACTGAACTCACTCGTAAAATAATAAGTAAGCAGTAACCAAACGCTACGCGCGATCTGATTGGTTGCCTGTCACAAAGACACAATCTTTGCCACTATGAACATTGACCAATCAGAGAGCAGTGTGTTATTTTACGTATTTCAAAGATCGTATATTTAAAAGAGTTTCTGTGATTGGTCGAACCATATAAAATCTTACGAATAGATATTCGTTAGTTTATAAATTTACCGTATGACGTCGGAAATTGATAAATTTACGAAAATGTGGACGTAAAATATTACAATTTATCTCCCGTTTAGAATCTTACGAAAGTTTATAAACTTCCTAGTAAACTGATAAACTTACGGATCCTGTTATTTTCCGGTGACATATACATATACATACCAAAGTCACAGCAGCAAAAAAAAAACACTTTATACCTTTAAATCGCAAATGCTACATCATCTACATTTCAATTAGTATACGCATGGAAGCATAAATAGGATTGCTAAGAGATTTATAGTGGTAATCCATCGATCGTCACTGCAGCACAGATTCAAGGGCGACGCGGTGAACACGCAATGGCGTTGCTGACTTAATATGGCTGCTGTTTTGTCGCGTGCGAGTAAAACATGTTGGTTTTAGTTTTTAATGGAGTGGAACTTGGTTTTAATGTGGTAGTAAGGTGTAAGAGGTTTCCTTGGAAAATAACATAGTTTGAAAATGGGGTGGGATGGTAAATTAAGTTTTTCTCAAGCTCCTGTTTTAATTATTGGTTTTTGCTGATATGATTAACTTATCCGCATTAAGAAGTCATTAAAGTTGTTAGATAAATAACTGAGTTTCAAAAGTCGCCCATTTTGTTTTGAACTTTTAAATTACATAAGTACCTGAGATTGAGATAAAAGTTCAAATGAACTGCCAATTTCTTTTTACTTCTCTGTTCATAAATAAAATGCGTAAAAGCCTCAAATCTTATTATTCAAAACGAAGCGAAACATAATTTACCTCACGTTCCTATCAGGTAAGGTTATTAAGATAAACACATAATAAAATGTAAAACAAAAAGGTAGACAATTCCCAGCGAAGCGGTCCCCCATTTAAGATACGCTACAAATTGAGACCGCAATTTTCTTTGTTTGACAGACATATCTCTGATTCTCAAGCATTCAGCCTACATTTTACCTCTTCTCTCGCTATTCTATTGTGTACATGTTAGATACGTAAGACATCTATATATGTTTGACTTATTTAGTTACAGAACATAATTCATGTTCCATTTAAATATCAGACGGTTCACAAAGAAATACTTGTTTTGTTTTATATTAAAATGAGCGTCTATAAGTCCCTGCGGCAAAAAGTATAACCTGTCTAGTATGTTGATATTGCGTCTAGCTGACCAGGGAGCGCCAGACGGAGCTACTCGTAATCTGCCAAAAGTATCGCTTTTTTTCATGAAAAATGATCTGAACATTTCCGAATCTTTCCGTTCGTCGATAATGAGTGCCAAATAAATCATAATACTGGCTCGTTCTCATTAGAAGGTACCCACTATAATAATAGCAAGAAAATTCTGGAGAATATCTTGCACCAAGCGCGAAATATGCCTCGACTCGTTTAGATTTTAAGCTTTATTTCCAAAAATAACAAAACACATCGCATAAACTATAATACCCCTATTAAATTATTTTCTTACCTGGAAAATCGCTGACACAAAAGAGCACGAGGCTTAAAATTCACGACGGATTCCTTTGTAACCCAAAGTTCCGTAGTACCGGGTTTCCGTACCTAACAAAAGGACATACCTATATGTCCTCAAGCTACTGAGCGAAGTAATAATTCAGCCTTCAGTAGGTACTGAAGTCGCCTGAAGCAATTGAGGTGGAAACATTAATCTGATGGATAAATCCTCCTTGCTCCCACCTAGTTTTATTTTTTAATTGAAACTCGAACTGGCTGGTATTAAAACTACCTGGCTAGAAAAGATTTCAATTTGCCTTCTGGCTGCTTGCTCTCGGCGTTCGCATTTTGAATTGCTTAAAGTTTTATAGTAAGTAGGTATTCTATATCTTGGTAGCTCCTAACATAAATATCGTTATTAAAACTGGAAGAAAATTCATCACTGGCTTACCTAGCCTTCTATGTGACATGTGTGTGTGTGCGTGTATTATTACCCTAACCTTATAAACTGTGTTCTATCCTTTTACCCATCAAATGCGATTTTTTGTTGAAATGCTTAACCAATTTCTCAAGATAAATCTTTCTAATCTTTAAATCCAACAGGGGCAAAATATCCTTTCAAATAGACGTGCTACTTTTTCCCATTTATTTCAATATATCTAGCTTTAACTAGTATACCTACGTATGCGGTTTCCAAGAGAAAACTAAATGACAAACGTGTGTTTACATAAGTAATTAATTAATTTATGTAGTTACTTAAGTGTTGAATACCTTATTGAAGACACGTGGATAATATAACTGTTTAATGTTCCTTTTATTGTATTTATAAACTATTCTTTATGTATCTTACCTACACACTAACAACTTAGGTACCTAATTGTGAGCATACACACTTGCAAAGGTTCCTCTTTTTTCATTACCAACCCTTAAACGGTAATATACCTTTCCCACAAAACTACATGGTTAGAAAATAAGCATTTATTTCAAGAGTCGACAATCCAAACTTGTACCAATCTTACGTTCTCCCTAAATTTACGTATAGACACCATAAAAAGGCTTTTGAGGTCTATTTTATCAAAGGCGCTAAATCCCTTAAACCTCCGGTATGATAAAACTTCACATAACACTCCCTTCGAACATCTATCACATGTTTTACGAGCTTACAATCAGTTCTTTTACGAATATATTGGCTTCTGCTTGGATCGTTATATTGGAAATCGAATAGTTTAAATCGAGTAAGTATGTCACTTTGTTGCCGAATTCCGTCCACATCTGTCCAGAAGTTTTTGGTAAAAGAATCACATATGTAATACAATCATACATACCCAAAAAGCATAATAATAATTATTTATATATTGGATCTAAAATTACTTTAGTCTCTCCAAAAAAACGTCATAATAGTAAAAAACATCAGAACACAAAATCAGGAAGTTACAAACTTGATTGAGAATCAACTTGGTCGTTACGACTTGCAATAAATTGCGGAATTGCATTCTTGGTCAGGCAGCTTATAAAATAAAGTGTCGATCACTTCCTTCCACTCAGTTATCGGGGATTTATAAAGGCATTGCTCTTTTTTCTTTCCAGGATTTTATCAGCGAGATTTTTTTGTAGAAATAGGAGCATTTTCTTCATGTTTTAAAACAATCTGTACAGGAGGTGGTCGCTATGGTAGTTACTTTGGACTATGAAACTTAATGCAGAATATACTTTACTTGATATAAGTTATTTTAGTTTTAGTGCTGATAGAGCTAAATAGATAAAATACTCAACCACCCCTATGATGCGGCATTTTTAAGTACCGCCCCACGATGCAGATAAACCGCGTTTTATAAACAGTGCGTATACATAGGTGTACGAGTATATACCCGTGGTGTATATAAAGATCGGCCTCGTTAGAGGGAAGTACATAGTTTTATTTTATACAAGGCACGCATTGCATACTAACATAATTAATAACGAATTTATACGGACATGCTTGTATGCAGATACCTGCCTGCCCGGAGCAGGGTTGTCTCGGTGGGAAAATATTCAGAAAATATTAAAGTCCGTATTGCAGATGGTGTCTTGAAACTTAAGAATTCAAATAATTTTATGCATAACAAAAACATTTATCACCCTTTTTAGAAGTTGGGTAAAAAAGTGCGCTAGTCCTAAAAATTACATCTTTTGGTTCTGACAAGACTGTTCGATTAATTATCCCTAAGCTTAATAACTAGTTTCACTACTTAGGTAAATATATTACAAACCTACATATTCTCTCCAACCAAACTATCCATCTACATTATTAGTACAGTCTACATAAAACAAACGTCACGTTTTATTTACCGCCAACCAGAAGCATGTTTGCCAACCCTACGTGGAACGGAACGTGCTCGTGACGTCACCGTTGTCCTTGAAATGCCCGGTGCATTC
This sequence comes from Helicoverpa assulta, assembly GCA_963856015.1. NCBI lineage: Eukaryota > Metazoa > Arthropoda > Insecta > Lepidoptera > Noctuidae > Helicoverpa > Helicoverpa assulta. The sequence goes on from CAWLCW010000026.1 coordinate 3,705,710, forward strand.
GACCAACCCTTCCTGCCAACTGCAGGGGTAGAAACAGCCCCTGCTTTAAATTGCAAATTTAATTGCTACCTTTAGAAATGGCGGCGTAATTAGACAGAAAATATTTACGTGTAACATGTAATGTTTTGTTTTTATGAGAGATTTTTTTTTTGTATTTTTAGTCATGTTTTACCTACAGCCTTTTACTGAATGTTTATTAGACAGTAACTTTTTTATAATACCGGATTATAAACGAGTACAAATGGGTCAATACGACTTTACCATAGTGCCTCTTATTAGTTGTTCTTTTATGCCCGATTACAGAATAGTTAACTAGATTTAAAGGTAGATTTTATAAAATATACTCGGTAACATTTCCAGTAACGAGCATCAAAAATCCAACAGTCAGAAAATAAGCCCGGCTTAATTAAAAACTAGTCATCACGCGAAAAGCAAACACAAATAAACCGAATTTCCTACCAGATCTCGAATTAAATAGGTAAATAACAAATTATGGCAAACCAATTACTTTAATAAGTTTGATTATAGTTTTATATTTTGAAGAGATCTGTTTTATACTATTGATTTTGAAACAAAAGGCAATAAGCCTCCCTAAATCTAAGACACTCGTATTCCTTCCTTGACACTCAGCTCTCGTATTTCACCCATAAAATTCTTCTTCTAATAAAATCCTCTTTACCCTACGTTTAAAACATGCACAGTAATCGGTACACAGCATAAACTGTCTCACTAATTAGATACATCCATTAAAAACATCCCTGAGGCTACAAGATAAGTAGCCGCCCGCAATTAATATTACAAGGCTAACGTGCAGCTAATTACGTATTAACTTCAATACCGAGGGAAATATGAAAATTGAGCGGGAATTTCATGAAGTTAGCAAACCTGATGAATCTGTGTGGTACATTGGAAAATGTTCGGAGATAATTAGGCTTTAGTTTTAAGCGTATTTCTGTTCACGGGAAATTGGGTTTTGTTCAAAGAAGGAAAAGGTATGCGGAAAGTATTTTGTCAAAATTTTACTGTTTGTTTTTTTTTTGAAGATTTCTTGGTAACTATGAGTCAAGAAAAAAACAACAATTATGTCGAATTTTGAAGCCCAGGCCACGAGGAAAATTTACCTACACTTCTCCAAGAAAACAATTCCTTACTATTAAATTAATTTAGAGGTATTATGCGTAGTATGCAGTGATTAATTAGTATGAGTGATATGCACCACTTCCCGTTCTCGCACAGACGTTAGACTAACGAGCCAAAACAGATGTTTCTTATGCCATATCACAATTTTGTACCCATAAAAAGAGAGAGGTCTAAACAAATAAGGTGCTACAACCTCCGTGTTGCGCCGAAGGACACCTATCTCAGCTACATTGATAAATATACTATGTTCATAATGAGTTATCTATTGATAGATATAATTATGTTGTCCAATATGGGATTTTTTCATTGAGTAGGTACTTGTATGTAGTTCATATTATATGAGAATCTTATCTGTAGTAAACAGATCGACTTCGATCTTCGATCGACGAGGTTATCAATTTTGGCTACCCAAAGTCTACCCATTAGTCGATGTAACCTCCTAACGACTCTATGATACGATAGTACGGCTTCGATAAGGTTGCTACGAGTTTTTTCATCATAGTCTATTGTCTATGCTTTGTACCTCCTATATTAATTAAAAGCCAGCACTACTTTAGACCTACGTTTTAGACAGCTATTAATAACTCAAACACCGTCCACATTGACCCAAATACCACTCAAGAAACATCAACATAAACCCAGACTATCCATAACGTCTGCAAATTCCCATTAAAGGCAAAATGTCAGTTATTACCCATAAAAGTACAATAACATAGTACAGCCTCGTTATCCTAGGAATCGATATACCGACTGTAATACGTTGCTACAATATTCGTGTTTTTCATACCCTATAAACACGTTTTTTTCGCAATCAATGCTTTTGTTATTCCGTAACAATCACTCGCGTTTCGCTTTTGTTTTTGTGGAAAGTTTGGCGGGATGGGGATTCGATATTCAAATTCAAAAGATTTTATTTTTATTTTATACATGAACTTGATTTGTTTGTGATTTTCGCTGGCTTCTGAATATTGGTTTATGGTTGATTACCGAAACTAATTAATCGGTTTTTGGATATCAGATTCTCAGAATAATTATTGGATTTCCAATATAGTTGAAATATGTCAAGTTCAATCATATTTCACGTATTAAATCATCGACATATTCTGCCGAATTCAAATTAATCAAAATAGCAATAGCTTTTGAAAATTAACAGCGTTTCTAGGAAATATACTCATACATACATGAAAGCTTCCTAACTCTGAACATCCTGTATGAGCTGTCTATTGTATGAAAAGCTTTTAAGAGGTATCTTGAAGATTCTTATACTGTCAACTACTTTATTAAATGGACAGAGATAGTCTCGGTCCAGGAACAAGATTTTGGATATTATGTGTAACATAATTACATCATTTAAAGAGTGCAGATTTTTTTTTAAATTATTTAATACGAAATAAGAACCTTAAGTTGAAGTTTCAGTTCAAAAGTGTATTTTATTTATAGCTGAGCAAATATTTATTTTAGATAACATTTTTGTAAAACAAACTCGTATAATAAAATGAAGTTACGCTTTCAGTGTAAGTTTTAATCATATTTACCACCTTTCCTTTACATAATTTCAGAGACCATGATACATTTAAGCTGCAGCTTTAAGCATAAGCTTTTACATAAACTGAATGCAGAACCGCATAACAAGGTCACTAACGATGTTTCGCGTATAAACTCAACGTTTGCAAATTGCACTTCATTTAGTGAACCGCATATAAAACGTTCCGAATAAGCTGCAGACCGTCACGAGATCCATCGCATGTGACTTTCAAAATCTAGGTTATATTTATGAATGCCAATTTGTTTGTGTTTGTCACGCTTTGATGGTAAAACTGCTGAAATGATTAAGATGAAATATTTCGACTTTGTCTGAGTAATGTGTACTAGGTTTCATCTTGACTTCTCTTCGTTAAGATGAAAACTATTTACCAGATTTATTATAAATAGGGGAACGTCTAAATATATAATTCCTTATTTTTTTTATTAGGGGAAAACGTTGAGGCAGAATAAGAATTTTAAAATTCACAAATAACATTTTTAGAGCGTATTTTGCTCTTCATTAATCTATAAGTATTTGAGTAACTATTACGGTTTTAATATATTTTATGACTAGCTGTTGCCCGCAACTTCGTCTGCGTGGGCAATATAGAATAGTCAATTATTACGTATGGTGCGTAAGTAATTTTCACAGGAAATAGCTATAATCTATGTCTATATGCTTTGAGTCTGACAAAGCTGTCATTTGTACATTTTCTGCAGCTGCTGCGACTGAGCAGAAGCCAGAAAGTCTGTCAGTCTTACCATGGATATCGTCTTGTGTAGTTGACTGGATTGAAGATAGATAGATAGGTAGTTGCTCCAAGCAAAATATTGGTACTCAAACAGATTCGGTGACTGGAAGCCCAACACCAACATAGTTGGGGAATAGCTGGATGGATGATAAAATGAGTCATCATCATCAGCAGGCGCATAGGGTAAGATAGTTTCACTACTGGGGAGAAACACTTGTATGACTTGTATGAATTGGGGATTTTCTGTGCACTTACTTACTATGGTAAGGCTGACCCCACATTAGGCGTGCGCGATCCTCGGGCGTGTGAGTAGCGCGGGCGTCGCGAGCGCGCTGCGTGAAAGTCGCGTTTTGCTGCCCTGCGGCATGTGTGAAGAGTGCAAGCGACGCGCTCGCGGCGAGCACGCGGCGCTCGAGTTGCGTTCTTACCCCTACGCCCGCTATCCCCGCCGCCCGCTAAACGCCTTAGCAGTTAAACGTCAAGTCGAGCGCGCTGCAAATGCCGCAGGGCAGCAAAACGCGACGCTCACGCAGCGTGCTCGCGACGCACGCGCTACTCACACGCCCGAGGATCGCGCACGCCTAATGTGGGGTTAGGTCTAAACCGGGAGGGACTCCACCGAAATGTTTGCATTAGTTCACGAATAGGCAAAATGTACGTATCTGTGAGAGTCCACTTCATGTGTTCGTACTTGAAACCTGCAGTTTTGCCAAGATTTTCAAAATGTACGCTCGCAATTTGTCATTTCTTGGTGGAGACTTACTGTTATTGTGGTTTCTGAAAATGTATTCACCTCATTCAACGATGAATGTAATTCTGATGGTACTATTAAGAACACTTGCTTAGCGCAAAAGCTGACGATGGCAGGCCGACTCTTTTGACTTCTCGAATAGGATACCATTGGTTTTTGTGCAATGCACACCTGCAATGCATGCTGGATTAGGATAGGATATAGGTGGATAGGATTTGCAGCAGAGAACAATTCTGTCTTTGTAATTGAATGACATCAAACGTAGTTTTATATAAAAGGTGTTTTTTTAGACTTGGCGCGGGTCTTACTGAGACTGTTCGTAATCGTGAACAGTGTATTTGCGATCAGAAGTTGAAAGTAAGCATGTCTCTGGTATGCGACGCGTAATTTGTACGTTTCCAGACGCATAAAGCATTTTACGTGTGCATGGTATTAAATCGAGAAAGCTCCCATTTCTTATCTGCACTTTGTATCTGGGCTTGTTTTTAAAGCTACAGAAGCCTACATTACCTACCTCACGCTTAGCAGCGCTTGCGAGAGATAGATCTTCCTTTCTTCTAGGATTAAGTTTACATATTTTGCATCAGAAAAAATAATTAAGGTCTACTTAATACCACTCACTCAAAGTAATTTGTTTTAAGGCCACCACATTAGTGGAAGATAAGCTAAACTATGTTTATGAAAAAATCCTGATATGAACTCCATCTGTAACTTTAAATGATAATTAATTATTATTGTTCCACTAAAGTCATAATTTTTGACATAATGTTCAAAAAATAATTTAGATGGCACCGTCTTAAATTTGGCTGAGAACTATTAATTTTCCTTTCATCAAGGTAATAATTATAGTTGGATTTTGATGTGGTACGGCAAACTGACAAACACTATTGAAATGTCTATCGAAAAATTACACTACGTGTTAAAATATGGTGAATTACGGAAAATACACAACTCCATCTGTTGAAATAATAATCCTCTATAAAGAATGTATGGTAATTAATAGTCATTTACCACCTCGCTCTTTTGACAAATTTGATGTATTTTTACCACAGATGGAGCTACTTTAACCTTGGCTAAACAAAATTTTCATATTTTTTTTTCTTCCGAAGTTACTTATAAAGGTGTGATTTTCTATGTAAAGATTAATAATAGGCCGAACAACTAATATAAGTACCTACAACATTCAAATGTACAGTTTTGACAAACAGATTGCGTGTCGTAATATTTTACATCTTGAATTCACAAAATTAATCATATCTTTTGATAGAGTGAATCGATTTCGATGAAACAAAAACTAAGTAATACCCCAAGTTACGTAGAATTTTTGTATATAAGCATTGTCTGCATTGAATTCGTAGATTTTACGTGAATCCCGAACAAACAAACAGATAAACAGACAAACAGACAAACAGACAAACAGACAAACAGACAAAAATGACAAAAATGATGGAAATGGGTTCTGTTAGTTATCCTTTAACATGCCGGCTATTTTTTTTGTCAATTTCTTCAATGTACACAAATTACTTTTCTACAGATTTATTATATGTATAGATTACACATAATGTTTACCTTATCGCTTGCCTACAAAGTAAAGGGTTTTGTACCTCTGACGTACATGGAACGTGTACCATAACATTAGTATAATTATATCGTGCAACATGCAAGTTTCTATGTCAGTTTATATGACCCCATAATGTTACGTGTTGATTTTTAACCTACTTCATAGAAAGGAGTTTGACGTTTATGCATTTTATTCATGACAATGTAAGAGATATATGATGCGACTCTTTTAAATTAATATTGTCTAGTTTTGGTACGTGCGTAAGCAATTTTTTACCGAATTAAAAAAGGGTGTTCTCAGTTCGAAGCTGACCCGATTTGGATGCGGTTTCAGCATAGTATTTGACAGACTTAGGGTTAGGGTTTAATTATTTGGTAATTTTTGTTATCGCTGAACATAAGTGGTAGATATACATATTATACTTGATAGATACACACCCAGAAAAATACAAACCTACAAAAATAAATTAAATCACATAACACAAGATAAATCATTAAAGCGACATCGGAGTTTAAATAAAATAAATAACTCAACAAGATCAAATCTGGCTGACATTCTGTAATTCCCTTTCAACGACACTCGTACGTTGGCATGAATTTCGTTTACAATGCGCTTTTCTGTCCAAGATTTTATCTTTCAAACGTGGTTGTTGCAGTTTCATAAAATTTCATATAAAATTGTTTACTAGACTGCTACGACTTCTGTGTACAGTTAAACAAAAACCAGTCTTATAGTACTAGCAATAAAGTTAGTTTCTTTTTGTCTAATGTGGTCCGGTATGCAGAATTCGTAGCTGTAGCCGCTGCGTAGCCGCGTAGTAAGTTCGTAGCAAATGTATGGCCGTTTACTTTTTCTTCCTTTATGGAACTTCTTTTCTTGCGCTTGTGATAGATGGCTATAAAAAGAAATAGTGGGATTCTATATAACATTCTTATTAGTATGTATTCCAAATGAAAAAGACCTGTCGGTCTAATTGTGCTACTTTGAGGGTTAAATTAGGTAAATTAATTCTTAACAGTGTTTAATTAAGATTTGAGAGTAGGTATCTACAATATTCAGATCTATGAACTTCTAATCAATATAAACCCGTAATTTCAGGTAACTCACTTTGCTATAACATGAGCAAGTTAACAACCTCTTTCGGGTTACAATGTAATACTTACACCATAAATGTTTATAAAAAAATATACAGGTGTTTCAACTTCCATGCTTTAGAGTCAATCTGTAAATGTATTCTTAACTTTATTTCCATAGTAATAAGGTTCATTAATATTGTACAAAACGTTTGGTTAATAAGTCAGATTGCATGCAGTACAACATTATTGACTGCCTTAATACCGATACCGTAGATTGTAAAAGGTTTGTTAACAATGTACAGTTCGCAGAAACTGTCGGAATGATTGCTGATTAATTTACGATACAAGTTGTTTCAAAGGATAATCTTTGACCTGTAATGACAACTGTAATTACTGAAACAGTTCTATCGATTTTGATTTACCGCGCTTGTTGCAAGATTTTATCTCGCCGGTCTTTTTATCCGTAAAATAATATTTGTAAAAGTCTGCGAATAAAATTACCCATAAATACCTAAGCGCACATTTACATAAACTAACACAATCCACTATAAATAACCGTACAGACAGGAAAAGCAAACACTATTAAAACCTTCATGTTAAATAACTGGCATTCAATGCATTCAATATATGTAAGTATTGCATCGATATATATGTACTACGTACTAGATAGAACGTTCCGAACAAAAAGCTTACCACACTGAAATGCACTGCAGACTATGCATTGCCCAAAATGGCAAATCAGAGCGATTTTGACACCTGCGTCAGGCGGATGTCTATGAAACGACAATTATAAAATAGAAAATACATATCAAGGTATAAACTTACACATATAAACTATTCGAGAGTCAAGTTAGTAAAATTACACGCTGTCCATGCTATTACAACGCTTGTATATCATACTTTTCATTTATAATTCAATTTTACAAATATGCATTAATTTGTTCCCGCCCGCCATCTTAAATTATGGATTAAGAAAATCGTGCAGAAACAGATGTGCCATAAAACTGGCAGTAGGTAAAATATCAATGAAAACAGACTTCACTTTGTCATGGTATGTTCTTACTTTCAAGAAAAAATAATATGACCTCGTATGTATTTCGCTACTGTAAAAACACTACAACATATATCAGCGCATTCAAATTCGCGAAAATTTGTGAAAGCCCTCTTAAGAAAAAAAACATCGTAATTAATATTAAAAAACCCTAAAAATAAGTTCCTGGTTTTAATACATTACATGATTTTGCATTCACTTAGATATAAATAAACTTTTTGATATATTACATGATTTTGAATTCACTTAGATATAAACTTTTTGAGTAATGAAAAATGGAGGCAAAATACGAGCGAACATATTATGTCACTTCTGCGATTAACATCAATGAGGATGACTAGATGTCACAATACGTCAACAAGATGTCAAAAGACGACATAAGCGGGTAAATTATTTGTATGGATGTTCTTGTCTATGGCTGTTTGCACAACTTGCCTCTGCCAGCCAGTATTTGACATACAAGCGTTCCATTTTCCCGCCACATAATACCTTGAGCGAAATGAAAACCGTTGCAACGTTTGTTTCAGAGATGGAAATCGTGCCCGAAGGGAAAAACTTTCGATTGGTTTCAGAAGACGAGCTCCCAGCTGTGGCCGATATCTTAGTGCAGTATATGCCTGAATCTTTAAAGGTAACTTTTAACGAGGTTTTATTTCGCCTTTGAAATTCGGGAGGAAAGATTTTTCATCAAGTTTTTTTATTGCTTTGGTGTTGTTATTTTTTATTTTCGGGAAAATATTAATGTAATTTTGTGAAGTAACAAATTATATTTCAAAGTTAATTATTACGAATATCACTGCTTTTCTGAGAATCAAAGAGGGAAAATTAAACGGTCCTTTGCGTTTATAGGCAATATAAATCTGAAGGGATCATAGAGGGTCGACCATAAAGTCGTAATATGTAATATCAAACGATTCATTCTTTATGTAGGTGTTATGAAATGCTTGAACTATGACCTTTATTAATAGAACTTATTATTTAATATAGAATGGTTTTAATTATAGTATATTTGTTTGTTTGTTTATAGTTTCATCAAACGATTCAAACATATCTAAACAACAAGGTGTGGGACTTCCATTTTTATGTAGCGAAGAATTGGCCCGAGGATCCGATCTGTTTGCATTTCCCCGGCTGTACTAGTACGGTGAGTTCTTTGATTTATTATTTTATTTAAGTAATTTATTTTTGTAAATCGCACATTATCAGTCTAGACTTAAAGGCAGCATTGAGAGCACATACACGGACAAGTTTAGTTTAAGCTATCTGTCATTTTCAACGCATCTGCATTAAAAATAGTAAGAAAAACGTTTACAGGCCTGTAAAGAAAAGTCGTTACTTGCAAAACAAACTACTTGAACAAGAAAAAATAAAGAATAAGCATTTAGTTTTTCTTTACAACAAGAACCTAAAATTGAAAACAGAAACTAGTCTCGTTCATTTTACGTCAAACGGCCTGCTTAAATTATTCAAAAGTGACCTTTTGTGCCTTACCGTGTACTTGGGCGAGATTAAAATTGAAGTGGGTAGGTACTACAATGTTAGTGGGTCTTATTTTCTCCGTTGTAATATACAAGAAACAGCCATTTGTTTAATCTTTGGGTTGGTATTTTAAAGTTGTCGCTGCTAGCAATGATGAGTTAATAACGCGTTTTTTTGAGAAAACTGCGATTTGATTTGTAAATTCACGAATACTTTACCTGAACTTTCATCATTATCATCATCATCATCTCAGCTATAGGACGTCCACTGCTGAACATAGGCCTCCCCCTTAGATCTCCACAGATACCTGTTGAAGGCGACCTGCATCCAGCGTCTTCCGGCGACCTTGAACCTGAACTTTACATGAACATTATCCATGGATTAATCTACATAAATAACTACGGATACTTAATATCATTAAGATCCAATACTTACGTATTATTCTGAACACACCTAACACGCTAAAAATAAACCAACAAACTTTTCCACTCCAAATCTCGACAAGAATATCAGAGCCTTCCAAGAAACAAACGACTACCTGGAAGTGCCAAAACCAGAGTACTATATTATTCCACCAGTCATTAGTGCTATACAAACGAAAATGTCATTACTTAACGTTAAAGGTTAAGGGTTGTTGCTATTTTAATCCATAAAACGCCCTGCGGAAATGAGTTTGGAACGTGACGTTCGGGAGTTTTCTTGGTAATGGTAACACAATGTAAGAAAGTGTGAAAGGCTTGGTTTTGAGAACTGGCTTCTACATATTTAAGTGCCTTATTTACATCGGAGCACTTAACCAATGAAATTAAAAATCTCCGTCATACATAGTATGGTCTTAGTTATACCTAGTTTTCTTAAAACTAGTTTTGGTCAAATAGCTAGTCTATACTAATTTTATAAAGAGGAAAACTTTGTTTGGTTGTAATGGATAAAATCAAAAACTACTGGACCGATTTTAAATATTCTTTCACCATTAGAAAGCTATATTATCTGCGAGTAACATAGGCTATATTTTATCCCGATGCGGGCAGTAGCTCCCACGGGACGCGGGTGAAACCGCGGGAAAACAAAATAATAATTCAATAATAATGAATTGTTAATCAATTGTGAAAACCTTAACTATTCTGAAAGTCCTGCAGAATAATCATCAGTTTTTCAGTTTGCCATGCAAAGCAGTCTTAATTTTTTCGCAACTCATTTGTCGAGTACAGACCGTCAACAAAATGGCGTATCACCCAAGTCTAATGAGCATACAACTTTTAATTATGTTATGACTTGCACTTCGATCTTTGTTCGCTGTTAGCTTTATCAAACCTATTTTATGCTGTGGTACCCTAGGGATAAACCACGGAAAAAGGAAAGATGAGCGGAGATGCCATAGGGCAGATAGGTCAGTGTGCTTTCTCGTTGGTTACAAAGAAGGCGGATCTCATCGTTCCTCGTCTACCGAAGACCCATATTTTGACGCGCTACTTTCTTGGGAGATTTTGCGCTTACATCTCCGCTATTCATTTTGTTCTCCTTGTCTCATGTTTGTTACCTTTGAGATAGAGTGTATAGAACTAACGAGCTGTGTCGCTCGTATTTGCTCTGCCGCTGCATGCATTATTTAACTGCGCGTCTACTGGCCCGTGAGGAATTGCATAGAGGAATAGTTTCGTTAAGAAAATTCGTTCTTTATGTTCGTTCTTCTGGGATTTACTGTGGATTATTTTATTTGTAGTTGGGTATAAATAATGAGAGGCCTATGTCCAGCAGTGGACTGCGATAGGCTGATGATGATGATGATAAATAATGAAGATGAAGTCCAAATCTAATGTTGATATATGGGGCATATATAATCGGATGTAATTTTTCCAAGCCTTTAAGTTTTCAACTGTTCCATATAATCCAGCAACATACACATTAAAATCAATGAGTTTTTCCCAATTGTTGTACAAAAGACTAAGTAATTTATACAACAGCCACTGTTAATGGCGCCTCAAATCAATTCTATCAATAACAGTTTCAGCGCAATACCTCTCTGAATTTGCAACAAAAAAGTCCAATACTTATCCGTAGATTCGTCCACTCCCTAAAACCGACATTTAAGGTTGCGTCGTTTCCGAGTTTTGCTACACAACATCACTTATCTCATGACGTAAGCGTTTACAAGGGCTCGTCACGAGTGCTTCTCTTTTTCCAAGAAAATCTCTGCTCCCTTCACATATTCACGTAGCAAAAAAAAACTAGGTAAATGGGAAAGCAAAATATATTTATTTATCTACCTATTTAATCAGGTTACTTCAATCCTGCTTAAGCTTCCCCGAGACAGAAATAAAGCCGATTGGTTGGTGTAATAGTTCTAGTTTTTTTTTCATTTTTAAGTCTGGGAGCGCGGTCTGGTTTTACCTAAATGTAGGGGATTTATCTTATTTCAAAGTGCCTACAACTCGTTTAAGGATCGTTATCTACAAAACGTTCTAGAAACTTTTGCCGTTTTTATCTGTTAAACGTGGTGTGATGTTTTTTTAACATAATGACTTCTGTTTTTACTTGAACTTAAACCGGAGTTGATAAAAGTTGGATAATTTTCGATATCTTCTGCAAATTATTTTGTAATTATAGATGGCCTGGTAACCTTTTTGTCGCCTTGTTAATCTATTTTATTGCAAACCAATATATTATCTTGCCTATAAACTTGATCACATATAAACATTCTACAAATACTTGAAAACTAAAATTAGCCAAGTTGGGCCAGCCAGTTTCAAGTTTTAGCGTGACTAACGAAGATTGCTGGTATCTATAGTCATTGAATGTCACAGAAAATTCCACAAATTGTTCTGTCAGTTAGAATCTAATCTTTTCGAGTGCTCTCATCTCGTATTTGACGATTCATAATTTATTCAGCGCTTTCTTACAAACTCAGTTGGATGTTGATAGGGAAAATGTAGACTTGCCATCACATAACAGGTACCTACCTAGTTAATTAAAATTATTTTTCAAAATGATCCGATTTTGAAACTGCTTAACCTACTTAGTTAAACAAATACGACCCACTTGATAAAGGCATTGGAATCGACAGCCGAGACCGGCTTAAGAGCCCTTCTTAATTATATGGCGCAGCCGACCGTAGGCGATTATCTTCAGAGCCTATCTAGACTTAATACTAAGCCCGAGCCATTTGCGAGCACAATCTGAAATCTTGCTTTGGAAACATTAACAGTTTTTTGTTCGATGGTAACGATTTATTAATCGGATTGATGTTTCGTATTCGATAATACCAGTGCCGTCAGTGATGGCATGAGCTCGCAAATTCCTCATTCGATAATCCTGGATTTGGCTTTAGCGCTAAAACCCAGCAACCATACATTGATTTACTTATTTCAGATAAATATTCTGACTGTTGTCACAATTCACATTACACGATGATGATGTCCGATTATCGGCTACGGCGGCTGTTCTCATATAAGTAGGGAAATGTGTATCATAAAAGTAAAATTAAACCTTATATTTATAAATTACCTACAAGCACTAACGAGAACTCCTTAATTATACACATGCATTTAAATACCATCAGGTTTTTACTACAAAATGTAATTCGAAACTTGATAGTCGCGTTTCCATAGCCGACTAATGAAGACTCATGGGACCAGAAACAATTATGAATCATTAAATAATTACTTCGTAGATTATGTGATACAATATCAAGTTTCAAACGCGTTATGACGTCATTGCTAAATGTACAAACTATACTTAGTGAAAATAAGTGGTTTAACTTATATTGATGTGGCAGCAAGATTAGGCAGACATAGGGCGCTTTCACATAGGGCAACAGTGCGGCGCCAGTACGTCGCACGGTCGACAGCAGGACTGTTGCCACACCGTGCTTTTTGTATGAAAAGAGAGGATCGTCCGTACGCTGTACGTCTAACGCACCGCTTTGGCACCGCAGCAGGACGTCAAGAAACGCATAAGTTGAAAGCGAACATAGGTACCTACGTTACATAAACCTACAGAATATCGTATGGAAGAAAATGTCGCATAACAGAATTATGAAGCAAAGTATGTTGATTGCGAACCAATTTTCATATTTAATGGATGACTTAGTCTTCCTCGAAGATGGTCTTAATGCAATTTGGGGACAATATTTACATCAGACATTTTACTTTGGCATAAAAGGTCTAATTTTGTTTTTGTTACAAGCAAAGACTTCATAAATGTAGGAAGGTTTCCATATTACTAGCTCTGATTCTATTTTCGGGAATTTTCCTAGAATCTGACCTTTAGGAGACGAGTCCTAATTTTACATAGGTCGTAAAATTAAGCTTCTTTGTGCGTCAATCTTATACACCTGACAACTTTTGTAACATCTAATTTTTTCGAGTGCATCTGAATTATTACAGAATCGTCAAAGTTATTTTAATAAATGAGTTACCTGCGAGGACGCACCAGCAGACATTATGTACTGGTTTCGTACTGTGTCACATGTCTCTGCCACATATGTAAATATCATGTTCCGATCGTTCTCTAATTACTCCTTATTGCAATGTTTCCAGCCGAACCAAACTACATACGAGAGCGTGACAGCGTTCTGTCCATCGGAGCGCGCTGAGCTGGTGGACCTGCTGACGTCAGAGGACATACTCCTCGACCTCACGCAGCCGTTGTACCTGAACTTCACTCACGAAGCTATCGTGAACCGCTTTGAGAGACACTATGAGGCGCACGACAAGATTACTGGTGACGTCTACGTCTGTGATAACCCACCTCAAGACGACAGTACTGATGGGTAAGGGAATAAACTCTAGTTCTTACATTGTGAAATACGTCCTCTAAAAGCTATTTTCTCCTCAAAAGCCTTTCGTTACCTGCGGGATTGATAAAGAATCATCAGAGTTAACACGATCAATAAATTGATTGCAGATTGCCACCGGACGTGGAGTTAGTTCGCTTGCAACCCGAGCACATGAAGGCGGTCCACGACCTCTACCCGGCGAGCGACATAGAATGCCGCGAAGTATTCGAGAAGCTGGTCGCCGAACTGCCCGCCTACGGCATCTTCGTGGAAGGGAAGCTCGCCGCTTGGATGGTCCAGTCCTACTACGGCGCTATGTTCTCCATGCAAACTAGGCCCGAGTTCCGCAGGAAAGGCTACGGCATCTACCTCGCCCGGCGCCTGACCAAGGAGGTGGCGGCCCGCGGCTACAAGCCCTTCGTGGTGATTCGTCCGGAGAACGAGGCGTCGCGGTCGCTGTACACGAAGCTCGGATTCGAGAAGCGTTTCCGAACGGTGCGCGCCGTCTTGCGTCCCCGCTAACGCGTTAACGTTGATCACTAGCAGATTTTATTTTTTTAAGACTTTTGAATAAAATCAATTTAGCTTGCGATCTTTGATCGTCTAGAGAATTTTAGTAGTAGCTTTAAGATGGGGCGGCTAGTGCTCTCGGTCCGACCCGAGTCGATACGACAGGTATTAGCTCCGTTACTGCGCTTGTACAAGCCAAAATTCACCGTAGTCTTGCCCTGATCAAACAAATTAAAGGGCTCCTACGGTATGACCCGGTTCTTTGTACAAGCGCTCTTAGACTTCTATACATAGGGCCTGTGCGATATTTTTCTGCCGTTAGCGTTTTTAATCTCCTAGTATCTACTTCTTGATATTGACAACGAATGGCTTTCTTGTTGGTCGTTTCATACAAGTCTGCCTACATTTTGATACGTACCTATATAGCTAATGCCTCATCACGCTTCCAGTCAGATTCGAGAGCTGTAGCCGTTTGCTGCGTTCTCTAGCGCTAGCCTAGTTACTGATCTCAACAATACTAGCGTTTACCATTACTTGGAACCCTAACGTTTGACGATTTATAGAACCCACGTCACGCGGCATCTACACCATACAACCAATATTTATCATTACTTTGGTTCCGCCAAAAAGATCCTTCTTAACATTCCATGCATAATATATTTAGAATATTGAGACCATAACTAAAATCTGGTATTGTTTTGACGTGGGTTTTCGTATCCTATCAATGTATGTGGGGTTCAAAGATTTGTGAATATGGTTACTCTACTCATTTAGGCGAACGCTTCATTACCACTCGTTGATCGAGCGGAAACTATTCTGTCTCATGGTTTATAAAATTTTTGGGACCCGTTATGATCTGTGTGATAAAAAAGTTAGCATTAACATTGCGTTACTTGAAAATGTAAAAAGTTCATGAGAAAGAAAGGTTGCCGTCGTTGCACCCAGTTTGCACAATTCGAAAAGTTTAATCAAGCACCTTTTAAATGACAAACGCGAAGAATATTAAAAATATATTTAAAAGACAAAAAAAAACGTTAAAAAATATTGAACATTTTATTTCATAACGTAAAATAATGAAGAAGCGGATCTGTATTAAGCAATGGGAGGAAATGACGATTATTTTAATTTAAATTTTAAGTTGAAAAAACGTGATTTGCAAAATAATCATAAACACTAAATAAACTTGTTGTCTAGATATTTTCATAAATGTAGAAAGTAAACTGTGACTAGTTTTCAGTTAGTATTATATTAGTTTTTATAGCAAACAAGTTTTTTATAAATCAAGTACTTGAAAAAATCATTTAAAATTTGATACGAAAACGTAGATAGGTAGGTATTTTAATACGGGAATGTATTTTATGATTGTATCGACGTATCTAATGAAAAACGCTTGCTATTCTTATGTATATACCTGAATATTAATTAGAATTATTAAGTTAATCATCGATTTATTAAGTACCTAATTATGGTTATTATTGTGTGATATGATAATATTTATTGCTTTTTGAATATTTTTATTAATTTGGCCAATTTGTAGTAGGTATTTATTCTGTCTTCCTAGACATTATAATAAGTATGATGAACAACTCTTATGACAAAAGCGGGTAGTGTAAAAGGACTCGTTATGAATAAAATATGAATTCCTTTTTATTTTACTGCATAATAGTCAGAAAATGCTATTGTAGCCATTTTTTATTTGGAACAGCAACACTGACTACACTGTTTTAATAAAAAATATTGGCAAAGGCCTGAAATTGTTAAATTAAGTATTGCTCAATAATTGGAGCTTCCGATTATTAAATTCACTAAAAACAATTGCCAAATTATCAATTGTGTATTGTTCTTACATTTTAGTGTAATGTTTATTTGTTAAATAAATTGTGCTTGTCTTTGTTTGTGTCAAACTTATTAAACTGGATGATAGAAAATGAATTTGATATTACCTAAGTACTATGCATTGTTTTGTCATCAACTAACAATATATTTTTCTTATAAACAGGTGGTATACAACAGTCAATTGTGAAGAGTTCAACTGTTTATCTGAAAACGTACACTCATACCATGCAATCATGCTAAAAGCTTTCCTACATAAAAGTAGGTACATGTCGAATAAGTAGATCGAGATTTCTTGAAATTATTAATTGTAAGTACATTTTCTCTGAACACTCCCTTACCTACTTACTTATGTACCTAAATAAAATATACCTAAAGTAAAAGGACACGTTTTCCGTCCTACGCTGCAGTTGGCAAATCGCAGTGTACTTCAACCATGCAGAAATGATGAAAAATGTAGTATCCATTCTGTATTGTTTATCAGGTTATCACTTACCAACCTTGCAAAGGTATTGAGAAAACAATAAAAACTAAACCTTACTCTAAATCTTTTATTTTTACCTACTCCTTTTCATTTAGGAGTAAACCCTAGGCTCAGGTAAACTACTTTCCGAAGCCCAACAAAATATTAAGTAGGTAACCCATTTTCAGGGCCGGCCCGCACATATAGGCAAACTAGGCAACTGCCTAGGGCGCTCGTATTTGGGGGGCGGCATAGCAATGCGAGCAGCATCACCAGTCACCACTGAGCACGCGGATCGATCAAAAATGGTTCAATCAATCGTACGTACGCGCGACAGACGTGCGGAGCGACGCGCATCGCAACTCGCGGAGCGCGCGGGATTCGGTGTGCCATACTAGCGATGGGTCGTTGAAGGTTTTTCCGTCAACGAAACGTTAACGTTGATTTCCATTTGTCAACTAGTTGATCAACTAGTTAATTTCGTCAACGAGTTGACGTGTTACAAACGTCAACTTGCATCAACGATCATTAACTTTCAACGATACACGCCAACGCCAACGATAAACGCCAAAACGTTTTTGTTAATATATCATTTTTTTAAACTTTCTAGATGATCTTCCCTTTATACTTTTTTCAGGCTTAGGACTGACTAAATAATTTGCTATAAAATACAAATTTTAGGCGTATTTAAAAGATCATCTGATTTTTATGTACATTAATTAATTATTATTTACAATTGGAACGAAGTTCCTTATTTTTTTTTTTCATTATTTTGGCTTTTTACATTATTTTATTTTTTATAATTTTACATTATTTTGGTTTGGGTTCAGTTGCTCGTTTCGTTCGTCAACCTAGTTGAATTCGTAAACGTCGTTGTAATTTTTACTCGTTGACAAATTCAACGCGTTGACGGATTCAACGCGTTGATTTGAAAACGGTCAACGTTAATCCCGTTGAAGTGACATCAACGTTGATTCAACTAGTTCGTTGATTCAACGCCCATCGCTATGCCATACCTTGCGTCTCGCCCCGCACCTACGCGCGGCGGTGCATGTTTCTCCGCGTGTATGCGCGTGATCCGCATTAACGCGCGTGGATGCATTTTCAGTGTGTTGGACTGTGCGTGTTTTCCATACAAACGGAGATACTTACAAACAACGGAAGAACACGCATCCACGCGCTACGCTGCATCATGCGGGGTAGTGTGAGAATCACCTAAGTGAATTCCTCGGACTCTCATTGTTAGGGCTGCCATCCGTCCGGGTTTCCCCGGATTTGTCCTCGTTTGGAGGCCGTCCGGGGGCCGTCCGGGCGGGGTTTCAAGAAGTGTCCGGGGAAAACCTGGACATTTTTCACAGGGCCGTCTTAACCTATGGTGCAGGGTATGCGAATAACCCGGGCGCCGCGGGCTCAGAGGCGCCGCAGAGCGCCCACGCCACCGCCATACAGGCCTAGGGCCAGCAGATTTCAGAGGACGATCACTCGATTTGAGAGGATAAGAAGTCAAACAGGTTTTTTAATAAGAATCGTTAAATCCACCAACCAAGCCAATTCCTAGCCTGCCTCGCCTTCATCAACTACGAGTTGAAAACATAATATACATGAGATTGCTTGCCTTGTATGGAAGTTGAACCTTTTAAAATTACAAATAGACAAGCATTTGCTGCCGACGTCGAAGTGTCCCAAAACTCAAAAATTTTCGCGCTCGCTTCGCTCGCGGCTTCTTCACTTTACGGATTTTTTTATTATACAAGTTTAGGTGCTTTAGTGACCTAAAACTCAAAAATTTCCGCGCTCGCTTCGCTCGCGGCTTCTTCACTTTACGGGTTTCTTTATTATACAAGTTTAGGTGCTTTAGTGACCCAAAACTCGAAAATTTTCGCGCTCGCTACGCTCGCGGCAACTTTACTTTTCAGTTTTTTGTATTTTCCAACATTTTTTTGTCTAACCTATCAAAAAGGTAGCGCCGTTTTAAAGGCCTATTACAAACAAGAAGATAACTCCTAGTTTCCATATGAGCTTTCTTATTTATGACATTTGAAATACATTAAGTCACAATCTTTCAATACTTCTACTACATGAGCTAGAGACGGCCCTGACTTTTCATGTAAGGAAGCACCTCATTGAATTTAAGTATATGGTAATATAAAAAATTAGATCTTGTTTTGTTTTTAAAAAAAATTGGACTCGTCCGGGGAAAAAATGCTATTTACGCCAAGTGTCCGGGATTTTTTTAATGTTTGTCCGGGTTTGGCGAAATTCGAAATGGCAGTCCTACTCAGTGTGAACAATAATAATTGCAATCACCTACTGTACCTAGTATTTTTATTGTTGTGTTTTTTTATGGGCGTCGTTCCAATGTTTTGCCTAGGGCGCCAAGTTTCGTTGAGCCGGCGCTGCCCATTTTACCCGGGGATAGTGTAGCCTGACTTCTCAACTGTAAAAAAATTACCTAATCGTTTGTTACGGAGCCCTTAGGGTACAAACAAACTGCAAAAATATTTTTGATAATGCCATGCTTGACTGCAAAAATACAAAGATGACGCTAAAACACTACGCAACTACTTTACTTTTACTTACATGTAGAGCTCCTGCACAAAATAAATATACTACGCGTGAAGGCTACTCTTGAACCTTGGATAACATACCTACAAGGCCTAAGACGAAACACGACCTTGGATTGCTTTCGGATTATTAGGATGCATGGCTGGCTGGATCCAGACATGTATCAATTGCCCGATCCGATCACCGTATCGTATCTGCGTATCGTATCAAGTTGTGGACGCCTCCGATTCGCTCCGTATGATGGATAAAAACCGACACGACATGGAACAGGTCGTATCATAACGGCGTTCCGAGATCGCGTATCATGATAAACGTATCATTATCCGTCCACATGCGATCATGATAATTACTACTAATGCGTAATTCAAACATTGCCTGGGAGACCTAGATATATTATACAATGCCTAGGTATTATTATAAATACTTTTTTATGGGATATACAAAGAAATACCTAAATTATACAGATTGCGGGCCCAGCAGGGCCAAGGCCTGCCGGGGCTGCGGGTTGTTCGAAAGAGATACCGCGGCCCTGGTACATAAAAGGCCTATGACGGAACACGACGATTTTAGTCAGTAAGAGTCTGACACTCCCTCACCGCTGCTAACCCACAGCGGGAGGGGTCATTTGATGATTTTACGTCGATAAAAAAAAAAAAAATTATACAGATTGCAGGTAACATGTACATGTACATGATGGTTTCACCCGCGTCCCGGTGGGAGCTACTGGCCGCACCGGGATAAAATATAGACTATGTTACTCACAGATAATATAGCTTTCTAATGATGAAAGAATATTTAAAATCGGTCCAGTAATTTTTGAGTTTATCCATTACAACCAAATAAACAAACAAACAAAGTTTTTCTCTATAAAATATTAGTATAGACAACTTCAAAAAAGTAATGCAATGTTGCCAGAGTATAAATTGTACACTTATCTATGATCTGGTAATACTTTTAACCAAATGTCATGCAATGCACGTACTCGTACTGTCAAATTTAATTTCGCAACATGGCGATCGTGTAATGTTTGCGTTTTGTCTTTTGTGTTTGTAAAGCGTTGCCACAGTTACTAGTCCTGTGAAGTATATAATGTGTAAATAAGGTGAAGTCAACAGTGTTTTAGCGATGACTACCTTGATAGATAAAATTGAACAATTAATCAAAAGGGAAAAGACGACTCCCGATAGGAAAAAAGATGATTCCAAAAAGTCGTCAAGTGAGATTCTTTCTGAACTTTTTAGTGCTTTTAACGCGGATCCTCCTAAAATAGAGGAAGTTCCCTCAAAGAAATCTAAAAAAAGCAAGAAGAAGCATAAAAAAGAGAAAAAGAAACGCAGTCGAAGCGTTAGCAGTGTCAGTTCTGACGACAGTGAGTACTCCCACAAACGGAAGAAAAGAAAAAAGAGTAAGTCTCAAAAGCGTGCACGAGAGAGCCGGTCACCCTCCTATCCTTACCCGCTCACACCAGTTAGAGTTAAACCTGAAAACGACATTGTAAAGCATGAAAAAGTTAAACATGAAAAGGAAATAAAAAAAGAGGATGTTAAAACCAAAGAGGTTAAGGTCGAAAAGGACGTAAAAGATATAGTATCTATAAAATTAGAGGAAGGTGAGCTATCCCTCTCACCTCCACATCCCATTCCCTTGCCTCCAGAATGTAATAAGACAATAGACTTGAGACAAAAATTAGATAGTAAGAAAGCTGAACTGAATAATGGAGACAGTGATAAATCTAAAGGTAAAATTCAAATAAAAAATCTAAAATTCAGTACTGTGTATGAAGAGACTGTTAAGAAGGCTGAGGAAGAAGCTAGAAAGAGAGCAGAGAAGTATGAGGAAGGGGAATATACAGATTCATCAAGTAGTACTGAGAAAGAAGTAGTCTGCAACTCTCAATTCCCTAAAACCTCAGATCCAGGGGGAATACTCAAGAAGCAAGCGGAAGAAGAATTAAAACAGTAAGTATTCTTCATATTTGAAAATGTTCTGTGTCTGTCTCATTTTAAAACATCTGGGAGTGTCAACTATGCTGTGATGAAATCCTAGCCTTTCCATATACATCAAAGTACCAATATAGAAATATTGACATCATAATTTAATACCACATGCAGTCAAAAATGATGTTTATACTCTCATTATGCTGTGAAACATTTATTCTACTATTAGACTAATTAAGCAATTTGTCTGATGCAATGTTTCTGTGTTATTTATAGTGACATCTGTGAAGAAGCAAAACTTGCTGCTAAGAAGAGTAAAAAGTCTGAAAGTTCGTCTAAAACATCTCGGAAAGAAAAGAGCAAATCTCCTAAGAGGTATATTATTATTTACTTTGTTTATATTTAATGTCATTTCTTTATGAGAGGAGCTTGGCAGAAATTAAATAGATAATACGCTTCCTTTCATACACTTGCGCAAGAGTGTGACAATACTGCAACTTATCCTACAAACCCCAGTTTATAATGCTACAACATACCAAATAGTCTTTTACAGAATTTCAATAACTTATTTATCTGTTGTTTTGCTTACTAAATATTAACAATAGTGTAATACAAATCTTTAATGTTATGCAATTTCACTGAGAAAGCCTAACAAAACTTCAGTTCCCGATACAATTATAGTTAGTTGACTAGGTAAAAAATAAACAACATTTTCATATCCAAAGCATCTTAAAGTAATGCCACTTTTTATTTATTGCTTTGATACAATAACTGATTACTTTTTTTTTTATTGAGTCTGTCATAACTTGTTTTCATACATATTGCATAGAGAGTATCTACTTTTGACAGTTCTATAAAAGCTATGAATTTGACTCGTTGGAAACTTCTGTATTCAATTTATTTTCAATTTTATCTTTATGCAGGTCTGGAAGTAAATCCAGGCGCTCATCGTCAACATCAAGAAAGCACCATCATAGATCCAGCTCCAAGACTCGACACAGCAGTCGATCACGTCACAGATCTACTTCAAGGTCTCGTAGGAGGTCAAGGTCGCGCTCCAGGCGAAGGTCGAGGTCAAGGTCACGGCATAGGACGAGGCGACTCTCCCCTAGGCATAGTGGAAGGAGGAGATCTAGGTATGTAAAAATTGGATATTACATTACTTAGCTGACTAGCTCTGGTGTGATCATAGAATGTTGCAGTAATTTTAAAAGAAAAACTGCATTCTGTACAGAAAAAAAAACAAATCAAGCATCATTGGCTATGGAAAGGTTTCATTGTGTAATTAAATTACACTGTTTATGCTGCCTTTATGCAGTCAAGTTAATCGAGAAACTTTGCTATGCATATCCTATTACATTGTCTAAGCATATTAAAATGTCATTAAAAATATTTACCATGACATTTTATGATTGCCTCGAATCAACTGAAGTGTATCAGATAAAACTGACTTGAATTTATTTTCAATTTCACTATTTATGTGATACTTACACAGAAAGTTGAGGTTTTTTCTTTTTTTTTTATTTGGTAATTTAATTGGAATTCGGTAATGTAATTTAACTGGATGTAACTTGTCTGAAATAAAGGTTATTTTATTTATTTATTTTAATTGATTTGTCACATTTATTTAAGGTCTCCAACGGGAGTGAAACTTGCGGATAGTGAAAAGAAACGATTACTAGAAGTGGCCAGAAGGAATGCTATCAATATGCTCAAGAATGGCGCGGTGCCTGCCGGGGCAGCCGCGTTGCCGCCTCATACTAGGAACCAAGTTATGGCTGCTATACAGTCTGGAGGTAAGATGTTGGTCTTGTGTATATATCACTTCTTGTAGGCATAGAGCTAGGGAGATTTTAAAGACTGTATTTTTTTATAATGTTAGAAACAAGTTAACCAATTTAGATTGTATTCCATACCAAACTGGCTTTGTGTGCTATGAAGTCTGAACTCAAGTAAAATTATAAGAATTCCATTTTTTCCATTCGATGTGCGGAACTCCAAAAAGCTTTAGGAAAGCTACAACATAATATGGCTAAATTTAAGTCTGTACAGCCTTAATACTAGTTTTAACAAACATTGATCATTTTAAGACTGACAAGCCAACCATATTTTATTTGAGATTGAGTGTTTTCAGTTTAACAAAAATGAATTGTTCACAGGTAAATCAGTAGACGAGTTGACGGACTTCTGCAAGCATTTGTCAAAGAAGGAGGCACTTGGTGAACTGTCTTCAGTCTCATCCAACGACGATGATATGAGCGAGAACGAAGACACGCTCGCTTTCCATCATCCCTTCCTTGTAAAAGAGAAGGCTCCTATTGTTATGAATATTAGGGTGAGTTTTTAATTATAAAGATTTCAATGAAAAAAGTGTATGGCAACAATAAATAATTGCAATTTATTGGTAACAAAGTGTAACGAAAATATTACAAAATAATAAGCAGCAGGCTGTTAATTAATATTTCGTATAAAATTAAAAAAAATATATATATAATGAAAAAACTTCATAAGTGCCTATACAGATACTTCAAAGGTAAATATTCTACTCTACTAACCTAAAATCCGAAGCTTGCAACACATTCAGTCAAGTATAAATCAATATTTCATAAGAGGCTAATGCAATAAGCAATTAATTTCAAGTAATGAAATCCAGTTATGAAATAGATTTTAAATATCATGTGCAGTAACAGAATGGAAAATGAATTCTGGCACAAATACAGAAAGACACTCGTTGTGGACTTATGTACAGTTTGCGACTTTATTCACGTCCGGAGGTAACTAATATCTGAGTCCCAGCCTGCCGGAGCTGTGGGATTGTTAAAAGGGTTACCGCGGTGCTGGTACATAAAAGGCCTACGAAGGAACATGATGGGTTTTAGTCAGTAAGAGTCTGTCAATCCCTCACGCTGCTGCATATCAATTGATTCAGCATGTGAGCATCTAAAGCAAACATACTTAGTATTTATACTATTAGTTAGGTTTTACGTTGATTATATTGTACAATGTTTCAAAGTCAAAGTATTTATTTGCACATGAATACTATAGGTTACCGTTATTAGTGTTACCGTTAGCAGAATTTTTATTTGAACCAATTTTTTTTCTACATATTAATCAAAAATAAGTAAATAAGATATCAACATATACTAACAACAATTAGAAGTTATGAACTGTTTTTCTTTTTAGGGAGGGGCTCCACTGCCTATAAAGACGAATCCTCTACCGATAGCCAATAAGGAGGAATTAAGGCTGCAGTTCCCAGTGTCTTCAGGGTCACAACATAGAGAGAAGGCATCAGAATGGGTGCCTGTTTCACCACCTAAGAAGGACATGGTAAGTACTACCCGTGCCGATAAAGAATGGGATTAGAAATCGCGACAGCTGTATTTACCTCTCGCTCATACACTATAGCACATTTATTTATTTATTTATTTTATTTATTTATTTATTTATTTTGGTTCACCAACGATTATTTACACTGATACGACTAAGATAACATGTAATGTAACTAAATAATAGTGTAACAATCACTTATAGGTAAACTCAGCATGCATTAAAAGAAAAGAAAAGAAAACGACGTTGTACATACTGCACTTAACTTAAAATTAAACTAAATTAACAAAACAAAAAAAAAACATAACTATTTAAAACTTGTGTTAACTTTAACTTATGGTGTTAACCTATGTAACCATATAATTTTATAATAAATAAACTATTTAATTATTTAAAATAAAAACGAGTTAATCAGGTAAATATTTGAGGAACGAGGTTTTTAGCTTGCCTATCCCATCATAGTTTAAGTCGATTTGGTCACTGCAACTATTCACAACTTTGCATAATCTGGCAATTGGAGAATTAGCACCTAGTACAGTTTTTCTTAGCGGTGGGTAAAGCGGTGTTATTGGACGGCGAGGAATTCTTGAGGGTGCACGGAAACTGATATAATTTAATAACTGGGGACTGTCAATTTTGTGCTTTATTACTTTACATAAAAATATTGCATCGTTGAGGCGACGTCGTTTGTCTAGCGTGATAATGTTGAAGTGCTTTATTCTACCTCTGTACGATCGTATTTTCTTACAAATACCGCTGGAGTACGATAGATGCCACACGAAACGCTTTTGAACACGTTCCAGACGCAAGGAGTGCGTGGCAAAGTGCGGCCGCCAGATTACGCTGCAATATTCCAATATTGTGCGAATTAAACTATTGTAAAGATTTTTTTTTGTTTTATAGTCTTTAAACTGTCTAGCATTTCTTATGACGAACCCGAGCATGGAAGAGGCCTTTCTTATTATATGGTCTATATGTGGAATAAAGGTTAATTTACGATCAAAAATTACTCCCAGATCTCTTATTGAATGTTTTTCTTCCACTTTTACCCCGTTGATGAAGTAATCTTGTTCAATTAGATGACGCTTTCTAGAGAATACTAAATGGTAACACTTGCTTGTATTTAAATGCATTTCGTTAGCTTGGCACCAGTCAGCTAGCCGTTCTAGATCACTCTGTAACGCTAAGGCATCGTCTGAGGATTTAACTACTTTAACAAATTTCAAATCATCCGCATACATAAAGACGGTAGATTCACGAAAGCAGTCTGGTATGTCGTTGATGAAGAAATTAAATAGAACTGGTCCCAAATGGGACCCCTGAGGCACGCCAGATGAGATATTTCGTAAGTCTGATTGAAATCCATTGACAACAACAAAGAAGGACCGATTCGAAAGATATGAACTCAACCATGACAACATCATTCCTGTAATACCATAAGCCTCTAATTTGCTTATCAGTATTCCATGTGAGACTTTATCGAACGCCTTACTAAAATCAGTATAAATCACGTTGGCTTGGTACCCAGAATCTATGGCTTTAGCTATTAGCTCTGTAAACAGTATCAGGTTTGTACTTGTAGATCGAGATTTCACAAATCCATGTTGCTGTTCAGCCAAGTACAGCTTCAGTTGACTATGTATGTGAGGACATACGAGAGATTCGAAAACTTTACCCAGTGTTGACAAAATCGAAATTGGTCGATAGTTTGAAATTATATCATCATTGCCAGATTTATGGATCGGTACGACCTTTGCTACCTTCCACTTTTCGGGAAAAACCCCAGAGCTTAACGAAGTGTTAAATATAAGTGAAAGGGGTTCTACTAATTCAGCTGCACATTCAGATATAAAAAACGGCGGTAATCCATCGGGCCCGGCTCCCTTAGTGCAATCCAAGTCTTTTAATCTCTTATGTAAGTCCTCACAACCAATAACTAAATGCGACAACGTTAGACTATTATTTTGTAAATTATGCATGAATGTATTATTGCTATTATGTTGATTGCAATTATTTTGAGTTGGATTGTAAACAGCGAGAAAGTAGTTGGCAAAGAGCTCACAGATCTCCTTTCCCTCCATTGAGGTGGTGACACCGTCCGACATAGACACTGGATATGAACCTGACCCACCCCGTTGATTTTTAACATATGACCAAAACAATTTTGGGTTACTTTTGAGTCCATCCTCTATGTGCTTGATGTAATTGTTATAGCAGGTAGTGGCCAGGTCATCACAACGTTTGCCAATTATTTTCAACTCAATGTTGTCTAGTGGATTGTTGTACGTCTTGTAACGTTTTCTGATTTTGTTTTTACGATTTAACATTTTTATTAGCTTCCGGTTAAACCATAGCGGATATTTTCTGTTCTTTTTATGCCCATAGGGTATAAATCGTTCTATAACCGAATTCACAACGTCACAAAAGATATTTAACATCTCATCAACGTCCTGCTTCCCTTCAAGTAATTCCTCCCAGTTTAGTTCCTTTAAATATTTACGAACCGGTGTGTAATTTACTTTGCGAAAGTTGCGGTGACCACATACAGAGTTATATGGCAATTTAACTACTTCTTTTGGGCAAAGGGTAATATCAAGGGGTGGATGATGCTTATCAACGTTACAGAAAGAGTCATTACTAAGATTTACGTTGCACATTGGGTGATTACACAACACAAGATCGAGTATGCGATCAGAGCTATTTTTAATTTCGTTACATTGGCTTAGCTGATTGACATACGTAAATTCCAACAAATTAACACAAGTATTAGGAAGTTCATTGCGGTTAATTGACTTAAAATCTACTTTCCAATTAATACGACTCAAATTAAAATCGCCAATGATACATACGCTCGAATCATTAAGTTGCTCAAAGGCAGCATTACAGTTGTCCAGAAAATTATCCAAGCCACAAACGCGTACAGGTGGTGGTAGGTATACTGCACAGAGAGCTATGCGACGTAAAGTTGTAGATACCGGTAGATGTAAGATGACCCAAAGGTCCTCACCACTACTTTCAAAGTGTATAGCACGTTTAGAATGTAGTGTTTTTTTTACTGCAATCAGTACTCCCCCACCATCCTTGCCACTCCGTAGCCCAGAGCATTCTCTATCCCTTCGATGAACATCGTATCTATTGTCAAACAGCTCGCTGCTTTGAACAGTATTATTAAGCCAAGTCTCAGTAATAATTATGACATCGTAGTTATTGCAACATACTTTCCTATAAAATGTTTGTGTTTTGGTACGCAGACCTCTGCAGTTCTGGTAAAATATATTTAAACAGTCGAATTTATTAGAATGAATATCCAAAAAGAAAGTAACGATGCATTGCTTAAACTAGTAAAATAAATATGACATTAGATCAGTTTATCTAAGGAGTCTTTGTTTTTGATCAGAACATGATCTGATTCCTCTGTCTTTCTGACAAAAATCCTACCATTCCTTACCCAGATAAACTTATATCCCTTCTCCTTCGCTTTCAGCCTAGTTGCAGCATGAAGAGATTTGTTGGAAGGAGACAAATGTTCTAGAACAAATACTGGTTTTTTGTCACCAGCTATTCCGAGGTCGCCAGTGTTCAGTTTCTCCTCGTTTGTTTTCTTCTTTTCCCGGTTGTACTCTATCACAGAAGCCAGAAGGTTATCGCGAATTCTCGGTGAGGCCAGCTGGACAACAACTGATCGCGGCCGAGCATTATTAGTTTGTAGTTTGGCAACGCGAGTACAATGGTGAATATCGCTGTCAGTAAGTTTGCACCCAACTACCGATCCCAACTGCTTAACTACAGTATACAGATTCTCTTGTTTTGCTTCGGGGAGGCAATGTATTTCCAGATTGTTTGAACGAGAGTGTTGTTCCAGGTAATTTATACGAGCGTTAAGATCAGAAATTGTGGTTTTTAAATTGTTATTTTCGTTTGTTAAGTTTTTCACTTCATTTTTTAAGGCTTTATGTTCCGATTGATACTCATCAAATTCCTTTGTATGAAAATTTAACGATGCTGACAACTCTCTTATATCCTTCTGCATTGGTTCAAGTTTCGTGTTAACTATATTGAGTATAGTTGTGTTAAATTGTAGAAGCATAGAGGTAAACTCTGCCTTCATAACTTCCTGCACAATGGCACGTACCTCATCTGAAGTAATGGAGCTCACTTTAGGTGGTGAGTTCAAGGCTTGTCTTTTGTTCCCTCTTGTGGTGGAGACATTACGGTTTGGCGTACACTCACTCTTGGAGGCGTGCGTTGCGAGATTTATACAGTTCGGACATTTCCATTTACTGTATGCTTCTGCATCAGCAGTAATAGGTGGAATAGATAAGCATACAAAATGGAATGACTTCTTGCATGTTTTACAGTGAATATGTTCACTGCAATCCACGGAATTATCAAGGTTAGAACAGCACCCCCACATCGCTGTAGCCATGTCGTAAATTCTTCTTTACACTTCAATTGTATAACTATGTTCTTTGTTGAAGTTTACAATTTAGCACACTAATAAAGATCTTCGCATTTGTTTACAATTCGTACAAAGCAAGACGCACACTAAAAACGGCCCTCGGCTACTCAGTTCACAGGTGACAGGCGCAAGCTCGCGAGAAAAACGTAGTAAGCGCCAGGCGGAACGCGTCGCTTACGCGTTCAACCAAGACTCACTTTTTATTTGGATTGGCGGTGGAACTATTTATTTACCGATGTTATTTAGTTGAAATTTCTTGAATTACGCACTTAAATCACCCAATTATTAGTCTGAGTCACAGTAACAATGTTTATCTTTGTAGAGGATAGCTTTTACGGCACTTTTAGTCACTTTTGTCACGGTTTTTTATTTTTTTTATGTGGAGCGAAACAATAGCAGCTTTGCGTACAACGTGTTTTTTCACATGAGCGAGAGGTGAATACAGCTGTCGCGATTTCTAATCCCATTCTTTATCGGCACGGGTAGTAATGGTTTTATTTGTGGGTTTTATAAATAATACAAATAAAACTTTTTTATTCTGTTTTGGGACGATTAAAACAAACATTTCAAAGATAAATAATTTTGTTAATATCAGGGGCATAATGTTCCACAGAAATAAAATGCAGTCACAGTAATTCTATTTCATCCCAAGATTGAAATATTTACACAGACTACTTAGGATAATTGCAAAACATTTTTTCTAACTAAATTATTTTCATTGCAGCAAGTAGCAAAACTGAATTCAAGCAGTAGCAGTTCTTCGAAATCAAAATCAAGTACTACGGCTGCCTCAAACACATGCACTGAAATTGCCAAGTAAGTAAACCAAATCTCATCACATCAGTTTATACATACGTTTAGATATGAATATCCTAACTAATATTATAAATGTGAAAGTAACTCTGTCTGTCTGTCTTTCTGTCTGTCTGTCTGTCTGTCTGTCTTTTCTTCACGCCTAAACTACTGAACCGATTTGTGTGAAATTTGGTACAGACATAGTTTGGGACTTGAGAAAGGACATAGGATAGTTTTTATTACAAAGAAATAAAAAAATAAAATTTATTCCGGACATATAGCGCCATCTATTGGTCAAACCAAAAATCTGCTGGAAGTCACTATTCCACGCGAACGAAGTCGCGGGCAAAAGCTAGTAATAAAATATATTTACTGGCAACATAATATTTTTTCATGTATGTATGTAGCTCATAAATGAATATTTTATGTGCATAGCACTGAACCATGCATATTAATAATAAAAAATATAATGTTTTTCAACATGAAATTAATTATCCTAACTATCCTAACTAATATTATAAATGTGAAAGTAACTCTGTCTGTCTGTCTTTCTGTCTGTCTGTCTGTCTTTTCTTCACGCCTATACTACTGAACCGATTTGTGTGAAATTTGGTACAGACATAGTTTGGAACTTGAGAAAGGACATAGGATAGTTTTTATTTCAAAAAAATATAAAAATAAAAATAAAATTTATTTCGGACATATAGCGCCATCTATTGGTCAAACCAAAAATCACTATTCCACGCGAACGAAGTCGCGGGCAAAAGCTAGTTTGAATATAAAATTGTACTTTTGTTGCAGAATATCTGAACGGTCTTTGAGTCCACCCCCTTACATGAAAAGCTTTACGTCGGGAAGTCGTAAGTATTTACAAAAATCGTCCTTTTACTCATATCACAATCTTATTTGGGGTCGGTAAAAAGATAATATGCTATATTATCTTCTTACATACTATTCTATAAGCCGTCTTTATGTCTGTGTGTCTGGTCAGTTCGCTATAAAACCAAAACTACTTATCGTGTTCTCATGCGGTTTTCACCAAACAGTATCATTTATGTTAATTCTCTTAAAGCGGGAAACAGAAAATGAAAAGTAATTGTCCAGATCACATAGCTTTGATTTATCTTAATTGAAACTTGCCTATTTATTTTAAGCAGCTGCTTTTCAATTACATTGTAAATGATTAGTGTATTAAATTGCATTTTATATGTATAAGATACAGGGAAGGAAACTATAAATAATGTATGTTTTCAGAGCTGAACTCTGTGCCGTCAATACCTGCGTTGCCGGCGCCCGGCCCGCAGGCATACCCGCCCGGGGTCGATGCGCAGAAGATGGTGCGAATTGTAAGTTGTTCACCATTTTTATTATTATTTCGAACTTTAAACATCATTTGAGTTTCATGTCTCAGAAACCGACTTTCAAAAAGGGGGAGGGTTTCTAAATTCAAACATTCTACAAGGTGTTGATTTGCATTTGTGCCATATTTCAGGAGGAGGACATAAAATACGTAAATAATCGATTGGAATTACAGTAGACGGGAAATAGCTAATATACACTGCTTTTTTTGTCATTGAATGTCGTAGTATTTCAGAAGTAATCCAATTTTATGAATGTTTGCGTTTGTGTGAGGGCGCAGCACGGTTTTAAGGCCAGTAACACACGCGCCAAGTTTAAATACGGCTAGATGACATTGACGGAATTCCAAAAAAAAATAAAAAAATTTCAATTACGTATTTTGTTGATTTGGGTCGAGAATCAATAGCATGATTTCGTTCTTGCAACAGCTTGTATATTTGTTTTTTGACTAATAAAAATAATGAAGAAAAGATGATGAGATGCAACAAACCTAGTTCAATTATTACTCATATCTACTTGCTTTCTTTATGTATACAGTCAGTGTGTCTTTGAAATCGTGTTGTATATAAATAAAATATTTGTTTTACAGCAAGACGTAGCGTCGCTGGTGTCACAGAAGCTGTCTATTATTCGCAAGGAGCAGGAGGAGAGTGAACTCTTTACTACACATGGTGTAAGTTTCTTTTACGATACTTCACTACATAGTATAAAACAAAGTCGGGTCTTCTGTCCCTATGTCCCTTTGTACGCTTAAAGCTTCAAAACTACGCAACCGATATTCATGCGGTTTTTTAATAGATAATGATTAAAGAGGAAGGTTTATATGTATAATAACATACATTAAATAGTGCCGAAATACTGTTAACTCGTGCGAAGCCGGAGCGGGTCGCTAGTTATACATAATTAAAAATTAAAATAGATTGGACAGGCTTCAACCAGACACCCATTGAGTGATATAACAAATCAGAACCATATTATGCCCAGATCAAAAGATGGTGCGTCTTGTATACCTCAATCTTCCTCTAGCGTTACATAATTTATTGAGTAAAATTTGGTTGACAAATACTTGATTGGATCTAAATCTGATTAGGGTTTTCCACAGTACAGAGATGGAATTACCAGTAATTCCTTCAAATGCAGGTGGCTTCCGCCCGCGTCTTCGCCCGCGAAAAGTTCAGTTATATCGCATTTCCAAGAGAACTCTTCTAAAGTCAGGGATAAAAACTATCCTATGTTCTTTCTGAAGGTCAACTCTATCTCTGTACCAAATTTTATGGTTTAGACGTAAAAGCGTAACAGACAAACAGACAGATAGACAGACAGACAGAGTTACTTTCGCATTAATAATATTAGTAGGGATTTAATCTTCCTCCTAATTCCTTTGTAATTCCAAATATTGTTTTTTCAGTTTGGTTGGTCAGCGGGTGAATCGTCACTGGGCCAGTTCACCGGCTCCACCGGAGCACAGATACTGACGCCGAGGGAACTCGCTAGCGGTACACAAGCTTGGGCCAAAAAGGTACACATTTATAATATAGTAATTATTGTAATACTGCTGCATTTTTTACTGTGTCAGTGGAGTTGTTCTTTCATTTTCATGTTATTTTTTCTGTAACAATTAGCTGCGGATAAACCTCATGGACGATGTTTAAGGCTCAAAATTAATATACTGTTTTTGGAATAAGGGTATCTCTAATGTTTCATCTGCCACGCCTTGGCCTTCAAAACTTGTAGAATGTTTTTCCTGGGCTCTGGAAGTTCTAGAATATTTTACCGCATCTACTCAAATAAAGATAAGATACCAATGAAAAAACCACTAATATGTTGGGGTGGTTTTTGCAAATGAAAAGGAGTTTTTGTGTAGTAAATTATATTGATTATGAAAGAACAATACACTTAGGAGAAAAACATAAAATATGCATTAAAGTATCAAACGAAACCTAATTAATGCTCATCTGGTCTATTGAGTACAATGTATTGTTTTTAATTTTGTTTACAAATGTATGAGGAAACTTACCTATAATAACATATCAAAATTATAGAAACCGATAAGAATTCTTTTCCACACGATATTTAATCTTGATGAATCTTTAATCATAATTGATTGTTGCATATTTTTTTTACCTACTAAGCTGTTACACACGGCGATGAATAAGCACTTTACATTTCCAAAACATTATTATCTATACCTTCAATAATAAAGGTAAGTAGTAGAAAATGATTTCAAAACTGTCTTATTCATTTTACCTTGACAAACTGGTCTTACACAATGATACTTGTTGAATCTTTGAGATTAAATAAATATCTGTGTTTACCAAATTTCGTCTTTCCTGGTTGAATCATCGCCTTAAACCTTTTTACGCAAACTGGATTGATAATTACAAATGAGTAAAATGAAGGTAATTTCTTCCTTAGGAAGTGATAAGGGCAAAATTAAACTCCATACAGCCTACCAATACTGCCAGTGAGGGCAAATGGTTTCGTTCAATACTTTAATAGTGTGGCAATGACTTTTCTTTCAGCTGATTGCCTCGCCGGTCAGGATCCACGGTCACTGCGCGGTCGACCGTTCGGTCAGAACTTATAATACATGTTGTATTATACTTTCTGACCTATTTCAATATTATTGTGATGGTTGCAACAACTTAGTTTTTTATTATCAGTTTTTTCGTAAACTATGCTATATTTTTGTACTTCTATGTATTCTATTTGAATGACTAAAGCTTTGAAAATGCTTCACTTTTTGATGCACGGGCAAATGTTACTGAAGCTTACTGTTGACTATAAGGAAGTGGTAAATTTTTCTCACTATATCAATGTTGTGTTTTATACTATTGCAGTTCATATAAAATATATAATATGAAATTTGTAGTCTACTCAGACATATTTGTGTATTATATATGCACTATTTTGCAAACTATTATATTTGAAATGTTTATCTTTGAACTCACTCTATGACAGCAATTTATTGAAAGTACTATTGCATCAATTGCTTTATCTCGTACTCCATTGTTATTAACACTTTAAATTTATTAATATTTAACCATACTATATAATGTACTGATTTTTTGTTGCTGCAACCATCACTATCTCCGTACATTTCTGGTTCGTGTAACGGTTGAACTTTGCAGTTCGCTCGTTACACCGCACTATTCTTCTAACGTGATGGTAATTCTCATGCCAATCCCC
The DNA here is from genome assembly GCA_963856015.1 of Helicoverpa assulta. Taxonomy (NCBI): domain Eukaryota; kingdom Metazoa; phylum Arthropoda; class Insecta; order Lepidoptera; family Noctuidae; genus Helicoverpa; species Helicoverpa assulta. The sequence goes on from CAWLCW010000026.1 coordinate 3,740,261, forward strand.
TTTGGCATGTCAATCATCATTACCAAAGATTGCGTACAGATATTCAGTTTTCCCCTTGGTTATGACTGACTTTTTTATTTTAGATTCTTTCTTTTTTGTATTTTTTTGGTAAGAAAGAATTTTTTGTAGTTACCTATTCCTGATTCCCACGCATCATGATTTAAACAGTGGTTTGGTATATTTGAGTTGTTAAAATATTTTTAAAAATGTTGTTTTGTCCTGCTGACTCTTTCTGTAAAATTATTTTGTAGTCTGGGATATTTCCTCTTCGGTTCAGTTATATTTTTAGTCAGTCTCCAAATTGTTGAAGCCAACTGATTCTTTGAGCTATCTCCAAATGTCTAAGACTAAAGTATGGCCATTTCCAACATTTGTGCAAAGCTATGTGCGAAGTTTTGCACAACCATCCACCTTTATAAATGATGGCCAAGATAGGTCTATAAAAAGGCGTCTTTTGTTAGGAAAATGATTTTTTTGGATGGCTCAAAGAAAAGTATGGCTGAAATGGGGAATTCATGAATATTTGTTGCAGCTTTTAAGTGATAAGGAGATGCGTGCACGTCGATGTCTACGATGATAGGTGCTAACCTTACAATGTAATCAAAGAGGTAAGTATAATACGGGAAGGGATGCAATCTTAAACAAAAATGAACTTTATTTATTGTGAATATACAATGTGGTGTACGAGAATTGAGGGTTCTGACTTGAAAGATCCGACTTGAGATCTTTATGTATCAACTTCAAACATGCCACTTGAAATTTTTCTTAAAATTTCTCATCATTTAAATAATGTAACTCCCGTAAAAAAGATCAATTTTAGACTACCAAAACAATTCAAAATTTTCACGACAGCCAATTCATTATCTAATATATTCCATTATGTATAGGACCAACTAGTTCGAGCCGCGCCCGTGGAAGGGGGCATGGGTATGCACTTACTCCAGAAAATGGGCTGGACTCCAGGACAGGGGTTGGGTAAGGAAGGCACTGGAACACTCCAGCCTTTACTCCTAGAGGTCAAGTTGGACACTAGAGGTCTACAGGCCAAAGAAGAGGTCAGTAGCTGTAGACGCAGTAGAGGTGTAAGTAATCGCAACTTATTTAGTTTTTCTTTTTTTTTACTTTAAGATCTTTTTGTTTAATTTTTGTCACGTTCTGCTTGTTTGGAAACTATAGCACTTTGGTTTCACTACCTAATTTATTGTCCTTATTCTATAAATAATCGATTTAGAGAAAATAAAAAAAATGTACAAATGTAGTTTAGATCCCAAAGTACTAGTCGGGCACACAAACTCCCTTTTCAACAATTCAGCATAATACGGAAGAAATTGCCAGATCTTTACATGAAATTGCTTCAATAATATAACAAAAAATTCTTTACAGATGAAACCACAGCGCACAGGTCGTCTCCGAGGCCCCGCGCCTCTTGTCGCGGGTGGGAAACACCCAGTGTCCCTACTGGGTGAATATTGTTCCAAACAGAAACTAGGACCGCCCGAATATAACCTGTGCTTCGAATGCGGTCCAGATCATAAGAAGAACTTCCTGTTCAAGGTCTGCGTACGTTGATATTGCAGTTTTTATTTTCTTTATTATTTAAGTTAATATTGTAAGGATTCTGTTCCCTATGACAAAATAGTCAAGCCTTTCCGCAACTATGTTGGGGATCGGCCTATCTGACTATCAATCGATCAATCCTGTTAACCAGCTCCCTCGGTAAGAGTGATTAGCAGATAACATGCATTTCCCTATGATAGAAGTACTGACAGTCATTCAGAAATCTTCCATTATTTAAAGCTTTAGGAATTCGGGTATTTATGTTGACCCATTTGATTGTATCTGTTATTGATTACAAGAATGTGAGATATGGTCAAAGATTGCAGGCTATATTGCACAATAGTTACATCAAAAAAGAGATAATAATTATATCATCAGAATCAATCATTAAACAAATATTTGCAACGTCATCGTGGAATTGTTATTGAATTATTCACTAGCACCATGAGTATTGAAAACTTATTCAAATGCACAATTAACTCATTCACAAAGGAATCCATAATGAGAAAAATTCTGAAGAAGCTTTTATCCAATATCTTTATTGTCATGCGCGTACGCCGCATCTTAGCAAAATGGTCAAAGTGACAAATTGTTAGGTACTCAAATTATTTCAAATACCATACAAACAAAATCCTCACTCCTTAATTAAGTTAAAAATGTGTTACAAATAATAAAAACTCATAAATTCTGCAGGTAAAAGTAGCAGGAACAGAATACCAGCCAGCAGTCGCAAGCGCCAACAAAAAGCAAGCGAAAGCCGACGCTGCGCAACTAGCACTACAGAAACTAGGCATAGTGACGTAATGATTAGCATATATACTTGTATACGACTGTTTATACTTGTTATTGATTAGTACATACCTTGTATTTTATTGGAATAAAACTTTTTAGGTTGGATGTTGGTTTTTATTATTATGCCCATTAGCTTGTATTGTTGGTTTTGTAGTAAATACTCGTGTAATATTATGAAATAGGATGTACAAATGTAATAATATGAAATATACAAATGTAGTATGGAGTAGGAATATCCAGTACTACTTACATTTGTGAAACTAAGGACAATGGTAAATTCTGATGATGCATGGCGCATATGATGAATTATCAATCAATTAGGTTGTAGATCGGTTACACGAATCGGTGGTCGACTTGATTTTTCTTTTTTACTAGTGGCCCTCCTAAGTAGAATCGTCCGATTTATTGGTAAAAACCACATGAAAATCTCTACAGTAGTTAGTGAGTATATCGCGATCAGACAGACGAAGCCGAGCACTCTTTTATATGTTGAGACAAATACCTACTACATTACAGTATCCATACATATAGAATTGAAAATGGTCTAAAATTATACTTGGCCACTGCGCTGATAATGGAATTTGCGAGTACGCGACTAAAAATACACTACTTATTGCTTAAGATTATGTTTACTAACATCACATCTTTCCGAGACTGCATGGTGGAAATTCTTAGGAACTCAAAACCTTTTTGCACAGCATGGTTCAGTCTTCAAATAAGAATTGGACTAAATTAAACAGCAAATAACTTCAATATCAGTTTTATTTAACAACTAATTTTGACAATATTTCTACAACTATTTATCAGGACATCAACTAAAACAATAACAATTTGATTTTTAATATCAAGGTGGATTATTGTGCATACGAGTATAAGATCTCAAAGTTCAGAAAACTATTCAAAATTAACGACACACTAATTACTAAACATTTTTAGTGCAGATTGAGACTATGGAATATGTTTATCATTTTTCATCCTCATAGTAAGTATCTACAATTACTTCTTATAATGTAATAGATACTCATTTGGCTCCTAACTTCTTCCTAAAATCACAGATCTGTTCCAAACGCCTTCCGGTCCGTTTCATTCCTTACTGCTTTTCAGCTGACTGTTGCTTGATCCTGTAGTCTGACAAGGCTGCTTTTATGGCATCTTCAGCAAGCACTGGAAAAAAAAAACAAAAGTTTAACAATTTGTCTTTTACTGAAATTTCTTTTTTTTTCTATAATACAGTTATGTATGTTCCGTATATGGGTCTAATATTGATCATGATCTTATTGTTTTTCATCAGGAGAAATGACAGTAACGTTAATTCCTAACAACATGCAAATACAAACAATGAAAGTACATAATGGTAAATCAATGTAACATCTGTTATAGTTATCGGCACGGATATTGAGCCCTGACCTTCACCTGTGCAGAAGCGATTTATTGGTTTATTGCCTTGTGTACAGTGCGCAAAGCGATCCCCACTCTTCCGCCGAGAGCTCAATATCCGTGCCGATAACAATACATGGAAGGCATTTTGCAGTTCCACTTTTTGTAACTGAAGGTCAAACAACAAAAGAATATAGAATTTACAGTGTTTCATCATATTTGTTTGTATTAATATGTATTATTACTGTATGTTTTCAAGTGACTATTATTGTCTAGTAAAAGTACATTATCTTTAAGGAGTGCACACCCTCCACTTCACCTTATCTCACAGCACTTGTTTTGCCCTGATAACAGTTAAGCAATACTTCAAACTTTATTGTGCTAACTATTGGAAAATACTTGATGATATAAAAGGAGAAAAACCTATGGACGTTAACTTAACACGGATACACAACCACCTATTGTTTCTATAGTACTTGGTATAAGAATGGAGTCAGAATATGATTGCTTATGCTGCATCCAGTTACAGGTGAAAGCAAACCCAAGCATAATTTGGGATAAGGCTAGGCAGGTGATGCTGATTATGTTTGTCATTTTCAAAAAGGAACCAGGTAATCATTATGTAGTAGTATATACAATATAGATATTATCTATACTAATATTATAAAGCTGAAGAGTTTGTTTGTTTGAATGCGCTAATCTCAGGAACTACTGGTCCGATTTGAAAATTTCTTTCAGTGTTAGATAGCCCATTTATCGAGGAAGGCTATAGGCTACTTTTTATCCCGGTACGGAAAGTAGTTCCCATGGGATGCGGGTGAAACCGCTGGCAGAAGCTATATACAATATAGATATATTGTTATACGAAAGTGAACTTACTAGAGCAATGCAGCTTGACAGGAGGCAAAGACAGCTCCTTAGCAATATCAGTGTTCTTCAGCTGTAAGGCCTCATCAACGGTCTTGCCCTTCACCCACTCCGTAGCCAGAGAGCTGGAAGCAATCGCAGACCCACATCCAAAGGTTTTGAACTTAGCATCAATGATTTTGCCATTCTCATCAACCCTGATCTGCAATTTCATGACGTCACCACAAGCTGGAGCACCAACAAGTCCTGTGCCAACGTTCTTGTCTTTCTTGTCAAGGGAACCAACATTGCGAGGGTTCTCATAGTGGTCAATCACCTGGAAATCAGAAATGGAAGTTAAGCTAATGGATATTTAATCTATATAAAAAGATGACCATGTACATTATGAGAAACTTAATATATTTCAAATTGTCAGTCAGGATTTGCTGTGTCATTTAAAACTATATACTCTTATTTGCACAGTTGTTTTTCAGAAAAAAATAATTAGTCTGATCAATTTACATTTACACCAAGCAATTTCTTATTTAGTTTTTATTTTGCTTGATATGCTACTCTGGCTGTTTAATTACACTCATTAGGAATATTTAAATGTAAACATATAACAATTATGCAGATAGTGGTAACTTTATCACGACAATGAGTTGCGCTACATTGTCCACAAACCACAATAATAAAAATCTATGTTTTTAAAACGTAATACTGAAAATATTACTCAATATTGTATCACCGGTCAAGGTTATTGGTGAAATTACGTAGTTCACTTGTAAAATCGATAATCCTTGACATTGCATAAATAAGTAAGTACTCACATTGGCATGATACGACGTCGTTTGGATAATATTGGGGGTGCTGAAACTTTTCAGGCAAACGCATCTGCGAATGTTTGATACCAAAAACGCCATCTTATTCGATTTGATGTATGTATTTCCTGGTCGAATTAACGCACACCGAAATGCACTTTTTCTGATAGAGCTAAACGGAAGAGAGATTTTTCTGATACGGTGTCGTCCGGTTGGGAATTACGAAACTGACTGAGTGACAGTGACATAACCAGTACACAGACAACAACAACAGCGACCACAATTAAAATACGGTAAAATACGGTTTGTTACATCACTAGACCAAATTAACAGTTTTTATATCTTTCGGTGTATAATTCGAATTATTCAAAACCATATGCAACACTTTCAGTAGTAAATGAAAATTAAAAAAATGATGTTAAATTGGTGAACTACGTTGAAAAGACGCAGACAGGAACAGAATAATAATTTGTCTTACATATCTGATTACTCTACTTACTCAGTGCGCTACTCTTCTTTACCAAATCCACATCAGTTTTACGAGGTATAGGTAACTTCTTCTTGGGTTGTACAAATAATTTTCAATCGATTCAGTCCGTCACTTGATTCTGTGACTGTTCAAGTTACTGAACGCACTACTACACGTGTTCGAAAACCTAATTAAAATCAATTTACCATTACATTAAAATTAATGATTATAACAGCAACTTACAAATTAAATGAAAAGATTTAGATTTAATTAATGTGGAAAATATTCTATAATAATGAAATAAGACGATATGTAAGACGCAAGTTCATCGTTTACTGATGGCTGAAATGACGTCAACTACAATCATCGTATCAAGTATATGAACGTAAGGTCTACATAAATAGGAACTTTTTATACCAAACATGACAATCGGATTTAGAGCGATTTCTAAGCTTGTAGCGCCTATCGTTGGGAACGTAATTTGTTTGTCTAGAGCTCAAATAAGTGCAGTGTAAGTTAAAAACCTAAAAAGGATTTTCAATTCAATGTTAACTAATTTATGATGTTATGCAATCAGTGGTGCATCTTCAAGCCGGCTCCCGGCTAATTTGTGTACATCACTAATCTGTCAAGATTATGATGGATGTAATTTTGAACTTGGAACCTAATATTTTTAATGTTTGAATTTTGAGGCGAGAGCTAGGCTGTGTATTTAATTTTTCTTATTAATTTGTACATTGTGATTACAGCAAAATGAGTACCAACCCGGATTACAAATCTGCGACCTCTATCCATGAATTCACAGTAAAGAACATAAAAGGTGAAGATGTGAAATTGGATGTTTACAAAGGTCATGTTTGCATTATTGTGAATGTAGCTTCGCAGTGCGGTCTCACTGCAAATAACTACAAACAGCTCAATGAAATGTTTGAGAAATATGCTGAGGAGAAAGGTAGGTTATTCTGATAAGAAATGAACAAGATAGACATACCTATACTGTTGTACGATAAACTAGTATCTATAGCAATAATCTATTTTTAGGGTTACGTATTCTCGCTTTCCCTTGCAATCAGTTTGCCGGTCAGGAGCCAGGTAACCCGGAGGAGATTGTGTGCTTTGCAAAGGACAGGAAAGTGAAGTTTGACCTGTTTGAGAAAATTGATGTGAACGGAGACTCAGCCAGTCCTTTGTGGAAATTCTTGAAGGTACAGAAGGTTGTTTAACTTTTTTTCTATTACAGGTTGAAGTAAATAATGCTTGCATACTAAAACACTACACCTAATGGTCGCTGCACACAGCAGGCGCGGCGCGACGGGACGGGACGGCGACGCGACGCTGAGCAGTTGTAATGTACTAGATATTACGGACGACATCACATAGAGCCGTCCCGCTCGGCGCGACGCGACGCGACGATCTAATACATTGCGTCGCGTCGCCGTCCCGTCCCGCCGCGCCGCGCCCGCTGTGTGCAGAGACCATAACTAATAATAATAATAATAAGCCCCGCAGGGCATCTGAGGCGGATGACGGGGAGTAGCGACCCCGCGGGGCTATATATCCGAGTGCTCCAGGGAGAGTATACTGTCCCCCACCTCCGGCTTGCCGGAGTGAAGCATGACGGGGGATAGGTCTCCCGCCTCTTGGCTTGCCTTCATCGGCCGGTCAGAGTGGAGTCGCTAGAGCAAGGTTAGTCCTGCTCGGAGGGTAGGTGCCTCGTGGTAAGTGGCGAGTGGGCCGGTGATGCTGGACCCACAGGGAGCGCGTGATCTGCGTTTAAAGTCCGCCGAGGTATCCTCACCCTTCTCAGCCGCTCATGTCCCTGTTGCCCTCTTGTTGCTTTTCAGTGACTGATTCCCGGGGGCCCAGTAAGTGAGTTGGCGAGTCTCCACCTGCCATTTTAACATGTATTTAATACATTGTCATCGGCAGGTGCCATAGTTCCCGTAGTTTCCCCATTCCTAGTCCATTAGCATCCCATCACAATAGCCCAAGTAGTTTTCATCCATAGTTAGCAATAGTTTAGCACAGAACCGGGGATTGTCCTTGGGTACATTTCTATAGTGTATACAGGGATAATCGTCGGTTTTGTGTCACCATGTCATTAAAGTTGTCTCAAAAGGGCTTCAGCGTGTTGGCTTCGGCCCCACGTTCGCCTCCCAAAAATCCGGGACTCTGTAGTCCCGTGGTCGGTTAGAGACATACAAGATAATAATAATAATAATTCTTTATTCACTGGTTTTACAATTTCTAAGGTTTTACAGGTTTTTAAACACTAATGATAACCAAGAATGACAAGAAATAAATTGTAAGTGATCTCTGAGTTGTGACCACTAGCACTCAAGCTAAGAGTAAACTTGTGTTATGAGTGCCAGGGCTCTCTCCGAATATCTTGACTTTGTTAATTTATCCAAAAGGAGATGCAGTGTTTACAAGGAAAAAAAGAGGGGGGGCGATTATATTATTACATAATTGCAAAAGGAGAATAAAGATAAACTTGAACGAAATGCTGCTTTGTGTGCGTGTGCGTGTTTAATCGCGCGCGCGCGCACCTGTATGTGTGTGTGTGTGTGTTTTATTTGTGTGTGTGTGTGTTTTTTATATGTGTGGGTGTGACTGTGTGAGCGAGAGAGAGAGAAAGTGTGTGAAAGAGAAATGGCATGTTCAATGTAGTAGTTTTTCAGTTTCCTCATAGGTAAGTGACTTAAGCCAGGTACTCACTAAACTTTTGCATTTAAATTTATTAGTTTTATATATATTACATTTCTTATTAACAATATTATACAAGCGACTCCCTAAGACCCTAAAATGACGTTCTGCTAATTTGGTTCTGTGAGCTTCTCTTGGGCAGACATAGGCATATCTGCGCTTGTTGGAAAAACCAGGGTCATATAGCAGTAACGCATGCTTACGCAATATAGTGTTTAACACAAAGAGCTGTCGCACAGTCAATACTTGGCAGTCGTTATACAATTGAGTTGTATTATAGCGATAGTGTTTAAAAGTCATGACTTTTAAGACAGCCCTTTGTGATCTTTCCAACTGTAAAAATCGCGTTTTAGGAGCACCACCCCAGACCGTGATACCAAAACTTAGTACTGACTGGCAAATTGCGAAATACACCATCCGCACTGTATCAACATCAGCACTAAAACGCAGGTTTTTAAACATTGCTATGAGTTTTCTCACTCTGCCGGTCAGTGTCCTGATCTGGTCATTCCAGGATAAGAGTTTGTCAATCATGACCCCTAGGTATCTAACTTTGTCAGTTCTGTTTAGTGGAAGGCAAGAGCATCGGTTTAATGTGGTATCACAGGTATGAGCTATAATAGAAAAATTCTCAATTGGTTGTAAAGAGGATGTGATTGTGAAGGGAATGAAATTAGTTTTGTCGAGGTTAAGAGTCAAAATATTTTCAGTTAACCAGGACATTACAATCCTGAGTGAGAATTCGGAGCGCTCTTTAACTTCATCCCAGTCTTTACCGTGTACCAACAGGGCCGTATCATCGGCATACGTATATAAAGTAGTGTTTGGAAGAGAAAGATTACAGAGACTGTTTACGTAGACAAGGAACAATGTTGGTCCTAGGATAGAGCCTTGTGGGACTCCAAAAGATATCGCGTATTCGTCACTCTCAAAGGAACTAATTTTGACCCGTTGTGTACGTTCCGATAGATAGCTCTGAAAAATTTTGAGCGCAGATCCTCTAACGCCTATGCTCTCAAGCTTTCCTAAAAGAATGGGGACAGAGACGGTGTCGAAAGCCTTAGAGAGGTCCAGAAATATGCCTAGGCATTTTGACTTAATATCTAGTGTTCTCACGGCGTTATCAATGAAGGCCGCAACTGCATCTTCACACGACATTTTTCTACGGAAACCGTATTGATTTTTAGATAAAATGCCAAATTTCTCTAAAAAGTTAATGAGCTGATTATTGAGTACCTTCTCTAAGATCTTGGACAAGGCTGGAAGAACTGATATGGGCCTGTAGTTGTTGACACTGTCTCTGTCTCCACTCTTATGAATAGGATGAACTATAGCTCTCTTCAGCACTTTTGGAAATACACCCTTGGAGATACATAAGCCACATATGTGGGTGACGATAGGAACAAGGACTTGTTTGCTCCCTTTAATCATTTTAGATGTGATTCCATCTCATCCTGCAGCAGACTCCGAGCGCAGATTCATGATGAGACTATCTATTTCTGCCTGATCTGGTGTCAAAAAAACAAAGGAATTTAGTTGGGAGACGTCTCGGACGTGAGGAATGTGGATAGGGGTTATATGCTTATGTCTCTCTGCAAGAGTTTTACCGATATTGGCAAAGTAGTGATTGACGATGTTTAAAGATGTTTTGCTGTCAAGACCATTAATAGACAAAAGTTCGGAAGGAGAGAACTCAAAAACTTCCTACTTCTTGTTGATAACATGCATTATTAATTGGTTGTTGTTATTAGCAATAACAAAATGTGGTAATAATCTGTGAAAATTAATATTTATAGTAATAATACACTAAACAACGTCATTGTAGTAATTAATGAAGCTAAAATACTATCTAAAATGTAGAAATTAATATAAAACAAATATGTTTTACAGATAAAGAAGTTCTTGTTAAAGTGATGAAAAACTACTTATTCTTGCTAATAAAAGACCATGGTCAGTCACCATGACGTTCAGAATTTAGAACAATAATAAAATATAATAATATTTTGAATCACTAAGTTTGATGAGTCTTAAGATTTGTAATTTGACATACTATTGAGTAACTTGCACTTAGTACTGTGTGTACTAAAGGAAAATTAAACAACTAACGCTGATAAATTAGCAACAAATATTTGCTATCTATAGAAGTATGTTTGTCAAGTTGTGATATCTGTTGTTCATTTAAAAAGTTGAAGAAATTACAGAAAAAATTCTGTAATTTCTTCAACTTTTTAAATGAACAAATCCTGAATCAAAAAGACACATCTAATTTAATAAGGAAATCGATTTAAATATTCATATTAAAAAATAATAAAATCCGTTTAGAATGCATACTGATAAAGTTTGTTCATTCAATATTTATTGTAATTAACCTGTGCATCTGTTACTTAGCAACAAGCACAGCTCAGCTAAGGCTTATTACCCAAATGACCAAAAACAAGTAAAAAAAGTATGCATATTATTCTACAACTTATAAAATGGAGTTGGGATTTCTTGATCCATCTAAATCTGCTTTTTACAGTGGGTACAGTGAGAAGTAACTCTTATTGTTATGCCAAAATTTTATTGCATGCATTTAAATGTTTCTTAAAAAATCATTCATGTATACACAATTCAAGAGTCAAATTGATGATTCATCAATGCACATAATTTAAAGTTTTTAGCATACTGTTACAGACTTGTATTTGAATTTAAAATTCTCAATACCGCTATGCGGGACCTCCTATATACATAGTAACTTTATGTTAACTATTCTCTGTGAAAAACTCCAAAATATGACTTATTTTCTGGTTTTCTTAAAATTGCTTCTCTGGTTTCTAAAACCTATAAATCTAGAACTAAATAATCTATACAAATATAATCAAGAGGAAACATTGTTTTGTTCCTTTGTACACGAAAGGCTCCAAAACTACGGAACCCATTCGTAAAATTCTTTCACAAACATGGGAAAGCAGCTACTTTGTAGTTAAAAAAAAACGAAGTTGTCTAAAATGACCTTCGCAAGAATCTGTTATAATCTTGAGTTGTTTCCCGTTGTGACATTATGAGGGACCAACTTTATTTGACGGGAAAAATGGTATTCATCATATTTCCCTAGACGAGTTTTGATATAGGTAGAAAATAACCCCTAAGGCTGTGAGTGGAATCGCGGGAAACGGCTAGTTCTATTTCATATAAGTAAAATCTTGAATCATATCAGAATAAAATCTAACAAGGCTATTATGAAACTACACTACCATAAACAATAACAACGCAGTACCCATTATATGATTTGAAATCTAATCTTCTAAGCTGGAACATGATTATCTAAAATCACAGATAACATAACTAGCAACATACCTAGACTAAAAACAAATCTAGGTAGGTACAAATCAGAACAAATATGTATAGAAATAAGTATGAACTTTGGAATTTGTTACTCATGCCACTATGATAAAAAAAAACTGCTGAGTAATAATGCGATATTATGAAAATGAGTTCCAAATAGCTCTTGTGTGGAACCACAGGTGTAAAGAAGGACAAAGTTTATATAGCCTTGAGGAAAAATACATGTGAAAGCATGGAAATCAATAGATTTGTTATATTATTCATACATGCTGTTGAAATGACCTTTGTATTATAAACAGTATAGTATTAATGTACTCTGTGTATTATAAGGACCGGTTTTATATAATATTTTATGATTGCCTACATTATTGCGTCGTTTTTTTATGTTTTTGTACCCCTTAAAAGTACTTATCTTATAACATTAACAAAGATGCATGTTTGTTATCATTGTTAATTTGTGACAGAAATACATTAATATGTACCTAATGCTATTTTAATCCTCATATTAATATAATACCTACATTGTGAATTGCTCTGAATACGCTAACTATAATACTTACTACGTTATTAAGTCTTTCGTGTGCATGAGCACAAGGGGCATACATTGTCTTAACTACTTATAGCATAACAATTAAGACCTTCATGCGAAATGAGGCTACTATTTATAGCCTAGTAGGTAGTCATACGGCCTAGGCAGCTATGTAATATATTTTATCGTTGCCATAAAAATCCACAATCGTACTACCCCCTGACCTTTAGGAGACCAACACAAACATTGCGCTTACAAGGTCGTCAAACAAACAAAATAAAAATTTTCACTGATTTTTATTGTTTTTTCTTCTTCTAGTACAAGCAAGGAGGTACCCTCGGCAGCTTCATCAAATGGAACTTCACCAAATTCATCGTAGACAAGGATGGTGTGCCCGTTGAGCGTCATGGACCCAACGTGGACCCAATGGACTTAGTCAAGTCCCTTGAGAAGTACTGGTGATCAGTGAAACGGAACGTCATGGCATTTTTTTTTTATTATAATTTTATAGCCTTAGATGGTTTAGACGTTAAATATGATACGACAGAGCATTTAATATTAAGCTGAGTTTAGATGACCACAGTTGACACTTGAAGTGTTAAACACAGCGTGCCTTTTGTTGTGACACTATGCTTGACATTTGTCACAATTTATGAGTTCATCTAAACTTAGCTTTACCGTTGTAATTATAAATTAATTTATTCATCACACCATCAGCGAGCATTACTGATTAAATTGAAACTTCCAAGACAAGAAATACAAAGTTTTGTTAATACAACTTGGCAAGTCGAAAGAATAATGTAATTACCTACTAAGTAAAATACTATGTCAACTGAATATTCTGCAAATGCACTGTGTGATATATTGAGTAGGTTTTAAGAATTCTTCTTTATTTTTGTGATAATATACCATCATAATAATTTTGAACCAGCAGTTTTATTGAATCTTTGCACACAATTTTAACTAACAAGTTAACGACTAGCCGCAAAAAGTAGCCCAAGTTACTCCTTGTTGCATCCGCTATCTGCCAATGAGAGTTGCATCAAAATCGGTCCAGCCGGGAGATAGCCAGAGCAAACAGACAAAAATTGTTTTGTTAAATATGTGCTAAACTTTAGCGAAAAGCGTTTATTTTAATACACAAACCGACACTCAATTTTAATTTAGTAACTAATTTGCAAAGGTAAGTAGGTACGCTCACCAACTTTTAAGGAGTGAATCATGCAGATATTGCGTCTTTCGTGGATTTTGTATCAATCTCCGTGAATGTAAAAATTCTGCTTGTCATTAATCTTGTCAGTAAATTAATATTGAAAGAATAAAACAGAAAATGACTGTGTGACAATTCCGAATTTTTTTTTAAATATGAATTAAACTAATTAAAAATGAGCTCATCATTAGCATGGACAAAATTGTTAACAATCCTGACCACACCAAGGCCAAAACCATTTATGAGTTCATGGCACTAGACATAAATGGTGAAATTGTAAGATTTAACAAGTACGAGGGTAAAGTGTGTATTATTTGCAATGTTGCAACAAAATCCCCGTTTACGGCCCAACATTATAAACAATTTAATGAATTAATTGATCAATTTGGAGAAAGTAAAGGTAAGGTTTTTGGTTCCTGAGGCGTATCTAGGTAGGTACTCGTATCGAAAGTTCAAGTACCTAATAAGTATAGGTAAGATATGATCAGAAAAAAGTTTATTGCGTCTTTTAAAGACCTTAACAAGTTCTGCCGCCTGCAGAATTTGTTATAGCAATCTCGCCCCTGTTGTGCTTAATTGTTAATCAGGTAAATTATCATAAATTGTGTTTATTATTAATTATACAGCGGTTTCACCCGCATCCCGTGGGAACTACTTCCCGTACCGGGATAAAAAGTAGCCTATAGCCTTCCTCGATAAATGGGCTATCTAACACTGAAAGAAATTTTCAAATCGGATCAGTAGTTCCTGAGATTAGCGCGTTCAAACAAACAAACTCTTCAGCTTTATAATATTAGTATAGATTTGAGTACCTACCTAACAAATATGTTTAATATTTTTAAGGATTACAGATATTAGCTTTCCCATGCAATCAATTTGGTAAAGAGGAACCTGGTACATCAGAAGAAATCGCTGAACACGCCAAAAGAAATAATGTTAAATTCGATATATTTGCTAAAGTAGATGTAAATGGAGAAGGAGCCTGTATGATATGGAAATTTTTGAAGGTTTGCTATTTAATTGGATTTTAGTAGTTATACTTAGACTATTCTCGAGTGGACAGGTTATTCCTGAAAACCCTGAAACTGAGGTAGGTCGACGGTTAAGAG